>JAOPSE010000154.1:192303-1505716 GCA_029449295.1 Zea luxurians | reverse complement strand
CAGCCAACTCTTTTCCAATCCATTTTCTCCTGTTTCTAGCACTTAGATACAATATATTAGTACCCAAATCAATATACTAAGTCTAGAAACGTACCTTGTTATATGATTTGCACTTCTTCAATCTTTGGCACAATTTAACGCTTAGAGAATATGTGTTGGGCACTTAATCACCAAAACACTTTAGAAATGCCCCAAGGGCACATTTCCCTTTCAGGTTTGCCTAATGAGATGGACGAACACAAGAATACACAAGGATTTAGAGTGGTTCGGGCCACTGGAGCGTAATACCCTACTCCATTGTGTGTTGTATCGCTGAGAGGTTGAGAAAGCTTGGGTCTGGATGGAGATGTCTTCAAGGGAGTTCGAGTGAGGATGTCCTCCCATGTAGCGCATGCGCCCTCCCATTTATATCCTAAGGGAGGCACGTACATGGGTACTAGGCCCTGACAGGTGGGCCCAGGAAAATTATAATATGAAGCGATAAATGCAATGGTGGTATGAGATCTCCCCTTGGCGGTGGGTAGATTTCTTCTCTTGGTCATAGTGCTAGTTTTCTGACTAGATTCACCTTTGCCCTATCTTTTCGGCGTGTGGGTGAAGGCTCTGAGGTTGCGGTGTAGACTGGCATGTCGATGTGCGTAGGGAGGTACATGGATGATGTTGTCCTATCCCTTCCGTCCATCTCTGTAGCGGGAATAGTAGAAGTCATGATGAGAGCTACCCATGCGCGGCGCAAAGAGTCAATAGTCTCGCCTCGGTAACACACGGGTTACTGGCGTGACACAAGCCTTGCGGATTGTGCACATTGCTTGCATTTAAGTACGGGACGCACAACACCTGACATTGGTGTGGACAAGCACATATCCTATCCATACTTAACGTGGGCGGCCCCCATGCTAGAGGCTTGCGTCGGGTGATGCCTGGCGGCTTTTGTGACGTGCCACAGGTCATGCGGTAGCACCACGTCTCTGCCTGAGCGGAGAGTAGGAGTTGGGAGCGCATGCTGACGTAGCAACACCGGACCCCTCTAGCTGAGGGACCAGAGGGCGCTTGTGGAGGCTCGGGCCTCATCCGTGATGGTTCGGACATGTAGCATCACCAAACCTCCCTAAGCTGAAGGTCTGGATGGCACACACAGAGGTCTAGGACCGCCCCATGGGGTTCCAAGCCTAGGCTAAAGTCGCTAAGCAATTCTACCGACATGACTAGTTGTGACACCGGCCCAGCGGTTGGTGGCCTCGTCAAAAAGTCCCAAACACTGAGTCGGTCCAGACCGCCTGTCACTATGTGGCTACATATAGCCACATGGGTCCCGCCTTGACCCAACAGGAGTGGGTACCCTAGTTTTAGGGTACCAATAGAGGCCCCCAATCCCACCTCGGGTGAGGTAGCAAACCCGCAGGTGGGGCCATAACTGCGCTTTGCTCCAAGCATGTTGATCATAAGTGGCATGCAACAGTTCCATGCCTATGGCCTCCATGCCAAGTGGCTCGCCTGGTGACGCTTCACCACTATTGCAAAGACAACACTAGGAGCAAATACTTATTTCATTAGTTAGCACACTTGAGTTATGCGACGTATGCCAGTAACCGGGTTTATGGGGCTAGACCCAGACCCCTCCAGACTAGACCTCACGTAAGTGATGCCTGGCTCAAAGGCGAGATTTTTTCCTCTACTGGCCCCTAGCACATTGATTCTTTGGGAGATAGTCTCGAATGTCTGAGGCTACTATCAAACCAGAGGTCGATCCTGAATACGGTTCAAGGTCAATGCTCAGTAGCATACCTTTGGGACCCTTACTTTGTTGCTTCAATCCTTCGAATCATGTAACTAGACCTTACCGAGCCTAGTTTTGGGAACCAACCCTTAAGTTTGGACGAGGTTTGGACCTTTAGGGACCCAGTCCGAGTTACTAGGTCAGCTACTATAGGGTGGTGGAGGGTGTAGGCTTAAGGTATGGAACCATGCTAAGCCGCTACCCAGATCCGGACCACTTCCGAGAATGTGGATTTTCCCCCTAGACCGAGTTCCTAGTAATCTGGTCCCCATTTAGCATCAAGTGGGGTCCCAAACTAAGCATCAGGCTAGTTGCATAACTCAGATTTCATGATTACAAAAGTGGTTTGGACCCACATGAGGGGTAGAAGAAACAATATGTGTAAATTAACACAGGAAAGGAATCGATATATAAGGATAGAACCGAGAACAAATTATTCCTTTATAACTAGGTACACGAGATCTGTGCAATGGACACTAGAGACCTGGTTGAAAGTCGCCTAGAGGGGGGGTGAATAGGCGAAACCTAAAATTTATAAACTTTAAACACACTCTATGCTCGAGGTTAGTGTTAGAAATAATTAGGAGTGCAGAAGATGGTTCTCCTTGCCATGAGTTGCTCAATCAATGCGGATAACCTTGGGAGCATACTCAAATCAATATGAGCAAGGGAACTTTTAGAGAGAGAGGAAGGGAGGGGAAACAAATCGAGTGGAGATCAATCACAAATGAACACGACGATTTGTTTACCAAGGTTCGGTTCCAAAGAACCTACTCCCCATTGAGGAGGCCACAAAGGCCAGGTCTATTCCAACCCTTTACCTCTCTCAATTGGTCACTCAGACCGGTCGAGTGCTTTTTCTCAATCTCACGGGTCACTAAGACCCTGCAAGGATCACCACACAATTAGGTGTTTCTTGCAAGCTTTATAAAACACTTAGAGAGTTTAGAGAGAGATGAAGAAAGCACGATTAAGAGCCAAGCAACAAGAGCAATATGAAAAGACACAAAATCACACACTCTCTCAAGTCACTAATCTCTAATAATCACTGGTCACAATTGTGGAACTTGGAGAGATTTGGAAGCTTGAATGTGTCTTTGGTTGAAGTGAATGCTATTGTATTGGATGAGAGTGAATGAGAGGCTTGGATGTGATGAATGGAGGTGGTTGGGGTTGTATTTATAGCCTCCAACCACTTCCTAGTTGTTGCTCCTTTTCTGCCCACCACGGACGGTTCGCGCCCTGGCCCGGACAGTCCGCCCCTACACATCAACGGCTAAAATCGCAACGGTCAGCAGTAACGGCTATATCAACGACTATAGAGCATTTAATGTGTCGTCAAATGTCATATAAAGCAGTCGCGGACGGTCCTACCATGCACTCCAGATGGTCCATGAGGACGCAAAAAATGTATTTTACCGAACCCGTCATCTTCGGGTTTTCCTGGTTTTTCAACGACCGGACGGTCCGTGCCTGAGGCCAGACGGTCCGCGCTTGGTCTCGGACCATGCTCGCTTCTCCATCGGATGGTCCGTAGTGTTAACTTGTGTTTTTGCAGTGTTCCTATCCGAGGCTCACCCCGGTGTCGCGGACGGTCCATCGCAAGGGCCCGGACGGTCCGCGCATAGGTGTTTTTCCAAAAAGCTTCTCCTATCCGAAATAATCTACGGTATTTCGGACAGTCGACTTAGAATAGTTGTAGATAAACTTATGCACCTGAGAAATGATCAACTAGACAAACTAGTTAGTCTGTAAGGTTTGTGATGGTCGTCAAACACCAAAATCAATTATAGAAAATGTTTAAGTCCATTCCTCTTTCAGGATCTCACTGGGCTGGTCCACAGATAAATCCTACCCTATTACAAAGGATGAATTCATTCTCATGCTACCTCACGGGTAGAAGGTACGGGGCCGACCTAACTACCCAGGCAACATCGAACGTCATGCTACTCGGTTGGACAGCGACCTGCTGCCTCCATGAGGGTAGATGGCGGAGTTTGGTCAGTGGCTGATGACGGCATCCTTGAACGCCATGGAGCTTGGCCAATGGCCGACCTAGAGGACCCCGCAGGTCCTGGCGCTGCCCTTGAAAGCCCACCGACGCTAGTGGTAGCCCTTATGGGCCCCCACGACTGGCGAGGTCATGTTGAAGAAGGTGTAGCCCTCCTTGGCCTCCTTTGTGAAAACCGTTGGAAGGTAGAGGAAACCATAATGCTGACCTTCACCCCTATTTGGCACACCAAAAATCGAAGAGTAAATTCTAGCCGGGTGGCAGAATGCACCCGCCTAATCCTAAGAACAGGGGTAGCCTAGGGTTTGCCTGATGAGATGGACAAACACAAGAGCACACAAGGATTTAGAGTGGTTTGGGCCGCTGGAGCGTAATATCCTACTCCACTTTGAGTTGTATTGCTGAGAGCTTGAAAAAGCTTGGGTATGGATTGAGATGTCTTCAGGGGAGTTTGAGTGAGGATGTCCTCTGATGTAGCGCATGTGCCCTCCCATTTATAGCCAAAGGGAGGCACGTATATGGGCACTGAGCCCCGATAGGTGGGCCTAGGAAAATAATAATATGAAGCGATAAATGCAATGGTGGGCTGAGATCTCCCCATGCAGTGTGCAGATATCTTCTCTTGGTCACTGTGCTGGTTTTCTAACCAGATTCACCTTCGCCTTATCTTGTCAATGTGCAGGCGAAGGCTCTGGTGTAGGCTGCGGTGTAGACTGGCATGTCGATGTGCTTAGGGAGGTAGATGGACAGTGTCGTCCTGTCCCCTCCGCCTGTCTCTGTAGCAGGAATAGTAGAAGTCATGATGAGAGCTACCCATACACGGCTGAGAACAAACTAGTAGAAGTCATGATGAGAGTCAATAGTATCGCCTCGGTAATGCGTGGGTTATTAGCGCGGCTGAGGCCTTGCGGACTATGCACGCTGCCTGCATTTAAGTATGGGGCGCACATCACCTATCCCTAGTGTGGATAGGCACACATCTTGCTCATACTTAATGTGGGCGGCCCCCATGCTAGAGGCTTTTGTTAGGCTATGCGTGTCTGCTTTTGTCACGCGCCACAGGCCACGTGGCAGCACCACGTCTCTACCTGAGCAGAGAGCGAGAGCTAGGAGCGCTTGCAGTCGTCGCATGCCTAGACCTTGCCTTGTTGGGACCCGGGGGCACTTGTGGAGGCTCGAGTCCCATCCGTGATGGCCTAGACATGTGGCATCACCAGACCTCCCATGGCTGGTGGTCCGGATGGCACATGCAGGGGTCCGAGACCACCCCATGGGGATCCAACCCTAAGCTGAAATTGCGAGCAATTCTACCGACGAGACCTGACACAAGCCCGGCGGCCGATGACCCCGTCGGAAAGGCCCAAACACTGAGTCGGGCTAGATTGCTCGTCACTATGTGGCTATAGATAGCCACACAGGTCCCGCCTTGACCCAGCAGGAGTGGATATCCTAGTTTAGGGTACCAACACTTAGCATATTTTTGTTGCCCCAAAAATATTTTGTACTTTATATGCTCCACCTAAACTTCGAGGAAATGATTCAATTCTTCAAATTTCTTCATTTGGAATAGAGATTCTCTCTAATTGTTTGTGTCTCCTTGACGTTGTCCCTAATAATAATCATAATCAAGTCATCAACTTAGATTAGGACTATGATTACTCTACCTTTCTTAAACTTTATAAATACGCTTTTGATGAAGCGACATTTAAACCACTTTATATGAGGTACTAGCCTATTTTCTCATATCATGTTCTTGGTTTTGCTTTAAACCATAGAGTCTCTTCTTCCATTCCCAAACATGCTCCAATGGAGCTTGCTCTGAAATCTTTTGGCTCCTCCATATAGATTTCCTTGTCATGTTCGCCATGCAGGAAGGTGTTCTTGACATCCATCTACCATGGCCTCTATGATTTTAGAGTCAGTGCAAGTAAGATTCAAACACTAGTGATCTTGTCATGTGGACTAAATGTTTCTTCAGCCCAATCCATACTAAAAGGGTATTGGGTTAACCATTTCCTATAATTAATTTTGGTGGTTGATGATCAACATAATCCCATGGACTAACTAGTTTGTCTAGAATTCATGGATTACAAGTGCATAAGGTTCAACACAAACCAAGAAAGAAATTAGTTAGGGGTCATGATTCATTTGGAGCAAAAGGACTTGAGTGTGCTAAAATATGGCGCACCGGACAGTGTCCGGTGCACTAGGACCATACAGATGTGAACCAGCCACCCTTGGAAAAATGGAGGCACGCTCCGCTATAATTCACCGGATTGTCCGGTGTGCCACCAGACTGTCCGGTGAGCCAGCTGAGCAACGGCTCCCTGCGCCAACTGCCAATTGGTATTAGAGCTAGTGCTTCATTAAGAGCCTAACCAACTCGAAGTGATATCTTGAGATCACACCAAGAGGGAGATCGTGACCGGTGACAAGCCCGCAAGCTCGAGGAGGACTCTTTCAAGGGAGTCCAGCAACAAACATAAGGAGGAATCCTCTTCCTCCATCAAGTCGCATCGGAGAGGTGACAAGAATAAGAAGATGATGAAGAAGGTAGTCTACTATAAGACCGACTCTTTGTCACCCTTCACATCAAGCTCTGATTCGTCGACTACTTCTAAGCACCATGAGCACAAGAAGTATAGTTAGATGCCTCTTTGCTATCCCCGTATTTCAAAGCGTGCTCCTCTACTTTGCGTTCCCTTAGACAAACCACCATATTTTGATGGTGAAGATTATTCTATGTGGAGTGATAAAATGAGGCATCATCTAACCTCACTACACGAAAGCATATGGGACATTGTTGAGTATGGAGCGCAGGTACCTAAGGTGGGGGGACAAAGACTACGACTCGGATGAGGCCGCCCAAATTAGGCACTTCAACTCCCAAGCCACGTCTATACTCCTCGCCTCCTTGTGTCAAGATGAGTATAACAAGGTGCAAGGGTTGAAGAACGCCAAAGAAATTTGGGATGTCCTCAAAACCACGCATGAAGGGGACGAGGTGACCAAGATCACCAAGCGCGAAACGATCGAGGGAGAACTCGGTCGATTCATCCTCAACAAAGGGGAAGAGCCGCAAGCCCTGTACAACCAGCTCAAGACAATGGTGAACCAAGTGTGCAACCTCAGGAGCACCAAATGGGATGACCATGAAATGGTCAAGGTTATTCTAAGATCCCTTGTTTTTCGTAATTCTACTCAAGTACAATTAATACATGGGGATCCTAGATACAAGCTAATGTCTCCCGAGAAGGTAATTGGCAAGTTTGTGAGCTTTGAACTTATGATCAAAGACTCCAAACATAGTGTCAACTTAGAGCAAGGCGCCACCTCCACACCCGAGGTGCAACTCGTTGCATTCAAAGCAACAGAAGAAGAGAAGAAGGACTCTACACCAAGTAGGCTTCCAATCGATGCCTCCAAGCTCGACAACGAGGAGATGACGCTCATCATTAAGAGCTTCCGCCAAATCCTCAAGCAAAGAAGGGGGAAATATTGTAAGTCCCGCTCCAAGAGGGTGTGCTACTGGTGTGGTAAGTCCGGTCACTTTATTGCTAAATGTCCAATTTCTAGTGAAAGTGACAGCGACGAAGACAAGAAGGGGTAGAAGAAGGAGAAGAAGAGGTACTACAAGAAGAAGGGCGGCGATGCCCACGTATGCCGGGAATGGAACTCCAACGAGAGCTCCACCGACTCCTCCTCTGATGAGGATGCCGCCAACATCGCCGTCAACAAGGGCCTCCTCTTCCCCAACGTCAGCCACAAATGTCTCATGGCTAAGGATGGCAAGAAGAAGAAGGTACACTCTAGAGCCACCCCCAAATATACAACATCTAGTGATGAGGGTAGCTCTAGAGATGATGAAAATGATATACTTGCTCTTTTTGCCAACCTTAACATGGAACAAAAGAAAAAATTAAATGAACTAATTGAGGCCATTAACGAGAAAGATGATCTCTTGGAAAGCTAAGAGGACTTCCTCGTTAAAGAAAATAAAAAATTTGTTAAGTTGAAAAATGCTTATGCTCTAGAAGTAGAGAAGACTGAAAATTTGTCTAAGGAGCTAAGCATGTGTAATGATTCAATTTCTAGTCTTAGAACTAAGAATGCTAGTTTAGTTTCTAAGATTGAAGATTTGAATGTTTGCAACGATTCCATTTCCTATCTTAGAGATGGGAATGCCACTTTAAATGCTAAGATAGAGGAGCTAAATACTTGCAAACCTTCTACATCTACTGTTGAGCATGTTACTATTTACACTAGATGTAGAGATGTTAATGTAGAAGCTATTGATGATCACATTGCTATGATTAAACAACAAAATGATCACATAGCTACATTAAATGCTAAAATTGCTGAGCATGAGCTCAAAAATGAAAATTTTAAATTTGCTCGTAGCATACTTTATAATGGGAGACACCCTGGCATTAAGGATGGCATTGGGTTCCAACATGGGTACCAATCCAATGTCAAGCTTAGTGGCACTAAAAGATTGTCTAATTTTGTTAAGGGTAAGGCTCCCATGGTTCAGGATAGTGAGGGTTACATTTTATATCCTGCAAACTATCCCAAACATAAAATTAGGAAGATTCAAGCTAGGAGATCTCATTCTGTTTCTCACCATGCATTTATGTATAAAAATGAGACTTCTAGCTCTAGGCATACCACTCATGTTAAATTGCCTAGAAAGAAAATTCCTGCTGCATCAAATGAACATAATGTTTCTTTTAAGACTTTTGATGCTTCTTATGTTTTAACTAACAAATCAGACAAAATAGTTGCCAAATATGTTGAAGGCAAACACAAGAGTCCTAAGACTTGTGTTTGGGTACCCAAGGTGCTTGTTTCAACCTAAAAGAACCAAGACTGTTTGGGTACCTAAGAAAAGGCCTAAATTTGTTTTGTAGGTTTATGTATCCGGTGGATCAAGTTGGATAATCCATAGCGGGTGCACAAACCACATGACTAGGGAGAAAAGAATGTTATCCTCCTATGAGAAAAATGAAGATCCCCAATGAGCTATCACATTCGGGGATGGAAATCAAGGTTTGGTCAAAGGTTTGGGTAAAACAGCTATATCGCATGACCATTCCATTTCTAATGTTTTCTTATGGATTCTTTAGACTACAATTTGCTTTCTGTTTCTCAATTGTGTAAAATGGGCTACAACTGTCTTTTTACTGATATAGGTGTTACTGTCTTTAGAAGAAGTGATGATTCAATAGCTTTTAAGGGAGTGTTAGATGGTCAGCTATATTTGGTTGATTTTAATGATAATAAAGCTGAACTAGACACTTGTTTAATTGCTAAGACTAATATGGGCTGGCTCTGGCATCACCGACTTGCTCATGTTGGGATGAAGAATCTCCACAAACTTCTAAAAGGAGAACATATTTTAGGACTAACCAATGTTCATTTTGAGAAAGACAGGGTTTGTAGCGCATGCTAAGTAGGGAAGCAAGTTGGAGTCCACCATCCACACAAAAATATAATAACAACGGACATGTTGCTCGAGCTACTCCACATGGACCTATTCGGCCCGATCGCTTACATAGGCATCGACGGGAGTAAGTACTGTCTAGTTATTGTGGATGATTATTCTCGCTTCACTTGGGTGTTCTTTTTGCAGGAAAAATCTCAGACCCAAGATACATTAAAAGGATTCTTATGACAGGTTCAAAATGAGTTTGGATTAAGAATCAAAAAGATAAGAATCGACAATGGGACAGAGTTCAAGAATTCACAAATTGAAGGTTTTCTTGAGGAAGAGGGCATCAAGCATGAGTTCTCTTCTCCCTACACACCTCAACAAAATGTTGTAGTGGAGAGGAAAAATAAAACTCTACTGGATATGGCAAGGACCATGCTTGATGAATACAAGACACCGGACTAGTTTTGGGCCGAGGCGATTAACATCGCCTGCTACTCCATCAACCGTCTCTACCTTCATCGAATCCTCAAGAAGACATCATATGAACTCCTCACTGGTAAAAAGCCCAATATTTCATATTTTAGAGTCTTTGGGAGCAAATGTTTTATTCTTATTAAAAGAGGTAGAAAATCTAAATTTGCTCCTAAAGCTGTAGAAGGCTTTTTACTAAGTTATGACTCAAACACAAGGGCATATAGAGTCTTTAACAAGTCCACTGGACTAGTTAAGGTTTCTTGTGACATTGTGTTTGATGAGAGTAATGGCTCCCAAGTGGAGCAAGTTGATCTTGATGAATTAGATGATGAAGAGGCTCCATGCATCGCGCTAAGGAACATGTCCATTGAAGATGTGTGTCCTAAAGAACCCGAAGAGCCTACACAAGCACAAGATCAACCGTCATCTTCCATGCAAGCATCTCCACCAACCCAAGATGAGGATCAGGCTCAAGAAGATGAAGATAAAGATCAAGAGGATAAGCCACCTCAAGAGGAGGACAATGATCAAGGGGGAGATGAAGATGATCAAGATAAGGAAGGTGATCAAGAAACTAGAGATCAACGACCGCCACACCCGAGAGTCCACCAAGCAATTCAACGAGATCACCCCGTCAACTCCATACTTGGTGATATTCACAAGGGGGTAACCACTAGATCTTGAGTTGCACATTTCTGTGAACATTACTCTTTTGTTTCCTCTATTGAGCCATATAGGGTAGAGGATGCACTAAGAGATCCGGATTGGGTGGTGGCAATACAAGAGGAGCTCAACAACTTCATGAGGAATGAGGTATGGCATTTAGTTCCACGTCCTAATCAAAATGTTGTAGGTACCAAATGGGTATTCCGCAACAAGCAAGATGAGCATGGTGTGGTGACAAGGAACAAAGCCCGACTTGTGGCCAAAGGTTATTCACAAGTTGAAGGTTTGGATTTCGATGAAACTTATGCACCCATAGCTAGGCTCGAGTCAGTTCGCATATTACTTGCCTATGCTACTTACCATGGCTTCAAGCTTTATCAAATGGACGTGAAGAGTGCTTTCCTCAATGGCCCTATCAAGGAAGAGTTTTATGTTGAGCAACCTCGCGGCTTTGAAGATAGTGAATATCCTAACCATGTGTATAAACTCTCAAAGGCGCTTTATGGGCTCAAGCAAGCCCTAAGAGCATGGTATGAATGCATGCGAGATTTTCTTATCACTAATGACTTCAAAGTCGGAAAGCCGATCCTACCCTCTTCATTAAAACTATTGCAAAAGACTTGTTTATATGCCAAATTTATGTTGATGACATTATATATGGGTCTACTAACAAGTCTTGTGAAGAGTTTAGTAGGATCATGATTTAAAAATTCAAGATGTCTATGATGGGGGAGTTGAGGTATTTCCTTGGATTTCAAATCAAGCAACTCCAAGGGGGCACCTTCATTAGCCAAACAAAGTACATTCAAGACATACTTAAGAAGTTTGAAATGAAGGACGACAAACTCATCAAGACACCCATGGGAACTAATGGGCATCTCGACCTCGACACGGGAGGTAAATCCGTAGATCAAAAGGTATACCGGTCGATGATAGGATCTTTACTCTACTTATGTGCATCTCGACTAGATATTATGCTTTTTGTATGCATGTGTGCAAGATTTCAGGCAAATCCTAAGGAAGTTCACCTTAGGACCGTGAAGAGAATCATGAGGTATTTAGTTTACACTCCTAAGTTTAGGCTTTGGTACCCTAAGGGATCCACTTTTGATTTAATAGGATATTCCGATGCCGATTGGGCAGGGTGTAAAATTGATAGAAAGAGCACATCAGGGACTTGTCAGTTTCTGGGGAGATCCCTGGTGTCTTGGGTGTCAAAGAAACAAAACTCTGTAGCTCTTTCCACCGTCGAAGCCGAGTACATTGTCGCAGGTCATTGTTGTGCGCAATTACTTTGGATGAGGCAAACCTTTCGGGACTATGGCTACAAATTAAGCAAAGTCCCTCTCCTATGTGACAATGAGAGTGCAATCCGCATGGAGGATAATCCCGTTGAACACAGCCGCACTAAGCACATAGACATCCGGTACCACTTTCTGAGAGATCACCAATAAAAGGGCTATATCGAAATAGCTTATGTAAACACCCACAACCAATTAGCCGATATCTTTACAAAGCCAATAGATGAGAAAACCTTTAGAAAGCTTAGGAATTAGCTAAATATACTTGATTCACGGAATTTTGATTAAAACATTGCACACATAGCTATTTAATATACCTTTGATCATGTCTCTTTCATTTGGTATAATTGCATATTTCTTATTCTCCTTGTGCCAAAGCTAATACTAATGTGCTTTCAAGTATATTTCTATACTTAGTCTTAGATTGAAAGGGAAATGGAGTATTCGGCAAAGACAAGGCTTCCACTCCAACTCTGACGGTATCATTTAAACTTTGTCGTTACTCCGCAAACTCTCAATGGTATGACCTTCACTCATACTTATTTTACCATATGGGAAATAGTGTTAGGACCCAAAGGGGGAGAAAATGCAAAAGGGCTTTCAAGTTCTCTGTTTTTGGCGCTTAATGCCAAAGGGGAAAAAATATTAAGCCCAAAGCAAAAGGACCACACCACCATTTCAAAACTTTTCAAAATGAATTAATGTTTTTTCAATTGGTATCTAAGTTTCAATTGATTTGTGAAAGTAAAATTTCAAATTGGTATCTTCAAAACTTCACATTAGTACGCAAAAATTTCATTTGGTATAAATTGCACTCGGTATCTATTTCAAAAAAAACCTCTTGAAAGCTAAGGGGAGAATTCATTCAGGGGGAGCTTTTATTTAGTCAAAGGAAAAGCATTTGGCACAGGGGGAGGAATTTCAAAATCCCAAAAATACTTCTTGCAATCATATTTCTATACCTTTGACTATTTGCAAAAAGACTTTGAAAAGGTTTGCAAAACAAAACAAGTGGTGCAAATGTGGTCCAAAATGTTAAATAAAAGAAAAGCAATCCATTCACTATTATTCTTTGTGATACTTGCAATTGGTTTAATTCTAAGTAACATGCGCACAATCAACTCAATTACAAACTAGATACATTTCTGCACTTTATATTTGCTTTGGTTTGTGTTGGCATCAATCACCAAAAAGGGGGAGATTGAAAGAGAAATTGGGTTAACCATTTCCTATAATTAATTTTGGTGGTTGACGACCAATGCAAACAAATGGACTAACAAGTTTATCTAGAATTCATGTAATACAGGTGCATAAGGTTCAACACAAAGCAAGAAAGAAATCAGTTAGCTAGGGGACACAATGTGATTGGAGCAAAATGACTTGAGTGTGCTGAAGAATGGCGCACCGGACAGTGTCCGGTGCACCAGGACCGTAGAAATGTCAACCAACCACTCTCGGGAATTCCAGGGCGTGCTCTGCTATAATTCACTGGACTGTCCGGTGAGCCAGCGGAGCAATGGCTAGCTCGGGCCAATGGTCGACTGCAAAAGCATCTGCCACGGTGAACAGTGCATGATAGAGTTAGAGCAGGAAAGTTAGAGGGCACCGGACTGTCCGGTGTGGCACCAGACTGTCTGGTGTCGCAAGAAGACAAAGCCTCCAACATTCGACCAGCTTCGAACCCTAACGGTTGGGTGACATGGCGGCGCACTGGACAAGGAACATTGCCTGTCCGGTGGCGCACCAGACTGTCCGGTGCACCCATCACCAGCAGCCTTCACCAATGGCTATGGAAGTGGTTGGGGGCTATAAATACCCCAACCACCTCATTCATAACAATCCATGCATTCCAAACATCTAATTCAATACAAGAGCAAAAGACTCCACTCCAAGACACATAAAATAGATTGAATCCTCTCTAAGCCTCCAAATCAACTCAATTCCATTAGGAACTTGAGAGAGGGTGTTTTGTGTTCTTTTGTTGCTCTTGTTGCTTGGCTTGGCCTTTTTTCTTTTCCCATTCTTATTCTCAAGTGCTTTGTAAGCAAGGCAAGAGACACTGTCACACCCGGTTCTGGAAGGCAAACCGAATGCGAACTATGTACGTGCCAGGATCAGAACTCACGTACATAGTGATTACATAAATGAACATCATCGCACAATGCTCGAATAATAACATAAAAGAGTAATAACCTGTTACATCACAGAGTCTTAGACATCCACATAGTCATCAACTTAACAGTTAATCAAAGTGCTAACGAAACGCAGTAAAGATAAGGCCTTCACAGGCAGCTGACTGGGGGTTGCCACCAACCCACACCTAGAATTCGTCGTAGTCTTGGAACACCTGGAAGTCTCCTTCCACGACTTCGCCTTCTCCGGAGCAGTGGTTACAATGCGGACAACCTGGTGTTTTGTGGTAAAGCAAGGATGAGTACACATCAACGTACTCAGCAAATGTCCCGTTTGGCTGAAGTGGACTAGCTTTATGTGGGGTTAGGCTCAAGCAGTTGCTTTTAGTTGGTCAGGTATTTATCATCAGTGGAAGCCAGATTTTAGCATTAACCAACCCATGAACCATTTCCTCATCGAGGAACAACATCATCATATTCGAACCAAAACCATAACATAATTCTTGTATCTCGAACCATCTGTATCTCTAATCAAAGAGGATCCCAAGGCTGCTCTTAACCGTGAGCACGGCTGATATATCAGTTTCACTACCCTCTGCAGAGGTCGCACACTTTACCCATGAGTCATGATTCCCTTTCTGCCCGGGGAGAGCTAATCCCCATTGACCACTACCTAGGTGGTCCGGCAGGGTATCACTACGTAGCTTTTACAAAGATTCCCTAGAGATCATAGCTGCCCGTTAGGTTTCTCCAGTTTGATAAACACAGTACTCCTCCCCGCAGGAGAGTGACTAACAAAAGCAAAACGAAAGAACCTCGGCACTCAGCCTCGGCAGAGCAAGCACTGTGCCTGGACCCCATTGACGGCACGACGGCGAAGCAACTACACCTCTAGTTCCTCTAATTAATTAGCTAAGGGTGCCCCATTTCACCCTCATGGTTGCACTGTTATCCCGGGTGGTCTCTCAACGAACAGGTCCTTACGGAGAGGTACTCAGGAAACAGCCTGAGCCCCCTAGAGTATCACAAGATCATCAACATCATCAGGATAACAGTATCATAAATATTCACATCATGTTCATTGATTAAGTTAAGGCAGTAGCAAAATGCTAACCATAATAGCCCATGAGGTCATCAAGGATAAAGTAAAGTGTAAAGCTAGTCAATCCTTAGGTTTCAAGTAAGTAATGCGGGACAGTGTATTATAAAGTAAATGGGACATAGTGGGACTGAGGACACTTGCCTTCACCAAACTGTTGATCAGGAACTTCCTCTGCAACTTCCTCGGGAAACACAAACTGCTCGTTGTCTACGTAAAGCAATCATTCACACTATGCACTTGGGAAATAATAAACAAAAACAATATACCAAACATATGCAGCAGAGAGAGGTCACATGCTCATAACAGAAAAGGGATAGGCACTCGGGTGTTCCCTAGGTCTGGGGTAGAGGGCTATGCAAAAGGATTCATTATTCACTAATCAGGTTTAAGTCAGGGGTGGGGTTAAATAATTATTTGGTTTAAGTTCCCACACTTAAGTGTTTGAGTCCATAACCTTAAGTGCTCCAACTTTTATTAAAGTCTACTACCTTTTATTTATCTCAAATAGGGTTCCAATAACCTTAATCCTATCCTAATGATTAACCATTAATTGGAACATGGAAACAGCAGGGAAACAGTACATAAACAGATAGATAATAATTTTATGAACATTTTGCAATTTGAAGCACCTAATTTGGAGTTCATATGGCAAAGTTATGAATTTTACAAGTTTAGGGGTTAAAAATATGCCCTAAGGACCTATTTTGAATTAAATAAAAGGGCTGAGGACTTAACTGCGAAAAAACCAGGGACGGCGGGCGCAAAATCCAGAAAACCGAGGGGTTCTTTAAGAAAATGCGCGGGCGAAGGGGTATCGGGCGCTTACAGCCGTTAGATCTCAGATCAACGGCCAGGATTAGATCCTGCGGCGGGCGCGCGGGCGCGCGACAGCCTGGGCGGCTGACAGGTGGGGCCGGGCGGGCAGCGCGAGCGCGGGCGCGGCGACTGACAAGCGGGGCCAGCGGGCAGAGCGAGTGCGCGGGCGCGCCGACAGGCGGGGCCCAGCGGGCAGAGCGAGTGCGCGGGCGCGCCGACAGGCGGGGCCCAGCGGGCAGAGGGACAGGGCGCGGGGAAACGGCTCTGGGCCGATGGATCTTGGGCGGACGGTTGAGATTGGGTTCGGGTTAATTGAATCCGCGCCGTCCGATCCAAGATAGATGGCGGGGATGGGGGTGGCTGACTCCCGTCTCCCTCAGCTAGCTGGGGCGGCGGCGCTCGCCCCCGCGGCGAAAAAGCTCGCCGGAGACGAGGGGAGCGGGGGCCCTGCGGGTTCCCGGGGCGACCTGAGTGGCCGGGGAGGTTGGGGAGGGCACGGGAAACCTATTGGCGGGGTCTGGGTCGGGGTAGGGGCGCCGGAGGAGGGCGGTTCACGGCGAGGCGGCTCGGCGGCGGCGCTAAGCGACTCCGGCGAGAAATCAAGTGCGCTAGAGTGCAAGACAAGGGCCAATAGGGGCGGGAGAGGTTCCTTACCTCTCGGCGAACTCCGGGGGCTCCTCGGCGACGACGGAGGCGCGACGGTGGCCCGGGTCGACGGCGGCGGCTGCACGGCGGACGACGGGTGAGTGCGGGCAGAGAGAAATAGGGGGGGAGAGGGAATTGGGGCGCGTCCCGGGTTGTGGACGTCGGGGCGGAGCTCACCGTGGCAAGGGACGCGGCGGAGCCCCAACGGCGACGGAGGAACAAGCTCGGGCGGCGGCGGTTCGCGGCGATGGCGCTTGGGCGTGCGCGCAGCGAGGGAGAGGGCGAGAGAGAGGGCCGGTTGGTGCGCAAATGAGGGAGGGGGAGAGGGCGAGGGAGATTCGGGGCTCAAGTGGCCGAGGGCGGGGTGGGGCGAGCTCCCCACGCGCGACGTGGGCGCGAGGAAGGCGGGCGCGCGCGGCTCGGCGGCGGTTACGCGAGAACGGCGAAGCTGACAGCCGGGGCCCGCGACGCAGAGAGAGAGAAGAAGTCGGGCGCGGGCGCGAGGAAAGCGGGGCTGACCGGGAGGGCCCACGGGCAGAGAGAGAGCGAGGGAGATGGCGCACGCGCGGGCGGGAGCGCCGACAGGTGGGACCGGGCAACCAGAGAGAGCGGGGGAGCGAGCGCGGAGACGGCGGCCGCGCCGACAGGCGGGCCCGCTCGCGCAGAGAGAGAAGGGGCGGGAGGGAGAGCGCGCGCGCGGGCGCGCGGGTTGGGCCTGGTGGGCCGAAAGGCCGAGCGGGCGGGAGAGATGGGCTGCTTCCCCTTTTCTTTTTATTTTGTAATTTCCTTTCTCTTTTCTTTTTATTTTCTCCATTTGATTCAAATTCAAATGTGCCACAAATTCAAATTAGCCCTTTTGAGAATCATGCACCAAACAAGAGTAAAATCTAGGGTTCAACATGATGCAACAATTCATACTCCCTTAGGGTTTAACCTATCACACTACTATTACAAATAAAATAAACATTTTTCCCCTATAGAAATGAGAAAGAAAAGATTGGGGAAGGATGAGAAAAGAAAAGTAACACCTGAATTTGTGAATATGAGCAAAGAAATTTTATACCCCCAAATTCAGGGTGTTACAAACCTATCCCCCTTAAAAGAATCTCGCCCCCGAGATTCAGGGTTGGTCAGCAAAGAGTTCAGGGTATTTGGCTTTCAGATCATCTTCTCGTTCCCAGGTTGCTTCTTCCTCCGAGTGGTGACCCCATCTGACTTTGCACATTCTGATGGTATTCCTCCGGGTGACTCTGTCTGCGAACTCCAGAATCTGCGTTGGCTTCTCTATGTATGTCAGATCCTCCTGGACCTCCAAACCCTCCACTGGCAACTGTTCTTCTGGTACTCGCAGACACTTCTTCAATTGTGACACGTGGAACACATTGTGCACTGCCGACAAACTTTCTGGTAGGTTGAGTTGGTAAGCCACTTCTCCACGCTTTGCTTGAATCTGATATGGTCCAACGTACCGGGGTGCTAACTTGCCTTTAACTCCGAACCTTCTGACTCCCCTGATAGGTGACACCTTCAGATAAACGAAATCCCCCACTTCGAAACTCAGTTCTCTTCTCCTTTTGTCCGCATAGCTTCGCTGTCTTGACTGGGCTATTTTCAGGTTCTCCCGAACCATTTTGATATTCTCTTCGGCTTCAAGCAAAATATCGGGGCCAAACACCTGTCTCTCTCCAGGCTGGTCCCAATGCAGCGGAGTCCTACAACTCCGTCCATAGAGTGCCTGAAACGGCGACATCTTCAAGCTGGCCTGGTAGCTATTGTTATAGGAGAATTCTGCATAAGGTAACCTTTTGTCCCATCCTGACTTGTCTTGCAACGCACAGGCTCTCAGCATATCTTCTAGGATCTGATTAGTTCTTTCAGTCTGACCGTCTGTCTGCGGGTGATAAGCCGAGCTGAAGTTCAAATGGGTGCCTAAAGCTTCTTGTAGCTGCTGCCAAAAATGAGAGGTGAACTGCGTTCCTCGATCTGACACTATCTTCTTCGGCACCCCATGAAGGCAAACTATCCGTGACATGTATAACTCAGCTAACGTTGCTCCGGTATATGTGGTCTTCACAGGTATGAAATGGGCCACCTTGGTTAATCGGTCCACAACCACCCAGATGGAATCATAGCCAGCCCGGGTACGAGGTAGGCCAACTATAAAATCCATCCCGATCTCATCCCACTTCCACTGAGGAATCCGCAATGGCTGCAACAATCCGGCTGGCCTTTGATGCTCTGCTTTGGTTCTTTGACAGCTATCACAGATGGCGACATATCCTGCGATTTCTCTTTTCATGCCATACCACCAAAACCTCCTCTTCAAATCCTGGTACATCTTTTCACTTCCCGGGTGTATGGAGTAGGCTGTCTCATGAGCTTCCTTTAGGATCAGCTCCCGAATAGGTTTGAGGTCGGGGACACACAATCGGTCCTTGAACCATATTACTCCCTCTTCATCCTCTCGAAAGTCTTTGCCTCTTCCTTCTAAGATTAGCTGCCGGATCTTGTTGATGCTTTCATCATCCTTCTGCCCTTCTTTGATCTCCCGTTCTAGAGTGGGCTCTAATTCCACTGTTACTCCTTGCGTACTGTTCAGGAAACCGAGACTCAGTCTGTCGAACTCCTTGGCTAACTCATATGGCATTGGGTACGTGGCCATCATATTGACTTGACTCTTCCTGCTCAGAGCATCTGCAACAACATTGGCTTTGCCTGGATGGTAATGTATCTCCAACTCGTAGTCTTTGATCAATTCCAACCATCTTCGCTGCCTCATGTTTAACTCTGACTGGGTGAATATGTACTTCAGACTTTTATGATCTGTGTAGATGTCGCACTTCTGTCCATACAAGTAATGTCTCCAGGTCTTCAAAGCATGAACTACTGCTGCCAACTCCAGATCATGTGTGGGATAATTTTTCTCATGGATCTTCAGCTGTCGAGATGAATATGCTACAACTCTTCCTTCTTGCATTAGCACACATCCCAATCCGGTGTAAGAAGCATCACAATACACTGAGAATGGCTTGTGAACATCAGGCAGGACTAACACCGGAGCTGTAGTCAATCTATTTTTCAGTTCTTCAAATGCTTCCTGACACTTTTGGGTCCACTTAAACTCAACTTTCTTCGCTAGTAACGTTGTCATTGGTCTAGCAATCTTTGAGAAGCCTTCGATAAAACGCCTGTAATACCCAGCCATTCCAATGAAGCTCTTGATCCCACGAACATCCTTTGGTGCTTTCCAGTTCAGGATATCTGCCACTTTCTTTGGATCCACTGCCAACCCATCTTGATTTATGATGTGACCCAGAAACAAGACCTCATGAATTCAGAACTCGCATTTGCTCAGCTTGGCATACAGCTGATGCTCTCGAAGTCTTTGCAATACCATCTTCAAATGCTCCACATGATCTTCCTCACTTTGAGAGTATATGAGAATATCATCGATAAACACTACCACAAACTTGTCCAGATAATCCATGAACACACTATTCATCAGGTACATAAAGAAAGCTGGCGCATTGGTCAAACCGAAGGACATAACTGTGAATTCATATAACCCGTACTTGGTGATGAATGCTGTCTTCGGTATGTCCGAGGGTCGGATTCTGAGTTGATGGTAACCTGATCTCAGATCTATCTTCGAGAATACGCTGGCACCTCTGAGCTGGTCGAACAGATCTTCTATCCTTGGCAGGGGGTACTTGTTCTTGACAGTGACTTCATTCAAGGCTCTGTAGTCTATGCACATCCTTTTAGTACCATCTTTCTTCTCTACAAACAACACCGGAGCGGCCCAAGGCGAGGTACTTGGTCTGATGTAACCCTTCTCTAACATCTCATCTATCTGCTTCTTGAGTTCCACCAATTCTGGTCCAGACACTCGGTAGGCTCTTTTGGAAATGGGGGCGGTACCAGGGATAAGCTCTATGGCAAATTCAACTTTTCTCTCGGGTGGCATGCCCGTTAGCTCCTCGGGAAACACATCCGGAAAGTCTGACACAACCTTGATAGCCTCGAGCGGGTTGGGCTCCTTACTATCAACTGAAATCTGGTGACAGACACCCTCCGCTGATTTAGGCATTCTTAGCTCGGCCACTACCTCTTCTCCTGACGGGGACTTCAATGTTATGGTCCTCTTGTCACAGCTAATATTCGCTTCATACTTCATTAACCAATTCATCCCTAGGATGACATCTATCCCAGGGGTGTCTATTACTATTAAGTCGCTGGGGAACCCTATCCCCCTTATTTCCACCCTTATATTTGAGCATATTTTATCTGTTTGCACCTTGCCACCAACCGAATTAATCCTCATAGGTGGCATCATTGCCTCTACTGAGATGTTATGCAATTCTACCCAGGTTGCAGTGACAAATGAATGAGTTGCACCAGTATCAAATAGCACTTTCGTGGGATGAGATTCGACTGAGAACATACCTACTGCCACATCTGGTGCATCCTGGATCGCTTCGGCCTCCAAGTGGTTCACCTTTCCACGGTTGTATGCTTGGTTACGATTGCCTGCCGTTGGCTGCAGTACACCTTGCCTTGTTGGAGCATTGGGGTTGGTCTGCTGCTGCGCCGCCTTCTTTGGGCACTGCATCGCCCAGTGGCCTTGCTCTCCGCAGTGGAAACATCCTCTGCCTCCTCCTTGTGCTGGGGCTGCTTGGTTGCTCTGGTTTGCTGCTGAGGCAGGAAGGCGAGGTGCCTGGTTGTTCTGCTTCTGATACTGATTACCCCCTTGCTGGCTGTGCTGACGATACTGCTGCTGCTGATGATGATACTGCCTCTGAGACTGCTGCTGATGCGGACGCTGATTCTGATTCTGATATCCCTGTGGGTGTCCGGGCCTGCCTTGCTGAGATGAACTGCCTGAGAAACGTGGACGGCTGATGCTTCCGGACTGGGGCCCACTCATCTTACGCTTCCGATCTTCCATATCCTTACGCTTCTTCTCCGTCATAATTGCCCTATCGATCAGGTGCTGGAAGGTGGGGAAGGTGTGATTCATCAGCTGGTAATGCAGGGGATCCACCAAACCTCTCATGAACCTGTACTGCCTTTTAGCATCAGTGTTGACATCCTCAGGTGCATAACGAGATAGCTGCAGAAATTTGTCTCTGTATTCACTAACAGACAGGGGTCCCTGCTTCAGAGCCAGAAACTCCTCCTTCTTCACGATCATCAGTCCCTCCGGCACATGATACCTACGGAAACTCTCACTGAATTCTTCCCAGGTGATGGCTTCGGGGTCAGCATGTGTGGCGAGGTAGGACTCCCACCAGGACTGGGCTGCTCCCCTTAGCTGACGGGGACCATACAGAACCTTCTCCCTATCGTTACATTGGGCGGTGCGCAGTTCTCTTTCCACTGCGCGCAGCCAGTCTTCTGCATCCATGGGGTCGGCAGAATGGGCGAAGGTAGGAGGGTGCCCTCTCATGAACTCACCACGCTTATCCCGTGGCATCTGGGGCATCTGCACTTGCAACTGGGGTTGGGGTTGCTGTTGAGCCTGCTGCATGGCTGCCAGAGTCTGCCCAATGGCCTGCACTGCCTGAGTCTGCATCAAGAACATCTGCTCCACTGACATCGGGGGTGGCGGGGGAGGCTGCCTCTGTTGTTCCTCCTGCTGGTCCTGCTGCTCTTGCTGAGCACGCCTGTTGCATCGGCGCCTGTTGTCAGACATCTGTGGAAGACATTCATACATCAGCATTGATCTTACAACCCTCCAGCATAAGAAAAGGGAATTCAGAATTCTTCATGACACTGAGTGAACAAAGAGCTTCACTGATCCTCATTATGATTCAACACAGCTTCTCAGATAGTAAGGAAAGTAGAAGTAAATGGCTTCCCAACTAAATAACTGACTTTATTAACATTATAGCTAGGCCAAACTGCAGGGGAAACCCACAGGTTGGCAACAGTCATTACAAAGATTCAAATCCAGCACAAGTTCATCATAACAAGCATGCAAGCAACTGATAAGCAAACTAAGCTAATTGGAAGCAACTAATAAGCAAACTAAACTAACTATTTAAGACAGAGACATCTGACTTAAGAATTATTACAAACTTCGACGCTAACGATCTAGGGATCCAGATCTATCCTGGTCTTACAGGCAGGGGAACCATAAGTGTGGTGACCACGTGGCGGCGAGCGGTATGGGTGCTGAGTCCCAACAGGAGCGGGAGAACCACCCTCCTGGTGATGGCGCTCTGCCAGCTCAGCACGCAACTCCGCAATCTCCGTTCGAGCCCTGCTCAGCTCGTCCAGAGAGTGATCCAGCTCAGTGTTAAGCACTGCGACTAGGTTGACTGTGCTGCTCAACCTAGGGTTAGCCTCACCAACAGGTGAGACAACCACACTCTCTGTGCTGCCAGTAGGGCGGCGGGGGTAGTATCGAAGATTAAGACCGTCGGCCACGCCACCGAACAAAGAACAGTACTGAGAGAGTGCACGTTGTGCTGCATCCTGCATAGCCGCCTCTGCAGTGTCCCTCTCGGAGATGGAATAGTGCTCCGAAACGGCCTCCGCACCCCAGAGGTCATCCTCCGGACGGCGAACTAGGCAGGTAGCCTCCCAGCGATCCGGGTACCTCCCGCGGCTGTGCTGGTAGACTACACAACGATACTCGATCGACCAGGTGTGCCGGTCAAAAGCCTGGCGCAGCAAAGTGTCGAGTGCGTCGTGGAAGTGACAACCGCGAGCGGCGTCACGGGTGATGGGTCGGGCGACCCATCCTTCCGCCTCCTGCGGCTCAGAGGACTCTGAGCTGTGGTCTGAGTCGTCGTCGTCGGGGTCTCCTCCAGTAGCTCCTCCAGTAGCTCCCCCAACAGCCGGGGCGTCCCGCGGTGATGCAAGGGGCGCCTCCAGCTGGGCAACAGAGGAACGGGGCCTCACGGACTCCACCTCATGCTGGGATGAGGAGGAAGAGCCCTGCTGCTCTCTGTGCTGGCGTCGGCGTTCCTGCTCCTCACGCAGGCGGTGGTGCAGCCTCTCCAGGTGACTCGACTGACCGGACACGGTGCGGTGCAGAGGACGCTCCGCAAGTCGAGACGGCAGGAAAGGAATCACTGACTTACGTGCAGTGTGTCTAAGACGAGCCATCTACAAAAGACACCGTAAGCATAAGAGTAAGAGCAGAACTAATATGACAAGTGAATAAACCACAGACAAAATAAGATAAAAAAATTTTTAACAAGGTATAATATAGTATATATAGATGTAGTAAAACATAGGGTTGGTCGAGGTGACCGACTTTTGAAGTAACATCAGTGGTCAAGGTGAGAGGGAAGGTCAATAGTCCTTAGTACGACCAGTGCTACTCTAGGTCAGCGGTCCTACAGTCAGCACGGCTTTGATACCACTTATGTCACACCCGGTTCTGGAAGGCAAACCGAATGCGAACTATGTACGTGCCAGGATCAGAACTCACGTACACAGTAATTACATAAATGAACATCATCGCACAATGCTCGAATAATAACATAAAAGAGTAATAACCTGTTACATCACAGAGTCTTAGACATCCACATAGTCATCAACTTAACAGTTAATCAAAGTGCTAACGAAACGCAGTAAAGATAAGGCCTTCACAGGCAGCTGACTGGGGGTTGCCACCAACCCACACCTAGAATTCGTCGTAGTCTTGGAACTCCTGGAAGTCTCCTTCCACGACTTCGCCTTCTCCGGAGCAGTGGTTACAATGCGGACAACCTGGTGTTTTGTGGTAAAGCAAGGATGAGTACACATCAACGTACTCAGCAAATGTCCCGTTTGGCTGAAGTGGACTAGCTTTATGTGGGGTTAGGCTCAAGCAGTTGCTTTTAGTTGGTCAGGTATTTATCATCAGTGGAAGCCAGATTTTAGCATTAACCAACCCATGAACCATTTCCTCATCGAGGAACAACATCATCATATTCGAACCAAAACCATAACATAATTCTTGTATCTCGAACCATCTGTATCTCTAATCAAAGAGGATCCCAAGGCTGCTCTTAACCGTGAGCACGGCTGATATATCAGTTTCACTACCCTCTGCAGAGGTCGCACACTTTACCCATGAGTCATGATTCCCTTTCTGCCCGGGGAGAGCTAATCCCCATTGACCACTACCTAGGTGGTCCGGCAGGGTATCACTACGTAGCTTTTACAAAGATTCCCTAGAGATCATAGCTGCCCGTTAGGTTTCTCCAGTTTGATAAACACAGTACTCCTCCCCGCAGGAGAGTGACTAACAAAAGCAAAACGAAAGAACCTCGGCACTCAGCCTCGGTAGAGCAAGCACTGTGCCTGGACCCCATTGACGGCACGACGGCGAAGCAACTACACCTCTAGTTCCTCTAATTAATTAGCTAAGGGTGCCCCATTTCACCCTCATGGTTGCACTGTTATCCCGGGTGGTCTCTCAACGAACAGGTCCTTACGGAGAGGTACTCAGGAAACAGCCTGAGCCCCCTAGAGTATCACAAGATCATCAACATCATCAGGATAACAGTATCATAAATATTCACATCATGTTCATTGATTAAGTTAAGGCAGTAGCAAAATGCTAACCATAATAGCCCATGAGGTCATCAAGGATAAAGTAAAGTGTAAAGCTAGTCAATCCTTAGGTTTCAAGTAAGTAATGCGGGACAGTGTATTATAAAGTAAATGGGACATAGTGGGACTGAGGACACTTGCCTTCACCAAACTGTTGATCAGGAACTTCCTCTGCAACTTCCTCGGGAAACACAAACTACTCGTTGTCTACGTAAAGCAATCATTCACACTATGCACTTGGGAAATAATAAACAAAAACAATATACCAAACATATGCAGCAGAGAGAGGTCACATGCTCATAACAGAAAAGGGATAGGCACTCGGGTGTTCCCTAGGTCTGGGGTAGAGGGCTATGCAAAAGGATTCATTATTCACTAATCAGGTTTAAGTCAGGGGTGGGGTTAAATAATTATTTGGTTTAAGTTCCCACACTTAAGTGTTTGAGTCCATAACCTTAAGTGCTCCAACTTTTATTAAAGTCTACTACCTTTTATTTATCTCAAATAGGGTTCCAATAACCTTAATCCTATCCTAATGATTAACCATTAATTGGAACATGGAAACAGCAGGGAAACAGTACATAAACAGATAGATAATAATTTTATGAACATTTTGCAATTTGAAGCACCTAATTTGGAGTTCATATGGCAAAGTTATGAATTTTACAAGTTTAGGGGTTAAAAATATGCCCTAAGGACCTATTTTGAATTAAATAAAAGGGCTGAGGACTTAACTGCGAAAAACCAGGGACGGCGGGCGCAAAATCCAGAAAACCGAGGGGTTCTTTAAGAAAATGCGCGGGCGAAGGGGTATCGGGCGCTTACAGCCGTTAGATCTCAGATCAACGGCCAGGATTAGATCCTGCGGCGGGCGCGCGGGCGCGCGACAGCCTGGGCGGCTGACAGGTGGGGCCGGGCGGGCAGCGCGAGCGCGGGCGCGGCGACTGACAAGCGGGGCCAGCGGGCAGAGCGAGTGCGCGGGCGCGCCGACAGGCGGGGCCCAGCGGGCAGAGCGAGTGCGCGGGCGCGCCGACAGGCGGGGCCCAGCGGGCAGAGGGACAGGGCGCGGGGAAACGGCTCTGGGCCGATGGATCTTGGGCGGACGGTTGAGATTGGGTTCGGGTTAATTGAATCCGCGTCGTCCGATCCAAGATAGACGGTGGGGATGGGGGTGGCTGACTCCCGTCTCCCTCAGCTAGCTGGGGCGGCGGCGCTCGCCCCCGCGGCGAAAAAGCTCGCCGGAGACGAGGGGAGCGGGGGCCCTGCGGGTTCCCGGGGCGACCTGAGTGGCCGGGGAGGTTGGGGAGGGCACGGGAAACCTATTGGCGGGGTCTGGGTCGGGGTAGGGGCGCCGGAGGAGGGCGGTTCACGGCGAGGCGGCTCGGCGGCGGCGCTAAGCGACTCCGACGAGAAATCAAGTGCGCTAGAGTGCAAGACAAGGGCCAATAGGGGCGGGAGAGGTTCCTTACCTCTCGGCGAACTCCGGGGGCTCCTCGGCGACGACGGAGGCGCGACGGTGGCCCGGGTCGACGGCGGCGGCTGCACGGCGGACGACGGGTGAGTGCGGGCAGAGAGAAATAGGGGGGGAGAGGGAATTGGGGCGCGTCCCGGGTTGTGGACGTCGGGGCGGAGCTCACCGTGGCAAGGGACGCGGCGGAGCCCCAACGGCGACGGAGGAACAAGCTCGGGCGGCGGCGGTTCGCGGCGATGGCGCTTGGGCGTGCGCGCAGCGAGGGAGAGGGCGAGAGAGAGGGCCGGTTGGTGCGCAAATGAGGGAGGGGGAGAGGGCGAGGGAGATTCGGGGCTCAAGTGGCCGAGGGCGGGGTGGGGCGAGCTCCCCACGCGCGACGTGGGCGCGAGGAAGGCGGGCGCGCGCGGCTCGGCGGCGGTTACGCGAGAACGGCGAAGCTGACAGCCGGGGCCCGCGACGCAGAGAGAGAGAAGAAGTCGGGCGCGGGCGCGAGGAAAGCGGGGCTGACCGGGAGGGCCCACGGGCAGAGAGAGAGCGAGGGAGATGGCGCACGCGCGGGCGGGAGCGCCGACAGGTGGGACCGGGCAACCAGAGAGAGCGGGGGAGCGAGCGCGGAGACGGCGGCCGCGCCGACAGGCGGGCCCGCTCGCGCAGAGAGAGAAGGGGCGGGAGGGAGAGCGCGCGCGCGGGCGCGCGGGTTGGGCCTGGTGGGCCGAAAGGCCGAGCGGGCGGGAGAGATGGGCTGCTTCCCCTTTTCTTTTTATTTTGTAATTTCCTTTCTCTTTTCTTTTTATTTTCTCCATTTGATTCAAATTCAAATGTGCCACAAATTCAAATTAGCCCTTTTGAGAATCATGCACCAAACAAGAGTAAAATCTAGGGTTCAACATGATGCAACAATTCATACTCCCTTAGGGTTTAACCTATCACACTACTATTACAAATAAAATAAACATTTTTCCCCTATAGAAATGAGAAAGAAAAGATTGGGGAAGGATGAGAAAAGAAAAGTAACACCTGAATTTGTGAATATGAGCAAAGAAATTTTATACCCCCAAATTCAGGGTGTTACAAACACCAAGTGTGTGGTGATCCTTGCAGGGTCTAAGTGACCCATGAGATTAAGGAAGAAGGCTCACTCGGTCTAAGTGGTCGTTTGAGAGAGGGAAAGGGTTGAAATAGACCCCGTCTTTGTGACCTCCTCAACGGGGACTAGGTTCTTTGGAATCGAACCTCGGTAAAACAAATCACTGTGTTCAGTCACCTTGATTCTTGTTTGATTTGTTTTCCCTCTCTTTAGACTTGAATTTAATTCTAACGCTAACCTCGGCTTGTAGTGTGTGTTTAAAGTTATAAATTTTGGGTTTCGCCTATTCACCCCCCCTCTAGGCAACTTTCAATGAGGCAAACCCTTAGGGACTATGGCTACAAATTGAGCAAAGTCCCTCTCCTATGTGATAATGAAAGTGCAATCTGCATGGCGGATAATCCCATTGAACACAGCCACACTAAGCACATAGATATTCGATATCACTTTCTAAGAGATCACCAACAAAAGGGGGATATCGAAATTGCTTATGTTAATACCCACAACCAATTAGCCAGTATCTTTACTAAGCCATTAGATGAGAAGACCTTTAGCAATCTTAGGAATGAGCTAAATATACTTGATTCTCAGAACTTTGATTGAAACATTGCACATATAGCTATTTTATATACCTTTGATCATATCTCTTTCATTTGGTGCAAATGCATATTTCTTATTCTTCTTGTGCCAAGACTATGACTAATGTATTTTTACTATACCAAGTCATAGATTGAAAGGGAAATGGAGTATTCAGCAAAGACAATGCTTCCACTCAAACTCTAACGATATCATTTACCCCTTGCCGGTATTCCACAAACTCTCATTGGTATGATTCTTCACTCACATTTATATTACCATTGGGAGAAAGTTTTAAGCCCTAAAGGGGGAGAAAATACAAAAGGGCTCTCTAGTTCTCTGTTTTTGGCGCTTAATACCAAAGGGGGAGAAAATATTAAGCCCAAAGCAAAAGGACCGCACCACCATGCAAAAGGACCGCACCACCATTTCAAAAAATTTCGAAATGAATTTTCAATTGATGTATTTTCAATTGGTATCTATTTTTCACTTGATATGTGAAAGTAACATTTTGGTATCTATTTCAAAACCCTCTTGAAAGCTAAGAGCATGATTTATTCAGGGGGAGTTGAAAGGGAAATGTGCCCTTGGGTCATTTCTATAATTATTTTGGTGATTAGATGTCCAACACAAATGTTTTGAACTCTTGTGTGCTAAAGGTGTGAAAAGTGCAAATCAAAGTACAAGGTACGTTTCTAGACTCAGTATATTATTTTATATACTAATGTGCTTATTTAAGTGCTAGAAACAGTGCCTAGAAGAGAAGAAAAGAATTGGAAAAGAGTTGGCTATGTACAGCCAACTACAGCTCGGCCTGGCACACCGGACTGTCCGGTGGTGCCCCGGATAGTGTCCGGTGCCCTAGGCTGGTCGATGGTGAATCGGCTGCTCTCGGGAATCGATGGAGGTGTATGGCTACAATTCATCGGACTGTCCGGTGGTGCACCAGACTGTCCGGTGAGTCGTCAGCGACGAACTCGTCGCTCTCGGGAAACGGAAAAGGCGACGTGGCTATAATTCACCGGACTGTCCGGTGGTGCACCGGACTGTCCGGTGAGCCAACAGCGCTAGTGGCAACGGTCGTCTGTGTGATCAACGCGCGACACGTGGCCCGCTCCAACGGTCGACTGGGTGCACCGGACTGTCCGGTGTGCACCGGACAGTGTCCGGTGCGCCAAACAACCCGGAGGAGCAACGGTCGGTTGCGCCCGATTTGGAAGGAGATCGCGCACCGGACAAGCTACAGGGTCTGTCCGGTGGCGCACCGGATTGTTCGGTGCGCCACTCGATAGAAGGTAAGGATAGCCTTCCATGTTGATCTCCAACGGCTCCTAACTGCCTTGGGGCTATAAAAGGGACCCCTAGGCACATGGAGCAGTACACGAAGCTTACAAGAAACATTCTAAGACTCCCAGACTCTGCCTCCACGCATTTGATCGATTGTGTTAGTGATTTGAGCTCTGTTTGAGTTGCATACTCCCTGTGCTGTGTTTTGAGCTCAAGTCTTGGCTTGTGTGTGTGTGTGCTGCGGATTTGAGTCTTGCGTGTGTTGCTCTCCCTCTCTTACTACTGTGATTCTCTTATGACAAACTTGTAAGGGTGAGAGGCTCCAATCTGTGGAGATTCCTCGCAAACGGGAGAAAGACTATAAGGAAGAAAGCTGTGGTATTCAAGTTGATCATTGGATCGCTTGAAAGGGGTTGAGTGCAACCCTTGTCCATTGGGACGCCACAACGTGGAAGTAGGCAAGTGTTACTTGGCCGAATCGCGGGATAAAAATCGCGTGTCTCGTGTGTTTCTTCTTGTGATTGCTTTGTTCGCACGAGCGTGTTCCATAGCCACTTGATTTCACTAACTCCTTAACAATCAAGTTTGTGGCTATTTAGTGTTTAATTTTGCAGGATCACCCATTCACCCCCCTCTAGGTGCTCTCAATTGGTATCATAGTCGTGCTCTTCATTTTAGGGACTAACCGCCTGAAGAGATGGATCCTAAGGGTAAGGGGATGGTGATTAACGACAAGGAGAAGGAGTCCCTCTTCAACAAGCCAAGAGATGACAAGCCTACTGACTCCGGCTCGAGTCACAAGAAGAAGGATGGGAAGAAGAAGAGACGCATCAAGAAGATCATCTACTACGACAGCGATGCATCTTCTTCTTCACCAAGGGACGACGACGACGACTCCTTGTCCAAGAAAAAGACGGTTAATCAAAACTATTCTTTTGATTACTCTCGCATTCCCTACAATTCAAATGCGCATTTACTATCAATTCCTCTCGGAAAACCTCCACACTTTGATGGAGAGGACTATTCATTTTGGAGTCATAAAATGCGTAGTCATCTATTTTCTCTCCATCCTAGTATATGGGAAATTGTAGAAAACGGGATGCATTTTGATAGTACCGATAATCCTATGTTTATTAATGAGCAAATTCATAAAAATGCCCAAGCCACTACTGTTTTGCTAGCATCTCTGTGCAGGGATGAATACAACAAGGTTAGCGGCTTGTATAATGCTAAGCAGATCTAGGACACCCTCAAGATATCTCATGAGGGAAACGACGCCACTATGATCACCAAGATGGAGCTAGTGGAAGACGAGTTGGGGAGATTCGCGATGATCAGGGGGGTGTTGGGGACTTGTTCTCAAGTGCTATGAGTTAAGAACAAGGCAACACAAAAAATGTTAAACGTTAAAGCCCTTCGTCCTTCGAAGCATTATTTCCCTTAGGATATAATGCTTTTCGGACGAAGGTAATGAAGGACTTACCTTCGTCAACATAACATAATGGATGAAGAAAGAATCATATAAAGCATAAAAAATTATATAAGCGGTCATATATCATCATTATCTCATTTTTATTTTATTACTATGGAAAAATAGAAACAATATCCAATTACAAGTGTACCTTCGACTTGAAAGAAGTTAAAAGTACCAGCGTGACACAAGGATCAGTGCCAAATCAACGTGAATAGTACGAAGTTACTGTTCATCTATTTATAGGCACGGGACGCAGCCCATGTAAAATTACACTCATGCCCTTTACATTTGCTAATAACCCTATAGTAGTCCATCGAGGGCTAAATAGCCTTTTCATCTTTAAGTCGGTTTCCCTTTTTTGCTATCATGCCGAAGCTCTCCTGCGCACAGCTTCGGCTTCGCGCTATCCTTCGTACTCCTTCTCGTACTTCTTCACGCTGTGGTTTCAACTTAAGTCCGAAGGTACTTGTTCATGCATTATACTTCTAGAAACATTGTTAAATCATGTTTTTGAGGACCTTCGGAAGCCGAAGGCCCCCAACAGGGGAGGAGCCAACACAAACCTACAACAGACTCAAGACTCTGGTCAACAAGATCCGAAGCTACGGAAGCACAAGATGGACGGATCATGATGTCGTCCAACTCATGCTAAGGTCATTTACTATAATTGACCCCCATCTTGTCAACCTTATTCGTGAAAATCCCAGGTACACCAAGATGACGCCCGAGGAAATCCTTGGAAAATTCGTGAGCGGACGCATGATGGTAAAGGAGGCGCGATACGTGGATGATGCGCTAAATGATCCACTACCCATCTACGAGCCGCAGCTCGTTGCTCTCAAAGCAACAAGCAACAAGGAGGCGCTACCAAGCAAGGTAGCACAAGTGGAGGCTGTCGGGCTCAATGAGGACGAAATGGCGCTTATCATCAAGCGCTTCAAGACCACGCTCAAAGGACGCAGAGAGTACCCCAACAAGAATAAAACAAGGAGAAAGCGTTCATGCTTCAAATGCAGTAAGACTGGTCATTTCATAGCACAATGTCCCGATAATAATAATGACAGGGAAAAGAAAAGAGCGGGAAGAGGGAGAAAAAGAAGAACTACAGGAAGGCAAAGGGTGAGGCGCACCTTGGAAAGGAATGGGATTCGGACTGCTCCTCATCTGACTCCGACGATGAAGGTTTAGCTGCCTCAGCCTTCGACAAGTCTTCACTCTTCCCCAACGAACGCCATACTTGCCTCATGGCTAAGGAGAAGAAGGTACGTATTCGAGATTCCCCTAAGTACTCTTCTTCTAGTGATGAGGAATCTTCTGATGATGAAGTAGATTACACTGACTTGTTTAAAGGACTAGATAGAGCTAAGGTAGACAAAATTAATGAATTAATTGATGCTCTAAATGAAAAGGATAGATTGCTAGAGAAATAAGAGGACATTTTGTATGAGGAACATGACAAGTTTGTTAATGTTCAAAAATCTCTTGCTTTAGAAGTTAAAAGGAATGAAATGCTATCCTCTGAGTTATCTGCTTGCCATGAATCTATCTCTAGTTTAAGGAGTTTAAATGATGAATTAAATGCTAAGCTAGAGGAAGTTAACAAAACTAGTTCATGTGTAGAGCATGTTGTTATTTGTAATAGATGTAAGGATATTGATGTTGATGCCTGTGATGAACATCTTGCTTCTATTACTAAATTGAACAATGAGGTGGCAAGTCTTAATGCTCAACTTAAGACTTGCAAAGTTGAATTTGATAAACTAAAATTTGCTAGGGATGCCTACATTGTTGGTAGACACCCCTCAATTAAGGATGGGCTTGGTTTTCGAAAGGAAACCAAGAACTTAACAAGTCAAAGGACTCCCGTTCTCAACAAGGAGAAAGGGAAGGCCCCTATGGCTAGTAGTCCTCAAAAGAATCATGCTTACATTTATGATAGAAAATTTACTAGGAATGCTCATAATGATAGATACTATGATCATGCTATGATTGCTTCTAGCTCTACTTATGATTGTGGTAGAAATAGGCCTAGGCGCAATCATGTTGTGTCTCATGCGCCTAGGAGAAATTATGCTACTCATGCTTCTAGGAAAATGTGCAATGAACCTATTAGGCTATTACTGTTTTTCATGCTTGCAACACTTCTTTTGTACTTTCATGTAAGAATGCAAAAGTAGTTGCTAGGAAGTTGGGATCCAAATGCAAGGGAGACAAAACTTGCATATGGGTTCCAAAAACTATTGTGACTAACCATGTAGGACCCAACAAGAGTTGAGTACCTAAAACCCAAGCTTAAATTGCCTTACAGGTTTATGCATCCGGGGGCTCAAGCTAGATTATCGATAGCGGATGCACAAACCACATGATGGGTGTCGGGGACCATAATTAGGGGTACCCTCAAGACGCCTAATTCTCAGCTGGTAACCCCCATCAGCATAAAGCTGCAGAGGCCTGATGGGTTTGATTAAGTCAGGGATCAGTCCATACGAGCGACTCGATCACGCCACGCCCGAGCCTAGCCTCGGGCAAGGGCAGTCGACCCTGAGGTGTTTCCGTCTCGCCCGGGGCCCCCTTTTTTACGGCACACGCATCTCCGGCTCGCCCGAGGCCTTGCCTTCGCTAAGAAGCAACCCTGACTAAATCACTGCGCCGACCGACCAAGTCACTGGGGCATTTAACGCAAAGAGTGAGACCGACGGACTCGGGCTAAGGCCCCGGAAGACGGCGAACTCCGCTCCGCCCGACCCAGGGCTCGGACTCGGGCTAAGGCCCCGGAAGACGGCGAACTCCGCTCCGCCCGACCCAGGGCTCGGACTCGGGCTAAGGCCCCGGAAGACGGCGAACTCCGCTCCGCCCGACCCAGGGCTCGGACTCGGGCTAAGGCCCCGGAAGACGGCGAACTCCGCTCCGCCTGACCCAGGGCTCGGACTCCGCCCCGGCCTCTGCCGAACAACCTCCGCCTCGCCCGACCCCGGGGCTCGGGCTTGGCCTCTGCCATGTAGGACGGACTCGACTTCGGCTTCGGAGGAGCCTCCACGTCACCCGACCTAGGACACAAGTCCGCCACAACAGTAGGAAGCGCCATCATCACCCTGCCCCGAGCCGACTCGGGCCGCAGAGAACAAGACCGGCGTCCCATCTGGCCAGCTCCGCCAGATAGGCAATGATAGCGCCCCGCTAGGCCCATGACGACGGCGGCTCCCAGCCCCCTTACGAAAGCAGGGGGACGTCAGCAAGGGCCCAACCACTTCGACAGCTGTCCCTCCGCCAGGCTCCGTTGCTTCTCCGACAGCCACGACACCACACCATCTGGGCGCCAAGATCTCTCCGGCTGCCACCTTGGCATGTACTTAGGGCACTAGCTCTCCCTCGCTAGACACGTAGCACCTTGCTACACCCCCATTTGTACACCTGGATCCTCTCCTTACACCTATAAAAGGAAGGACCAGGGCCTTCTTAGAGAAGGTTGGCCTCGCGGGAACGAGGGCAGGGGCAGGCGCTCTCTTGGGGCCGCTCGCTCCCCTCACCCGCGCGGACGCTTGTAACCCCCTACTGCAAGCGCACCCGACCTGGGCGCGGGGCGAACACGAAGGCCGCGGGATCCTCGACAGCTGTCCCTCGCCACGACCCGGCTCCGGCCGCCTCGCTCTCTCCCCCCTTCGCGCTCCGCCCACGCGCTCGACCCATCTGGGCTGGGGCACGCGGCACACTCACTCGTCGGCTCGGGGACCCCCCGGTCTCGAAACGCCGACAATGGGGGAGAAGAAGATGTTCACCTCCTACGTCAAGAACAAGTATTCCCAGGATACAATCATATTTGGAGATGGGAATCAAGGCAAGGTCAAAGGTTTGGGAAAGATAGCCATCACAAGCGAGCACTCCATTTCAAATGTATTTTTAGTAGAGTCGCTAGGATACAACCTTCTGTCTGTAAGTCAATTGTGCCACATGGGTTACAAATGTTTGTTTACAAATGTTGATGTATCTGTCTTTAGAAGGAGTGATGGTTCATTAGCATTTAAGGGTGTATTAGACGGCAAGCTCTATTTAGTTGACTTTTCAAAAGAGAATGCCGATCTAGATGCATGCTTAATCGCTAAGACTAATATGGGCTGGTTGTGGCATCACCGTCTAGCACATGTTGGGATGAAGAACCTTCATAAGCTTCTAAAGGGAGATCATGTGTTAGGACTAACCGATGTCTGTTTTAAGAAAGATAGACCTTGTACAGCATGTCAGGCAGGAAAACAGGTGGGAAGCACTCATCATAGCAAGAACGTGATGACAACATCAAGACCATTGGAGCTTCTTCACATGGATCTCTTCGGACCCGTTGCCTACCTTAGCATCGGGGGAAGTAAGTATGGTCTTGTAATTGTTGATGATTTTTCCCGCTTCACTTGGGTGTTCCTTTTGCAGGATAAGTCAGAAACCCAAGGGACCCTAAAGGGCTTCTTAAGGAGAGCTCAAAACGAATTTGAGCTAAAGGTGAAGAAGACAAGGAGCGACAATGGGTCTGAGTTCAAGAATCTACAAGTTGAAGAGTTTCTTGAGGAGGAAGGCATCAAGCATGAGTTCTCCGCTCCCTATACACCATAGCAAAATGGTGTGGTAGAGAGGAAGAACAGGACGCTAATCGACATGGTGAGAACGATGCTTGGAGAGTTCAAGACGCCCGAGCGGTTTTGGACGGAAGTTGTGAACACAGCCTGCCACGCCATAAACCGGCTCTATCTGCATCGTCTCCTCAAGAAGACCTCCTACAAACTCCTTACCGGTAACAAACCCAATGTTTCTTACTTTCGTGTATTTGGGAGCAAATGCTATATTCTGGTGAAGAAAGGTAGACATGATAAATTTGCTCCCAAGGCAGTAGAAGGGTTTTTACTAGGGTATGACTCAAATACAAAGGCATATAGAGTCTTCAACAAATCATCGGGATTGGTTGAAGTCTCTAGCGACGTTGTATTTGATGAGACTAATGGCTCTCCAAGAGAGCAAGTTGATCATATGACATAGATGAAGAAGAAGTTCCGACGGCCGTAATGCGCACGATGGCGATAGGTGATGTGCGACCACAGGAACCACATGAAGAAGATCAACCATCTTCCTCAACAATGGTGCATCCCCCAACTCAAGACGGTGAACAGGTACCCCAAGAAGAGGGGAAGGATCAAGGGGGAGCACAGGAAGATCAAGTGATGGAGGAAGAAGCACCACGGGTCCCTCCAACTCAAGTCCGAGCGACGATCCAAAGACATCACCCCGTCGATCAGATTCTGGGTGACATCAGCAAGGGAGTAACTACTCGCTCACAATTAGCTAATTTTTGTGAGCACTACTCGTTTGTCTCTTCTATTGAGCCTGTCAGGGTAGAAGAGGCCTTGCAGGATCCGGACTGGGTGTTGGCCTGTAGCATCCCAAAAATTCAAATCCTGAAATTTTCTCAAACTCGCTCTAAATTCAAAATGAATTTCAAATTTCATTTCAAAATGTTTGTTTGCGAGTTGATATCAACAAATAAAAGTATAGTGGTCTATATTCTCTCCAAAATCCTCCTCAAAATATCCCACAAATGTTTCTCCAGTGATCCCCCTCAAGTTCTTTCCAGAATTACTGCCCAAATATTCCACCGATAATTCTCCAGATATTTTCCTCCTCAGAAATACCTTCAGAATCAATTTTAAAGTCCCTACAAACATTTTCTTCAAAACTTTTCTCATGCTCATACGTATACATATGCCTCTGGTGTCATACGGTGAGCTCTACAAACTAATTACACTCATATAAGACAAATCCATGCTAATCTCCCACTAATCCTCTCATCCTCCCACTAATCCCCTCATCCCTCCCCCTAATCCCCCACAATGGCTATTAATAGAGGGGCAAGGGCCTCCTCTCATCCCACCCCAAGCCATTTCATGGCAACTCCCTCCCCCCCCACACGCCCACTCCCACTCCACCTCCCACACAAGCACCCACTAGCACAAGGATCGTTCGGTCGTTCTTTGATCGTTCGTCCCCCTGTTCTTAGTTTGTTCGTTCGTTCGTCCGATCGTTCGATCGTTCGTCCGATCGTTTATGGTTCGTTCGTCTGTTCGTCCGTTCGATCGTTCGTCCGTTCGTGCGTGCAAATAATCTTTTTCCTGACGTTATGCTGTCGAAATTCCGATCGTTCGTTCATCGTCACTATTCACCGTTCATCGTTCGTTCATACGAACTATTCACCATCACTACTCGCCATTACTATTCACTATTACTATTCATTGTTACTATTCATTGATCATCCGATCACCCCAAATTTCAACTACTCATCCATCATGCTGTCCAGTCCACCTAAGACCAGCCAGACCCATATTCCAGTCATACGAACTCCGGTGACTGTGATTTTCATTCCAGTAGGGAACTTCACATCTGGTCACCCATCCTAGATTTCTCCAAGTTGAGCACGCTTAACTTTGGAATTCTTTCAAGCCAGACTTCCAAAAAGAAAGGCAAACCATGTTTGTATGGATACATCTTCAATCCTATAAAACCTGGCCCAAGATACCACAGCCCACTCGGACCAGAATACCACAGCATTCCAGCTATTTGGGTCCTGCCTCACTGCTGTCTGATGTGACATAGTAGGTAGGAATAGTTTCCACCAACATAAACCTCTGCCCAAGAAAAGCCCAAAAATAATTCCTCGCACCCCGCTCAAAAATACATTTGTATTTTTGATTTTCCAAATATCTCTAAATTTTCAAATTATAGAATATTCCAAGAATATTCCTTTTCTTTTTCTTCCTATGATTATAAAATCCAAAACTCCTCCATCCAAACTCAGATTCCAGTCATTATTGTTTCTAAATTCTTGTCAAATTATTCCCTATCCAACCATGTCATACCTTAAGCATGGTTCATATTCCAGAAAACTCCCAAAATATGCTTGTTCCATATCCTGCCTATAATTTCCCTGTTCAGACTAAGTCAGACGATTCATTCGCCACTATTCTCACCAACAGTGAACTTCACTGTGCTACACCACATACACCCAGCTATAAATACACCCAACTACCCTCTCCCACTCCACACACTCAACACCTGAAAGGGAAATGTGCCTTGGGGCCATTTCTTAGTTTTTTGGTGATTGAGTGCCAACACAAGTGCTTAAGTGTTAATCTATGCCAATTGATGGACAAAGTGCAAATCAAGAGTAAAGGTATGTTTCTAAGACTTAGTACATTGTTTTGGAGACTAATGTTTTGTGTCTAAGTGCTGGAAACAGGAGAAATCACTTTAGAAAAGAGATGGCTTTCTTCAGCCAAAGACAGTTCAGTCTGGGTGCACCGGACTGTCCGGTGGTGCACCGGACAGTGTCCGGTGCGCCAGGCTGGCGACTGTCAAATGGCTGCTCTCGGGAGGCGATCAACGGCGTACGGCTATAAATCATCGGACTGTCCGGTGGTGCACCGGACTGTCCGGTGAGCCATTCACAGGTGAAGTCATCGCTCTCGGGAAGTGATTAACGGCGTACGACTATAATTCACCGGACTGTCCGGTGAGGCATCGGACTGTCCGGTGAGCCAACAGTCAGCCGGGCCAACGGTCGGCCGAGGATTCCGCGCGTGACGCGTGGCCGAGCCAACGGTCACAAGGGGGCACCAGACTGTCCGGTGTGCACCGGACAGTGTCCGGTGCGCCAATGGCTCTGTATCTGCAACGGTCGGCTTCACCAAATAAGGAAAGAAATCCGCACCGGACAGTGTCCGGTGGTGCAACGGACTGTCCGGTGCGCCAGGCGACAGAAGGCAAGAATTGCCTTCCTGGAATGCTCTCAACGGCTCCTAGCTGCCTTGGGGCTATAAAAGGGACCCCTAGGCGCATGGAGGACTACACCAAGCATTCTCTAAGCATTCCTAAGCACCAAGACTTCAATTCTGCGCATTCGATTCTTTGCGATAGCAACTTGAGCTCCATTTGAGTAGTATACTCTTCGGGTTGTGTTGAGAGCTCGTGTTGCGACCTGTGTGCGTGTTGTTGCTCTGATTTTGTGTCTTGTGTGCGTTGCTCATCCCAGCCTTACTTTCGTGATTCTTTGTGAACATCTTTGTAAGGGCGAGAGGCTCCAAAGTGTGGAGATTCCTCGCAAGCGGGATATAGTAAAGCAAAGCAAAATACCGTGGTATTCAAGTGGGTCTTTGGACCGCTTGAGAGGGGTTGATTGCAACCCTCGTCCGTTGGGACGCCACAACATGGAGTAGGCAAGTATTGGACTTGGCCGAACCACGGGATAAACCACTGTGCCATCTCTGTGTTGATCTCTTTGTGGTTATTGTGTTTTGATAAGACTCCTCTCTAGCCACTTGGCATTATTGTGCTAACTCCTAATCAAGTTTTGTGGCATTAAGTTTTCAAGTTTCACAGGATCACCTATTCACCCCCCCTCTAGGTGATCTCAATTGGTATCGGAGCCGTTCTCTTCAAGAAAGGGACTAATCGCCCGAAGAGATGGATCCTAAGGGCAAGGGGATTGTGATCAATGATAAGGAGGAGTCCTTCGTCAATGAGCCGAAAGATGACAAGCCTACCGACTCGGGCTCGGGCTACAAACAAAAAGATGGGAAGAAGAAGAAGACAAGGCGCATCAAGGAGATCGTCTACTACGACGACAGCGACGAGTCCTCTTCTTCCCAAAAGGACAACGACGACAACGACTACGAGAAAAAGAAAACGGTCAATTTGAACTTTTCTTTTGATTACTCTCATATTCCGCAAAGTACCAATGCTCATTTACTCTCCATTCCACTTGGTAAACCTCCTCACTTTGATGGAGAGGACTACGGATTTTGGAGTCACAAAATGCGTAGTCACTTGTTCTCTCTCCATCCAAGCATATGGGAGATAGTAGAGAGTGGAATGAAATTTGATAGTACTGATAGCCCCATGTTCATTAATGAGCAAATTCACAAAAATGCACAAGCTACTACTGTTCTTCTAGCTTCATTGTGCAGGGACGCATACCATAAGGTGAGCGGCTTGGATAACGCCAAGCAGATTTGGGACACCCTCAAGATCTCACATGAGGGGAACGACATCACCATGCTCACCAAGATGGAGTTGGTGGAGGGCGAACTTGGGAGATTCACAATGATCAGGGGCGAGGAGCCAACCCAAACGTACAACCGGCTCAAGACCCTCATCAACAAAATAAGGAGATATGGAAGCACGCGATGGACGGACCACGACGTCGTTCGCCTAATGCTAAGGTCTTTTACCGTCCTTGATCCACATCTTGTGAACAATATTCGTGAGAATCCTAGGTACACCAAGATGACGCCCGAGGAGATACTTGGAAAGTTTGTAAACGGGCGGATGATGATCAAGGAGGCAAGATACGTCGATGATGCATTAAATGGCCCAATCCAAGAGCCTCAAGCTATTGCTCTCAAGGCAACGAGGAGCAAGGAGGCGCTACCTAGCAAGGTGGCGCAAGTTGAGGCGGCCGGGCTTAATGATGAAGAGATGGCCCTCATCATCAAGCGCTTCAAGACGGCGCTAAAGGGTCGCAAGGGGCAGCCTAACAAGAACAAGACGAAGGGGAAGCGCTCATGCTTCAAATGTGGTAAGATTGGTCATTTTATCGCTAATTGTCCCGATAATGATAGTGACCAGGAACAAGGGAACAAGAGGGAAAAGAAAAAGGTGTACAAGAAGGCTAAGGGTGAGGCACACCTTGGCAAGGAGTGGGACTCGGATTGTTCGTCGTCCGACTTCGACAACGAAGGACTCGCCGCCACCGCCTTCAACAAGACATCCCTCTTCCCCAACGAGCATCACACTTGCCTCATGGCAAGGGAAAAGAAGGTAAGCACTCGTAATACTAGTACTTACGCTTCCTCAAGTGATGAAGAATCTAGTGATGACGAAATAGACTATTCATGTTTATTCAAGGGCTTAGATAGAACTAAGGTCGATAAGATTAATGAGTTGATTGATGCCTTGAATGATAAGAATAGATTATTAGAAAAGCAAGAGGGTCTTTTGTATGAAGAACATGATAAGTTTGTAGAGGCACAAAAATCCATTGCTTTAGAAATTAAAAGGAATGAAATGCTTTCTTGTGAATTGTCTACATGCCATAACTCTATTTCTAGCTTAAAGAGCATAAATGATGAATTGAATGCTAAGTTAGAAATAGCAAATAAATCAACATCTTGTGTAGAACATGTTGCAATTTGCAATAGGTGTAAAGATTTCAATGTTGATACTTGTAGTGAACACCTAGTTTCAATTTCTAAATTGAATGATGAAGTGGCTAGTCTTAATGCCCAACTTAAGACTAGCAAGAGTGAATTTGATAAAATAAAATTTGCAAGAGATGCCTACACGATTGGTAGACACCCTTCAATTAAGGATGGTCTTGGCTTCAAGAGGGAAGTCAAGAACTTAACAAGCCATAAGGCTTCCATCTCCACCAAGGAGAAAGGGAAGGCCCCTATGGCTAATAGTGCTCAAAAGAACCATGCATTTATTTATAGGAAATTTTCTAGAAATACTCATCATGATAGGAGTTGTAATGCTTATGATTCAAATGCAATGTTTGCTTCAAGTTCTTCCTATATGCATGGTAGAGATATGCCTAGGAGAAATGTCATTCATCATATGCCTAAGAGAAATGTTACTCATGTTCCTAGGAAGATTAATGAACCTTCTACAATTTATCATGCTTGCAATGCTTCCTTTGCAATTTGTAGAAAGGATAGAAAGGTGATTGCTAGGAAATTAGGGGCAAAATGCAAGGGAGATAAAACTTGCATTTGGGTCCCTAAGGATATTGTGACTAACCTTGTAGGACCCAACAAGAGTTGGGTACCTAAAACCCAAGCCTAAATTTGCCTTGCAGGTTTATGCATCCGGGGGTACAAGCTGGATTATCGACAGCGGATGCACAAACCACATGACGGGGGAGAAGAAGATGTTCACCTCCTACGTCAAGAACAAGGATTCCCAAGACTCAATCATATTCGGTGATGGGAACCAAGGCAAGGTGAAAGGGTTAGGAAAGATTGCTATTTCATCCGAGCACTCCATTTCTAATGTATTCTTAGTTGAGTCGCTTGGATATAATTTGTTATCCGTTAGTCAATTATGCAATATGGGATATAATTGTTTATTCACAAATGTAGATGTGTCTGTCTTTAGAAGAAGTGATGGTTCACTAGCTTTTAAGGGTGTATTAGACGGCAAACTCTATTTAGTTGATTTTGCAAAAGAGGAGGCCGGTCTAGATGCATGCTTAATTGCTAAGACTAGCATGGGCTGGCTGTGGCATCGCTGTTTAGCTCATGTGGGGATGAAGAACCTGCACAAGCTTCTAAAGGGAGAACACGTGATAGGTCTAACTAATGTAACTTTCGAAAAAGATAGACCTTGTGTAGCTTGTCAAGCAGGTAAACAGGTGGGAAGCTCTCATCATACCGAAAATGTGATGACCACATCAAGACCTTTGGAGCTGCTTCATATGAACCTCTTCAGACCCGTCGCCTATCTAAGCATAGGAGGAAGTAAGTATGGTCTTGTTATAGTTGATGATTTTTCCCGCTTCACTTGGGTATTCTTTTTGCAGGATAAATCTGAAACCCAAGGGACCCTCAAGCGCTTCCTAAGGAGAGCTCAAAATGAGTTTGAGCTCAAGGTGAAGAAAATTAGGAGCGACAACGGGTCCGAGTTCAAGAACCTTCAAGTGGAGGAGTACCTTAAGGAGGAAGGGATCAAGCACGAGTTCTCCGCTCCCTACACACCACAGCAAAATGGTGTGGTAGAGAGGAAGAACAGGATGCTCATAGACATGGCGAGGACGATGTTGGGAGAGTTCAAGACCCCCGAGCGGTTTTGGTCGGAAGCCGTGAACACGGCTTGCCACGCCATCAACCGGGTCTACCTTCACCGCCTCCTCAAGAAGACTTCGTATGAGCTTCTAACCGGTAACAAACCCAATGTGTCTTACTTTCGTGTATTTGGGAGCAAATGTTATATTCTAGCAAAGAAAGGTAGAAATTCTAAGTTTGCTCCCAAAGCTGTAGAAGGGTTTTTATTAGGTTATGACTCAAATACAAAGGCGTATAGAGTCTTCAACAAATCATCGGGTTTGGTTGAAGTCTCTAGCGACGTTGTATTTGATGAGACTAATGGCTCTCCAAGAGAGCAAGTTGTTGATCTTGATGATGTAGATGAAGGAGACGTTCCAACGGCCGCAATACGCACCATGGCGATTGGAGATGTGCGGCCACAGGAACAAAAGGAGCAAGATCAACCTTCTTCCTCAACAATGGTGCATCCCCCAACTCAAGACGATGAACAAGTTCATCAAGAAGAGACGTGTGATCAAGGGGGAGCACAAGATGATCATGTGATGGAGGAAGAAGCACAACCGGTACCTCCAACCCAAGTTCGAGCGACGATTCAAAGGAATCATCCCATCGACCAAATTTTGGGTGACATTAGCAAGGGAGTAACTACTCGTTCTAGATTAGTTAATTTTTGTGAGCATTACTCCTTTGTCTCTTCTATTGAGCCTTTCAGGGTAGAAGAGGCCTTGCTAGATCCGGACTGGGTGTTGGCCATGCAAGAGGAGCTCAATAATTTCAAGAGAAATGAAGTTTGGACATTGGTGCCTCGTCCCAAGCAAAATATTGTGGGAACCAAGTGGGTGTTCCGCAACAAACAAGACGAGCACGGGGTGGTGACAAGGAACAAGGCTCGACTTGTGGCAAAAGGTTATGCCCAAGTCGCAGGTTTGGACTTTGAGGAGACTTTTGCTCCTGTGGCTAGGCTAGAGTCTATTCGTATATTGCTAGCATATGCCGCTCACCATTCTTTCAGGTTGTTCCAAATGGATGTGAAGAGCGCTTTCCTCAACGGGCCAATCAAGGAGGAGGTGTACGTGGAGCAACCCCCAGGCTTCGAGGATGAACGGTTCCCCGACCACGTATGTAAGCTCTCTAAGGCGCTCTATGGACTTAAGCAAGCCCCAAGAGCATGGTATGAATGCCTTAGAGACTTTTTAATTGCTAATGCTTTCAAGGTTGGGAAAGTCGATCCAACTTTATTCACTAAGACTTGTGATGGTGACTTATTTGTGTGCCAAATTTATGTCGATGACATAATATTTGGTTCTACTAACCAAAAGTCTTGTGAAGAGTTTAGCAGGGTGATGACTCAAAAGTTTAAGATGTCAATGATGGGCGAGTTGAACTACTTCCTTGGATTCCAAGTGAAGCAACTCAAGGACGGCACCTTCATCTCCCAAACGAAGTACACGCAAGACTTGCTAAAGCGGTTTGGGATGAAGGATGCCAAGCCCGCAAAGACTCCGATGGGAACTGACGGACACGTCGACCTCAACAAAGGAGGTAAGTCCATTGATCAAAAAGCATACCGGTCCATGATAGGTTCTTTGCTTTATTTATGCGCTAGTAGACCGGATATTATGCTTAGTGTATGCATGTGTGCTAGATTTCAATCTGATCCAAGGGAGTGTCACTTAGTGGCTGTGAAGCGAATTCTTAGATATTTAGTCGCTACGCCTTGCTTCGGGATCTGGTATCCAAAGGGGTCTACCTTTGACTTAATTGGATATTCAGACTCCGATTATGTTGGATGTAAGGTCGATAGGAAGAGTACATCAGGGACGTGCCAATTCTTAGGAAGGTCCCTGGTGTCGTGGAGCTCTAAGAAACAAACCTCTGTTGCCCTATCCACCGCTGAGGCCGAGTATGTTGCCGCAGGACAGTGTTGCGCGCAACTACTTTGGATGAGGCAAACCCTCCGGGACTTTGGCTACGATCTGAGCAAAGTCCCACTCCTATGTGATAATGAGAGTGCTATCCGCATAGCGGACAATCCTGTCGAGCACAGCCGCACAAAGCACACTGACATCCGGCATCACTTTTTGAGAGACCACTAGCAAAAGGGAGATATCGAAGTGTTCTATATTAGCACCGAGAACCAGCTAGCCGATATCTTTACCAAGCCTTTAGATGAGAAGACCTTTTGCAGGTTGCATAGTGAGCTAAATGTCTTAGATTCGCGGAACTTGGATTGATTTGTAGCATACATGTGTATTATGCTTGATCATGTTCCTTATGCATTTTGTTGTTTATTTATGGTGCTCAAGTTGTACAAACACTCCCCGGACCTCAAAAGTCCATGTGTGAGTGATGCACATATTTAGGGGGAGATGTGCTACAACTTGACCCTTTGAGACTAACCGTGTGCTTGAGTTTGCTTGATTTAGTCTCAAAGGTGGATTGAAAGGGAAAGGTGGACTTGGACCATGAAAGACTTCCACTGCACTCCGATGAGAGGGTAACTCACTCCAAGTTCATCTCTATCTTCTTATTGCCTTTGTACTCTTATGTGAATATTTTGGTGAGGCAATGAGGTTTAAGGGCCAAGATTGATCCTGTTTTGGTGCTTGATGCCAAAGGGGGAGAAAATAAGGCCAAAGCAAGAAATGGATCAGCTACCACTTGAGAATTTTGAAAACAGTAGAATAGAGCTTTCGTTTTGTCAAAATCCTCTTATTGTCTCTCTTTGTCAAAAGTTGGTCTCTTGTAGGGAGAATGTTTGATTATGGGAAAAAGGGGGAGTTTTTGAATCTTTGATCAATTTCTCTTGGAATACCTCTCTTTATGTCTCTACAAGTGAATTTGACTTAGAGATAGGAAATTGAGTTTGATTTGCAAAAACAAACCAAGTGGTGGCAAAGTATGATCCAAATATGCCAAAGTTGAATCAAAACAATTTGTGTTCTTATTTGCATTGATATTGCACTTGTTCTAGTTGCTTTGTGTTGTGTTGGCATAAATCACCAAAAAGGGGGAGATTGAAAGGGAAATGTGCCTTGGGGCCATTTCAAGTATTTTGGTGATTGAGTGCCAACATAAGTGCTCAAGTGTTAATCTATGCCAATTGATGGACAAAGTGCAAATCAAGAGTAAAGGTATGTTTCTAAGACTTAGTACATTGTTTTGGAGACTAATGTTTTGTGTCTAAGTGCTGGAAACAGGAGAAATCACTTTGGAAAAGAGATGGCTTTCTTCAGCCAAAGACAGTTCAGTCTGGGTGCACCGGACTGTCCGGTGGTGCACCGGACAGTGTCCGGTGCGCCAGGCTGGCGACTATCAAATGGCTGCTCTCAGGAGGCGATCAACGGCGTACGGCTATAAATCACCGGACTGTCCGGTGGTGCACCGGACTGTCTGGTGAGCCATTCACAGGTGAAGTCGTCGCTCTCGGGAAGTGATTAACGGCGTACGGCTATAATTCACCGGACTGTCCGGTGAGCCAACAGTCAGCCGGGCCAACGGTCGGCCGAGGATTCCGCGCGTGACGCGTGGCCGAGCCAACGGTCACAAGGGGGCACCGGACTGTCCGGTGTGCACCGGACAGTGTCCGGTGCGCCAATGGCTCTGTATCTGCAACGGTCGGCTTTGCCAAATAAGGAAAGAAATCCGCACCGGACAGTGTCCGGTGGTGCACCGGACTGTCTGGTGCGCCAGGTGATAGAAGGCAAGAATTGCCTTCCTGGAATGCTCTCAACGGCTCCTAGCTGCCTTGGGGCTATAAAAGGGACCCCTAGGCGCATGGAGGACTACACCAAGCATTCTCTAAGCATTCCTAAGCACCAAGACTTCAATTCCACGCATTCGATTCTTTGCGATAGCAACTTGAGCTCCATTTGAGTAGTATACTCTTCGGGTTGTGTTGAGAGCTCGTGTTGCGACCTGTGTGCATGTTGTTGCTCTGATTTTGTGTCTTGTGCGCGTTGCTCATCCCAGCCTTACTTTCGTGATTCTTTGTGAACATCTTTGTAAGGGCGAGAGGCTCCAAAGTGTGGAGATTCCTCGCAAGCGGGATATAGTAAAGCAAAGCAAAATATCGTAGTATTCAAGTGGGTCTTTGGACCGCTTGAGAGGGGTTGATTGCAACCCTCGTCCATTGGGACGCCACAACATGGAGTAGGCAAGTATTGGACTTGGCCGAACCACGGGATAAACCACTGTGCCATCTCTGTGTTGATCTCTTTGTGGTTATTGTGTTTTGATAAGACTCCTCTCTAGCCACTTGGCATTATTGTGCTAACTCCTAATCAAGTTTTGTGGCATTAAGTTTTCAAGTTTCACAGGATCACCTATTCACCCCCCCCCCCCCCTCTAGGTGCTCTCAACACCCTCAGCCAAGGCAAACACCCCACCCACTCAGTTACTCCGCTCTGCCGGCTACACACACAGTGTCGCTTCGCCTCCAGTCCACCCTCTTGGTAAGCACCTCCACTCCACCACTAGTAGTACCTCAACACCACATGACACAGATTCTACTCAAGACTCTACCCATCCATATATCGCTATTCTGACCACTATACTAAATATTTGTTGGTATACTTGTTGGTTTGTATGTTTGCTTGTTCATGTTGCATAGTTACCGGAGCATTCGTGCCATCTCGTGGAGGCCAGATCTGTAAGTCTATGCCAGGCAGTGGAGCTAGAAGCCAGTTCCGCGAGCTCCCCTTCCCCCTTCGCCGGATAAGCACGACAAGCTCACTGGATCCCTTTGATGCATAAATTACCTATGATTTTTCAACCACAACCCTCAGCCTATTATTTTATGCATAATATGATTTTGAGACAAGTTATTATGGCCACCCAGCCGCTTGCCGCAATGAATCCCTGATATAATTGTTACAAATGATTTGAGGAAAGGTGTGAGTTTTCAAAAGAAAATGCTTTTCAAAATGTGGTTGATGAAGGGTTTTCACCCTTATCACCTTTGAGTAGGGATGATCAGGGACTCCCTGGTTTAGGGGAGGGCCTAAGGTGATGGCTCAGCTGGTTTAGGTGTGAGCAGAAGGATTGTCCCCTCATATAAGGACTGGTTTGTCATCCTTCACTACCTGTACTCATGATAAGTACAACCACTCGAGACTGTGTTGGCAGTCACTCAATCTGAACTCGTACGGTCCAACCCCAGGGTTATGAAGGCTGAGGAGCACCGGGAGGATAAGGAGGGGGAATGTTTTGTCCGGTTTGGGCATGGCGGTGGCCTGACTCCTTCCGGTATAACCGTTAAGGTTAGGACATGCGAGGAAAGAAAGAGATTCGGCATTCGGGTCTCACGACGGTGAGATCACAGAAACCGGACTAGTGGGTAAAGTGTACCCCTCTGCGCAAAGTTCAAACCTATTCGAATAGTCTGTGTCCACAGGAATGGACGAGTCTGGTGTGGTATGGCAATTAATGTTTTGTTTTCAAAAAAAAGGTGCGTTTGAGAAAAGTGGTTTTTAAAAGGTCCGGCAGTTTAGCCGTGAACTATGATGGACGGGAAGTCCAGTAGCTGTTTTTGGATGGTTTAGTCCAGGGGATTTTGTTCTAATACTGAAAAACTTCCTGCTCCTTTTGTAGAGGATGCGCTTTGCAAAATACAAAATGTTTTTCAAAACAACCCTGCATAAAATATTGTTGTTTCTGCAAATATCCTGAGCTCCACATATTCCATGCATTATATCTGATTTCCCCATTCCACGGGTGAAGGTGGGCTGCTGAGTACGTTTGTACTCACCCTTGCTTATTTGTTGTTTTTCAGAAAAAGGAGATCGGGTAAGAGTTACGGCTGTTCCCAACCTTGCCTGTGGCTGTTGGACCGCTGATTTGCTTCGCTGCGTATATCGGGCTGCTTCAGCCCCAGTCTGATGATATGTCCCGAGTTGTGGACCAACTCTTAAAGTTGATCGCCACCTTTATAGGTTTGTCTCGTTTAAGCAGATCCGGAATCATCTGTTGTATAAATGTGTTTACTAGCCTCCTAGGACTAGTAATTGTATCACATTTGAGTCCCAAAGGATTGGGGCGCTTCAGGTGGTATCGGAGCTGTTAGGTTGGCCGCAGGACGTAACCCTTAGCCTGATTATAAGTTTTTGAGTCAAAACTATTTTCTAAAAAAAATTCTTGCTCTCATCCCTTCATTTCAAAAATGCTTTCCCCCTTTCCTTCTCTCAGAAGTCAGATGGAGGTTCGCTGCCAAACCAGCTTTTGCCAGAATGAAGATGGTTTCCCCAAGCTGCTGAGAGCATGCACAGTCCGCCTCGGAATCAGGAGCCAGCCAGAGTATGATGGTCGTGAATTCGTCAAGCATGGCACAGAGAAGTGTGTCGTGACTGTATACATTGGATCCAGTCCGCACCATGTGGAATGGAGTGTCACTGCTGCGGGGCACAGATTCAAAGACACCTGCCAAGTCATCGCTTGTAAGGCATTGAGGGCCCTGTGTTAGATCTATGAAGAAGAAGTGGCCGACACCCCACTCAGATTCTTTCCACCGTTTCAGAGAAACCGTCCCGTCTGGATGGCCAGGATTCGTGCATTGGAAGGGCAACAGCTGCTTGAGGATGACCCCACAGTCGTGTACCTCACTGCATACCTACTCACCCTGGATGCACAGTATGATTTCTTGGCTCGGCACCACCGTCAGATGATTGCTCGAGCAGAAGATGCAGAGAAGCGCAACCGTCAACTCCATGTGGATCTCACCTCAGCTCAAGCCCATGTAACTGCCTTGGAAAGTCGTGAAGCCATTGCTGTCGAAGCCCTGAAGAAAGCCAAGGATGAGCATGTCCAGAAGCTGATGGAGGCCTACTTGGTAACCCATAACCAACGTAGAGCCCTGCGGATCCAAGAGCCCGCTTCATCCAACCCTGTTCAACCAATGAGAGCTGAGGATCCCCAGATTCTTGAAGGTCACCCGGTCTCTATCAGAGGAGAGAAGAAGGCTTGGGAACTCCCGGAAGGAGCCATAGTCTTGGAAGGAATTCCAGTCTTCCCTCAGGATATGGATAAGCAAGAGCACCCCGAGTCCTCCCAAGATCCCCCGCCAGAGTTGTTTGAGCCCTCACCATGAAGAAGATTCTAGCACCGTCCCGTGAGATCAAGGAAGAAGCTGCAAGCACCCCGCCAGCACCGCCGCCCTCTAAGGAGCTACAAGAGCCAGTCCCGCTTGAAGAAGAGTTCAACCCCGTCTTGCCATCTCAGTCGCCGCCAGAAGAAGTCATCAACATCAGCTCCCTCTTGACCCATCCAGGAGATGTCTCAGATTGAAGTTGTGTGCAAGCCTCGCCAGAAGAGAAGCTGCTAGATCTGAAGTTAGTTATGCTCAGTCCTCTGCATGCATTGGGTAGTGAAGTTTTTCTTCACTTTGGCTAGAGCCCTGCATGTATGGGAGGTAATCGTGTAGACTCGTGTTTTGCAAAACTCTAATTGTGTGGCCCCCTAGGGCATTTCAAAATGAATTTCGCTTGATGTTTTCTCCCCTTTTGAGTGCATATGTGATGCTTTAACATTAGTGCTCATAAGTTGCATTTAGCATAGTTCTCAATACAGGAGCCAAGCAATAGTAGTTATGCTTAGCCCCCGAATTTGAGTAGTCCGTGCTTTGGAAAAACTCTATTCTTCCCTTATTCAAAACATTTGATTTGTTTGTGCTGATCATTGCTGAGCTTGTGTGTTTTCTTTCTTTTTAAGAAAGGTTTTCTCTAAAAACATAGATCACAAATTAGAGCTAATCCTCACCTTATGCTTCCATTCTCATCTTAACCCTTCTCAAGAGAAAAGCACCATGCCGAAGAAGATACCAGGAAGCTTACCATTGAAGCCTGGAATAAGCTACAGAAGCAAACAGTCTAGTCGCTCAGTCAAAAGGACCGACTGTGAGAATCAAAGCGCTGCCCCGAGTCAAAGTAAACAGAAAAAGAGGACAAAAGGAGTTATTACCATACAGAGAGGCAAAGATTCTTGGAACCAGAGACCACAAACATCAGGGTCATTGACCGCACCACTCACCCGTGCCACCCCTGCACGCGTGCCCGCTTCCATGCGCACTACCACCGCCCCACGCCCCCTTTGCAGCGCACCCACCGTCGCCATCATCGCCGGCAACACCAAGTCCCCCCTCCATCGCGCTTGCTTCCACGTAGCACCTGCTCCATCACCACCACTCCACACCCTTGCATACCGCTCGCCTATAAAATCCCCCCATCAGCTCCCTCAATCCCCATCTCGCTCAAAGCAAAACAGTCCCGATAAAATCCCCTCTGCCAAATCGCAAGCAACTCCATTTTCCACTCCCTCGCCCCTAAGATCACAATGCTTGGTGATTCTTGGGTTGAAGACTATTGTACATGGTTCAACATCTTCGGTTTCCTCCTCTGTATGATGGTAATACTCTTTGATAGAATCCTCCAGTGGGAAGAGCAAAGAGAAAGAAAGGGTCAGTGAAAAGAAGATAGTGAAGAGAAGATAAGAAGAAGGTTCTCCCAGAATCAACCCTATGTCAGTCATTTCTTCGCAGCCTGCTCAAGCAGCAACAGCAGAAGAAGGCCCCGTAACACCCTTGTTATGAGGTATTTCAATGTAGCATCCCAAAAATTCAAATCTTGGAATTTTCTCAAACTCGCTCTAAATTCAAAATGAATTTCAAATTTCATTTCAAAATGTTTGTTTGCGAGTTGACATCAATAAATAAAATTATAGTGGTCTATATTCTCTCTAAAATCTCCTCAAAATATCCTACAAATATTTCCCCAGTGATCACCCTCAAACTCTTTCAGAAATACTGCCCAAATATTCCACCGATATATGTCCAAGTATTTTTTTCCTGAGAAATACCTTCAGAATCATTTTTCAAGTCCCTACAAATATTTTCTCCATAACTTTCCTCATGCTCATACGTATACGTATGCCTCCGGTGTCATACGGTGAGCTCTACAAGCTAATTACACTCATATAAGACAAATCCATGCTAATCTTCGACTAATCCTGTCGGCGTTTCGAGACCGGGGGGTCCCTCAGGCCGACGAGTGAGTGCCACGTGTCCCAGCCCAGATGGGTCGAGCGCGTAGGCGAGCGCGAAGGGGGGAAAGGAGCGAGGGGGCCGGAGACCGGCGTGAGAGAGGTGGGAATCCCGCGGCCTTCGTGTTCGTCCCGCGCCCAGGTCGGGTGCGCTTGCAGTAGGGGGTTACAAGCGTCCACGCGGGTGAGGGAAGCGAGCGGCCCCAAGAGAGCGCCTGTCCCGTCCTCGTCCCGCGCGGCCAACCCTCTCTAAGAGGGCCCTGGTCCTTCCTTTTATAGACGCAAGGAGAGGATCCAGGTGTACAATGGGGGTGTAGCAGAGTGTTACGTGTCTAGCGAGGGAGAGCTAGTGCCCTGAGTACATGCCAATGTGGCAGCCGGAGAGATCTTGGAACCCAACTAGTGTGATGTCGTGGCCGTCGGAGGAGTGGCGGAGCCTGGCGGAGGGACAGCTGTCGGAGCGGTTGTGTCCTTGCTGACGTCCTCCTGCTTCCGTAAGAGAGCTGAGAGCCGCCGTCGTCACAGGGCATGCGGGGCGCCATCATCACCTATCTGGTGGAGACAGCCAGATGGGACACCGGTCTTGTTCTCTACGGCCCGAGTCAGCTCGGGGTAGGGTGATGATGGCGCTTCCTGTTGACGTGGCTGGCCTGCGCCCTAGGTTGGGCGACGTGGAGGCTCCTCCGAAGCCGAGGTCGAGTCTGTCCTTCTTGGCCGAGGCCGAGTCCGAGCCCCTGGGTCGGGCGAGGCGGAGGTCGTCGGCAGAGGCCAGGGCGGTGTCCGAGCCCTGGGGTCGGGCGAAGCGGAGTTCGTCGTCTTCTGGGGCTGAGCCCGAGTCCGAGCCCTGGGTCGGGCGGAGCAGAGTTCGCCGTCTTCCGGGTCTTAGCCCGAGTCCGAGCCCTGGGGTCGGGCGGAGCGGAGTTCGCCGTCTTCCGGGGCTGAGCCCGAGTCCGAGCCCTGGGTCGGGCGGAGCGGAGTTCGCCGTCTTCTAGGGCTGAGCCCGAGTCCGAGCCCTGGGTCGGGCGGAGCTTCCTATGGTGCCTTTGGCAGGGCCTGGCTTCCTGTCAGCATCACTCTGTCAAGTGGCGCTGCAGTCGGAGTGGCGCAGGCGGCGCTGTCCTTCTGTCAGACCGGTCAGTGGAACGGCGAAGTGACGGCGGTCACTTCGGCTCTGCCGGAGGGCGCGTGTCAGGATAAAGGTGTCAGGTCACCTTTGCGTTAAATGCTCCTGCGACTTGGTCGGTTGGTGCGGCGATTCAGTCAGGGTTGCTTCTTAGCGAAGGCAGGGCCTCGGGCGAGCCGAAGATGTGTCCGCCGTTGGAGGGGGGCCTCGAGCGAGACGGAAATCCTCCGGGGTCGGCTGCCCTTGTCCGAGGCTAGGCTCGGGCGAGGCGTGATCGAGTCGCTCGAATGGACTGATCCCTGACTTAATCGCACCCATCAGGCCTTTGCAGCTTTATGCTGATGGGGGTTACCAACTGAGAATTAGGAGTCTTGAGGGTACCCCTAATTATGGTCCCCGACAATAGCCCCCGAGCCTCGAAGGGAGTGTTAGCACTCGCTTGGAGGCTTTCGTCGCACTTTTTTGCAAGGGGACCAGCCTTTCTCGGTTGCATTTTGTTCCGGTGGGTGCGCGCGAGCGCACCCGCCGGGTGTAGCCCCCGAGGCCTCGGAGGAGTGGTTTCACTCCTTCGAGGTCTTAATGCCTTGCGTAATGCTTCGGCTGGTCTGGTTGTTCCCTCATGTGAGCTGGCCGTAGCCCGGGTGTACGGTCGGGGCCCAAGTTCTCAGGCTGGTATGTTGACGCTGTCAACGGTTTGGCCGGAGCCGGGTTTGCGAGAGCAGCCCCCGAGCCTCTGCACAGGGCAAGAGGGCGATGAGGGACAGACTCGGCTTTTTTACATATGCCCCTGTGTCGCCTTTCCGCAAGGAGGAGGGGGGGAGAGCGCCATGTTACCCTCGATGGGCGCCGAACATGGTGTCTCCGGTGAGCTGCAAGCGGGTAATCCGAGTGGACGTCCGTGCCCCGTTCGTTAGGGGTCGGCTAGGGGCCCAGAGGCACACCCAAAAGTACCTGCGGGTGATCTGCCGGACCCGGTCCCCTGGCGACGGGGTCCGAGGGCTCGATGCCTCCCTCCGATGGGATTCCGTTATAAGATCGCTCCCGCTGGTCTCGGAAATGTCCTTGGGTACCTCGGGAGCGCAGCCCGAGCCTTGGTTATGTGTCGAACGTACCCCTGGTCATCCCTCGCTCGGCGTCTGAGGCGGCTGTGAACCCTTCGGGGGCCAGCCTTCGAACCCCTGATCAGTAATGGACGCGGAGCCCGAGTAGCCTGAGGCGGCCGTGGAACCCTTCGGGGGGCCGGCCTTCGAACCTCTGACCAGTAGTGGGTGTAGGGCCCACGCGATCTGAGGCGGCTGTTGAACCCTTCGGGGGGCCAGCCTTCGAACCTCTGATCAGTAAGGAGGCTCGGAGCCTGGTTCCTTCACGGGGAAGGATCCCTTTCGGGGTATCCCCCTTTCCCGGTCCCTGTCGCAAGAGATAGAGAAAGAGGAAAAAGGGAAAAGGATACGAAACCGAACGACGCGGCGTACCTTTTTTGGCGCGGTTGTTTCGGCGAAGGCGAAGCGTCGCCCGCTGCTCCTGCCAGAAGCGCCGCCTGTCCAGCCGCGGAGTTAATGCGACGAGGCGAGTAGTTGGCGGGGCGGTCGTTGCGCGTGCGCGAGCCGTTCGAGGAACGGATCACGGGCGCGTTGTCTTCACGCCGTGAGAGGGGGTTCTCTTGCTGCCCCCGGATGGGACGTGAGCTTGGCTGACGACGTGACCGCTGCTCCCGCGCGCCTGCCACCGTCATTACTGCCGGCCCACTTTTGGCCGTGTTGACCGCCGCGTCAGGCTGGCGTTGCTGGGTCGCGCGCTGGGTCGCCTCGAGTCGCGGTATTGGTTCCGCAATCGAGGAGGCGTGGTGGTGGCGCAAGTGGCGGTGCAGTTGCTTGCATGCAGCATCCGGCGCGCCGGTTGCGCGACGCGTGGGCCTGGGCCTCCATGCTGGCGTGTCGGGAGTCGGAGAAGCGCGTCCACTTGGCGTGGTTGCATGCCGCCTGCATGGCTGTCCGCCTCTTTCGCCCGTTGGTCTGGGCAAAAGCGGAGGGTCACTTGTAACCGCTGGGCGGTTGCATGCACCACGCGCGGTGGTTTGGCTTCTTCTGCTCGGAGCCAGTCTGCATGACATGCGGGACCCAGCCCCCGCGCCGCAGGGGAGGGCTTTGGAGCGTGTTGGAGAGGACTCAGCCCGTGACGGTTGGGGGTGCAAGCAGGGAGAGTTGCCTTTAAAAGGGGGGTGACCCCTTTCAAAAGGTGACCGTGTCTTCTTGCTCCCTTATGCACCGCATCTTTCCACCTTCCAAGCCCCCGGATGGGGGATACCCGCCGTCTTTTTGCCTCGTCGTTGGAGGGACACAACTCCATGGGAGTTGGTACCTTTCAGCCATCGTTTGGCTTCAAGGATTTTCATCACTCAGCCCGGTTGCTCCTCTCCGCTGGTGGTCACCCAAGACGGTGACCTCCAGCTCCTGGATGGGGAGAGGCAAACCGGGCTGTGATCCCGGTCCCGCCCTCAGTGTTGAGGGTGTTCGTCATCCTCGCTGGGGCGGGGAGCGAGGCGAGCCGGGGCTCCACCTCCTGCGCGGGTCGGTGGACCACCTCTTCTTCCAGCTTCTAATGGTGGCAATCGCCCTTTAGCCCTACGGCGGAGACGTCCTCCAGCCATGCCGGGGAAGGCGAACTGTTGCCGCCCAGCTAGGATGCAACATTTCGCCCTCTTCCTCGCATTCGCGGCGAGGACGGCAGCGAGGATCTGCCGGTGTGCTTGGGGGCGACCCGCGTTTTGCTGGTGATTCGCCCAGAGCTTGTCGCTCCACGGGCTTCCCCGGCGTGGAGGTTGTCCATACCCGTGGAGACGGAACCGGAGTTCCGTTTGTAATGGCACTCCGAATACCAGTGTTTTTGTTCATTACGGCTTTCGGGGCCTGAACATGTATGTAACGTCGGCACGGAGCCGTGTTTTTTCCTCATTTTTGAGCACTAAGACTCGTCTGTTGATTATCTGAACCGCTTCACCAAGCATGAGTCACCCCATGTCAAGGTGACGAGTGAGGTATCCGTATCCCGGAGGCGTAGGAGTCCCTCGGCTCAGTCGGCCTTGCTGTCCGAGGCTCCTCTAGCTTAGTTAAAGGGACCCCTCGACCGCTCTTCGATGAGTCGAGGCCAGGGGTAGCGATATCAGTATGAACAGAGACGGAGTCGGCTCGAAAATGAAACCTGGTTGGCCGGAGCCTAGCCGGGTTGTCCGTTGGCGGGACCGACGTCGGAGTTGATCAGCCGAGGCCTCAGGTCGGGCTGGCGGCCTTGGGAGATGGTCAGCCGAGGCCCCAGGGGCAACCGGCCGAGCCGCCTGCTCGGGCCGGTTTCCCGAAGAGGTCCCTGGCAGTGATTGCCCGGGCGTGGTGATGACGTCGTCCTTCGCAGCAGAGATCCTCGGACCGCGTCGCCGTCCGAGGCTAGGTCGGGCCTCGCCGAAGGTGTCGTCGATGCCGAGGGTGTTGCTGCCCCCTTCCAGCGTCAAGACCCGAGCCTGCAGGGTCAGAGTGTCTTGTAGCGTGTGCCTTCTGCAGCCACCGAGGTCGGAATACACGCCCTCGCTGTGTTGTAAAGCTGCATCTCCTTTCCTCTTGTTTCGAGTATCTGGACTTTTTTGTCGGTAGCAGGGATGTTTGTGTGAGTGGGAGCTGCTTCTCGCGGAAGGTGATGAGTGAGGTATCCGTATCCCGGAGGTGGTATCAGAGGAAATGTTGACTGTAGGATGAGACCTAGACAGAAATGGACAAACCCTTACCTACTTATCTCATTCTGATTCATTCTACACTCACCTTACTCTGATTCTTTCTACACTTATCTTGATCCTGTCTCACCTTCTACTGTTCTACTCTGATCCTTCTTACCTTTGCTACTCTGAGACAAGATGGATTTCAAACCTTGGAATCCCTACCCCTATGACATTCTTAAGAGTTAGGGAACCCAAAACAAAAGTTAAAACTATTTTCTCTATTAAAAATATTGGCTGATTGTGCTGATGCTAAATGCCTGATTTGCTTCTTTGATTGATTGAATTATAGATGGACATCTTAGTATGTACCACCATAAGGTATTGAATTAGCTAGGATATGTAAAATATTAATCTGCTTAGCTAATAAATCCCCCAAAGTAACCTGATTTGTAAATACCTGCCTTGTCTACTATTTTCTTACCATATGTATCTAACTCAGATGGTCAATACCAGGCGGGGTGGTGGAATTGACTTGCCTCCTAACCAACACCCTCGAAGACAACCTCAGCCACAACCTGCGGGGATGAATCCTCCCAATCCTCCACCAGGCGGAGTTGATCCACTGGTTGCTGCTCAGATGGCAATGATGCAGCAAATGGCAGATACTATGGCTGATATGCGTGCTCAGATGCAGCAAGAACGCCAGGAGATGCGTCAAGAAAGAGAGGATATACGACAGGAGTTGCGCCAGGAGCGAGATGAGATACGCCAGGAAAGGAGGGCGCAACAACAGCAGCTGCAACAGCAAATGCAACAACAACAGCAACAAGTGCCATTGCCTCCACCTCCACCACCACCAGTTCCACCCCGAGACAAGCATAGAGAGTTCATGAGCCATAAGCCACCCACATTTGCAAGCTCACCAGATCCACTTGACGCGGATGATTGGCTGAAAGCAATTGAGAAGATGCTGAATATTGCACAGTGCACGGACCGTGAGAAGGTTTTATATGCTTCTGGACGTCTGATTGGTCCTGCTGCTGACTGGTGGGATTCTTATACTGCTGCCCACGATGCTGCTGACACTATTACCTGGGCAGAGTTCAGTACGCAGTTCAGGAACTACCATATTCCAGCTGGGATGATAAAGATCAAAAAGAAGGAATTTCTGTCGCTGAAGCAAGGAAGTATGTCAGTCAGCGAGTACAGAGACAAGTTTATTCAGTTATCCAGATATGCCCCTGAAGAAGTTGCTGAAGACGAGAGGAAGCAGGAGCATTTCATTGAAGGACTTAATGGACCATTGCAGTATGCTCTAGTGGCACACACATTTCCATCATTTCAGAGGCTGCTTGACAAGGCATTGGCTATTGAACACAAGCGTGTTCAACTGGGAGATTTGAAGAGAAAGGCCATATCTCAGGGACAAGGAAGCAGCAGCGTTCGTCCTCGCTACAGTTCACCACAGAGTACACCGACTCGACCAGGAGGACCACGCCCAGTTCAGCAGTCACCACTGAGGACTCCACCTCCTCGACAGGCTACCCCTACTGGCACCCCGACAAAGTTTTCAGGACAGAGTCCGGGCACTCAATGTTACAAGTGTGGGAAGATTGGTCATTATGCAAATGTCTGCCCACAGAGGATTGCTACTACTTCAGCTCAGAACAGGCAGCAAACTCCAGGAACTGGCAAGGGATATTCTATTGCCAAGGTTAATCAAGTCAGCGTTGATGCTACTCCGGATGGAGGGGACCTCGTAATTGGTATGTTTTATGTTAATGCAATTCCTGCAACCATATTATTTGATTCTGGTGCTACACATTCATTCATGTCTGCTAGATATGCCAACACAAATGAAATACCACTGCTAAATATGAGAAACCCCCTGATAGTAATTACACCTAAAGGGCCTGTTGAGGCAAATCAAATGACACGTAAATTGACATTAACCATTATGGGTAGAGAATTTGGAGCTACTGCTATAATATTGGAGTCAAGCAGTATAGATTTGATTCTTGGTATGTCATGGCTAAGAAAGGCAAAGGCCGTTATAGCATGTGGCAGAGGTACCGTAGAACTCACTACTACTAAAGGAGAAAGGTTTCAAGTTAACATTGCAGTAACCTCCTCATCTATGCGTGCAATGTTCTTTATGCCTGAGGAGTTTGTTGGTGACAATATCCGGGTGGTTAGAGATTTTCCGGATGTCTTTCCAGAGGAGCTACCAGGAATGCCACCTGATAGAGAAGTTGAGTTTGTGATTGACCTCTTACCTGGAACCGCCCCTATTTCTAAACGGCCATATAGAATGTCCGTAGAAGAGTTGAAGGAACTTAAGAAGCAGTTAACTGAGTTACAAGAGGCTGGGTACATTCGTCCGAGTTCCTCACCTTGGGGAGCACCGGTCTTGTTTGTACAGAAGAAGGATGGATCGCAACGGATGTGTGTGGATTATAGATCTCTTAATGATGTTACGGTGAAGAACAAGTATCCGTTGCCTCGTATTGAGGATTTATTTGATCAAATGAGGGGTGCAAGAGTATTTTCGAAGATTGATCTCCGATCAGGATACCATCAGATGAGGATTAGACCATCGGATATTCCCAAGACGGCTTTCTCGACTAGATATGGATTGTATGAGTTTACTGTTATGTCGTTTGGATTAACCAATGCACCAGCTTATTTTATGAACTTAATGAACAAGGTGTTTATGGAGTATTTGGACAGATTCGTCGTGGTATTCATCGACGATATTCTTATTTATTCTCAGAGTGAAAGTGATCACGAGGAACATCTGAGGATGGTGCTACAGAAGCTACGAGATAACCAGCTATATGCCAAGTTCAGCAAGTGCGAGTTTTGGATTGGCGAAGTGCCATTTCTTGGTCATATTATTTCTAATGGAGGCATAGCAGTGGATCCTGCTAAGGTTAAGGAGATAATGGAGTGGAGAGTACCCACTACAGTTACTGAGATTCGAAGTTTCTTGGGATTAGCAGGCTATTATCGGAGATTTATTGAAGGATTTTCTAAGATTGCTAAGCCTATGACTTCACTTTTGGAGAAAGGAAAAGAATTTAAGTGGGACGAGAAGTGTCAAGAAAGCTTTGATCAATTGAAGGAAAGATTGATGTCTCCACCAGTATTGGTTATGCCAGACTTGCAGAAAGGATTTGACATTTATTGTGATGCGTGTGGCCAAGGCTTAGGATGTGTGCTCATGCAAGAAGGACATGTGATTGCCTATGCATCTCGTCAGTTGCGGAGACATGAATTGAACTACCCCACCCATGACTTAGAGCTGGCTGCCGTTGTGCATGCACTTAAGATTTGGAGACATTATATCATGGGGACCAAGTGCCAAGTATATACGGATCATAAGAGTTTGAAGTATATATTCACTCAGAAGGATCTCAATCTTAGGCAACGCCGTTGGTTGGAGCTTATTAAGGATTATGATTTGGAGATTCACTATCACCCGGGCAAGGCAAACTTGGTTGCAGATGCCTTGAGTCGCAAGGAGCATGTTCATTCAGCTGTTGTTGCCCAGCTACCCGATGAGATTGTTGAGGATTTCAGGAGACTTAACCTGGGGATAGTTGCTCATACTGAAGGAGTTACAATTGATGTGGAACCTATTTTGGAGCAAGAGATCCGCAAGGGACAAATTGGTGATGATAAGATAAAAGAGATTAAGGATCTGATTACTGAAGGTCGAGTTCCGGAATTCACGGAAGATGAGCAGGGCACTGTATGGTTCAAGGACAGAATATGTGTTCCTGATATTAAAAGCCTTCGAGAGACTATTTTAAAGGAGGCCCATGACTCGGATTATTCTATTCATCCTGGAAGTACCAAGATGTATCAAGATTTGAAACGGAAATATTGGTGGTATGGATTGAAAAGAGATGTAGCTGCACATGTGGCTATGTGCGATGTATGTCAAAGAGTTAAAGCTGAACACCAGAGGCCAGCTGGACTACTGCATCCACTGAAGATACCCGAGTGGAAATGGGAAGAGATTGGTATGGATTTCATTACTGGATTGCCTCGCACTCAGAAAGGATATGATGCTATATGGGTGATTGTTGATAGATTGACTAAAGTGGCTCACTTTATTCCTGTCAAGACTACTTATAAAGGTTCTCAGCTAGCAGAGTTATATATGGCTCGGATTGTGTGTTTGCATGGAGTACCAAAGAAGATCGTGTCTGATCGAGGTTCGCAGTTTACCTCAAGATTTTGGAGAAGCTTTCATGAGAACATGAGTACGAAGCTGAATTTTAGTACAGCTTATCACCCTCAGACTGATGGACAGACTGAAAGGACTAATCAAGTATTGGAAGATATGTTGAGAGCATGTGCCCTTCAGCATGGAGGAAGTTGGGATAAGAGTCTGCCTTATGCTGAGTTCTCGTATAATAATAGTTATCAGGCCAGTCTGAAGATGTCACCTTTTGAAGCTTTATATGGGAGGAAGTGCAGGACTCCTCTATATTGGGATCAGACTGGAGAAAGACAGTTCTTTGGGCCTGAACTGATTCAAGAAGCAGAAGAACAAGTTCGTATAATTCGAGAGAATTTGAGAGTGGCTCAAACCAGGCAAAAGAGTTATGCTGATAATAGGCGAAGGCCACTGGAATTTGAAGAAGGAGATTATGTGTACCTCAAGGTGTCACCACTGCGTGGAATGAGGAGATTTAAAGTTAAAGGAAAATTGTCCCCTCGCTATATTGGACCATTCTTGATCTTTAGGAGAGTTGGAGAGATGGCATACCAACTTGAGTTACCTGCTAGTCTATCGGATGTGCATAACGTGTTCCACGTATCTCAACTAAAGAAGTGTCTCCGTGTTCCCGAGGAACAGTTACCAATGGAAGAGCTCAGTGTTCAAGGTGATTTGACTTACACGGAGTACCCGATCAAGATTTTGGATACTTTGACTCGAGTTACAAGAAATAAGGTGATAAAGATGTGCAAAGTTCAATGGAGTCACCACAGTGAAGATGAAGCAACTTGGGAAAGAGAAGAAGAGCTTCGTATAGATTTTCCCCACCTTTTCTCTAGTTCTTCTTAAATCTCGAGGACGAGATTATTTTTAAGGGGGGTAGGATTTATAACACCCACTTTGTAATTGCTAGGGATAATATCAATAGAGAAACATTTTCTCTTTGTGTGAGTTTGATCTTTATGCACCATCATATGAGAACACCATGTCCAAGAACAATTAATAAAAAGATATGCTACTAAATTGTTGCATCATGCTGGATATTTTATTTGTGTGTGTGCATTTTGTGACAAGAAAAATATTAAATATCCAAATGAGAAATTAAATCCTAAAAGAAATGCTAAACTTTGGAAAGAAAGAAAGAAATAATATAAAATATAAAACAAAATTTATAAATATACAAACTCAACCATACTGGTATGATTGAAATTTATCTATAATTTGAGTACAAATTCAAAGTCATATTTGGGATTCAAATTGGGAAATTGAAAAATAAAAAGAAAAGAAAACAGAAAATAGAAAATAAAAAGGGAAAAGGAGCTTACCTGGGCCGACTTCGTCACTTTTGGCCCACCTAACAAATCGGCCTCCGCGCAGCCCAATAACTCATCCCCGCGCTCGCCTGGGATTTGTCGCTGCCATATGGGGCCCGCGTGTCAGCTGCTAACACCTACGCGCGCGCTGCCTCTGTTCGCATCGACTCGCTGCCAGGTGGGCCGCTGGGATCCGACTCCGTCTTCCCCGCGTATCGGGCGCAACAGCTCGACCGAGCTCGACGGAGCGCACCGCCGAAGTCGGATCACGTTGACCGCGTGGGAGCAGTATAAGTGCTCGGTCGTCGACCCGATTCACCCGTCCCCTTTTCATCCCGCCTTCCCTACTACAAGCGCCGTCGTTGCTCGCCGTCGCGGAAGGAACGGTGGCCGCCGCCCTTCGGCCCTGCTATCTTCCCCGATTGGCCACTGGAGAGTACTCGTGGAGTGTCGCGGGCGTGTGGGGGTTGTTGTCGCGGCGTCCTTGAGCGATCCGGTGTCTCCGTCGGTGAGTAATTCCTCACCGGAATTTGGTGGGTCTGGCGGATTCCCCCTGCGTCGTCGCCGGGGTCCTGCGGCTTCGAAAACCACGGTGAGAACCCCCTCAATCGATTCCTGGCTGCGCATACTCGACGTGGGATATGTGGATTGAGGTTTGGGCTCCGGTGGGCGGCGATTGGGTGACTCCGGTGTGCGCGCCGCCGCGGAACCATGGTGGCGCCGCCGTGTACGCATGTACTGTTGGGGGATTTCATGGGAGCCGTCCGATTTCAACGGATGGCTAGGATTAGATCTGGGTGAGGGTGTTTTTCCGCCGTCGATTTGGTAGCGAACGGGCAAGATCGTGCTATCAGATACCTCTTCAGTATATTAAATCTGGATCCTTGATCCCTCAATGGACGATCGTGACCGACTTGGGGTTGCTTTTGATCCGGGCCGTAGATTTGTGTTTGGGCGGTCCTGCGCGGTCCGCGGATTCATAATACATCAGACCTAATCGGGCACGCCCAATTCTGATCCAACGGCTCAGATCGCTCCATACCCCTTCGCGGGTCATTTTTGTTAAAGAGCCCCTGAACTTCACAGAAATCAACCCGCCGTCCATTTTTACTATGCGCTGAGTCTATAGATTTTTACCCCGAGCCCCCTGTGTTTTCCAGGATTCGAGGCCCAGTCCAGCAGAGTTTTAAATTAATTAAATGATTAGGAAATTGGATTTTTAATACAAAAATAAATTCTAGAACTTGAATAAATCATATAAAATCCATTTTTAGTCCAAATTCATCCATTCCAGTTCCTAAAATTTTGTAATTTTATTCTCTAGCACTTAGTGTCTCTGTTTTGGCATAAAAACAGTAAGGAAATTTATTTATCACTTAATCTTATTTAAAGCACATAAAACCTTTGAAAATGCATAACTTAAAATCTATAACTCAGAAAAATATGATTTCTGTTCCTAGGATTTTATTTTAATATGTAGAATACCTCTGTGTAATTTGTTTATATGTTTGGTGTAATGTTAATTTCTCTATATGTACTGTGCTTGTTTGTATTGTGGCGAGTAGAAGAGCCCGTTGCTGAGGATCCTGGTGAGCAGCAGGTTGAGGTAGCTGAGCAGGAGCTCATTGAAGGCAAGTTGTGCCCTTGACCACTTTTTACCCAATAATGTTCTTTAATATCACTTATCCATGCATAGGTTAATTTTGATGGGACCCAATAGGTCACCCTAGATTGTTTATCTCATTACCTTGTTCACCCCCGAATCACTTGGGTAGATTGCTATTGCTTTATATGGTTTTGGGATAATCATTTATTACTTCTATGTTCCAATTCTTGTTGTTATTCTGTTTATGTTCATGTTGAGATCATTAATGTTAATTGGAACATAGAGCTTAACTTGAGAACCACGTGCCACCACAAGGGTGGAATGGGACGCCCTTGGCTGACTAATTAGGAAAGCTAGTGGAAGACTACCTTACCCGAAAGGGGCAAGGGCAGTAGGGGAGAGGTCAGTGCGGGGAGGTCCCTGGTTGATTTTGCTGCGATGGCGGTCAGCCAGGAACCCTTTACTGGATCTTCCTATAAACTGTAGCGGGTTTTCGGAAGCTAGTGGAACTTTGTAAAGGCCTCGTAGTGTTGCCCTGCCGTGCTTCCTAGGTAGAGGTATATGGGATTCATGACCCCTTGGCAGATGGGTAACATGACTTGTGGGTAAAGGGTACAACCTCTGCAGAGTGTAAAACTGGTATACTAGCCGAGCTCACGGTCACGAGCAGCTCAGGACTCTCTGATGTTTAAATTATGGAACTTAAATTCAATTTTGTCATTTGCATTGCATGGGTTTGTTATTAATTTTGTTCTATTACTTTACTTATGGTTTGGTATTTACTTACACTTAGTAATTGCTAATAAAAGTTTGACCAACTACTTAAAAGCAATGCTCAGCTTTAACCCCTATCATTGATTAGCCTTACACATCACATGAACTCACACCTTTGTGAGTTTGTGTCCACTGGTTCCCCACAACTTGTTGAGCTATGATCATGTGTGAGCTCACCCTTGCTGTCTCACACCCCCCCCCCCCCACAGGAGAAGATCAGGTGGTTCAGGAGGAGCTGCCTAACACTGAGGAGTTCGATCTGATCTAGGTGGCGTTTCCCAGTCGACATTGGCGCCGACGATCCTTAGTTTGTTTTATCTTCATTATTTCATTTTGTAATAAGTCTTCCGCTATGTAATAAATACTCTGATGTTAATGACATTTATCTCTATACACTCTGTTATTATATGTGTTGTCTTCTTGGCGCATGTATGAGATGCACCCGGCTTTGTTCCTTAAAACCGGGTGTTACAGCGTGGGAGTCCCTCGGCTCAGTCGGCCTTGCCGCTTACGCGTACTTTCACCCGTCCATGAGGCCCTGCCACCGACTCAGTCGAGAAGGCTCGAAGGATTGCTTTGGCAGAAGAACTTCCGAACATGAAGACTTGTTCGGTCCACAGAATCACTTTATCCGAACGCGAGTTACTTATCGCAGAAGGTGATGAGTGAGGTATCCGTATCCCGGGGGCGTAGGAGTCCCTCGGCTCGGTCAGCCTTGGCTGCTTACGTGTACTCCATCGTTTTCAGGATCCACTTTTCGAAGTAGTCAAAAAGCACGAAAGATATTCTGGCAGAAGAGACCTTTTTTTGAGGAAAATTTCGACGCAGAGGGGGTTCCCCCCCTTTTAGCCCCCGAGGGAGGGTCGGGCTTTGCCGAGGCGAGGCCGACCCTTCCTTGATGACTAAACTTTGCATGGGTGCGAGGTATATGAACGACTTGAAAACATCTTAAGGGTAGAAGCGACGTAGCTGTTGGATGTTCCAAGCGTTGCCGTAGACCTCGCCTTGATTGTTGGCCAGCTTGTACGTTCCGGGCTTTAGAACTTTGGCGATGACGAATGGCCCCTCCCAGGGGGGCGTGAGCTTGTGCCTCCCTCGGGCGTCTTGCCGCAGCCGAAGCACTAGGTCGCCCACCTAGAGGTCTCGGGGTCGGACCCCTCGGGCGTGGTAGCGCCGAAGGGACTGCTGATACCGCGCCGAGTGTAGTAAGGTCTTGTCCCGAGCCTCTTCCAGCTGGTCCAGCGAGTCTTCTCGGCTAGCTTGGTTGCTTTGATCGTCGTAGGCCCTCGTCCTCGGGGAGCCGTATTCCAGGTCAGTGGGCAAGACGGCCTCGGCCCCGTAGACCAGGAAGAACGGAGTGAAACCCGTGGCCCGGCTTGGCGTCGTCCTCAGGCTCCAGACCACCGAGGGGAGTTCCTTCACCCATCGCTTGCCGAACTTGTTGAGGTCGTTGTAAATCCGAGGCTTGAGCCCTTGTAGAATCATGCCGTTGGCACGCTCTACTTGCCCATTCGACATGGGATGAGCTACGGCGGCCCAGTCCACCCGGATGTGGTGATCCTCGCAGAAGTCCAAGAATTTTCTGCCGGTGAACTGGGTGCCGTTGTCGGTGATGATGGAGTTCGGGACCCCAAAGCGATGGATGATGTTGGTGAAGAACGTCACCGCCTGCTCGGACCTGATGCTGTTCAGAGGTCGGACCTCGACCCACTTGGAGAATTTGTCGATGGCGACCAGCAGGTGCGTGTAGCCCCCGGGTGCCTTCTGTAAAGGGCCGACGAGGTCCAGACCCCACACAGCGAAGGGCCAGGTGATGGGTATCGTCTACAGAGCCTGAGCGGGCAGGTGGGTCTGCTTCGCATAGAATTGACACCCTTCGCAGGTGCGGACAATTCTAGTGGCGTCAGCCACCGCCGTTGGCCAGTAGAAGCCTTGCCGGAAAGCATTCCCGACGAGGGCTCGAGGCACTGCGTGATGGCCGCAAGCCCCCGAGTGTATCTCTTGCAGGAGTTCATGACCTTCGGCGATGGAGATGCATCGCTGGAGGATGCCCGAGGGGTAGCGGTGGTAGAGCTCCTTCTCATCGCCCAGCAGGACGAACGACTTGGCGCGTCGCGCTATCCGCCGAGCCTCGGCTCGGTCGAGGGGTAGCTCCCCTTGGCGGAGATATTGCAGGTACGGGGTCTGCCAATTTCGATCAGGCGTGGCCCCGCTTCGCTCCTCCTCGACGCGCAATGCCTCGCCCTCGGAGACCGAGGGTACCTCAGGTTGAGCTGAGGGTGCCTCGGGCCATGCCGAGGGTACCTCGGGCTGGGCCGAGGGCGCCTCGGGCTCGGGAGGGTCGTCGATCTTGATGGAGGGCTGATGCAGATCCCGGGAGAAGACGTCCGGGGGAACCGTTGTTCGCCCCGAGGCTATTTTAGCCAGCTCGTCCGCAGTCTCGTTGTAGCGTCGAGCGATGTGGTTAAACTCGAGCCCGTAGAACTTGTCTTCCAAGCGCCGAACCTCACCGCAGTAGGCCTCCATCTTCGAGTCGCGGCAGTGGGAGTTCTTCATGACTTGGTCGATGACGAGCTGCGAGTCGCCGCGAGCCTCGAGGCGCCGGACCCCTAGCTCGATGGCGATTCGCAATCCGTTGATCAGAGCTTCGTACTCAGCCACATTGTTGGACGCCGGGAAATGGAGGCGTAGCACATAGCGTAGGTGTTTCCCGAGGGGTGAGACGAAGAGTAGGCCCGCGCCGGCTCCCGTCTTCATCAACGACCCGTCGAAAAACATGGTCCAGAGCTCCGGTTGGATCGGAGCCGTCGGTAGCTGGGTGTCGACCCATTCGGCTACGAAGTCCGCCAAGACCTGGGACTTGATGGCCTTCCGAGGCGCGAACGAGATGGTCTCGCCCATGATTTCCACCGCCCACTTCGCAATCCTGCCCGAGGCCTCTCGGCACTGGATGATCTCCCCCAGGGGGAAGGATGACACCACAGTTACCGGGTGAGACTCGAAGTAGTGTCGCAACTTCCGCCTCGTCAGGATCACTGCATACAGCAGCTTCTGAACTTGTGGGTAGCGGATCTTGGTTTCGGACAGTACCTCGCTGACGAAGTAAACTGGCCTCTGGACGGGCAATGCATGCCCCTCTTCTTGCCTCTCGACCACAATCGCGGCGCTAACCACCTGAGTGGTCGCGGTGACGTAGACTAAGAGGGCTTCTCCATCAGCCGATGGCACCAAGATAGGCGCCTTGGTGAGGAGCGCCTTCAGGTCCCCGAGAGCTTCCTCGGCCTCAGGGGTCCAAGTGAAGCACTCGGCCTTCCTTAAGAGGCGGTACAGAGGCAGGCCTCTTTCGCCGAGGCGCGAGATGAAGCGGCTCAGGGCCGCGAGACATCCCATGACCCTCTGTACACCTTCTAAGTCCTTGATGGGCCCCATGCTGGTGATGGCTGCGATCTTCTCCGGGTTGGCTTCGATGCCCCGCTCGGAGACGATGAACCCCAAGAGCATGCCCCGGGGCACCCCGAAGACACACTTCTCAGGATTGAGCTTGACGCCTTTTGCCTTGAGACACCGGAATGTCACTTCAAGGTCGGAGAGGAGGTCGGAAGCTTTCCTTGTCTTGACTACGATGTCATCGACGTAGGCCTCGACCGTGCGACCGATGTGTTCGCCGAACACATGGTTCATGCACCGCTGGTACGTCGCACCCGCATTCCTCAAACCGAATGGCATGGTGACATAGCAGTACATGCCGAAGGGCGTGATGAAAGAAGTCGCGAGCTGGTCGGACTCTTTCATCCTGATTTGATGATACCCTGAGTAGGCATCGAGGAAAGACAGGGTTTCGCACCCAGCAGTGGAATCCACGATTTGATCGATGCGAGGCAGAGGGTAGGGAACCTTCGGACATGCTTTGTTGAGACCAGTGTAGTCTACACACATCCGCCATTTCCCCCCTTTCTTTCTCACAAGCACAGGGTTGGCGAGCCATTCGGGGTGGAATACCTCTTTGATGAACCCGGCTGCCATTAGCCTATGGATCTCCTCGCCTATCGCTCTGCGCTTCTCCTCGTCGAATCAGCGCAGAGGCTGCTTAACCGGTCGGGCTCCGGCCCGAATATCTAGCGAGTGCTCGGTGACATCCCTCGGTATGCCAGGCATGTCCGAGGGACTCCACGCGAAGACGTCGGCGTTCGCGCGGAGAAAGTCGACGAGCACTGCTTCCTATTTGGGCTCGAGCCCGGAACCGATCCGGATCTGCTTGGAGGCGTCGCCACTGGGGTCGAGGGGGACAGTCTTAGCCGTCTCCACTGGCTCGAAGTTGCCGGCATGACGCTTCACGTCTGGCACCTCTTTGGAGAGGCTCTCCGGGTCGGCGATGAGGGCCTCGGACTCGGCGAGGGCCTCGGCGTACTCCACGCACTCCACGTCGCATTCGAACGCGTGTTTGTACGTGGGGCCGACGGTGATGACCCCCTGTTGGGGCCCGGCATCTTGAGCTTCAGGTAGGTGTAGTTGGGGACGGCCATGAACTTCGCGTAGCATGGCCTCCCCAGCACCGCGTGGTAGGTTCCTCGGAACCCGACCACCTCGAACGTCAGAGTCTCCCTTCGAAAGTTGGAGGGTGTTCCGAAACAGACAGGGAGGTCGAGTCGTCCGAGGGGCTGGACGCGCTTCCCGGGAATGATCCCGTGGAAGGGCATAGCGCCTGCTCGGACGGAGGACAGATCGACGCGCAGGAGCCCGAGGGTCTCGGCGTAGATGATGTTGAGGCTGCTGCCCCCGTCCATAAGGACCTTGGTGAGCCTGACGTCACCGATGACAGGGTCGACGACGAGCGGGTATTTCCCCGGGCTCGGCACGTGGTCGGGGTGATCAGCTTGGTCGAAAGTGATGGGCTTGTCGGACCAGTCTAAGTAGGCTGGCGCCGCCACCTTCACCGAGCAGACCTCCCGGCGCTCTTGCTTGCGATGCCGAGTCGTGGCATTCGCCGCGTGCCCGCCGTAGATCATGAAGCAGTCGCGGACCTCGGGGAACTCTCCTGCTTGGTGATCTTCCTTCTTGTCGTCGTCGCGGGCCCTGCCACCCTCCGCGGGTGGCCTGGCCCTGTGGAAGTGGTGCCGAAGCATGACGCACTCCTCAAGGGTGTGCTTGACGGGCCCCTGATGATAGGGGCACGGCTCCTTGAGCATCTTGTCAAAGAGGTTGGCACCTCCAGGGGGCTTCCGAGGGTTCTTGTACTCGGCGGCGGCGACAAGGTCCGCGTCGGCGGCGTCGCGTTTCGCTTGCGACTTCTTCTTGCCTTTCTTCTTGGCACCACACGGAGTAGACGCCTCGGGAGCATCTTCCGACGGGCGGCCCTGGGGCTGCTTGTCCTTTCGGAAGATAGCCTCGACCGCCTCCTGGCCAGAGGCGAACTTGGTGGTGATGTCCATCAGCTCGCTCGCCCTGGTGGGGGTCTTGCGACCCAACTTGCTCACTAGGTCGCGGCAGGTGGTGCCGGCAAGGAACGCGCCGATGACATCTGCGTCGGTGATGTTGGGCAGCTCGGTGCGCTGCTTCGAGAATCGCCGGATGTAGTCCCGAAGAGACTCTCCCGGCTGCTGTTGGCAGCTTCGGAGGTCCCAGGAATTCCCAGGGCGCACATACGTGCCCTGGAAATTTCCGGCGAAGGCTTGGACCAGGTCATCCCAGTTGGAGATCTGCCCCGGAGGCAGGTGCTCCAACCAGGCGCGAGCGGTGTCGGAGAGGAACAGGGGAGGTTGCGGATGATGAGGTTGTCGTCGTCTGTTCCACCCAGTTGGCAGGCCAGGCGGTAGTCCGCGAGCCACAATTCCGGCCTCGTTTCCCCCGAGTACTTTGTGATAGTAGTCGGGGGTCAGAACCGGGTCGGGAATGGTGCCCGCCGGATGGCCCGGCTGAAGGCCTACGGACCGGGTGGTTCGGGCGAGGGACTCCGATCCTCCCCGCTGTCGTAGCGTCCCCCACGCCTGGGGTGATAGCCTCGGCGCACCCTCTCGTCGAGGTGGGCTCGACGGTCGCGGTGATGGCGCTCGTTGCCGAGGTGGCCCGGGGCCGCAGGCGCGGTGTTGCGCGTGCGCCCGGTGTAGACCGAGGCTTCCTGCATGAATCGGGAGGTCGCGGCATGAGGTTCCGAGGGGTATCCTTGCCTTCGGGAGGCAGTGCTCTCGGCCCGTCGGACCGCGGCGCCTTCCAGGAGATTTTTGAGTTCTCCCTGGATTCGTCGACCCTCGGTGGTGGATGGCTCCGGCATCGCACGGAGGAGCATCGCTGCTGCGGCCAGGTTCTGACCGACCCCACTGGATGCAGGTGGTGGCCTGACCCTGACGACATCGGCGACGCGGTGCTGGAGACCCTGGGGCAGGTGACGTATTTCTCCGGCTGGGGGTTGGCCCACCCATGCCTGCCCGACGTCCCGGCGGATCGGCTCAAGCGCTCCTGCTCCCTCGTCGATCCTGGCCTGCGCCCCACGGACTTGCTCAAGCTGTGGGTCGTAACCCCCCGCCGGAACGGGGACCACAGCTAGCTCCCGCGGGATGTCAGCGCGAGGCACCGGCCCAGGGGGAGCACCGTCCTCCGGCATGCCGAGATGGTTGCCTTGGGAGGGACCCCCCAGATCGACGTGGAAACATTCGCGGCTTGGGCCGCAGTCCTCGTCGTCGAGGCTGCGGCTACCGTCGGAACAGTCGGAGAGGCAGTAGTCACATGCGGTCATGAAGTTCCGCATGGCACTGGGGTTGCCAAATCCAGAGAAATCCCAACAGATGTTGGGGTCGTCATCTTCCTCGGACCCAGAGGGCCCATAGGTCGAGACGTCCGTCAGCCGGTCCCAAGGCGACCGCAAGCGAAACCCCAGAGGGTTTGTACTCACCTCTACAAGGGCGCCCGCCAAAGCAAGATTGCTAGGCAGGTTGAGGCTGAGTACAAATGACGTAGGATGGGAATCGGTTGGTACCTTTTGGTCGTCGAGCGACGATGAAGTCACGTCGAGAACTGACTGCATCGTCGCCTCCGGTACGAGGGCGACGTCCTGCAAGCTTTTCGCAAGCGCGCTGGCGTCGTCCACTTGCTCGGGATTGGCGTGTCGCGGGGAGACGGCGCTCGCCTTCGTCTCAAACGCGAGGTCGACGCCCAACGCGCCCCCCGTTGGGGTGCTAGGGACGTCAACTCGCTCGACAGCCGACGAGGCGCGGCCTCCTGCTTGGCCTTGGTTGCCCCGCCTCCTCCTCCGTTGGCGGGGGAGAGGACGGGGCGAGCTCGAATGTTGTTCTTCCGCCACGCGGGGAAGACGTCGTCGATTCCGCCGCCGGCGGGCGGGCTGTCGGCCGCCATTGTCGTTGTCGCGTGGCGGTGGAAGGAGTATCATGTCGTAGCTGCCGTCGAGGGACATGAACTCAAGACTTCCGAAACGGAGCACTGTCCCGGGTTGGAGAGGTTGTTGGAGACTGCCCATCTGGAGCTTGACGGGAAGCTGCTCGTCAACACGCAGCAGTCCCCTACCTGGCGCGCCAACTGTCGGCGTTTCGAGACCGGGGGGGTCCCTCAGGCCGATGAGTGAGTGCCGCGTGACCCAACCCAGATGGGTCGAGCGCGTAGGCGAGCGCGAAGGGGGGAAAGGAGCGAGTTGGCCGGAGACCGGCGTGAGAGAGGTGGGAATCCCGCGGCCTTCGTGTTTGTCCTGCGCCCAGGTCGGGTGCGCTTGCAGTAGGGGGTTACAAGCGTCCACGCGGGTGAGGGAAGCGAGCGGCCCCAAGAGAGCGCCTGTCCCGTCCTCGTCCCGCGTGGCCAACCCTCTCTAAGAGGGCCCTGGTCCTTCCTTTTATAGACGCAAGGAGAGGATCCAGGTGTACAATGGGGGTGTAGCAGAGTGCTACGTGTCTAGCGAGGGAGAGCTAGTGCCCTGAGTACATGCCAATGTGGCAGCCGGAGAGATCTTGGAACCCAACTAGTGTGATGTCGTGGCCGTCGGAGGAGTGGTGGAGCCTGGCGGAGGGACAGCTGTCGGAGCGGTTGTGTCCTTGCTGACGTCCTCCTGCTTCCGTAAGAGAGCTGAGAGCCGCCGTCGTCACAGGGCATGCGGGGCGCCATCATCACCTATCTGGTGGAGACAGCCAGATGGGACACCGGTCTTGTTCTCTGCGGCCCGAGTCAGCTCGGGGTAGGGTGATGATGGCGCTTCCTGTTGACGTGGCTGGCCTGCGCCCTAAGTTGGGCGACGTGGAGGCTCCTCCGAAGCCGAGGTCGAGTCTGTCCTTCATGGCCGAGGCCGAGGCCGAGCCCCTGGGTCAGGCGAGGCGGAGGTCGTCGGCAGAGGCCAGGGCGGTGTCCGAGCCCTGGGGTCGGGCGAAGCGGAGTTCGTCGTCTTCTGGGGCTGAGCCCGAGTCCGAGCCCTGGGTCGGGCGGAGCGGAGTTCGCCGTCTTCCGGGTCTTAGCCCGAGTCCGAGCCCTGGGGTCGGGCGAAGCGGAGTTCGTCGTCTTCCGGGTCTTAGCCCGAGTCCGAGCCCTGGGTCGGGCAGAGTGGAGTTCGCCGTCTTCCGGGGCTGAGCCCGAGTCCGAGCCCTGGGTCGGGTGGAGCGGAGTTCACCGTCTTCCGGGGCTGAGCCCGAGTCCGAGCCCTGGGTCGGGCGGAGCGGAGTTCGTCGTCTTCCGGGGCTGAGCCCGAGTCCGAGCCCTGGGTCGGGCGGAGCTTCCTATGGTGCCTTTGGCAGGGCCTGGCTTCCTGTCAGCATCACTCTGTCAAGTGGCGCTGCAGTCGGAGTGGCGCAGGCGGCGCTGTCCTTCTGTCAGACCGGTCAGTGGAGCGGCGAAGTGACGGCGGTCACTTCGGCTCTGCCGGAGGGCGCGCGTCAGGATAAAGGTGTCAGGCCACCTTTGCGTTAAATGCTCCTGCGACTTGGTCGGTTGGTGCGGCGATTCAGTCAGGGTTGCTTCTTAGCGAAGGCAGGGCCTCGGGCGAGCCGAAGATGTGTCCGCTGTTGGAGGGGGGCCTCGGGCGAGACGGAAATCCTCCGGGGTCGGCTGCCCTTGTCCGAGGCTAGGCTCGGGCGAGGCGTGATCGAGTCGCTCGAATGGACTGATCCCTGACTTAATCGCACCCATCAGGCCTTTGCAGCTTGATGCTGATGGGGGTTACCAGCTGAGAATTAGGAGTCTTGAGGGTACCCCTAATTATGGTCCCCGACAAATCCTCTCATCCTCCCACTAATCCTCTCATCCCTCCCCCTAATCCCCCCACCATGGCTATAAATAGAGGGGGCAAGGGCCTCCTCTCATCCCACCCCAAGCCATTTCATGGCAACTCCCACCCCCCCCCCCCCCCCACACGCCCACTCCCACTCCACTTCCCACACAAGCACACACTAGCACAAGGATCGTTCGGTCGTTCTTCGATCGTTCGTCCACCTGTTCTTAGTTTGTTTGTTTGTTCGTCCGATCGTCCGATCGTTCATGGTTCGTTCGTCCGTTCATCCGATCGTTTGATCGTTCGTCCGTTCGTTCGTCCAAATAATCTTTTCCCTGCCGTTATGCTGCCGAAATTCTGATCGTTCGTTCGTTCGATCATTCGATCGTTCATCGTTCGTTCATAGTTCCTATTCATCGTTCATCGTTCGTTCATCGTCACTATTCATCGTTCATCGTTCGTTCATACGAACTATTCACCATCACTATTCATCGTTACTATTCATCGTTACTATTCATCGATCATCTGGTTACCCCAAATTTCAACTACTCATCCGTCATGCTGTCCAGTCCACCTAAGACCAGCCCGACCCATATTCCAGTCATACGAACTCCGGTGACTCTGATTTTTCTTCCAGTAGGGAACTTCCCACCTGGTCACCCATCCCAGATTTCTCCAAGTTGAGCACGCTTAACTTTGGGATTCTTTCAAGCCAGACTTCCAAAAAGAAAGGCGAACCATGTTTGTATGGATACGTCTTCAATCCTATAAAACCTGGCCCAAGATACCACAGCCCACTTTGACCAGAATACCACAGCATCCCAGCTATTTGGGTCCCGCCTTACTGTTGTCTGATGTGACACAGTAGGTAGGAACAGTTTCCACCAACATAAACCTCTGCCCAAGAAAAGCCCAAAAATAATTCCTCGCACCCCGCTCAAAAATACATTTGTATTTTTGATTTTCCAAATATCTCTAGATATTCAAATTCTTGAATATTCCAAGAATATTCCTTTCCTTTTCTTTTTCTCCCTATGATTATAAAATCCAAAACTCCTCCATCCAAACTCAGATTTCAGTCATTCTTGTTTCTAAAATTCTTGTCAAACTATTCCCTATCCAACCATGTCATCCCTTAAGCATGGTTCATATTCCAGAAAACTCCCAAAATACTCTTGTCCCATATTCTGCCTATAACTCTCCTGTTCATATTAAGTCAGACGATTCATTCGTCACTATTCTCACCAACAGTGAACTTCACTGTGCTACACCACATACACCCAGCTATAAATACACTCAGCTACCCTCTCCCTCTCCACACACACTCAACATCCTTAGCCAAGGCAAACACCCCACCCACTCAGTTACTTCGCTCTGCCGGCTACACGCATAGTGTTGCTTCGTCTCCAGTCCACCCTCCTAGTAAGCACCTTCGCTCCACCACCAGCAGTATCTCAACACCACATGACACAGATTCTACTCAAGACTCTACCCATTCATATATCGCTATTTTGACCACTATACTAAATATTTGTTGGTATACTTGTTGGTTTGTATGTTTGCTTGTTCATGTTGCATAGTTATTGGAGCGTTTGTGCCGTCTCGTGGAGGCCAGATCTACAAGTCTACGCCAGGCAGTGGAGCTAGAAGCCAGTTCTGCGAACTCCCCTTCCCCCTTCGCTGGATAAGCACGGCAAGCTCACTGGATCCCTTTGATGCATAAATTACCTATGATTTTTCAACCACAACCCTCAGCCTGTTATTTTATGCATGATATGATTTTGAGACAAGTTATTAAGGCCACCCAAGCCGCTTGCCGCAATCAATACTTGATATATTTGTTACAAATGATTTGAGAAAAGGTGTGAGTTTTCAAAAGAAAATGTTTTTCAAAATGTGTATGATGAAGGGTTTTCACCCTTATCACCTTTGAGTAGGGATGATCAGGGACTCCCTGGTTTAGGGGAGGGCCTAAGGTGATGGCTCAGCTGGTTTAGGCGTGAGCAGAAGGATTGTCCCCTCATATAAGGACCGGTTTGTCATCCTTCACTACCTGTACTCATGATAAGTACAACCACTCGAGATTGTGTGGGCAGTCACTCAATCTGAACTCGTACGGTCCAACCCCAGGGTTATGAAGGCTGGGGAGCACCGGGAGGATAAGGAGGGACTATGTTTTGTCCGGTTTGGGCATGGCGGTGGCCTGACTCCTTCCGGTATAACCGTTAAGGTTAGGACGTGCAAGGAAAGAAAGAGATTTGGCATTCGGGTCTCATGACGGTGAGATCGCAGAAACCAGACTAGTGGGTAAAGTGTACACCTCTGCGCAGAGTTTGAAAACATATTCGAATAGTCCGTGTCCACTGGAATGGATGAGTCTGGTATGGTATGGCAATTAATGTTTTGTTTTCAAAAAAAAGGTGCTTTTGAGAAAAGTGGTTTTTTTAAAAGGTCCGGCGGTTGAGCCCTGAGCTATGGTGGACGGGAAGTCCAGTAGTTGTTTTTGAAAATGAAAACCAGTGGGAAACTGCTGACATACCTGGATGGTTTAGTCCAGGGGATTTCGGTCTATACTAAAAAACTTCCTACTCCTTTTGGAGAGGATGCGCCTTGCAAAATACAAAATGTTTTTCAAAACAACCCTGCATAAAATATTGTTGTTTCTGCAAATATCCTGAGCTCCACATATTCCATGCATTATATCTGATTTCCCCATTCCACGGGTGAAGGTGGGCTGCTGAGTACGTTTGTACTCACCCTTGCTTATTTGTTGTTTTTCAGAAAAAGGAGATCGGGTAAGAATTACGGCTGTTCCCAACCTTGCCTGTGGCTGTTGGACCGCTGATTTGCTTCGCTGCGTATATCGGGCTGCTTCAGTGCCACTCTGATGCTATGTCCCAAGCTGTGGACCAACTCTTAAAGTTGATCGCCACCTTTATAGGTTTGTCTCGTTTAAGCAGATCTAGAATCATCTGATGTATAAATGTGTTTACTAGCCTCCTGGGACTAGTAATTGTTTGACATTTGAGTCCCATAGGATTGGGGCGCTTTAGGTGGTATTAGAGCTGTTAGGTTGGCCGCAGGACGTAACCCTTAGCCTGGTCCAAAAGTTTTTGAGTCAAAACTATTTTCTTAAAAAAATTCTTGCTCTTACCCCTTCATTTCAAAAATGGTTTCCTCCTTTCCTTCTCTCAGAAGTCAGATGGAGGTTCGCTGCCAAACTAGCTTTTGCCAGAATGAAGATGGTTTCTGTTGGGGACTTGCTCTTAAATGCTTCGGATTAAGAACAAGGCAACATAAAAAGTGTTAAACCTTAAGGCCCTTCGTCCTATCGAACATTATTCTCCTTCGGGAATAATGAGTTCCGGACGAAGGTCACAAGAGACATACCTTCGTAAATTCAACAAGTAATAACGAAGGATTCATATAAAACATGGAATGTAGATCATGGAATCATTTCTATTTTATTAACACAAAGAAATAGAAATGATTACAAATTACAAATGTACCTTCGGTCCTGAGAGAAGGTAGAAAGTACAAGCGTGACGCAAATGCCAATGCCAAGTCAGCGTGAACAGTACGGGAGTACTGTTCATCTATTTATAGACGCGGGATTCAGCCCGCGTAAAATTACATCCATGTCCATTACATTTGTTAACGGTTTATGAAAATCTGCCGAGGCCCCCGAAGTCTTTTCATCTTTAAGTCGGTTCCCCCTTATGCCATCGCGCCGAAGCTTCCCTGCGCATAGCTTCGGCTGCCCTCGACTTTCGTCTGGTTCAGGCTTCGTCCTGGTCGTGCTCCATATCCGTAATTTCGAATCCGAAAATACCTGTTCATATAATCCACTTGGAAAACATTGTCAAATCATGTTTTTGAGGACCTTCGGAGGACGAAGGCCCCCAACAGTAGCCCCTCGCAATATTAATTTGTAAATAATAAATTCAGATTGCGATATGGACGAAGGCCTTGAGCCGAAGGTCCGAAAAAACACCTTCCCTTTGCTAGAATAGCAACATTCACTGACAAGCGGGGCCTTTTAATTTTCAACGCCCTAGGCGTATAAATAAGATGACATCGCGAACTCATTTGGTACGCACACTTGCCTTTTGCTTCGGCCCACTAAAATTTTTAGCTCTTGTTCATTAAGATTTGCTGGTCTTTTTGATTTCGAAGCTTCGGCCTCGGGAACAATTTTTTAGCGTTTCCGAAGATGTCTGAAGGCAAGAAGATCGCTGCTGAGACGAAGCTGAAGATCCCTGCTGAGACGAAGCTGAGTCTCGAGGAGGAGAAGAATCTGGGGTTCCTGATAGCGATGGCAGAGACCAATACAGAGAAAATCACGAAGGAGATTCTCGAAGGTTTGTCCGAAGATACTGATGACAGCGACAGCTATGATGTGGAAAGTGGTGGGGAAGAGGCCGAAGATCGACCGTGGCGACCAAGCCACACAGTTTTTGGGAAAACGACCATCAAGCAGAGTCACATTGATAATATGAGGGGGCGATACTTCCGAGACATATCTATTGTGAGAGCTGATGCCGGGGAAAAAACTTCTCCCACCCCCGAAGAAGATGAAGTTGTGATTTTCCGAAGTTTCCTCAAAGCTGGGCTTCGATTCCCCCTGAGCAACTTTGTTGTTGAGGTACTAAAGACATTTCAAGTCTATCTGCATCAAATCACTCCCGAAGCCATCATAAGAATGGGAGTGTTTGCCTGGGCTGCGAGGAGCCAAGGTTTGGAACCGAACGCTAAAAGCTTCTGCAACATTCATGAGTTATTATACGAGACGAAACCCTGGGGAAAGGAGCAATACCACAACAACTTCGGGTGCTACAGCTTCGGCGCCCGCTCCGGGTCAAGCTGCCCTGTGCCGACCTTTCGGAAGAGGTGGCCCGGAGCCTGGATGACTGAATGGTTTTATGTAAAGAATGATCTAACTGCTCAAGAGAACGTGAAGAGTATCATTATGCACCCAATCTGGCAACGCTTCGGGCTGCGAAGGCCGAAGGTCGAAATGGACGAAGCCGCCGAAGAATGCCAAAGAGCCTTCGGGGTAGTCTGCTCGTTTATTGGGACAAGGGACCTGGTCCAAGAACACATTGCCTTCAGGGTATGGCCACTTGCAGAGAAGTGGGAAATGCCGAAGGAAACCATCAAAGAGTCTGACGAAGGCGGACTAGTCAGATTAAAGTACTCATTCAAATATGCAGATAAATTTGTCGAACCTGATGATGACTGGCTGAAAAGCATTGAAACATTAAGTGATGAATTACTTGGGGCATATTCGAAGGCTGAAAATACTGCACTATCAGCAGCCTTCGGAGGCCGAAAAAAGAAGAGACTCAACCGAGTGTTTGATGCAGTCGGGTTCTTCTACCCTGATTATCGTTATCTCATCCGAAGGCAAAAAAGGAAAAACATAACCTCTGAAAAAGAAGAAGCTGCAACTGCTCCTAGCGAGCCAGAACCGAAAGGAAAAAGGTTGAAGGTCCTCACACACCGACCACGCCATATTGAACCAGCTTCGGTGCCTGAGTTCGCCGGAGAAACTTCTTCGGCCGCCGAAGCTGAACAGCCAACCTTACTGCCAGAATTTGCAGAGATGGCCGAAGCGCCATTCACAGAAAAAATGGAAGAAGCGAAAAATCCGACTAAGGAAAAAACGTCAGAAATTTTTAGTCCTGTAGCGAATGTCGAAGCAGCAAAAATCCAAAAGGGTCCAATGGTGACCCCAAAAAGGAAGAGAATGGTAAATGTACTAGATGTCTTGGAGACAATTAAGTCTTCAAGCACAACTCCAAAAAAGAGTGCTGACATTGCTGAAGCTTCTTCTGAAGCTCCGAGGCAACAAGCTGAAGCTAAGGCTGGGCCTTCAGAGCCCTTCAAGGAGCAAACTTTGGAAGCCGAAGCAATAAAAATACCAGAACCAATTTTAGTTGAAGAAACTGACACTGCCATCCCCGAAGCGCCTGCCAGCATGTGTGATTACATCATACGACATGCTTCGGGGAAAAAACTGTCTGAAGAAGAAACTCATGAAGCTAACCATTATGCAAAGGAGCTAAAATATCCAAAGGGGGCAGTAATATTCAATGGGACAAATGAAGATGATTTCTTGTACTGCCTGCCTGACAACAAAGAGCTATCTGTCTGCCGAGAGATGGCCAGGAGTATTGGTTTCCCGAAGCTTGAATCTGGATTAAGCGCCATGACGAAAGAAGATCTCGCAGACAGTCTTGCGTACAACAGCCTGAAGGTACGGGAATTAAGCGCTTGAAAAACCACCTTATTATTATTTTTTTTTCGCAAATCATTCCTTTTTTCTTATATGAATTCTTTTTCGTATAGGGCCTGATTCTAAGCAACGCACTAAGAGCGCAAAAGAGCGCCGAAGATGAAAGTTATGAAATTGCGTTTAGTAATTTACGCTCCGAAGTTATCAAGCTGAGAAACGAAGCTTTGGAAAAAGATAAAATTCTGCTTACATTGATAGATAAAGTGAAAAAAGACGAAGCTGCTTCAAAGGCCCAAACCGAAGCTCAAAAACGCGAGATTAAAGATCTTCGGAAACAACTGGCTAGAGCTAAAGAGGAGCGCGCGCTTGAGGAAACGAAACGAGAACTTAGTGATTTTATGGTCAGCAAATTGGAATCAAGAGTTAAGGAGCTTCACACATTTCAGGGGAAATGTTATGTTAAATCTATAGAATGCGTGAATAAAATTAAAAACAGCTTTGCTAGCGTCGGTGCCTTTTCCAGCGAAGAGAATTTTTCTCGAGGCAATCCCGAAGATCCGCTGGAATGGATTAGCCACGAAGCAGAGGCCTTCGAAGAGATTCTGAACAGTCGTGGCGACATATGCACTTTTTCGGGCGCCAGAGGACTTGCTTCGGTCTTAGAGAAGAAAGGTTGCGGGCATGTAAAATTTTTAGCTCAGTCCGAAACTACCTTATCTTCCGAAGATATCAAGGACCCCTCGGCCGAAGCAAGCGTGGTTGGTGGCAAATTTTTTACTGATATCTGGAACGACGGCGGTCGAGGAATGGCGCAAGAGATCATCCAAAGAAGCGAAAAAGGCATTCATGATGCTAGAAAAGTGGCAGAGGCTGCCGAAAGGAGTACGGAGCCCGAAAGACAATTAGGTACCAATTAGTCGCTTTTATTGTGTTGTAATTTTTATGTCAAACTTTGCTCAGGATTTGTAAAGGTAATGAAGAAATGTTTTCTTCCCTCAGAAATTGCTGGATCGACTGCCGACCCCCACACGAAAGGGGATGAAGAAATTAAACAAATGGCCGAAACTATCTTGAACAAGGTTGTTGACCAACTTCTAAATGAGGCCGCCGAAGCAGTATTGAGAGAAGATTAGATGCTATTTGGAAAAAACGTTTAAAGTGTAATCTATGTAACACTTTGTACATTTGAATGTAATATACAAGTCTCTTTTCATTATTGAATTCTTTACGATGCATGAAACTTTAAATACATACCATTTTTGAGCCTTCGGCGAAAAAACACCTTCCCTTCTTTTCATGCTTCGTGAAGAAGACATTCTTCGTTAAAATTGTTTTGATGAATTCCATCCATGTTTCGTGGAAACATTCTCCGAAGCTATACTCCGAAGCTATACAACTTCGGTATTGATCTGATAAAACCTGCCCATGTTTCGTAAAAATATTCTCCGAAGCTGTATTCCGAAGCTTATACAATTTCGAAGTCACTTTCTCAAAGCATCCTTTCGAAGGTTGAGAGTATCCCCTTCTCTTGCCAAATGCAATATGATGTATGATGCTTATGCTATGCAAAATTATGTGATGATGTTATGTTATGCATGTGACATTTGTTCCGAAGATACACATAAAATATATTCGTAAGCTCTGCATTCCCTTAGGAACGTCTTTGGAGCTTCTTCATCTTTTACTTAGACGGTATCAGCGTTGACTTTTCGCTGTAAGCCTCCCTTAGGAGCTTCTTCGCCTTTTACTTAGGCGGTATCAGCGTTGACTTTTTGTTGTAAGCCTCCCTTAGGAGCTTCTTCGCCTTTTACTTAGGCGGTATCAGCGTTGACTTTTCGCTGTAGGCTCTGCATTCCTTTAGGAACGACTTCTGAGCAGAAAACTTACACTGCGCTCCCTTTGGAACGTCTTTTTGTGACTTCACAAACTTACTCTGCGTTCCTTAGAACGACTTTCTGTTACTCCGAAGGATTTTTAATTCGAAGGTCCTCCTTGGTAACGGAAAAATTTTAAGCTTCAGCAACTTAAGCTTGTGGAGCAAATAGATCTTCCTCGTGGAAAACAACGAAATTATTACATGAAAACTGTCAATGTTTTTTGCTTCACAGAAAATACAACTGAATAGGAAAGACTGCTATCAAAGGTAGGATATGTGTTAATAAATGTGCTTCGACTCTGGCACAGTGCTATTGACTGTGCGAGCTTCGGACTGCTCTCTGAAGTCCCTCTGATGTGGAGCGTATTGACTCCCTTCTGGCTGTTGACCTTGCTGCAATGGTGGTGGGGGTGGAAGCTGTTGCCAGGAAGCTTGAGGTTGACTTGCCGAAGCTACAGAAGCTGCAGGGTGGTTGTCTATGTATTGTGGGATATAAGGCGGATGATACGAAGCAGTATGCATGACCTGCTTCGGCTGAGCTTGTTGAGATGCAGCTTCGGCAATTTCCTTTTGCTTCTGGATTGTAATATGGCACGACCTAGTGGTATGGCCCTTGCCTTCTCCACAGAACAAGCAAAACAGTCTCCTTGGCTGATCTCCGAATCTTCCGCCGAAGCCCCTGGCGCCTCTGCCTCTTGGAGCTGGTGGCCGGAAGGAAGTTTGCTGTTGCCCCGAAGCCTGTGAGGAGCATTGCGGTCTGTTCTGACTCCCCTTATCATCATTCTGAGTGTTGTGGATGGAACGAACATGTCTCGGGTAGTATCTTCCTCCGAAGCCCCTGGTCATTTCAGAAAATCTGAAGGCCTCTTCCCTTCTTTGACGAAAGTCATTATCAGCACGAATGTACTCATCCATCTTTTGGAGCAATTTCTCCAAGGTCTGAGGAGGCTTTCTAGCAAAGTATTGAGCTGCAGGCCCAGGACGAAGCCCCTTGATCATGGCTTCGATAACAATTTCATTGGGCACCGTTGGTGCCTGCGCCCTCAATCGTAAAAACCTTCGGACATACGCCTGAAGGTACTCTTCGTGATCCTGAATACACTGGAACAGGGCTTGAGCTGTGACCGGCTTCGTCTGAAATCCTTGAAAGCTGGTTAGTAACATATCCTTCAGCTTCTGCCATGAAGTTATTGTTCCTGGCCGAAGGGAGGAATACCAGGTCTGAGCAACATTCCTGACGGCCATGACGAAAGACTTCGCCATGACTGCAGCATTGCCCCCGTACGAAGACACTGTTGCTTCGTAGCTCATCAAGAATTGCTTCGGGTCGGAGTGACCATCAAACATGGGAAGCTGGGGTGGCTTATAGGATGGAGGCCAAGGTGTAGCCTGCAGCTCAGCAGACAGAGGAGAAGCATCATCGAAAACAAAATTTCCCTGATGGAAATTATCATACCAGTCATCTTCGTTGACGAAGCCCTCCTGATGAAGGTCTTTCTGATGAGGCCTTCTGTTCTGCTCATCGTGAGTAAGATGGCGGACTTCCTCAGAGGCTTCGTCTATCTGCCTTTGCAACTCAGCTAGGCGGGCCATCTTCTCCTTCTTCCTTTGTACTTGTTGGTGTAGCATCTCCATATCCCTGATTTCTTGGTCTAGCTCTTCTTCCTGAAGTGTCGGGCTGACAGCCTTTCTCTTCTGGCTTCGGGCCTCCCGAAGAGAGATGGTCTCCTGGTTGTGGTCCAGCGGTTGCAGTGCTGAAGCCCCAGTCGCTGAAGCTTTCTTCGGCGCCATAGCTTCCGAAGGTGTTCAAAAAAGCTCGAAGTGGAAGTGAGTTCACCGGAGGTGGGCGCCAATGTTGGGGACTTGCTCTTAAATGCTTCGGATTAAGAACAAGGCAACATAAAAAGTGTTAAACCTTAAGGCCCTTCGTCCTATCGAACATTATTCTCCTTCGGGAATAATGAGTTCCGGACGAAGGTCACAAGAGACATACCTTCGTAAATTCAACAAGTAATAACGAAGGATTCATATAAAACATGGAATGTAGATCATGGAATCATTTCTATTTTATTAACACAAAGAAATAGAAATGATTACAAATTACAAATGTACCTTCGGTCCTGAGAGAAGGTAGAAAGTACAAGCGTGACACAAATGCCAATGCCAAGTCAGCGTGAACAGTACGGGAGTACTGTTCATCTATTTATAGACGCGGGATTCAGCCCGCGTAAAATTACATCCATGTCCATTACATTTGTTAACGGTTTATGAAAATCTGCCGAGGCCCCCGAAGTCTTTTCATCTTTAAGTCGGTTCCCCCTTATGCCATCGCGCCGAAGCTTCCCTGCGCATAGCTTCGGCTGCCCTCGACTTTCGTCTGGTTCAGGCTTCGTCCTGGTCGTGCTCCATATCCGTAATTTCGAATCCGAAAATACCTGTTCATATAATCCACTTGGAAAACATTGTCAAATCATGTTTTTGAGGACCTTCGGAGGACGAAGGCCCCCAACAGTTTCCCCAAGTTGCTGAGAGCATGTACAGTCTGCCTCGGAATCAGGAGCCAGCCAGAGTATGATGGTCATGAATTCATCGAGCATGGCACGGAGAAGTGTGTTGTGACTGTATACATTGGATCTAGTCCGCACCATGTGGAATGGAGTGTCACTGCTGCTAGGCACAGATTCAAAGACGCCTGCCAAGTCGTCGCTCACAAGGCATTGAGGGCCCTATGTCAGATCTATGAAGAAGAAGTGGTCGACAACCTGCTCAGATTCTTTCCGCCCTTTCAGAGATATCGTCTAGTCTGGATGGCCAGGATGCGTGCATTGGAAGGGCAACAGCTGCTTGAGGACGACCCCTCAGTCGTGTACCTCACTGCCTACCTGCTCACCCTGGATGCACAGTATGATTTCTTGGCTCGGCACCACCGTCAGATGGTTGCCCGAGCAGAAGATGTAGAGAAGCGCAACCGTCAGCTCCATGTGGATCTCACCACAGCTCAAGCCCGTGTAGCTGCCTTGAGAAGTCGTGAAGCCATTATTGTCGAAGCCCTGAAGAAAGCCAAGGATGAGCACGTCCAGAAGCTGATGGAGGCCTACTTGGTAACCCATAACCAACGTAGAGCCCTGAGGATCCAAGAGCCCGCTCCATCAACCTAGTTCAACCCAGGAGAGCTGAAGATCCCCAGATTCTTGAAGGTCACCCGGTTTCTACCAGAGGAGAAAAGAAGACTTGGGAACTCCCGGAAGGAGCCATAGTCTTGGAAGGAATTCCAGTCTTCCCTCAGGCTATGGATAAGCAAGAGCACTCCGAGTCCTCCCAAGATCCCCCGCCAGAGTTGTTTGAGCCCCTCACCTTGAAGAAGATTCCAACACCGTCCTGTGAGATCAAAGAAGAAGCTGCAAGCACCCCGCCAGCACCACCGCCCTCTGAGGAGCTACAAGAGCCAGTCCCGCTTGAAGAAGAGTTCGACCCTGTGTTGCCATCTCAGTCGCCGCCAGAAGAAGTCATCAACATCAGCTCCCTCTTGACCCATCCAGGAGATGTCTCAGATTGAAGTTGTGTGCCAGTCTAGCCAGAAGAGAAGTTGTCTGGTCTGAAGTTAGTTATGCCCAGTCCTCTGCATGCATTAGGTAGTGAAGTTTTTTTCTTCACTATGGCCAGAGCCCTGCATGTATGAGAGGTAATCGTGTAGACTCGTGTTTTGCAAAACTCTAATTGTGTGGCCCCTTAGGGCATTTCAAAATGAATTTCGCTTGATGTTTTCTCCCCTTTTGAGTGCATATGTGATGCTTTAACGTTAGTGCTCATAAGTTGCATTTAGCATAGTTCTCAATTCAGGAGCCAAGCAATAGTAGTTATGCTTAGCCCCCGAATCTGAGTAGTCCGTGCTTTGGAAAAACTCTATTCTTCCCTTATTCAAAACATTTGATTTGTTTGTGCTTATCATTGCTGAGCTTGTGTGTTTTCTTTCTTTTTAAGAAAGGTTTTCTTTAAAAACATAGATCACACATTAGAGCTAATCCTCACCTTATGCTTTCATTCTCATCTTAACCCTTCTCAAGAGAAAAGCACCTTACCCAAGAAGATACCGAGAAGCTTACCCTTGAAGCCTAGAATAAGCTACAGAAGAAACTTATCCAACCGCTCAGTCAAAAGGACCAACCGTGAGAATCAAAGCACTGCCCCTGAGTCAAAGTAAACAGGAAAAGAGGACAAAAGGAGTTATTACCATACAGAGAGGCAAAGATTCTGGGAGCCAGACACCACAAATATCAGGGTCATTGACCCCACCACTCACCCGTGCTCCCCGCACGCGTGCCCTGCCTCCAACCACCGCCCCACGCCCCCTTTGCAGCGCACTACCGCCACACATGCCCCCTTTGCAGCGCACTACCGCCACCCACGCCCCCTTTTGCAGCACACCCACCACCATCGTCACCGGCAACAGGCCCCCCTTCCCCTTGTCGCACCTGCTGCCTCGTATCACCTGCTCCATCACTACCACTCCTCACCCCCCCCCCCCCCGAGCACCCCTGCTCGCCTATAAAACCCCCACCAGCTCCCTCAACTCCCATCTCGCTCAAAGCAAAGCACACTACAGATAAATCCCCTCTGCCAAATCGCAAGCAACTCCATTTTCCACTCCCTCGCCCCTAAGATCACAATGCTTGGTGATTCTTGGGTTGAAGACTATTGTACATGCTTCACAATCTTTGGTTTCCTCCTCTGTATGATGGTAATACTCATCGATAGAATCCTCTAGTGGGAAGAGCAAAGAGAAAGAAAGTGGCAGTAAGAAGAGAAAAGAAAAGGCGAAGAGAAGAGAAGATAAGAAGAAGGTTCTCCCAGAATCAACCCTATGTCAGTCATCTCTCCGCAGTCTGCTCAAGCAGCAGTAGAAGAAGGCCCCGTAACACCCTTGTTATGTGGTACTTCAAGGAGTTCAAATCCTCGAGATTCAAGAGTTCTACCCTCATTCCTTTTAAGTGGGGTAGTGTCCCAGTAAGGTTCCTGCTGTGGAGAAAAGGAAGAAGGCATGTAGCAAGCTTGTGAAGGACCAGATCATCAAAGCTTATAAGTTTCTGGATGAGAAGTGGTCACCCAAGTTCCGTTGAAGAAGCACCAGAAGACCAATCAAGGAAGGAATCCATGTGGGGGTTCGCAAGAGAAAGGTTTGCGTGTTGGCATCGATGCTTCCTCAATAAGCTAGCTGCCAAGCGAAACCTAGAAGCCCGAAGATGATCTTTGAGTAGCCAGAATCAGCGTTTGCAATCAGCAGCCGGATGCTCCTCAAGGACTAGATTTTGTTGAAGCTCCATCTCCTCGAAGAGTCTGCAAATTTAAGATATGTAGCTGAAGTAAAGCTATACCCATAACCCTTCTAAGCCGAATCTCGAGGACGAGATTCATTTTAAGTGGGGTAGATTTGTAGCATCCCAAAAATTCAAATCTTGGAATTTTCTCAAACTCGCTCTAAATTCAAAATGAATTTCAAATTTCATTTCAAAATGTTTGTTTGCGAGTTGACATCAACAAATAAAATTATAGTGGTCTATATTCTCTCTAAAATCTCCTCAAAATATCCTACAAAAATTTCCCCAGTGATCACCCTCAAACTCTTTCAGAAATACTGCCCAAATATTCCACCGATATATGTCCAAGTATTTTCTTCCTGAGAAATGCCTTCAGAATCATTTTTCAAGTCCCTACAAATATTTTCTCCATAACTTTCCTCATGCTCATACGTATACGTATGCCTCCGGTGTCATACGGTGAGCTCTACAAGCTAATTACACTCATATAAGATAAATCCATGCTAATCTTCCACTAATCCTCTCATCCTCCCACTAATCCTCTCATCCCTCCCACTAATCCCCCCACCATGGCTATAAATAGAGGGGCAAGGACCTCCTCTCATCCCACCCTAAGCCATTTCATGGCAACTCCCTCCCCCCCCCACACGCCCACTCCCACTCCACTTCCCACACAAGCACACACTAGCACAAGGATCGTTCGGTCGTTCTTCGATCGTTCGTCCACCTGTTCTTAGTTTGTTCATTCGTTCGTCCGATCGTTCGATCGTTCGTCCGATCGTTCATGGTTCGTTCGTCCGATCGTTTGATCGTTCGTCCGTTCGTTCGTCCAAATAATCTTTTTCCTGCCGTTATGCTACCGAAATTCCGATCGTTCGTTCGTTCGATCGTTCATCGTTCGCTCATAGTTCCTATTCATCGTTCATCGTCACTATTCATCGTTCATCGTTCGTTCATACGAACTATTCACCATCACTATTCATCGTTACTATTCATCGATCATCTGGTTACCCCAAATTTCAACTACTCATCTGTCATGCTGTCCAGTCCACCTAAGACCAGCCAGACCCATATTCCAGTCATACGAACTCCAGTGACTGTGATTTTTCTTCCAGTAGGGAACTTTCCACCTGGTCACTCATCCCAGATTTCTCCAAGTTGAGCACGCTTAACTTTGGGATTCTTTCAAGCCAGACTTCCAAAAAGAAAGGCGAACCATGTTTGTATGGATATGTCTTCAATCCTATAAAACCTGGCCCAAGATACCACAGCCCACTTGGACCAGAATACCACAGCATCCCAGCTATTTGGGTCCCGCCTTACTGTTGTCTGATGTGACACAGTAGGTAGGAACAGTTTCCACCAACATAAACCTCTGCCCAAGAAAATCACAAAAATAATTCCTCGCACCCCGATCAAAAATACATTTGTATTTTTGATTTTCCAAATATCTCTAAATATTCAAATTCTAGAATATTCCTTTTCTTTTCTTTTTCTCCCTATGATTATAAAATCCAAAACTCCTCCATCCAAACTCAGATTTCAGTCATTCTTGTTTCTAAAATTCTTGTCAAACTATTCCCTATCCAACCATGTCATCCCTTAAGAATGGTTCATATTCCAGAAAACTCCCAAAATACTCTTGTCCCATATTCTGCCGATAACTCTCCTGTTCATATTAAGTCAGACGATTCATTCGTCACTATTCTCACCAACAGTGAACTTCACTGTGCTACACCACATACACCCAGCTATAAATACACCCAGCTACCCTCTCCCTCTCCACACACACTCAACATCCTCAGCCAAGGCAAACACCCCACCCACTCAGTTACTTCGCTCTGCCGACTACATGCATAGTGTTGCTTCGTCTCCAGTCCACCCTCCTGGTAAGCACCTTCGCTCCACCACCAGCAGTATCTCAACACCACATGACACAGATTCTACTCAAGACTCTATCCATCCATATATCGCTATTCTGACCACTATACTAAATATTTGTTGGTATACTTGTTGGTTTGTATGTTTGCTTGTTCATGTTGCATAGTTATTGGAGCGTTCGTGTCGTCTCATGGAGGCCGGATCTGCAAGTCTACGCCAGGCAGTGGAGCTAGAAGCCAGTTCTGCGAACTCTTGTTCCCCCTTCGCCGGATAAGCACGGCAAGCTCACTGGATCCCTTTGATGCATAAATTACCTATGATTTTTCAACCACAACCCTCAGCCTGTTATTTTATGCATGATATGATTTTGAGACAAGTTATTAAGGCCACCCAAGCCGCTTGCCGCAATCAATACTTGATATATTTGTTACAAATGATTTGAGAAAAGGTGTGAGTTTTCAAAAGAAAATGTTTTTCAAAATGTGTATGATGAAGGGTTTTCACCCTTATCACCTTTGAGTAGGGATGATCAGGGACTCCCTGGTTTAGGGGAGGGCCTAAGGTGATGGCTCAGCTGGTTTAGGCGTGAGCAGAAGGATTGTCCCCTCATATAAGGACCGGTTTGTCATCCTTCACTACCTGTACTCATGATAAGTACAACCACTCGAGACTGTGTGGGCAGTCACTCAATCTGAACTCGTACGGTCCAACCCCAGGGTTATGAAGGCTAGGGAGCACCGGGAGGATAAGGAGGGACTATGTTTTGTCCGGTTTGGGCATGGCGGTGGCCTGACTCCTTCCAGTATAACCGTTAAGGTTAGGACGTGCGAGGAAAGAAAGAGATTCGGCATTCGGGTCTCACGACGGTGAGATCGCAGAAACCGGACTAGTGGGTAAAGTGTACACCTCTGCGCAGAGTTTGAAAACCTATTCGAATAGTCCGTGTCCACTGGAATGGACGAGTCTGGTGTGGTATGGCAATTAATGTTTTGTTTTCAAAAAAAGGGTGCTTTTGAGAAAAGTGGTTTTTTAAAAGGTCCGGCGGTTGAGCCGTGAGCTATGGTGGACGGGAAGTCCAGTAGCTGTTTTTGAAAATGAAAACCAGTGGGAAACTGCTGAGATACCTGGATGGTTTAGTCCAGGTGATTTCGGTCTATACTGAAAAACTTCCTGCTCCTTTTGGAGAGGATGCGCCTTGCAAAATACAAAATGTTTTTCAAAACAACCCTGCATAAAATATTGCTGTTTCTGCAAATATCCTGAGCTCCACATATTCCATGCATTATATCTGATTTCCCCATTCCGCGGGTGAAGGTGGGCTGCTGAGTACGTTTGTAATCACCCTTGCTTATTTGTTGTTTTTCAGAAAAAGGAGATCGGGTAAGAGTTACGGCTGTTCCCAACCTTGCCTGTGGCTGTTGGACCGCTGATTTGCTTCGCTGCATATATCGGGCTGCTTCAGCCCCACTCTGATGATATGTCCCGAGTTGTGGACCAACTCTTAAAATTGATCGTCACCTTTATAGGTTTGTCTCGTTTAAGCAGATCTAGAATCATCTGATGTATAAATGTGTTTACTAGCCTCCTGGGACTAGTAATTGTTTGACATTTGAGTCCTAGAGGATTGGGGCGCTTCATTCAAGGAGTTCAAATCCCCAAGATTCAAGAGTTCTGCCTCATTCTTTTTAAGTGGGGTAGTCTTCCAGTAAGGTTCCTGCTATGGAGAAAAAGAAGAAGGCCTATATCAAGCTTGTGGAGGACCAGATCATCAAAGCTTATAAGTTTCTGGATGAGAAGTGGTCACCCAAGTTCCATTGATGGAAGCACCAGATGACCAATCAAGGAAGGAATCCATGTGGAAGTTCGCAAGAGAAAGGTTTGTGTGTTGGCATCGATGCTTCTTCAATAAGCTAGCTGCCAAGCGAAACCTAGAAGCCTGAAGATGATCTTGAGTAGCCAGAATCAGCGTTTGCAATCGGCAACCAGATGCTCCTCAAAGGCCAGATTTTGTTGAAGTTCCATCTCCTCGAAGAGTCTACAAAGTGAAGATATGTAGCTGAAGAAAAGCTATACCCATAACCCTTCTAAGCCGAATCTCGAGGACAAGATTCCTTTTAAGTGGGGTAGATTTGTAGCATCCCAAAAATTCAAATCCTGAAATTTTCTCAAACTCGCTCTAAATTCAAAATGAATTTCAAATTTCATTTCAAAATGTTTGTTTGCGAGTTGATATCAACAAATAAAAGTATAGTGGTCTATATTCTCTCCAAAATCCTCCTCAAAATATCCCACAAATGTTTCTCCAGTGATCCCCCTCAAGTTCTTTCCAGAAATACTGCCCAAATATTCCACTGATAATTCTCCAGATATTTTCCTCCTCAGAAATACCTTCAGAATCAATTTTCATGTCCCTACAAACATTTTCTTCAAAACTTTTCTCATGCTCATACGTATACGTATGCCTCTGGTATCATACGGTGAGCTCTACAAGCTAATTACACTCATATAAGACAAATCCATGCTAATCTCCAACTAATCCTCTCATCCTCCCACTAATCCCCTCATCCCTCCCCCTAATCCCCCCACCATGGCTATAAATAGAGGGGCAAGGGCCTCCTCTCATCCCACCCCAAGCCATTTCATGGCAACTCCCTCCCCCCCACCCCCACACGCCCACTCCCACTCCACCTCCCACACAAGCACCCACTAGCACAAGGATCGTTCGGTCGTTCTTCGATCGTTCGTCCCCCTGTTCTTAGTTTGTTCGTTCGTTCGTCCGATCGTTCGATCGTTCGTCCGATCGTTCATGGTTCGTTCGTCCGTTCGTCCGTTCGATCGTTCGTCCATTCGTGCGTCCAAATAATCTTTTTCCTGGCGTTATGCTGCCGAAATTCCGATCGTTCGTTCGTTCGATCATTCGATCACTCATCGTTCGTTCATAGTTCCTATTCATCGTTCGTTCATCGTCACTATTCACCGTTTATCGTTCGTCCATACGAACTATTCACCATCACTACTCGCCATTACTATTCACCGTTACTATTCATTGTTACTATTCACCGTTACTATTCATTGTTACTATTCATCGTTACTATTTATTGATCATCCGATCACCCCAAATTTCAACTACTCATCCATCATGTTGTCCAGTCCACCTAAGACCAGCCAGACCCATATTCCAGTCATACGAACTCTGGTGACTGTGATTTTCATTCCAGTAGGGAACTTCTCATCTGGTCACCCATCCTAGATTTCTCCAAGTTGAGCACGCTTAACTTTGGAATTCTTTCAAGCCAGACTTCCAAAAAGAAAGGCAAACCATGTTTGTATGGATACGTCTTCAAATCTATAAAACCTGGCCCAAGATACCACAGCCCACTCGAACCAGAATACCACAGCATTCCAGCTATTTGGGTCCTGCCTCACTGCTGTCTGATGTGACACAGTAGGTAGGAACAGTTTCCACTAACATAAACATCTGCCCAAGAAAAGCCCAAAAATAATTCCTCGCACCCCACTCAAAAATACATTTGTATTTTTGATTTTCCAAATATCTCTAAATATTCAAATTATAGAATATTCCAAGAATATTCCTTTTCTTTTTCTTCCTATGATTATAAAATCCAAAACTCCTCCATCCAAACTCAGATTCCAATCATTCTTGTTTCTAAATTCTTATCAAGTTATTCCCTATCCAACCATGTCATACCTTAAGCATGGTTCATATTCTAGAAAACTCCCAAAATACTCTTGTTCCATATCCTGCCTATAATTTCCCTGTTCAGACTAAGTCAGACGATTCATTCGCCACTATTCTCACCAACAGTGAACTTCACTGTGCTACACCACATACACCCAGCTATAAATACACCCAGCTACCCTCTCCCACTCCACACACTAACACCCTCAGCCAAGGCAAACACCCCACCCACTCAGTTACTCCGCTCTGCCGGCTACACGCACAGTGTCGCTTCGCCTCCAGTCCACTCTCTTGGTAAGCACCTCCGCTCCACCACTAGTAGTACCTCAACACCACATGACACAGATTCTACTCAAGACTCTACCCATCCATATATTGCTATTCTGACCACTATACTAAATATTTGTTGGTATACTTGTTGGTTTGTATGTTTGCTTGTTCATGTTGCATAGTTACCGGAGCATTCGTGCCATCTCGTGGAGGCCAGATCTGTAAGTCTACGCCAGGCAGTGGAGCTAGAAGCCAGTTCCGCGAGCTCCCCTTCCCCCTTCGCCGGATAAGCACGGCAAGCTCGCTGGATCCTTTTGATGCATAAATTACCTATGATTTTTCAACCACAACCCTCAGCCTGTTATTTTATGCATAATATGATTTTGAGACAAGTTATTATGGCCACCCAGCCGCTTGCCACAATCAATCCCTGATATAATTGTTACAAATGATTTGAGGAAAGGTGTGAGTTTTCAAAATAAAATGCTTTTCAAAATGTGGTTGATGAAGGGTTTTCACCCTTATCACCTTTGAGTAGGGATGATCAGGGACTCCCTGGTTTAGGGGAGGGCCTAAGGTGATGGCTCAGCTGGTTTAGGTGTGAGCAGAAGGATTGTCCCCTCATATAAGGACCGGTTTGTCATCCTTCACTACCTGTACTCATGATAAGTACAACCACTCGAGACTGTGTGGGCAGTCACTCAATCTGAACTCGTACGGTCCAACCCCAGGATTATGAAGGCTGGGGAGCACCGGGAGGATAAGGAGGGGGAATGTTTTGTCCGGTTTGGGCATGGAGGTGGCCTGACTCCTTCCGGTATAACCGTTAAGGTTAGGACGTGCGAGGAAAGAAAGAGATTCGGCATTCGGGTCTCACGACGGTGAGATCGCAGAAACCGGACTAGTGGGTAAAGTGTACCCCTCTGCGCAGAGTTCAAACCTATTTGAATAGTCTGTGTGCACAGGAATGGACGAGTCTGGTGTGGTATGGCAATTAATATTTTGTTTTCAAAAAAAGGTGCGTTTGAGAAAAGTGGTTTTTAAAAGGTCTGGCGGTTTAGCCGTGAGCTATGGTGGACGGGAAGTCCAGTAGCTGTTTTTGGAAATGAAAACCAGTGGGAAACTGCTGAGATACCTGGATGGTTTAGTCTAGGGGATTTTGTTCTAATACTGAAAAACTTCCTGCTCCTTTTGGAGAGGATGCGCTTTGCAATATACAAAATGTTTTTCAAAACAACCCTGCATAAAATATTGTTGTTTCTGCAAATATCCTGAGCTCCACATATTCCATGCATTATATCTGATTTCCCCATTCCGCGGGTGAAGGTGGGCTGCTGAGTACGTTTGTACTCACCCTTGCTTATTTGTTGTTTTTCAGAAAAAGGAGATCGGCTAAGAGTTACGGTTGTTCCCAACCTTGCCTGTGGCTGTTGGACCGCTGATTTGCTTCGCTGTGTATATCGGGCTGCTTCAGCCCCACTCTGATGATATGTCCCGAGTTGTGGACCAACTCTTAAAGTTGATCGCCACCTTTATAGGTTTGTCTCGTTTAAGCAGATCTGGAATCATCTGTTGTATAAATGTGTTTACTAGCCTTCTAGGACTAGTAATTATATCACATTTGAGTCCCAGAGGATTGGGGCGCTTCATGGCCATGCAGGAAGAGCTCAACAACTTCAAGAGAAATGAAGTCTGGAGCCTGGTGCCACGTCCAAAGCAAAAACATTGTGGGAACCAAGTGGGTGTTCCGCAACAAGCAAGATGAGCACGGGGTGGTGACAAGAAACAAGGCTCGACTTGTGGCAAAAGGTTATGCCCAAGTCGCAGGTTTGGATTTTGAGCAGACTTTTGCTCCTGTGGCTAGGTTAGAGTTTATTCGAATATTATTAGCCTATGCCGCTCACCATTCCTTTAGGCTATTCCAAATGGACGTGAAGAGCGCTTTCCTCAACGGGCCAATTAAGGAGGAGGTATACGTGGAACAACCCCCTGGCTTTGAGGATGACAGGTATCCCGACCACGTGTATAAGCTCTCTAAGGCGCTTTATGGACTTAAGCAAGCCCCAAGAGCATGGTATGAATGCCTTAGAGATTTCTTAATTGCTAATGCTTTCAAGGTTGGGAAAGTTGATCCCACTCTTTTTACCAAGACTTGTGATGGTGATCTCTTTATGTGCCCAATTTATATCGAGGACATAATATTTGGTTCTACTAACCAAAAGTCTTATGAGGAGTTTAGCAGGGTGATGATGCAAAAGTTCGAGATGTCGATGATGGGCGAGTTGACCTACTTCCTTGGATTCCAAATGAAGCAACTCAAGGACGGCACCTTCATCTCCCAAACAAAGTACACTCAGGATCTTCTCAATAGGTTTGGGATGAAGGACGCCAAGCCCGCGAAGACACCGATGGGAACTGACAGGCACATTGACCTCAACAAAGGAGGTAAGTCCATTGATCAAAAGGCATATCGGTCTATGATAGGTTCATTACTTTATCTTTGTGCTAGTAGACCGGACATTATGCTTAGTGTATGCATGTGTGCGAGATATCAATCCAACCCCAAGGAATGTCACCTTGTGGCCGTTAAGCGAATTCTTAGGTATTTAGTTTCTACGCCTTGCTTCAAGATCTGGTATCCAAAGGGGTCTACCTTTGACTTGATTGAATACTCAGACTCCGATTATGCCGGGTGCAAGGTTGATAGAAAGAGTACATCAGGGACGTGCCAATTTCTAGGAAGGTCCCTGGTGTCCTAGAGTTCGAAGAAACAAACATCCGTTGCCCTATCCACCGCTGAGGCCGAGTACGTTGCCGCAGGACAGTGTTGGCGCAACTACTTTGGATGAGGCAAACCCTCCGGGACTTTGTCTACAATATGAGCAAAGTCCCACTCCTATGTGACAATGAGAGTGTAATCTACTTAGCGGATAATCCTGTTGAACACAGCCGCACTAAGCACATAGACATCCGGCATCACTTCCTAAGAGACCACCAGCAAAAGGGAGATATCAATGTGTATCACATTAGCACCGAGAACCAGCTAGCCGATATCTTCACTAAGCCTTTAGATGAGAAAAGGTTTTGCAGGTTGCGTAGTGAGCTAAATGTCTTAGATTCACGTAACTTGGATTGATCTATAGCATACATGTGTTCTATGCCTTTGATCATGCTACTTTGTGCATTTAAATCAATTATTGTTTGTTTGTGGTGCTCAAATTGTACAAGTGACCCCCGAACCTCACGAGTCTGTATGCAAATGATGCACATGTTTAGGGGGGGATGTGCTACAACTTGATCCCTTTGAGACTAATTTGTTTGTTTGAGTACACTTAAAGTAGTCTCGAAGGAAAGGGAAAATGAACTTGGATGACGCAAAGACTTCCACTGCACTCCGGTATTAGTGTATCTAATTCTAAGTTCATACTTGTGCTCTCATTGCCTTTTTGCTCTTAATTGACTTTTTTGGTGAGGCAATGGGGTTAGAGGGCCAAAAATGATCCCGTTTTGGTGCTTACTGCCAAAGGGGGAGAAATTAAGGCCAAAGCAAATGGATCAGCCAACCACTTGAGAATTTTGAAAATAGTAGAGTTATAATTTGAGATTTGTCAAAATACTCTTATTGCAAAATTTGGTCTCTTATGGGGGAGGATTTTGATTATGGGAAAAAGGGGGAGTTTTTGACGCTTGACAAATTTCACTCTTGGAGTATCTCTCAATTTGCCCAAACAAGTGTGTTTGATGTAGAGATAGGAAAAAGAATTTGATTTGCAAAAATAAACCAAGTGGTGGCAAATAATGATCCAAATATATCAAATCTTGTGTAAAGAGAATTTGGTCTTCATTTGCATTGATGTTGCACTTCTTTTATTGCTTTTTGATGTGTTGGCATAAATCACCAAAAAAGGGAGATTGAAAGGGAAATGTGCCCTTGGGTCATTTCTATAACTATTTTGGTGATTAGATGTCCAACACAAATATTTTGAACTCTTATGTGCTAAAGGTGTGAAAAGTGCAAATCAAAGTACAAGGTGCGTTTCTAGACTTAGTATATTATTTTGTATACTAATGTGCTTATTTAAGTGCTAGAAACAGTGCCGAGAAGAGAAGAAAAGAATTGGAAAAGAGTTGATTGTGTACAGCCAACTACAGCTCAGGCTGGCACACCGGACTGTCCGGTGGTGCACCGGACAGTGTCTGGTGCCCCAGGCTGGTCGACGGTGAATCGGCTGCTCTCGGGAATCGACGGAGGTGTACGGCTATAATTCACCGAACTGTCCGGTGGTGCACCAGACTGTCCGGTGAGTCGTCAGCGATGAACTCGTCGCTCTCGGGAAACGGAAAAGACGACGTGGCTATAATTCACCGGACTGTCCGGTGGTGCACCGGACTGTCCGATGATCCAACAGCGCCAGTGGCAACGGTCGTCCGTGCGATCAACGCGCGACACGTGGCCCACTCCAACGGTTGACTGGGTGCACTGGACTGTCTGGTGTGCACCGGACAGTGTCCGGTGCACCAAACGACCCGGAGGAGCAACGGTCGGCTGCGACCGATTTGGAAGGAGATCGCGCACCGGACAAGCTACAGGGCATGTCCAGTGGCGCACCGGACTATCCGGTGCACCACTCGATAGAAGGCAAGGATAGCCTTCCATGTTGATCTCCAACGGCTCCTAGCTGCCTTGGAGTTATAAAAGGGACCCCTAGGCGCATGGAGCAGTACACGAAGTTTACAAGAAACATTCTAAGACTCCCAGACTCTGCCTCCACGCATTTGATCGATTGTGTTAGTGATTTGAGCTCTGTTTGAGTTGCGTACTCCCTGTGTTGTGTTTTGAGCTCAAGTCTTGGCTTGTGTGCGTATGTGTGCTGCGAATTTGAGTCTTGCGTGTGTTGCTCTCCCTCTCTTACTACTTTGATTCTCTTGTGACAAACTTGTAAGGGCGAGAGGCTCCAATCTGTGGAGATTCCTCGCAAACGGGAGAAAGACTATATGGAAGAAAGTCGTGGTATTCAAGTTGATCATTGGATCGCTTGAAAGGGGTTGAGTGCAACCCTTGTCCATTGAGACGCCACAACGTGGAAGTAGGCAAGTGTTACTTGGCCGAACCACGGGATAAAAATCGCGTGTCTCGTGTGTTGCTTCTTGTGATTGCTTTGTTCGCACGAGCGTGTTCCATAGCCACTTGATTTCACTAACTCCTTAACAATCAAGTTTGTGGCTATTTAGTGTTTAATTTTATAGGATCACCTATTCACCCCCCTCTAAGTGCTCTCAGGAGTTTTTATCTAGTCAAAGGAAAAGCATTTAAAACAGGGGGAGGAATTTCAAATCTTAAAAGTGCTTCTTACAATCATATTCATATGCCTTTGACTATTTGCAAAAAGACTTTGAAAAGATTTTCAAAAAGATTTGCAAAAACAAACAAGTGGTGCAAATGTGGTCCAAAATGTTAAATAAAAGAAAAGCAATCCATTCACTCTTATTCTTAGTGATACTTTCAATTGGTTTAACTCCAAGTAACCTATGCACATTCATCATAAATACAAACTAGTTACATTTCTGCTCTTTATATTTGCTTTAGTTTGTGTTGGCATCAATCACCAAAAAGGGGGAGATTGAAAGGGAAATTGGGTTAACCATTTCCTATAATTAATTTTGGTGGTTGATGATCAACACAAACCCATGGACTAACTAGATTGTCTAGAATTCATGGATTACAGGTGCATAAGGTTCAACACAAAATAAGAAAGAAATCAGTTAGGGGTCACGATTCATTTGGAGCAAAAGGACTTGAGTGTGCTGAAATATGCGGCACCAGACTGTCCGGTGTGCCACCGGACAGTGTCCGGTGCACCAGGACCATACAGATGTGAACCAGCCACTCTCGGAAAAATGGAGACGCGCTCCGCTATAATTCAACGGACTGTCCGGTGTGCCACCGGACTGTTCGGTGAGCCAGTGGAGCAACGACTCCCTGCGTCAACGGTCGACTCTGCAAAGTGCTACAGTGCGCAATAGTGTCGCGATAGAGTCAGAAGCGCAGAAGTCAGAGGGCACCAGACTGTCTGGTGCAGCTAGAAGACAAGACACTCCAATGGTCAACCGCTCAGAACCCTAACGGACGCGCTGACGTGGCGTGCACCGAACAGTGCATAGTGCCTATCCGATGGCGCACCAGATTATCCGGTGCGCCCATCGCCAGCGGCCTTGGCCAACGGCTACAAAGTGGTTGGGGCTATAAATACCCCCCAACCACCACATCCTTTGGCATCCAAGTATTCTGAACATCACATTCAATACAAGAGCAAAAGACTCCACTCCAAGGCACATTCAATAGATCAAATCCTCTCCAAGCCACCAAATCAACTCAATTCCATTAGGGACTTGAGATAGGGTGTTTTGTGTTCTTTTGTTGTTCTTATCGCTTGGATTGGCCTTTTTCTTTTCCCTTCTATTTCTCAAGTGACTTGTAATCAAAGCAAGAGACACCTAAGTGTGTGGTGGTCCTTGCGGGGTCTAAGTGACCCGAGAGATTAAGGAAAAGGCTCACTCGGTTTAAGTGATCGTTTGAGAGAGGGAAAGGGTTGAAATAGATCTGGTCTTTGTGACCTCCTCAACGGGGACTAGGTTCTTTGGAACCGAACCTCGGTAAAACAAATCATCGTATTCACTCACCTTGATTCTTGTTTGATTTGTTTTTCCCTCTCTAACGTTTCCTTGCTAGTGTGAATTTGAGTTGGCTCCCATACGTCATCCGCAATCCTTGAGCAACTCCTAGCAAGAGAGATATTCTTTTGGACTTGAATTTAATTCTAACACTAACCTCCGACCTTAGTGTGTGTTTAAGTTTATAAATTTCAGGTTTCGCCTATTCACCCCCCTCTAGTCGACTTTCACATACTTTCGAGAAAAACTTGAGCAACGATTCAAGCTTTATACCTCTGAATTGAGCCACCATGATAGGTTTTTACCTTATAACTCACTTGCAAGAGATTGTCTTTACATATTTAGGACTTGGCACTAAATTCCATGTTTGTTATTGATTTTGTGCATCTCTTGCTCCATTGCTTTATAGCGCTTAGGTACTTATGCTTGTTCGTCATATGAGGATTACCTAGTGGGTATGCAGCACTCAACAATAAGAGCAGCATTTGCATACATTAGATTAGGCCTGAACTTCCTTGATGATATCCTTGGTTCTTATATATGCTTCTCGAGCCCATGTTGTGGTGATCTAGGCTCCTGTACAATTCGTTGATGTACCCTAATCTTCCAAGTGCTTCTGACTAGGCTCTTGATTTAATTTCTGATCCAACTTGACATACACTTTGGGTTGATGGTTAATCCTTTTCCCTCAAAAAACTTTGGATCCTCTTTGAAGTGATGAGATTATGGCAACTTAGTCCTTTTAGGTGACCATGCGAAAAAGATTCATCGATTACCACATTCATTGAAATATGACACTTTCCTATGATTGGATCATATCAACCCCGCCCTTTTCATGCATCGTCATATCCCATAAAGATGCATCGAACAACCTTTTTCTTAAATTTGCTTCTCAAACGATCAATCACAAACACATAACAATGCAACCAAAGACTTGAATCCCATGTTTGGTTGAGGTAGCCTATTGATGATGGAGGTTGTTGTTCTCACACTTGGCCTAGAGTTTTTCATGTACATTTTTTGGCATTGAGCATACTTCAACATGTTTTAGCATGGTATTTCTTACATTCCATTACTCCATTTTGTTGAGAAGTATCAGTATAGGTTAATTGCCGCATAATCTTATGCTCATTTAGGAAGTTAATGAACTCATTTGATAAGTACTCTATCTTGTTATTAGTTCATATGCACTTAACTTCATTATTGAACTCATCTTATACCTTCTCTTTAAACTCCTTAAACTTTGCAAATGTCTCATATTTCTCTTTTATACATAATACCCAAACATACCTTGAAAAGTCATCAATAAAAGTCACCATGTACATCATACCTCCAAGAGATATTAACTTCACTAGGCTAAAGACATTTGAGTGTATGGGTTCCAATAGCACCTTGGACCGATATTTAGACTCATTATTATATGGCAATTGATGAGCTTTGTCAAACTAACATCTAGCACAAATGTGTCTATCCTACATCCGCCCTTTAACACATAAGTGTACTTAAGCGAGAGGGCATAGATTGATTGTCTTCGGTGGGAGGACATAGATTGATTGTCTTCTCCTTCCTTCCATTATTGGTGTACTAATAACCTTTATTGTTCTAAATATGGAGACATTGTCCGGTACAAATAGTACATGTTTCTTTTTTTCTCAACTAAGAGACTAGCAGAAGATTATTCTTGAAGCCGAGGACATGATATACCTTCTCAAGCTGGATTTGGTGACCATTCCTTTAAATGGTCGCTTTTCCATCATAGAAGTTGGCTAACCTTGAGCTTTCTGCTATCAATACTTCTCTTTTCGCCTTATAATCAATCATGTCCTCTACCTTTTCGTTGTCATTGGATGATGTGGTTTGAGCATCTAGAATTAATAATCTAGATTTACTTGCAAAAGCATGTGCTTCTAGAACCTTGAAGAGTACGACATTCTTGTAACTTCGTACAAAAATATATATCGATCTGCCCCTACGGGGGACCAATGCTATTACTACAAGGATCGACCATTTATGTCTATTCTAATCAATTTATGCTTATTGGATTATGGGGTATTTGAATGCACTAGAGATAATATTTAATGACTAAAATTAGTTAAAGATATCTAAATACTTAGCTATTAGCTATTTTTAGTAAATTAGCTACTAGTTAGTTAACTATTTATTAATTAGCTAATTGTATTAGTACAGTCCACCCGACGACACCAACTGTCCTCAATCCGGCAGCCCTCGAGTCTCGTCCCCGAACATCAGCAGAGAGACGCCACTACCACCACCGCAAGCGACGACGGGGAGATGTTTCTGCGACGGATCCTGACCGGCGGAGGTGGCCTGGCGGCGCTGAGGGCGGCGCGCACCGTGAAGGAGACGACGGGGATCGTCGGCCTTGAGGTGGCGCCCAACGCGCGGGAGGTTCTCATCGGGCTCTACACGCGTACGCTCAAGGAGATCGAGGCCGTCCCCAAAGACGAGGGCTACCGCAAGGCCGTTGAGTCCTTCACCAATCACCGCCTCCAGATCTGCCAGGAGGAGGACGACTGGAAGCGCATCGAGGACCGAATCGGATGCGGGCAAGTCGAGGAGCTCATCGAGGAGGCCGAGGACGAGCTCAAGCTCATCGCCAAAATGATTGGTATGTGATTCTTGGCTATCTTCCCGTCACCCTCGTTGTCTCTACAGCTTATTCCATTTTTATGGTTTTCTGATCCGTAGGCAGTAGTTAGGGTGATTGGTATATTTGGTATGTAAGTTTTATGTTATAGGTGTCTTCACTGATTTGGGGACATTGATAATACGATACACATAGGTTAGCTCATCTAGGACAAATACTACCGTTTGATAATAGTTGGTGGTAGGATTGGAGTTTTTTTGCAGTCATTGGAATTGTAGATAGACGGGAGGTTGGTGTGAGGTTACCTTATTATCCCTATAAATCTCCTTGATATTGTTCATTAGTCTATGGCTGCAGAAAAATGAGCGTGAGTTTTTTATGTACTGATCAGCGAGCAGCACTTGAAAATACTACTGGTGACTGGAGTGTTTATATCTTGTGTGTTTCTGGTTTCATGGTGCATACTGCGTCTGGAAACGGCCACCTGCACTGCCAGTTTCCTCCCATTAGGAGCAGTGCATCAGATTTATACTGATGCCTTAGCATCTGATACATTACAGTGTATCCTTACCGTACCACTAAGGCCCTGTTTGGAAGCAACCCAGTTTTTAAGAAACCAGTTTTATCTTTTAGTTAGGGAGGCCAGTTTCTTGGTTTTTAAGAAACTGAGAATCTAATTTCTATAAACTGGGTATAAACTGGTATGTTTGGAACCACCCCAATTTCTATAAAGCAGTTTCTTAAAATCTGGGTGCTTCCAAACAGGACCTAAGTTTATTATACAACATAACCTCTTATTTTGTGTTATTTCTGCCACGTTCCTAAATTTTGAGAAAAAAATGTAATGGGTTTAGTTAGTTTGTCTATGTCTAGTTAGTAGAGTATAACTGAAACAAATCCGAGATACTTAATGTGCCCTTTAATCTTGTTTATGATCTTGCTTTTACACCCTGTTTGGATGTAGATATTCAGCCTTATAATTTGGAATCGATATTGGGTAGCTTCAAATGTGTCTGTTTGGATGGTTAAGAATCCGGAATTGGAATAGGACTCCAATACCAAGCGGCATTCACTAAACTTGCAATCCATCATCTTCAACACCGAGCCATTCCCCTCCACATTACTTGGCATTCAACAACCCCCAATGCGCCTCTGCCTCCAACGCTCCTCCCCGATGTGCCTCTGCCGCCGACGCTCCTTTTGCCCCCAACACCCCGGTCTGATGCGCCTCTGCGGCCGACCCTCCTCTGGCCCTGATGCGCCTCCACCCCTGACACATTGCCCTTGCCGTCGACGCTCTTCCACCACCAACACAGCACCCCTTGTTCCCCATGGCTGGTGGCCTGGTGCCCTTCGGTTCTTCCCCATGGCTAGTGGTTGGTGCCACTGACACAACGCCCTTTCTTCCTCGCGTACGGTGCCCCTCCCAAATTCCAACATCCAATTCAATGTACATCCAAACAACAGAATTTGTATTGTGCCACAATACCAATGCTGGTTTAGTACTGAACCCAATTCAATTCCAGCACCTCCAGACTCCAGTATCTACATTCGAACGGACCCCAGTCTTTGGTGTTAGCAGGAATGCAAATCAAACTCGTAACACACTGCAAATACCTTATACTTCAACAGTTTTCATATATGCTTTGCCATGTACATGTAGCTGCATAATTTAATTTTATATCAGTGTGATAATTGAAGAATGGACTTTTTAGTTTCAAAAGTTCTATTGAGTGCACTGTTTTCAAGTCGTCTGATTAATCACAATTAGTCGCGATTAATTTCAAGTCAGTTTGGACCAATCACGATTAGTCCTATTGAGTGCATGGGTTTGAGGATATCTTCAACTTATCGCTTGCAAGTTATTGTTACTGTAACACGGGTAATACTTACACTGGTTCACTTCTCATCTATTCCTTTTGATTATGAACACATCTGATGCTATATTGCAATGCTGTATATCTGCAAACTGATGTTCTAGGTTTTCAATTCCAGCGTAATATGTTTGCATGTACTATTTGTTTGCTGCTGCAAATTTTGTGCTTCAGTTCGTTTTAATGTGATTCTTTGTTTGAATGAATGGCAGAATGGGATCCGTGGGGTGTTCCTGATGACTACGAATGTGAGGTGATTGAAGACGACACCCCAATTCCTAAGCATGTTCCTCAGCACCGGCCCGTTGCTCTTCCTGAGGAGTTCTTCAAGACACTAGATGCCGTCAAATCGGATCCCGCCCTCCAAGGCGATGCTCCTCCTCAAGTGAAGGCGTAAAGATGAGTCTTCCCAGTTATGTCATTTCACACTTTGCTGCGCTGGGTAGGGACTAGTTTCTTGTGTCATTTGCCATTTGCCAGCAATGTGCTTGTCCTGAGCAGAATAAATTTCTGGCGAGTACCATCGAAGAGTGACTTTGAACGAAGTGATTCGACACAGTAAATTTGTTGTTGTCCATGAATACTTGCTCTGAACATCGCTTGCCGATGAAATATTGAATGCTAGCTAGAGTTCATTGCCTGGTGCTGCCGGCACCGGAGACGCAACGACCATGGGAGCCGTGGCTAGCGTAACCTGGCTCACCATAAAAAATCGTTATGCTGGGCGCGATATCCATGGCTAGTGCCCATTATGCGGGTGACTCGGGGGTGATCTGAACTGGATCGCTGGTCGCGCAGCCACGTTAGGGCAGACACCGTTTCATCGGCTTTAGCTGCGTTCTTTAACCTTCACAACCGTCCATATAGCATGCCACGAAAAAAGCAGAGAAATTCTGTGCCCAAATTCTGGCAGAGATGTTTGGTTCAGTTTTTTTCTGACCAGCTTTTTTTAGAATCTAGCTGTGGGAAGAATCTAGATATGTAGAGAATCTGAGTATTATTAGGATTACGTGCGATGGAAGATAAAGTTGTCCATGGGGCTCACGATCTATAAAGTGACAGATTACTACTATTACGATGACTCAACCGATTATATGTTTATGTTGATTTTAAATAGTTTTTACTCAAACGAATTTTATAAAAGCTGACTGAAAAGCTAAGTTTACAGTAACTTTTGGTGACCAAAAGCTGCGAAAAGCCGAAACAAACATGGACTTTGTCACCGGATCACGACATGACGCGCATCACCCAAGTGTCAATCCAGCCCTCCTATGTTCCGTTTATACGTTATAGCAAGAACTGCAATTAGCATGCGTCCCCATGCATACAGATAGAGGTCTTCATCTAGGCAGACTTTCCACACCAAAATTCTACTATCTCTGTTCTCGAATATTTATCGCCCGCTAGTTTTATTTTTAAACTAAAACACGACAAATAAAGATTTATTTTTAAACTAAACTGCAACAAATAAAAACACGACAAATAAAAATAAAAAACGGAGGGAGTATTTCCCACAACTCAGTCAATGATTGTCAAGCTGATATCGGGTCTTTCAAAATAAAGATTGTACAGTAATGCAAAAAGCACTACCAGTACCAAGGAGGCAAGCTTTACCAGAATTCTGCCGTGGATCCAAATGAGCCCCAAACTATGACAAAGTTGGTTCAGCCACAAGCCAAAACGGCTGTATTCTAACCTTGCACCTTCAACGTTTTTGTAAGAATAGAGATCGGAAAGAATAATGGCCAGTCACATCAAGCTTAGCATGAGTAAACATTTATCTTCATCAGAGTCATGATCATTACTCATTACCATGAGAATCCTTGGATTCTAGGACACAGACTTTTTTTGCAGCTTATAAGGCAAAAGTGCATCGAATCGATCCAAAACACTTCCATACTAGCCTGGAATGTATAGCTTCCATTCAGAATCTCGTCCACATCGACCTCAGCATCTGTGCCCAGCAGCAGTGCTAACAGGAAGCAATCTACACAATTTTTGCTGCTGGAAACATTATACGTACAGTTTACATACAGCTATACCATACCTCCAATTGCTATGATGTCTACATGAATATGCATGTACCTGCACAAAACTCATAACAGGAATAAGTCGCTTGAATGGCCCTATTTTGCTGGATGCTTGAAGAGGTTTATCCCTTCCCTGAACCCTAGGAGCCTCCTGCACTAGTTCTACACTTGAAGAGATCCAGCTATTCATCCAACTTCACCAAAAAAAAAACAATCTCCCATTCCATGTCATGAACAAGCCCCTTAAAAAGGGCAGCAAAAAATCCTGATCTGATGTTGAAAATGACTTCAACGGCGGCTTCTTACTGTTGTCATATTCACAATCGAAGCGGCGGCTTCTTACTGTTGTCATATTCACAATCGAAGCTCGCACCCAATATGACAGCTGAGCCTAACTGACTGCATTGTAGTTCTGCTTCATTAGTTGGTCCCCATCATATGTTGTGGCAGCTTTTCTGAGTAAACTGAGAGATCACAGACACTTTTTTGGCAGCTGGGGAGGCCCAACAACGGCCATTGTGATGTCTGAATGGGCACATTTTTCCTTCCCATAGATGTTATTGCAGACACTTTTCATGAAATCTTCTTTGAGAGAATTTGTACATATTTGAATATTCCTTCTGTAGATGAGACCCCAGAAGAATACAACATTTGGATCAGTGATGGTATGATCAACTTGTTTTGAGGGATCAGGGTCACAGTAAACACCTAGACTCTCCAGCTGCAGAACAACATTGGAGAGTTCAAGATCAGCATTAACACTACAACCAAGAAATGTGGAAAAGAAAAGCACACATGCCCAAAGAAAAGGTGAAATAACCTTGAGAAGAAGATTGCGGAATCGTGATTTCACCCATCCAACCCAGTCACGTAATTCGTCTTCTATCGGAGCAGAGAGAACTATGCGGAGAAAGCATTTGTATCTTGCACCATATGGAAAAGGTGCAAAGAGCCAACTCCAGTCAGAATCAGTACTTCTGGTATCCTGTGGAAGAAGCAGATGAAATATTATCAACCTGACACTTAGGGACACATGCAAGTCTTAATCATGCATTGCACCAATAATAGAGGTGGGTGAAATGGAACCATTGACATTTAGCATTTTAGAGAACTTAAAAGTAAGACTTTACCGCATAACATATTTGGAAAACTACCAGCGAGTCAAAATCTAAACTACAAACACATCGATTGATCTAGGGAGCTAATTTGGTGTGTTGGAGTTGGGTGGGTCCCACAGTGGGTGCAGGGAGTGTTTTCCAGAGTAGTTAAATGGTGAAAGGTTGTAGTGCCTTGTTGGGAATGAGAAATTTATTGTGCCATATCCACCCTGAACTCCAAGAAGCCAATACAGTGATACACCCACAAATTGTATTGTAAGACACTATAGCTGTCCAATATTCAAACAAAACCTTAAACCCTTTCCTATAAGTATTGAGAGAAAATAGAAACATGGCCACACAAAAGAGAAATTCAACAATTGAAAAGAGAGACTCAAAATAAGAAATAATACCTTTCTGTTTAAATTACTTGGTAGCTTGTAACAAAGTGCTACAAAGGAATTAACTTGCAATCACAATTGACAAATATGTAATACAACAATTCAGCAAAAGAGAAAAGGGGGGAGGTATTGAAAAGTATATGATAATATGACAAGTCAGGTCTCTCTGCTCTGCAACATATGCATTCTAGCAATTTGTATATTAAATTCCAGCATGATGTCATGGTGTGATAGTGGAAACATAGTAAGAATAACTATACCTTGCTAAGAGCATAACCACGCCGAAGTTCTTCTTTGATTTTGCTGAAAGTACTTTCTGTTGTACTAGAGGAGCAAAATTCTGGTGGAATACAGGGCAACATGATGGGCATGAGAGAGCACCCATCAGGACCCCCACAAAGAACTGGCGGATCAAGCAAACTCACTGGAAGAGGCCACGGCCAGTGGACAAAAATATCGAAGAACAAAGATAGCAGAGTATTTATACTAGCATTTGGATGTCTGCGGCAAACATATGCAGCAAGAATAGCCAAATGAATTCCAGCAAAGAAGCCAAGTAGCTGAAATACCATCAGGCAATCAATAACAGCATAGTTGTAGAAACATAATTGACTGTAGACAAATCACCTACATGACAATCAAGTCCTCTTTTTCTTGCCCATAGTTTGAGGCACCGCAATAGATATTGAAATTTCTGCATGGATACACCATAAAAAGGGGAAATTAAAATAGGAAGATTGGTAGCAAGAAAGCTTGAAGTCATAAAAAGTGCAACAGACTTCAACAGTGCTAATAAAAAAGGACATCTGATTCGGCATTGACAAAACACATTAAACGAGACCAAACTGAGAAATATAGAATGCAGAATGCAGAATGCACATAACGAACAAAAGTGTTATAATGGGAGACAACATTATGTCTCAAATACAAAAAAAAAAGACTCAGACTAAAACAAAATAAATGAAGGATAGAATACTTGAATAAATCTAGTGAGGTGATTGTCGGACCTTCATATTAGGAACTAATTGAATGATTTGTCTATTAGCACGGACTCCAGATAGACATCTCCAGCTTGGCCCATCCACATTCTCTAGCACATGGGGATCAAATGCATGCATAGCCTGCACAGTGTACAGCCTGTGAGAACTTAAAATAAGCACCAGATATCATGTACAACATCTCTTTTCTACAAGCCAACCAATGGGTAGACCCAGTGACAGAGGCTACCACAAGAGTGGGGTCTAGTGAAGGGATAAACCGAGTCAAGTTATCCCCCCCCCGGCAAATATGGAGAGGCTGCTTTGAAAAAAAAAGGTCTTAACAGTATCATCATCCTAGGGGTGTGCTCTATGCTGTTTATGGCTTCATCGTAAAAGGGTGTTCTTTAATGGGGATTCCCCTTAATTGGGAAGGCTTCAGAGGAGCTTCCTAGATGAATAAGTGTGTTGAGTTATAGCTGGTGCTAAGGGTCTGGGATCCTTAGACTTAGCTAGGGCCTTGAATGTGGCCGGCTCTATTGATATCTCTCTCTCCTTGATCTTGCTTATTTTTAGCAGGTTCTCTGCTTTGTAAACCCTTTTGTTTCTTTCCCTAATTTATATAAAGATACGCAGTTCTCCTGCGCATTCGATAAAAAAGGTGTTGGACTGAAATTGCTTGATCTTAAGAATTAGGCACTCACCACATGCTACCCAAAGCTGTAGGAAGTAATAGCTTATAAGGTACAGCATTGCAAAGATGAAAGCACAGTGTTACAGGGTGAGCAGACAAAAAGGATGTTCTGAGAGAAGTAGAATACAAATTATACATAATCAACAAACATAACATAAGTACATAACTCATTTAATATATAATCTAGTACACAAACACAAATGGAAAACCGGATGTTTACCTCTGCAGCATTGATCACTGGGAGTTGAACATAAGGAAAGTCAACTAAAATCCCATTGAATTTAAAACGCATCAATGGAACCTTAGCTCCTTCAATTGAATGCAATTCTGATACTTCTGGCCTCCCTTCGAGCATTTGTCGCAGGACAACAAAAAAATGGTGCTGCGATCAACACATGAACACATTCCAAGTAAATTTCAAAATTTGTCAGAAAAACAAATTTCAAAATTCACACTTACTTGCAGTGATGCAATATAAGGGCCAATACAGAGGACATCAATATCAGATTCAGGTCCATACGCCTTCAAAGTAGCAAACTTTTAGTGAAGGTTTGTCATAAAAAGGTACAAATTGCAGTATTCAAAGGAGCAACTACAGAGGCAAATACGATATAAAGTATAAACAAGCAAACTCAAATTATAATCATTCCATAGCATGGTGCTTTGCATGCAATTAAACTATCAAAAACTAATTGACTCAAACACTTGCAACGACCAAAAATGATGACATGCTACCAATGGTTTGGAATGCAAAACAAAACATTCTAGGCACAAGTATCATGATCATTCTTGAAAACCTGCATATAGTTAGCCATGTAAATTCATGTCTAGAAGCTCTTTCTAACTCCCCATTACATGCCTGGATTAAACTTCTGTTACAGGCTTACAGCTTTCAGAACAGAGTCTATACAAGCTCATGCATGCTATTAACCATAGAAACAGACTTCAATTTAAAAAAAATCTCACATGGTCCTTAAAGTCATACAAATATGTCATTTTTAGCTGTGCACAATTGAACTTTTTAGACATACGGCAGCTATCTTTTTCACATTGATATTTGATACCTGAAAACAGTATGAGTAAACTGTCTAAAAAATCATCATAATCATATTGCTATGTTTTATTAAGAAACAAATAGCGTTCCCTGAGGCATTATCAATAGAAGGAGCCTCAACCACACAAGCCCGAGAAGCAAGAAAAGGCCCAAACCCTGGTTTCACCCGTACTGCCACACCATAACCCAGGCTGGCATCCAGTAATTACTATGTGGATTGCCAGGAACTTCTTTCAAGTGCAAACCAGGACTAGAACCCTAACTGTCAGCCTCCGTAGTTAAGGTCTTACCATCGTGTTATCAACGTGTTTGCTATTGCTATGTTTTATATACATATCACAACACAATTTTTCTGATAAAGTGTGTTAGAGACCATGTAGATGCACAAAATAGCACTTCTTTCTGAGTGGAGAGGATCTCCATCATATGAGCAGCAACTCTCTTCTTAAATTTATGGCTGCATGTTTTGATTAACCTACCAACCATTGGGCTTACATTAACGTACAGGAGCAAATAGCAATACAATCTGACAAGTCACTCCACCAGAAACATTAACTCATCAAACTCAGAGAAAGATTGAGGAGCTAATAAAGTCATCATAATTGGCAGATTTGTCAAAACAAGAGACATCATTTACTAAACTGATCATGTTACATATGTGTTAGAATATGTGGATTAGGCCCATGAGGCTAAGCCCATGTGGCCCATGTATAAACCCTATATAGCAACCCCCTAGGGTTGGCCCAGTTAATCCAACGGTCATTCTTCCAACATGGTATCATAGATTAGGTTTTTGCTCCTCCCTCACCCCTCAGCCGCCGGCGGCTAGGTTTTCCTTGCCCTGGCCGCCGCCCCCCCTAGGCCCCCGTTCCGCGCCGCCAGGCGCCCTGCCCTGGCCGCCGCCGCCCCGCGCCCTGCGCTTCCCGGCTGCTCCGGCCGCGCCCACCTCTGGCGGACCGCGCCCACCACCAGCGTCGGTCGCGCCCCCTGCTCCGGTCGCCCCTTCCGCGCCCACCACCAGCGTCGGCCGCCCCTTCAGCTCCGCCCCTCTCTGGTAGATCGCGTCGACCGCGCCCCATACTCCTCTGCTCGCCGGCACCGACGTTTCTGAGAGCACCTAGAGGGGGGGTGAATAGGTGATCCTGTAACACTTCAAAAACTTAAGCCACAAAACTTGGTTACTTGTTAGCACAGTAATTTGTCAAGTGGCTAGAGAAGGATCTCAACACAATACAATAACCAAGAGATATCAATCACAGAGATGGCACAGTGGTTATCCCGTGGTTCGGCCAAGACCAACGCTTGCCTACTCCACGTTGTGGCGTCCCAACGGACGAGGGTTGCAATCAACCCCTCTCAAGCGGTCCAAAGACCAACTTGAATACCACGGTGTTGCTTTGCTTCTCTTAATCCCGTTTGCGAGGAATCTCCACAGCTTGGAGCCTCTCGCCCTTACACAAGATGTTCACGAAGAATCACAGAGCAAGGGAGGGATTAGCAACTCACACACGACACAAAGATCACAGCGAATACGCACACGCAAAACCCAGACTTGAGCTCAAGAGACTAGCACACTAGAACGGAGCTCAAATCACTAAAATGTCGAACAAGTGCGCGAGAATGAAGTGTGAGTGATCAATGATGCTCAAAGGATGTTTGGTGTCCTCCTCCATGCGCCTAGGGATCCCTTTTATAGCCCCAAGGCAGCTAGGAGCCGTTGAGCACAAATTTGGAAAGTCATTCTTGCCTTCTGTCATCGGGGGCACCGGACAGTCCGGTGCACACCGGACACTGTCCGGTGCCCGATTTCCTTCCTTAAATAGCGAAGCCGACCGTTGGCAGCCTGAGCCGTTGGCGCACCGGACATGTCCGGTGCACACCGGACAGTCCGGTGCCGTCTTCTAGCCGTTGGCTCGGCCACGTGTCCCGCGCAGATTGCGCGGCCGACCGTTGGCCCGGCCGACCGTTGGCTCACCGGACAGTCCGGTGCACACCGGACAGTCCGGTGAATTTTAGTCGTACGTCGCCGGTGAATTCCCGAGAGCAGCCACTTCGCTCGAGCCAGCCTGGCGCACCGGACACTGTCCGGTGCACCACCGGACAGTCCGGTGCTTGCAGACTCAGCAGATTGGATTTTTCCTGTTTCCAGCACTTAGACACAATACATTAGTCCATAAAACAATGTACTAAGTCTGAGAAACATACCTTAATTCTTGATTTGTACTTTGTCCACCTTTTTACACTTAGGCACTTGTGTTGGACACTAAATCACCAAAATACTTAGAAATGGCCCAAGGGCACATTTCCCTTTCAATCTCCCCCTTTTTGGTGATTTATGCCAACACAACATAAAGCAAGTAGAACAAGTACAAAATCAAATCAAATAAGAACTCAAAATTGTTTTGATTCAATTTTGACATATATGGATCACTCTATGCCACCACTTGGTTTGTTTTTGCAAATCAAACTCAAATTTCTATCTCTAAGTCAAACACACATGTTAAGACATAAAGAGAGTCATTCTAAGAGAAATTGATTTAAGATTTCAAAAACTCCCCCTTTTCCCATAATCAATACTTCTCCCCACAAGAATCCAACTTTTGACAAGAGAGACAACAAAAGAGTTTTGACAAACCAAAAGCTCTATTCAACTATTTTCAAAATCTCTCAAGTGGTAGCTGATCCATTTATCGCTTTGGCCTTTATTTTCTCCCCCTTTGGCATCAAGCACCAAAACGGGATCAATCTTGGCCCTTTAACCCCATTGCCTCACCAAAATTTTCAAAAGAGAACACAAAGGCAATAAGAGTATAAAGATGAACTTGGAGAAGTTACTCTTTTCATCGGAGTGCAGTGGAAGTCTTTCATGGTCCAAGTCCACCTTTTCCCTTTCAATTCTCATCTAGAGGCTAAAACAACCAAACTCAAGTACATGGTTAGTCTCAAAGGGTCAAGTTGTAGCACAGCTCCCCCTAAATATGTGCATCACTTGCAAAAAGGACTTGTAAGGTCCAGGGAGTGTTTGTACAACTTGAGCACCACAACAAGCAACAAAATGCAGAGTGAACATGATCAAAGGCATAAACACATATATGCTACAATTCAATCCAAGTTCCGCGAATCTAAGATATTGAGCTCACTACGCAGCCTGCAAAAGGTCTTCTCATCTAGAGGCTTGGTAAAGATATCGGCTAGCTGGTTCTCGGTGCTAACATGAAACACTTCGATATCTCCCTTTTGCTGGTGGTCTCTCAAAAAGTGATGCCGGATGTCAATGTGCTTTGTGTGGCTGTGCTCAACAGGATTTTCCGCTATTCGAGTAGCACTCTCATTATCACATAGGAGTGGGACTTTGCTCAGATTGTAGCCAAAGTCCCTGAGAGTTTGCCTCATCCAAAGTAGTTGCGCGCAACACTGTCCTGCGGTAACGTACTCGGCCTCAGCGGTGGATAGGGCAACGGAGGTTTGTTTCTTAGAGTTCCATGACACCAGGGACATTCCTAAGAATTGGCACGTCCCCGATGTACTCTTCCTATCGACCTTACATCCAGCATAGTCGGAATCTGAGTACCCAATCAAGTCAAAGTTAGACCCCTTTGGATACCAGATCCCGAAGCAAGGCGTAGCGACTAAATATCGAAGAATTCGCTTCACAGCCACTAAGTGACACTCCTTCGGATCAGATTGAAATCTAGCACACATGCATACGCTAAGCATAATATCCGGTCTACTAGCACATAAATAAAGCAAAGAACCTATCATGGACCGGTATGCTTTTTGATCAACGGACTTACCTCCTTTGTTGAGGTCGGTGTGTCCGTCGGTTCCCATCGGCGTCTTTGCGGGCTTGGCGTCCTTCATCCCAAACCTCTTTAGCAAATCTTGTGTGTACTTCGTTTGGGAGATGAAAGTGCCGTCCTTGAGTTGCTTCACTTGGAACCCAAGGAAGTAGGTCAACTCGCCCATCATCGACATCTCGAATTTCTGCGTCATCACCCTGCTAAACTCTTCACAAGACTTTTGGTTAGTAGAACCAAATATTATGTCGTCGACATAAATTTGGCACACAAAAAGATCACCATCGCAAGTCTTAGTAAAAAGAGTTGGATCGGCTTTCCCAACCTTGAAAGCATTAGCAATTAAAAAGTCTCTAAGGCATTCATACCATGCTCTTGGGGCTTGCTTAAGTCCATAGAGCGCCTTAGAGAGCTTACATACGTGGTCGGGGTACCGTTCATCCTCGAAGCCAGGGGGCTGCTCCACGTACACCTCCTCCTTGATCGGCCCGTTGAGGAAAGCGCTCTTCACATCCATTTGGTACAACCTGAAAGAATGGTGAGCGGCATATGCTAGCAAGATACGAATTGATTCTAGCCTAGCCACAGGAGCAAAGGTCTCCTCAAAGTCCAAACCTGCGACTTGGGCATAACCTTTTGCCACAAGTCGAGCCTTGTTCCTCGTCACCACCCCGTGCTCGTCCTGTTTGTTGCGGAACACCCAATTGGTTCCCACAACATTTTGCTTGGGACGAGGCACCAGTGTCCAAACTTCGTTGCGCTTGAAGTTGTTGAGTTCCTCCTGCATGGCCAACACCCAGTCCGGATCTAGCAAGGCCTCTTCTACCCTGAAAGGCTCAATAGAAGAGACAAAAGAGTAATGCTCACAAAAATTAACTAATCTTGAGCGAGTAGTTACTCCCTTGCTAATATCACCCAATATCTGGTCGACGGGATGATCCCTTTGAATTGTCGCTCGAACTTGGGTTGGAGGTGCCTGAGGTGCTTCTTCCTCTTGAACATCCTGTGCTCCCCCTTGATCATGTGCCTCCATTTGAGGTACCTGTTCGTCATCTTGGGTTGAGGGATGCACCATAGTTGAGGAAGACGGTTGATCTTGCTTCAAATGTTCCTGAGGCCGTACATCTCCAATCGCCATGGTGCGTATCGCGGCCGTTGGAACGTCTTCTTCATCTACATCATCAAGATCAACAACTTGCTCTCTTGGAGAGCCATTAGTCTCATCAAATACAACGTCGCTAGAGACTTCAACCAAACCCGATGATTTGTTGAAGACCCTATACGCCTTTGTATTTGAATCATATCCTAATAAAAACCCTTCTACGGCTTTGGGAGCAAATTTGGAATTCCTACCCTTCTTCACTAGAATGTAGCATTTACTCCCAAAAACACGAAAATACGATACATTAGGTTTGTTACCGGTTAGCAGCTCATACGACGTCTTCTTGAGGAGGCGGTGAAGGTAGACCCTGTTGATGGCGTGGCAAGCCGTGTTCACGGCTTCCGATCAAAAGCACTCGGGGGTCTTGAATTCTCCAAGCATAGTCCTCGCCATATCTATGAGCGTCCTGTTCTTCCTCTCTACCACACCATTTTGCTGAGGTGTGTAGGGAGCGGAGAACTCGTGCTTGATCCCCTCCTCCTCAAGAAACTCCTCCACTTGAAGGTTCTTGAATTCGGACCCGTTGTCGCTCCTTATCTTCTTCACCTTGAGCTCAAACTCATTTTGAGCTCTCCTTAGGAAGCGCTTGAGGGTCCCTTGGGTTTCAGACTTATCCTGCAAAAAGAACACCCAAGTGAAGCGGGAAAAGTCATCAACGATAACTAGACCATACTTACTTCCTCCTATGCTCAGATAGGCGACGGGTCCGAAGAGGTCCATATGTAGCAGCTCCAGGGGTCTTGATGTTGTCATCACATTTTTGGTGTGATGAGAGCCTCCCACCTGTTTCCCTGCTTGACAAGCTGCACAAGGTCTATCTTTTTCGAAATGAACATTGGTTAGACCTATCACGTGTTCTCCCTTTAGAAGCTTGTGGAGGTTCTTCATCCCCACATGTGCTAAGCGGCGATGCCACAGCCAGCCCATGCAAGTCTTAGCCATTAAGCATGCATCTAGACCGGCCTCTTCTTTTGCAAAATCAACTAAGTAAAGCTTGTCGTCTAGTACACCCTTAAAAGCTAGTGAACCATCACATCTTCTAAAGACAGACACATCTACATTTGTAAACAAACAGTTATATCCCATATTGCATAATTGACTAACAGATAGCAAATTATATCCAAGAGACTCTACTAAAAACACATTAGAGATAGAGTGCTCATTTGAGATTGCAATTTTACCTAACCCTTTTACCTTGCCTTGATTCCCATCACCGAATATTATTGAATCTTGGGAATCTTTATTCTTGACGTAGGAGGTGAACATCTTCTTCTCCCCCGTCATATGATTTGTGCATCCGCTGTCAATAATCCAGCTTGAACCCCCGGATGCATAAACCTGCAAGGCAAATTTAGGCTTGGGTCTTAGGTACCCAACTCATGTTGGGTCCTGCAAGGTTAGCACAAATATCCTTAGGGACCCAAATGCAAGTTTTGTCTCCCTTGCATCTTGCCCCTAATTTTCTAGCAACTATCTTCCTATCCTTTCTACAAATAGCAAAAGAAGCATTTAAAGCATGATATATTGTAGAAGGTTCATTAACTTTCCTAGGAACATTAACGACATTTCTCCTAGGCATATTATGAATAACATTTCTCCTACCAACATTTCTATCATGCACATAGGAAGAACTAGAAGCAACCATGGCATGAGAATCGAAGGCATTATATACATTACAACTCCTATAAGCATTTCTAGGTTGTCTTCTATCATAGTACATAAAGGCATGGTTCTTTTGCACACTACTAGCCATAGGGGCCTTCCCTTTCTCCTTGGCGGAGATGGGAGCCTTATGGCTTGTCAAGTTCTTGGCTTCCCTCTTGTAGCCAAGTCCATCCTTAATTGAGGGGTGTCTACCAATCGTGTAGGCATCCCTTGCAAATTTTAGCTTGTCAAATTCATTCTTGCTAGTCTTAAGTTGGGCATTAAGACTAGCTAATTCATTATTTAATTTGGAAATTGAAACTAAATGATCACTACAAGCATCAATGTCAAAATCTTTACACCTATTACAAGTTTCAACAATTTCTACACAAGAATTAGATTTACTAGCTACTTCTAGTTTAGCATTTAAATCATCATTAAAACTTTTTAACTTAGCAATAGTTTCATGACAAGAAGATAATTCACTAGAGAGCATTTCATTCCTCTTAATTTCTAGAGCAAGAGATTTCTGTGCTTCTACAAATTTATCATGTTCTTCATACAACAAATCCTCTTGTTTTTCTAAAAGCATATTCTTGTCATTCAAGGCATCAATTAATTCATTAATTTTGTCTACCTTGGTTCTATCTAATCCCTTGAATAAGCATGAGTAATCTATCTCATCATCATCACTAGACTCATCTTCACTCGAAGAAGCATAAGTACTAGTATGAGTGCTTACTTTCTTCTCTCTTGCCATGAGGCAAGTGTGACGCTCGTTGGGGAAGAGGGATGACTTGTTGAAGGCGGTGGCGGCGAGTCCTTCATTGTCAGAGTCGGAGGAGGAACAATCCGAATCCCACTCCTTTCCGATATGTGCCTCGCCCTTGGCCTTCTTGTAATGCTTCTTTTTCTCCCTCTTGTTCCCTTGGTCCTGATCACTATCATTGTCGGGACAGTTAGCAATAAAATGACCAAGCTTACCGCATTTGAAGCATGAGCGCTTCCCCTTGGCTTTGGTCTTGCTTGGCTGCCACTTGCGACCTTTAAGCGTCGTCTTGAAGCGCTTAATGATGAGGGCCATCTCCTCATCATTGAGTCCGGCCGCCTCAACTTGCGCCACCTTGCTTGGTAGCGCCTCCTTGCTCCTTGTTGCCTTGAGAGCAATGGGTTGAGGCTCATGACTAGGACCGTTCAACGCGTCGTCCACGTATCTTGCCTCCTTGATCATCATTCGCCCGCTTACGAACTTACCAAGAACTTCTTCGGGCGACATCTTGGTGTACCTGGGATTTTCACGTATATTGTTCACCAAATGAGGATCAAGAACGGTAAATGACCTTAGCATTAGGCGGACGACGTCGTGGTCCGTCCATCGCGTGCTCCCGTAGCTCCTTATTTTGTTGATAAGGGTCTTGAGCCGGTTGTATGTTTGTGTCGGCTCCTCGCCCCTTATCATCGCGAACCGTCCAAGCTCGCCCTCCACCAACTCCATTTTGGTGAGCAAGGTGACGTCGTTTCCCTCATGAGAGATCTTGAGGGTGTCCCAGATCTGCTTGGCATTGTCCAAGCCGCTCACCTTGTGATACTCGTACCTGCACAAAGAGGCTAGCAACACAGTAGTAGCTTGTGCATTTTTATGAATCTGTTCATTAATAAACACAGGGCTATCCGAGCTATCAAATTTCATTCCACTTTCCACAATCTCCCAAATGCTTGGATGGAGAGAAAACAGGTGAGTACGCATTTTGTGGCTCCAAAATCCGTAATCCTCTCCATCAAAGTGAGGGGGCTTGCCAAGTGGAATGGGGAGCAATTGAGCATTTGAACTATGCGGGATGCGCGAATAATCGAAAGAAAAGTTTGAGTTAACCGTCTTTCGTCTATCGTAGTCGTCGTCGTCCTTTTGGGAGGAGGAAGATTCATCGCTGTCGTAGTAGACAATTTCCTTGATGCGCCTTGTCTTCTTCTTCCTCCCGTCTTTTCTTTTGTGGCCCGAGCCTGAGTCGGTGGGCCTGTCATCATTGGGCTCGTTGACGAAGGACTCCTTCTCCTTGTCGTTGATCACCATCCCCTTGCCTTTAGGATCCATCTCTTCAGGCGGTTAGTCCCTTTCTTGAAGAGAACGGCTCCGATACCAATTGAGAGCACCTAGAGGGGGGGTGAATAGGTGATCCTGTAACACTTCAAAAACTTAAGCCACAAAACTTGGTTACTTGTTAGCACAGTAATTTGCCAAGTGGCTAGAGAAGGATCTCAACACAACACAATAACCAAGAGATATCAATCACAGAGATGGCACAGTGGTTATCCCGTGGTTCGGCCAAGACCAACGCTTGCCTACTCCACGTTGTGGCGTCCCAACGGACGAGGGTTGCAATCAACCCCTCTCAAGCGGTCCAAAGACCAACTTGAATACCACGGTGTTGCTTTGCTTCTCTTAATCCCGTTTGCGAGGAATCTCCACAGCTTGGAGCCTCTCGCCCTTACACAAGATGTTCACGAAGAATCACAGAGCAAGGGAGGGATTAGCAACTCATACACGACACAAAGATCACAGCGAATACGCACACGCAAAACCCAGACTTGAGCTCAAGAGACTAGCACACTAGAACGGAGCTCAAATCACTAAAATGTCGAACAAGTGCGCGAGAATGAAGTGTGAGTGATCAATGATGCTCAAAGGATGCTTGGTGTCCTCCTCCATGCGCCTAGGGGTCCCTTTTATAGCCCCAAGGCAGCTAGGAGCCGTTGAGCACAAATTTGGAAAGCCATTCTTGCCTTCTGTCATCGGGGGCACTGAAAGTCGCCTAGAGGGGGGGTGAATAGGGCGAAACTGAAAATCTCAATAATAATCACAACTACAAGCCGGGTTAGCGTTAGAAATATAAACGAGTCCGCGAGAGAAGGCGCAAACAAATCGCAAGCAAATGAAGAGAGTGACACGCGGATTTGTTTTACCGAGGTTCGGTTCTTGCAAACCTACTCCCCGTTGAGGAGGCCACAAAGGCCGGGTCTCTTTCAACCCTTCCCTCTCTCAAACGGTCCCTCGGACCGAGTGAGCTTTTCTTCTTCTCAATCAAACGGGAACAAAACTTCCCCGCAAGGGCCACCACACAATTGGTGCCTCTTGCCTTGGTTACAATTGAGTTTTGATCACAAGAACAAGTGAGAAAGAAAGAAAGCGATCCAAGCGCAAGAGCTCAAAAGAACACGGCAAATCTCTCTCGCTAATCACTAAAGGCTTGAGTGGAATTGGAGAGGATTTGATCTCTTTTGGTGTGTCTAGAATTGAATGCCTAGCTCTTGTAAGTGGTTGGAAGTTGGAAAACTTGGATGCAATGAATGGTGGGGTGGTTGGGGTATTTATAGCCCCAACCACCAAACTTGACCGTTGGCTGGAGGCGTCTGTTCGATGGCGCACCGGACAGTCCGGTGCACACCGGACAGTCCGGTGCCCCTGCCACGTCATCAAAGCCGTTGGATTCTGACCGTTGGAGCTTCTGACTTCTGGACCCTCCTGGGTGTCCGGTGCACACCGGACATGTACTGTTTGATGTCCGGTGCACCAGTATGGGCGTGCCTGACGTCTGCGCGCGCTGCGCGCGCATTAAATGCACCGCAGGTAGCCGTTGGCGCCGAAATAGTCGTTGCTCCGCTGGTACACCGGACAGTCCGGTGCACACCGGACAGTCCGGTGAATTTTAGCGGAGCGGCTGCCGCGCAAACCCGAGGCTGGCGAGTTCCGGAGACCGCGCTTCCATGGAGCACCGGACATGTCCGGTGCACACCGGACAGTCCGGTGAATTATAGCGCGCCGGCTTCCGAGAATTCCCGAAGGCGAAGAGTTTGAAGTCTGAGTCCTCTGGTGCACCGGTGGCGCACCGGACACTGTCCGGTGTACACCGGACAGTCCGGTGCCCCCAGACCAGAGGTGCCTTCGGTTGCCTCTTTGCTCCTTTGTTGAATCCAACACTTGGTCTTTTTATTGGCTAAATGTGAACCTTTTGCACCTGTATAACTTATGCACTAGAGTAAACTAGTTAGTCCAATATTTGTGTTGGACAATTCAACCACCAAAATTATTTAGAAACTAGGTGTAAGCCTAATTCCCTTTCAATCTCCCCCTTTTTGGTGATTGATGCCAACACAAACCAAAGCAAATATAGAAGTGCATAATTGAACTAGTTTGTATAATGTAAGTGCAAAGGTTGCTTGGAATTGAGCCAATATAAATGCTTACATGATGCGCATGGATTGTTTCTTTATTTTTAACATATTGGACCACATTTGCACCAAAAGTTTTGTTTTTGCAAATTCTTTTGTAAATTCTTTTTCAAAGTCCTTTTGCAAGATAGTCAAAGGTAAATGAATAAGATTTAGCAAAGCATTTTCAAGTTTTGAAATTTTCTTCCTTTGTTCCAAAATGCTTTCCCTTTGACTAAACAAAACTTCCCCTAAATGAGATCCTCCTCTTAGTGTTCAAGAGGGTTTTGATTTAACATTTTGGAAATACTACTTCCTCCCCTTTTAGAACATAATAAGATTCCAATTTTGAAATTGACCAATTTGAAAATCTCCAAAATTTTAAAACTTAGGTGGTGGTGCGGTCCTTTTGCTTTGGGCTCATATTTTCTCCCCCTTTGGCATAAATCGCCAAAAACGGAATCATTAGAGCCCAATGAAGTACTTTCTCTCCCTTTGGACATAAAATGAATGAGTGAAGATTATACCAAAGTTGGAGAGTGATGCGGAGCGACGGCGAAGGATGAGTAGTAGAGTGGAGTGGAAGCCTTGTCTTCGCCGAAGACTCCAATTCCCTTTCAATATACCTATGACTTGGTTTGGAATATACTTGAAAAACACATTAGTCATAGCATATATATAAAAGAGACATGATCAAAGGTATATTTATGAGCTATGTGTGCAAGTTTAGCAAAAGAAATTCCTAGAATCAAGAATATTAAGCTCATGCCTAAGTCTGGTAAAAGATTGTTCATCAAGAGGCTTGGTAAAGATATCGGCTAATTGATCTTTAGTGTTAATGTAAGAAATCTCGATATCCCCCTTTTGTTGGTGATCCCGAAGAAAATGATACCGAATGGCTATGTGCTTAGTGCGGCTATGCTCAACGGGATTGTCGGCCATTTTGATTGCACTCTCATTGTCACATAGCAAGGGGACTTTGGTTAATTTGTAACCGTAGTCCCGCAGGGTTTGCCTCATCCAAAGCAATTGCGCGCAACAATGGCCTGCGGCAATATACTCGGCTTCGGCAGTAGAAAGAGCGACCGAATTTTGCTTCTTTGAAGCCCATGACACCAAGGATCTTCCCAAGAACTGGCAAGTCCCCGATGTGCTCTTCCTATTAATTTTACACCCCGCCCAATCGGCATCCGAATAACCAATTAAATCAAAAGTGGATCCCCGAGGGCACCAAAGCCCAAACTTAGGAGTATAAGCCAAATATCTCAAGATTCGTTTTACGGCCGTAAGGTGTGATTTCTTAGGGTCGGCATGGAATCTTGCACACATGCATACGGAAAGCATGATGTCCGGTCGAGATGCACATAAATAAAGCAATGAACCAATCATCGACCGGTATACCTTTTGATCCACGGACTTACCTCCTGTGTCGAGGTCGAGATGCCCATTTGTTCCCATGGGTGTCTTGATGGGCTTGGCATCCTTCATTCCAAACTTGCTTAGAATGTCTTGAGTATACTTTGTTTGGCTAATGAAGGTGCCCTCTTGGAGTTGCTTGACTTGGAATCCTAGAAAATACTTCAACTCTCCCATCATCGACATCTCGAATTTTTGTGTCATGATCCTACTAAATTCTTCACATGTAGATTTGTTAGTAGACCCAAATATTATATCATCAACATAAATTTGGCATACAAACAAATCATTTTCAAGAGTTTTAGTGAACAAAGTAGGATCGGCTTTGCCGACTTTGAAGCCATTTGCAATAAGGAAATCTCTAAGGCATTCATACCATGCTCTTGGGGCTTGCTTGAGCCCATAAAGCACCTTAGAGAGCCTATAAACATGGTTAGGATACTCACTGTCTTCAAAGCCGGGAGGTTGCTCAACATAGACCTCCTCCTTGATTGGTCCATTGAGGAAGGCACTCTTCACGTCCATTTGATAAAGCTTGAAGCCATGGTAAGTAGCATAGGCCAATAATATACGAATTGACTCAAGCCTAGCTACGGGTGCATAGGTTTCACCAAAATCCAAACCTTCGACTTGTGAATACCCCTTGGCCACGAGTCGAGCTTTGTTCCTAGTCACCACACCATGCTCGTCTTGCTTGTTGCGGAAGACCCACTTGGTCCCTACAACATTTTGGTTAGGACGTGGAACCAAATGCCATACCTCATTCCTTGTGAAATTGTTGAGCTCCTCTTGCATCGCCATCACCCAATCCGAATCTTGAAGTGCTTCCTCTACCCTGTGCGGCTCAATAGAGGAAACAAAAGAGTAATGTTCACAAAAATGTGCAACACGAGATCGCGTAGTTACCCCCTTATGAATATCGCCGAGGATGGTGTCGACGGGGTGATCTCGTTGTATTGCTTGGTGGACTCTTGGGTGTGGCGGCCTTGGTTGTTCATCCTCCTTGTCTTCATCATTTGTATCTCCCCCTTGATCGTTACCGTCATTTTGAGGTGGCTCATCTTCTTGATCTTCTTGTTCAACCTCTTGAGCCTCATCCTCAATTTGAGTTGGTGGAGATGCTTGCATGGAGGAGGATGGTTGATCTTGTGCATGTGGAGGCTCTTCGGATTCCTTAGGACACACATCTCTAATGGACATGTTCCTTAGCGCTATGCATGGAGCCTGTTCTTCACCTATCTCATCAAGATCAATTTGCTCTACTTGAGAGCCGTTAGTCTCATCAAACACAACGTGACAAGAAACTTCAACAAGTCCTGAGGACTTGTTAAAGACTCTATATGCCCTTGTGTTTGAGTCATATCCTAGTAAAAAGCCTTCTACTGTTTTAGGAGCAAATTTAGATTTTCTACCTCTCTTAACAAGAATAAAGCATTTGCTACCAAAAACTCTAAAATATGAAATATTGGGCTTTTTACCGGTTAGGAGTTCATAAGATGTCTTCTTGAGGATTCGATGAAGATATAACCGGTTGATGGCGTAGCAGGCGGTGTTGACCGCCTCGGCCCAAAACCGATCCGGTGTCTTGTACTCATCAAGCATGGTTCTTGCCATGTCCAATAGAGTTCGATTCTTCCTCTCCACTACACCATTTTGTTGTGGAGTGTAGGGAGAAGAGAACTCATGCTTGATGCCCTCCTCCTCAAGGAAACCTTCAATTTGAGAGTTCTTGAACTCCGTCCCATTGTCGCTTCTAATTTTCTTGATCCTTAAGCCGAACTCATTTTGAGCCCGTCTCAAGAATCCCTTTAAGGTCTCTTGGGTATGAGATTTGTCCTGCAAAAAGAACACCCAAGTGAAGCGAGAATAATCATCCACAATTACAAGACAATACTTACTACCGCCGATGCTTATGTAAGCGATCGGGCCGAATAAATCCATGTGTAGGAGCTCCAGTGGCCTGTCGGTAGTCATGATGTTTTTGTGTGGATGATGGATGCCAACTTGCTTCCCGGCTTGGCATGCGCTACAAATCCTGTCTTTCTCAAAATAAACATTGGTTAGTCCTAAAATGTGTTCTCCCTTTAGAAGCTTGTGAAGATTCTTCATTCCAACATGGGCTAGTCGGCGGTGCCAAAGCCAACCCAAGTTAGTCTTAGCAACCAAGCAAGTGTCGAGTTCAGCTCTATCAAAATCTACCAAGTATAGCTGACCCTCTAACACTCCCTTAAATGCTATTGAATCATCACTTCTTCTAAAGACAGTAACACCAATATCAGTAAATAGACAGTTGTAGCCCATTTGACACAATTGGGATACGGAAAGCAAATTGTAATCTAAAGAATTTACAAGAAAAACATTGGAAATAGTATGGTCAGGTGATATAGCAATTTTACCCAATCCTTTGACCAAACCTTGATTTCCATCCCCAAATGTGATAGCTCGTTGGGGATCTTGGTTTTTCTCATATGAGGAGAACATCTTTTTCTCCCCTGTCATATGGTTTGTGCACCCGCTGTCGAGTATCCAACTTGAGCCCCCGGATGCATAAACCTACAAAACAATTTTAGTTCTTGATTTTAGGTACCCAAACGGTTTTGGGTCCTTTAGCATTAGAAACAAGAACCTTGGGTACCCAAACACAAGTCTTGGAGCCCTTGTGTTTGCCCCCAACAATTTTGGCAACTACCTTGCCGGATTTGTTAGTCAAAACATATGATGCATCAAAAGTTTTGAATGAAATGGCATGATCATTTGATGCATTAGGAGTTTTCTTTCTAGGCAACTTGGCATGGGTTGGTTGCCTGGAACTAGATGTCTCACCCTTATACATGAAAGCATGATTAGGGCCAGAGTGAGACTTCCTAGAGTGAATTTTCCTAATTTTGCTCTCAGGATAGCCGGCAGGGTACAAAATGTAACCCTCGTTATCCTGAGGCATGGGAGCCTTGCCCTTAACAAAGTTAGATAAGTTCTTTGGAGGAGCATTAATTTTGACATTGTCTCCCTTTTGGAAGCCAATGCCGTCCTTAATGCCAGGGCGTCTCCCATTATAGAGCATGCTTCTAGCAAATTTAAATTTTTCATTTTCTAAGTCATGCTCACTGATCTTAGCATTAAGTTGTGCTATGTGATCATTTTGTTTTTTAATTAAGGCTAGGTGATCATGAATAGCATCAACATTAATATCTCTACATCTAGTACAAATGGAAATATGCTCAGTAGATGTAGAAGGTTTGCAAGATTTTAATTCAATGACCTTAGCATGCAACAAATCATTTTTAGTTCTAATGTCGGAAATAGTAGCATTGCAAACATCAAACTCCTTAGCCTTAGCAATTAATTTCTCATTTTCATTTCTAAGGCTAGCAAGAGAAATGTTCAATTCTTCAATCCTAGCAAGTAAATCATCATTATTATTTCTAGGATTTGAAATTGAAACATTGCAAATATGAGAATCAACCTTAGCTAACAAATTAGCATTTTCATTTCTAAGGTTGTCTATAGTCTCATGGCAAGTGCTTAGCTCACTAGATAATTTGTTACATTTTTCTACTTCTAGAGCATAAGCATTTTTAACCTTAACATGTTTCTTATTTTCCTTGATTAGGAAGTCCTCTTGGGAGTCCAAGAGATCATCCTTTTCATGGATGGCACTAATTAGCTCATTTAATTTTTCCTTTTGTTCCATGTTAAGGTTAGCAAAAAGAATGCGCAAGTTATCCTCCTCATTTTTATCATCATCCTCATCACTAGATGTTTCATATTTAGTGGAGGACCTTGATTTTACCTTCTTTTTGCCGTCCTTGGCCATGAGACACTTGTGGCCGACGTTGGGGAAGAGGAGTCCCTTGGTGACGGCGATGTTGGCGGCGTCCTCGTCGTCAGAGGAGTCGCTTGAGCTTTCGTCGGAGTCCCACTCCCAACAAACATGGGCATCGCCGCCCTTCTTCTTGTAGTACTTCTTCTTTTCTCTCCTCTTTCCCTTCTTGTCGTCGCCCCTGTCACTGTCACTAGACATAGGACATTTTGCAATAAAATGACCGGGCTTACCACACTTGTAGCAAACCTTCTTGGAACGGGATTTGTAATCCTTCCCCTTCCGTTGCTTGAGGATTTGCCGAAAGCTTTTGATGATTAAGGTCATCTCCTCATTGTCGAGCTTGGAGGCGTCAATTGGTTGTCTACTTGGTGTAGACTCTTCCTTCTTCTCCTCCGTTGCCTTGAAAGCCACCGGTTGCGCCTCGTATGTGGAAGGCTCATCAAGCTCGTTGATCTTCTTTGAGCCCTTAATCATGCATTCAAAGCTCACAAAATTCCCGATAACTTCCTCGGGGGTCATTAGTGGATATCTAGGATTACCACGAATTAATTGTACTTGAGTGGGGTTAAGGAAAATAAGAGCTCTTAGAATAACCTTAACCACTTCGTGGTCATCCCATTTTGCGCTCCCGAGGTTGCGCACTTGGTTCACCAAGGTCTTGAGCCGGTTGTACATGTCTTGTGGCTCCTCCCCTTGGCGAAGACGGAAGCGACCGAGCTCCCCCTCGATCGTTTCCCGCTTGGTGATCTTGGTGAGTTCATCACCTTCGTGCGCTGTCTTGAGTAGGTCCCAAATCTCTTTTGCATTTTTCAACCCTTGTACTTTGTTGTATTCCTCCTTGCTTAGAGAGGCGAGGAGAATAGTTGCGGCTTGGGAGTTGAAGTGCTCGATTTGGGCTACTTCGTCCGTGTCATAGTCCTCATCCCCTACAGATGGTACCTGTACACCATACTCAACAACATCCCATATACTTTTGTGGAGAGAGGTTAGATGAAATCGCATTAAATTACTCCACATAGCATAATCTTCACCATTAAAAGTTGGTGGTTTGCCTAATGGGACGGAAAGTAAAGGTGTATGTTTAGGAATGCCAGGGTAGCGTAGGGGAATCTTACTATACTTCTTACGCTCTTGGCGTTTAGAAGTGACGGATGCCGCGTCGGAGCCGGAGGTGGATGTCGATGAAGTGTCGGTCTCGTAGTAGACCACCTTCCTCATCCTCTTGTGCTTGTCCCCACTCCGATGCGGCTTGTGAGAAGAAGATTTTTCCTTCTTCTCCTTGTGGTGAGAAGAGGAAGATCTTTTCTCCTTCCGCTTGGAGGAGTTCTTCTTCTTCTCCCTTCTCTTGGTGCGGGACTCTTCCGATGAAGTGCTCCCTTGGCTTGTAGTGGGCTTGTTATCGCCGGTCTCCATCTCCCTCTTGGTGTGATCTCCCGACATCACTTCGAGCGGTTAGGCTCTAATGAAGCACCGGGCTCTGATACCAATTGAAAGTCGCCTAGAGGGGGGGTGAATAGGGCGAAACTGAAAATCTCAATAATAATCACAACTACAAGCCGGGTTAGCGTTAGAAATATAAACGAGTCCGCGAGAGAAGGCGCAAACAAATCGCAAGCAAATGAAGAGAGTGACACGCGGATTTGTTTTACCGAGGTTCGGTTCTTGCAAACCTACTCCCCGTTGAGGAGGCCACAAAGGCCGGGTCTCTTTCAACCCTTCCCTCTCTCAAACGGTCCCTCGGACCGAGTGAGCTTTTCTTCTTCTCAATCAAACGGGAACAAAACTTCCCCGCAAGGGCCACCACACAATTGGTGCCTCTTGCCTTGGTTACAATTGAGTTTTGATCACAAGAACAAGTGAGAAAGAAAGAAAGCGATCCAAGCGCAAGAGCTCAAAAGAACACGGCAAATCTCTCTCGCTAATCACTAAAGGCTTGAGTGGAATTGGAGAGGATTTGATCTCTTTTGGTGTGTCTAGAATTGAATGACTAGCTCTTGTAAGTGGTTGGAAGTTGGAAAACTTGGATGCAATAAATGGTGGGGTGGTTGGGGTATTTATAGCCCCAACCACCAAACTTGACCGTTGGCTGGAGGCGTCTGTTCGATGGCGCACCGGACAGTCCGGTGCACACCGGACAGTCCGGTGCCCCTGCCACGTCATCAAAGCCGTTGGATTCTGACCGTTGGAGCTTCTGACTTCTGGGCCCTCCTGGGTGTCCGGTGCACACCGGACATGTACTGTTTGATGTCCGGTGCACCAGTATGGGCGTGCCTGACGTCTGCGCGCGCTGCGCGCGCATTAAATGCACCGCAAGTAGCCGTTGGCGCCGAAATAGCCGTTGCTCCGCTGGTACACCGGACAGTCCGGTGCACACCGGACAGTCCGGTGAATTTTAGCGGAGCGGCTGCCGCGCAAACCCGAGGCTGGCAAGTTCCGGAGACCGCGCTTCCATGGAGCACCGGACATGTCCGGTGCACACCGGACAGTCCGGTGAATTATAGCGCGCCGGCTTCCGAGAATTCCCGAAGGCGAAGAGTTTGAAGTCTGAGTCCTCTGGTGCACCGGTGGCGCACCGGACACTGTCCGGTGTACACCGGACAGTCCGGTGCCCCCAGACCAGAGGTGCCTTCGGTTGCCTCTTTGCTCCTTTGTTGAATCCAACACTTGGTCTTTTTATTGGCTAAATGTGAACCTTTTGCACCTGTATAACTTATGCACTAGAGTAAACTAGTTAGTCCAATATTTGTGTTGGACAATTCAACCACCAAAATTATTTAGGAACTAGGTGTAAGCCTAATTCCCTTTCAGGCACCGGACACTGTCCGGTGCCCGATTTCCTTCCTTAAATAGCGAAGCCGACCGTTGGCAGCCTGAGAGCCGTTGGCGCACCGGACATGTCCGGTGCACACCGGACAGTCCGGTGCCGTCTTCTAGCCGTTGGCTCGGCCACGTGTCCCGCGCAGATTGCGCGGCCGACCGTTGGCCCGTCCGACCGTTGGCTCACCGGACAGTCCGGTGCACACCGGACAGTCCGGTGCACACCGGACAGTCCGGTGAATTTTAGCCGTACGTCGCCGGTGAATTCCCGAGAGCAGCCACTTCGCTCGAGCCAGCCTGGCGCACCGGACACTGTCCGGTGCACCACCGGACAGTCCGGTGCTTGCAGACTCAGCAGATTGGATTTTTCCTGTTTCCAGCACTTAGACACAATACATTAGTCCATAAAACAATGTACTAAGTCTGAGAAACATACCTTAATTCTTGATTTGTACTTTGTCCACCTTTTTACACTTAGGCACTTGTGTTGGACACTAAATCACCAAAATACTTAGAAATGGCCCAAGGGCACATTTCCCTTTCAGTTTCCTGCTTCTGCCAGCCACGCTGCTGCGCTGCCACCCATCCCCCCATGGCTGAGCAGCCTCCTCATCCTCCCCCTCCTACTTCCACGTCTTCCCTCCCCTCTCCTCCTCCTCTTGGGCCCGCGCTGCCGCTCCTGGCGCGCGCCGCCACCGCCGGTGGGAGGACCGCTCCCTACGTCGCGCGCGCTCCCCCGGTCTCCCCTGCGCTCGGGCCGGAGTGGGGGTCAAGACCTAGCGCCGCCGGTGGGGCCCTCACCGCCGCGAGCACCGCCTCTGCCCTTACTGCTGTGGCGACTGCGGTTCCCGCGGGGGTTGCAGATCCGGAGGACCCTCCCCCGCACATTCCCCCGTCGCTGGTCGCCAATCCACATCCTGTCGTCGATCAGCCGCCTCCTCCACCGGGCGCGACAGGCACGTCTGTGGGAAGCGGACCTCATGTGGGAGCGCGAGCGCGAGGCCGCCGATGCTATCGCTGCTCAGATTGCCGCGGCGGAACAGCTCCTCGCCTCGCCTGCGGCCCATGACGGCGGGGCCACCTCCTATACACCCGTGGGCGACGTGTACGGCGTCCCGACCGTACCGACCGTCGGCACCGGTCCCCGCACCATCCCCAAGGTGCTCTGGCACTACCCGACTGACCCGCTTGTGGCTCAGCTCCACCTTCAGGCTGAGAGTGTCCAGAACATTCGCCTCATGGTTCCTGTCGTCCTCGAGCCAGAATCGCCGTCCTACGCACGCTGGCGGGACTTACTCCTCCTTACCCTTCGCCGCTACGTCCTGGATGACCACGTCCTCTGCGACCCCACCGGCGTGGCGCCGACTGCCGCGTGGGTCCGCCTCGACAGCATCGTGCTCACCTGGATCATGGGGACGATCTCCATCGACCTCCACAGCCTCCTCCGGAACCTTCCTCACGCTCGGGCTGTTTGGCTAGCCATCGAGGGCCAGTTCCTGGGCAACACCGAGGCCCGGGCTCTCCGCCTCGACGCGGCCTTCCACACCTTCGTCCAGGGGGACCTCAGCGTCGGTGAGTACTGCCGCAAGATGAAGACCATGGCGGACTCACTTGGTGATCTGGGCTGCCCCTTGGAGGACCGCATGCTCGTCCTCAACATCCTCCGCGGCCTCAGCGATCGCTACACCCACCTCCGGTCGTTGATCATGCGCTAGCGTCCCTTCCGTACCTTCCTCCAGGTCCACGACTACCTTGCCCTGGAGGAGATCACTCTGGGTGCTCAGGCTGCATCAATCTCCGGCCCGGGATCCTCGTCCTCCTCGACAGCACTGGCGGCTATCACCCCGACCCGTCCACCTCCTCCGTCACATTCTGCCCTTGGCCCTCATCCACACGGGCCGAGCAGGGGCGGCGGGGGTCGCGATGGCGGAGGCGGGGGCGGTGGTGGCCGTCGCCGCGGTGGTGGCCGCGGTGGTGCCCGTGGCAACGCACCGACGCCGAGACCCCAGCAGGGTGCGACTTGGCCCACTTTCCACCACCCGTGGTCAGGGCGCATCTCCATGTGGCCGTTCTAGGGGCCAGGTTCTGAGGCTCGTCCCCCGGCGGCCATGTTCGCTGGTGCGCAGTCGGGGTTCACCTCGCCGCCGGGGTTCGCCTTCGCCTCTCCGTCGCCCTGGACCTCGACGCCTGCCGCTTCGTCGTGGCCCACACCGCCAGCTTCTCCACCGTCCGGGCTGGTTGGTTAGGACGCGGCCGCCCTGGCTGCCTTCCAGACTCCCACTCTGACTCCGCCGATGGGTCCCGAGTGGATTGCGGACACCGGTGCTACCTACCACACCACTCCCGACCCTGGTATACTCACCTCTGTTCGCCCCCCTTCTTCCTCTCTCCCTTTGTCCATCATGGTAGTGAATGGCTCGTGTCTTCCTTTCACATCTGTGGGTGCCGCCGGCCCTCCCGGCTCTTTTCGTATTCCTGATGTTCTTGTCGCTCCTTCTTTGGTCCACAATCTTCTTTCTATTCGTCGTTTTACTGCTGATAATTCTTGTTCTGTCGAGTTTGACTCTTCTGGTCTTACTGTGAAGGACTCGGCAACTCGGCGCCCCCTCCTCAGATGTGACAGCACTGGCCCCCTCTACACCCTTCGACTTCCGCACGCCACCTCTTCTTCGTCTTCGTCACCTACCACTGCTGTTGTTTTTGCTGCCACCACGTCTCCTACCACCTGGCATCGTCGCCTTGGTCACCCCAGACGCGATGCCTTGATGCAGCTTACTCATAGTGCCACTATCCCATGTACTAGATCACATAATGAGCATCTTTGTCATGCGTGCCAGTTAGGCCGCCATGTTCGTCTTCCTTTTTCTTCTTCTTCCTCGCATGCTACTCATGCATTTGATCTTGTACACTGCGATTTGTGGACTTCACCTATTACCAGTATGTCAGGCTACAAATACTATCTTGTGGTGCTTGATGATTTTTCTCTTTATGTGTGGACTTTCCCTTTGCGTGCCAAGTCTGAAGCTTTCCCCGCCCTCCGCCACTTCTTCGTCTGGGTGTCCACTTAGTTCGGCCTCACCATTAAGGTCGTCCAGTGTGACAATGGTCGGGAGTTTGATAACTCCACCTCCCGCGCCTTCTTTCTCTCCCACGGGATGCAATTGCAGATGTCTTGCCCGTATACCTCCTCCCAGAACGGCAAGGCTGAGCGCATGATCCGCACGATCAACGGCACCATCCGCACTCCTCCTCCAGGCGCACCTACCGGCACGCTTCTGGGCCGAGGGCCTCCACACCTCTACCTACCTCCTCAATCGTCTCCCTTCCACTACGTGCCCGGCCCCCACTCCTCACCAGGCACTCTTCGGTACCCCTCCATGCTATGACCACCTCCGTGTCTTCGGGTGTGCTTGCTACCCGAACACCGCTACCACTGCTCCTCACAAGCTTGCACCCCGTTCCACCCTCTGTGTTTTCTCGGGTACTCCCCGGACCACAAGGGCTACCGCTGCTTGGACCTCTCCTCTCGTCGGGTCCTCATCTCTCGCCATGTGGTGTTTGATGAGTCCGTATTTCCCTACTCCTCCACCACCACACCAACCTCCTCCGACCCTGACCTTGACCTCTTCACTCTCCTTCCGACTGACGCGGTGGTCGAGCCACCTATCCTTCCTCTCTCTGCAGGTACTCGCTCACCGCCTGTCGGTCCTACTACCGGCCCGGTGCCTTGCCCGGGTCCAGTGGTGTCGCCTACGGTGGTGTTGCCTCTCCGCAAGGCCCCGTCTCCGATCGCCCCCGGGCCGAGCGGGGGTGGTGGGACTGCACCGCCTGCGGGGCTGTCGGTACCGGCCCGCTTCGCCCAGCCGATGCGCGTCTACCAGCGCCGGTTGCCGCCGCCGGGGTTCGCACCTCCACCGTCGCCACCACCGCCGCCGTCCCCACCGGTGACCTCTCCTCCGGCGGCACCGCCGGTGGCCCAGTCCCCGCCAGGGACACCTACACCTCCGCCGCGGCCATCCGCGGCACGTGTCGAGACGCCGGTGTACCACCCACCGCTCCTTCACCGCGACCCGCGGCACGTCCACCCGATGGTGACGCGGCACGCGGCTGGTACCCTGCCGCCCCGAGTCCTGGCGGCCACGACCGGAGACTCGCAGGTTTCTCTGGTACCCTCCTCCGTCCGCACCACCCTGCTGGACCCCCACTGGCGTCGGGCGATGGAGGAGGAGTACGCGGCGCTCGTCGCCAACCAGACGTGGGATCTGGTGCCCCGTCCGCCCGGCACCAACGTCGTCACCGGCAAGTGGATCCGGACACACAAGCGGTGGGCCGATGGTACCCTAGAGCGGTACAAGGCTCGCTGGGTTCTTCGGGGCTTCACTCAACGCCCCGGAGTCGACTACGATGAGACCTTCAGCCCGGTTGTGAAGCCGACCACCGTCCGCACGGTGCTCTCGCTGGCCCTCGCTCGCTCCTGGCCAGTTCACCAGCTCGACGTCAAGAATGCCTTCCTGCACGACGCCCTCACCGAGACCGTCTACTGCTGTCAGCCGGCGGGGTTCGTGAACTCCTCTCGCCCTGACATGGTCTGTCGGCTCAACAGGTCCATCTACGGCCTCAAGCAGGCCCCCCGGGCGTGGCACTCCAAACTAGCTACGTTCCTGGTGACCCTGGGCTTCGTGGAGGCCAAGTCAGACACGTCTCTGTTCGTCCACCATCATGGAGCCGAGACTGCCTACTTGCTTCTCTACGTGGATGACATTGTCCTCACCGCCTCCGGCCCGTCACTTCTTCGCCGCCTCATCGACGCACATCAGCGGGAGTTTCCGGTCAAGGATCTAGGCGTGCTTCACCATTTCCTGGGGGTCACTGCTGAGCCTCACCCCTCAGGACTCCTCCTTCACCAGCGACAGTACACTCTTGACATTCTGGAGCGGGCCCAGATGAGTGACTGCAAGCTCTGCTCCACCCCAGTCGATATGCAGGCCAAGCTCTCTGAGGCCACAGGTGACCCAGTAGCGGACCCCACCGGCTACAGGAGTCTTGCCGGTGCCCTTCAGTACCTCACCTTCACCAGGCCAGACATCTCCTACGCCGTGCAGCAGGTCTGTCTCCATATGCACGATCCCCGGGAGCCCCAGCTCGCGGCTCTCAAGCGTAGGGATGGCAACGGGCACATTTTACCCATGTGCCCGCGGGTAAAAACCCTATAGGGTGTGGGTTTGGGTGTGAGTTTGTACCCGTGGGTACGGGTACGGGTTTGATTCTCAACCCGATGGGTTTTTTCTCGTGGATATGAAAATGTTGTACCCGTGCCCGCAAACCCGCATACCCGCGCGCGTGTGTGTATATATATGTATGTATGTATATGTATATATATATATGTATGTATATGTATATATATATATATGTATATGTATGTATATATATGTATGTGTATGTATGTATATATATAATATGACCAAGGTTATTAAGGCGTTAAGGCGAGACATGGCGACCGACCCCCTTCCAAACGCCTAGGCGAGTTAGGCGTGCGGCGAGGCGACGCCATATGAGGATCGCCTAGGCGAGGATATGCAAAAAAAATCCTAACAATCTAACACTTGCAATAACAAAATTGGTAAGGTTAGAGAATACAATACAAGCTTTTTTGTTGTCCATGCTTTGGTATGTACTCTGCCCTTCTCTTTGTTGTTCTTGTAGCATCCATGATCCATCTCTCTTATCGAAGATCCAACCCCTCTTCTTTTCTTTCAAGCTGCAAGCTACATTAACCTTTGAATATTGACATATTAAAACAGTAAGCAGCAGACATGTATATCAAATTAAACCCACAATACATTGGTGGGAATAAAATAGCAGCAGCAACATATGCTAGACTGCTAGTCTTAGTGGCATAATTAAATTAGTTCCAATCCAGCCCCGTAATGACTTAGCGACATAGATCAATCAAAAGATTAAAAGACTAGTTGATTAAGAGCACAAGCAGTGAAGCATTGAAGCACTGCACAAAATTAGGTAAGCTGCAAATCTGAAATCAGCCAACTCTTAGTGAGTCAATATCCATCTTCGAACTCATCTGGAGCAGCCTCAGTGTTTTCTCCACCAACATCATCATGTGCATCTTCAGAATCAGTCACATCAACATCATCATGTGGATCTTGGTCCTCCTCTTCTTCATTGGCTGAACCAAAATCTTCTTCAAAGTCAAACCTTGAGTGTGAAACTCTTGCACGCTTGTTGGCATTCCTTGGAAGATTTCGGCCTCGCAGCGAGCTTGATGCACCCACAGCTTGATCAACAAGTTCCCATGTAAGGCCATTCTCATCCTCACCACAATCACACCCACGAGCACCTTGAGGCTGCACATAGGAGGAATCAGCCCACTCATTATCCTAATCGAACTCTTCAATGACCAAAGGGTCAAAACCTTTCCCTTTCTTCTCACGCCTTATTTGAAACCTAGTCTTCATCCTTCGGTTGTAGGAAACATAGACAATATCATTCAATCTCTTATGCAGCAACCTATTACGTTTCTTTGTATGGATCTACAAAAGAATAATTTGTTGGCTTAAATTCTAGACACAAGCTAAGAATTAAACAATTAGACAAAGACAACAATACTCACAAACTCAAATCTACTCCAGTTTCTCTCACAACCCGATGATGAAGCACAAAGACCAACAATACGCCTAGCAAACCTTTGAATCTCAATAGCACGCCCACCATATGAACGCCACCAATCAACTTGATTGCCAAATGTGAAATACAACATAAATTTAGATGTTAATGTATAAAACCTGCTGCAATTACAAGACAATTAGACAAGCATCACTTACGTGGGTTCATTGTCTCCAGGTTGTTCTTGGCCATTTTGTTTGAGAAGGCCTCTCCTCTAAGAGCTTCATAGTCTAAGGATTGAGCATCAATCTTGGCTCTTGTTTCTTCATCATCCACCATTCTTGCAAGCACATCAAGGAAACAACCTCTTAGTTGGCCAACAGTTGCATCATCATCATCTCGAATGAGAGGATGCAATTTTCCTGGATTCAAATAAAGAGCAGCCCCATACAAAGGATGGTCCATTTGTTTCATCCATCGTTTCTCAATGATGTCTATGATTCTCTTAAGTAAGCTTTTCTTGCTATCAATAGCAAAGCTTAGCTTGATCTTCTCTTTTGCATGTTTCATTAGTGCCGCGACCTCTGGCATTGCAGGTTTCTCATCACCATCAACCACTCTAAGTACAATGAGGAGAGGGGCTGAAGCTCTAAGACAATCTTCAACTTTATTCCAAAACTCCACAGAGAGCACAATATCACAAGCCTCCTTACCTGCAGCAGTTTTTGCCAACTTGTTTCCATTCCATTCTTCACTAAGAAATAGGGCCTTCAAAGGATCCTTGTGCTTGTACAAACTTTTCAAAGTAAGGAAAGCAGTGGCAAATCTAGTGGCTGCAGCTCTCACAAGATCTGCCCCACCTGTCTTCTCTCTCATTAAACTAAGAATTCTACCGTGCCTATAGATGAAAGTTGTGACACGTCTTGCACGTACAATGGGCTTCTTAAATTCCTTCAAGTTTCCTATGTCTTCTAGCATAAGATCTAAGCAATGTGCAGCGCATGGGCTCCAAAAAAGTGAAGGAAACCTCTCCATAAGTATCCTACCTGTTGCCTTGTAGTTAGCCCCATTATCAGTGATAACCTGAACCACTTTTTCTTTCCCAATCTCTTCAATTTTCATCCCTAATAAATCCGCTAGCATAAATGCATCATGAACTTCACTTGATGCATCCACAGACTCTAAGAAGTATGTCCCCTCTGGACTATTCACAAGGAAGTTGATCAAATGCCTGCCCCTCCTATCTGACCATCCATCCGACATAAGCGTGCAACCATAATGCTTCCATGCCCTCTCATGTTCCTCCCTCATAGTACTTGTCAATTTCACAGCATCCTTTAGCAATGGCTGCCCAAGTTGATATGGAGATGGAGGCTTATAGCCTGAACCAAACTGGGCAGTTGCCTCAACTGCAACCTGAAATTGTCTTGCTGCTGCTGCATTAAATGGCACACCGCATTCATAAAACCACAAAGCCCATTGCATATCGACATAATTCTTCTCCTCTTTGGACTTCATCTTGGATGGAATTGTGGGTTGAGAACACCCTTTACGCCTTTCATCAACTACATCTTCAGGTGATTTCCGAAGCATCTCCACAATTGACTTTTGCTTGCTTGCTTGATTTGCCTTGGTCTTGATTGATGTTGTATCCTTGTACAGATAGGTTGCACGCCTGTGTTTGGCTGCAGTCCCTGAACTTGGTTGTACCTTAGAGCCTTGGGATTCTATAGGTTCCTCTTGTTGAACTTGAACAGATTCAGCTGCTGCATCCACCACCATTACTTCCTCTTCCTCCTCTTGCTGCTCATTATCATCTAGGAAAATAACTCTTTTCCTTCTTTTGGATTCCAAGTAATCCCTCATCTCCTTTCTAATTGCAGTAGTGGTCTTTGAACATATCTTTGTATCTCCATAACCACCTGCTAGATGCTGCTTTAGCCTTTTTATCCCTCCAGAAACTATGGTGTCACAAAGGGTGCATGTCACTTGATCTCTATTTGCCAAATTTGCCCAATAACCATACTTCCAACCTGGATCATTTGAGCTAGCCTTCCTTGCTTTGTCTGTCTTTGGATCATAGTTGACATTGTTGACTGAAGATGGGCTAGCCATTGATTGATGAGGGTGCTGCTGCCTGCTGGCTGCTGTAGTGTTGCTGGCTTGCTGCTATGCTGCATAAAAATAGGAGATTAGGGAGAGCAGCAGGCAGCAGCAGAGCAGAGGAACTGAGGAAGTTCAAGAGCAGACAGCAGAGGAATTGAGGAAGAAGAAGCAGACGCAGACAGCAGAGGAAAGAACCGGACCGGCTGGAGCAGAGGATTTCCGCTTGGCTGGAGGAGACAGCAGAGGAAAGAACCGGACCGGACTGGCGCTTGTCGCTTGGCTGGAGGAGGAGGCGGCCCGGCGCACCGGCTGGAGGAGGCGGCGGCGCGACGAGTGGAGGTGGAGGAGAGGCGGCGGCGCGACGAGTCCAGTTGGAGGAGAGGCGGCGCGGCACTGGAAAGGCTTTATTCGCGCGCTGCGCGCAATTGTAAACCTAAAACTACGCGCGCAGAGGCGCCAGCCGCCAGCCCTAAAACAATTCCGCGGCGTCCGTGGCGAATTTTGGACGCCATGGCGACGCCTAGGCGAGCGCGGCGACGCCATACGCATCCATGGCACGGCGAGCCCGACGCCCAGCTTCTACAGCCGCCTGGACGCCTAGGCGACGCCATAATAACCTTGAATATGACAACTTGTGGGTACTGTGCCCGCGGGTGCCATAAACCCGCGGGTAGCGGGTTTGGGTAACATACGCTACCCGTCGCAGGTAGCGGGTACGGGTTTAACATTAATCTCGCGGGTACGGGTTTGTAATCTTTATACCCGCGGGTTTTAAACCCGTTGCCATCCCTACTCAAGCGCCTCCTCCGCTATCTTCAGGGCACCGTCGACTACGGGCTGCTTCTTCATCGGTCTACCTCCTCCCAGCTGGTCGTCTACACCGACGCTGACTGGGCCGGGTGCCCAGACACTCGGCGCTCCACCTCCGGCTACGTCGTCTTCTTAGGCGGCAACCTGGTGTCCTAGTCGTCGAAGCGCCAACCGGTCGTTTCCCGCTCGAGTGCCGAGGCGGAGTACCGTGTCGTGGCCAACGGCGTGGCGGAGGCTGCCTGGCTATGGCAGCTCCTCGCCGAGCTTCACAGTCCCCTCTCCAGGAGCACGCTGGTCTACTGCGACAACGTCAATGCGGTCTACCTCTCCACCAACCTAGTACAGCACCAGCGGACCAAGCATGTAGAGATCGATCTACACTTCGTCCGCGATTATGTCCTCGTTGGTGCTGTTCGGGTCCTCCACATCCCGACCACCTCCCAGTTTGCCGACATCTTCACCAAGGGTCTTCCGTCCTCGACCTTCGCCGAGTTTCGCTCCAGCCTCAACATCAGTAGTGGCTAGTTGAGTCTGTGTGGGGATCCTATTGTGTGTGATGTACTTCTTCTTTTTGAGTCCAGTCTGTAAACTCCGCTGCGACGGAAGTTCAGACTGCGGGGGGGGGGTGTTAGAATATGTGGATTAAGCCCATGAGGCTAAGCCCATGTGGCCTATGTATAAACCCTATATAGCCACCCCCTAGGGTTGGCCCAGTTAATCCAACGGTCATTCTTCCAACAATATGCAACCCCGACACATACTTGCACAGAAGATAACTTGTGGAAATAGAATGAATACTATAACAAACTAACAGTACCGCATCGCTAGCTGATAAACTTAATGCTTTGCCGGAAAAAGTCCGGGCGATTAAAGACTAGTGATATCAATTTCGGCAACAATTAATTTGTTTAAAGAGAACACAACATACAAAACATGAAGTAAATGCAACACAAACACTATAGTGTTAGAGTGGATGTACTAATCAGTTCAACCCAAAAGCTTAAACTATTAGGAGAAGGTAGGCAATCCATTTATACACGTCCACACACTGACTCACATGCAGCTAGAGAGAAAGATGCAATCCACTTATACACTTCAACACCTCCGCTCACATGCAGCCAGAGAGAAAGGCGCAAACATGAAAACAAAGGGACAGGGACACAAATAAAGCCTATGCCATTCTGATACTATGTTAGAGTGGACGTACTAACCAGTTCAACCCAAAAAGCTTAAGCTATTAGAAGAAGGTAGCTAATCCACTTATGCACTTCAACATCCTCACTCACATATCACGTGCAGCAAAAGAAACAAATAAAGCCTCTGATAGGATTCAAAATCAAGACCTCTAGCTTTGATACTATGTTAGAGTGGACGCACTAACCAGTTCAACCCAAAAGCTTAATCTATTAGAAGTTAGGCAATCCACTTATACACTTCAACATATACAAATAGATCATTCTAAATCAACACCATGAACAATTAAACTGGATGTTATATCACCAATAAAGTTTCCAAGAAATTACGGATAAATTTGGCATCCTCCTTACCCCCAAGGCATAAGAGCCGAAGGTTAACACGGTGGCTGATGTGATCCAGTGCTGTTTGCCCTGCTCGTAGGCCACCCTCCTTGCCCAATCCATTACTATCTGCAACAAAGTCACCACCAGATGAAAAGATCGATTTCGACCAGCATTGCAAGCAGAAACTTTTAAGCCCGAAAATCCTAACCCCCATTACCTTGCCGAGCTCGCGTACTACCCGCTCCCTCCTCCGCTCGTCCTCTAGCGAAGGCTCAATCCCCGCGTTGGAAATGAACTAGACCACGTGAAACGTCACTTCCCAAAATCAACCACGGATGCACAAGAAATTACACCATAAGGAACAGCCATGCGTGCGAGCTTTAAGCTTCGAACTTTCACCTTGAGGAGGGAGCGGCTCCGACACTCGTCCATGTACATGATGACCTCGTGCGGGAGCGCCACGGGGATCGGGCGCGGCAGGAGCGCCCCTGGGGTCGGGGGCCCCGCGAAGTACATCACCGTCATCGGCGGGATCGGCGGTGGAGGCGGCGGGCCCATGAGCAACACGGGCGCTAGGGTTTGGGTCTCGGCCCTGCGGGCCGCCGAGCCCCCGATGGCGAGGTCCAGCGCCATTGCTTCTGGAGCGGGCCGCTGGCGAGGGGGAGGAGGCGGTGATCGCCAACCAACCGGCCGCGATTTACCGCCGCGTTGTTGAGTGGGTGGCAAACTCGGAGACGACGAGGTGGACAGAACTTCACGCTTTTGAAATTGTTGAGTAGAGACAGCTTTGGGCGGTAGTCGGAAAGGGAATACCAGTCGCGAGCTGACGCCGCAGAACACTCGGAATTTTTGCGAGCGTGCCACCCACTCATGCGCGATAGCTAGGACGAGGAGCTAGCTGTGGACAAAAAAGGGTCACGTGTTTGGTTTTTTTTTACTAAAGTTTAGCTAGCCAGCTGTCTCTACCTTCGGATGGCTGGTGATGAAAGTTTAGTTCGTGTTCATCTATTGATTACTTGGATGCAGCATTTAAGTCATATGTTATTTGGCCTATAAAATTGTGTCACAAAACTTCTGATTGAGACAGCATTTTTCATCCTTCATTTCATAATACTCTTATTGACACTGTAATATTAAAAATAGTGTGATAAAATTACCATTGAGAATGGCCTTATAAGTATAAAATATAATTTAATTAATAGGTACGCGTGCGTTGCAACGTGAGTTAAAAGTTAGTATAAAATATAGATACAGAACGACAAACGTCACTATGATATGTAAAATTCATGTAGAAAATATCACCGTAACACTAATATTATATTGATGATATAAATTCTTGCACAATAAAATTCCACTGGAGCTTATATTGGCACCAAAATAGTGTTACGCAAATTCACACAAAAAACGGGTGCAAATGTGTTGGATATTGTTTCAAATAAACTAATCAATAATGTATAAATAGATGCTTAGCTAGTTCCAATCATTTAATATATAGGGATTTTTCCTTTGTACTCTATATATATATGGACACTCAGTTTTGAACTTGACTTGTCTCATGCATCCTCCTGGCATATTCCTCATCAGCTTCTTCTACAACACAAATAAAAGAGCATGAGAACAAAATCCTCACCTAAAATCTCGCTTGAAACAGTAAGCGCAAGCTGATGCAGATCGAATTGTAGACATAGAAGATAACATGACAAACACCAATCTCTTAAGATTGCGCTATAGGTAAAAAGGTAAAACAAAGCAAGAAAATGTGGAGCACTTTTTTTTATTCCTGAGTCCTGAGTCCTTCAAAAAATTTAGCACAAGATTGTGAAGGCTGCTTCATACAATTTCACATCTCTACTACTCTATAAGACGATAGTGTAGACGTACACACATTTTGGTGCACGGTTCTGCCTGCAGTCGCCCGCTCTCTCTCGCGCCCGCACTCTCTGCGCCCCCGCCGCCAAACCCGCTAGTTCGCTCCAGTCCGCCATCCCGGCCGCTCCAGTCCGCCGCCCGTGCGGCTGCTCCAAGCAAGGAAAGTCTGCTCCCGCCATCGCCGTCGTCCCCCCTATACCTCGCCCCCAGCACCGAGCGCTGAGCGTCGAGATCGCCGCCCCCCCTATGCCTCTGTCGCCTCCACCTTTGACCACCTCTTCTCCTCCACCTCCGCCACCACTCCACGCGTGCTGCCGCTTTCACCCTTTCCCAGACCTTTTCCTCCTCCATCGTTGACCCGCCCCTCCTACGGTGGCGCCGTCTCCTGAAAGTCGCCTAGAGGGGGGTGAATAGGGCGAAACTGAAATTTACAAATATAAACACAACTACGAGACGGGTTAGCGTTAGAAATAATAATGAGTCCGAGAGAGAGGGCGCAAAACAAATCGTGAGCAAATGCGGAGTGAGACACGATGAATTGTTTTACCGAGGTTCGGTTCTCGCAAACCTACTCCCCGTTGAGGAGGCCACGAAGGCCGGGTCTTTTTCAACCCTTTCCCTCTCTCAAACGGTCCCTCCGACCGAGTGAGCTTCTCTTCTCAAATCAACCCGGGAATAAAACTTCCCCGCAAGGACCACCACACAATTGGTGTCTCTTGCCTTGGTTACAAATGAGTTTATGATCACAAGAACAAATGAGAAAGAAAGAAGCAATCCAAGCGCAAGAGCTCAAAAGAACACGGCAAATCTCTCTCGCTAATCACTAAAGCCTTGTGTGGAATTGGAGAGGATTTGATCACTTGAGTGTGTCTAGAATTGAATGCCTAGCTCTTGTAAGTGGTTGAGAAGTGGAAAACTTGGATAACTTGAATGGTGGGTGGTTGGGGGTATTTATAGCCCCAACCACCAAACTAGCCGTTTGGTGGAAGCTGTCTGTCGAATGGTGCACCGGACAGTCCGGTGCACACCGGACATGTCCGGTGCGACAGCCACATCACCAGGCCGTTGGGTTCCGACCGTTGGAGCTCTGTCTTCTGGGCCCGTCTGGATGTCCGGTGGCGCACCGGACATGTACTGTAGAGTGTCCGGTGCGCCAGCATGGGCATGCCTGCCCTTTGCACGCGCTGGCGCGCAATAAATGCGCTGCAGGTAGCCGTTGGCGCCTGAAGTAGCCGTTGCTTCGCAGTTACACCGGACAGTCCGGTGTACACCGGACATGTCCGGTGAATTATAGCGGAGCAGCGTTGCGGTTTCCCGAAGCTAGCGAGTTCCTGAGGCCGCTCTTCCTTGGAGCACCGGACACTGTCCGGTGTACACCGGACAGTCCGGTGAATTATAGTGGAGTTGCCTCTGGATTTTCCCGAAGACGACGAGTTTGCACTGGAGTCCTCTGGTGCACCGGACAGTCCGGTGCGCCAGACCAGAGGTGCCTTCGGTTGTCCATTTGCTCTTTTGTTGAACCCAATACTTGGTCTTTTTATTGGCTAAGTGTGAACCTTTGGCACCTGTATAACTTATGCACTAGAGCAAACTAGTTAGTCCAATTATTTGTGTTGGGCAATTCAACCACCAAAATTAATTAGGGACTAGGTGTAAGCCTAATTCCCTTTCAATCTCCCCCTTTTTGGTGATTGATGCCAACACAAACCAAAGCAATTATAAAAGTGCATAATTGAACTAGTTTGCATAATGTAAGTGCAAAGGTTGCTTAGAATTGAGCCAATAAATGTTATTTACTAGACATGCATGGATTGTTTCTTTATTTTTAACATTTTGGACCACGCTTGCACCACAAGTTTTGTTTTTGCAAATTCTTTTAGTAAATACTTTTCAAAGTCCTTTTGCAAAATAGTCAAAGGTAAATGAATAAGATTTTGAGAAGCATTTTCAAGATTTGAAATTTTCTCCCCTTGTTTCAAATGCTTTTCCTTTGACTAAAACAAAACTCCCCCTTAATAAATTCTCCTCTTAGTGTTCAAGAGGGTTTTAAGATATCAAGTTTTGAAAATACTACTTGCTCCCCCTTTAGAACACAAAGAGATACCAATTTGAAATTTACCAATTGAAAATCATTAATTTAAAAATTAGGGTGGTGGTGCGGTCCTTTTGCTTTAGGCTAATACTTTCTCCCCCTTTGGCATGAATCGCCAAAAACGGATACTTTGAGTGAAATATAAGCCCTTTTTCTAACTACTTTCTCCCATTTGGCAAATAAAACATATGAGTGAAATTATACTAAAGATGGAGAGTGAAGCGGAGCGACGGCGAAGGATGAGTAGTAGAGTGGAGTGGAAGCCTTTGTCTTCGCCGAAGACTCCAATTCTCTTTCAATATACCTATGACTTGGTTTGAAATACACTTGAAACACACATTAGTCATAGCATATATAAAAGAGATATGATCAAAGGTATACTTATGAGCTATGTGTGCAAATTAGCAAAAGAAGTTCCTAGAATCAAGAATATTGAGCTCATGCCTAAGTTTGGTAAAAGATTGTTCATCAAGTGGCTTGGTAAAGATATCGGCTAATTGATCTTTAGTATTAATGTATGCAATCTCGATATCCCCCTTTTGTTGGTGATCCCTAAGAAAATGATACCGAATGGCTATGTGTTTAGTGCGGCTATGCTCAACGGGATTATCCGCCATGCGGATTGCACTCTCATTATCACATAGAAGAGGAACTTTGGTTAGTTTGTAACCGTAGTCCCGCAGGGTTTGCCTCATCCAAAGCAATTGCGCGCAACAGTGGCCTGCGGCAATATACTCGGCTTCGGCGGTAGAAAGAGCGACCGAATTTTGCTTCTTTGAAGCCCAAGACACCAAGGATCTTCCCAAGAACTGGCAAGTCCCCGATGTGCTCTTTCTATTAATCTTACACCCCGCCCAATCAGCATCCGAATAACCAATCAAATCAAATGTGGATCCCCGAGGGTACCAAAGCCCAAACTTAGGAGTATAAGCCAAATATCTCAAGATTCGTTTTACGGCCGTAAGGTGGGATTCCTTAGGGTCGGATTGGAATCTTGCACACATGCAAACGGAAAGCATAATGTCCGGTCGAGATGCACATAAATAAAGCAATGAACCAATCATCGACCGGTATACCTTTTGATCGACGGATTTACCTCCCGTGTCGAGGTCGAGATGCCCATTGGTTCCCATGGGTGTCTTGATGAGCTTGGCATCCTTCATTCCAAACTTGGTTAGAATGTCTTGAGTGTACTTCGTTTGGCTAATGAAGGTGTCCTCTTGGAGTTGCTTGACTTGGAATCCTAGAAAATACTTCAACTCCCCCATCATCGACATCTCGAATTTCTGTGTCATGATCCTACTAAATTCTTCACATGTAGATTCGTTAGTAGACTCAAATATGATATCATCAACATAAATTTGGCATACAAACAAATCATTGTCAAGAGTTTTAGTGAATAAAGTAGGATCGGCTTGCCGACTTTGAAGCCATTTGCAATAAGGAAATCTCTAAGGCATTCATACCATGCTCTTGGGGCTTGCTTGAGCCCATAAAGCGCCTTAGAGAGCCTATAGACATGGTTAGGGTACTCACTGTCTTCAAAGCCGGGAGGTTGCTCAACATAGACTTCTTTCTTGATTGGTCCATTGAGGAAGGCACTCTTCACGTCCATTTGATAAAGCTTGAAGCCATGGTAAGTAGCATAGGCTAATAATATGCGAATGGACTCAAGCCTAGCTACGGGTGCATAGGTTTCACCAAAATCCAAACCTTCGACTTGTGAATACCCCTTGGCCACGAGTCGAGCTTTGTTCCTTGTCACCACACCATGCTCATCTTGCTTGTTGCGGAAGACCCACTTGGTTCCTACAACATTTTGATTAGGACGTGGAACTAAGTGCCATACCTCGTTCCTCGTGAAGTTGTTGAGCTCCTCTTGCATCGCCATCACCCAATCCGAATCTTGAAGTGCTTCCTCTACCCTGTGTGGCTCAATAGAGGAAACAAAAGAGTAATGCTCACAAAAATGTGCAACACGAGATCGAGTGGTTACCCCCTTATGAATGTCGCCGAGGATGGTGTCGACGGGGTGATCTCGTTGTATTGCTTGGTGGACTCTTGGGTGTGGCGGCCTTGGTTCTTCATCCTCCTTGTCTTGATCATTTGCATCTCCCCCTTGATCATTGTTGTCATCTTGAGGTGGCTCATTTCTTTGATCTTCTCCTTTATCAACTTGAGCCTCGTCCTCATTTTGAGTTGGTGGAGATGCTTGTGTGGAGGAGGATGGTTGATCTTGTGCTTGTGGAGGCTCTTCGGGTTCCTTAGGGCACACATCCCCAATGGACATGTTCCTTAGCGCGATGCACGGAACCTGTTCTTCACCTATCTCATCAAGATCAACTTGCTCTACTTGAGAGCCGTTAGTTTCATCAAACACAACGTCACAAGAAACTTCAACAAGTCCTGAGGACTTGTTAAAGACCCTATATGCCCTTGTGTTTGAGTCATATCCTAGTAAAAAGCCTTCTACAGTTTTAGGAGCAAATTTAGATTTTCTACCTCTTTTAACAAGAATAAAGCATTTGCTACCAAAAACTCTAAAATATGAAATATTGGGCTTTTTACCGGTTAGGAGTTCGTATGATGTCTTCTTGAAGATTCGGTGTAGATATAACCGGTTGATGGCGTAGCAAGCGGTGTTAACCGCCTCGGCCCAGAACCGATCCGGTGTCTTGTACTCATCAAGCATGGTTCTTGCCATGTCCAATAGAGTTCGATTCTTCCTCTCTACTACACCATTTTGTTGTGGCGTGTAGGGAAAGGAGAACTCATGCTTGATGCCCTCATCCTCAAGAAAGCTTTCAATTTGAGAGTTCTTGAACTCTGTCCCGTTGTCGCTTCTAATTTTCTTGATCCTTAAGCCGAACTCATTTTGAGCCCGTCTCAAGAATCCCTTTAAGGTCTCTTGGGTATGAGATTTTTTCTGTAAAAAGAATACCCAAGTGAAGCGAGAATAATCATCCACAATAACTAGACAGTACTTACTCCCGCCGATGCTTATGTAAGCGATCGGGCTGAATAAATCCATGTGTAGGAGCTCCAGTGGCCTGTCACTTGTCATGATGTTCTTGTGTGGATGATGAGTGCCAACTTGCTTCCCGGCTTGGCATGCACTACAAATCCTGTCTTTCTCAAAATGAACATTTGTTAGTCCTAAAATGTGTTCTCCCTTTAGAAGCTTATGAAGATTCTTCATTCCAACATGAGCTAGTCGGCGGTGCCAGAGCCAACCCATGTTAGTCTTAGCAATTAAGCAAGTGTCGAGTTCAGCTCTATCAAAATCTACTAAGTATAGCTGACCCTCTAACACTCCCTTAAATGCTATTGAATCATCACTTCTTCTAAAGACAGTGACACCTACATCCGTAAATAGACAGTTGTAGCCCATTTCACAATTGAGATACGGAAAGCAAATTGTAATCTAATGAATCAACAAGAAAAACATTGGAAATGGAGTGGTCAGGAGATATAGCTATTTTACCCAAACCTTTGACCAAACCTTGGTTTCCATCCCCGAATGTAATAGCTCGTTGGGGATCTTGGTTTTTCTCGTAGGAGGAGAACATCTTCTTCTCCCCCGTCATGTGGTTTGTGCACCCGCTATCGATGATCCAACTTGAGCCCCCGGATGCATAAACCTACAAAACAAGTTTAGTTCTTGACTTTAGGTACCCAAACGGTTTTGGGTCCTTTGGCATTAGAAACAAGAACTTTGGGTACCCAAACACAAGTCTTGGAGCCCTTGTGTTTGCCCCCAACAAACTTGGCAACTACCTTGCCGGATTTGTTAGTAAGCACATATGATGCATCAAAAGTTTTGAATGAAATGTCATGATCATTTGATGCACTAGGAGTTTTCTTTCTAGGCAACTTAGCACGGGTTGGTTGCCTAGAGCTAGATGTCTCACCCTTATACATAAAAGCATGGTTAGGGCCAGAGTGAGACTTTCTAGAATGAATTCTCCTAATTTTGCTCTCGGGATAACCAGTAGGGTACAAAATGTAACCCTCGTTATCCTGAGGCATGAGAGCCTTGCTCTTAACAAAGTTAGACAAATTTTTAGGAGGGGCACTAAGTTTGACATTGTCTCCCTTTTGGAAGCCAATGCCATCCTTGATGCCAGGGCGTCTCCCATTATAGAGCATACTTCTAGCAAATTTAAACTTTTCATTCTCTAAGTTATGCCTGGCAATTTTAGCATCTAATAATGCTATATGATCATTTTGTTGTTTAATTAAAGCCATGTGATCATGAATAGCATCAATATCAATATCTCTACATCTAGCACAAATAGACACATGCTCAATAGTAGATGTAGAGGGTTTGCAAGAATTAAGTTCAACAATCTTAGCACGCAAAATATCATTGTTATCTCTAAGATTGGAAATTGTAACATTGCAAACATCTAATTCTTTAGCCTTAACAAACAATTTCTCATTCTCATCTCTAAGGCTAGCAAGAGAAATATTCAACTCATCAATCCTAGCAAGTAAATCGACATTATCATCTCTAGGATTGGAAGTTGAAACATTACAAACATGAGAATCAACCTTAGCAATTAATTTAGCATTTTCATTTCTAAGGTTGGCAATAGTGTCATGGCAAGCGCTTAGCTCACTAGATAGTTTTTGACATTTTTCAATTTCTAGAGCATAAGCATTTTTAACCTTAACATGTTTCTTGTTTTCCTTAATTAGGAAGTCCTCTTGGGAATCCAAAAGGTCATCCTTTTCATGTATAGCACTAATTAATTCATTTAATTTTTCCTTTTGTTCCATGTTAAGGTTGGCAAAAAGGGTACGCAAGTTATCCTCCTCATCACTAGCATTTTCATCACTAGAAGATTCATATTTAGTGGAGGATTTAGATTTGACCTTCTTCCTTTTGCCGTCCTTTGCCATGAGGCACTTGTGGCCAATGTTGGGGAAGAGGAGTCCCTTGGTGACGGTGATGTTGGCGGCGTCCTCGTCGTCGGAGGAGGAGTCGGTGGAGCTTTCGTCGGAGTCCCACTCGCGACACACGTGGGCATCGCCGCCCCTCTTCTTGTGGTACCTCTTCTTTTCTTTCCTCTTGCCCTTCTTGTCGTTATCCCTGTCACTGTCACTTGACAATGGATATTTGGCAATAAAGTGACTGGGCTTACCAAACCTTCTTGGAATGGGATTTGTAGTCCTTCCCTTTCCGTTGCTTGAGGATTTGGCGAAAGCTTTTGATGATTAAAGCCATCTCCTCATTGTCGAGCTTGGAGGCGTCAATTGGTTGTCTACTTGGTGTAGACTCCTCCTTCTTCTCCTCCGTCGCCTTAAATGCCACAGGTTGTGCTTCGAACGTGGAGGGTTCATCAAGCTCGTTGATCTTCTTTGAGCCTTTAATCATACATTCAAAGCTCACAAAATTCCCGATTACTTCCTCGGGAGTCATTAGTGTGTATCTAGGATTACCACAAATTAATTGAACTTGAGTGGGGTTAAGGAAAATGAGAGATCTTAGAATAACCTTAACCACCTCGTGGTCGTCCCATTTCTTGCTCCTGAGGTTGCGCACTTGGTTCACCAAGGTTTTGAGACGGTTGTACATATCTTGTGGCTCCTCTCCTTGGCAAAGACGGAAACGACCGAGCTCCCCCTCGATCGTTTCCCGCTTGGTGATCTTGGTGAGTTCATCACCTTCGTGCGCGGTCTTGAGTAAGTCCCAAATCTCCTTCGCATTTTTCAATCCTTGCACCTTGTTATATTCCTCTCTACTTAGAGAGGCGAGGAGAATGGTTGTGGCTTGGGAATTGAAGTGCTTGATTTGGGCCACTTCATCCACATCATAGTCTTCATCCCCTACGGATGGTACCTGTACACCAAACTCAACAACATCCCATATACTTTTGTGGAGTGAGGTTAGATGAAATCGCATTAAATCACTCCACCTAGCATAGTCTTCACCATCAAACGTTGGTGGTTTGCCTAATGGGACGGAGAACAAAGGTGTATGTTTAGGAATGCGAGGGTAGCGTAAGGGGATCTTACTATACTTCTTACGCTCTTGGCACTTAGAAGTGACGGACGCCGCGTCGGAGCCGGAGGTGGATGTCGATGAAGAATCGGTCTCGTAGTAGACCACCTTTCTCATCCTCTTTTTCTTGTCCCCACTCCGATGCGGCTTGTGGGAAGAAGATTTTTCCTTCTTCTCTTTGTGGTGTGAAGAAGACTTCTTCCCTTTGCAGGAGTCCTTCTTCTTCTCCTTCCTCTTGGTGCGGGACTCTTCCGATGAGGTGCTCCCGTGACTCGTAGTGGGCTTGTCTCCGGTCTCCATCTCCCTCTTGGTGTGATCTCCCGACATCACTTCGAGCGGTTAGGCTCTAATGAAGAACCTGGCTCTGATACCAATTGAAAGTCGCCTAGAGGGGGGGTGAATAGGGCGAAACTGAAATTTACAAATATAAACACAACTACGAGACGAGTTAGCGTTAGAAATAATAATGAGTCCGAGAGAGAGGGCGCAAAACAAATCGTGAGCAAATGCGGAGTGAGACACGATGAATTGTTTTACCGAGGTTCGGTTCTCGCAAACCTACTCCCCATTGAGGAGGCCACGAAGGCCGGGTCTTTTTCAACCCTTTCCCTCTCTCAAACGGTCCCTCCGACCGAGTGAGCTTCTCTTCTCAAATCAACCCGGGAATAAAACTTCCCCGCAAGGACCACCACACAATTGGTGTCTCTTGCCTTGGTTACAAATGAGTTTATGATCACAAGAACAAATGAGAAAGAAAGAAGCAATCCAAGCGCAAGAGCTCAAAAGAACACGACAAATCTCTCTCGCTAATCACTAAAGCCTTGTGTGGAATTGGAGAGGATTTGATCACTTGAGTGTGTCTAGAATTGAATGCCTAGCTCTTGTAAGTGGTTGAGAAGTGGAAAACTTGGATAACTTGAATGGTGAGTGGTTGGGGGTATTTATAGCCCCAACCACCAAACTAGCCGTTTGGTGGAAGCTGTCTGTCGAATGGTGCACCGGACATGTCCGGTGCGACAGCCACATCACCAGGCCGTTGGGTTCCGACCGTTGGAGCTCTGTCTTCTGGGCCCGCCTGGATGTCCGGTGGCGCACCGGACATGTACTGTAGAGTGTCCGGTGCGCCAGCATGGGCATGCCTGCCCTCTGCACGCGCTGGCGCGCAATAAATGCGCTGTAGGTAGCCGTTGGCGCCTGAAGTAGCCGTTGCTTCACAGTTACACCGGACAGTCCGGTGTACACCGGACATGTCCGGTGAATTATAGCGGAGCAGCGTTGCGGTTTCCCGAAGCTGGCGAGTTCCTGAGGCCGCTCTTCCTTGGAGCACCGGACACTGTCCGGTGTACACCGGACAGTCCGATGAATTATAGTGGAGTTGCCTCTGGATTTTCCCGAAGACGACGAGTTTGCACTGGAGTCCTCTGGTGCACCGGACATGTCCGGTGGCACACCGGACAGTCCGGTGCGCCAAACCAGAGGTGCCTTCGGTTGTCCCTTTGCTCTTTTGTTGAACCCAATACTTGGTCTTTTTATTGGCTAAGTGTGAACCTTTGGCACCTGTATAACTTATGCACTAGAGCAAACTAGTTAGTCCAATTATTTGTGTTGGGCAATTCAACCACCAAAATTAATTAGGGACTAGGTGTAAGCCTAATTCCCTTTCATCTCCTCCCCGTGCTCCTCCTCCTCGCCCTCCGTGTCGTCGAGATCTGCGCATGGCAGCCTGCAAGTACGCCCTCGTCGCCATCTTCGACTCGAAGACTGAAGCCAAGCTTGCCGCCACCTCGCTCGTCCCCGGATCCGCTGTGTTGACCCCGACCAGCGCCGCCATTCCGTCTGCTACTACTTTCGCCAAGGCATTCCGGGGCCATTTTGTGCCACTGCGCCCGGACAAGAACATCGTCAAGAGCTTGGTCATGCAACGAGACGAGTTCGTGGCGCAGCCCCGTGCTGCGCTCGAGCGAACACGGAGGTCGGCGGCGAGGTTGTCGTGTGGGGAGTGGAGGACGAGGGAGATGACGCGGGGCAGCCACGGCAATGCAGAGGCGTGAGTCTCGGCTCCGCGAGGTCCAGGTACGGCTCGATACATTCGCTCCCTGCCTTGGTTCCGCTCTGCTGTGCTCTCGCTATGGTTCCGCTCTGCTCTCGCCTCGCCAAGCGGCCGGGGTGTTAGGTCTGTTGCTGTGGTGCTAGCGCAGGGATTCGTCGCGAAGCCAAAGTCGCTGCCCGACGGGACGACAAACCTGATGATCTGGCAATGCACCATCCCGACACTTCATGTACAGAATCGTATGCACGCAGCACAGGTGACTGTCTATTCAGTTCTCTATAATTCCAAATCCCATCTTCAATTCACTCGGCCCCCGAGCTGCCGCTGGATCCTTCGCGCAGATGATGGCGGGGCTATCGTAGGCGCCGGTGGATCGTCGCATAGACTACTCTCTGTTATCATACTGCGGATGCTATCACATGTGGTCAATTGAGCTCGCAGCTTCACCCTGGAACACAATCTTTTGGCCATAGTGCATTCCTTTCTCAATATGAACCTCAAGATCCGTCCTCTCCTGAACAAGTTTGCTGGAAGATAGACACAAGTGGAATTCGAGTAGCATACCTGACCCACTACATTCAGGGCAAAAAAATGTTCATCTGTTGGATCATGTCTAATCCTATCTGCCTTGTTATAGTCCTCATTCCTACACCATGACATTCGTAGCATGTTCTTATCCATGAAAAAAATCATCTGAAATAAAATGGTCCAAGTTCAATCAAGTAAGCATTGTGTATCCTCATACCTTTTCTAGGTCTCCACCCCTAGCTTCTCAGGGTGGCTCTTTATAGCATCTAGTATGCCTTTTTAGCTCATCCTAGCTTGCAGTATTGGAGATGTCATGCCAAGGACCTCATAGTACTTGGAGTTGTTGCTCCTCCTTGGAGCATGCCCAAACATGTATTTCAATCACAGGACAATTCCCATGCAATTCTAAAAAGAGAGATAAAACGCAACTAAATCAACTAAAGAAAATTAGCCTAAAAATCACCAATTTAAATATTCATTCTACAACAGACCTTGAAAGACAAACAATTTTATGATCTGCTGCAACATCAACTCAGTATCATAAATGTGGATGTTTTATAAGCATCTACAGTAGGCTAGAACAATTGTAAGCAGGGGCTGGCCCAGTATGAAAACAAAGGCATGCACAAGAACTCAACCTATGGACCAAAATTATGACATCATACACACAAACCCCCTAAATTTGTGCAACTACAAAATTGAGCAAGCAGACCCAATTAAGAAATGGAACTAAATTGCATAATATAACCATGGATCCTCATGTCATGATAAAGTCTGTAAGAGGTCAAATAACACCTCCTTCACACACCAAGAATCGATCATAAAGGCATTGTTAAATTTCCACATTTATACGCCAACTCTCACACCAATAATTAAGATAGCTTCCACTATTGTTTAGCATGGACTTTGTAGAGCTCAGAGGGAGCATTTTTATGCAATTTAGAGTTCACAAGCTGCTCCTCCAGCGTCATCTTAATGTCCTTCACTTCCTGCACCAGTCTTGCTCCTCTGCAAACTCTTGCCATGAAGAGAGACAAAGGCGAGACCTTGGAGGGAGGAGCAGGTTGTGTACAAGGAAGATGGTAAATTTTCCAATTCAAAGATGCTCAGAAAATAAAAGAAAGTTATAATTGTCAAATTTGGTATTCTACTTTCTTTTATTGATTTGCATCAGATTTTGTTGGGTGCATCAGATTTTGCTGGGTGGCGTTCCAGCAAAACCTAGCACGTGCATCAGATTTTGTTGATTTGCTTTCGCTCCTGATCGTCTCCCTTCCCTAATGTTTTCCTCTGTGCAGAAATCCTCCATACATGCAGCTCGTGCTCAGGGCATCATTTCTTCTAGCTTCTGGAAGTCGGACAAGCACAAGGTGCAGAGACTGTAAGATTGAGTTGAACGCTTCCTAGGACCGAATGTTTTCCTCACCGTTTTTACTAGATGTAGTAGAAATGAAGCCTCTGCTTGTATTTATGCAGAGAGTGTAGGTAGTCATATCTATATTACTACTACCAACTGCATTGTCGTTTTCTTTTGTGTGTGTTGCCTCTGCTTGTATTTATGCTGCTGCCTACTCATGGATGTGCATTCCTCCCTTTTCAGAGCTCTGTAGAACAGCTTGCATGACCCAATCCCTGTAAAGATCAAGAACTGCACCGAGCTCAGGGCAATGTAAGATTCCATTTTAATCTATCTCTTGTTTTCTTCTTACTATCTGTATGCCAGGTAGTGTTAAAAAATTTAGTATGTGTGTAGATCTGCTCATGCTTCTTATATGCATTTGGTTACTCCATTTTTGTTAATGTAAGATTCCATTTTTATTCGTCCACTGTTTTCTTCTTACTATCAGTACGGTAGGTAATATTAAACAAAAAATTCAGTATGTGTTAGATATGTTCGTGCTTCTTATATATTTTGTTCTACATGCACTGTGATTATTTAAACAAGTTCATTTGGGGGTGGGGGGTTAAGACAACAAGCGTGAGGAGAAAATTGATGAGAATTCAGGCAGTAATCCTATCGAGGTCCAAACGCACAGTCTGATTAGTGTTTTTTTGCTATGCAACATTGGAAAAACTGAAACCTTTATGTTATTTTGAATACACGTCAATTATTTAAATGACATTATTGGGGAAAATGGCCTTTAGGAGAGCAAACATGAAGAGAAAAATGATGAGAATTCAAGCAGCAATCATGTCGAGGTTCACGAGCACGATCTTGTCAGTGTTTTTTTTGCTATGCAACATGGGAAAACTGAAACCTCTTATGCTATTTATGCAATTGTTATCATAGCCTTATGTTCATTATTTCTTCTGGATTTGAGTTTCAGGAAAAAGAACATGTTGAAGAAGTTGACGAAGTCAAGCAGCAACCATGTCGAGATTAGTGAATAAAAATTTCGGTACGTGTTAGATCTGTTCGTGCTTCTTATATATTTTATTCTACATGCACTGCGATTATTTACACATGTTCAGTTGTATTCTCAAAGGGAAACATTCAGGTTTCATAGTATATCCTTTTGATATTGCTCAGAATTTGGAATATTTGTCTTACCTCTATTTCCCACCTGATCAGTTCTGCGCCGCGATGTCGAGGAACGTGGCGGCCTCGTTGCTGATCGAGGAGCTGCCGCCGGCGAGGTCGGAGAGGGAGTAGATGGTGATGAAGTGTCACACCCGGCTTTAAAGGACCAAGCCAGGTGCATCTCATACATGCGCCAAGAAGACAACATATACAATAACAGAGTGCATAGAGATAAATGTCACAATATAATCAGAGTACATATTACATAGCGGAAGACTTACAAAATAAAAGAATAAATATAAAACGAACTAAGGATCGTCGGCGCCAATGTCAACTGAGAAACGCCACCTAGATCAGATCAAACTCCTTGATACTTGACTCCACTTGAAACCACCTGTTCTTCTCCTGTGGGGGGGTGTGAGACAGCAAGAGTGAGCTCACATATGTTCATCGCTCAACAAGTTGTGGGGAATAATGTGACATGAACTCACCAAAGGTGGGAGTTCATGTAGTGTAAGGCTTATCAACAATAGGGGTTAAAGCTGAGCATTGCTTTTAAGTAGTTGGTCAAACTTTTATTAGCAGTTACTAAGTGTAAGTGAATACCAAACCATAATAAAATAATAGAACACAATTAATAACAAATCCCATGCAAATGCAAATGACAAATTGAGTTTAGGTTCCATAATTTAATCATCGGAGAGTCCTGAGCCGCTCATGACCGTGAGCTCGGCTAGTATACCAGTTTTACACTCTGCAGAGGTTGTACCCTTTACCCACAAGTCGTGTTTCCCATGTCGCCAGGGTTAGCTAGGCCCTTAGACACTACCAAGGTGAATGGCTAGGGATCCACTACGAGGCCTTTACAAAGTTCCACTAGCTTCCGAAAACCCGCTACAGTTTATAGGAAGTTCCAATGCAGGGTTCTCGTCTGACCGCCATCGCAGCAAAATCAAACAAGGACCTCCCTACACTGACCACTCCCCTACTGCCCTTGCCCCTTTCGGGTAAGGTAGTCTTCCACTAGCTTTCCTAATTAGTCAGCCAAGGGGTCCCATTCCTCCCTTGTGGTGGCACGTGGTTCTCAAGTTAAGCTCCATGTTCCAATTAACAATAACATAATGATCTTGATATGAACATAAATAGAATAACAAAATAACTGGAACATGGATATAATGAAATATTAACCCAAAAACCACGTAAAGCAATAGCATAACTACCCATGTGATTCAGGGGTAAACAAGGTAAACAGGATAAACAGTCTAGGGAAACCTATTGGGTCCCATCAAAATTAAACCTATGCATGGTAAATGATTATAAAGAACATTATTGGGTAACAAAAGTGAATCAAGGGCACAACTTGCCTGGCACTTGAGATTCCAGGTACCAACTTGCTTTTCAGATGACACGTGTCCTCGAGCTAGTCGTAGCAATACAAACAAACATGGTATAGATAAAATTAACATCACACCAAACATAATAACAAACTGAATGATAATGATCTACGCGTCGCTATGAGACTAACGCAATTTGAACGGATCAAATCGGAGTTAAAACGGAGGAGATACGAATTTCCTAAGGTTTTATGTATTTGATACGAGATTAGCTAAGAAATAAATTTTAACACCATTTTCATGTTAAAACAGAGACACTAAGTATTAAACAATATTAATACAAAATTATAGGAACTGGAATGGACTAAAAAGGAGTTAGTATGAATTTTCTATGAATTACCCAAGTTTTATAATTATTTTTATACTCAAAATCAATTTCTAAATCTATTTCTCTGGTTTTATTTAATTCCTGGACTGTGCCTCAATTTATATAGAAAGCAGGGGCCTCTGCGCAAATATTCCCGTGACTCAGGCGAATCCCCTTGCGGACGGCGGGTTGAATAGCTTAAAGTGGAGGGTCTCTTTAAGAAAATAAGCCAACGAAGGGGTATCCTCAGTTTCTGGCCGCACGATCTAAGGTCAAGGGCTGGGATTAGATTCCTATACTCGCGAACCGTTACCAAACGGCAACCGCCCAATTGGGATTGGACGGACAAGATCGTTCTGCGCGAAACACGTTGTCTATCGGTCATCGCCATATCAACGGTTCTCATCGATCACGACGAAGCGTTTCCCATACCGTCTAATCTAGGCCATCCATTATCAGATCGATGATCCAGAGCCGATTACGCCGAACCAGCGCAATGGATTCTAATCACGCCCGTCCCGTTCGGATCCAACAGTTGGCCAGGCTTCTTCCACCTCACCGCATGCCGTCGGATGATATCCGCAACTCCACCGCGGCAGACCCGACGACCGGCTCTCGCCACCGCTATCCACTACCCCATTTGCTCCTGAGGTCAGTGCAACGCAAAGAGGAAATCCGAGTGATCTGGATCGAGGTAGCTTACCAGTGGTTGAAGTTGGAGTGGTCCTCAACCACGGCGCGGATCGATCCACGGTGGAACCCGACGCCGGTGAAGTATCGCCCAGGTCAACGTTGCAAAACCCGCTTCACCACGCACGACTTCAAACACTGGGATCACGAGCCCCCGCCATCGATGACCCACCCCCACAGCAGAGAGGGAAGTAACCGAAGGGCCCCGACGGTGATGTGCGATCCGCACACCGGTGCTTCTACACGCCAATGGCATAGGGGAGGTCGCAGGGGCCTACTTACATGCTCCTGGGCAAGACACTAGGATGGGGGATGTAGCTATGGATCTCGGCGCAGGCTGCAGTTGAAGTGGAGGCTGGGAAGAAGGCGCAGACGGCTAAAAATACCACCAGGCGACGGCGCAACAGCCCCGGCCGATGCGGGCGGAACGGAAGGGCCAAGAATGCGGAGTAGCAGCGCGGAGGAGACCAGCTTGCGGGCGAGTCCGCCATGTGGGGACCACCGCCCAGTTACCTAAACCCAACTACCTCCCCTGGAGACGCGGGTTGAACGGGGTTTGTGCGCTTCGGGCGGAGTTCGTTTCGGGGAGAAGATTCTGACATCAGGGTCCCACGCCAGAGAGAGGAGAAAGTGACGACGTGAGACAGTGGCTGACTAAGCGGCCCACCTGTAAACGAAGCAGGGAGATGGATCAAAGGGAAAGCAGGAACTGGTGCTTGGGCCCCACCAGTCAGTCCCGGTAATGGTACTATGCGTGCGCCAAGAGACTGATTTGCGGGGTCCGCATGCCCAAAAGAGAAGCAGGCCGCGCGGTGGAGATGTTTGGTGGCAAAATGGAGTTGGGCTGTGCGGGGTTAGAAGAAAATGGGCCGAGATGTGCAGATTCGGCCCAAGGAACTAATAGGTTTAATCTTTTTTCCTTTTCTTTTCTATTTCTATTTTTCCAAATTCAAATTCCAATTCAAATTAAATTTCAACTTGTGGCAAATTCACTCTCAGATTAACAGTACAATTTGGACATACCTAAAAGTGTGATGAATTTATTTATTTTTAAGTTTATTTTGTGTTGTATAATATTTCTCTCTTTCTTTCTTATTTCCAATTTTATAAATTGTGGCTTTGGGATAAATCTAAATTCTCAAATCATTACTATGTATATTTTTTTTATTAGTGTCACCATTATATTTAATCAATGCACAAACAAAACTCCAACATGATGCATAGCTTTTCTTTTTTTCTGTTTTAGTAACGAATTATTCTCTTTTAATTAGGTTTAGTCACATGTCTCAAGGAGTAGATGGCAAATCACATAAGGAGATCAACTCTTTTATAAGTCTTATAGTTTGGGTATTACAAATCCTACCCCCCTTAAAAAGAATCTCGTCCTCGAGATTTAAGAAGTAGAGAAAAGGTGGGGAAAATCGATGCGAAGCTCTTCTTCTCTTTCCCAAGTTGCTTCATCTTCACCGTGGTGACTCCATTGTACTTTACACATCTTTATCACCTTATTTCTCGTAACCCGAGTCAAAGTATCCAAAATCTTGATCGGGTACTCCGTGTAAGTCAACTCACCCTGAACACCGAGCTCTTCCATTGGTAACTGTTCCTCAGGGACACGGAGACACTTCTTAAGTTAAGACACATGAAATACATTATGTACATCAGATAGATTATCTGGTATCTCGAGTTGATAGACCATCTCTCCAACTCGCCTAAAAAAAACTCTGAATGGTCCAATAAATTGAGGGAACAATTTGCCTTTGACTTTGAATCTCCTCATTCCACAAAGTGGTGGCACCTTGAGGTACACATAATCTCCTTTCTCAAATTCCAGTGGTCTTCTTCTATTATCCGCATAGCTCTTTTGTCTGGTCTGAGCTACGCTCAATTTCTCCCGAATTATACGGACTTGTTCTTCTGCCTCTTGAATAAGTTCAGGTCCAAAGAATTGTCTTCCTCTAGTCTGATCCCAATATAGAGGAGTCCTGCACTTCCTGCCATATAGAGTCTCGAATAGTGACATCTTTAGATTGGCCTGATAACTATTATTATATGAGAACTCAGCATAAGGTAGACTCTTGTCCCAACTACTACCATGCTGAAGGGCACAAGCTCTTAACATATCTTCCAATACTTGATTAGTCCTTTCAGTCTGTTCATCAGTCTGAGGATGGTAGGCCGAACCAAAATTCAACTTCAAATCCATATTCTCATGAAAACTTTTCCAAAATCTGGAGGTAAATTGTGATCCTCTATCCAAAATGATCTTCTTGGTACACCGTGTAGAGACACATCCGAGACATATATACTCTGCCAATTGAGATCCCTTGTAAGTTGTCTTGATTGGAATGAGATGAGCCACTTTGGTCAGTCTATCCACAATAACCCATATAGAATCACATCCTTTCGAGGTGCGAGGCAATCCAGTAATGAAGTCCATACCAATCTCTTCCCACTTCCACTCGGGAATCTTAAGTGGGTGCGGTAGTCCAGCTGGCCTCTGGTGTTCAGCCTTAACTCTTTGACACACATCGCACATAACCACATGTGCAGCCACATCTCTCTTTAATCCATACCACCAATACTTCCGCTTCAAATCCTGATACATCTTAGTGCTAACAGGATGAACAGAATAATCTGAGTCATTGGCCTCCCTCAATATAGTCTCACGAAGGCTTTCAATATCAGGAACACATATCCTGTCCTTGAACCATATGGTGCCTTGCTCATCTTCCATGAATTTCGGACCTCGACCTTCAGTAATCAGATCCTTAATCTCTTGTATTTTAGCATCACCAATTTGTCCTTTGCAGATTTCTTGCTCCAAAGTAGATTCCACATCAATAGTAACTCCTTTAGTGTGAGCAACTATCCCCAGGTTAAGTCTCCTAAAATCCTCAACAATCTCATCGGGTAGCTGGGCAACAACAGCTGAATGAACATGCTCCTTTCGACTCAAGGCATCTGCAACCAAATTTGCCTTGCCCGGGTGATAGTGAATCTCCAAATCATAATCCTTAATAAACTCCAACCAATGGCGTTGCCTAAGGTTGAGATCCTTCTAAGTGAATATATACTTCAAACTCTTATGATCCGTGTACACTTGACACTTGGTTCCCATAATATAATGTCTCCAAACCTTAAGCGCATGCACAACTACTGCCAGTTCTAAGTCATGAGTGGGGTAGTTCAGTTCATGCTTCCGCAACTGACGAGATGCATAGGCAATCACATGTCCTTCTTGCATGAGCACACATCCAAGTCCTTGGCCACATGCATCGCAATAGATATCAAATCCTTCCTGTAGGTCTGGCATAACCAATACTGGTGGCGACATCAATCTTTTCTTCAATTGGTCAAAGCTATCTTGGCACTTCTCGTCCCACTTAAATTCTTTTCCTTTCTCCAAAAGTGAAGTCATAGGTTTAGCAATCTTAGAAAATCCTTCAATAAATCTCTGATAATATCCTGCTAATCCCAAGAAACTCCGAATCTCAGTAACTGTAGTGGGTACTCTCCACTCCATTATCTCCTTAACTTTAGCAGGATCCACTGAATTCCTCCATTAAAAATAATATGACCAAGAAATGGCACCTCGCCAATCCAAAACTCGCGTTTGTTGTACTTAGCGTAGAGTTGATTATCTCGTCGCTTCTGTAGCACCAATCTCAGATATTTCTCATGATCTAACTCTTGGAAAAAAATAATAATATCGTCGATGAAGACCACGACGAATCTGTCCAGATCAGAAACACCTTTTTTTTGGATCCATAAAGTAGCTGGTACATTAGTTAGTCCAAATGACATAACGGTGAACTCATATAAACCATATCGGGTCGAGAATTCGGTCTTGGGCATATCCGATGGCCTAATCTTCATTTGGTGATAACCCGGTCGGAGATCGATCTTCGAGAATACCCTTGCACCTCTCATCTAATCAATTAAATCCTCAATGCGGGGTAATGGATACTCGTTCTTCACAGTGACATCGTTAAGGGTCCTATAATCCACGCACATCCCTTGTGATCCTTCTTTCTTCTGTACAAATAGAACCGACGCTCCACAAGGTGAAGAATTCGAACGAATGTACCCGGCCTCTTGTAATTCCATTAATTGCTTCTTAAATTCCTTTAGTTCTTCTACGGACATCTTGTATGGCCGTTTAGAAATAGGAGCAGTCCCAGGTAAGAGATCAATGACCAACTCAACTTATATATCTAGTGGCATCCCTAATAACTCCTTTGTAAAGACATCTGGAAAATCCTTAACCACACGGATGTTGTCACCAACAAACTTCCCATCTACTAAGAATGCCACAATTTGATGGTGGTAGTTACTGCAATTTCAACTTCAAATCTTTCTTCTTTGGAATTGGTGAGGTCTACGATTCCCTTAGCACACTGTATAAACTGCCTTTGCCTCTCTTAACCATGACATACCAAGGATCACGTCTATAGTGCTCTCTTCTAACACTATAGGGGTAGCCCATCTGGGTTAGAAACACAGGGTACGAAAGAAAGGAAGAATTATAGACAAGGCGAGTAATTACGAGGAATGTTACTGCGGGGGATTTATTAGCTAAGTAGATTAGTGTGTCACCTACTAAAGCTAATACATTACTTTATGGTGGTGCATGCTAAGATGCCCAACTATAACGTTCCAATCAATCAAAGAAGCAAATCAAGCATTATTCATCAGAACAATCAACCAACATTTTTAATAAAGAAAATAATTTTAAATTTTGTCTTAGGTTCCCTATCTCTTAAAAGATCGTAAATGTAGGATTCCAAGGTATGAAATCCATCTTGTCTCAGAACAGAAAAGATAAGAGTAATCAGAGTATGACAGCAAAAGGTGAGACAAGATCAAGATAAGATAAGTATAGAATGAATCAGAGTAAGGTAAGTAGGTAAGGGTTTGCCCGTTTCTATCTAGGTTTCGTCCTACAGTCAACATTTCCTCTGATACCACTTCTGTCACACCCGGCTTTAAAGGACCAAGCCAGGTGCATCTCATACATGCGCCAAGAAGACAACATATACAATAACAGAGTGCATAGAGATAAATGTCACAATATAATCAGAGTACATATTACATAGCGGAAGACTTACAAAATAAAAGAATAAATATAAAACGAACTAAGGATCGTCGGCGCCAATGTCAACTGAGAAACGCCACCTAGATCAGATCAAACTCCTTGATACTTGACTCCACTTGAAACCACCTGTTCTTCTCCTGTGGGGGGGTGTGAGACAGCAAGAGTGAGCTCACATATGTTCATCGCTCAACAAGTTGTGGGGAATAATGTGACATGAACTCACCAAAGGTGGGAGTTCATGTAGTGTAAGGCTTATCAACAATAGGGGTTAAAGCTGAGCATTGCTTTTAAGTAGTTGGTCAAACTTTTATTAGCAGTTACTAAGTGTAAGTGAATACCAAACCATAATAAAATAATAGAACACAATTAATAACAAATCCCATGCAAATGCAAATGACAAATTGAGTTTAGGTTCCATAATTTAATCATCGGAGAGTCCTGAGCCGCTCATGACCGTGAGCTCGGCTAGTATACCAGTTTTACACTCTGCAGAGGTTGTACCCTTTACCCACAAGTCGTGTTTCCCATGTCGCCAGGGTTAGCTAGGCCCTTAGACACTACCAAGGTGAATGGCTAGGGATCCACTACGAGGCCTTTACAAAGTTCCACTAGCTTCCGAAAACCCGCTACAGTTTATAGGAAGTTCCAATGCAGGGTTCTCGTCTGACCGCCATCGCAGCAAAATCAAACAAGGACCTCCCTACACTGACCACTCCCCTACTGCCCTTGCCCCTTTCGGGTAAGGTAGTCTTCCACTAGCTTTCCTAATTAGTCAGCCAAGGGGTCCCATTCCTCCCTTGTGGTGGCACGTGGTTCTCAAGTTAAGCTCCATGTTCCAATTAACAATAACATAATGATCTTGATATGAACATAAATAGAATAACAAAATAACTGGAACATGGATATAATGAAATATTAACCCAAAAACCACGTAAAGCAATAGCATAACTACCCATGTGATTCAGGGGTAAACAAGGTAAACAGGATAAACAGTCTAGGGAAACCTATTGGGTCCCATCAAAATTAAACCTATGCATGGTAAATGATTATAAAGAACATTATTGGGTAACAAAAGTGAATCAAGGGCACAACTTGCCTGGCACTTGAGATTCCAGGTACCAACTTGCTTTTCAGATGACACGTGTCCTCGAGCTAGTCGTAGCAATACAAACAAACATGGTATAGATAAAATTAACATCACACCAAACATAATAACAAACTGAATGATAATGATCTACGCGTCGCTATGAGACTAACGCAATTTGAACGGATCAAATCGGAGTTAAAACGGAGGAGATACGAATTTCCTAAGGTTTTATGTATTTGATACGAGATTAGCTAAGAAATAAATTTTAACACCATTTTCATGTTAAAACAGAGACACTAAGTATTAAACAATATTAATACAAAATTATAGGAACTGGAATGGACTAAAAAGGAGTTAGTATGAATTTTCTATGAATTACCCAAGTTTTATAATTATTTTTATACTCAAAATCAATTTCTAAATCTATTTCTCTGGTTTTATTTAATTCCTGGACTGTGCCTCAATTTATATAGAAAGCAGGGGCCTCTGCGCAAATATTCCCGTGACTCAGGCGAATCCCCTTGCGGACGGCGGGTTGAATAGCTTAAAGTGGAGGGTCTCTTTAAGAAAATAAGCCAACGAAGGGGTATCCTCAGTTTCTGGCCGCACGATCTAAGGTCAAGGGCTGGGATTAGATTCCTATACTCGCGAACCGTTACCAAACGGCAACCGCCCAATTGGGATTGGACGGACAAGATCGTTCTGCGCGAAACACGTTGTCTATCGGTCATCGCCATATCAACGGTTCTCATCGATCACGACGAAGCGTTTCCCATACCGTCTAATCTAGGCCATCCATTATCAGATCGATGATCCAGAGCCGATTACGTCGAACCAGCGCAATGGATTCTAATCACGCCCGTCCCGTTCGGATCCAACAGTTGGCCAGGCTTCTTCCACCTCACCGCATGCCGTCGGATGATATCCGCAACTCCACCGCGGCAGACCCGACGACCGGCTCTCGCCACCGCTATCCACTACCCCATTTGCTCCTGAGGTCAGTGCAACGCAAAGAGGAAATCCGAGTGATCTGGATCGAGGTAGCTTACCAGTGGTTGAAGTTGGAGTGGTCCTCAACCACGGCGCGGATCGATCCACGGTGGAACCCGACGCCGGTGAAGTATCGCCCAGGTCAACGTTGCAAAACCCGCTTCACCACGCACGGCTTCAAACACTGGGATCACGAGCCCCCGCCATCGATGACCCACCCCCACAGCAGAGAGGGAAGTAACCGAAGGGCCCCGACGGTGATGTGCGATCCGCACACCGGTGCTTCTACACGCCAATGGCATAGGGGAGGTCGCAGGGGCCTACTTACATGCTCCTGGGCAAGACACTAGGATGGGGGATGTAGCTATGGATCTCGGCGCAGGCTGCAGTTGAAGTGGAGGCTGGGAAGAAGGCGCAGACGGCTAAAAATACCACCAGGCGACGGCGCAACAGCCCCGGCCGATGCGGGCGGAACGGAAGGGCCAAGAATGCGGAGTAGCAGCGCGGAGGAGACCAGCTTGCGGGCGAGTCCGCCATGTGGGGACCACCGCCCAGTTACCTAAACCCAACTACCTCCCCTGGAGACGCGGGTTGAACGGGGTTTGTGCGCTTCGGGCGTAGTTCGTTTCGGGGAGAAGATTCTGACATCAGGGTCCCACGCCAGAGAGAGGAGAAAGTGACGACGTGAGACAGTGGCTGACTAAGCGGCCCACCTGTAAACGAAGCAGGGAGATGGATCAAAGGGAAAGCAGGAACTGGTGCTTGGGCCCCACCAGTCAGTCCCGGTAATGGTACTATGCGTGCGCCAAGAGACTGATTGCGGGGTCCGCATGCCCAAAAGAGAAGCAGGCCGCGCGGTGGAGATGTTTGGTGGCAAAATGGAGTTGGGCTGTGCAGGGTTAGAAGAAAATGGGCCGAGATGTGCAGATTCGGCCCAAGGAACTAATAGGTTTAATCTTTTTCCTTTTCTTTTCTATTTCTATTTTTCCAAATTCAAATTCCAATTCAAATTAAATTTCAACTTGTGGCAAATTCACTCTCAGATTAACAGTACAATTTGGACATACCTAAAAGTGTGATGAATTTATTTATTTTTAACTTTATTTTGTGTTGTATAATATTTCTCTCTTTCTTTCTTATTTCCAATTTTATAAATTGTGGCTTTGGGATAAATCTAAATTCTCAAATCATTACTATGTATATTTTTTTTATTAGTGTCACCATTATATTTAATCAATGCACAAACAAAACTCCAACATGATGCATAGCTTTTCTTTTTTTCTGTTTTAGTAACGAATTATTCTCTTTTAATTAGGTTTAGTCACATGTCTCAAGGAGTAGATGGCAAATCACATAAGGAGATCAACTCTTTTATAAGTCTTATAGTTTGGGTATTACATGAAGGGGACGTCGTGGAGAGCGAAGAGGGCCACGATGTCGCTCTCCATCTCCACGGGGTGCCTTTAGGCTGCATGTTGCAAGATACCCCCAATGGCTGCAAGGTACAACGTAGCAATTACTCTATCTCTTGTTCTTGGAAGATTTCAGGTAGGTTTTATGTTTAGTTGTCTAGCAAATCCTTGTAGTGAATTTCCTGTCATGGCCCATGTATACCAGTATGCATGACTTTGGTACTTTTTCAGAAATGCCCATATTAATTCCTGATAATTGTATTGTACTTGTGATAATAATAAGAATCATCATAATCCTCTGGACGATGGTAATATCGAACTGAATACTTTGTGTTGTTTAGTCAGAATACTACATGTTAATCGATGTTCTAGATCTGACACTTCTACCTTGCTTTTTTGTTTAGTTACCCGCTCCATCCAGGGGATCATATACTTCTATGGATTGAGCCCTCTGTGTATCTTCTTGTCTGCTGTTTAATCGATGTGTCTCGTCAAAATTTTGGCACTTTTTTCTTGTTCACCACAATGAAGAAAAGTAATTTCGCCCTTGGTTTTGCATCTGAGCTTTAGTAATCTTTAATGTGTAATCTTAGGGGCTCTAAAGATCTCTTTTCCCTGTTCCTTGTGAGACAAGTTACATCGACTCGACAGAGAAAGCAACAGTTTTGTTTTGATGGGTAGAACAAAAGAAAGCTTTACTCAACTGCGAATAGTGTCTGCTAATCCTGCTCACTTTGCAACTAGAGTGTGTAAGAGTTTACCTTCGGTTGATTGTTTTGTGTAAGCAATGTTTGTACTCAAACTAAACAAGTTGTGTGAGTCGACTCTATTTACCCTGCTGGCCCACTATTTATGTTGCAGAAGGTTTTCACATCACAATTTGTAAATGGTATAAATAGTATACATTCATTTTTAATGGCAGCAGTCGTGCAACCTGAATTTATGTCATGTTCCACAATTTGTAAATGCCGGATTTTCATTTGTTCAATATCCGGCACGTGCAAAACTAGAAAAGAACATTATTCATCAGTTCTACTTGTGGTCAAGGCCTCACTCTTCACTTACTTTTGTGCCTGACCACAATCAAAGTGTGCCTGGATTTTTTTCCTAACGTTGGTCTGAATCACATGCTGCATTTAGAATAACCTATTTTCAGTAACAACAATTCTCTATCTGCTTGGTAGCAAGATTCATAGCATTGTATTCCTTAGATGTTTGATAACCTGAAATGAATGTTTGCCAATATTTCCTGTTATGAAAAAAATCTTCAGAAGAACTGTTACTGGGTTCAGTACTTCTGATTTCTGAATGAATGTTAAACTGTCTGTCTTAAACTAAAACTTTGGTAAGCTTGGTTCATTGGACTCTGGCAGGTGCAATACAGAACTGCAGATTGGTGTCATTGCCATGGAGCCACCCCACACTAATATACTCCTATATGGGTACCACTAGCTAGCTACCTTTGGACCACTAAGCTTGTATGCGGACAAACAATTGATACTTTATTATGAGTTCTTAATCCTTTGCATTTGCATTAGTATTCAAATGATTGCAACAGAAATGTATTGAATTATCTTTACGATACTTTATTGTAAAGATTTGGACGTGTTTGAATAATTATCTCATTTAAATAGGATTTAGCTATGTGATAAATAGCCGTAGCAACGAGCTACCCAACTAAGATCGACTGCAACCGAGAACAACCCACCCATCTACGTTCGCTCGCTTGGGGATAGTCGATATTCACATTTGTATTCACAGTTTCAATGTATCTTAATAAAATGTATTGATCTCAATGTATGTTAATAAAATGTGTTGATTCCAAGCAACGCACGGGTATTTAACTAGTTTATAAGAATATCCATCAGGGACTCAATAGATTGGCTTTCTGTAGTCACACAAAAAACAGAATTTAGTGTTCATTCTTAAAGACCGTTATCAAGGTGTTGATCTCTATAAATTCAAGCAATTAATTCCTATGATTAGTTTCTAGGATATTTGAAAAATCAAATCTTGCTTTCAAAGAGCTAAGCATATAATGTGCTTCTATTAATATGCAAGGATTTCATGGCAACACAAAATTGCAACCTAGAAAGCTCAGAGTCTGTGCCAAAAGCTGCTGGAATAGAGAACAAAAAGCTAAACTAAGTGTGCTTTGTGCAATCGTATAAATCAAAATTCAATTAAAAGTCTGACAAAACATGCAGTTCTCTATCAAAAGACTTCGAGGTCTTTTACTTGGAGAAATTTGATCGCCGGCTTCACAAATAGAGTCGAGCCATGCAAATGAGGGATCAACAGGACCTCTGATTTCAAGAAGTCTAACTAATCGCGATTAGTCACGATTAGTCGGGCTGGTCGGTTTAGGGTAAGCAATAAGGGAACTTGACCCGATTAGGTGTTCTGGTCGACCTAGTCGTCCGACTAGTCGACGACTAGGCCCGATAAATCGCTCATCAGACAGTACTTAGCGACTAGGGTTTGTATGATGTAAAAAATTTGTAGGCCTTTTTTGGCGGGCGGTCTGGCTACAGGAGCTGAACCGTCAGAGGCGCCGTCGTGATATACCCTTGCACACGACGGTTTGTGTCTAATCTCCTCGATTCTTGGCGTCTTCATCTCCTTCCTTCTGCAGTTCTGGTTCTCTATCTCTAATTTCTTCTCTTCTCCTGTTGTCGTTCTCTGTCTTGGGCTTTGATCACTGGCGTCGGTGCACTGCACAAGGCTCTTGCCTCCTGGTAAGTTGATCACCGGCGCGCAGATTCAGCAGATTCAGTGACAGTCGATGTATTCAAAAACCTTGGCCCCAATTTGTCTTCCTCGGCGCGCAACGCAAGGCCCCAGATTCAGTGACAGTCATATTTACTTCTGTATTCTGTATTGTGTTCTGTCCTTCTATGTTTCTGACTCAGTTCATATAGAGAATAGAGATTCTGTTCATATTGCCATCCTTGTTCATGTTGCCATCCTCTGAATCCTTATTCCTTTGATCAGTATTGCAGAATTCATGTCATGTTTACCCTACCCTTTATATATAGTTATATACCGTATATAGTTAATTAGTTATATACTATATACATATGTCCTGGATGAACAGGACGACTAGTATACGACCAGGTCGACCAGAGGTCGATTAGTCGATCTAATCGTCGATTAATCGAGATTAGTCGCCTAATTGGACCCCTAGGTCGACCAGCTAGTCGCTCGACCAGAAAACAATGAACAGGACACAATGCGCTGATAGCAACAGATAAAGCCTTTAGCCTCTGTTGCAACACGTGAGGAAGATGGTGGCTGTCGCCTGCATTAACATATAGAGATTTGGCCTAGCCGATAGATCTGAGCTCTATTCAGTCAAACAAAGTACATGTACATGCATGCCGCTGCTTTCCTCCATTTGTTCCTATGTGCTTCAAATGAATAAAGAACCTTATAGAGATTTGGCCTAGCCGATAGAGCGCTCAGCCTGTGAAACCAAAGTAAGATCAGCGTGACCGAAAGCAAGACACAGATTGTACTATGCTGAAAATGAATGAACCTTACAGAAAAGCTCTTGCTCCACTTTCTCTACCCAGCTAGTGAATGGAATCTCTCCTTCGCAAATAACATGTTTCCACATAAGAGAGGCAAAAGAAGACGAAGCACATAAGCTATGTCGGTGCATTTGACTGTGCACACCCTGCCTTTCTCCTACAAGTTAGATTTGTCTGCTCGAAGCCTGCTGATTAGTTCAATCAAGGTGATCTCTTCTTGCAAATATGTGTAATTCATAAGTGTGAGGGTTAAAACATTTCAAATTCAATAAAATTTATACAACAAAATAATAATATTTATGATATCAAATAGGCGCTATTAGATTATTCATTAATTATTTTTTGCAATATAGTCATTCGATATCATAATTTGCATCACTAATAATAATATATGATTCCCGTATTATAAATTAATACAAAATGTTAAGTAAACCAATATATTTTTGAAGAAATGGTTTTAGTGACAATAGATCCAGACCCTACCCAGACGCATCATTAGGTACAACATAACTATAGTTTGTTTATACACTGAACCTGACAAGTGAAGAAGAACAGAGGCTTAGGCAAAGACCATTAGACAGCCCACAGATTTCACTCAAACTTTCCCAGGGACAATACATCTTCTGTGATTTTTGGACGCTTCACTTACCTGGGATTGAGGTTAGTCAACCTCCCTTTTCCTATCTGCTTTGTAGTGCCTAGTGCTCTGCAGATGTTCCAGTCTCCAGTACGGTGTGATTGAATTATGTACACTCTTCACCTCAATGTTCATTCGAGCAGTATGCACTTTAAATATTTGGTTATGGTTTAAGGAACTACATCAGTGTTTTTTTGCACAAAGTTCTGTCTAGGACTGCTTGTTTTGGACTCGGAGTTGAAAAAGTGTTAATTGTCAGTAACTCAGTATTGACGGGAAATCATGGCTTCTCACCAACAATTTCTTTTAGCTAGACTAATTTTTCCTACTCTACGTTGACCAACAACAGGTTAACAGTGTTCATCTTAAGTTCTGTTGCATCACTATATGACGGTAAGTGCAGCACTTACCTGCGAACTTGAGTGATGCAAATCCAAGACTGATTCAATCCAAGACTGACGGTAAGCGCAACACTTACCTGCGAAGCCATCTTGGCCCACTAATCCAACCAAATAAAATCTAGTAGTAATCTGAACAGGGGATGAGTTTTAATCTAATCCAATCAAATAAAATTAGTATTAATGTGAACAGGGAAGTGAGAGTCTTGGTCCAAGCTAGAACAGTACCATGTACAACAAGCGGTCCTCGTCGCAGCATAGTTGTTAAGGCGTCCCCTAGGCGGAAAGGCGAGCTAGGATCCTAAGGCGGGTGGAAGCGGCACCACGGCGGCGGCTGCGGTGCGGCAAAGGGCGGCGCAGCGGGCGGCGGAGAGGGGCACGTCGGCTGCTGCAGAGGGTGACACGACCACGGGGCGGAGGGCGGCACGACGGCGGCTGCTGGTAGAGAGACAGGGAGAAGCGGGGACATATTGTAATGTCGCAGCCATATTGTAATGTCGTTCGTTGATAGATACAATCATCTAGGGATTAAAACGGTCGGAAACGATCGGTAAACATTAAAACCGTTACCGTTTTCATATTTTTTATCGGAAATGAAATCGGAAACGGTAACTCCGGAAACGAAAACGATATCGGTACTTCGGAAACATCGGAAACGAAAGTTCGGTACAGAAAATACGCCGGTAACGATCGAAATCTAAATATCGATCGGTAAATATATCAATATAATAACTTCACAATACAACAAAGATCGCAAATATCACAAGTACACAATTCACAATATAATAAGCTCACAAAAATTACAAGTTAATAATTTAACAAGTTTAAGTTCACATAGTCAAAGATCAACCTTTTCTTGCTCCAACTATATTAAAAATTGGCTAGTTAATCAAACAACTCGATATTATAAACAATTAAAATACACACCATATATCTATATATATATACGCAGGGTATATATATATATATATATAGTATTTAGAGCCCTGGGCTCTCTCTAACTACAGGAAGCCCCGACCAGAAACCGACCAGGTGCTCTGACCGGCGCACACGCTTTACTGGTTTACTGTAATACACTGTTACGTCAATTATAAATACGAGTTATGCTCCTTTTTGTTACCGTTTACGCTCTTTTGGTGTGCGCACGTCTCGCGGCATCCGGGCCCACGAAAAGATCGTGTTCCCGCAATCTGGGCAGTTTACGTATTCCGGGCCCACGAATCAAGGAACTGAGCTTTCGTTTTCTCAGCTCAGCTCTCCCGTATTAATCGCTCCCGCCGAACCCTAGCCAAAATCCACCGCCGTATGCTGCTTCTCCTCCGCGCCCGGCGAACCCTAGACTAACCGCCGTCGTCGCATTAAGATTCTCCCCCGCAGTTCCCCCGCCGTCGCATTCTCCTTCACCACCGCAGAGACCCGCCCTCGCCTTCTCCGCCGCTCGCCCTCGCCTTCTCCGCCGCACACAGGCCGTGGCCTTGTTCTTCGTCTCCGGCAAGGGCCCCGGAATCGAGGAGGCGGTTGTGCCGCCCCTGCGTTCTCTTACTCGTCAGAGACCGAGACCTCGATCTTCTCCACCGCGGCGGCCGAACGCCGAGTCCCCTAACCCGTCGCGAGGTCCGTCCCCAACGTCGAGTCCCCAACGCATTTGACACAGCCCCGCGTCGCGTTGGGTTGTCCCCTGCACAGGTGTCTCGGATTCAGCCGCCCTGCAGGCCCATCCACATTCCGGTAAGCCATCAACCTTTAACTCTTACAATCTGAATCGTAGATAGAATTCACATTATTATTTTGCCAATTGCTTGATTTATCAAATACCAATTCATTATAAATTTATAGTTAATTGGAGACACAAATGTATACTATGCAATCTATCACACGTTTATGCAGTTTACAATACTTTGTTTATGCTGATTTGTTGACAGAAGTATGATCCATACATGAATACATTATGCCATAAAACCTATTGCTGTTCAAATTGGGCCAGCTCACACGAAATAACCAGGTTATACATTAATTAGATGTCGCATATGAGCAGAATTTTTTTGATCAAGTTAGTCTCACAAGTTTATGCAATTTACAATATTGTGTTATGCTGATTTGTTGACAGAAGTATGATCCATACATCAATACATTATGCCATAAAACCTATTGCTGTTCAAATTGGGCCAGCTCAAACGAAATAACCAGGTTACACATTAATTGGATGTCGCATATGAGCAGATTTTTTTTATCAAGGTAGTCTCACAAGTTTATGCAATTTACAATATTGTGATATGCTGCTTTGTTGATACATTTATGCAATGTATGGTCATGAGTTGATCTGAATTGAGTTTGTGCTTATCTTTTTTTTGATCCTTTACGTATTTTATGTATATGTGTTGTTTCATTTGGCAGGAACATCAGTGATGAAGAACATAGACCGACCACCTTCCAATCCAAAACGGATCATAATCCAGTCTACTCAGGAGTGCTTCAGCGTTGACATACCCCGTGCTCCGGCGGGGACTGTTAGACCCAAAACAAGGCATGCTGCTGATGATGATGATGACTTTATGCCATTATCCAAGAAGCGTAACTCGGACGACAGCCCTGGGAAAGTTTTGAAGAAGGTAGTCACTAAGCGGAGGAAAGCAGTGCCCCCACCCCGACAGGTTAGATATTTATGTCTATGGCAATATATCATTTTTATGCCTGAAATCATGTTGTCTTGATGTCTGAGTTAAACATTGTGTTGCGATTATGCACATGTAAATGTTTACAATATTCATTTTATATATTTTTCCCAGCAGAGGCTGAACGTCAGATCCAACCCCCAAGATGTGTTAGTAAGCATACAGATATTAAATGACAGACAGCAACAAGCAATTGCACGTAGGGGATTTTCTAGTATTCTTGATATGAGACTGGACGCACTCGGCAGCAGATCACACTTAGCTTGGCTGATGGAAAAGCTCGACCACAATAACATGACAATTCGAGCTGGCCCTGGAAAGGAGCTGAAAATTACAAAGGATACGGTGCACCTAATTTTGGGTTTACCGAATGCTGGGGGAGGAACTGCATTGGGCATCGATGAAGCTGTTGTTGCCAACAATTTGAGAGCTGAACTTGGTCTATCGAAAGAAGATTTTGGGGTTACAGCTCTACAAGATCGTTTGAGGAAAGGTTCTGACGATGATTTAAGCATCAGATGCTTTTTCTTGATATTGTTCAATAGGTTGTTATTCCCTACTGCCAGCTGGGGAATAACGAACCATGAGGTTCTTTTAACCGAGCAGATGGATCGTTTCCACCAGATTGACTGGTGCCAGCTTATTTTCAATGATTTATGCCAAGCTGCCAAGAAATGGCATAATAGGAGCGTTACGAACGTTTCTACAACCATCTATGGATGTTCCATCGTTATTCTTGTAAGCATATCCTTTTTTTGTCTGTTACATGTACCCATAATCTTGTATGCAAAATCCATATACATGTAGTTTATGCTTTTGTTATGTCTTATAATGACTCATGTTATGCCTTTTGCAGCTGTATTATTTGGATCATTTGCATGACTCAGCGGCACCCCAGAACAAACGTGGAACACCACGAATCAAATACTTTGATAGGAATATTATTCAAGCCCTGACAAGAGCTGACAAGGGCAAGATACGCAAAGGAGAAGAAGCATTTGGACATTGCTCGGTATTTTTTTATGTGTCAATCACTTGTTTACATGCATATGATAATGTTCACATACCTTTATGCCCGTTTGTAAGCATATTTGTGATGATGTTTTGCATTTTCCATTAAACATATGAATCTCATTTATCAATTTAATATGTTTGTATAAGTTTTACTCCATCTTTCACACATTTTTTTAGTTCCGAAGCTCCTCAGAGACCTGCTACACAGATGTACCACCCGTTCATGCACAATTCAAGGCATGATTCTATTTATATATTTGTTTGTCATAGAATTTCAACATAACATTCAGTGATATGCTATACATTTACTTAATAATTTTCAATTTACAACAGCATAAGCCCAGGACCAACACTTTTGATGTTCCTCGTCCTGACCCATCTGGACAGCACTCAATTCACATCGAACTCCCGCTCATCAGGGATTTGATATCAAGCAAGCTGAATCAGCTTCCATCCCGCCACCGCATGGGTTTCATAGAGAAGCTGTCACATTTTGATGCGGAGGTTGGTAAGGCGTGTTCAGTTATTAAACAGACTCTACAGCAGATTGTTGAGAAACAATTCAATCTATCCGATGTTTTTGGCGAGTTAATTGACGAGGTCCTCCGTGCCGAGGAGGGTGACAACGAAGATGCTTATGATGTGCAGAAAACCACATCAAAATCAGATGATATTCTTCCCAAGACAGCTGGTTAGTCTGTTTAATGTATTTACGTCAATATAAAAAAGTTATGCAATCATTTATCGATATGGTTTTGATGCCATTATTTTTAACAATGTTTTATTTGTTTACATGACATGTACAGAAGGATGTACGTGTCCGGCCCCCCCCAACTGTACCCGATATGTCTACTCCAGTTTCTCAGCTGGATACGCAGTTTACAGACACTCAGGTACATGAATTACTGTTAAGGCAACAACATATTCGTGTACTATTAGAAAGTTGTCCCGATGAAGCTGATATTGATCCACTGCTTCATACAAATAAATCGAAACAGAACAAAACACCTACAACCTCAGTGGTAATGTTTTTATTATTAATTGTATTTTTTCATTCTAGGGTTGTATTAATCGTTCTATGTAAATATAACCATTACAATTCTTTCAGGGTAAACATGGTGACGGTGGCAAGAACATGCCGACCAATACAAACGTCACCTCTAAAGCAACACCACACATGGATCCTGACGCGCCGATATTTGATGCGACTCCGCAAATCAAGGTATGTCTAAACCCCCTCGTGGTTTTTCTATATTCTCATTAGCAGTTTACTAAATTTGTAATCCATTTATACCATCATTGTTAGTCTACTGACGGCGTACAACAAGTGGCAGAAACAGACTTGCCTGACAGTGGTCCATGCTTTGATCAGACTCCATCTGAACATGTCAGCTCAGTAATTGTCATTTTCTTTGTACTGTTCAACTGTTCACAGATTTTTGTACAGCCATGCTTCACAGTCTAAATAGGTTATGCACCTTACAAATCAGTGTTATGCCCATTTACATATACATATATGCTGAGTAGATGTGCATGCAGTTTTTACATAACTGCTAGCTGCCTATGATAAATTACACATTCATTTATGCAGTTTGCAAGAATAGGTTATGCATCTTACAAATCAGTGTTATGCCCATTTACATATACATATATGCTGAGTAGATGTGCATGCAGTTTTTACATAACTGCTAGCTGCCTATGATAAATTACACATTCACAGTCTAAATAGGTTATGCATCTTACAAATCAGTGTTATGCCCATTTACATATACATATATGCTGAGTAGATGTGCATGCAGTTTTTACATAACTGCTAGCTGCCTATGATAAATTACACATTCATTTATGCAGTTTGCAAGAATAGGTTATGCATCTTACAAATCAGTGTTATGCCCATTTACATATACATATATGCTGAGTAGATGTGCATGCAGTTTTTACATAACTGCTAGCTGCCTATGATAAATTACACATTCATTTATGCAGTTTGCAAGAATATTTCTTTCTCTTGATATGTATCAGCAATGTCAGTTCATTAATTTTATGCCGGTTTATGACACTTCATTCCACCTACGTATATTCCACTTTATGTCAGCTCAGTAATTTTCATTTTCTTTATAGTTGTCAAAATTGTTTACAGAGTTTTATGTATATTTTCATATATATTTTTAGGTTTCTGTTGAAACCGATCCAGCTACAAACACTCCACAGGTTGGCCAGGATTTTCTTGATGTGCAGATGCAAACTGTGTTAGCTCTACGCGAATATTTGTGTGGTCTGAAATCTGACACCGGCAGGTATGAAGTTCATACCAAATCAAAATCTGTTTATATGCTGGTAGTTTTACGCGACCTATCTGATTGATATAAAAATTTCACCAGGACCATAATAGATTATGGTGAATATTCAGCGACATGTTATGACATATATGAATCTTTTGCTGATGGGAAGTGTCTCGACAATGGATTCATGCAGTGTTTCATCCAATGTGTTATTGATGATGCAAAAAATCAGAAGACTTCGATGAGTTCGAACAGTTTGGTTCTTGATGTTAATGTTGGGGTAAACTATTGTAACTTACATACACCATTTTCATATACAAATTAGATCAACCCAAGTACACTCACTCCATTTATATTGTTTATTGCAGTCAATACTCAACTTTGAGGAACAGGAACGACACAGTCGCAACCCTCAACCTTTTGATGAATCTGTACTCCACACATTTCTAGACAATTCATTGCCTGAGACAGATGATTTGGACCAACGCAAAGCGGTAACAATCGTATTTCATAATCCAAACACAATCCCTTTTAAATGGAACATATCACACTGTTATGCTTTTGTAAGTTACCCTATTAATTTTATGCTTTTTTTACACGGTCAGATCATGGTCCCCATGGTAAGCAGGGGGCATTGGACATTGTATGTTGTCAACAAGGTCAAGAAGTGCATTCATATTTTAGATTCCAACCCATATGGACCAACACTTGGTGGAACTACATGGAAGGACTATCATTTTGCACATTTGGGCTCAGGTGGCAGAAAGTTAGCATGGGCTAAGGTTATTATGAGCAGATTAAACAAAGCAATACAACATGTGCGGCCCAGTACATGCTTTCCCAAGTTTGGTAACTTCACAATTGACTTGTGCCAAAATTGTCCTACCATGGCAGCTGGATCAAATGACTGTGGGTTTTATGTCATGGGTTACATTCTATTTTATCAATGCGACGAAGGATCTTTGCGGTCAGACATAGAAGCAGTACGTACAAATTTATCATTTAATTCTATAGTTGGCCCATGGCAACTCATGGAACAGAGGTATAACTAACTCAGTGTTTTTGTATTGCAGGGCAACACCAGTCAGATACGGTCTCTTGCGCTACATTACATCACATTCCACCCGAAGAACAATGCGTTATCGCTGCTCCAAGACATCCAAAGATTCAAGGCCTAAAGGATGTAGTTTAGTTTGGTCATGTAATATATTTTGCATACAATGGTTCCCTAAACTTCAGATCAGTCATGTGTGTATATTATGGCCAAAGTCCGTAGACGTTTCTTAGTTTAAGTCAATGACAACTGTGGGGATCAGCTAACTTCTAAACTGGAATGGTTGTACCAAACTGTGTTTGAAAGTAATGTGTGTTTCTTGCATTTGATTCTGCCAGGTTTCTGTACAATATTGTTATGTCAATAACCTCGAAGTATGCATGTTTCTTGTCCGAAGTTTACGATATAATTATTGACAGTCTTATGCATGTTTGTCCATACACTTATGATACAATAGTCATCATTATATGCCAATACATTATTATATACATTATCAGAGTTATATACTGCAAACAGGGTCATTTTTTTGTACAGTCATGGTTCACAGGCTAACCATCTTATGCATTACACAACGCAGAGTTATGCATTTTTTCGCATACATGTATGCTAAGTATATGTACAGTCAGTTTGCTGCATAACTGTTAAAGCTTATGACCAATTACACAGACGTTTATGCCAGTTTTCAAGTATATTTATGATACTTTCTGGAAGTTGTCAAATGAACACAGGAATCACATTTACACAAGGAAATATTTGTATCTTATGGTCTTCTACTCTCTACCAGATGAATCATCATCTCCGACATCCACCGTTCGTTTTTTCGACGTTGATGTCTCATTCCATTGCGAGGCTGCAGCTATGATTTTGTTCCTTGAACCAGGAGGCCGTCCTCGCTTACGTCCAGATAGGTTAGCCAATCGAACCCTATTATCCTCGACAGTTAAACACGTACGGCTGTTGTGACCATCAGCTATGCCACATTTCTGGCATTTCCTGTTCATCTTCTTAGCTCCTTTCGCACCCAATTTTAAAACTTGTTGCTCACTACTTTTGATTGTTCTTCCCTTAGGCTTGGCCTTATCTGGTCTTGCTAAGTTTACACCTTCAATATGAAATTCCAGTTTCTACAAAACAAAGATATCAAGTCAGATTTTACATTCACGTATGTCATCATATATTGTAGCAATGTTTTCACCTTTCTAGCTTCCACATCCATAGAACTACTCTCAACCAGCCGAATGTCAGTGTTATGTTCCAATGTTAATATCTGCATATTACACTGATCATCCTTAGTATTGCATTCAGTAGTATTAGAGCCCATTAAAATTTCCTGTGAAATAAAACAAAGTCTAGTGAAGACTCAAATCTTATAGAGCAGTATATGTAATACATTATAAAGATTTGTTCCATACCTCGTTCCCATCATGTAATTTGCGTAAGTTGTCTATAGCCATTTCTTCTGTTTCATACGTTTCGACCTATATCATCATTACAATCATGTATCATTATTGACAAGTAATTATGCAAAATTCATAACATCACGAGGTGCGTACCTGGATGTCATCGCAAACACTTGTGCCACAACTCTCACCAGTACCTATATCAGGCTCCACACGCGTCAATAACCCTAATAATTCGTCCATCATCTCTAGTGCTTTATCATTCCCAGCTTTAGACAGACTCGCATGGTGTACTACTTTCATTGCTTTTTTAAGCAACATCTTCTGTCTATATGATCTAGTTTCTCCATCTTTTCCTTTCAAATTCCTATCGTCTCTTGAAAAAGCCACATCTTGATGCGCGGAGTATGTGTATCGTTGCAAAATATACTCACTCGGGATCCTTTCAATTTGTAGATGCATGAAAGCGCGTACAAGATGAACATAAAATAGACCTATAATTGATTAAACATACATTATGGCATATATTAATCGTAAACTGCTATGTATTCGTAATAATTTGTAGTTTTATATAGCAAAAAATCGTTTAGTATAATATACCTGTATGCTCCCAATGCTTGCACTCACATGAATACTTTCCGGCATCCACATCAGCCCTTATCTTGAATTGGTGTTGACCCCAAACAATTTTATTTGATCTTGTAGTATGTTTCACCACCCAATCATGTTCATCACCCTCTGTATCACGGTCTATTCGGTATGCAGTTGCATATTTTACTGTCTCCTGAAACCTTGTCATCACAGCTCTAGTGTATGCCCTTGCAACTCTTATTTCAAACATATACAATGTAGTTGTATCCTTTTGACCCTGCAAATTACACAATATAGTATTAATACTGTTTTGTTTTTAATAGCATAAAACATATGTTTATAAAATTTTTTCACTTACCATGCATCCTAGTGCCTCTTTGGCCTCTTTCATCTTCCTACTATGCAGGAGATTCATCATCTGCTTTGCAAATTGATGAAGCGGTGTGTTTGCATCCACGTGGGCACTCTTCACCAACTTGTTCATGCTCTCGCTTCGTTGTGTAGAGACCATAAGACCACAATAGTCTCCTTTGAAAAATGCAGGTACCCAATCTTTGCGTATTTCATATAATCTGGCAAGGGTGTTGTTCTCGTGTAGTTGGAAATCATCAAGCATCATTTGCCAGGCAGCCTCGAACTCCATTTCATTCAATGGATGATGTATTATAGATTGGAACCTTGTTTTGAAATCCATGTCCTCAAATCTTGCATATAATTCATTCAAGTGGGGCATATACCTGTTTTGCACATGCCACAAACACAATCGATGTATTGTGTTTGGGAATACTCTGCCAAGTGCAATTGGCATGGCAGGGTCTTGATCTGAAATATATAAATTTACATAACATCATGCAAGGCAATATGATATCATATAGTACGTGCCATAATAATTACGAGCCATTTTATTGCAACATACCTGTCAGCATCACTCGTGGTCCGTCACATCCCATGCAAGGTAATGGAAGCCCTGGGCTTCCGTTAGTGGGCGAAGCCCCAGCCAGGAGGCCGATCGGGTCGCGTTCGGCGCACTGGACGCCAGCTTGCGTCAGCCATGCATAGGATAGTATTGCATGCATAGGATAGCCACGTATCCCGGCTGAGACGCGACATGCGATATACGCACGCATAAATATATGTACAAATGTGCATAACTCATGCATAAATGGAATCTTTTATGCCACGAATCACGGGAACGAATATTTTGCATGTGCTTGCCGGTTACGACTGCATAACGCTGTGATACATGATAGCGTAAACCATGCAAACATTTAAAATCTCCCACCGGTTTTAAGATAAGGAAAGACGTGCTCTTCGTGCGCGTAAATAAAGGCGCAGTTACAGGAGGAAAAAAATACGCACGCATAAATCATCATAGAAGGGATCTTTTGTATCTTGACTCACGGAAACGAATATTACCATGTGCACACCGTTTACGACTGCATAACGATGTGTAACATGATAGCATAAACCATGCATTATATAAATTTTGAATGGTTTGATATAAGGAAAGACGTGCTGCATAATCGCGTAAATAAAGGGACAGTTACGGTTCGAGGAGCATTAGTAGAAGGAAATAAATTTTAATTTACAGTCGCAGTTCGCGGGTTCTGCTCGGGCGGATTCCAGCATAAAACGTGAGCTAAAACATCGTAAATGAGTACGAAATTTAGCATAAATCATATATCTGTTTTGTAACAGCAAACGAAGCCCAAAAATTACGGCGTAAAAATCGCGTGCACCCAATCGTGCGCGGGTTCTGGCTAGGGCAGATTCCGCGTAAAACTTGAGCTAAAACATCGTAAATGAATACGAAATTTAGCGTAAATCCTATATTAGCTAAAACAACGTCGATTGATCACGTTCGATCGTGCACGGATTTTGGCTTGGTCAAATTTCAGCGTAAAACGTGAACCAAACAACGTAAATGGGTACAAATTTTATCGTACATCATCAATCTATTTCATAACAACGAATGTGGCCTAAATTACGACGTCAAAATCGTGCTCCGATCGTGCTCGGGTTCTAGGTCAGGTGGATTTAAGCGTAAGACGTGATCCGAAACAGCGTAAATGGATACGAATTTTAGCGTAAATCAAGGATCTGTTTTAAAACGACGAATGTGGCACTTGCTTTTTAGTGGAAACTTAAAATGCAATAAGAAAGAACCCAAGACAAAATCTTTTTTTGCCGACCTATACATGCGACATGGGGGTGAATTAATAACTGAACGAACCCAAGACAAGAAAGAAAACGATGAAGCCATTTGCTGTTCCTGAATCTTGATCCGTCACGCTCACGCCCGGCCATGGAACTGAGGTCAGAAGAGTAGCCACTAGACAATACAGAGGGCACGGCGGTCAGAAGAACAAGAACTTGGACTTGGAGCTGCATCTGAAGGGGAGCACGATGTCGTTGGGCCAGAAGAAGCGGAGCTGGCACGCCAGGCGCGTCCACTGGTCGACGCTGACGATCCCCGCGACCTTCCATCGCGTCCGGGCCTCCCCCTCCACCCGGAACGGCACCACGCCGTCGCGGAGCGCGGTCTCCATGGCGGCGCTGCCGGCGTCGCCCAGCGGGGCGCCCTGCGCGTGCGCCACGTACGCCAGCGGGACGGGTAGGCGCGGAGCACCGCCAGCCCGCCCGCACCGCCACGTACGGCACGCGGGGCTGCAGCAGCAGCACCACCACAAGGACGGCCACGGCGCCCAGCAGCACCACGACCGCCAGCACCATGAACAGCACCACCGCCGCGCCCCGACCGGTGCCTCCTGAAGCTGTACTGCCGCAGACGCTGAGGCTCCTCCTCGCGCCCCCTCCACGACCGCCAATCCGCCGGCTGGAGAGCGCCGCGGCGGCCGGGGCTCTCCTGCTCACGAGCGCCTGCTCGCACGCCCGAGGGAACCGCCGCCGCCGCTAAAACCTAATCCCTAGCGGCGTGGGGGTGTTTTTATAGTGACGGCGTGGGCAGGATCGTGGGCCCGATTCACGTAATATGCGCAGACTATATTTGCATAAACTGATACACACATCAGCATAACTCGTATTATAATTTAGCGTAAGCACAGGTAGGTACAATAAGCCAAAAAGGGTTCGTGCGGTCTGCACACCTGGTCAGGGCTTCCTGTAGTTAAATAGAGCTCAGGGCTCTAAATACTATATATATATATATATATATACCTCCTGCGCCATGGAGACAAGAGCCACCCGCGACGGCCCATTGGTCTACACGTGACGGCGGTCCAGTAGCATTTCAGGGCTCGTGATGGCCAAGCGCCATGCAGCCAACGTCCTCCATGCAATAGGTGAGCGTATGTTTTGTCCCATATCGCCTAGCTATAAAAGATTGTCACTGTTATTTCTATATAAAGATGTTGTGCCAAGCTTCTTTGACAATTTCTGAATAGCTAGGCCGGACTGAAGTGTGGGCCTTGACTGCCTACTTTATTTTTTATTTTTAAAATACTTTTGTTTTTTAGTATCTTCGGAAAATTTCGAAATTTAAAATCGGTAAATTTCGATTAAATTCGGTAATCGAAGGAAACGGTCGGTAAAAGGCTGTACCGATTTCGATATCGATTCCGGTATAAAATTCCGACAACCGATTTCGATTCCGAAAAATACCGTTATTGTTGAATCTGGTCGGAAAAAATCGAAAACGGGATCCGAAAAACCGAAAAATTCCGAAACCGTTTTCAACCCTACAATCATCCATAAATCAGGGTCGGTTGTTTTTTTAGAGATACAAGTGGACACACAACTATTTCATGTCAATATAATAGAACCCACATGCAAAAGGGTCTTGGTTCGGCTCGAAATAACCGATAAAGGCAAAAACAAAAACACTATCATTGGCGATCTTTGCACGTCAAATATATCACAAGAAGGGATTGCTCGGAAAGCTCCGGACAGAAAGACTAAGGGCCCCTTTGGCAGGGCTCTAGCTTCTCCAAAAACGGCTTTGGCTCTGGCTCACGAGGTGAAACCACTTCTTTAGATGAGCCAAAGCCATTCTGAAAAATCATTTGGCAAAATGGCTTATAGGTTGTTTTTCAGAAAGACCCTTGTATAGTTTACTTTTTACGTGGTCGATCTCTCCTGTACGTGGCTAGGGATTGAGGGCAGGACCAAAAAAAATAATTTGGACTAGTGGGAGGGCTATTGTGCAAAAATGACGTGAGCTGAAGCCGGGTGAGCCACTTTTTTTGGCTCATGCCCTCTAGTTCATTTTGAAAAAGCACTTCACTGGTGAAGCCATTTGAAAAAGAGGTGTTTGGCACAACTTTTGCATGAGCCAGAGCCGAAGCTGAAAAATAAGCCCTACCAAAGGGGCCCTAATAAGTCCGGAGGCACTGGGGGCAAGCTCAACCAAGCAGCCGAGCAAAACTCCTTGACTCGAGCATCGCAGACTGTCCGACACCTGGATGCAGACGATTCAGTGCTCATGTGGACGGTCCGGCTGACTCAGCCAGACAGTCCACCCATGGCCATAAACGCCAGCCTCCACATAAAGCAAGGAAAGAGACGCAAGGGCAAATCCAACATGACGCACATGGTCGGCCGGTAAAAGCTGGCCCTACTTTTGATCAATTGCTGACCAAATATGCTGGCAAGAAGGCTGTTCTACGCGATCGGCCAACAAAGAAACTCTGGTCACCCACTAAAGCAAAACGGTCGAGTAAAACGACCCGAAAGATGACACAACCAGCATCTGTAGCATCCCAAAAATTCAAATCTTGAAAATTTTCTCAAACTCGCTCTAAATTCAAAATGAATTTTAAATTTCATTTCAAAATATTTGTTTGCGAGTTGATCTCAACAAATAAAATATAGTGGTCTATAATTCTCTCCAAAATCCTCCTCAAAATATCCTACAAATATTTCCCCAGTGATCCCCTCAAATTCTTTCCAGAAATACTGCCCAGATATTTCCCCAGTGATTCCCTCTTATTCTTTCCAGAAATACCGCCCAAATATTCCACTGATAATTCTCCAAATATTTTCTTCCTGAGAAATACATTCAAAATCATTTTTCAAGCCCCTACAAATATTTTCTTCATAACTTTATTCAAGCTGATACGTATACGTACGCCTCCGGTGTCATACGGTGAGCTCTACAAGCTAATCTCACTTATACAAGACAAATTCATGCCTATCTCTCACTAATCCTCGCATCCTCCCACTAATCCTCTCATCCTCCCCCCTAATCCTCCCACCGAGCCTATAAATAGAGGGGCAAGGGCCTCCTCTCAAGCCACCCAAGCCATTTCATGGCAACTCTCTCCCTCCCCCCCACACACCCACTCCACTTCCCACACAAGCACACACTAGCACAAGGATCGTTCAGTCGTTCTTCGATCGTTCGTGCACCTGTTCTTAGTTTGTTCATTCGTTCGTTCGATCGTTCGTCCGATCGTTCATGGTTCGTTTGTCCGTTCGTTCGTCCAAATAATCTTTGTCCAGGCATTATGCTGCCGAAATTCCGATCGTTCGTTCGTCCGATCATTCGATCGTTCGTCCGTTCGTTCATAGTTCCTATTCATCGTTCATCGTTCGTTCATAGTCACTATTCATCGTTCGTTCATCCGAACTATTCACCATTACTATTCACCGTTACTATTCACTGACACTATTTGTCAGTGTTACTATTCGCCGTTACTATTCATCATCGTTACTATTCACCGACACTATTCGTCATTGTTACTATTCATCATCGTTACTATTAATCGATGATATCTATAATTACTTTTTCGTCGTTACTATTCATCGTTAATATTCATCGATTATCTGATCACCCCAAATTTCAACTACTCATCCATCATGCTGTCCAGTCCACCTAAGACCAGTCAGACCCATATTCCAGTTATACGAAGTCCGATGACTGTGATTTTCCTTCCAGTAAGAACTTCCCATCTGGTCATCCATCCCAGATTTCTCCAAGTTGAGCACGCTTAACTTTGGGATTCTTATTTCTGAATTCTTATCAAATTATTCCTGTCGGGGACCATAATTAGGGGTACCCTCAAGACGCCTAATTCTCAGCTGGTAACCCCCATCAGCATAAAGCTGCAGAGGCCTGATGGGTTTGATTAAGTCAGGGATCAGTCCGTACGAGCGACTCGATCACGCCACGCCCGAGCCTAGCCTCGGGCAAGGGCAGCCGACCCTGAGGTGTTTCCGTCTCGCCCGAGGCCCCCTTTTTTACGGCAGACGCATCTCCGGCTCGCCCGAGGCCTTGCCTTCGTTAAGAAGCAACCCTGACTAAATCACCGCGCCGACCGACCAAGTCACTGGGGCATTTAACGCAAAGAGTGAGACTGACGGGCGGCCAGGCTTTGCCAAAGACGGCGAACTCCGCTCCGCCCGACCCAGGGCTCGGACTCGGGCTAAGGCCCCGGAAGATGGCGAACTCCGCTCCGCCCGACCCAGGGCTCGGACTCGGGCTAAGGCCCCGGAAGACGGCGAACTCCGCTTCGCCCGACCCAGGGCTCGGACTCGGGCTAAGGCCCCGGAAGACGGCGAACTCCGCTCCGCCCGACCCAGTGCTCGGACTCGGGCTAAGGCCCCGGAAGACGGCGAACTCCGCTCCGCCCGACCCAGGGCTCGGACTCGGGCAAAGGCCCCGGAAGACGGCGAACTCCGCTCCGCCCGACCCAGGGCTCGGACTCGGGCTAAGGCCCCGGAAGACGACGAACTCCGCTTCGCCCGACCCAGGGCTCGGACTCCGCCCTGGCCTCTGCCGAACGACCTCCGCCTCGCCCGACCCAGGAGCTCGGGCTCGACCTCGGCCTCGGAGGAGCCTCCACGTCGCCCGACCTGGGGCACAAGTCCGCCACGTCAACAGGAAGCGCCATCATCACCCTGCCCCGAGCCGACTTGGGTCGTAGAGAACAAGACCGACGTCCCATCTAGCTAGCTCCGCCAGATAGGCAATGATGGCGCCCCGCTAGACCCATGACGACGGCGGCTCTCGGCTCCCTTACGGAAGCAGGGAGACGTCAGCAAGAGCCCAACTGTTCCAACAGCTGTCCCTCCACCAGGCTCCGTTACTCCTTCGACAGCCACGACACCACACCGGTTGGGTGCCAAGTTCTCTCCGGCTGCCACATTGGCATGTACCCAGGGCGCTAGCTCTCCCCCGCTAGACACGTAGCACTCTGCTGCACCCCCATTGTACACCTGGATCCTCTCCTTGCGCCTATAAAAGGAAGGACCAGGGCCTTCTTAGAGAAGGTTGGCCTCGCGGGAACGAGGGCAGGGGCAGGCGCTCTCTTGGGGCCGCTCGCTCCCCTCACCCGCGCGGACGCTTGTAACCCCCTACTGCAAGCGCACCCGACCTAGGCGCGGGACGAACACGAAGGCCGCGGGATCTCCGCCTCCCTCACGACCCGGCTCCGGCCACCTCGCTCTCCCCCCTTCGTGCTCGCCCACGCGCTCGACCCATCTGGGCTGGGGCACGCGACACACTCACTCGTCGGCTCGGGGACCCCCCCGGTCTCGAAACGCCGACAGTTGGCGCGCCAGGTAGGGGCCTGCTGCGTGTTGACGAGCAGTTTCCCGCCAAGCTCCAGATGGGCAGTCTCCAACGACCTCTTCAACCCGGGACGGTGCTCTGTTTCGGGAGCCTCGAGTTCATGTCTTTCGATGGCAGCTACGACATGATACTCCTTCCACCGCCGCGCGACAGCGACAATGGTGGCAGACAGCCCGCCCGCCGGCGGTGGAATCGACGACGTCTTCCCCGCGTGGGGGAAGGACAACTTTCGAGCTCGCCCCATCCTCTCCCTCGCCATCGGAGGAGGAGGCGGGGCAACCAGGGCCAAGCGGGAGGCTGCGCTCAGTCGGCTGTCGAGCAAATCGACATCCCCAGCGCCCCAACGGAGGACGCGTCGGGCGTCACCCTCACGTTTGAGGCGAAGGCGAGCGCCGTCCCCCGCGACACGCCAACCCCGAGCAAGTGGACGACGCCAGCGCGCTCACGGAGGGCCTGCAGGACGTCGCACTCGTACCCAGGACGACGGCGCGATCAGCCCCCGATGTGACTTCGACGCTCCTCGTCGACCAAAAGGTACCGGCTGATTCCCATCCTTTGTCATTTCAACTCGACCTCAACCCGCCTAGTGACCTCGCTCTGGCGGGCGCTCACGTTGAGGCGAGTGCAACCCCTTTCGGGTTTCGTGTGCGGTCGCCTTGGGACTGATTGACGGACGTCTCGACCTACGGACCCTCTGGGTCCGAGGAAGATGACGACCCCAGCATCTGCTGGGATTTCTCTGGATCTGGCAACCCCAGTGCCATGCGGGACTTCATGACCGCATGCAACTACTGCCTCTCCGACTGTTCCGACGGCAGCCGCAGCCTTGACGACAAGGACTGCGGCTCGAGCCGCGAATGTTTCCACGTCGAGCTAGGGGATCCCTCCGGAGGCAGCTGTCTCGGCATGCCGGAGGATGGTGATCTCCCTAGGCCAGCGCCTCGCGCCGACATCCCGTGGGAGCTAGCTGTGGTCCCCGTTCCGGCGGGGGGTCACGACCCACAGCTCGAGCAAGTCCACGGGGCGCAGGCCGGGCTCGATGAGGGAGCAGGAGCGCTCGAGGCAATCCGCCGGGACGTCGGGCAGGTATGGGCGGGCCAGCCCCCGGCCGGAGAAATACGTCACGTGCCCCAGGGTCTCCAGCACCGCATCGCCAACGATGCCAGGGACAGACCGCCACCCGCATCCGGCGGAACCGGTCAGGACCTGGCAGTCGCAGCGATGCTCCTCCGTGCGATGCCGGAGTCATCAACCACCGAGGGTCGGCGAATCCAGGGAGAGCTCAAGCATCTCCTGGAAGGCGCTGCGGCCCGGCGGGCCGAGAGCTCTGCCTCCCGAAGGCAGGGGTACCCCTCGGAACCTCGTGCCGCGACTTCCCGACTCGTGCGGGAAGCCTCGGTCTACACCGGGCGCACGCTCAACACCGCGCCTGCGGCCCCGGGCCACCTCGGCGACGAGCACCCTCATCGCGACCGTCGGGCCCGCCTCGACGAAAGGGTGCGCCGAGGTTATCACCCCAGGCGTGGGGGACGCTACGACAGCGGGGAGGATCGGAGTCCCTCGCCCGAACCACCCGGTCCGCAGGTCTTCAGCCGGGCCATTCGGCGGGCGCCGTTTCCGACCCGGTTCCGGCCCCGACTACTATCACAAAGTACTCGGGGGAAATGAGACCGAAATTGTGGCTCGCGGACTACCGCCTGGCCTGTCAACTAGGTGGAACGGACGACGACAACCTCATCATCCGCAACCTCCCCCTGTTCCTCTCCGACACTGCTCGCGCTTGGTTGGAGCACCTGCCTCCGGGGCAGATTTCCAACTAGGAGGATCTGGTCCAAGCTTTCGCCGGCAACTTCCAGGGCACGTACGTGCGCCCGGGGAATTCCTGGGACCTCCGAAGCTGCCGGCAACAGCCGGGAGAGTCTCTTCGGGACTACATCCAGCGATTCTCGAAGCAGCGCACCGAGCTGCCCAACATCACCGACTCCGATGTCATCGGCGCGTTCCTTGCCGGCACCACCTGCCGTGACCTGGTGAGCAAGTTGGGTCGCAAGACCCCCACCAGGGTGAGCGAGCTGATGGACATCGCCACCAAGTTCGCCTCTGGTCAGGAGGCGGTCGAGGCCATCTTCCGAAAGGACAAGCAGCCCCAGGGCCGCCCGTCGGAAGAGGCTCCCGAGGCGTCTACTCCGCTCGGCGCCAAGAAGAAAGGCAGGAGGAAGTCGCAAGCGAAACGCGACGCCGCCAGCACGGACCTTGTCGCCGCCGCCGAATACAAGAACCCTCGGAAGCCCCCCGGAGGTGCCAACCTCTTCGACAAGATGCTCAAGGAGACGTGTCCTTACCATCAGGGGCCCGTCAAGCACACCCTCGAGGAGTGCGTCATGCTTCGGCGCCACTTCCACCGGGCCGGGCCACCCGCAGAGGGTGGCAGGGCCCGCGACGACGACAAAAAAGAAGATCACCAAGCAGGAGAGTTCCCCGAGGTCCGCGACTGCTTCATGATCTACGGAGGGCATGCGGCGAATGCCTCGACTCGGCATCGTAAGCAAGAGCGTCGGGAGGTCTGCTCGGTGAAGGTGGCGGCGCCAGTCTACCTAGACTGGTCCGACAAGCCCATCACCTTCGACCAAGATGACCACCCCGACCACGTGCCGAGCCCGGGGAAGTACCCCTCGTCGTCGACCCCATCATCGGCGACGTCAGGCTCACCAAGGTCCTGATGGATGGGGGCAGCTGCCTCAATATCATCTACGCCGAGACCCTCAGGCTCCTGCGCGTCGATCTATCATCCGTCCGAGCAGGCGCTGCGCCCTTCCACGGGATCATTCCTGGGAAGCGCGTCCAGCCCCTCGGACAGCTCGACCTTCCTGTCTGCTTCGGAACACCCTCCAACTTCCGAAGGGAGACTTTGACGTTCGAGGTGGTCGGGTTCCGAGGAACCTACCACGCAGTGTTGGGAAGGCCATGCTACGCGAAGTTCATGGCCATCCCCAACTACACCTACCTGAAGCTCAAGATGCCGGGCCCCAACGGGGTCATCACCGTCGGGCCCACGTACAAACACGCGTTCGAATGCGATGTGGAGTGCGTGGAGTACGCCGAGGCCCTCGCCGAGTCCGAGGCCCTCATCGCCGACCTGGAAAGCCTCTCCCGAGAGGTGCCGGACGTGAAGCGACACGCCGGCAACTTCGAGCCAGCGGAGACGGTTAAGGCCGTCCCTCTCGACCCCAGTGGCGACACCTCCAAGCAGATCCGGATCGGTTCCGGGCTCGACCCCAAATAGGAAGCAGTGCTCGTCGACTTTCTCCGCGCAAACGCCGACGTCTTTGCGTGGAGTCCCTCGGACATGCCCGACATACCGAGGGATGTCGCCGAGCACTCGCTGGATATTCGGGCCGGAGCCCGACCGGTCAGACAGCCTCTGCGCCGATTCGACGAGGAAAGGCGCAGGGTGATAGGCGAGGAGATCCACAAGCTGATGGCAGCAGGGTTCATCAAAGAGGTATTCCATCCCGAATGGCTTGCCAACCCTGTACTTGTGAGGAAGAAAGGGGGGAAATGGCGGATGTGTGTAGACTACATTGGTCTCAACAAAGCGTGTCCGAAGGTCCCCTACCCTCTACCTCGCATCGATCAAATCGTGGACTCCACTGCTGGGTGCGAAACCCTGTCTTTCCTCGATGCCTACTCAGGGTATCATCAAATCAAGATGAAAGAGTCTGACCAGCTCGCGACTTCTTTCATCACGCCCTTCGGCATGTACTGTTACGTCACCATGCCGTTCGGTTTGAGGAACGCGGGTGCAACGTACCAGCGGTGCATGAACCATGTGTTCGGCGAACACATCGGTCGCACGGTCGAGGCCTACGTCGATGACATCGTAGTCAAGACAAGGAAAGCCTCCGACCTTCTCTCCGACCTTGAAGTGACATTCCGGTGTCTCAAGGCGAAGGGCGTCAAGCTCAATCCCGAGAAGTGCGTCTTCGGGGTGCCCCGAGGCATGCTCCTGGGATTCATCGTCTCCGAGCGGGGCATCGAAGCCAACACGGAGAAGATCGCAGCCATCACAAGCATGGGGCCCATCAAGGACTTAAAAGGCGTACAGAGGGTCATGGGATGTCTCGCGGCCTTGAGCCGTTTCATCTCGCGCCTCGGCGAAAGAGGCCTGCCCCTGTACCGTCTCTTAAGGAAGGCCGAGTGCTTCACTTGGACTCCCGAGGCCGAGGAAGCTCTCGGGAACCTGAAGGCGCTCCTCACCCAGGCGCCCGTCTTGGTACCCCCAGCTGATGGAGAAGCCCTCTTGGTCTACGTCGCCGCTACCACTCAGGTGGTCAGCGCCGCGATCGTGGTCGAAAGGCAGGAAGAGGGGCATGCTTTGCCCATTCAGAGGCCAGTTTACTTCGTCAGCGAGGTGCTGTCCGAGACCAAGATCCGCTACCCACAAGTCCAGAAGCTACTGTATGCAGTGATCCTGACGAGGCGAAAGTTGCGACATTACTTCGAGTCTCATCCGGTGACTGTGGTGTCATCCTTCCCCCTGGGGGAGATCATCCAGTGCCGAGAAGCCTCGGGACGGATCGCAAAGTGGGCGGTGGAAATCATGGGCGAGACAATCTCGTTCGCCCCTCGGAAGGCCATCAAGTCCCAGGTACTGGCGGACTTCGTAGCCGAATGGGTCGACACCCAGTTGCCGACGGCTCCGATCCAACCGGAGCTCTGGACCATGTTTTTCGACGGGTCGCTGATGAAGACGGGAGCCGGCGCGGGCCTGCTCTTCGTCTCGCCCCTCGGGAAACACCTGCGCTACGTGCTCCGCCTCCATTTCCTGGCGTCCAACAATGTGGCTGAGTACGAGGCTCTGATCAACGGATTGCGAATCGCCATCGAGCTAGGGGTCCGACGCCTCGATGCTCGCGGCGACTCGCAGCTCGTCATCGACCAAGTCATGAAGAACTCCCACTGCCACGACCCGAAGATGGAGGCCTACTGTGATGAGGTTCGACGCCTGGAAGACAAGTTCTACGGGCTCGAGCTTAACCACATCGCCCGGCGCCACAACGAGACTGCGGACGAGCTGGCAAAGATAGCCTCGGGGCGAACGACGGTTCCCCCGGACGTCTTCTCCCAGGATCTGCACCAACCCTCCGTCAAGATCGGCGACACGCCCGAGCCCGAGGCGCCCTCGGCCCCGTCCGAGGTGACCTCGGCCCAGCCCGAGCCATCCTCGGTTCAGCCCGAGGAACCCTCGGCCCCCGAGGGCGAAGCACTGCGCATCGAGGAAGAGCGGAGCGGGGTCACGCCAGATCAAGATTGGCAGACCCCGTACCTGCAATATCTCCGCCAAGGAGAGTTGCCCCTCGACCGAGCCGAGGCTCGGCGGGTAGCGCGACGCGCCAAGTCGTTCGTCTTGCTGGGCGATGAGAAGGAGCTCTACCACCGTAGCCCCTCGGGCATCCTCCAGCGATGCATCTCCATCGCCGAAGGTCAGGAACTCCTGCAGGAAATACACTCGGGGGCTTGCGGCCATCATGCAGCACCTCGAACCCTCGTCAGAAACGCTTTCCGGCAAGGCTTCTACTGGCCGACGGCGGTGGCTGACGCCACTAGAATTGTCCGCGCCTGCGAGGGGTGCCAATTCTATGCGAAGCAGACCCACCTGCCCGCTCAGGCTCTGCAGACGATACCCATCACCTGGCCCTTCGCTGTGTGGGGTCTGGACCTCGTCGGCCCTCTGCAGAAGGCGCCCGGGGGCTATACGCACCTGCTAGTCGCCATCGACAAATTCTCCAAGTGGATCGAGGTCCGACCCCTGAACAGCATCAGGTCCGAGCAGGCGGTGGCGTTCTTCACCAACATCATCCATCGCTTCGGGGTCCCGAACTCCATCATCACCGACAACGGCACCCAGTTCACCGGCAAAAAATTCTTGGATTTTTGCGAGGATCACAACATCCGGGTAGACTGGGCCGCCGTAGCTCATCCCATGTCGAATGGGCAAGTAGAGCGCGCCAATGGCATGATTCTACAAGGGCTCAAGCCTCGGATTTACAATGACCTCAACAAGTTCGGCAAGCGATGGATGAAGGAACTCCCCTCGGTGGTCTGGAGCCTGAGGACGACGCCGAGCCGAGCCACGGGTTTTACGCCGTTCTTCCCGGTCTACGGGGCCGAGGCCGTCTTGCCCACGGACCTGGAATACGGCTCCCCGAGGACGAGAGCCTACGACGATCAAAGCAACCAAGCTAGCCGAGAAGACTCGCTGGACCAGCTGGAAGAGGCTCGGGACAAGGCCTTACTACACTCGGCACGGTATCAGCAGTCCCTGCGACGCTACCACGCCCGAGGGGTCCGACCCCGAGACCTCCAGGTGGGCGACCTGGTGCTTCGGCTGCGGCAAGACGCCCGAGGGAGGCACAAGCTCACGCCCCCCTAGGAGGGGCCGTTCGTCATCGCCAAAGTTCTGAAGCCCGGAACGTACAAGCTGGCCAACAGTCAAGGCGAGGTCTACGTCAACGCTTGGAACATCCAACAGCTACGTCGCTTCTACCCTTAAGATGTTTCCAAGTTGTTCATATACCTCGCACCCACGCAAAGTTTAGTCAACAAGGAAGGGTCGGCCTCGCCTCGGCAAAGCCCGACCCTACCTCGGGGGCTAAAAGGGGGGAAACCCCCTCTGCGTCAAAATTTTCCTCGAAAAAAATCTCTTTTACCAGAATGTCTTTCGTGCTTTTTGACTACTTCGAAAAGTGGGTCCCGGAAACGACGGGGTACACGTAAGCAGTCAAGGCTGACCGAGCCGAGGGACTCCTACGCCTCCGGGATACGGATACCTCACTCATCACCTTCTGCGATAAGTAACTCACGTTCGGATAAAGCGGCTCCACGGATTGAACAAGTCTTTACGTTCGGAAGCCCTTCTACCGAAGCGATCTTTCGGGCCTTCTCGACCAAGTCGGTGGCGGGGCCTCATGGACGGGTGAAAGTACGCGTAAGCGGCAAGGCCGACCGAGCCGAGGGACTCCCACGCCTCCGGGATACGGATACCTCACTCATCACCTTCCGCGAGAAGCAACTCTCGCTCGCACTAACATCCCTGTTACCGACAAAAAGTCCAGATGCTTGAAACAAGAGGAAAAGAGACGCAGCTTTACAACACAGCAAGGGTGTGTGTTCTGGCCTCGACGGCCGCACAAGGCCCATGCTACAAGACAATCTGATCCTGCAGGCTCGGGTCTTGACGCTGGAAGGGGGCGGCAACACCCTCGGCATCAACGGCACCTTCGGCGAGGCCCGACTTAGCCTCGAACGGCAACGCGGTCCGAGGGTCTCCGCTCCGAAGGACGACGTCATCACCACGCCCGAGCGATCGCTGTCAGGGACTTCTCCGGGATCCGGCCCGAGCGGGCGGCTCGGCCGGCCACCTCCGGGGCCTCGGCCAACCACCTTCCGAGGGCACCAGCCCGGTCCGAAGCCTCGGCTGACCAACTCCGGCGTCGATCCTGCCAACGGACAACTCGGCTAGGCTCCGGCCAACCAGGTTTCATTTTCGAACCAACTCCGCCTCTGCTCATGCTGATATCGCTACCCCTAGCCTCGGCTCGTCGAAGAGCGGCCGAGGGGTCTCTTTAACTAAGCTAGAGGAGCCTCGGACAGCAGGGCCGACCGAGCCGAGGGACTCCTACGCCTCCGGGATACGGATACCTCACTCGTCACCTTGACACGGGGCGACTCATGCTTGGTGAAGCGGTTCAGATAATCAGCAGACGAGTCTTAGTGCTCGAAAAATGAGGAAAAAACACGGCTCCGTGCCGACATACATGTTCAGGCCCCGAAAGCCGAAATGAACAAAAAACCCGGCACTCGAAGTGCCATTACAAACGGAACTCCGGTTCCCCCTCCGCAGGTACGAACAACCCCACTCGATAGGGGCGGGCCTGTGGGGCTGCAGAAGACTGACGGGCGGCTCGCCGCCGCCCGCTCTGGCCACGACGACGATGGCCCCCACTCCGGACGACCGAACTGCAGCAGCGCAGGCCTCGGGGTAGGCGCCGCTGCAGCCTTGCCCTCGCCCACACCGACGCTCGAGGGGCGAGGACAAGTACAAAGAGCCGGAGGCCCGAAGCGCGGATGGTGGCGGTAATCCCGTCGGTGACGGGGACTTCTCGAGCCGCCTCCACCTCGGCACCGACAGCGGGAGCCATCAGCCTACCGGCAGATCCCCACTCAAGTCCTCCCAGATGAGTGGGGCACCGGTCTCCGCGTAAAGGCGCCGCCCCGGTGCAAAGGCAGGACCACCCCAGAATACGAACGCCGCCCTAGCAGCGCGCAGCATCCAGGGTGGTCCTCCCGTGTACACGGCGCGGCAGCCGCCCCCCAACGGAAGGGGCCGCCGGGAGCCAAACCGGCCGACCCGACACGCTGGAGGTGACGACGTCCGCCGTCGATCCACCCCGCGTTGTCGAAGTCCGGGCCGCCCGCAGGGCCAGTGAGCGCCCTCTCCCTCGAATGTTGCGGGAGAGGACGACCCACGAACCCGTGCGGGAGGTAGAGCGCCGGCTCAGTCCGGCACCCACCCCAGCGAAGATGATGAACATCCTTGAAGCTGAGGGTGGGACCAAGATCGCAGCCCGGTATGCTCCTCCCCACCCAGGAGCTGGTGGTCACCGTCTCGCGTGACCCCCAGCGGAGGGGAGCCACCGGGCTGCCTGATGAAAATCCTTGAAGCCGAACGATGGCTGAAAGGTACCCGCTCCCACGGAGTTGTGTCCTCCGACGATGAGGCGAGGAGACGGCGGTTTCCCCCGTCCGGGGGTTTGAAAGGTGGAAAAACACGATGCATAAGGGAGGAAGAAGACATGGTCGCCTTACGAAAGGGGTCGCCCTCCTTTTAAAGGCGACTCTCCCTGCTTGCGCCCCCAGCCGTCACGGGCTGAGTCTTCTCCAACACGCCTCCAAAGCCCTCCCCTGCGGCGCGGGGGCTGGGACCCACATGTCATGCAGACCGGCTCCGAGCAGAAGAAGCCGAACCGCCGCGCACGGCGCGCGCAACCACCCAGCGGTTACAAGTGACCCTCCACTTTTGCCTAGACCAACGGGCGAAAGGGGTGGGCAGCCATGCGGGCGGCATGCAACCGCGCCAAGTGGACGCGCCTCTCCGACTCCTGACAGGCCAGCATGGAGGCTCAAGCCCACGCGTCACACAACCAGCGCGCCGGATGCTGCATGCAAGCCACTGTACCACTTGCGCCACCACCGCACCTCCTCGATTGCGGAACCGATACCGCGACCCGAGGCGACCTAGCGCGCGACCCAGCAGCGCCAGCCGGACGCAGCGGTCAAACGCGGTCAAAAGTGGGCCGGCAGTAATGACGGTGGCAGGCGCACGGGAGCAGCGGTCACGCCGTCAGCCAAGCTCACATCCCATCCGGAGGCAGCGAGAGAACCCCCTCTCATGGTGTGAAGACGACGCGCCCGTGACCCGTTCCTCGAACAGATCGCGCACGCGCAACGTGTAACACCCGGCTTTAAGGAACAAAGCCAGGTGCATCTCATACATGCGCCAAGAAGACAACACATACAATAACAGAGTGTATAGAGATAAATGTCATAAAACATCAGAGTATTTATTACATAGCGGAAGACTTATTACAAAATGAAATAATAAAGATAAAATGAACTAAGGATCGTCGGCGCCAATGTCGACTGGGAAACGCCACCTAGATCAGATCGAACTCCTCAGTGTTAGGCGGCTCCTCCTGAACCACCTGATCATCTCCTGTGGGGGGGTGTGAGACAGCAAGGGTGAGCTCACACATGATCATAGCTCAACAAGTTGTGGGGAACCAGTGGACATAAACTCACAAAGGTGTGAGTCCATGTGATGTGTAAGGCTAATCAATGATAGGGGTTAAAGCTGAGCATTGCTTTTAAGTAGTTGGTCAAAATTTTATTAGCAATTACTAAGTGTAAGTAAATACCAAACCATAAGTAAAGTAATAGAACAAAATTAATAATAAACCCATGCAATGCAAATGACAAAATTGAATTTAAGTTCCATAATTTAAACATCAGAGAGTCCTGAGCTGCTCATGACCGTGAGCTCGGCTAGTATACCAGTTTTACACTCTGCAGAGGTTGTACCCTTTACCCACAAGTCATGTTACCCATCTGCTAAGGGGTCATGAATCCCATATACCTCTACCTAGGAAGCACGGCAGGGCAACACTACGAGGCCTTTACAAAGTTCCACTAGCTTCCGAAAACCCGCTACAGTTTATGGGAAGATCCAGTAAAGGGTTCCTGGCTGACCGCCATCGCAGCAAAATCAACCAGGGACCTCCCCGCACTGACCTCTCCCCTACTGCCCTTGCCCCTTTCGGGTAAGGTAGTCTTCCACTAGCTTTCCTAATTAGTCAGCCAAGGGGTCCCATTCCTCCCTTGTGGTGGCACGTGGTTCTCAAGTTAAGCTCTATGTTCCAATTAACATTAATGATAACAACATGAACATAAACAGAATAACAACAAGAATTGGAACATAGAGGTAATAAATGATTATCCCAAAACCATATAAAGCAATAGCAAACTACCCAAGTGATTCAGGGGTAAACAAGGTAATGAGACAAACAATCTAGGGTGACCTATTGGGTCCCATCAAAATTAACCTATGCATGGATAAGTGATATTAAAGAACATTATTGGGTAAAAAGTGGTCAAGGGCACAACTTGCCTTCAATGAGCTCCTGCTCAGCTACCTCAACCTGCTGCTCACCAGGATCCTCAGCAACGGGCTCTTCTACTCGTCACAATACAAACAAGCACAGTGCATATAGAGAAATTAACATTACACCAAACATATAAACAAAATGCACAGAGATATTCTACTTATTAAAATAAAATCCTAGGAACAGAAATCATAATTTTCTGAGTTATAGATTTTAAGTTATGCATTTTCAAAGGTTTTATGTGCTTTAAATAGGATTAAGTGATAAATAAATTTCCTTACTGTTTTTATGCCAAAACAGAGGCTCTAGGTGATAGAGAATAAAATTACAAAATTTTAGGAACTGGAATGGATGAATTTGGAGTTAGTATGAATTTTCTATGAATTTATAAAGTTCTAGCAATTATTTTTATATTAAAAATTCATTTTCTATTTATTTTCTCTGGTTTTCATGTTGACTGGACTGGGCGTCAATTCCTGGAAAACCCAGGGGGCTCGGGGCAATTTACCCGAGACACAGCGCACAGTGGAATTAGGACGGCGGGTTGATTCAGTGAAAACCGAGGGGCTCTTAACGAAAATTACCCGCGAAGGGGTATGGTTGTATCCTGGCCGCTGGATCCGACACGGACGCACCGGATTAGATCGTCGGTGACCCGAACCGGTATGCGCACGGGACCACACGATCCGGATCTAACGGCTAGATTTTAATGAATCGATTTTCCACCGGAACCGCACGATCTCAAATCAACGGCTCCGACCTAAAGTGGCGAACGGGTACGCGCAGATCTAATCGCAGCCGTCCATGGCCCGATCGACGGCCGCGGACGCGTCTTCCCAATCCAACAGAACCGCGCGACGGCGCTACCCTTCCGCGGCGGCGCCATCACCGGCGAGGTGACCGACCCACGCGTCCGGGTTCTAAACTTCGATTCTAAGCGCGCAAAATAATGCTGGGACCATGGTGATTAAATGGGCAGGCGAATTACCCACGGCGATGATCGGAGGGAAGCTGCCCACGAAGGTGTGCGGATCCGCGGCGGAGCTTGTACTCCGGTGAGGAATTCAACCACCGCCGGTCGATGATTCCTCCCACAAACGCCACGGACGGCCCCGCACTGGCTCGGTGTAGACCCCCGACCCAACAGCAGCTTCAAACGGCGGTGAAGGGACGGGAGAGCACGGCGGCGCCGCACGCTTCGTCACTCGGTGTTATGGTGGCTCTGGAATTCAGGCGATTGCGAACCTAGAGAGGCTATGGAACGGGGGAGGGCAAGGGCGGCTAGTGCTTTATTCCCTGGCGCGGTCAATCGGATCGCGCGCGCGATTCTAGCGCCAGCGTTGCGTCGCCGTTCACGCGCTCCGCCATGCGCGGCGGGTTAGTTGAAGACGAGCACTTACATTCCGGGCCCACGCGTCAACGAGACAGGCGAGAGCGAGCGCGAGTGAGTACCCGGCTGACGGAAGGGTCCCGCAGCGCAGCGAGAGGAGAACGCACGCGCGGACGGAGAGGCTGGCAGCCGGGCCCCATCTGTCAGTCTCCCAGCGCGCGGGCGTGAGACCGCACCGTGGGTCCCGGTTGTCGGCGCGCTCGGGATGTCCAGTTGGGCCGCGCGGGTCAGAAGGAGGATTGGGCCGAATTGAGGTAGCCGGCCCAGTTAGGCTTTTATTCCTTTTCTCTTTTTATTTCCTGTTTTTCTTTTTCATTTCTCTTTTCAAATTCAAACTTCAATCCAAATTCAAACTTTGTGGCACTTTATATACTGGCTTAATTATTTATTTTGATCATATCAACTGTGATGAAGTAATTTTAATGATAACTTTATTTGTATTGAATAATATTCCTTCCTCTTCTCTATTCTCAAGAATTTCTTTTTGGTTTTAAATTCCCTTTTTGGTCTTTAATATTTTTCTTGTCACAAAATGCACACAAAAATAAAATATTCAGCATGATGCAACAATTTAGTGGCATATCTCTTTATTAATTGTTCTTGGACATGGTGTTCTCATATGATGATGCATAAAGGTCATACTCATATAAAGAGAAATTGTTTCTCTATTGGTATTCTCTCTAGCAAATACAAAGTGGGTGTTACACAACGGCAGCCTCGCCAACTACTCGCCCCGGCGCATTAACTCCGCGGCTGGACAGGCGACGCTTCTAGCAGGAGCAGCTGGCGACGCTTCGCCTTCGCCAAAACGACCACACCAAAAAAGGTACGCCACGTCGTTCAAATTCGTATCCTTTTTCCCTTTTTCCTTTTCCTCTATCTCTTGCAACAGGGACCGGGAAAGGGGATACCCCCAAAGGGATCCTTCCCCGTGAAGGAATTAGGCTCCGAGCCTCCTTACTGATCAGGGGTTCGAAGGCTGGCCCCCCGAAGGGTTCAACAGCCGCCTCAGATCGCGTGGGCCCGACACCCACTACTGGTCAGGGGTTCGAAGGTCGGCCTCCCGAAAGGTTCCACGACCGCCTCAGGCTACTCGGGCTCCGCGCCCATTACTGATCAGGGGTTTGAAGGCTGGCCCTCCGAAGGGTTCACAGTCGCCTCAGACACCGAGCGAGGGATGACCAGGGGTACGTTTGATACATAACCAAGGCTCGGGCTGCGCTCCCGAGGTACCCTAGGACATTTCCGAGACCAGCGGGAACGATCCTGTAACGGAATCCCATCGGAGGGAGGCAACGAGCCCTCGGACCCCGTCGCCAGGGGACCGGGTCTGGCAGATCACCCGCAGGTACTTTTGGGCGTGCCTCCGGGCCCCTAGCCGACCCCCAACGAACGGGGCACGGACGTCCACTCGGATTACCCGCTTGCAGCTCACCGGAGACACCATGTTCGGTGCCCATCGAGGGTAACATGGCGCTCTCCCCCCCTCCTCCTTGCGGAAAGGCGAGGTAGGGGCGTATGTAAAAAAGCCGAGTCTGTCCCTGATCGTCCTCTCGCCCTGTGCGAAGGCTCGGGGGCTGCTCTCGCAAACCCGGCTCCGGCCAAACCGTTGACAGCGTCAACATACCAGCCCGAGAACTTGGGCCCCGACAGTGCACCCGGGCTACGGCCTGTTCGCATGAGGGAACCGCCAGACCAGCCGAAGCATTACGCAAGGCATTAAGACCTCGAAGGAGTGAAACCACTCCTCCGAGGCCTCGGGGGCTACACCCGGCGGGTGCGCTCGCGCGCACCCACCGGAACAAAGTGCAACCGAGAAAGGCTGGTCCCCTTGCAAAAAAGTGCGACGAAAGCCTCCAAGCGAGTGCTAACACTCCCTTCGAGGCTCGGGGGCTACTGTCGGGGACCATAATTAGGGGTACCCTCAAGACGCCTAATTCTCAGCTGGTAACCCCCATCAGCATAAAGCTGCAGAGGCCTGATGGGTTTGATTAAGTCAGGGATCAGTCCGTACGAGCGACTCGATCACGCCACGCCCGAGCCTAGCCTCGGGCAAGGGCAGCCGACCCTGAGGTGTTTCCGTCTCGCCCGAGGCCCCCTTTTTTACGGCAGACGCATCTCCGGCTCGCCCGAGGCCTTGCCTTCGTTAAGAAGCAACCCTGACTAAATCACCGCGCCGACCGACCAAGTCACTGGGGCATTTAACGCAAAGAGTGAGACTGACGGGCGGCCAGGCTTTGCCAAAGACGGCGAACTCCGCTCTGCCCGACCCAGGGCTCGGACTCGGGCTAAGGCCCCGGAAGACGGCGAACTCCGCTCCGCCTGACCCAGGGCTCGGACTCGGGCTAAGGCCCCGGAAGACGGCGAACTCCGCTCCGCCCGACCCAGGGCTCGGACTCGGGCTAAGGCCCCGGAAGACGGCGAACTCCGCTCCGCCCGACCCAGGGCTCGGACTCGGGCTAAGGCCCCGGAAGACGGCGAACTCCGCTCCGCCCGACCCAGGGCTCGGACTCCACCCTGGCCTCTGCCGAACGACCTCCGCCTCGCCCGACCCAGGAGCTCGGGCTCGACCTCGGCCTCGGAGGAGCCTCCACGTCGCCCGACCTGGGGCACAAGTCCGCCACGTCAACAGGAAGCGCCATCATCACCCTGCCCCGAGCCGACTTGGGTCGCAGAGAACAAGACCGACGTCCCATCTGGCTAGCTCCGCCAGATAGGCAATGATGGCGCCCCGCTAGACCCATGACGACGGCGGCTCTCGGCTCCCTTACGGAAGCAGGGAGACGTCAGCAAGAGCCCAACTGTTCCAACAGCTGTCCCTCCACCAGGCTCCGTTACTCCTCCGACAGCCACGACACCACACCGGCTGGGTGCCAAGTTCTCTCCGGCTGCCACATTGGCATGTACCCAGGGCGCTAGCTCTCCCCCGCTAGACACGTAGCACTCTGCTGCACACCCATTGTACACCTGGATCCTCTCCTTGCGCCTATAAAAGGAAGGACCAGGGCCTTCTTAGAGAAGGTTGGCCTCGCGGGAACGAGGGCAGGGGCAGGCGCTCTCTTGGGGCCGCTCGCTCCCCTCACCCGCGCGGACGCTTGTAACCCCCTACTGCAAGCGCACCCGACCTGGGCGCGGGACGAACACGAAGGCCGCGGGATCTCCGCCTCCCTCACGACCCGGCTCCGGCCACCTCGCTCTCCCCCCTTCGCGCTCGCCCACGCGCTCGACCCATCTAGGCTGGGGCACGCGGCACACTCACTCGTCGGCTCGGGGACCCCCCGGTCTCGAAACGCTGACAATTCCCTATCCAACCATGTCATCCCTTAAGCACGGTTCATATTCCAGAAAACTTCCAAAATACTCTTGTCCCATATTCTGCCTATAATTTTCCTGTTCAGACTAAGTCAGTCGATTCACTCGCCACTATTCTCACCAACAGTGAACTCCACTGTACTACACCACATACACCCAGCTATAAATACACCCAGCTACCCTCTTCCTCTCCACACACTCAACACCCTTAGTCAAGGCAAACACCCCACCCACTCAGTTACTCCGCTCTGCAGGCTACGCACATAGTATCGCTTCGCCTCCATTCCACCCTCCTGGTAAGCACCTCCACTCCACCACCAGTAATATCATAATACCACATGACACAGATTCTGCTCAAGACTCTACCCATTCATATATCGTCATTCTGACCACTATACTAAATATTTGTTGGTACACTTGCTTGTTTGTATGTTTGCTTGTTCTTGTTGCATAGTTATCGGAGCGTTCGTGTCGTCTCGTAAAGGCTAGATCTGCAAGTCTACGCCAGGCGGTGAAGCCAGAAGCCAGTTCCGCGAGCTCTCCCCCTTTCGCTGGTTAAGCAACGGCAAGCTCACTGGATCCCTTTGATGCATAAATTACCTATGATTTTTCAACCACAACCCTCAGCCTGTTATTTTATGCATGATATGATTTTGAGACAAGTTATTATGGCCACCCAGCCGCTTGTCGCAATCAATCTTTATACTCCTTGACATATTTGTTACAAATGATTTGAGAAAAGGTGTGAGTTTTCAAAAGAAAATGTTTTCCAAAATGGGTATGATGAAGGGTTGTCACCCTTATCACCTTTTGAACGAGCTGATCAGGGACTCCCTGGTTTAGGGGAGGGCCTCAGGTGTTGGCTCAGCCGGGTTAGGTGTGAGCAGAAGGATTGTCCCCTCATATAAGGACAGGTTTGTCATCCTTCACTATCTGTACTCATGACAAGTACAACCACTCGAGACTGTATTGGCAGTCACTCAATCTGAACTCGTACGGTCCAAACCCCAGGGTTATGATGTCTGGGGAGCACCGGGGGATAAGGAGGGGGAATGTTTTGTCCGGTTTGGACATGGCGGTGGCCTGACTCCTTCCGGTATAACCACTAAGGTAAGGACGTGTGAGGAAAGAAAGAGATTCAGATTCGGGTCTCATTGGCCATGAGACCGCATAGCCGAACTAGTGGGTAAAGTGTACCCCTCTACGCAGAGCTCAAACCTATTCGAATAGTCCGTGTCCACTAGAATGGACGAGTCTGGTGTGGTATGACAATTAGTGTTTTGTTTTCAAAAAAATGCTTTTGAAAAGTGGTTTTAAAAGGTCCGGCGGTTGAGCCGTGAGCTATGGTGGACAGGAAGTCCAGTAGCTGTTTTTGAAAATGAAAATCAGTGGAAAACTGTTGAGATACCTGGATGGTTTAGTCCAGGGGATTTTGTTCTAATATTGAAAAACTTCCTGCTCCTTTGGGAGAGGATGCGCTTTGCAAAATACAATATGTTTTACAAAATAACCCTGCATCAAATATTGCTATTTCTGCAAAATATTCTGAACTCCACATATTCCATGCATTATATCTGATTCCCCCATTTCGTGGGTGAAGGGGGGCTGCTGAGTACGTAAACTCACCCTTGCTTATTTGTTGTTTTTCAGAGAAGGAGATCGTTGATCGGGTAAGAGTTACGCCTGTTCCCAACCTTGCATGTGGCTGTTGGACCGCTGATTTGCTTCGCTGCGTATATCTGGCTGCTTCAGTCCCACTCTGATGATATGTCCCGAGTTGTGGACCAACTCTTAAAGTTGATCGCCACCTTTATAGGTTTGTCTCGTTTAAGCAGATTTGAAACTATCTGATGTATAAATGTGTTTACTAGCCTCCTGGGACTAATAATTGTATCACATTTGAGTCCTAGAGGATTGGGGCGCTTCAGCATCGCCTATTCATCCTGTCATGCCAGAATGCTTTCCACCCACCTACTCATCGTCGATGTGTTGTCCTGTTCAAATATGGAATGGTGCGACGATGAACCCATGGTACATGCGTGCTCCCTTTCAGGGCCGTGCCGGGAAAAAGCATGGCCCTATACAAAATTATCGAATAGAGGCTCTTTTTTATAAAATCACTAAAAACTAACAGTATAATAATATAAATATTATAATACAACATAGAAATGGATTTTATGAAAAGCATACCTATTAAACTCTTGGTTACATAAATTTTACTTGAACAACTTCATTCTCCTTATGTTCCTTGAAATAAATTCCTCAACAATATGATCATATTCAATCTTATCCAACAATTCACTCTCAAGTGCTATTGTGGCTAAATCAGTAAGTCTTTGTTGTGTCATTGTCGAACGTAAGTAGGACTTCAATAGTTTTAGTTTAAAAAAACTTCGTTCTGCTGAAGCAACAGTCACATGAATGGTCAATAGAACTGTGTGAGCAATACTTGCATTAGGAAAAGAATCATGAAGTTTTTAAAAAAATTAGAATTTCCATAGGCCCCATCTTTTCTTTTGGAATGAAATTCGGAAGAAACTTAAACTCCGCATATAATTCTTTAGCATCAATATCAAATTGTCCCTCTTTGTTTAGGGCAGTCTTCGGATTATCACAAGAAGAATGTAGGCTCTCATTATCTAATGATTGCAATACTTCAGAATTAAATAAGAATCCAAAAATTTTCTGATAACCTTGCTGTTCAAATCTCCTTGTAAGTGAGGAAACTGCTTGATCAACAATAGGTAGAAAATAGGTGATTCTAAATGATTCCTCTGCAAACTGTGTAGCAATATTTGTCTCATCATGGTTCTCATCAAAATGTCTCTTTCTTTTAATCTCCTGTCTTTTACGAAAAGATGTGTCAATATCCATCTCATGTGCAATGTCTTTGGCTATCTGTAATGCTTCTAAGAAACCAATTTCTCTATAATTTTTGAAGAAAGAAATCAACCCTTGCACTTTATCAATAGCATCATCAATGAACATATCTTTGGCTTGCAAGTGCTTGCTTACTATATTGACAACAAACAGTACCTCATACCAAATGACTATTGCCACTATAAATTCATACTCTCCAAGTTCGTTATTAGCCAAACCTTTAGCCTCGCTGCTCGTTTTCGCATCATTGTCAGCATCTGCCACCTAGTATAAAAAAGTATGTGTTATAATTGGACAAACATGAAAGTATTAAACAAATATAAAAGTATAAAGCATTTGAAGTAGAGCCTCCCGAAAATCTGCACATTGAAATATGATAGCTTTAACACTTTCAATGCGACTCTCCCAACGTGTAGCTGATACTGACTTGGGAGTCAATCCTGTTATGTTATCTTTTAGAATCTGCCATTTCTTAGTGGAATTAGCAAATATTGTATACATGCATTGGATAATTCCAAAGAAATCCTTAGCTTTTCCACATGTGTTGGCCATATCACAAAGTGTTAAATTAAGGCTATGACAACTACAAGCAGAATAGAAAGCTCTAGGATTTAAATCCAAAAGTTTCTTTTGAACTCCGTTTTTGCATCCTTTCATGTTTGCCCCATTATCATAGCCTTGTCCTCTCACATTATCTATGTCAAGATCAAGACTCTTTAGTTCATTTTGTAGCACATCAAAAAGACCTTGTCTAGTTGTATCATTGACATCTAAAAATCCTAGAAAAGACTCTTCAATGCTGGCATGATTTGAAGATAAATCCACATATCTTATTATTAAGGACATTTGTTCTTGATGGCTTGCATCAGGGGTACAATCAAGTATTATAGAAAAATATTTTGCCTTCTTTATTTTCTTAATAATTTCAGACTTAATAGCAGAAGCAAGCAAGTGTATCAACTCATTCTGAATCTTATTATCAAGATAATGAGCTTGAGTTTCTTCATTTGTAATACGGCGAACATGCTCTTGAATAACTGGGTCGAATTCAGCCAACATCTCTACTAAGCCCAAGAAATTCCCATTGCTATCATCATACAACTTACTGTTAGAACCACGAAAGGCTATATTATGCTTGGCAAGAAACTTTACAACGCAAACAATTCTAAATAAAACCTTTCTCCAATGGTCCTTTTCTTTCTCAAGTTATCGCTGGGTAGTTTTATCAACAGTGTCATCCTTTGCCAATCTATTGCACAATTCATACCAAGTGACCATACTCAAATTATGATCAGGACTTGTCTCATGCTCTTTAAGCCTAGCGCCAAGATGTATCCAATCATTATACCCGTCATTTGCTAACTGACCTTTTCGATGACCTTTCGAAAACAATTTACAACCAAAGCAAAAGACTCTGTCAAGTTCCTTAGAATAAACAAGCCAATCTCTATCACAAAGTTATCCATTTGGTAGAATTCTATTATAGAATAATGCAGAAAACCTTCTAGAATATTTATCTCTCGGACCTTTCTGAATTGATAAGTCCCTTCTAGGACCCTTTTGCGCTAAAATATCAATATGTTTAGAATAAAGAGAATCCCAATATCTTGGATCAAATATATCAGACTGAAAAGAATCATCGACATCAATAATAATATCCTCGATCTCAACTTTATTCTTTGCCTCTGTCTGATCATTTATAGTATCATTAATAACATCATTATCACCAATTGCAGGGTCTTGATCAAGTGAATGATTATCAGAGGATACTTGCGATTCTTTTATAATAAATCTATCCATAGCTCCCTTCTAAGACTGAGTTAATCCTCTATTCTTTGTTTTCTCTTATGCTTTTAATAACCAGAATCATATTTTCTAGATCGATTGGCAGAAGACATAACACCAATAATTAGATCTTGAAATATTAATATTTAATATGCATGCATACGAGATGAAATAATCAATATCTTATTTTATTAACAAAGTTAGACAACTAAATATACAATGCATATGTAGGATGTTATCTTATGATTTGATGGCTTTATTTTAGAGGAAGACACAGAGCGATCGAACGAACCACAGACAGAGCAAGATCCACGGCTGCGCAGCCGCTGGAGCACAGCACGAATGAACGACGGTGGACGATGAAGAAAAGCAGAAGGAGTGAAGGACCGTAAAAGCGCGCTGGCAGTCTAGCACCTGGCAGCGCAGCGAGCTATGCAGCGAGGACTGTAGAAGGCAGAAGCCACAAACGCGTCGTTGCCTGGTCAGTCGTGGGTGCTAGAGCAGCCAAGCAGCCGTTGGAATCTCCAAAATTGACAAATAGCAAATGCTAATGACTAAACCTAATTAGTATTACTAATGGGCCAGATATTTGGGGGCCCCAAAAAAAGTGGAGGCCCTGTTCCTGCGCATAGGGCGCACATGTCTGTGCACGGCCCTGCTCCATTTATCTATTCAGGCTGAGGACACCTTCATTCTATTCCTTTTGATCTATTGATCAAATGGTGACGACCGAGGAAGATGCAATCATAAATGACCTTTATGCATTGTGCCTCTATTAAATGATCACCATATTGGATTGAAAAAAACCGGTGACTTGCATCAGGCTTAGTTTATATGCTTTTGGTTCGTCAACCTCCACCAAAAACCAGGGGCATATGTTGAGCACACAAAACGTCCTCGCAGACGGTCCACGCGTGTGCAGAATCAGTTAGGGTTCTGAGTTTCTCGCGGGATTTGTTAGCTAAAACCGCGGGATTAGCTCGGAAAATGACTTGTAGCGGATCTAGACCTCCCCTTTTATATAGATGAAGAGCTACGACCGTTTGGAGCCCACACAATCGATCAAATCAAGTATATTTCTCGTTTTTACCATATGCATTAGGAGTAGTTCTAATTTAGCCTTATTTTACATCAAATCTTCACCTCCCTTCGGCTCTACGTCGACTAGAGGCGTCTTGGACGACCTGTCGACACCAAGTCACACCCTACTATCTCTCCTCCCTGACGGAGTCTCTTTCGGAGGCCAAGATTTAGGTCTGCGAAGAAGACCCTCTGTGCCATCGCGGACCGTTCGAGCCCTAGGCGTGGACCGTTCGAACGTACGCAGAGGAGGAGTCGCTCTTGTGCCAGGTCACGGACTGTCCGCGCCTCCGCAGAGAGCATCGTTAGACGGTCCTTTCTAGTGTTTGGCGTCCGGATCGGTGCTAACACGCGGAACTATAGAAGACACTATTTTATATTGTTTGTATAGATAAGTTTAAAATATAGGATACAACAGGAGATGTGATAAGTGATATGTTCACCAAAGAATAATTTAGTTTGGTTGGTTACGTTTTTTTTCGATTCCGTTTTTTTCGGTGTCCGTTTGTGGTTTTTATGCCCAGCCATCTCCGCCCACTCCCCGGCCCCCGCACTCCCACGAGTCCCACCGTATCCTCCCCTGCGGCCCTGCGTAGGGTTTAACCACTCGCAGCAGCCGGCAGCCGCCGTGACTCCCGAATCATGTCAGCGCCGCCGTCGCTCAAGACCCCGCCAACCGCCGTAGCGGTCTCTCGGCGCTCGGTCGCCACCCCGAGAGCCACCGGGCTTCGCGGCGCCTGTGCTCCCCCGACTCGGCGCCTCCGGTGCTCAGCCTCCGCCGCCGTGGCCGGGGCTTCCACCGAGGTGACGATTCATGCCTCCTCCACGTGGAACTTTCCGGAATCTTGCTATTGAGGTACTGGTTGCTTGTGACTTACGGGTTGTGCCGTGTTGTTCAGATGGCTGATGCTCCGCTGGACTGGGCAGAGAGGTCGCTGGAGGAGTTACGCAGCTTGCCGGACCACGACACGTTCTGCTTGATGGCGCTCTCGCCGCTGGACGGGCGGTACGATCGCTTCGTCAAGGAGCTGATGCCCTTTTTCAGCGAGTTCGGCCTAATCAGATACCGCGTTCTCATCGAGGTATCTGACATTTCGGACAGTTTGAACTCCTTGCAAACACGGTGTCTGTCTATAATTTTGATTGGAGGACGCTAGAGAGCCTGTTTCTGTTGTTATTGTTAATGTTGCTTAGCTGACATGCCTTTCTTGTTCCTCAGATCAAGTGGCTACTGAAACTTTCTCAAATTCCTGAGATCACTGAGGTGCCTCAGTTCAGCAAGGAAGCGCAGTCCTTGTTGAATGCCATTATTGAGAATTTTTGCATAGATGATGCAAAAGAAGTTAAGAAAATCGAGAAAGTAACCAACCATGACGTGAAAGCCGTGGAGTACTTTCTGAAGCAAAGGTGCAGCTCAAATCCAGAGATTGCAAAGGTTGCAACTAGGATCTTAATGTGTCTAGGAATAATTATTCCTGGTTAGACTTTAAGCTCAGTGGCATCTTGAACTTGTTTCCAGGTGTCGGAATTCTTCCATTTTGGTTGTACCTCTGAAGATATTAACAATCTATCACATGCATTGGCTTTGAAAGAGGGGGTAAATAAAGTTATGTTCCCTGCCATGATCGATCTATGCAGAGCAATGTGTTCCTTGGCAACACAAAATTCAGGCTACCCTATGTTGGCTCGAACTCATGGGCAGGTATGACTTATGAAGCCACCTTTACCATAATGTTTTATTACTGTTATACAGCAAGAAAAAGAAGGTATATGTACCACTACTTTGAAGCATAGCTTCTCCATAGACAGCTCTCAAAGGGCTTCTATATGAGACATACGATATAAAACAATTACTTATCGGGGCTTAATGTTTTGTAAGTTTTTCTGGTTGATGCAGCAAGGTGATTTTGAGTGATTGTAATTTGCTAAGTTCTCATAATGAACAGAATAGAATTGAATGATTGATCAACTCATTCAGCTATTTCCAAGGCAACATGGATGAAGAAAATAACAGACCTGCATTATTTATCAACACAGGCTACGAAATTTAAAAAGATTATTATACTGTTCTGGCAGATGATCTTCAACCTTTCCATTTGTACAGGAAAAAGGAAAAAAATATTTGTATAAGTAAAAAAAAATGTTCTTCAGCATTGTTGCATTATGGAGTACAGCTCAGTAACTCTTTCGATGCAATAGTGAACACAGTTGTCTTGCTCAATCGTTTTTATTTTAGTGGAATGCTCTTGCTTTGCCAAGAAAGACTTGATTTGGAGCCCTGTCTTAAATTGTTCTCAATCCTTCTTGTAGCCAGCATCACCAACAACTGTGGGAAAGGAGATGGCAAACTTCGCGGCCAGATTATCTGATATAGGAAAGAGTTTCTCAGAGGTGAAGATACTAGGGAAATTTGCTGGCGCTGTTGGCAATTACAATGCTGATGTGGTTGCATATCCTGAAGTTGACTGGCCTAAGGTGGCAGAAGAGTTTGTTAGATCCTTGGGTTTGCAGTTTAATCCCTATGTTACTCAGGTGATCTATATTCTTTGTCTTGACATTTAGTTTCTTCTATGTTGTTGCACAATTAGGGAGGCTTCTCAGATTCTAGGGTGATCATAACCATCAAAGTTGTTGGTTCTGATGCAGTTTTATCCCTTCTACAGATCGAGCCTCATGACTACATATCAAAGCTCTTCAATCTATTCACCCAGTTTAACAATGTGTTGACTGATTTTGATAGAGACATGTGGTCCTATATATCATTAGGCTACTTCAAGCAGGTAAACTAAAAGGGGTTGACACCACAGTTTGGGAGTATTAAACTTGTTCTGCAAGGAAACAAATTGATGGTTTTGGACTTTTGGTTTTTATATTCCCTATTAACTTTCAACACCTTCCAAAATTCTTTTCTTTTTTCAGATACCAAAGGCTGGTGAAGTTGGTTCTTCCACTATGCCTCATAAAATCAACCCCATTGATTTTGAAAATAGTGATGGCAATTTATGTCAGGCGAATTCTATATTGTCTGGTATAAGCATGAAACTACCAATATCCCGGTTGCAGGTATTGTGGCTAATCAAATTTTATGCCTAAATTTCAGTTTTTCTAGCATGAGGTATCAGGATGAAAACCTGGTGCCTGTATTCATGATACCTATACGAGATTGGATCTTAAACTATAGTTATCATCTCATTAGTATGTACTTATACTGATGAACCACCATGTTGTATCATTGACAGCGTGACCTAACAGACTCGACTGTTTTGAGAAACCTGGGTATGGGATTAGGTCATTCTCTATTGGCTTACAAAGCTACCATGCGTGGAATCAGCAAGGTTCAGGTAGGTGACCCAGAGCTTGTCCTTTGTCTCGTTACAGATGATGGTTACAGATGATATATTTGTACCTTCAATATAGTTGATGCATACTTAATTTTTAGCTTATGATTATTAAATACTTGCAGAATGCTTGATGATCAAGCAGATAGATGTACCTCACCACTTGCTCTTTTCATAAGTGTTGGCCTAACAGGGGAAAATACACTATAAATTAGTGGTGACTGCTAGGCGTAGGCATTTACCCAACTAAAAGATCACACCACTCAAACCAGCTGAGGATAACTGACTTGGTAGGATAAGGAAGTTCCTTTGTGCAGTGCTTGACTGCACACACTTGCATTCTTGGACAATTGCATGGGAATATCAGACGTTTGCTCTTCTTTACTATTGACCTGAAACATGCATTGTATGTAATTATGATCAGGCTAGAACTACTATGCTGAATTGGTGCCTTTACAGGTGAATGAATCACGTTTAGCTGAAGACCTGGAGCAAACTTGGGAGGTCCTTGCTGAGCCAATACAGACAGTAAGGCATCTGTTTCCTTCTGTCCATTTCCCCTTGAATTCTGTTTTGGTTGCTGTCAGCAAGTGCTTATTGTGCGTGCATCAGACATGTATCATGTTACTGCTATTACTCATTGTAGGTGATGCGAAGATATGGGATACCTGAACCTTACGAGAAGCTGAAGGAACTGACGAGAGGCCAAGCTGTCACCAAGGACAGCATGCAGCAATTCATTGATGGTCTAGACATACCGGAGGAGGTTCGATCGAAGCTTTCGAAGCTAACCCCGCATTCCTACACTGGGCTAGCGGAGGATTTGGCCAGAGACATCGAGAAGTGGGTTGATCTTGAATCTGGATTTCAGATCAAGTGAGCTCCCATTTAAAAATGGATGATTCTCTCCACAGTTTTTCTTTTTGACAACGATGGAGAAAATAAATAACAGACGGGAACCCTAGGAAACGAGAATCCAATGCGCCGTGGCCTCTGACCTGTCTACCGAGATAATTTACGAGCTCACCATTTATATAATTCTGGCACATGTAAAATGCGCCTCAAGGAATTGTGCAAGCTGTATCTTGACTGGAAAATTATCGAGCTGAAAAAGTTGACTGCTCGATTTCTTATGAGTACGGAGTTGACTGGAAAAGGAGCTTTATACGAACTCAGATGGACTGTCTCCGGTAAAAATTTGGAGGGAAAAAATGTCTGGTAGGAGTGTTTGATGCATAGAGGACGAGATGTAAAAGGTATTGCTGAAAAAAAAAAACAATATACTGGAGATAATCTTTAGCTAGCCTCCCATTCGGAATTGACGCCAGAGGTTGTGGCGTTCAGCACCTGGATGAAACGGTGTCCATCCTTGTCCGCGCCCGTCCAGCACCCACCGCAAGTTTCCGTAGGATTCTTTTTGCTGCACGACACGGAAGACGGCGGGGGTCAATCATTTCGTGCGTTTTGCATTTGCTTGCCGAACTCTGGACTCTGGGAGCCTACCTAGACGGCTAGACGCCTAGACCTTAGTACTAGTGGCGGTAGGGGAGATCCGGCGTTCACTTGAGAGTTGAGACCGAGAGGCGAGAGCAGCGATGATTTTGGCAGGAACGCGGATATAATACGAGTCGTGTGTGAGGACGTTTGGAGTTGGCCCTTTTTTTGCATCTACATGTATACTAGTTAGATTAGATGCACGTGCGCTGTGTGTGACGACATACAGTCATATTTTAGATTTTCCAAAAGCATGCATGCAGGCCCGAGAGCTGAAACAAAAATTCTAAGTCCCGGAAAGCAAGGCAAATCGACCGCACTAACATATACTATGCTGTAAAATGAAAAAGGAAATCGAGCAAACAAATTGGCATTTCCTCATTGTTTACTCTATCGAAGTGCAGATCGATCAGGCGGACACAATCTTTGTGCTGCTCTCTGCCATGCATGGTTTTGCATCGTCCATCGTGTTTATTTCCCACAGTGTACGTTACGGGTTACGACTTTTACCTACATGTTTATGACAGCGAAACTCACCATCTTTATTCTATTGACATTCATTTTCATGCAAATTACATAACGTACGCTGGAACCAAATGCGAATTACTGCTACAATAAGCATCCTGCAAGTAAATGGTCGGTCGGAGCGTTATGTTTCTCTCCTCTCTTCCCACCGTACACGGATCATATATATATATACACATGCTCTCTGGAACGGCTTCTTCGATAGTTCCACCACCACGGTTACTTCCATACATTTCCCTTGGATTGGATTGGATCGGCGCTCAAACGAATAATAATCCGGCAATGGAGTCTTCACGAGGGAAGCTGTCTGCCGCCGGCGTCCTCCTGCTGCTGCTGATGACACTCCTCGTCGTGGCCGCCATGCAGGCGGTTGAGGCACGCGACTGCCTGACACAGAGCACCCGGTTGCCGGGGCATCTGTGCGTGCGGTCGGACTACTGCGCGATCGGGTGCAGGGAGGAGGGCAAGGGCTACACGGGCGGCAGGTGCCTCATCTCTCCCGTCCCGCTCGACGGGATTCTCTGCTACTGCGTCAAGCCTTGCCCATCCACCACGACAGAATGATGAGACGGGATTCTCGTGCAGTGCAGGCTGGCCGGGGGTTATTAGTTATATATGGACTGTTAATAACTTGTTTATGTCTTGGGAAGTTTGTGGTGATAACTTCTAAATGTCTTGGAATAAAGTGGGTTCTGTAGACTTCTAGTCATTAAGTTGTTGGAATATTACTACTGCTGTTTTTTATTTGAGGAATTACTGCTTTGTTTTTGCTCGATATTGTTGAGAATCGGCTTATGCACAGCTGAAACAAAAATTCGAAGTCCAGGAAGGCATAATGGCAAATCGACCGTACTAACATTATGCTGTAGAATGAAAAGGAAATCGAACAAACAAATTGGCATTTCCTCATTGTTTCCTATCGAAGTGCAGATCGATGAGGCAGGCGCCACCGCAACACACGGCTAATGTAATATGTACGTCATACAGTGCGGCTTCAAAATTATTACTGGGTTCGGTGTGCTCATCTGATCCTCGTCTCGTCTCGTCTCCTATATATGGATTTCTGCAATGCCATCGAGAAGAATGGCACGAGGAAGAAGAACTGATTTGCCCGTCCTAGCCCCTAGCGAGGAGCATGAGTCGTGTCAGGTGCTGGAGTTGGGGCGTAGCAGGTGCCGCGTACAGGGTTACAGAGCCACTGCACGAGGAGTCGAGGAACCGGCAGCCATGGACGTCGTTCACGATACGTTGCAGGCGGTGCTATCGGGGTGCGCGAAATACGTGTTAGATTATTTTGCTGTTAAGAGACATGATGATATAGCCACCCAACTTTAGAACATTCCGACTTGCCGTGAATAATCCATATACTCCTTATAATTTTTTGTTACAAAATAATTTAAGGAAATATGTGAGTTTTGCAAAAGAAACTTGATTTTCAAAAAAAATAAAATGAAGTGAACAGTTATCATTGTCACTACCCTGAGCGGTATGGTCGCGACTCCCTTGTCATGGGAGGGTCTAAAGAGAAGTTGGCTCAATTGGGGTTATGCGTAAGCGTGATGGACTTTCCCGTCTCTCATAAAGACCGGTTTGTCATTACACCTTACCTAAACTCTCAAAAGCGCTCGAGCCTGTATGGGCATACGCTCAATCCAAGTTTGCATGGGCTAAACCCAAGGGTTATCGGTAGCTGGGGAGAACCGGGAGGAAAAGGAAGTGTCACATTGTCGTCTTGGTTTGGGTGAGATGGTGGCCTTGTTCCTCTTAATATAACCGACATGGTAAAGTCATGGATGGGAGAAAAGAGTTTCGGTATCGGGTTTCATGGCAGTGGGACTGCAGAGCCGGACTAGTGGGTAAAGTGTACACCTCTACGCAGAGTTAAAAACCTATCCGAATAGTACGTGTCCACTGGTATAAATGAGTTATGGCTTAGTTTTGATAATTAGTGTTTTGTTTTCTAAAATGTTTTCAAAAATGGATTGTAAAGGTCCGACAGTCGAGCCGTGAGCTATATTAGACGAGAAGTGCAGTAGATACTTTTGGTTTTGAAAATGAAAACGGTGGGAAAATATCGAGATTCATGGATGGTTTACTTCAGGGGATTTGGCTTGATAATGGAAAACTTTTTACTCTTTTGGGATAGAATGTGCTTTGACAAAAGTAAAATGTTTTACAAAATAGTCCTGCAGTAAAATTTGGCTTTTCCTACAAAATACTTTGAACTCCACTTACTCAATGCATTGAATCTCCACTCCATGGGTGAAGGTAGGCTGCTGAGTACATAAGTACTCACCCTTGTTTATTTGTTGTTTTTATAGGAGATCGCTAACAGTGTAAGAGTGAAAGTCGCCTAGAGGGAAGGGGGGGTGAATAGGCGGAATCTAAAAATTATAAACTTAAGCACAAACTACAAGTCGGGGTTAGCTTTAGAATTAAAATCGAGTCCGAGAGAAAGAGGGAAAACAAATCAAAAGCAAATGAAGCGGATGACACGATGATTTGTTTTACCGAGGTTTGGTTCTTGAGAACCTAGTCCCCGTTGAGGTGGATAGCGACGAAGAGTCGGTCTCATAGTAGACCACCTTCTTTATCTTCTTTTTCTTATCGCCGCTCCGATGCGACTTGTGAGGAGGTGATCCCTCCTTTAGCTTGTTGCCGGACTCCTTCGATGGAGCCTTTCCGTGGCTTGTGGCGGGCTTGTCGCCGGTCATGATCTTCCTCTTGGCGTGATCTCCCAACATCACTTCAAGTGGTTAGACTCTAATGAAGTACCAGGCTCTAATACCAATTGAAAGTTGCCTAGAGGGGGGTGAATAGGTGGAATCTGAAAATTATAAACTTAAGCACAAACTATAAGCCGGGGTTAGCTTTAGAATTAAAATCGAGTCCGAGAGAAAGAGGGAAAACAAATCAAAAGCAAATGAAGCGGATGACACGATGATTTATTTTACCGAGGTTCGGTTCTTGAGAACCTAGTCCCCGTTGAGGTGGTCACAAAGACCGGGTCTCTTTCAACCCTTTCCCTCTCTCAAACGGTCACCTAGACCGAGTGAGCTTTCTCCTTAATCAAATGGGTCACTTAGACCCCACAAGGACTACCACACAATTGATGTCTCTTGCTTTGATTACAAGTCACTTGAAGAACAAGAATGAGGAAGAAGAAAGTGATCCAAGAACAAGAGCTCAAAGAACACGAGCAAAACTCTCTCTCTAGTCACTAATTGTTTGGAGTGAATTTGGGACTTGGAGAGGCTTTGAATCTTTTGAATTGTGTCTAGTATTGAATGCACCTAGCTCTTGTATTGAATGGGATGTCTGAAAATCTTGGATGCTTGGAATGGTGGTGGTTGGGGGGTATTTATAGCCCTCAACCACCACATAGCCGTTGGGGAGGCTCTCTATCGATGGACTGTCCGATGCGCTAGCCACGTCACCCAACCGTTAGGGTTCAGAAGATTCTGACCGTTGGAGCGCTGACTTCATGTCGCACCAGACAGTCCGGTGGCACACCGGACAGTTTGGTGAATTATAGCGGAGCGCGGCCTCAGAAACCCGAAGGTGAAGAGTTTGGAGTCGATCGCCCTTGGTGCACCGGACACTGTCCAGTGCGCCAAACCAGGGTCCTCTTCGGTTTCTTTTGCTCCTTTCTTTTGAACCCTAACTTTGTTCTTTTATTGGTTTGTGTTGAACTTCTATGCACCTGTAGAATATATAATCTAGAGCAAACTAGTTAGCCCAATATTTGTGTTGGGCATTCAACCACCAAAATCATTTATAGGAAAAGGTTTGACCCTATTTCCCTTTCAAAGAGTTACGCCTGTTTCTCGACCACGCCTGTAGTATTTGGACGACTGATTTGTTTTGTTTCTTATATTGGACTGCTCAAGTCCTACTATGATGATATGTCGCGAGTTATGGACCAACTCTTATAGCTAATCATCACTTGTATATGCTTGTCCCATTTAAGCAGATCTAGAGTCATCTGATGTATAAATGTGTATACTAGCCTTATGAAACTACTATTTGTATCATATTTGAGTCCTAAAGGATGGGGATGCTACAATTCTACATTGTTTTTCTCTCACATTATGTACAATATGGCTAATAAAACTCAAGAGAAAAGAATGCATGAGCCTGGAGTAGGGGAACATGTCATTGGACAAGTATTGTGATAAGTTCACCCATTTATCATGATGTGCACCTCTAGATGCAGAGGATGATGTTTGAAAGGGAAATGTGATATGTGCCATTTCTATATTTGTTTTGGTGCTTGAGGACCAACACAACATTGTGAGCCAACTTCTTTGCTAAGTGTATGAGTACATGCTCATAAGAAACAAATTGATGGATTTTAATGCAATAATTGGCTTAAACCTAGGCTTTGAATGACAAAACTTGGATAAGGCGAGCTATGTCTAGTTCATAAATTTGGATATGTTCTAAATGCCCTTAGGAACCATTGAGCACCTTAGAGAGTTCAGAAGTTTAGATTTTGAAAAAGCTACACTTGGAGCCTATTTTAAGCCAAATGAGGAAATTGAGTTGGATGGTGCAACCGAAGAAACTATGACTTAGTCTAGTTGGACAGTCACTAGAAATATTTGTTTAAGTCATAAGAATGTTTTAAGAACAATCAAATCAAATTGAAGAAGATTTGTCAATTTGGACTTCAACTTAGTAGGTCACACAAACCTATACAACAAGTGCTCAATCAAACTGAAAGCTCCTACTTGTACTTGAGCAACACATAAGCCTAAGCACACTAGCAATATTCAACTTAGCAAAGATATATTGGTGAGATAAATCACTTAACCACACAAGTTAAGTAAAGCTAAGTCACACAAGATTACAATCACATGAGAACAACTACTGTACTACACAAATAAACTACTTACGAGAACAACACACCTATATTTCAAATAAAATCATGTCAAACACAGTAATAAAGTGGCACCAGAGGTCATTCTACATGGTCGGTCCATGCCATCATGATTTAAAAGCAGTAGATATTATTTTTTTGCAAATTATACAAGACAATGAGAAATGTAGATTTAAAATAGATGATCATGATTTAATATATGAAAAAAAAATTCATGATATATTTTCATTAATTAAAAATCCCATCGCTCATCGCATGGGTGGTCTGGCCTGCTATTTGTGTGGAGAATTTTGGAATTCTGCGAGCTTCACTACTTGGCCATCATTTGGAGGAGAAATTTGGAATTATGCCATTATTAAAAACGAGCTTTGCCACTTTGCCTTTATTTTTACATGCTTCGTCTGAATGCCATTATCAAACATGCCGCATACATTATAATGCCATTTTATCTCTACTAACTATTAAGCGCTTAGTGTAGACCGCCCCCGCCGCTACCCCCCGCTACCGCACGCCTGCCAGCCCCCGCCGCAATCGCCGCCGCGCATCTCGCACGCCCTCCGCTACACCGCCACGAAACCCTTCGCTACACCGCCGTGCGTCTCCGTGACCCGTGAAATCCGGTGGCGTGAGGCGATGACCCGCCATCCCTCCTCCCCACGCCCCTCTCTCACCTAACTTCCCGCCTTACTCCTGCACGAGCCCCCGCCACCATCGCGCGGTGCCTCCATCAATGCCGCAATCAACGCCGCGCCTTGCCCCCATCAACGTCGTGCCTCCCATCAACGCCGCAATCGACGACCACCTCCCATCGACGTGGAGCCGCCCGAGCCCCCACCACACTCCCCACACGCTGTGCAGGCCGTCGATCACTGCTGTCGCTGTTTCGGACCCGGGGGGGCCCTCAGCCGGACCGACTAGTGAATTTTAGTGCCACGTGCCCCTGTCCAGATGGGTTGATGCAAGATGGAACACAAGCGATGGGATGAGGCTTATATTATCTTGCACCAGGGGGCGCTTGTAGTAGGGGTTACAAGCGTTGCGGGAGAGTGAGAGCGAGAGCGAGAGAGAGAGAGAGAGCGAGAGAGAGAGAGAGAGAGAGAGAGAGAGAGAGAGAGAGAGAGAGAGAGAAGAGGGTTCGGCCTTGAGGTGAGCCGTATGAGGCTGCCTGTGCCGCGTCTCTCCTACTCTGCCTGCCTCCGCTCGTCTACACCGTGCGTCCGTGTGTTCGTACGTTGCACATTCGTCTCTTTCTCTCTTCCCCCCTTTGTCCCTCTTTTTCCTCCTCCCCCTCCCTCGTGGGGCCCTGGACACCCCCTTTTATAGACTCAAGGAGATGCCCAGCTATATAATGGGGGTGTAGCTTGGAGCTAACGTGGCTGGCAGGGAAGTGCCCTGAGCCCTGTACAGATAATAACGTGGCTGTCAGGGAAGCACCTTGAGCCCTGTAGATGTACCAACGTGGCTGTCGGAGGAGTGCCTCGAGCCCTGTAGAGGCAATAACGTGGCCGTCGGAGAAGTGCCTCGAGCTCTGTAGAAGCATGGCTGATGGTGCGGCGTGTATCCTGTTAATGTTTCCTTGCTTCCGTAGGGGGTTGAGAGCAGCTGACATCATGGGCGCACGTGGGGAACCATCATTACCTGTTACCGGAGTAACTTAGATGGGACACCGGTCCTGTTCCTTTGTAGCCTGAGGCGACTAGCTATGGGTAGGGTAATGATGGATCCCCAGTGGCGTAGCTGATACGAGGTCGAGGTCGGGCAAGGCAGCGACTCTTTCGAGGCCGAGGCTGAGGCCGAGGCCCAGGGTCGAGCGAGGCGGAGACCTTCTCCCGAGGCCAAGGTTGAGGCCAAGGGCCAGGGTCGGGCGAGGCAGAGCTCCCTGTTGCGCCCGAGGCCGAACTCGCGGGAGGTCGTGACTTGCTGTTGTCAGCCTTTCCCTGGCAGCTGGCATAGTTGCCGGAGTGGAGTGAACGACGCTGTTTCCCTGTCAGAACGGTCAGTAAAGGGGGCAAAGTGACTGCGGTCACTTCGACCTTACCGACTGAGGCACGCGTGTCAGGATAAGGTGCCAGGCGATCCCCTTTTTAAATGCGCATGCGATACAGTCGGTTGGTAGGGCGATTTAGACGAGGTCGCTGCACGACAAAGTCTGCCCGAGCTAGGCTTCGGGCGAGCCGAGGGTGCGTTTGCTGACTGAGGGGACCCTCGGGTGAGGCGTGAATTCGTCCGGGACTATTATCCTTGTCCGAGGCTGGGCTCGGATTAGGTCGCGTCTCTTGGTAGACGAAGCCTACGCTTTATCGGTCGTTTATGGATTGTTCTGAAGATGTTTTCCAGTCGGATTAAGGAGCGTTGGGGGTACCCCTAATTATGGTCCCCGATAGTAGCCCCCGAGCCTCGAAGGGAGTGTAGGTACTCGCTTGGAGGTTCTGTCGGATTTTTCGTAAGGGGACCGACCCTTCTCGGTTATGCTTTGTTCCAGTGGGTGTGCGCGAGCGCACCCACCGGGTGTAGCCCCCGAGGCCTCGGAGGAGTGGTTTGACTCCTCTGAGGTCTTAATTCTTCTTGTGATGCCTCGGTCAGCCTTGTCGTTCCCTCATGCGGCCCCGGCGCAGCCTGGGTGCACGGTCAGGCTCCGAGTTTTCAAGCTAGTTCGTTGACGTGGTCAACGGTTTGACCGTAGCCTGGTGCGAGAGCAGCCCCCGAGCCTCTGCACGGAGCAAGAGGACGATCAAGGACCGTCTCGACTTTTATTGTACGCCCCTTCGTCGCCTTTTCGCAAGGAGGAAGGGGGAAAGCGTCGTGTTACCCCTGGGGGGCACCGAACACGATGTTTCCAGTGAGCTGCTAACGGGTAATCTGAGTGGACGCCCGAGCCCCGTTCGATAAGGGTTGGCTAGTGGCCCAGAGGCACGCTCCAAAAGTACCTGCAGGTGATTTGCTGGACCCGGAGTCCTATTTGTAATGGTGCCCTCTTGAGGGCGAGATGTAATAGCTTTGAGTACTAAGACATCTGCCGTAGGTCGGGACAACCGCCGAGGGCGCTGTCGACGTCTAAGTCTAGGTACCATCGTCACCCCAAGCACGTGTGTTTGTTCTTTGTGGCTGCTGAGGCCTAAACATTTGTGTATAAAGCTGTGTTTCTTTCCTCTTGTTTCGAGCATTAAGACTTGTTCGTCGGTAGCAGAATCACTTATCCGAGCGTGAGCCGCCTTTCCTGGAAGGTGACGAGTGAGGTATCCATATCCCGGAGGCGTAGGAGTCCCTCGGCTTGGTCAGCCTTGCCGTTCAAGGTCTCAGTCGCTCATTTTTGGGACTCTGCCACTGACATAGTCGAGATGCACGAAAGTTGTTTTGGTGGAAAAACTTTTCCGAGGAAAGTTTCGGCGCAGAGGGCGCTCCCCCTTTCCGGACCCCGAGGCGACCGCTCGGGCCGGGACCCTCGCGGAGGGTCTGGCCGTGGGCATCGGATCTGCTTGGTCCGCCCAAGCTAGGGTGTCCGGGCCGAGGGTGTGTTTCCCCCGCTTTGAGACTTTGTTTTTGTCTCCATTCTTCTCCTTGCGTCTGAAGAATGTTGTCCTACTGACTGCAGGGTTCGAGATGGCTCTTGACGAGTCCGTCAAGAACTGCAAGGCGCTTGCCGAGGCGGCTGAGCGGAAGGAGGCCGGGCGCGTGGCCATGTCCGAGGCTATCTCGGCTTTCTACCAGACCTTTGGCCTCGTCGGCGCCCCCTTGGGTAGCTCCCCCCAGAGTCATCTGCGAGCCTTGGGCGGCCATGTGCGCAACAGACTCCGCGGGGCGCTGCACCATGGCGTTAGGCGGGCCTTTGTCGTGCTCGCTTCCCACTACGACGTGGATCTGGAGCGGATCAGCGAGGGGTACTGCTTACCCGACGAAGAGGAGGCTGCCTTAGCCGAGGTCCAGAGGCTTTACGCGGCTGTTGAGGGCCCAAGCACGGCGCTGGCTTCCTCCTTCGAAGTGGAGGTCCTTCCGCCCGTGTCGCCGCCCGAGGCCGGGCCGGATTCTGCCGAGGGTGGAAACGACGTCGAGGGTGCCGCTCCTCCCCCTCCCGATGTCTGATCCTGCAGGAACAGTTTGTTTTAAGTATGCGTACGTCTTTTGCGACCGCTTAGTCCTAGACATTTTCCTTGTCGGATTATAAAGCTGTGTTTTCTTTCCTCTTGTTTCGTGCGTTAGGACTTGTTCGGTAGCGGAATCGCTTATCCGAGTGTGAGTTACTTTTCGCGGAAGGTGATGAGTGAGGTATCCATATCCCGGAGGCGTAGGAGTCCCTCGGCTCGGTCGGCCTTGCCGCTTACGTGTTCTCTCGTTGTTTTCAGGATTCCGTTATCGATATAGCCGAAAAGCATGAAGAGTCGTTTTGGTAGAAAAGTTTTCGAGCGTTAGGACTTATTCGGTAGCAGAATCGCTTATCCGAGCGCGAGCTACCTTTTTGCGGAAGGTGATGAGTGAGGTATCCGTATCCTGGAGGCGTAGGAGTCCCTCGGCTCGGTCGACCTTGCCGCTTACGGTCTCTCTTGCTCGTCTTTAGGATTCTGTTATCGACGCAGTCGAAATGCTCGAAAGACGTTCCAGCAAAAGACCTTTTCGAGGAAAATTTTGACGCAGAGGGGGTTCCCCCCTTCTAGCTCCCGAGGGAGGATTGGGCTTTGCCGAGGCAAGGCTGATCCTTCCTTGATGTTAGACTTTGTTTATGCATGTAAAGAAAGCGAGATACATGAACGACTTGAAACATTTTAAGGGTAAAAGCGACGTAGCTGTTCGATGTTCCAAGCGTTGCTGTAGACCTCGCCTTGATCGTTGGCCAGCTTGTATGTCTCGGGCTTCAAAATCTTGGCCATGATGAAGGGCCCTTCCCAGGGAGGGGTAAGTTTGTGGCGCCCTCGGGCGTCTTGCCGTAGCCGAAGTACCAAGTCTCCCACTTGGAAGTCTCAGGGCCGAACCCTTCGGGCGTGGTAGCGTCGCAGGGACTGCTGATACCGTGCCGAGCGTAGTAAGGCCACGTTCCGAGCCTCTTCCAGTTGGTCCAATGAATCCTCTCGGCTGGTTTGGTTGCTTTGGTCGTCGTAAGCCTTTGTCCTCGGGGAACCGTATTCCAAGTCCGTGGGTAAGATAGCCTCGGCCCCATAGACTAGGAAAAATAGTGTGAAGCCCGTGGCCCGGCTCGGCGTCGTCCTCAGACTCCAAACCACCGAGGGTAGTTCTTTCATCCATCGCTTGCCAAACTTGTTGAGGTCGTTGTAGATCCTCGGCTTTAGTCCTTGCAAAATCATACTGTTGGCGCGTTCCACCTGTCCATTTGTCATTGGGTGCGCTACAGCGGCCCCGAAAGTCACCTAGAGGGGGGTGAATAGGGCGAAACTGAAATTTACAAAGTTAATCACAACTACAAGACGGGTTAGCGTTAGAAATATAAGTGAGTCCGAGAGAGAGGGTGAAAAACAAATCGCAAGCAAATAAAGAGTGAGACACAAGGATTTGTTTTACCGAGGTTCGGTTCTTGCAAACCTACTCCCCGTTGAGGTGGTCACAAAGACCGGGTCTCTTTCAACCCTTTCCCTCTCTCAAACGGTCACTTAGACCGAGTGAGCTTCTCTTCTCAATCACACGGGACACTAAGTCCCCGCAAGGACCACCACACAATTGGTGTCTCTTGCCTCGGTTACAATTGAGTGAATCACAAGAAGAATGAGAAAGAAAAGAAGCAATCCAAGCGCAAGAGCTCAAATGAACACAAGTGTCACTCTCTCTAGTCACTATTTGATTTGGAGTGATTTCGGACTTGGGAGAGGATTTGATCTCTTTGGTTGTGTCTAGAATTGAATGCTATAGCTCTTGTAATGTGTTGGAAGGTGGAAAACTTGGATGCAATGAATGGTGGGGTGGTTGGGGTATTTATAGCCCCAACCACCAAACTAGCCGTTTGGTGGAGGCTGCTGTCGACGGGCGCACCGGACAGTCAGGTGCGCCACCGGACACTGTCCGGTGCGCCAGCCACGTCACCCGGCCGTTAGGGTTTGACCGTTGGAGCTCTGATAGGTGGGGTCTTCTGGCTGTCCGGTGGTGCACCGGACAAGTACTGTAGACTGTCCGGTGCGCCTTCTGACGCTGCTCTGACTCTGGCGCGCACTGTAGCGCATTGAATGCGGTTGTAGTCGGCCGTTGGCGCTGAAGTAGCCGTTGCTCCGCTGGCACACCGGACAGTCCGGTGCGCCACCGGACACTGTCCGGTGTCTCACCAGACAGTCCAGTAAATTATAGCGGAGCGCCCTCTGATTTTCCCGAAGGTGACGAGTTTGGAGCTGAGTTCCCTGGTACACCAGACACTGTCCGGTGCGCCAGACCAGGGCACACTTCGGTTATCTTTGGCTCTCTTTGTTTGAACCCTTTCTTGGTTATTTTATTGGTCTATTATGAACCTTTGGCACCTGTAAAACTTATAATCTAGAGCAAACTAGTTAGTCCAATTATTTGTGTTGGGCAATTCAACCACCAAAATCAATTAGGAAAAGGTGTAAGCCTATTTCCCTTTCAATCTCCCCCTTTTTGATGATTGATGCCAACACAAACCAAAGCAAATATGGAAGTGCAGAATTGAACTAGTTTGCATAATGTAAGTGCGAAGGTTGCTTGGAATGAAACCAATAAATATTACTTACTAGATGCGCATGGATGGCTTTTCTTCTTATTAACATTTTGGACCACGCTTGCACCACATGTTTTGTTTTGCAAAATGTTTTGGAAATTCTTTTCAAAGTTCTTTTGCAAATAGTCAAAGGTAAATGAATAAGATTTTGAGAAGCATTTTCAAGTTTTGAAATTTCCTCCCCCTGTTTCAAATGCTTTTCCTTTGACTAAACAAAACTCCCCCTTAATGAAATCCTCCTCTTAGTGTTCAAGAGGATTTTAGATATTAATTTTGAAGAGGGTATACCAATTTGAAATTATATCAAAATAAGATACCAATTGAGAAACTTCTTTTAACACCAGTTAAAAGACTACATTTTTTTGAAATTGGTGGTGGTGCGGTCCTTTTGCTTTGGGCTAATACTCTCTCCCCCTTTGGCATGAATCACCAAAAATGGATGTTTGAGTGAAATATAAGCCCTTTTTAAACTACTCTCTCCCCCTTTGGATGGAAGTAAAGGAGTGAAGATTATACCAAAGTTGGAGAGTTTGTGCGGAGCGACGGCGAAGGATGAATGATTCGATGGAGCGGAGTGGAAGCATTGTCTTCGCTGAAGACTCTTTTTCCCTTTCAATCTATGACTTAGCATGACGTGGACTTGAAAGAACACATTAGTCATAGCACATGGAAGAGATGATCAAAGGTATACATATGAACTATGTGTGCAAAACATCAATAAAAGTTTCTAGAATCAAGAATATTTAGCTCATGCCTAAGTTTGGTAAAGGTTTGCTCATCCAATGGCTTGGTAAAGATATCGGCTAATTGTTCTTTGGTGCTAACATATGCAATCTCGATATCCCCCTTTTGTTGGTGATCCCTTAGAAAATGATACCGAATGGCTATGTGTTTAGTGCGGCTATGCTCAACGGGATTATCCGCCATGCGGATTGCACTTTCATTATCACATAGAAGAGGAATTTTGGTTAATTTGTAACCATAGTCCCTAAGGTTTTGCCTCATCCAAAGCAATTGCGCGCAACAATGGCCTGCGGTAATATACTCGGCTTCGGCGGTTGAAAGAGCCGCAGAATTTTGCTTCTTTGAAGCCCAAGACACCAGAGATCTTCCCAAGAACTGGCAAGTCCCCGATGTGCTCTTTCTATTAATTTTACACCCTGCCCAATCGGCATCAGAATAACCAATTAAATCAAATGTGGATCCCCTGGGGTACCAAAGCCCAAACTTAGGAGTATAAACTAAATATCTCAAGATTCGTTTTAGGCCCTAAGGTGAGCTTCCTTAGGATCGGCTTGGAATCTTGCACACATGCATACGGAAAGCATAATATCCGGTCGTGAAGCACATAAATAGAGTAAAGAACCTATCATCGACTGATACACCTTTTGATCGACGGATTTACCTCCCGTGTCGAGGTCGAGATGCCCATTGGTTCCCATGGGTGTCTTGATGGGCTTGGCGTCCTTCATCCCAAACTTGGTTAGAATATCTTGAATGTACTTCGTTTGACTAATGAAGGTGCCCTCTTGGAGTTGCTTGACTTGGAATCCTAGAAAATACTTCAACTCCCCCATCATAGACATCTCAAATTTTTGTGTCATGATCCTACTAAATTCCTCACATGTAGATTCGTTAGTAGACCCAAATATAATATCATCAACATAAATTTGGCTTACAAACAAATCATTTGCAAGTGTTTTAGTAAATAAAGTAGGATCGGCTTTTCTGACTTTGAAGCCATTAGCAATAAGAAAATCTCTTAGGCATTCATACCATGCTCTTGGGGCTTGCTTGAGCCCATAAAGCGCCTTAGAGAGTCTATAAACATGGTTAGGATACTCACTGTCTTCAAAGCCGGGAGGTTGCTCAACATAGACCTCTTCCTTGATTGGTCCATTGAGGAAGGCACTTTTCACGTCCATTTGATAAAGCTTGAAGCCATGGTAAGTACCATAGGCAAGTAAAATGCGAATTGACTCAAGCCTAGCTACGGGTGCATAGGTTTCACCGAAATCCAAACCTTCGACTTGTGAATATCCCTTGGCCACAAGTCAGGCTTTGTTCCTTGTCACCACACCATGCTCATCTTGCTTGTTGCGGAAGACCCACTTGGTTCCTACAACATTTTGGTTAGGACGTGGAACTAAATGCCATACCTCATTCCTCGTGAAGTTGTTGAGCTCCTCTTGCATTGCCATCACCCAATTCGAATCTTGAAGTGCTTCCTCTACCCTGTGTGGCTCAATAGAGGAAACAAAAGAGTAATGCTCACAAAAATGTGCAACACGAGATCTAGTGGTTACCCCCTTATGAATGTCGCCGAGGATGGTGTTCACGGGGTGATCTCGTTGGATTGCTTGGTGAACTCTTGGGTGTGGCGGCCTTGGAACTTGCTCATCCTCCTTGTCTTGATCATTTGCATCTCCCCGTTGATCATTGTCGTCTTCTTGAGGTGACTCATCTTCTTGATCTTCTTCTTCATCATCTTGAGCCTCATCCTCATCTTGAGTTGGTGGAGATGCTTGCATGGAGGAGGATGGTTGATCTTGTGCTTGAATGGGCTCTTCGGATTCCTTAGGACACACATCCCCAATGGACATGTTCCTTAGCGCCACGCACAGAGCCTCTTCATCATCTAATTCATCAAGATCAACTTGCTCTACTTGAGAGCCGTTAGTCTCATCACACACAATGTCATAAGAAACTTCAACTAGTCCAGTGGACTTGTTAAAGACTCTATATGCCCTTGTGTTTGAATCATATCCTAGTAAAAAGCCTTCTACAGCCTTGGGAGCAAATTTGGACTTTCTACCTCTTTTAACAAGAATAAAACATTTGCTACCAAAGACTCTAAAATATAAAACATTTGGCTTTTTACCGGTTAGGAGTTCGTAAGATGTCTTCTTGAGGATTCGGTGTAGATACAACCGGTTGATGGCGTAGCACGCGGTGTTGACCGCCTCGGCCCAAAATCGATCCGAAGTCTTGTACTCATCAAGCATAGTCCTCACCATGTCCAATAGAGTTCTATTCTTCCTCTCCACTACACCATTTTGTTGTGGCGTGTAGGGAGAAGAGAACTCATGCTTGATGCCCTCCTCCTCAAGGAAGCCTTCAATTTGAGAATTCTTGAACTCCGTCCCATTGTCGCTTCTAATTTTCTTGATCCTTAAGCCGAACTCATTTTGAGACCATCTCAAGAATCCCTTTAAAGTCTCTTGGGTTTGAGATTTTTCCTGTAAAAAGAATATCCAAGTGAAGCGAGAATAGTCATCCACAATAACTAGACAGTACTTACTCCCGCCGATGCTTATGTAAGCGATTGGGCCGAATAGGTCCATGTGGAGGAGCTCGAGTGGCCTGTCAGTCGTCAAGATGTTCTTATGTGGATGATGAACACCAACTTGCTTCCCTGCTTGGCATGCGCTACAGATCCTGTCTTTCTCAAAATGCACATTTGTTAGTCCCAAAATGTGTTCTCCCTTTAGAAGCTTGTGAAGATTCTTCATCCCAACATTGGCTAGTCGGCGATGCCAGAGCCAACCCATGTTAGTCTTAGCAATTAAGCAAGTGTCGAGTTCAGCTCTATTGAAATCAACTAAGTATAGCTGACCCTCTAATACTCCCTTAAAAGCTACTGAATCATCACTTCTTCTAAAGACAGTAACACCAGTATCCGAGAAAAGACAGTTGTAACCCATTTTACATAATTGGGAAACAGAAAGCAAGTTGTAGTCTAATGAATCTACAAGGAAAACATTGGAAAGGGAATGGTCAGGCGATATAGCAATTTTACCCAATCCTTTGACCAAACCTTGATTTCCATCCCCGAATGTGATAGCTCGTTGGGGATCTTTGTTTTTCTCGTAGAAGGAGAACATCCTTTTCTCCCCTGTCATATGGTTTGTGCACCCGCTATCGATGATCCAACTTGAGCCCCCGGATGCATAAACCTACAAAACAAATTTAGTTCTTGATTTTAGGTACCCAAATAGTTTTGGGTCCTTTGACATTAGATACAAGAACTTTGGGTACCCAAACACAAGTCTTTGATCCCTTGTGTTTGTCCCCAACATACTTGGCAACTACTTTGCCGGATTTGTCAGTCAAAACATAAGATGCATCAAAAGTTTTAAATGAAATGCTAGGTTCATTTGATGCACTAGGAGTTTTCTTCTTAGGCAATTTAGCATGGGTTGATTGCCTAGAACTAGATGTCTCACTCTTATACATAAAAGCATGATTAGGACCAGAGTGAGACTTCCTAGAATGAATTCTCCTAATCTTATGCTCGAGATAACCGGCAGGGTACAAAATGTAACCCTCGTTATCCTGAGGCATGGGAGCCTTGCCCTTAACAAAGTTAGATAATCTTTTAGGAGGGGCTTTAAGTTTGACATTATCTCCCTTTTGGAAGCCAATGCCTTCCTTGATGCCAGGGCGTCTCCCACTATAAAGCATACTACGAGCAAATTTAAAATTTTCATTTTCTAGCTCATTCTCGGCAATTTTAGCATCTAATTTTGCTATATGATCATTTTGTTGTTTAATTAAAGCCATGTGATCATGAATAGCATCAATGTCAACATCTCTACATCTAGTGCAAATGGAAACATGCTCAACGGTAGATGTAGAGGGTTTGCAAGAATTTAATTCAACAATCTTAGCATGTAATATGGCATTTTCATCTCTAAGATTGGAAATGGAAGCATTGCAAACATTTAATTCATTAGCCTTAGCAATTAATTTTTCATTTTCACTTCTAAGGCTAGCAAGAGAGACATTTAATTTTTCAATCTTAGCAATAGAAATAGCATGATCATTTCTAAGATTGTCATATGAATTATCACAAACATTAGCATCAACCTTAGCAATTAATCTAGCATTCTCATTTCTAAGGTTGGCAATCAAATCATGGCAAGTGCTTAGCTCATTAGTTAATTTTTCACATTTTTCCATCTCTAGAGCATAAGCATTCTTAACCTTAACATGCTTTTTGTTCTCCTTAATTAGGAAGTCCTCTTGGCTATCCAAGAGTTCATCCTTATCATGAATGGTGCTAATCAATTCATTTAACTTCTCTTTTTGTTGCATGTTAAGATTTGCAAAAAGAGTAAACAAATCATCCTCATCATCACTAGAATTAGCCTCATCACTAGAGGTGGCATATTTAGTGGAGGATTTGGATTTAACCTTCTTCTTTTTGCCGTCCTTTGCCATGAGGCACTTGTGGCCGACGTTGGGGAAGAGAAGTCCCTTGTTTACGACGATGTTGGTGGCATCCTCGTCGGAGGAGGAGTCGGTGGAGCTCTCGTCGGAGTCCCACTCCCGGCAAACATGGGCATCACCGCCCTTCTTCTTATGGTATCTCTTCTTCTCCTTTCTTCTCCCCTTCTTGTCATCGCCCCTGTCACTGTCACTAGAAATAGGACATTTTGCTATAAAGTGACTGGGCTTACCACACTTGTAGCAAACCTTCTTGGAGCGGGGTTTGTAGTCCTTCCCCCTCCTTTGCTTGAGGATTTATCGAAATCTTTTGATGATTAAAGCCATCTCCTCATTGTCGAGCTTTGAGACGTCGATGGGGAGCCTACTTGATGTAGACTCTTCCTTTTTCTCCTCCATTGCCTTGAATGCGACGGATTGTGCCTCGGGCATGGAGGAGGTGCCTTGCTTGATGATTTTCTTTGAGCCTTTGATCATAAGCTCAAAGCTTACAAACTTCCCTATAACTAGGGATGAAAGTGGTAATCCGAATTGCTAGAACAAATTTAATATTTTAAAATAGATATGTATAAAATTTGATGTTGATCTTTTCTTATATTATCTAGCACATTAGTATAAATATGAATAAAATATCACATAAAATTTTTTATGTATTATTTGCTCCCTACAACACAAAAAGTTGAAAAAATTACCGAATTTGTTTCCGAATCCATACCGAAGTTTATATCTATTATTTGAGAAAATATAAGATGAATTTGATATTTACCTTTTATGAATCTTTATAAGCTAGATGTTAAAAACAAGAATACAAATTTGTATTATAGATTCTATATCCTATTTATTCGTAATCAAAGAAAAACGACTAAAAAACTGATTACCGAATAAATACCGTTTCCGACCGTTTTCATCCCTACCTATAACCTCCTCGGGAGACATTAGCTTGTATCTAGAATCACCTCGAATTAATTGAACTTGTGTAGGGTTAAGAAAAATGAGGGATCTAAGAATAACCTTGACCATCTCATGGTCATCCCATTTGGTGCTCCCGAGGTTGCGCACTTGGTTCACCAAGGTCTTCAAGCGGTTGTACATGGCTTGCGGATCCTCTCCTTGGTGAAGCATGAAGCGACCGAGCTCCCACTCGATCGTCTCCCGCTTGGTGATCTTGGTCACCTCGTCTCCTTCGTGCGCGGTCTTGAGTACGTCCCAAATTTCCTTTGCGCTCTTCAACCCTTGCACCTTATTATACTCCTCTCGACTTAGAGAGGCGAGGAGTATAGTAGTGGCTTGGGAGTTGAAGTGGTGGATTTGGGCTACCTCGTCTGAATCATAGTCTTCATCCCCTACGAATGGTATCTATACACCAAACTCAACAACATTCCAAATGCTAGTGTGGAGTGAGGTTAGATGATGCCTCATTTTGTCACTCCACATATTATAATCTTCACCGTCAAAAACCGGTGGTTTGCCTAGTGGAATGGAAAGTAAAGGAGTACGCTTTGAAATACGAGGGTAGCGTAGGGGAATCTTACTATACTTCTTGCGCTTATGGCGCTTAGAAGTTATGGACGGCACGTCGGAGTCGGAGGTGGATGGCGATGAAGAATCGGTCTCGTAGTAGACCACCTTCCTCATCTTCTTTTTCTTGTCACCATTCCGATGCGACTTGTGGGAAGAGGATTCCTTCTCCTTCCCTTTGTTGCGGGACTCTCCCGATGGAGCCTTCCCGTGGCTTGTAGCGGGCTTGTCGCCGGTCACCATCTCCTTCTTGGCGTGATCTCCCGACATCACTTCAAGCGGTTAGGCTCTAATGAAGCACCGGGCTCTGATACCAATTGAAAGTCGCCTAGAGGGAGGGGGGTGAACAGGGCGAAACTGAAATTTACAAAGGTAATCACAACTACAAGCCGGGTTAGCGTTAGAAATATAAGTGAGTCCGAGAGAGAGGGTGAAAAACAAATCGCAAGCAAATAAAGAGTGAGACACAAGGATTTGTTTTACCGAGGTTCGGTTCTTGCAAACCTACTCCCCATTGAGGTGGTCACAAAGACCGGGTCTCTTTCAACCCTTTCCCTCTCTCAAACGGTCACTTAGACCGAGTGAGCTTCTCTTCTCAATCACACGGGACACTAAGTCCCCGCAAGGACCACCACACAATTGGTGTCTCTTGCCTCGGTTACAATTGAGTGAATCACAAGAAGAATGAGAAAGAAAAGAAGCAATCCAAGCGCAAGAGCTCAAATGAACACAAGTGTCACTCTCTCTAGTCACTATTTGATTTGGAGTGATTCCGGACTTAGGAGAGGATTTGATCTCTTTGATTGTGTCTAGAATTGAATGCTATAGCTCTTGTAATGTGTTGGAAGGTGGAAAACTTGGATGCAATGAATGGTAGGGTGGTTGGGGTATTTATAGCCCCAACCACCAAACTAGCCGTTTGGTGGAGGCTGCTGTCGACGGGCGCACCGGACAATCCGGTGCGCCACCGGACACTGTCCGGTGCGCCAGCCACGTCACCCGGCCGTTAGGGTTCGACCGTTGGAGCTCTAACAGGTGGGGTCTTCTGGTTGTCCGGTGGTGCATCGAACAAGTACTGTAGACTGTCCGGTGCGCCTTTTGACGCTGCTCTGACTCTGGCATGCACTGTAGTGCATTGAATGCGGTTGCAGTCGACCGTTGGCGCTGAAGTAGCCGTTGCTCCGCTGGCACACCGGACAGTCCGGTGCGCCACCGGACACTGTCCGTTGTCTCACCGGACAGTCCGGTGAATTATAGCGGAGCGCCCTCTGATTTTCCCGAAGGTGACGAGTTTGGAGCTGAGTTCCCTGGTACACCGGACACTGTCCGGTGCGCCAGACCAGGGCACTCTTTGGTTGTCTTTGGCTCTCTTTGTTTGAACCCTTTCTTGGTTATTTTATTGGTCTATTGTGAACCTTTGGCACCTGCAAAACTTATAATCTAGAGCAAACTAGTTAGTCCAATTATTTGTGTTGGGCAATTCAACCACCAAAATCAATTAGGAAAAGGTGTAAGCCTATTTCCCTTTCAGGCCCAGTCCATACGGATGTGGTGGTCCTCGCAGAAGTCCAGGAACTTTTTCCCAGTGAACTGCGTGCCATTGTCAGTGATGATTGAGTTTGGGACCCCAAAGCGATGGATAATATTTGTGAAGAACGCCACCGCCTGCTCGGACCTGATGCTGGTTAAGGGTCGGACCTCGATCCACTTGGAGAATTTGTCGATGGCGACCAGCAGGTGCGTGAAGCCCCCGAGTGCCTTCTGCAAGGGACCGATGAGGTCTAGACCCCACACGGCAAACGGTCAAGTGATGGGTATTGTCTGCAGGGTTTGAGCGGGCAGGTGCGTCTGTCTTGCGTAGAATTGGTACCCTCGGCAGGAGCGTACAATCCTGGTGGCGTCAGCCACTACGGTTGGCTAGTAGAACCCTTGTCGAAAGGCGTTTTCCACGAGGGCCCGAGGTGCTGCATGGTGACCACAAGCCCCCGAGTGTATTTCTTGTAACAGCTCTTGTCCTTAGGCAATGGATATGCATCGTTAGAGAATGCCCGAGGGGCTGCGGTGGTACAACTCCTTTTCACCACCCAGCAAAACGAACGACTTGGTGCGCCGAGCCAGTCGTCGAGCTTTGGCTTTGTCGAGGGGTAGCTCTCCTCGGAGGAGATATTCCAGGTATGGGGTCTGCCAGTTCGGTACCGGTGTGACCCCATTCCGCTCCCCCTCAACGCGCAGGGCCTCACCCTCGGCGGTCGAGGGTACCTCGGGCTGGGCCGAGGCCTCCTCGGGCTCGGGCACGTCGTTGAGTTTGACAGATGGTTGATATATATCCTTGGAGAATATGTCTGGGGGAACTGTCATTCGCCCCAAGGCTATTTTCGCCAGCTCATCTGCGGTTTCGTTGTACCGTCGAGCAACATGGTTGAGTTCCAGCCCGTAGAACTTGTCTTCCAAGCGTCGAACTTCATCGCAGTAGGCCTCCATTTTTTTGGTCGCGGCAGTGGGAGTTCTTCTTGACCTAGTCAATGACGAGCTGCGAGTCGCCACGAGTGTCGAGGCGCCGAACCCCTAGCTCGACGGCGATGCGCAGGCTGTTAACCAAGGCCTCGTACTCGGCGACGTTGTTTGACGCCGAAAAATGGAGACGCAGTACGTAGCGCACATGTTTTCCGAGGGGTGAGATGAAGAGCAAGCCAGCACCTGCTCCTGTTTTCATCAACGACCCGTCAAAGTACATGGTCCAAAACTCGGGCTGTATTGGGGCTGTCGGCAACTGGGTGTCAGTCCATTCAGCCAGGAAGTCGGCCAAGACTTGGGATTTTATGGCCTTCCGAGGGGCAAATGAAAGTGTCTCGCCCATGAGTTCCACTGCCCATTTTGCTATCCTCCCCGAGGCCTCTCGGCTCTGGATGATTTCTCCCTGGGGAAAGATGACACCACAGTAACCGGATGAGACTCGAAGTAGTGTCGCAGCTTCCGCCGTGTCAGAATCACTGCGTACAGCAGCTTCTAGATTTGTGGGTAGCGGACTTTGGTCTCGGATAGCACTTTGTTGATGAAGTAGACTGGCCTCTGGACGAGCAGTGCATGCCCTTCTTCCCGTCTCTCGACTACGACCGCAGCGCTGACCACCTGAGTGGTTGCGGCGACGTAAATCAAGAGGGCTTCTTCCGCAGCGGGGGGCACCAAGATGGGCGCATTTGTAAGGAACGCCTTTAAGTTTCCGAGGGCTTCCTCGGCCTCGGGGGTCCAAGTGAAGCGCTCGGCCTTCCTTAAGAGGCGGTACAAGGGCAACCCTTTCTCACCGAGGCGCGAGATGAAGCGGCTCAGAGCCGCAAGGCATCCCATGACCCTTTGTACTCCTTTCAAATCTTTGATGGGCCCCATGTTGGTGATGGCCGCGATTTTCTCTGGGTTGGCTTCAATGCCTTGTTCGGAGACGATGAACCCTAAGAGCATGCCTCGGGGGACTCCGAAGACACACTTCTCAGGATTGAGCTTCACGCTCTTCGCTTTCAGGCAACTGAATGTTACCTCTAGGTCAGAGACGAGGTCAGAGGCTTTCCTTGTCTTGACGACGATGTCATCGACGTAAGTGTGGCGGAACCGCCCGAATTATTCCAGCTTAAGTGCCTAAGTCACGCCTCAGGGGCCGTAACACACTTAAATCGGAATAACCCGTCAGTCCCTCAGATCTAGTCTGATAGAGCCACTTAACCAGGATCAAATTCCACAATCTCACTCGAAGGTGAGTCACAGAAGAAATACAATAAAACAGGAAACCTCAAATTAAGTACTGAGTCATTACATAAATCGGAGTTTTTGAGTAGCAAATAAGAGTTCACAAAAATAAAATGCAACGGATAATCGACGTCGTCAGTATCGAGGAAATGGGCAAGGCCAAGCCACTACTCCTCGTGCTCCTCTCCTGCTGGAGCAACATCCCACTCGATCGTCCAACCCGGTGGCAGGGTGGTAGGCCAAGTCACACCATCAACCATTTTCTGAATGGTACCTGCAAAAATTATGCCACAAGCAAGGCTGAGTATACTAATACTCAGCTAGACTTAACCGGTGTGAGGAATCTACTCCTCTACCTCTAGACTATGCAGCTGTTTGGCTGAGGGGGTTTGGTTTGCCAAAAGCAGTAGCTGTTTCTAAAATCAATTTTTAGCCTTTCAATTTCTATCATCATTAACTTAGCTAGATTTGCTCCTTCTAAGCATACATGGTGACAAGCATTTAGTTCAATCAACAAGTTATCTCATGTAACCTCATTTCACTTCTTACTCGATGCAGTACAAGGGGTCAAGCAGTCTCATTAGCTGCGAGAAGCAGATGATTCGAATCGAGTTTTAACCATGCAAGGTAAACCTAAACACACGGCATGTCAGGGTACTCCGACCCCGCACATGACAACCGCCCCCATCGATTCCCCATTCGCGTCCAGGCCTCACCGCCTTGGCATACAATGCTCCACTGACCCCGGCTGCCGCCGTGCAGTGACCGCACTTGTACCCACCATAGCTAGCATGGGAGACCTAGTCTCAGGTCGCATGAGGGATAAAGTCCGCGCCCGGCTTCACTCAGGTACTAGGTTTACCGGTTACCATTTTTCCCGGCATGTGCTTAGTACGTTCAAAAGCTTGACTCAGGTATCCACACATTAATCCTTAATTCCTTTTCCCGTCTCATGGACAAGGCATCCTCCCTGGACCCAAGTCCATAGACTAACATATATCCCGTGATCAAGATGAATACAATCAATTCCTGACCTCGCGCGAGTGCTAGAAAAATCACTCGACTTCTACCGAGATCCTGATTAGCAAGCAGCTACTCGACCTAGCATACTAGTATTCATCTCAAAAAGGAATCTTGAGTTCATGCAACTAGAGGTTTCAAGCAACTCCTACACTTAAGTGCACATTATAATCCTACAAGCATTAAGTGTAGTAAAATAGCATAATTAACAGGTTATGCATAAAACTGGGGCTTGCCTTCAATTGCTGGGGCTGCGGGGAGATCCTCAATAGCAGCCTCTGAAGCCTGCTCCTGGTCCTCCTCTTGGACAGGTCCTTGCTCGGGGATAAGCACGTACTCTCCGTCGGCAAGATTACAATCTAATGAATGCAATGCGTAAGATATATGCATGATATGATATGTGCTTTTAGAAATTACAACTTTGGAGGTGTATGATTTACTTTGAGTTAAACAAGGTTAACTTTACTGATGTAAGACCCTTGGGTGGTATACTTGGTAAATTGGGTTAAACTTAGCTAAGGCAAGTGGTAGGTTTATTTTTGGGGTTCCACTGAATTCCTTTTAAGTCTTAGTGAGAGTTGATAAGTACTCAAGTTAGACTTATTGGGGTGAGGTTTATTTCTTCTTTCCTTTTCTTTTATTCTCTTTAATGTTTTGGAGTGGGTTTGAACTACAAGTTGCTTTAATAAAATTCCAAAAATTCTGCAAAAATTACAGTGACTTGGTACTGGTGTATATTTCTCTGTCTTAAAATTTGGGGATCAGAAAGTGAATGGTTTTCTCTGGACAAAATTATTAAATTCTAGGGCAGAAGGGGTGCTTTGAACTACAACTATTATTTAACAGTGGGTAATTCTCTAAATCTTATTTTTGCTGGCTTTTAGGTGTTATAACATGACTTGATACAAATTTCTAGTCACTAATACCTTTTAATTATTTTTCTATGGTTTTCACAAGTTTCTAGCCAAATAGGTGCTTTTTACTACTACTATATTTGAAAAATATCAAACAACAGAGTTCTTATTTTTCTTTGTTATTGTTTTTCGCAAGAGCAATCATTTTGAAGTTTGGTATCTTTTTGCTTAAGGAAAGAGGTGGTATGCATTATTTGAATTTAGTGGCCTTTCTCATAAAACATTAGCAATAGGTAAGAGTTTGCTCCTTTTTCATGGGTTTGTATTTTTCTCTAGTGGTTTATCTCATTATGGACTTAGCTAATTTTTGGTTGCCCATTATTGCATTATTAGGGGTTGTTCATGACTTATTTAGAAAATGCCTCATTATCATCTTATATTTAATTTCCTCACTTGAAAGGTTGGGCTGAGGTGTTCTTTATTTTTGTAGTGGGGCTCTGGTGGTTGTAAGTCCACTAGATTTTTATTATCCATTTTGGGTATAGTTTTGTAATTCTAATAATTGATTTTCAGTTCAAATAAGGCTAAATAAAGCATTCTAATTTAAAACTGATCTGGACTAATGGTCTCTTTATTTTTCCTAGGTTCTCTGTTACTTAAGCAAACTAGGAAAAATAATTTTAATCACTATTCATGAATTCCTAATGACTTTCTGATTTTTCCTAAGTTTTGGCAAAATAGCTTTAATTGAATATCTACATCATATTTTCCAATGCTGGGGTTCCTATTATTTTTAAACAGTGTCTAAATGAGGTTGGAATACCCACAAATTTTCTTAAGTTCAGTACAGAAGTAAAACTAATTTTCCTTAATTAAACAAGGTTTGGTCAGTTTTTGTCTTAAATTCTAAACTCTAAAATTTAGAACAGAAAGCATAGGGTTTATCATTTTTAAATGATAGATCATAATATTTAGGATTTAGCAAAATTAGTTTGACAACCTTTTATTAAGAATTCATCCAGTTATGGGTTTTCTAAGTTCTCTGGTCATTTTAAAAGATTAACAGAATTGATTTAATGGAAAACCACTTTGCACGGGGGTCCTTGGCGAGTAATTTAAGTTTTCTTCGCAGATCAGTCCTTAGGCTACTATTCACATGGGTCACTGACGTTACAGAAAACCCCTCGGGTTCTTCAAATCCTAACCCGAGGTCCTTCTCCTAACTTAAACAGTAACCGTGGCGGAAGAAAGGGCGGAGGGCTTACCGGCGGCGAGATGGCTCCGGTGAAGTGGTCGAGGACGTAGGGGAGGTCTCGGGGATCACAACGGTGTGCGGGTCGCCGTCGGGGATGGCCGGAGTCGGTCGGTCCACGCGCGCAGGCGGGGATGCTCGTCGGCGGCGAGGGGTCCAGCCTGCTCACGGCGAGATAGTTCAATTAGACGGGTCTGAGAGGTTCACGGGATGCCAGAGAAGATATGGGTGCAAGGAATTGGACGGAGACTCACCGGTTAGCTCTGTCCACGCGCGGCGGCGAAAGACCGAAGTCCGGTGAGGTCGATCTTGGGCCTCCGGTGAAGTCCGGCCTGGTCCGAGGGCTTGGAAAGCTTCACGGGCCACTGGTGGAGCTAGCCGAAGCACTGGCTCGACTTGGGGGTGGCTGGAGTGGGCTGGCCACGATGGCCGAAGCTCTGGTGGCAATGGCGGGCGGAATTGAGCTCGCCAGAGCTAAGGAGAGGGGGCTGGCCGGTGAAGGTGAGCGCGGGGTGAAGTGGGGCGCGCCTGGGGAGGCTTTATAGGCACGACGCGGTGCACGGGCGGCCGTGGACCGGCGAGCACGCGCGGGCATGCACTGGGAGGCGCGGTGCGTGAACGGGCGTGAACCGGAGGTGTCAGCCACGGTCGAACACGTGTGCCCGTTGCCTCTGCCCATGTTCAAGCGCTGGTTGGGTGCAAATCTTCGCGAATTTGGGCAAGATCGCTGTGAAGGATTTGTTCACCTGACCTTGCTTTGTCTTTTGTGTATGGACGTCGCGTGGTTTTAGGCTAGGGACACGGAGTTGTAGCATCACCAAGGTGCCAGTGTCAGAATGTCTGGTTCCGAGGTCAAACTGCGCCAAAACCGTGTCAAATGAATTTGGTTTGAGTTCAAACTTTTTCAGGACGTGTTCAAGGGAATTTGGCACAATTTTGATATTTGGATCTTCTAGTTTTGAGTTTCGAAAAACAGAGAACGCAGTTGATCTTTGGAAAGAGGTCTGAATTTCAGAAATTCAGAAATCTGAATTTCTCCAAGGGTTCATGGTTCAAGGGCTGATTTGGGAATTTTAAAAAGACCAAAAGGCCAAACTCTCTTACTATGTTTTGTTAGTTATTTGGTGAACTAAAGTTTTGTAATTTGATCATATCTAAATTTTTGCATTTTCCCTCATGACTTCTCCCAATTCCCTTTTATGCTTAACTTGGCTTACTTAGGGTTTATTAGGGTTGCAACATTATTACCTTTTGGAAAGACCCATTTGCTTTGATCATGATACTTTTAAGTATATGCTTGGTGAATTCTTTATTCTTAAGTTAATTTGATGCTCATGCTCACTTTGGTTCACATAAAATGATGGTTCTTGATTTGGCATTTTTAAGAAAAAAAACCCCTAGGTGACACTGGGGTGTCACAGCCTTCCCCCCTTAAAGGAATCTCGTCCCGAGATTCGGGCCAGAGTCCTCCCAGGGTGAAGCGAAGGGTGAGACTTATAGAATTGGGTGATTATTGTTATTATTAGGGTAAAACTGCTCTTCGAATGTCATTCTCTTTGCAACTTCAAAAGGAAACCCTTTTTAAGTTTTACTTCATAGTTACTTCATTCTGAATTAAGATCATATTTTTGAAAATTAGATTCGAAGGGCAGGAGGAGGGGTCGGGTGTGATTACGTACCAGCTTTTTTAGGTAGGCAATCGGGGAAGTTGGATCTCAAGAATTCCTCGGTTTCCCAAGTAGCTTCCTCCTCTGAGTGATTACTCCACTGGACCTTGTACATCTTGATCGATTTAGCCCGAGTTGATCTTTCTTTGCAATCCAGAATCTTGGAGGGGTACTCTTGGTACAATAGATCTGACTCTATCTCCAATTCTGGCTCTGCTATGATCTTGGTCGGCAATCGAACACACTTCTTCAGCTGAGATACATGGAATACACTGTGAATGGCAGACATTTTTGAAGGTAACTTTAGCTTGTATGCCACGGGTCCACATGCTTCTATGATCTCATAAGGTCCAATGTAACGAGGGGCTAGCTTGCCTTTGATCCCAAACCTCTGCACTCCCTTGGTGGGTGATACCTTGAGGTATACAAAACTTCCCACCTCGAACTGGAGAGGTTTCCTTCTTCTATCATGGTAACTCTTCTGTCTGGCCTGAGCAGCTTCTAGATTCTTCCTGATTAGTTTGACTTTCCTTTCGGCTTCAGTCACTAAGTCAGGTCCAAAAACTTCTCTTTCTCCAGGTTGAGACCAATTGAGTGGTGTCCTACACCTTCTTCCATAGAGAGCTTCAAAGGGTGCCATCCTTAGGCTGGATTGATAACTATTGTTATAAGCAAACTCTACCAAGGAGAGGTGCTTATCCCAGTTCTTGCCACTATCGATTGCACAAGCTCTCAGCTTATCCTCCAGGATTTGGTTTACCCTTTCCGTCTGACCATCAGTCTGTGGGTGGTAAGCTGAACTCCTGATTAGCTTGGTTCCCAAAGACTCTTGCAATTGTTCCCAAAATCTGGCAACAAATTGGGCTCCTCGGTCAGAAACAATGGTCCGAGGTAATCCGTGCAAACACACGATCCGGTCAATATACAATTCTGCATACTTCTGAACCTTATCAGTGGTGTGCACAGGAAGAAAATGTGCCACTTTTGTCAGTCGGTCCACAATAACCCAAATCGAATCATGATGACGAGAGGTGTTGGGCAGACCCACAATGAAATCCATGCTAATGTCATCCCACTTCCACGAAGGTATGGATAGGGGTTGCAAAGCTCCAGCTGATTTCAAGTGGCTTGCCTTTATCCTCTGACAGGTGTCACATTCTGATACATACTGGGCTATCTCCCTCTTCATTCTGGTCCACCAGTACAAAGGCTTCAGATCATGGTACATCTTAGTGTTTCCCGAATGCATAGAGAATTTGGAGAGATGAGCCTCATCCAAGATTTTCCTCTTGAGGTCCTGATCTTTAGGAATTACCAATCTGCTTTTGAACCATAACACTCCCTTTTCATCCTGGCGGAAACAATTATACTTCTCAACCTTCTGATGGAGATTCTTCTTGATAATTTGCACTCCCTTGTCACTGAGCTGGGCCATGATAATCTGGTCTTGCAAAGCTGGCTCAAGAAATGTGAGACAAAGAACCAGAAGGAATCACTTCAATTTGCATCTTGCTCAACTCATCACACAAGGTGTTAATGCGAGAATCCATCAGAATACAATTGCATTGCAACTTCCGACTCAAGGCATCTGCTACTGTTGGCGTTCCGAGACCGGGGGGTCCCTGAGCCGACGAGTGAATGTCGCCGCGTGCCCCAGCCCAGATGGGTCGAGCGCGAGGCCGAGCGTGAAGGGGGGAGAGCGAGGCGGCCGGAGACCGGTGTGAGAGAGGTGGGAATCCCGTGGCCTTTGTGTTCGTCCCGCGCCCAGGTCGGGTGCGCTTGCAGTAGGGGGTTACAAGCGTCCACGCGGGAGAGGGAGCAAGCGGCTGCGAGCGAGTGCGTGTCTCGTCCTCGTCCCCGCGCGGCCAACCCTCTCTAAGAGGGCCCTGGTCCTTCCTTTTATAGGCGTAAGGAGAGGATCCAGGTGTACAATGGGGGGTGTAGCAGAGTGCTACGTGTCTAGCGGAGGAGAGCTAGCGCCCTAAGTACATGGCGTTGTGGCAGCCGGAGAGATCTTGGCACCCAGCTGGTGTGATGTCGTGGCTATCGGAGGAGCGATGGAGCCTGGCGGAGGGGCAGCTGTCGGAGCGGTTGAGTCCTTGCTGACATCCTCTTGCTTCCGTAAGGGGGCTGAGAGCCGCCGTCGTCACAGAGTATGCGGGGCGCCATCATTGCCTATCTGGCGGAGTGAGCCAGATGGGACGCCGGTCTTGTTCCCTGCGGCCCGAGTCAGCTCGGGGTAGGGTGATGATGGCGCCTCCTGTTGACGTGGCTGGCCTGCGCCCTAGGTTGGGCAATGTGGAAGCTCCTCCGAAGCCGAGGTCGAGTCTGTCTTCCGTGGCCGAGGTCGGGTCCGAGCCCCAGGTTCGGGCGAGGCGGAGATCGCCGGCTGATGCCGGGGCGGAGTCCGAGCCCTAGGGTCGGGCGAAGCGGAGTTCGTTGTCTTCTAGGGCCGAGCCCAAGTCCGAGCCCTGGGTCGGGCGAGGCGGAGATCGTCGTCTTCCGGGACTTGGCCCGAGTCCGAGCCCTGGGTCGGGCGAGGCGAAGATCGTCGTCTTCCGGGACTTAGCCCGAGTCCGAGCCCTGGGTCGGGCGAGGCGGAGATCGTCGTCTTCCGGGACTTAGCCCGAGTCCGAGCCCTGGGTCGGGCGGAGTGCGCCGTCTTCCGGGACTTAGCCCGAGTCCAAGCCCTGGGTCGGGCGGAGTTCGCCGTCTTCCGGGACTTAGCCCGAGTCCGAGCCCTGGGTCAGGCGGAGTTCGCCGTCTTCCGGGACTTGGCCCGAGTCCGAGCCCTGGGTCGGGCTGAGCGGAGTTCGCCGTCTTCCGGGACTTAACCCGAGTCCGAGCCCTAGGGTCGGGTGAAGCGGAGCTTCCTACGGTGCCTTCGGCAGGGCCTGACTGCCTGCCAGTCTCACTCTGTCAAGTGGCACCGCAGTCGGAGTGGCGCAGGCGGCGCTGTCCTTCTATTAGGCCAGTCAGTGGAGCGGCGAAGTGACGGCGGTCACTTCGGCTCTGCCGGCTGGGGGGCGCGCGTCAGGATAAGGGTGTCAGGCCACCTTTGCATTAAATGCTCCTGCGACTTGGTCGGTCGGTGCGGCGATTTGGTCAGGGTTGCTTCTTAGCGAAGACAGGGCCTCGGGCGAGCCGGGAACACATTCACCGTTGAAGTGGGGCCTTGGGCGAGACGGAGATCGTCCGGGGTCGGCTGCCCTTGTCCGAGGCTAGGCTCGGGCGAGGCATGATCGAGTCCCTCGAATGGACTGTTCCCTGACTTATTCGCACCCATCAGGCCTTTGCAGCTTTGTGCTGATGGGGGTTACTAGCTGAGAATTAGGAGCCTTGAGGGTACCCCTAATTATGGTCCCCGACAGTAGCCCCCGAGCCTCGAAGGGAGTGTTTGCACTCGCTTGGAGGCTTTCGTCGCACTTTTTTGCAAGGGGACCAGCCTTTCTCGGTTGCGTTTTGTTCCGGTGGGTGTAGCCCCCGAGGCCTCGGAGGAGTGGTTTCACTCCTTCGAGGTCTTAATGCCTCGCGTAGTGCTTCGGCTGGTCTAGTCGTTCCCTCATGCGAGCTAGCCGTAGCCCAGGTGTACGGTCGGGTCCCAAGTTCTCGGGCTGGTATGTTGACGCTGTCAACGGTTCGGCCGGAGCCAGGTTTGCGAGAGCAGCCCCCGAGCCTCTGCACAGGGCGAGAGGGCGATTAGGGACAGACTCGACTTTTTTACATACGCCCCTGCGTCGCCTTTCCGCAAGGAGGAGGGGGGGAAAGCGCCATGTTGCCCTCGATGGGCGCCGAACATGGTGTCTCCGATGAGCTGCAAGCGGGTAATCCAAGTGGACGTCCGTGCCCCGTTCGTTAGGGGTCGGCTAGGGGCCCAGAGGCATGCCCAAAAGTACCTGCGGGTGATCTGCCGGACCCGGTCCCCTGGCGATGGGGTCCGAGGGCTCGATGCCTCCCTCTGATGGGATTCCGTTACAAGATCGTTCCCGCCGGTCTCGGAAATGTCCTAGGGTACCTCGGGAGCGCAGCCCGAGCCTTGGTTATGTATCGAACGTACCCATGGTCATCCCTCGCTCGGCGTCTGAGGCGGCTGTGAACCCTTCGGGGGCCAGCCTTCGAACCCCTGATCAGTAATGGGTGCGGAGCCCGAGTAGCCTGAGGCGGCCGTGGAACCCTTTCGAGGGGCTGGCCTTCGAACCTCTGACCAGTGGTGGGTGTAGGGCCCACGTGATCTGAGGCGGCTGTCGAACCCTTCCGAGGGGCCAGCCTTCGAACCTCTGATCAGTAGGGAGGCTCGGGGCCTGGTTCCTTCACGGGGAAGGATCCTTTTCGGGGTATCCCCCTTTCCCGGTCCCTGTTGCAAGAGAGAGAAAGAGGAAAAAAAGGAAAAGGATACGAAAACGAACGGCGCGGCGTACCTTTTTTTGACGCGGTCATTATGGCGAAGGTGAAGCGTCGCCCGCTTCTCCTGCCAGAGGCACCGCCTGTCCCGCCGCGGAGTTAATGCGACGGGGCGAGTGGTTCGCGGGGCGGCCGTTGCGTGTGTGCGAGCCGTTCGGGGAACGGCTGTTTCGCTTCGCGTTTTTGAATCCCACGTCCGGTCCGGGTGGAACGTTTGAACCGGTCGCACCTTGGTCTTCATATACTCGGGAGAGGGTCTGGCGATGGTTCTTTGCTCTGCTTCCTGCCTCCCTCTTAGGTTTTTTGCAACCCGAGAGACTTAGCCAGAGAAGAGGAAAACGCCCTCCCTGTCCCTTGCGCCGCCACCCCTTCCGCTCGGCGATGGCTGACCGGGTGACCATCATCTCGCCGCGCGACCCATGGCCTTTTTCCACGGTGACGGCGAGTGATCTGGAGGATCTTGTTGGCGAGGGTTTACTTCGCCCTCTCACCGATGAGCAGCGGCCGGAATGGATTCCCCCCGTGGGCGGAGCCGCTCCGTCCCCACCGCCGGGGTACATCGTGAGCTTTGTTTCCTTCCACGAGCGGGGATTTGGTGTGCCGACGAGCCGCTTCATGCGGGCGATCCTGCACCACTACGGGGTGGAGTTGCACAACCTCAGCCCCAACTCCATCTCGCAGGCCGCCATCTTCGTAGCGGTGTGCGAGGGGTACTTGGGGATCGCCCCCCATTGGGATTTGTGGACCCATCTCTTTTTCGCGGAGCTCTTTGCTTCGCCGACGGGGGAGAGGAAAGTCCGCGCAGCAGTGCGGGCTAGCGGCTGCACCCTCCTGCTGAGGCAGTCGCGGGCGTCGCTGTATATTCCTGCCATCCTCGCGTCCTCGAACAAGGGGTGGCAGCGCCGGTGGTTCTACCTCCGGAATGACGGCGAGTTGCTCCCGCTGTTTTCTCAGCGAGTAGTCACTGCCGCCGTCGATGCTTGGCGCCACGGGACCCCTCACGAAAGACAAAAGAACCTCGAACCCCTTCTCAAGGCCTTAGAGGCGTTGCGGAAGGGGGGACTCACCGCTGCAGGGGTGATTGCCGCCATCCACCGCCGGAGGGTGCTTCCCTTGACGGAGCGACGGCTGCCGCTTTGGGAAATGACACCGGAGGCTGACTTGGAGGGCTCGCGGATGTCCTCTGATCCTCTTCCCCTCGACGTCCTCCACGGGCGGGTGTCCATTGCGTTGGGGAAGCCGGACCCCAGCGCCTTCTCCCAGCCTTTGATGCGCCCTGACCAAGGGTGCGTGACTCTGGTGAGTGTCCACTCCTTCTTTCTTCTTGCGTTGGATTGCCCCTGGTTTTTAAGGTCGGGATTTCCACCCGTCTTCAGGAGGTAGGGTGGCACAAGTCTCCCCTGCCACGGGTCCCGCAAGATGCGGTGGACCGAGCAGCGCGGCGGGTTGCCGTGGAGGAGAAGAAGAAAAAGAAGGACACGGAGAAGGCCCGGGCCCGCGAGCGAAGGTGGGCTCGAGACGCCTTGGAAAAGCTTCGTCGCCGGCAGGAGAGGGAGGGGCTCCCGAGGGAGCCGTCGCCAGAAACGCCTGACGACGATGACGATGATGAAGATGATGACGAGGAAGACGACATGGCTGCCCGCCTTGGCCTCAGCCCCGGCTTGGGGTTAGGCCAGGAGCCATCAAACCAGCCCCCGAGCGGGTTGATGCCGTCAGTCCTCGGAGTCGGGACGCCGGGGTCCCGGCCCGAGGGGCAGGGGCAATCCGAGAGGGTACTTGACCCCTCGGCTGGAGGAGCTGAGGCGACCCCGGGGAGCCAGGCCGGGGCGTCTGCTCCCCGAGAGCCACCGCCCACGCCGGCAGCGCAGGGGAGCGACCCCCAGGTCGTCGTGGCAGTGCCTGAGCAGGTCGCCTCCCGGGCGTCCAGGGCGCCCAAAGCAAGGGTGGTGCCGAAGCTGCCGGTGAAGCAGACCTCGGCGGCGGCTCCGGGGGTCGAGATTCGAGAGACCTCCCCCCAGGCACGGTTGATCATGGCCCGGAGCGGGTGAGTATCCTGTAATGTCTTCGTCCTGGCTTTTCATTCGTATGTCCCGGCCGTGATTTTTCTTTTTTCCTCAGCAAGCGAAGCCATGGCCTGACTGACCTGGCGCCCCGGAAGGCCCTTAAGACGACACCGGCTTGCGCGGCCAGCGCCGCTCCGGGCCTTGCCGTTCAGGTGACCCTCTCGCAAGGCGCTCCGCAGCAGGGGGCTCAGGCGGCACCAGTCGCCGTGGAGCGGGTTCCCGAGGCTGGCGCTTCTGCTGGGGCGGCCATTGTGATAGGGGAGGCGGCTGACGCGGACGTGGCCCCGGGCCCACCGGACGTGCCGGCGATGCTGGCACCTGTCGCTACTGAAGTCGCCGCCGTCCCAGTCGGGGAGCGACCGGTTGCTGCCGACGTTGAGATGGCTGAGGTGTCGACGCTCGGTGCCTCGGAAGAGGGGGGCGTGGAGGCGCGATCCGTCCCGCCGGGCGGCAGCCTCGTCGCTGTGCGGCGGAGCTCCGAGGGCCGGCGCCAGTTGCTCCGGTTCTGGACCCGTGAGGCCTCGGATCCCGGCTTCGTTCTCGATGATGAGCGGGAGGACCAGTCCTGGGACGAGCTCCGCGAGTGTGCCGAAGCAACGGTGGGGTCGCTCCGGTCGTCGTTGGAGGTTTTCTGCAGGGACGTCCCCAAAATCCTCCAGGTAACAGTTTCAGGCATACCTTTTCTCTTTTGTGACCAAGGCGTCTTTCGTGACGCCCCGCTTCCTTCCCTCAGGATCTGACGGATCGGAGCGCCGCCAAGTCGTCGTTCATCCGCCGCGAGGTCGACGTCTGGGGCTCGCTGCGATCCCTGAGGACCTCGCTTGCTGGGGCTATTGCGTGCCTCTCTCAGCAGGGTGCCGAGGTGGCGGACCTTCGGTTGCTCTGCACCGATCTGAGAGCCGAGGCGGCAGCGGCGCGCGCGGAGGCGGTCGCGGCGCGCGCAGAAGCGCAACGACAGCAGTCGGAGTTCGACCGGGTCGTCAAGGAGCGGGACCAATCTCGGGGCCGGGCTGCCGAGGCCGAAAGCCGGGCTGAAACTCTTGCGGCCGACCTAGCCGTAGCCCAGGTCGCAGCCTCGAAGCAGCGTGCCCGAGCCGAAGGTACGCCATGGCCATCTTCGGTTTTCGTTCCTGCTTGTTTCCTCTGCTTGTGTTTGAGATCTTTCCTTTGGTTGTTCGCAGAGCTCGAGTCCGCCCTCGATGAGTCCGCCAAGGCGCTTGCCGAGGCGCTTGCCGGGGCGGCCGAGCAGAGGGAGACCGACCACGCGGCCATGTCCGAGGCCGTCTCGGACGTTTACCGGGTCCTTGGCTCCGGCGACGTCCCCTTAGGAAGCTCCCCTCAAAGTCGCCTTCAAGTCTTGGGCGATCATGTGCGCGGCAGACTCCGCGAGGCGTTACACCACGGCGTCAAGCGGGCCTTCGCCGTACTCGCTTCCCACTATGTTATGGACCTGGAGCGGGTTAGCGAGGGGTATTGCCTTCCCGACGAAGATGAAGCCGCCCTGGCAGAAGTCCAGAGGCTCGATGCGGCCGCCGCGGGTCCGAGCGCAGTGCTGGCGACCACCTTTGAGGCAGAGATCCTCCAACCTGCGCCGTCGCCGGAAGCCGGGATGGACTTTGCCGATGGTGGGGATGAAGCCGAAGGCGCGGCTCCTTCCCAAGGCGGCGCCTAACTCTGTTGGAACAGTTTCTGTCGGATGCACGTGTGTCTTTCTGCGGCCGCTGAGGCCTGAACACTTTGTTACCGTTGCATGAAGTCGTACTCCTTTCCTTTTTATTTTGTGTGTCCGGCTTCGCCTGTTAGCAACAGGGTGGCTTCCCCAAGTAGGGGTCACTTTTCACGGCGGGTGACGAGTGAGGTGTCCCTAACCCGGAGGCATAGGAGTCCCTCGGCTCAGCCGGCCTTGCCACTTACATGCACCCGCGTTCGCTCCTTGGGGCTCTGTTCCCGACGCAGTCGAGAAAGCTCGAAGGATCGCTTCGGCAGAAGAGCTTTCGAACGTGAAGACTTGTTCGGTCCGCAGAATCACTTATCCGAACGTGAGTTACTTATCGCAGAAGGTGATGAGTGAGGTATCCGTATCCCAAAGGCGTAGGAGTCCCTCGGCTCGGTCAGCCTTGGCTGCTTACGTGTACTCCGTCGTTTTCAGGATCCACTTTCGAAGTAGCCAAAAAGCGCGAAAGACATTCTGGCAGAAAAGATCTTTTTTCGAGGAAAATTTCGACGCAGAGGGGGTTCCCCCCCTTTTAGCCCCCGAGGGAGGGTCGGGCTTTGCCGAGGCGAGGCCGACCCTTCCTTGATGACTAAACTTTGCGTGGGTGCGAGGTATATGATCAACTTGAAAACATCTTAAGGGTAGAAGCGACGTAGCTGTTGGATGTTCCAGGCGTTGCCGTTGACCTCGCCTTGACTGTTGGCCAGCTTGTACGTTCCGGGCTTCAGAACTTTGGTGATGACGAACGGCCCCTCCCAGGGAGGCGTGAGCTTGTGCCGCCCTCGGGCGTCTTGTCGCAGCTGAAGCACCAGGTCGCCCACCTGGAGGTCTCGGGACCGGACCCCTCGGGCGTGGTAGCGTCGCAGGGACTGCTGGTACCGCGCCGAGTGTAGCAAGGCCTTGTCCTGAGCCTCCTCCAGCTGGTCCAGCGAGTCTTCTCGGCTAACTTGGTTGCTTTGGTCGGTGTAGGTCCTCGTCCTCGGGGAACCGTATTCTAGGTCTGTGGGCAAGATGGCTTCGGCCCCATAGACTAGAAAGAACGGCGTGAAGCCCGTGGCTCGGCTCGGCGTTGTCCTCAGACTCCAGACCACCGAGGGGAGTTCCTTCATCCACCGCTTGCCGAACTTGTTGAGATCGTTGTAGATCCGAGGCTTGAGCCCTTGTAGAATCATGCCGTTGGCACGCTCCACCTGCCCATTCGTCATGGGATGAGCCACGGCGGCCCAGTCCACCCGGATGTGGTGATCCTCGCAGAAGTCCAGGAACTTTCTGCCGGTGAACTGGGTGCCGTTGTCGGTGATGATGGAGTTCGGGACCCCGAAGCGATGGATGATGTTGGTGAAGAACGCCACCGCCTGCTCGAACCTGATGCTGTTCAGGGGTCGGACCTCAATCCACTTGGAGAATTTGTCGATGGCGACCAGCAGGTGCGTGTAGCCCCCGGGTGCCTTCTGCAAGGGGCCGACGAGATCCAGACCCCACACAGCAAAAGGCCAGGTGATGGGTATCGTCTGCAGAGCCTGAGCGGGCAGGTGGGTCTGCCTTGCGTAGAACTGACACCCTTCGTAGGTGCGGACAATTCTAGTGGCGTCGGCCACCGCTGTCGGCCAGTAGAAACCTTGCCGGAAAGCATTCCCGACAAGGGCTCGAGGCGCTGCGTGATGGCCGCAAGCCCCCGAGTGTATCTCTCGCAGAAGTTCCTGACCTTCGGTGATGGAGATGCATCGCTGGAGGATGCCTGAGGGGCTGCGGTGGTAGAGCTCCTTCTCATCTCCCAGCAAGACGAACGACTTGGCGCGCCGCGCCACCCGCCGAGCTTCGACTCGGTCGGAGGGTAGCTCTCCTTGGTGGAGATATTGCAGGTACGGGGTCTGCCAGTTTTGATTAGGCGTGACCCCGCTTCGCTCCTCCTCGACGCGCAGTGCCTCACCCTCGGGGGCCGAGGGTACCTCGGACTGAACCGAGGGCGCCTCGGGCCGAGCTGAGGGTGCCTCGGGATGAGCCGAGGGTGCCTTGGACTGAGCCGAGGGCGCCTCGGGTTGAGCCGAGGGTGCCTCGGACTGAGCCGAGGGTACCTCGGACTGAGCCGAGGGTACCTCGGGCTCAGACGTGTCGTCGATCTTGACGGAGGGTTGATGCAGGTCTCGGGAGAAGACGTCCGGGGGAACCGTTGTTCGCCCCGAGGCTATTTTAGCCAACTCGTCCGCGGTCTCGTTGTAGCACCGAGCGACGTGGTTGAGCTCGAGCCCGTAGAACTTATCTTCCAGGCGCCGAACTTCATCGCAGTAGGCCTCCATCTTCGGGTCGCGGCAATGGGAGTTCTTCATGACTTGGTCGATGACGAGCTACGAGTCACCGCGAGCGTCGAGGCGTCGGACCCCTAGCTCGATGGCGATCCACAACCCGTTGACCAGAGCCTCATACTCGGCCACATTGTTGGACGCCGGGAAGTGGAGGCGTAGCACGTAGCGTAGATGCTTTCCGAGGGGTGAGATGAAGAGTAGGCCTACGCCGGCTCCTGTCTTCATCAGCGACCCGTCGAAGAACATGGTCCAGAGCTCCGGTTGGATCGGAGCCGTCGGTAGCTGGGTGTCGACCCATTCAGCCACGAAGTCCGCCAAGACCTGGGACTTGATGGCCTTCCGGGGAGCGAACGAGATTGTCTCGCCCATGATTTCCACAGCCCACTTTGCAATCCTACCCGAGGCCTCTCGGCACTGGATGATCTCTCCCAGGGGGAAGGATGACACCACAGTTACCGGATGAGAGTCGAAGTAGTGTCGCAGCTTCCGCCGCGTTAGGATCACCGCGTACAGCAGCTTCTGAACTTGTGGGTAGCGGATCTTGGTTTCGGATAGTACCTCACTGTCGAAGTAGTCTGGCCTCTGAATGGGCAATGCATGCCCCTCTTCTTGCCTCTCGACCACAATCGCGGCGCTAACCACCTGAGTGGTCGCGGCGACGTAGACCAGGAGGGCTTCTCTGGCAGCTGGGGGCACCAAGATAGGCGCCTTTGTGAGGAGCGCCTTCAGATTCCTGAGGGCTTCCTCGGCCTCAGGGGTCCAAGTGAAGCACTCGGCCTTCCTCAAGAGGCGGTATAGAGGTAGACCTCTTTCGCCGAGGCGTGAGATGAAGCGGCTCAGAGCCGCGAGACATCCCATGACTCTCTGTACGCCTTTCAAGTCCTTGATGGGCCCCATGCTGGTGATGGCTATGATCTTCTCCGGGTTGGCTTCGATGCCCCGCTCGGAGACGATGAACCCCAAGAGCATGCCTCGGGGCACCCCAAAGACACACTTCTCGGGATTTAGCTTGACGCCTTTCGCCTTGAGACATCGGAATGTCACTTCAAGGTCGGAAAGGAGGTCGGAGGCTTTCCTCGTCTTGACTACGATGTCATCGAAGTAGGCCTCGACCGTGCGGCCAATGTGTTCGCCGAACACATGGTTCATGCACCGCTGGTACGTCGCGCCCGCATTCCTCAAGCCAAACGGCATGGTGACATAGAAGTACATGCCAAAGGGTGTGATGAAAGAAGTCGCGAGCTGGTCGGACTCTTTCATCCTGATTTGATGATACCCTGAGTAGGCATCGAGGAAAGACAGGGTTTCACACCCAGCAGTGGAATCCATGATTTGATCGATGCGAGGCAGAGTGTAGGGAACCTTCGGACATGCTTTGTTGAGACCAGTGTAGTCTACACACACCCGCCATTTCCCCCCTTCTTTCTCACAAGCACAGGGTTGGCAAGCCATTCGGGATGGAATACCTCTTTGATGAACCCTACCACCATTAGCTTGTGGATCTCCTCGCCTATGGCTCTGCGCTTCTCCTCGTCGAATCGGCGCAGTGGCTGCTTGACGGGTCGGGCTCCGGCTCGGATGTCCAGCGAGTGCTCGGCGACATCCCTCGGTATGCCGGGCATGTCCGAGGGACTCCACGCGAACACGTCGGCGTTCGCGCGGAGAAAGTCGACGAGCACTGCTTCCTATTTGGGATCGAGCCCGGAGCCGATCCGGATCTGCTTGGAGGCGTCACCGCTGGGGTCGAGGGGGACGGACTTAACCGTCTCCGCTGGCTCAAAGTTGCCGGCATGACGCTTCATGTCTGGCACCTCCTTAGAGAGGCTCTCCGGGTCGGCGATGAGGGCCTCGGACTCGGCGAGGGCCTCGACGTACTCCACGCACTCCACGTCGCATTCGAACGCGCGTTTGTACGTGGGGCCGACGGTGATGACCCCGTTGGGGCCCAGCATCTTGAGCTTCAGGTAGGTGTAGTTGGGGACAACCATGAACTTCGCGTAGCATGGCCTCCCCAGTACCGCGTGGTAGGTTCCTCGGAACCCAACCACCTCGAACGTCAGGGTCTCCCTTCAGAAGTTGGAGGGTGTTCCGAAGCAGACGGGAAGGTCAAGTTGTCCGAGGGGCTGGACACGCTTCCCGGGAATGATCCCCTAGAAGGGCGCAGCGCCTGCTCGGACGGAGGACAGATCGACACACAGGAGTCCGAGGGTCTCGGCGTAGATGATGTTGAGGCTGCTGCCTCCGTCCATGAGGACCTTGGTGAGCCTGACGTCACCGATGACGGGGTCGACGACGAGCAGGTATTTCCCCGGGCTCGGCACATGGTCGGGGTGATCGGCTCGGTCGAAGGTGATGGGCTTGTCGGACCAGTCTAGATAGACTGGCGCCGCCACCTTCACCGAGCAGACCTCCCGGCGCTCTTGCTTGCGGTGCCGAGTCGAGGCATTCGCCGTTTGTCCACCGTAGATCATGAAACAGTCGCGGACCTCGAGGAACTCTCCTGCCTGGTGATCTTCCTTCTTGTCGTCATCGCGGGCCTTGCCACCCTCCGCAGGTGGCCCGACCCTGTGGAAGTGGCGCCGAAGCATGACGCACTCCTCAAGGGTGTGCCTGACGGGCCCCTGGTGATAGGGGCACGGCTCCTTGAGCATCTTGTCGAAGAGGTTGGCACCTCCAGGGGGTTTCCGAGGGTTCTTGTACTTGGCGGCGGCGACAAGGTCCGCGTCGGCAGCGTCGCTTTTCGCTTGCGACTTCTTCTTGCCCTTCTTCTTGGCGCCGCGCTGAGTTGACGCCTCGGGAGTATCTTCCGATGGGCGGCCCTGGGGCTGCTTGTCCTTTCGGAAGATAGCCTCGACCGCCTCCTGGCCGGAGGCAAACTTGGTGGCGATGTCCATCAGCTCGCTCGCCCTGGTGGGGGTCTTGCGACCCAGCTTGCTCACCAGGTCACGGCAGGTGGTGCCAGCGAGGAACGCGCCGATGACATCCGAGTCGGTGATGTTGGGCAGCTCAGTGCGCTGCTTCGAGAATCGCCGGATGTAGTCTCGGAGAGACTCTCCTGGCTGCTGTCGGCAGCTTCGGAGGTCCCAGGAATTCCCGGGGCGCACGTACGTGCCCTAGAAATTGCCGGCGAAAGCTTGGACTAGGTCGTCCCAGTTGGAGATCTGCCCCGGAGGCAGGTGCTCCAACCAGGCGCGAGCGGTGTCGGAGAGGAACAGGGGGAGGTTGCGGATGATGAGGTTGTCATCGTCCGTTCCACCCAGTTGGCAGGCCAGACGGTAGTCTACGAGCCACAGCTCCGGTCTCATCTCCCCCGAGTACTTTGCGATAGTAGTCGGGGGTCGGAACCGGGTCGGGAACGGCGCCCGTCGGATGGCTCGGCTGAAGGCTTGCAGACCGGGTGGTTCGGGCGAGGGACTCCGATCCTCCCCGCTGTCGTAGCGTCCCCCACACCTGGGGTGGTAGCCTCGGCGCACCCTCTCGCCGAGGTGATGGTGCTCGTTGCCGAGGCGACCCGGGGCCGCAGGCGCTGTGTTGCGCGTGCGCCCGGTGTAGACCGAGGCTTCCCGCATGAATCGGGAAGTCGCGGCATGAGGTTCCGAGGGGTACCCCTGCCTTCGAGAGGCGGAGCTCTCGGCCCGTCGGACCGCGGCGCCTTCCAGGAGATTCTTGAGCTCTCCCTGGATTCGCCGCCCCTCGGTGGTTGTTGGCTCCAGCATCTCGCGGAGAAGCATCGCTGCTGCAGCCAGGTTCCGGCCGACCCCACTAGATGCGGGTGGTGGCCTGACCCTGACGTCGTCGGTGATGCGGTGCTGGAAGCCCTGGGGTAGATGACGTATTTCTCCGGCCGGAGGTTGGCCCGCCCATGCCTGCCCGACGTCCCGACGGATCGGCTCAAGCGCTCCTACTCCCTCGTCGAGCCTGGCCTGCACCCCGCAGATTTGCTCGAGCTGTGGGTCATGGCCCCCCGCCTGAACGGGGACCACAGCTAGCTCCCGTGGGATGTCAACGCGAGGCACCGGCCTAGGGAGGTCACCGTCCTCCAGCATGCCGAGATGGTTGCCTTCGGAGGGACCCCCTAGATCGACGTGGAAGCATTCGCGACTTGGGCCGCAGTCCTCGTCGTCGAGGCTATGGCTACCGTCGGAACAGTCGGAAAGGCAGTAGTCGCATGCGGTCATGAAGTCTCGCATGGCACTGGGGTCGCCAAGTCCAGAGAAATCCCAACAGATGTTGGGCTCGTCGTCTTCCTCGGACCCAGAGGGCCCGTAGGTCGAGACGTCCGTCAGCCGGTCCCAAGGTGACCGCATACGAAACCCCAGAGGGTTTGGACTTGCCTCTACGAGAGCGCCCGCCAAAGCGAAGCCGCTAGGCGGGTCGAGGCTGAATCCGAAAGACGTGGGATGGGAATCGGTCGGTACCTTTTGGTCGACGAGCGGCGATAATGTCATGTCGGGGGCTGACTGCACCGTCGTCTCAGGTACGAGGGTGACGTCCAGCAAGCTTTTCGTGAGCGTGCTGGCGTCATCCACTTGCTCGGGTTTGGCGTGTCGTGGGGAGACGGCGCTCGCCTTCGTCTCAAACGTGAGGTCGACGCCCGGTGCGCCCCCCATTGGGGCACTGGGGCCGTCGACTCGCTCGACAGCCGACGAGGCGCTGTCTCCTGCTTGGCCTTGGTTGCCCCGTCTTCCCCTCCGTCGGCGGGGAAGAGGGCAGGATGAGCTCGAAAGTTGTTCTTCCACCACGCGGGGAAGACGTCGTCGATTCTGCCGCCGGCGGGCGGTTTGTCGGCCGCCACTGTCGTTGTAGCACGGTGGTGGAAGGAGTATCACATCGTAGCTGCCGTCGAGGGACATGAACTCAAGACTCCCGAAACGGAGCACCGTCCCGGGTTGGAGAGGTTGCTGGAGACTGCCCATCTGGAGCTTGATGGGAAGCTGTTCGTCAACACGCAGCAGGCCCCTACCTGGCGCGCCAACTGTCGGCGTTCCGAGACCGGGGGTCCCTGAGCCGACGAGTGAATGTCGCCGCGTGCCCCAGCCCAGATGGGTCGAGCGCGAGGCCGAGCGCGAAGGGGGGAGAGCGAGGCGGCCGGAGACCGGCGTGAGAGAGGTGGGAATCCCGCGGCCTTCGTGTTCGTCCCGCGCCCAGGTCGGGTGCGCTTGCAGTAGGGGGTTACAAGCGTCCATGCGGGAGAGGGAGCGAGCGGCTGCGAGCGAGCGCGTGTCTCGTCCTCGTCCCCGCGCGGCCAACCCTCTCTAAGAGGGCCCTGGTCCTTCCTTTTATAGGCGTAAGGAGAGGATCCAGGTGTACAATGGGGGGTGTAGCTGAGTGCTACGTGTCTAGCGGAGGAGAGCTAGCGCCCTAAGTACATGGCGTTGTGGCAGCCGGAGAGATCTTGGCACCCAGCTGGTGTGATGTCGTGGCTATCGGAGGAGCGATGGAGCCTAGCGGAGGGGCAGCTGTCGGAGCGGTTGAGTCCTTGCTGACATCCTCTTGCTTCCGTAAGGGGGCTGAGAGCCGCCGTCGTCACAGAGTATGCGGGGCGCCATCATTGCCTATCTGGCGGAGCGAGCCAGATGGGACGCCGGTCTTGTTCCCTGCGGCCTGAGTCAGCTCGGGTTAGGGTGATGATGGCGCCTCCTGTTGACGTGGCTGGCCTGCGCCCTAGGTTGGGCAATGTGGAAGCTCCTCCAAAGCCGAGGTCGAGTCTGTCTTCCGTGGCCGAGGTCGGGTCCGAGCCCCAGGTTCGGGCGAGGCGGAGATCGCCGGCTGATGCCGGGGCGGAGTCCGAGCCCTGGGGTCGGGCGAAGCGGAGTTCGTTGTCTTCTGGGGCCGAGCCCAAGTCCGAGCCCTGGGTCGGGCGAGGCGGAGATCGTCGTCTTCCGGGACTTAGCCCGAGTCCGAGCCCTGGGTCGGGCGAGGAGGAGATCGTCGTCTTCCGGGACTTAGCCCGAGTCCGAGCCCTGGGTCGGGCGAGGCGGAGATCGTCGTCTTCCGGGACTTAGCCCGAGTCCGAGCCCTGGGTCGGGCGGAGTTCGCCGTCTTCCGGGACTTAGCCCGAGTCCGAGCCTTGGGTCGAGCGGAGTTCGTCGTCTTCCGGGACTTAGCCCGAGTCCGAGCCCTGGGTCGGGTGGAGTTCGCCGTCTTCCGGGACTTAGCCCGAGTCCGAGCCCTGGGTCGGGCGGAGCGGAGTTCGCCGTCTTCCGGGACTTAACCCGAGTCCGAGCCCTGGGGTCGGGCGAAGTGGAGCTTCCTACGGTGCCTTCGGCAGGGCCTGACTGCCTATCAGTCTCACTCTGTCAAGTGGCACCGCAGTTGGAGTGGCGCAGGCGGCGCTGTCCTTCTGTCAGGCCGGTCAGTGGAGCGGCGAAGTGACGGCGGTCACTTCGGCTCTGCCGGCTGGGGGGCGTGCGTCAGGATAAGGGTGTCAGGCCACCTTTGCATTAAATGCTCCTGCGACTTGGTCGGTCGGTGCGGCGATTTGGTCAGGGTTGCTTCTTAGCGAAGACAGGGCATCGGGCGAGCCGGGAACACATTCGCCGCTGAAGGGGGGCCTCGGGCGAGACGGAGATCCTCCGGGGTCGGCTGCCCTTGTCCGAGGCTAGGCTCGGGCGAGGCGTGATCGAGTCCCTCGAATGGACTGATCCCTGACTTATTCGCACCCATCAGGCCTTTGCAGCTTTGTGCTGATGGGGGTTACCAGCTGAGAATTAGGAGCCTTGAGGGTACCCCTAATTATGGTCCCCGACAGCTACTACATTAGCTTTTCCTGGGTGATAATGTACCTTCAGGTCATAATCCTTGATCAGCTCTAGCCATCTTCTCTGCCTCATGTTGAGATCAGCCTGAGTAAAGATGTACTTAAGGCTCTTATGATCAGTGAAGATATTGCAGTGGGTTCCCATTAAATAGTGCCTCCACATCTTTAATGCATGAACCACTGCTGCCAACTCGAGGTCATGAGTGGGATAGTTTTGCTCATGAGGCCTGAGTGCTCTTGAGACATAAGCAATGACTCAGTTGTCTTGCATCAAGACACAACCTAGCCCGGTGCCAGAGGCATCGCAATATACGGGCATGTTTGGTTCGGCTTTTTTCTGAATAGCTTTTCTGAAAAGCTGGCTGTGGAGAAAAGCTGGCTGTTGGGAAAAGCTGGTGGTTAGAATTTAGGTGTTTGGTTCGCCAGCTGTGTAGAAAAGCTGTTCGTTAGAATCTAGGTGTTTGGATACACAGATTCTCAGATTACAGATTCTATTTGAATAAACTATACACAATGACACCGAAGCAACAAAAGGTCATTACATATAATTAGTGGAGTTCATTACAACATAACTACCGTTACATTTACATATTTAACTACGACACTAAAGCATTAGCAATTGCATCTCGAAATGCACTCATGTTTAACTCATTACATCAAAAGGCTTGCTGTTGTCGGGTTGTGCCAATACTGGTGCTGTGGTCAGATGCTGCCTTAATGCATGGAAGGCATCTTCGCACTTTTGACTCCAAACAAATTTGACTTCTTTCTTCAGCAACTCAGTTATAGGCTTCGCAATTCGAGAGAAGTCCGGAATAAATCTTCGGTAATAACCAGCTAATCCCAGAAAACTCCGAATCTGATGGACAGTTGTTGGTGGCTTCCAGTTCATCACCTCTTGCACTTTATCAGGATCAACAGCTATTCCAGCCTGAGAGATAGTGTGACCCAGGAATTTGATTTCCTTTAGCCAAAAATCACACTTGGATAACTTGGCATAAAGGTGGTGCTTTCGCAGACGTTGAAGTACTACATGCAAATGCCCGGCATGTTCTTCTTCGTTCTTTGAGTACACCAAAATATCATCAATGAAAACCACTACGAACTTGTCCGATTCCGGCATGAAAACAGAATTCATCAGATACATGAAATATGCTGGTGCATTTGTCAGCCCGAATGACATCACCAAGAATTCATATAGCCCATATCTGGTTGAGAATGCCGTCTTCGGAACATCACTTGCTCGTATCTTGATTTGATGGTCGCCAGAGCGAAGGTCTATCTTGGAGAATACCTTGGCCCCGACCAACTGGTCAAAAAGAACATCAATACGAGGCAAAGGATACTTGTTCTTGATAGTTACCGCATTAAGAGGGCGGTAATCTATACATAGCCTCAAGCTTTCATCCTTCTTCTTCACAAACAGTGCTGGACATCCCCAAGGCGAAGTACTTGGGCGAATAAATCCCTTGTCCAGCAACTCTTGCAATTGCTTCTTCAATTCTGCCAACTCAGCGGGTGGCATTCGGTAGGGCCTCTTGGAAATTGAGGCCGTTCCCGGTTGCAACTCGATGGCGAATTCAATATCCCGGTCTGGTGGCATTCCTGGCAATTCATCAGGAAAGACATCTGCATACTCACAGACCACTAGGATCTTCTTCAGAGGTAACTCCGTCATAGAGAAAGCACATGACTGAGTAGAACCTTGACTAGGCAGAATTAAGGTGAAGTTCCCGCAGAACGGAGAATTAACTTCCACGGTACGGCTGGCTACATCAATCACAACTTGGTGCAAGGTCATCCAATTAGCTCCCAGAATAATGTCCACATTTTCCAATCCCAACACAAGAAGAGTGGTTTTGACAATGTGGCTTCCCAGTTGAATAGGCACACTTTGGTTTAATTGGTTAGTTGCAATTTTACCCCCAGGTGTGACTATCATGAATGACCCTTTTGAGTGAGAGAATGGCAGTTTACATTTAGCACTGAACTTTTGGCTAACGAAACTATGAGATGCACCAGAATCAAACAGAATTAAAGCAGGTTGATTATAAACTGAAAAGATACCGGTCATGATAGGAGCTCCTTCTGGTACTTCCTCCAGAGTAGTGAAGTTGAGCTTCCCTTGCCTGACTTGCACCTTCTGCTTTCTTCCCTTGTCTTGATTTGGTGCTGGCATCTGCCTCTGCTGGTTCCTGGGACAATTCTTGGCATAGTGGCCCACATTGCCACAAGTGAAACACTTGTTCCCATTGCCCTGGCGGAACTGCTGCTGCTGCGGAGGCTGACTGTTCCTTGGGGCGGGAGCTGGAAAGCGGTTGGGTGCCGGCTGCTGCTGTTGCTGAGGTGGCCTGATCACCCATCTGCCTGCCTGCTGCTGAAAACCCCTGCTCTGATTGTGAGAAACAATCCGGAACCTCTGAGCCTGAGCGGATGGTGCTGCCATTGGTGCCTTTCTCTTCTTCTCTACCCGGTGAGCAACAATGCAATCCTCCTGGGAGATGGCCATGTTGACCAACTCATTGAAGCTATCGGCCTGGACAGTGTTGAGTCGTTCCCGCAGCTTGGTATTGAGACCCCTGCGGAAGCGATCTCTCTTCTTTTCATCAGAATCAGCATGATACCCTGCATACTGGCATAAGTCGTTGAAGGCTTGCTTATACTGCAGTACCGTGCGGGTTCCTTGATTAAGGGCCAGAAATTCATTCAACTTCCGATCAAGAATGCTAGCTGGGATGTGGTGTCCTCTAAAGGCAGTCTTGAATTCCTCCCAAGATACTTCACGGTCAGCGGGGAGCATAGCACGGAAGTGATCCCACCAAGTCCGAGCAGGGCCGCGAAGCTGCTGTGCGGCGAAGCGAGCCTTGGCCTCATCAGGGTAGTCTCCCGTGAGGAGGGGAAACTTGGACTCAACGACGCGAAGCCATACGTCGGCGTCCAACGGATCCTCTGCCTTGGTGAACAAGGGTGGCTGCGTGCTCAGAAACTCCTGGTAAGTTGCCATAGTCGGGGGTCGCTGATGCTGGCCTCCACCATGCTGCTGAGGGTGGGGCTGGCGCTGCAAGAGCTGTTGCAGAATCTCATTCTGCTGGGCCATCAGCTCCTGCACTGTGGGAGCTGGAGGAGGTGGCGGGGGAACCTGCTCGTTATGCCCGCGACGCTGCCTAGCTGCCATCTGAAAACAAAGATTGTCGCCATTGTTATCCCAACTCACAGTTTCGAACGACAAGATATCATCTCATATGGAAGGAAAAAAGCCGTAATCATAATATTAGGTTCGAAATGAAGATAACATGGTGACAAATAACACACAGATTTCAAAAGTTCACAGGGTTACATCAATCAGGGGAAAGTACCCATAAGCCTAGTCCAAAATCTGACATTAACTAAGCTCACATAGGTTTCTATCCGCCTAAAAGTGTCGAAGTGACTGCTTAACCCTGGGCGGTGGAAGCGACACTGGATACGGGTGAAGGAGGCACCACGGAGGTAGTCCCATTGGCACCAGGGGCTGGTCCTAGCTCCTCGGGAGCCTCTTCTCCCTCGCTTCCTGCTTCATTGGCCTCCATCTCTAGGTGGTGCATGTCCAAGTGGTCGTTTGCTTCTTCGAGTTCCCTCTGCACATCGTGAAGCTGGTTCTCCAAGACATCAATAGTGTTGTCTCGGATCTCCACCTGCTGCTCCAAGGTGGTGATGCGCTGGCTTAGCCTCTCCACCTGCAGATCCTTCTCTACCAACTCGGTGGATAGATCGACCACAAAATCTTCTCGACTGTCGAGAGTGAGCTTGGCAGTTTGAGCGGTGTTAGCAAGGAGTGCCATAGCATCGCTCTGAAGGGCCTGAAGGTGGTACAGCGCACTCATGCACTGAACGGTGACCCTCCCAACCAAGTCAGGATACATCGCCCACACATCCCTTACATGGCTCACGCGGTTACACCACATGGGATCATCCTTCTTCTCAGCAGGGAAGAGTCCCAAGGGGTGCATCACCATCTCTAGGGGATGGTAGCCACAGAAAGTCGTCAGAGTCTTCATGGCTGCTGCTTCAACAGTGTCATCCGTCCTGAGTCCAATCGTCTCAGAATCAAGAGAACGCCAACCCGGCTGAAGGGGATGAGCCTCCAAAGTCAGCCAGACCCGACAACGAGGTACCCGATGCTCCTCATACAACTGCACCATGTACAAAGGGGGCGTAGGGTAACCGGTGGAGTTAAGCACTTCCCACAAGATGGAAGGAAAGCCATCGCGAGAAAGGAAGTCAGAACTGAAACGAGAGTCTCCTCCACTAGCGGGGGTGGGTGAATTCATCCGTGGAAGGGAATCAAAGGTAAAGATTATGGTGGAAGGAAAAAGAAAAAGAGAGCCCAGATGATTTTAAAGAAAGCGGGTTAGCTCAAAATTTTAATTCCTTTTTGTGTTTATAATGCATGCATGCTGGAAGTAACGTTGCCTCTCAAAAGAAAATAGGGTGCTTTTTAGGGCATCCATAAAAATATAAGTACTGGCCCACGGGGCCTAAGTAATTAGCCACCTAATTCTCCCTCTATGCCTAAGGCCTTTCGTCCTAGGTCTAGCGGTCTAGTCCTGACGATCTGGAGCAGTTTCTAGGCAAGTTTTAGATTTTGAAAATTGGTATTCATGGTTTATTGTCCTTCTCTGTGGTGGAATTTGCTCCGATGCCAGCTGTGGCGGAACCACCCGAATTATTCCAGCTTAAGTGCCTAAGTCACGCCTCAGGGGCCGTAACACACTTAAATCGGAATAACCCGTCAGTCCCTCAGATCTAGTCTGATAGAGCCACTTAACCAGGATCAAATTCCACAATCTCACTCGAAGGTGAGTCACAGAAGAAATACAATAAAACATGAAACCTCAAATTAAGTACTGAGTCATTACATAAATCAGAGTTTTTGAGTAGCAAATAAGAGTTCACAAAAATAAAATGCAGCGGATAATTGACGTCGTCGGTATCGAGGAAATGGGCAAGGCCAAGCCACTACTCCTCGTGCTCCTCTCCTGCCGGAGCAACATCCCACTCGACCGTCCAACCCGGTGGCAAGGTGGTAGGCCAAGTCACACCATCAACCATTTCCTGAATGGTACCTGCAAAAATTATGCCACAAGCAAGGCTGAGTATACTAATACTCAGCTAGACTTAACCGGTGTGAGGAATCTACTCCTCTACCTCTAGACTATGCAGCTGTTTGGCTGAGGGGTTTGGTTTGCCAAAAGCACTAGCTGTTTCTAAAATCAATTTTTAGCCTTTCAATTTCTATCATCATTAACTTAGCTAGATTTGCTCCTTCTAAGCATACATGGTGACAAGCATTTAGTTCAATCAACAAGTTATCTCATGTAACCTCATTTCACTTCTTACTCGATGCAGTACAAGGGGTCAAGCAGTCTCATTAGCTGCGAGAAGCAGACGATTCGAATCGAGTTTTAACCTTGCAAGGTAAACCTAAACACACGGCATGTCAGGGTACTCCGACCCCGCACATGACAACCGTCCCCATCGATTCCCCGTTCGCGTCCAGGCCTCACCGCCTTGGCATACAATGCTCCACTGACCCCGGCTGCCGCCGTGCAGTGACCGCACTTGTACCCACCATAGCTAGCATGGGAGACCCAGTCTCAGGTCGCATGAGGGATAAAGTCCGCGCCCGGCTTCACTCAGGTACTAGGTTTACCGGTTACCATTTTTCCCGGCATGTGCTTAGTACGTTCAAAAGCTTGACTCAGGTATCCACACATTAATCCTTAATTCCTTTTCCCGTCTCATGGACAAGGCATCCTCCCTGGACCCAAGTCCATAGACTAACATATATCCCGTTATCAAGATGAATACAATCAATTCCTGACCTCGCGCGAGTGCTAGAAAAATCACTCGACTTCTACCGAGATCCTGATTAGCAAGTAGCTACTCGACCTAGCATACTAGTATTCATCTCAAAAAGGAATCCTGAGTTCATGCAACTATAGGTTTCAAGCAACTCCTACACTTAAGTGCACATTACAATCCTACAAGCATTAAGTGTAGTAAAATAGCATAATTAACAGGTTATGCATAAAACTGGGGCTTGCCTTCAATTGCTGGGGCTGCGGGGAGATCCTCAATAGCAGCCTCTGAAGCCTGCTCCTGGTCCTCCTCTTGGATAGGTCCTTGCTCGGGGATGAGCACGTACTCTCCGTCGGCAAGATTACAATCTAATGAATGCAATGCGTAAGATATATGCATGATATGATATGTGCTTTTAGAAATTACAACTTTGGAGGTGTATGATTTACTTTGAGTTAAACAAGGTTAACTTTACTGATGTAAGACCCTTGGGTGGTATACTTGGTAAATTGGGTTAAACTTAGCTAAGGCAAGTGGTAGGTTTATTTTTGGGGTTCCACTGAATTCCTTTTAAGTCTTAGTGAGAGTTGATAAGTACTCAAGTTAGACTTATTGGGGTGAGGTTTATTTCTTCTTTCCTTTTCTTTTATTCTCTTTAATGTTTTGGAGTGGGTTTGAACTACAAGTTGCTTTAATAAAATTCCAAAAATTCTGCAAAAATTACAGTGGCTTGGTACTGGTGTATATTTCTCTGTCTTAAAATTTGGGGATCAGAAAGTGAATGGTTTTCTCTGGACAAAATTATTAAATTCTAGGGCAGAAGGGGTGCTTTGAACTACAACTATTATTTAACAGTGGGTAATTCTCTAAAACTTATTTTTGCTGGCTTTTAGGTGTTATAACATGACTTGATACAAATTTCTAGTCATTAATACCTTTTAATTATTTTTCTATGGTTTTCACAAGTTTCTAGCCAAATAGGTGCTTTTTACTACTACTATATTTGAAAAATATCAAACAACAGAGTTCTTATTTTTCTTAGTTATTGTTTTGCGCAAGAGCAATCATTTTGAAGTTTGGCATCTTTTTGCTTAAGGGAAGGGGTGGTATGCATTATTTGAATTTAGTGGCCTTTCTCATAAAACATTAGCAATAGGTAAGAGTTTGCTCCTTTTTCATGGGTTTGTATTTTTCTCTGGTGGTTTATCTCATTATGGACTTAGCTAATTTTTGGTTGCCCATTATTGCACTGTTAGGGGTTGTTCATGACTTATTTGGAAAATGCCTCATTATCATCTTATATTTAATTTCCTCACTTGAAAGGTTGGGTTGAGGTGTTCTTTATTTTTGTAGTGGGGCTCTGGTGGTTGTAAGTCCACTGAATTTTTATTATCCATTTTGGGTATAGTTTTGTAATTCTAATAATTGATTTTCAGTTCAAATAAGGCTAAATACAACATTCTAATTTAAAACTGATCTGGACTAATGGTCTCTTTATTTTTCCTAGGTTCTCTGTTACTTAAGCAAACTAGGAAAAATAATTTTAATCACTATTCATGAATTCCTAATGCCTTTCTGATTTTTCCTAAGTTTTGGGCAAAATAGCTTTAATTGAATATCTACATCATATTTTCGAATGCTGGGGTTCCTATTATTTTTAAACAGTGTCTAAATGAGGTTGGAATACCCACAAATTTTCTTAAGTTCAGTACAGAAGTAAAACTAATTTTTCTTTAATTAAACAAGGTTTGGTCAGTTTCTGTCTTAAATTTTAAACTCTAAAATTTAGAACAGAAAGCATAGGGTTTATCATTTTTAAATGATAGATCATAATATTTAGGATTTAGCAAAATTAGTTTGACAACCTTTTATTAAGAACTCATCAAGTTATGGGTTTTCTAAGTTCTCTGGTCATTTTAAAAGATTAACAGAATTGATTTAATGGAAAACCACTTTGCACGGGGGTCCCTGGCGGGTATTTTAAGTTTTCTTCGCGGATCAGTCCTTAGGCTACTATTCACATGGGTCACTGACGTTACAGAAAACCCCTCGGGTTCTTCAAATCCTAACCCGAGGTCCTTCTCCTAACTTAAACAGTAACCACGACGGAAGAAAGGGCGGAGGGGCTTACCGGCGGCGAGATGGCTCCGGTGAAGTGGTCGAGGACGTAGGGGAGGTCTCGGGGATCACAACGGTGTGTGGGTCGCCGTCGGGGATGGCCGGAGTCGGTCGGTCCAAGCGTGCAGGCGGGGATGCTCGTCGGCGGCGAGGGGTCCAGCCTGCTCATGGCGAGATAGTTCAATTGGACAGGTCAGAGAGGTTCATGGGATGCCAGAGAAGATATGGGTGCAAGGAATTGGACGGAGACTCACCGGTCAGCCACGGTCGAACACGTGTGCCCGTTGCCTCTGCCCATGTTCAAGCGCTGGTTGGGTGCAAATCTTCGCGAATTTGGGCAAGATCTCTGTGAAGGATTTGTTCACCTGACCTTGCTTTGTCTTTTGTGTATGGACGTCGCGCGGTTTTAGGCTAGGGACAGGGAGTTGTAGCGTCACCGAGGTGCCAGTGTCAGAATGTCTGGTCCCGAGGTCAAACTGCGCCAAAACCGTGTCAAATGAATTTGGTTTGAGTTCAAACTTTTCCAGGACGTGTTCAAGGGAATTTGGCACAATTTTGATATTTGGATCTTCTAGTTTTGAGTTTCGAAAAACAGAGAACGCAGTTGATCTTTGGAAAGAGGTCTGAATTTTAGAAATTCAGAAAAATTTCTCCAAGGGTTCATGGTTCAAGGGCTGATTTGGGAATTTTAAAAAGACCAAAAGGCCAAACTCTCTTACTATGTTTTGTTAGTTATTTGGTGAACTAAAGTTTTGTAATTTGATCATATCTAAATTTTTGCATTTTCCCTCATGACTTCTCCCAATTCCCTTTTATGCTTAACTTGGCTTACTTAGGGTTTATTAGGGTTGCAACATTATTACCTTTTGGAAAGACCCATTTGCTTTGATCATGATACTTTTAAGTATATGCTTGGTGAATTCTTTATTCTTAAGTTAATTTGATGCTCATGCTCACTTTGGTTCACATAAAATGATGGTTCTTGATTTGGCATTTTTAAGAAAAAAAACCCCCTAGGTGACACTGGGGTGTCACAGTAAGCCTCGACCGTTCAGCCGATGTGTTCTCCGAAGACACGGTTCATGCACCTCTGGTAGGTGGCACCTGCATTCCTCAAGCCAAATGGCATTGTAGTGTAACAATACATGCCAAAAGGTGTGATAAAAGAAGTCGCAAGCTGGTCGGACTCTTTCATCTTGATTTGGTGATAGCCTGAGTAGGCGTCGAGGAATGACAGGGTTTCGCACCCAGCAGTGGAGTCCACAATTTGATCGATGCGAGGTAGAGGGTAGGGAACCTTCGAACATGCTTTGTTTAGACCAGTGTAGTCTACGCACATCCTCCATTTCCCACCCTTTTTCTTTACAAGCACAGGGTTAGCTAACCATTCGGGATGGAATACCTCTTTGATGAACCCTGCAGCCATCAGCCTGTGGACCTCCTCGCCTATGGCTCTGCGCTTTTCTTCGTCAAAACGGCGCAGGGACTGCTTCACGGGTCGGGCTCCATCTCGGATGTCCAGTGAGTGCTCAGCGACATCCCTCGGTATGCCCGGCATGTCCGAGGGACTCCACGCAAAAACCTCGGCGTTTGCATGGAGAAAGTCGACGAGCACTACTTCCTATTTGGGGTCGAGCTCGGTGCCAATCCTGACTTTCTTGCCGGCGTCGTTGCTGGGTTCGAGAGAGACAGACTTAACTGCCTCGACCGGCTCGAAGTTGCCGGCGTGCCGCTTCACGTCGGCACCTCCTTGGAGAGGCAGTCTAGGTCGGTGATGAGGGCTTCGGACTCGGTGAGGGCCTCGGCGTACTCCACGCACTCCACGTCGCACTCGTAAGCATGGCGGTACGTGGGCCCGACGGTGATGACCCCCTTGGGGCCAGGCATCTTGAGCTTGAGGTAGGTGTAGTTGGGGATGGCCATGAACTTGGCATAGCATGGTCTTCCCAGCACCGCGTGATAGGTCCCTCGGAACCCAACTACCTCGAAGGTGAGGGTTTCCTTTCGGAAGTTGGAGGGAGTTCCGAAGCAGACGAGCAAGTCAATCTGCCCGAGGGGCAGGATGCGCTTCCCGGGTGCGATCCTGTGGAAGGGTGCTACACCAGCCCGAATCTCGAACTGGTCAACCCCCAAGAGCTCCAAGGTCTCGGCATAGATGATGTTGAGGCTGCTGCCTCTGTCCATGAGGACCTTGGAGAGCCTAACGTTACCGATGATCGGGTCGACGACGAGCGGGTGCCTTCCTCGGCTCGGCACGAAGTCGGGGTGGTCGCCTTGGTCGAAGGTGATAGGCTTGTCGGACCAGTCTAGGTAGACTGGCGCTGCCACCTTTACCGAGCAGACCTCTCGGCGCTCTTGCTTGCGGTGCCGAGCCGAGGCGTTCGCCACCTGCCCGCCGTAGATCATGAAGCAGTTGTGGACCTCGGGGAACTCCTCTTCCTTATTGCCCCCCTTGTTGTTGCCTTGGTCTTTGCCACCTTCTGCCGAGGGTCCCGCCTTGTTGAAGTAGCGCCGGAGCATGTCGCACTCCTCAAGGGTGTGCTTGATGGGACCCTGGTGATAGGGGCACGACTCCTTGAGCATCTTGTCGAACGTGCCGGCCCCTTCGGGAGGCTTCCGAGGGTTCCTGTGCTCGGCAGCGGCGACGAGATCCGTGTCGACGCCGTCGCGCTTCGCTTGCGCCTTCTTCTTGGCCTTCTTCTTCGTGCCACGCAGGGCGGACGCCTCGGGGGCATCTTCCTTCTGCCCTCCCTAAGGCTGCTTGTCTTTCCAGAAGATGGCTTCGACCGCCTCCTGACCAGAGGCAAACTTGGTGGCGATGTCCATTAATTCGCTCGCCTTTGTAGGAGTCTTGCGTCCCAGTTTGCTCACCAGGTCTCGGCATGTGGTGTCAGCGAGGAATGCCCCGATGACGTTCGAGTCGGTGATGTTGGGCAGCTCGGTGCGCTGCTTCGAAAACCTCCAGATGTACTCTCGCAGGGATTCCCCTGGCTGCTGGCGGCAGCTTCGGAGATCCCATGAGTTCCCAGGGCACACATATGTACCCTGGAAATTTCTAGCGAAAGCCCTGACCAGGTCGTCCCAGTCGGAGATCTGCGCAGGAGGCAGATGCTCCAGCCAGGCTCGAGCAGCGTCGGAGAGGAAAAGGGGGAGGTTGCAGATGATGAGGTTGTCGTCGTCCGCCCCTCCCAACTGGCATACCAGCCGGTAGTCCACAAGCCACAACTCTGGCCTTGTCTCGCCCGAGTACATGGTGATGGTAGTCGAGGCTCGGAAACGGGCCGGGAACCACAATCGTCGTATGGCCCAGCTGAAGACTCGTGGACCCGGTGGCTCGGGTGAGGGGCTTCGATCCTCCTCATTGTCGTAGCATCCCCCGCGCCTGGTATGGTAGCCTCGGCGCACCTTCTCCTCGAGGCAGGCTCGATGGTGGCGGCGGTGTTGCTCGGCCTCGAGGCGATCCGGGGCTACAGGCGTCCCGTCCCGTATGCGCTCGGTGTGGACTGAGGCCTCCCGCATGCATCGGGAGGGCGCTGCGTGATGCTCCGAGGGGTCTCCTTGCCTCCGGGAGGCAGAACTCTCGGCTTGTCGGACAGCGGTGTCTTCCAGGAGGCCCTTGAGCTCGCCCTGGATACGTCGCCCCTCGGTGGTGGATAGCTTCGGCATCGTCCGAAGCAACATTGTTGCAGCGGCTAGACTCTGGCTGGCCCCATTGAAGGCCGGGGGCGGCATCGCCCTAGCATCGTCAGCAATGCGGCGCTGAACGTCCTGGGCCCGAAGATGCGCTCCTCTAGCGAGTGCCTAGCCTACCCACTCCTGCTTGATGTTTTGCCGGAGCTGCACAAGTCGCCCCGCTTCTTCGTCGAGCTTGGCCTGCATCTCACGGAGTTGCTCAAACTGTGTCCTGACCCCCGCATGGACTTAGACCACGGCTAGCTCCCGCGGGATCTCAACGGGAGACGCAGGTGCAAGGGTGCCGTTACTTCCTAGCATATCGAGGTGGTTTTCTCCGTCGTGATCCTCCTGATCGATGTGGAAGCACTCGCGAGTTGGGTCGCAACCCTCGTCGTCGAGGCTGTGACCATCATCAGAGCAGCCGGAGAGATAGTGGTCACATGCGGACATGAAGTCGCGCATGGCACTGGGATCATGGAGTCCGGAGAAATCCCAACTGACGTCGGGGTCGTCCTCTTCCTCGGAACCCGCGGGTCCGGAGGTCGTGACGACCGTCAGTCGGTCCCAAGAGGACCACATATGGTACCCCGGAAGGTTAGGATACGCCCTAGCGAAAGCGCTCACCGAAGCGGGGTCGCTTGGTGGATCGAAACTGAATTTAAAGGGAACAGGGCGGAAAACGGATGGCACCTTTTGGTCGATGGATGGTGGCAAAGTCGCGTCGGGGACAGACTGCATCGTTATCACAGGTACGAGGCTAACGCCCAGCAAATCCTTCGCGAGGGTGCTAGCGTCATCAGTTCGCTTGGGATTGGCCTGTTGTGGGGAAGCAACACCCGTCGCTGTCTCAGGCGCGAGGATAACACCCGACATGTCCCCTGCAGGGGTGCCGGTGTCGTCGACTCGCTCTGGTTTGACAGCCGATGAGGTGCCACCTCCTGCCTGGCCATGGTTGCCCCGTCTCCGTCTCCTCCTGCGAGGAGGGCGGCGGGGTAATCCCGGGTGTTCCTCTTCTGCCGCGGGGAGATGCCGTTGTTGAGTTCGCCTCCGTCGGGCGAGCCACCGACTGTCGTTGTTGTCGTGCTGCGGAGGGAGCAGAACCATGTCGTAGCTGCCGTCGAGGGTCATGAACTCGAGACTTCCAAAGCGGAGCACCGTCCCGGTCTAAAGAGGCTGCTGAAAGCTACCCATCTGGAACTCAACGGGAAAGTATTCATTAACACGTAGCGAGCCCCTACCTGGCGCGCCAACTATCGGTGTTTTGGACCCGGGGGGCCCTCAGCTGGACCGACTAGTGAATTTTAGTGCCGCGTGCCCCTGTCCAGATGGGTTGATGCAAGATGGAACACAAGCGATGGGATGAGGCTTATATTATCTTGCTCCAAGGGGCGCTTGCAGTAGGGGTTACAAGCGTTGCGGGAGAGTGAGAGCGAGAGCAAGAGAGAGAGAGAGAAGAAGAGGGTTCGGCCTTGAGGCGAGCCGTTTGAGGCTGCCTATGCCGTGTCTCTCCTACTCTGCCTGCCTCCGCTCGTCTGCGCCATGCGTCCGTGTGTTCGTACGTTGCACATTTGTCTCTTTCTCTCTTCCCCCCTTTCTCCCTCTTTTTCCTCCTCCCCCTCCCTCGTGGGGCCCTGGACAGCCCCTTTTATAGACTCAAGGAGATGCCCAGCTGTACAATGGGGGTGTAGCTTGGAGCTAACGTGGCTGGAAGGGAAGTGCCCTGAGCCCTGTATAGATAATAACGTGGCTGTCGGGGAAGCGTCTTGAGCCCTGTAGATGTACCAACGTGACCGTCGGAGGAGTGCCTCAAGCCCTGTAGAGGCAATAACGTGGCCATCGGAGAAGTGCCTCGAGCCCTGTAGAAGCATGGCTGATGGTGCGGCGTGGATCCTGTTGACGTTTCCTTGCTTCCGTAGGGGGTTGAGAGCAGCCGACGTCATGGGCGCACGTCGGGAACCATCATTACCTGTTACCGGAGTAACTTAGATGGGACACCGGTCCTGTTCCTTTGTAGCCTGAGGCGGCTAGCTATGGGTAGGGTAATGATGGATCCCTAGTGGCGTAGCTGATACGAGGCCGAGGTCGGGTGAGGCGGCGACTCTTCCGAGGCCGAGGCTGAGACCGAGGCCCAGGGTTGGGCGAGGCGAAGACCTTCTCCCGAGGCCGAGGTTGAGGCCGAGGGCCAGGGTCGGGCGAGGCGGAGCTCCCTGTTGCGCCCGAGGCCAAACTCGCGGGAGGTCATGACTTGCTGTTGTCAGCCTTTCCCTGGCAGCTGGCACATTTGCCGGAGTGGAGTGAACGACGTTGTTTCCCTGTCAGAACGGTCAGTAAAGGGGGGCGAAGTGACTGTGGTCACTTCAACCTTGCCGACTGAGGCACGCGTGTCACGATAAGGTGTCAGGTGATCCTCGTATTAAATGTGCATGCGATACGGTCGGTTGGTAGGGCAATTCAGACGAGGTCGCTGCACGACAAAGTCTGCCCGAGCTGGGCTTCGGGCGAGCCGAGGGTGCATCTGCTGACTGAGGGGACCCTCGGGTGAGGCGTGAATTCGTCCGGGACTATTATCCTTGTCCGAGGCTGGGCTCGGATGAGGTCGTGTCCCTTGGTAGATGAAGCCTGCGCTTTATCGGTCGTTTATGGTTTGTTCTGAAGACGTTTTCCAGCCGGATTAAGGAGCGTTGGGGGTACCCCTAATTACAGTCCTCGACAATTGCCCTTCCCTAAACCCTAATAAAGCAGGCTGCCTTCAACGCCGATGGAGCCATCCTCACCCAAATCCTCATCGCAGTCGACGACCACCTCCCATCGACGCAGCGCGTGGGCGAGCTCCTGCGCATCACCTCCCAGCCCTTCGACTCCGACGACTTCGGCGATGCCACAGTCGACGGCGCCACTCCACTGGCCCAACCTCCTCGAGGGGTGACCTGACCACCATGCCCGCCATGTAGCGCCGCCTCCAAACCCTAGCCCCTTGCTCCACCGTGCATTTCAACGTACTGTCTGCTGACCGCCTGAAAGTCGCCTAGAGGGGGGGGGTGAATAGGCGGAATCTAAAATTTATGAACTTTAAGCACAACTACAAGCCGGGGTTAGCGTTAGAAATATAATCGAGTCCGAAAGAGAGGGCGAAAACAAATCAACCAAAGAAATAGAGCGGATGACACGGTGATTTGTTTTACCGAGGTTCGGTTCTTGCAAACCTACTCCCCGTTGAGGTGGTCACAAAGACCGGGTCTCTTTCAACCCTTTCCCTCTCTCAAACGGTCACTTAGACCGAGTGAGCTTTCTCCTTTTCTCACGGGTCACTTAGACCCCGCAAGGATCACCACACACATGGTGTCTCTTGCCTTGGTTACAAAAACACTTGAGAACAAGAAATGAGGAAGGAAGAAAGCGATCCAAGCACAAGAACTCAAAAAAACACAAATATCACTCTCTCACAAGTCGCTATTTGATTGGAATGAACTTTGGACTTGGGAGAGGATTTGATCTCTTTGTTTGTGTCTTGGAGCGAAGTCTAGAGCTCTTGTATTGAATGCAATGGCTGAAAACTTGGCTGCCTTGAAGTGTGGTGGTTGGGGGGTATTTATAATCCCAACCACCAAAGTGGCTGTTGGGGATGGCTGCTGTCATATGGCGCACCGGACAGTCTGGTGCGCCAGCCACGTCACCCAACCGTTAGGGTTCGACCGTTGGAGCTCTGACATGTGGGGCCACCGGACAGTCCGGTGGTGCACCGGACAATCACTGTTCACTGTCCGATGCGCCTTCTGGCGCTACTCTGACTTCTGCGCGCGCAGGCGCGCACTGTTCACGTTCACTATAGCCTTTTGCAGACGACTGTTGGCGTATGTAGCCATTGCTCTGCTGGCACACCGGACAGTCCGGTGAATTATAGCGGAGTGGCTCCCCAAATTCCCGAAGCTGGCAAGTTCTGAGTTGATCCACCCTGGTGCACCGGACACTGTCCGGTGGTGCACCGGATAGTCCGGTGCGCCAGACCAGGGCAGCCTTCAGTTGTCTTTTGCTCTTTTTATTTGAACCCTTTCTTGAACTTTATATTGGTTTGTGTTGAACCTTTGGCACCTGTAGAACTCATAATCTAGAGCAAACTAGTTAGTCCAATTGTTTGTGTTGGGCAATTCAACCACCAAAATTCATATAGGAAAAGGTTTGACCCTATTTCCCTTTCAATCTCCCCCTTTTTGGTGATTGATGCCAACACAAACCAAAGCAAATATAAAAGTGCGGAATTGAACTAGTTTGCATAAAGAAGTGCAAAGGTTGCTTGGAATTAAACCAATAATTATTTCTATTTGATACGCATGGATGGTTTTCTTCTTATTTAAAATTTTGGACCACATTTGCACCACGAGTTTTGTTTTTGCAAAGCAAATCTTTTGGAGATTCTTTTCAAAACTTTTGCAAATAGTCAAAGGTATATGAATAAGATTGAAAGAAGCATTTTCAAGTTTTGAAATTTTCTCCCCCTGTTCATAATGCTTTTCCTTTGACTTGAACAAAACTCCCCCTTAATGAAATTCTCCTCTTAGTGTTCAAGAGGGTTTTACAAATTTTTGAAGATACTTTCTCCCCCTTTTTGAACATAATAATGTATCAATTTGAAAACTTTATTTATTATTTTTTTAAAATTCGGTGGTGGTGCGGTCCTTTTGCTTTGGGCTAATACTTTCTCCCCCTTTGGCATGAATCGCCAAAAACGGATACTTGAGTGAAATATAAGCCCTTTTACTTTCTCGCCAATGGCAAATAAATAGATATGAGTGAGGATTATACCAAAGTGGAGGACAATGCGGAATACCGGCAAATACCAATGGAGTTGAGTGGAAGCGTCGTCTTTGCCGAATACTCCATTTCCCTTTCAATTCTATGACTAAGCATAATAATACACTTGAAAACATATTAGTCATAGACATAAAAGAGATATGATCAAAGGTATATAAATGAGCTATGTGTGCAAAGAATCAATCGAAATTCCTAGAATCAAGGATATTTAGCTCATTCCTAAGTTTGGTAAAGGTTTTCTCATCTAGTGGCTTGGTAAAGATATCGGCCAACTGATCTTTGGTGTTTATATAGGCTATCTCAATATCCCCCCTTTGTTGGTGATCTCTTAAAAAGTGATACCGAATGGCTATGTGCTTAGTGCGGCTGTGTTCAACGGGATTATCCGCCATGCGGATTGCACTCTCATTATCACATAGGAGAGGGACTTTGCTAAATTTGTAGCCATAGTCCCTAAGGGTTTGCCTCATCCAAAGTAATTGCGCGCAACAATGGCCTGCGGCAATATACTCGGCTTCGGCGGTAGAAAGAGCTACTGAGTTTTGTTTCTTTGAAGCCCAAGACACTAGGGATCTCCCCAGAAACTGACAAGTCCCTGATGTGCTCTTCCAATCAATTTTACACCCTGCCCAATCGGCATCGGAATATCCTAATAAATCAAAAGAGGATCCCTTGGGGTACCAAAGACCAAACTTAGGTGTATGAACTAAATATCTCAAGATTCTCTTCACGGCCCTAAGGTGAACTTCCTTAGGATCGGCTTGGAACCTTGCACACATGCATACGGAAAGCATAATATCCGGTCGAGATGCGCATAAATAGAGTAGAGATCCTATCATCGACCAGTATACCTTTTGATCTACGGATTTACCTCCCGTGTCGAGGTCGAGATGCCCATTGGTTCCCATGGGTGTCTTGATGGGCTTGGCATCCTTCATTCCAAACTTGGTGAGTATATCTTGAATGTACTTGGTTTAGCAAATGAAGGTGCCCTCTTGGAGTTGCTTGACTTGAAATCCTAGAAAATACTTCAACTCCCCCATCATAGACATCTCGAATTTTTGAATCATGATCCAACTAAACACTTCACAAATAGATTTGTTAGTAGACCCAAATATGATATCATCAACATAAATTTGGCATACAAACAAATCATTTTCAATTGTTTTAGTAAAGAGAGTAGGATCGGCCTTGCCGACTTTGAAGCCATTAGTGATAAGAAAATCTCTTAGGCATTCATACCATGCTCTTGGGGCTTGCTTGAGCCCATAAAGCACCTTAGAGAGTTTAAAGACATGGTTAGGATACTCACTATCTTCAAAGCCTGGAGGTTGCTCAACATAGACCTCTTCCTTGATTGGTCCATTAAGGAAGGCACTCTTCACGTCCATTTGATAGAGCTTAAAGTCATGGTAAGTAGCATAGGCAAGTAATATGAGAATTGACTCAAGCCTAGCTACGGGTGCATAGGTTTCACCAAAGTCCAAACCTTCAACTTGTGAATACCCCTTGGCCACAAGTCGTGCCTTGTTCCGTGTCACCACACCATGCTCAACTTGCTTGTTGTGAAAGACCCACTTGGTTCCTACAACATTTTGATTAGGACGTGGAACTAAATGCCATACCTCATTCCTTGTAAAATTGTTGAGCTCCTCTTGCATTGCCAGCACCAAATCCGAATCTTGAAGTGCTTCCTCTACCCTGTGTGGCTCAATAGAGGAAACAAAAGAGTAATGTTCACAAAAATGAGCAACATGAGATCGAGTGGTTACCCCCTTATGAATATCGCCGAGGATGGTGTTCACGGGGTGATCTTGTTGGATTGCTTGGTGGACTCTTGGGTGTGGCGGCCTTTGATCTTGTTCATCTTCCTTGTCTTGATCATTGGCTTCTCCCCCTTGATCAATGTCCTCCTCTTGAGGTGGCTCATCCTCTTGATCTTCATTTTCATTATCTTGAGCTTGATCCTCATCTTGGGTTGGTGGAGATGCTTGTGTGGAAGATGAAGGTTGTTGATCTTGTGCTTGTGGAGGCTCTTCGGATTCTTTAGGACACACATCCCCAATGGACATGTTCCTTAGCGCGATGCACGGAGCCTCTTCATCATCTAGCTCATCAAGATCAACTTGCTTTACTTGAGAGTCGTTAGTCTCATCAAATACAATGTCACAAGAAACTTCAACTAGTCCAATGGACTTGTTAAAGACTCTATATGCCCTTGTGTTTGAGTCATAACCAAGTAAAAAGCCTTCTACAGCCTTAGGAGCAAATTTAGATTTTGTACCTCTTTTAACAAGAATAAAGCATCTGCTACCAAAGACTCTAAAATATGAAACATTGGGCTTTTTACCGGTGAGGAGTTCATATGATGTTTTCTTGAGGATTCGGTGAAGATATAACCGGTTGATGGCGTAGCAAGCGGTGTTGACCGCCTCGGCCCAAAACCGATCCGAAGTCTTGTACTCATCAAGCATGGTCCTTGCCATGTCCAATAGAGTTCTATTCTTCGTCTCCACTACACCATTTTGTTGAAGTGTGTAGGGAGAAGAGAACTCATGCTTGATGCCCTCCTCCTCAAGAAAGCCTTCAATTTGAGAGTTCTTGAACTCCATTCCGTTGTCGCTTCTTATTTTCTTGAACCTCAAGCCGAACTCATTTTAAGCCCGTCTCAAGGATCCTTTCAAAGTCTCTTGGGTTTGAGATTTATCCTGTAAAAAGAATACCCAAGTGAAGCGAGAATAATCATCCACAATAACTAGACAGTACTTACTTCCGCCGATGCTTATGTAAGCTATCGGGCCAAATAAATCCATGTGGAGTAGCTCTAGTGGCCTGTCAGTCGTCATGATGTTCTTGTGTGGATGATGAACACCAATTTGCTTCCCTGCTTGGCATGCGCTACAAATCCTGTCTTTCTCAAAATGAACATTAGTTAGTCCCAAAATGTGCTCTCCCTTTAGAAGCTTGTGAAGATTCTTCATTCCAACGTGGGCTAGTCGGCGATGCCAGAGCCAACCCATGTTAGTCTTAGCAATTAAGCAAGTGTCGAGTTCAGCTCTATTGAAATCAACTAAGTATAACTGACCCTCTAACACTCCCTTAAAAGCTACTGAATCATCACTTCTTCTAAAGACAGTAACACCTACATCCGTAAAAAGACAATTATAGCCCATTTTGCATAATTGAGAAACAGAAAGCAAATTGTAATCTAAAGAATCTACAAGAAAAACATTGGAAATAGAATGGTCAGGTGATATAGCAATTTTACCAAGTCCTTTGACCAAACCTTGATTTCCATCCCCGAATATGATAGCTCTTTGGGGATCTTAGTTTTTCTCGTAGGAGGAGAACATCTTTTTCTCCCCAGTCATATGGTTAGTGCACCCGCTATCGATGATCCAACTTGAGCCCCCGGATGCATAAACCTACAAAACAAATTTAGGCCTTGTTCTTAGGTACCTAAACGGTCTTGGGTCCTTTTACATTACAAACAAGCACCTTGGGTACCCAAACACAAGTCTTTGACCCCTTGTGTTCGCCCCCAACATATTTGGCAACTACTTTGCCTGATTTGTTAGTGAGCACATATGAAGCATCAAAAGTCTTAAATGAAATGTTATGATCATTTGATGCAATAGAAGTTTTCTTCTTAGGCATTTTAACATGTGTAGAACGCCTAGAGCTAGAAGCCTCATTCTTATAGATAAAAGCATGGTGAGAAACAGAATGAGCCTTCTTTGCATGAATTCTCCTAATCTTATCCTCAGGATAACCAGCAGGATATAAAATATAGCCCTCGTTATCCTGAGGCATGGGAGCCTTGCCCTTAACAAAATTGGACAATCTTTTAGGAGGGGCATTAAGCTTGACATTGTCTCCCTGTTGGAAGCCAATGCCATCCTTAATGCCAGGGCATCTCCCACTATAAAGCATACTACGAGCAAATTTAAAGTTTTCATTCTCTAGTTCATGCTCGACAATTTTAGCATCTAGTTTAGCTATATGATCATTTTGTTTTTTAATCATAGCAAGGTGATCATGAATAGCATCTACATTAACATCTCTACATCTAGTGCAAATAGAAACATGATCAACCGTAGATGTAGAGGGTTTGCAATCATTTAATTCAACAATCTTAGCATGTAAAATAGCATTATCATCTCTAAGATTGGAAATAGAAACATTGCAAACATCTAATTCCTTAGCCTTAGCAATTAATTTATCATTCTCAAACTTAAGGCTAGCAAGAGATTCATTCAACATGTCAATCTTAGCAATTAAACTAGCATTATCATTTCTAAGATTGACAATTGAATCATCACAAACATTTGATCTCTCAACCTTAGCAATTAATTTGGCATTTTCATTTCTAAGGCTAGAAATAGTGTCATGGCAAGTGTGGGGTACAGATATCCCCCGGGTCCACCAGAAGGATAAAAGACCTCACGAAAAGCCCAAGGGCCCCATAATTCGTAAGGTCATCCCCCTCGTGGGCCTGGGGAGGCACGATCAATGAAGCGAATCGACACAAGGCTGTATCGGCACGAGCCCAAGACGACCCAACGAATTCGAGCGGTAATCATAACAGAGGCCCGACCTTCTCGTGCAGGAGCCCCGTACAACGGAACCAAGCGAGAATGGGTCGGCAGGATTATAGGAGGATAAACTCAGTTGGTTCACTATTTCTTAGGTACACGTTGTTGTCATATCTACATGTACCACCCCACGGTCGAGTATATAAGGCCTAGGGGGCACCCCTTCAGATCAGACGCTCGCTACTTAGCCTCCCACCCAACTCTCTACGTTTTCAGCGCTAGAGAATTCTCCTGTAACCCACCACATAAAGCACTCTCGACAGGACATAGGGTGTTACGCATCTCAAAGCGGCCCGAACCTGTAAACCGATGTCCACTGTTTCTCGTGCATCCAGCACGAACCATCGAGCTACAGTCGATAACACCGTCCTACTCCTGAAAGCACCTTGAGGGGTAACCCCAGGTGTGCGGTCGGACCCAAAACACCGACAACAAGTGCTAAGCTCACTAGTTAATTTTTCATTTTTCTCTACCTCCTGAGCATAAGCATTTTTAGTCTTAACATGCCTTTTGTTTTCCTTAATAAAGAAGTCCTCTTGGCTATCCAAGAGTTCATCCTTCTCATGAATAGCACTAATCAATTCATTCAACTTTTCTTTTTGTTGCATGTTAAGATTGGCAAAAAGAGTAAGCAAGTTATCCTCATCATCACTAGAAGTTGCATACTTAGTGGAGGATCTTGATTTTACCTTCTTCTTCTTGTCGTCCTTTGCCATGAGGCACTTGTGGCCGATGTTGGGGAAGAGGAGACCTTTGTTGATGGCGATGTTGGCGGCGTCCTCGTCGTTGGAGGAGTCGGTAGAGCTCTCGTCGGAGTCCCACTCCTGGCAAACATGGGCATCGCCACCCTTCTTCTTGTAATACCTCTTCTTCTCCTTCTTCTTTCCCCTCTTGTCATTATCCCTGTCACTATCACTAGATAAAGGACATTTAGCGATAAAATGATCGGGCTTACCACACTTGTAGCATACTTTCTTGGAGCGGGGCTTGTAGTCTTTCCCCCTCCTTTGCTTGAGGATTTGGCGGAAGCTCTTGATGATGAGCGCCATTTCCTCGTTGTCGAGCTTGGAGGCGTCGATGGGGACCCTACTTGGTGTAGAATCTTCTTTCTTCTCCTCCGTTGCCTTGAATGCAACGGGTTGTGCCTTGGGTACGGAGGAGGTGCCTTGCTCGATGATTTTCTTTGAGCCTTTGATCATCAATTCAAAGCTCACAAATTTTCCTATCACTTCCTCGGGAGACATTAGTTTATATCTTGGATCACCATGAATTAATTGAACTTGAGTAGGGTTAAGAAAAACAAGTGATCTAAGAATAACCTTGACCATTTCGTGGTCATCCCATTTGGTGCTCCCGAGGTTGCGCACTTGGTTTACCAAGGTCTTTAGTCGGTTGTACATGGCTTGGGGGTATTCTCCTTGGTTGAGCATAAAACGTCCGAGCTCCCCCTCGATCATTTCCCTCTTGGTGATCTTAGTCACCTCGTCTCCTTCGTGCGCGGTTTTAAGTACATCCCAAATCTCCTTGGCGCTCTTCAACACTTGCACCTTGTTATACTCCTCTCAACTTAGAGAGGCGAGGAGTATGGTGATGGCTTGGGAGTTGAAGTGCCGGATTTGGGCAGCCTCGTCCGAATCATAATCTTCATCCCCTACGGATGGTACCTGCACTCCAAACTCAACAACGTCCCAAATACTAGTGTGGAGTGAGGTTAGGTGATGCCTCATTTTATCACTCCACATATTATAATCTTCACCATCAAAAACTGGTGGTTTGCCTAATGGAACGGAAAGTAATGGAGTACGTTTAGAAATACGAGGGTAGCGTAGGGGAATCTACTAAACTTCTTGCGCTCATGGCGCTTAGAAGTCACGGACGGCGTGTCGGAGCCGGAGGTGGATGGCGACGGAGAATCGGTCTCGTAATAGACCACCTTCTTCATCTTCTTTTTCTTGTCGCCACTCCGATGGGACTTGTGAGGAGGTGATTCCTCCTTCTTCTTGTTGCGGGACTCTCCCGATGGAGCCTTCCCGTGGCTTGTAGCGGGCTTCTCGCCGATCACCATCTCCTTCTTGGCGTGCTCTCCCGACATCACTTCGAGCGATTAGGCTCTAATGAAGTATCGGGCTCTGATACCAATTGAAAGTCGCCTAGAGGGGGGGTGAATAGGCGGAATCTGAAATTTATGAACTTTAAGCACAACTACAAGCCGGGGTTAGCATTAGAAAATATAATCGAGTCTGAAAGAGAGGGCAAAAACAAATCAACCAAAGAAATAGAGCGGATGACACGGTGATTTGTTTTATCGAGGTTCGGTTCTTGCAAACCTACTCCCCGTTGAGGTGGTCACAAAGACCGGGTCTCTTTCAACCCTTTCCCTCTCACAAACAGTCACTTAGACCGAGTGAGCTTTCTCCTTTTCTCACGGGTCACTTAGACCCTGCAAGGATCACCACACACTTGGTGTCTCTTGCCTTGGTTACAAAAACACTTGAGAACAAGAAATGAGGAAGGAAGAAAGCGGTCCAAGTGCAAGAACTCAAAAGAACACAAATATCACTCTCTCACTAGTCACTATTTAATTGGAATGATCTTTGGACTTGGGAGAGGATTTGATCTCTTTGTTTGTGTCTTGGAGTGAAGTCTAGAGCTCTTGTATTGAATGCAATGGCTAAAAACTTGGATGCCTTGAAGTGTGGTGGTTGGGGGGTATTTATAGTCCAAACCACCAAAGTGGCCGTTGGGGATGGCTACTGTCGTATGGTGCACTGGACAGTCCGGTGCGCCAGCCACGTCACCCAACCGTTAGGGTTCGACCGTTGGAGCTCTGACATGTGGGGCCACCGGACAGTCCGGTGGTGCACCGGACAGTCACTGTTCACTGTCTGGTGCGCCTTCTGGCGCTGCTCTGACTTCTGCACGCGCAGGCGCGCACTGTTCACGTTCACTGTAGCCTTTTGCAAACGACCATTGGCGTAGGTAGTTGTTGCTCTGCTGGCACACCGGACAGTCCAGTGCTACACCTGACAGTCCGGTGAATTATAGCGGAGTGGCTCCCCAAATTCCCGAAGCTGGCAAGTTCGGAGTTGATCTACCCTGGTGCACCGGACACTGTCCGGTGGCACACCAGACAGTCCGGTGCGCCAGACCATGGCAGCCTTCGGTTGTCTTTTGCTCTTTTTATTTGAACCCTTTCTTGGACTTTGTATTGGTTTGTGTTGAACCTTTGGCACCTGTAGAACTCATAATCTAGAGCAAACTAGTTAGTCCAATTGTTTGTGTTGGGCAATTCAACCACTAAAATTCATATAGGAAAAGGTTTGACCCTATTTCCCTATCACCGCCTCTGATGACCATTAATCTATTTTGGATTTGGATATGTGCAGGAGACAGCAGCTCCTCAGCGAACCAGGTGCCTAGCTCTTTCAAAATTTTGGTGTAATTTAGCATCCGTTGCTACTGCACTGGTCTCATTTCTCTAGCCTATTGTTTGATTTAGATTTTCTTATTCTCACGCGTGCAGCACCAAATATAAGTGAGTTGTCATTGGAGAACATGTGTGCCCCTACGCAGTCACCCTATAAAGGTGTTTCCCCATAGATGATTGACTTTACTTGGTATTTATTTGTATGGATATTCTGTGTGCTTCTAATGTTGTAATGTTTACCATGTGGCATGTGCATTCGATCTGTTGTTAACTTGTTAGAGTGTGCTTGTATCACAAGGTTATTCTACCATGAACAAGATACATTTGATTCTTATGCGGATGCAATATGTACTCCTAATATTGTTGAAATACCTGAATATTTAAGTTTTTATATCTCTAACTACTACAACATGTGATAGATGAAATTTGGGTTAAGGAGTTCAATCTGGAACACATGTGGAAAAGCCCAAATGGCATAACTAGGAACATTATAAATGGTAAAGTGCTTTTGTAATTTGAATGCAATACTCATAGTTTGGTCGTTGAAGCTTCTTTTTTCTTGTTACTTGCACTTTGTTTGGAGAGCCTATTATATGCAAAAACGTTCCAAGACTTGTTCCAGGTATTTAACAAAATGTGAAACTACTCTGCATTTTGATGTGTAATAATGTTTTCCCACTCAACTGAAATGCTTGTGAAATCAGGATGGACTATGCACATCTGCATTGGAAGGCATGCTATTTTGGTTGGCTTAAAATCATACTAGAAAAATAGTGCTGCTCTGGTCTATAAGTATGAAACTATATTATTGTTATATGGATGTGCTTCTTACTACTACATTACAACAACATGTGATCATGCGAGGTGCAACAAGAACTTGAAGAACCAGACCAAGAGTCTAAGACAGGTGCAAGATAATATCGAGTTTATTCTATGAATGGTGATCAGGAATAAGTAACAGTGTTGCAAACCTGTATACTCTCTGCCCACCCCTGCTCTTCATTTTCTTTGCTTCAGTTCAACCCAACAGTTTGATTCTCACCTTTTTGCATGATTAACCCCCTAATTAAGAAGGTTGAAGAAACTACTTTGATATCTGACGTTGTTGTAGATTTAGCACACAAGGTAACATATATAATGGTTTCATCTTGTTTGATTTTTTCAAAAAGAAAGGTCATTCTTTGTTTCCTACCTATTGTAGTTTCTTGGTTGTTCTATGAGAACATAGTTGAAGTAGAATTGATTGTTGATAGCTATGACGTTACTATGATGTCATGTCAGAATTTCTTCAACCACTATTTTTACCTAGGGACAATCTTGTATATCCTGTGAAGCCATCTCACATCTCATTGTGCAAAAAGAGTTAATTGATTCAGCATAGTAAAGCATAAGAATATTTGGTTGTTCATTTTTTAATAATGTATATGTTTCTGATTCACCTTCGATTTTTATAGATTTTTATAGAGGGCATTGCTAGGGTGATCTCATCTAAGACGGTAATATGATAGGCCATAAGTATCAGTGCTTTATATCTTAAGTATCATTTTGTTCTTTGTGAGAATGTTATAGCTTTTTTCCTGACAAGTTACGTTCCCCTCTCTTTCAGCTAATGGAGATTGTTAGTGCACGCATTTGGCCCATTGGCTGCATACCACTTTCTTTTTAACAATGACCTCGGTGGACCCTATGCATTTCTTGAGGTATGATTGTTGTGTGCATAAGCTAGAGCATATGATTGTCATAGTGATTGTCATGGAGATGCTGACGCAGAGAAGCGTCGGAGATATCATCTCAGGCCAATCCAGCACAATCAATCTAACTGACTGGGTCCAGATGTGCAATAGGGAAGGGTGAGGAGCCGACTGCTTCAACCAAGACATCACTAGCTTGGAAGAGTGCCCAAGGGTAATGGAGGAGTTGTTGGCGGTCTCGCTTAGGTGTATCCTTCCTGTAAATGAGAGGCCTAGGATGAAGCCAGTCTGCGATGACCTATGCTCCATAACAGTGTGAGTTTCCTCTTCCCTAGTGTACATGTAACCAATCGGTTTTCCGTTGGTTGGTCCCTATTTTTTTATGGATTTCCCATGGGTTTTCTAGACCCGTCATGTTCTGTTGAGTACTATTGTTTCCTATCAGATATTGCATAGATGGTATGCTTCTAATAGAAGCAATGGCAGACCCACTTTTATAGAGAAGTAGAAGTTGATTGTTCTTGATGAGGCTCATGAGAGGACTTTCAATTGTTTCGACATGCAGTACATTGTGTTAGAAAGCAGATTGAGAGGTAACGCTCTTTGTTCAATATACACTATTTTTTGGACGAACCATATTCTGTGCTGATAAGAATTGTAAACAAAATCAAGTTGTAACTTCTAGGAATGACCATAGACCAGGTTAGGCAAATTAGCACACAACTCTTCTTTTTCTCCCTTTTTCGAGGTATCATAGCTAGCCCATAAGGAGTCAGCAAAAGATAGATAGAAGGTCGTAATACTGAATCATGTGAAACTGCACAGAAGGAAAGCAGTACAAAGAGCTACTTGAAGACTTTGCAATAAGCCAGTAATCATAAAAAGTATACATGTTCAGCGAGAGCAAGGGTTGCCTCAGAGGACTTAATAGTTCCAATATCTTCACAGTAATACTTGAAAAGACAAGCCTGAAATGTTCACCATGATATAACTCAAGATTTTTGGACAAGATAATAAAACAACTTTAATACATAACTAAGATGGTGATATGTCTGTTTTTAAATTGTGCAAGATTTGTAGAACAAGTGTAACTTAACAAGGAAATGGAGGTTTTGCTAAAAAAGTTATGACATATTAGCATGCATGCCATTTTTTGTTGAATGGTCATGCACAGCTGGCCTCTTCTCTTGAACTATGCTACCATGCTAAAACAATGTAATTACTACTTGGAGCCCAATATGTCAAATTTCAATGTAATTACTATGATGCCATTTTTTCTTTTACTATGTAGAACACCAAGGGCTTGTTCGGTTTGAGGTGGTTTGAGGGGGATTGGAGGGGATTTAATCCCCTTCTATTCAAATTTGTATAGGAGGGAATTTAATCCCCTCCAATCCCCCTCAATCGACCCCTAACCAAAGATGCCCTAAATTGGGTACACCATTATCTATATCCTTAACTCAGTATATATCATTAACATTAAGTAATTATTGTGTAACTAAATTCACACTAAACTCAGTATGCATTACCGTTTTGGTTGCATCAACACTTAGTGGAGATATGTATTGTGTCTTGACCGGTCAAGAAACACCTGTCAATATACATCGGCACCACATGGGCTACGACTGCTATCGAATCCTTGAAGCCAAAGCTAAAGGTGAATTTTAGCTCAGCCGCACTACACGTTTTATCAATGCAGGTTTCATACATTATGGTTAAAGCAAGTTGTTTGTTACTTGCAAAGAATGCTCCATGACCAGCTTCCCCCTTGCAAGCCGACCTATGTGTCCAGCTGAGTTGAAGATAATGCAAAAATTTGAAGGCGACTGAAAAATCTAAAGACAGGGTGTGGACAGGAAATGCGTTCAGAAAATTTATAACTAAAACCGCTCGCTTAGCTGTATCATCAAATGCAGAATAATTGCAAGCTGATCTAATTGATGATTTTTATCGTTTCGGGTTTGGGAAAAGGTAAATATGTTGGATTTAAGCATAAATAAATTTTCTTACTTTCAACACTGTCCAGTACTAGAAAACCTTGGATTTATCATATTTTTAAGATGAAGGAAATCATCATTGACAAGTTTTATATATCAGCATTGGTGGTAGCTTAAACCCTATACAACATTGTTTAGAATAATATCAGTTGAGTTATGGTAATTAGATCAAATATGATTGTGCGCCGTCGCAACACACGGGCGTTGTACTATGATACTTGCTATTGGGAGGATGATTTTCCATGCCACCTTGCAACTTCTGTAAGTTTTCTCTTAAATTGATAGTCTTTTATGTTTATGTGAAATGACACTTTTAACTTTGTGGTACCTACATGAGAAACTGTTATAAGAGCTTTATTCTGGTCATTATGTAATTGTAATTATAGAGAAAGAATCCGCTAACATTAATTATATTAATTATAGAGAAAGAAGAACAATCTGCTGCTTGCACTTCATAAGCATGTATTACTTTCTTTTCGATGAATGTCAGCTCTTTTGATTCAGAGTGGCTCATATCATTAACTGTCTTAATTTCATATCGGTTTTTGGCATACAGAATGTTGATATTGTTGACCAGTTGAAAGTCGCCTAGAGGGGGGGTGAATAGGGCGAAACTGAAATTTACAAACTTAAACACAACTACAAGCCGGGTTAGCGTTAGAAATAATAATGAGTCCGAGAGAGAGGGCGCAAAACAAATTGCAAGCGAATAAGGAGTGTGACACGCGGATTTTTTTTACCGAGGTTCGGTTCTCGCAAACCTACTCCTCGTTGAGGAGACCACAAAGGCCGGGTCTTTTTCAACCCTTTCCCTCTCTCAAACGGTCCCTCGGACCGAGTGAGCTTCTCTTCTCAAATCAACCGGGAACAAAACTTCCCCGCAAGGACCACCACACAATTGGTGTCTCTTGCCTCGGTTACAATTGAGTTTTGATCACAAGAACAAATGAGAAAGAAGCAATCCAAGCGCAAGAGCTCAAAAGAACACAACAAATCTCTCTCGCTAATCACTAAGGCCTTGTGTGGAATTGGAGAGGATTTGATCACTTGGGTGTGTCTAGAATTGAATGCTAGAGCTCTTGTAAGGTGTAGAAGTGTGAAAACTTGGATGTGGGGTGGTTGGGGGTATTTATAGCCCCAACCACCAAACTAGCCGTTTGGTGGAGGCTGTCTATCGCATGGTGCACCGGACAGTCCGGTGCGCCAGCCACGTCACCAGGCCGTTGGGTTCCGACTGTTGGAGCTCTGTCTGCTGGGCCCGCCTGGATGTCCGATGGCGCACCAGACATGTACTGTAGAGTGTCCGGTGCGCCACTGCGCGCGTGCCTGACTTCTGTGCGCTCTGGCGCGCATTTAATGCCGCTGCAGGTGACCGTTGGCGCCGAAGTAGCCGTTGCTCCGCTGTCACACCGGACAGTCCGGTGTGCACCGGACATGTCCGGTGAATTATAGCGGAGCGAATTCCCGAAGCTGGCGAGTTCAGAGTCGCATCTCCTTGGAGCACCGGACACTGTCCGGTGTACACCGGACAGTCCGGTGAATTATAGCGTGGTGCCTCTGAATTTTCCCGAAGGTGCGAAGTTCAGCTTGGAGTCCCCTGGTGCACCGGACACAGTCCGGTGGCACACCGGACAGTCCGGTGCGCCAGACCAGGGCACACTTCGGTTATCCCTTGCTCCTTTTGTTGAACCCTTATCTTGGTCTTTTTATTGGCTTATTGTGAACCTTTGGTACCTGTAGAACTTATAAACTTGGGCAGACTAGTTAGTCCAATTATTTGTGTTGAGCAATTCAACCACCAAAATCAGTTTAGGAATATAGGTGTAAGCCTAATTCCCTTTCAATCTCCCCCTTTTTGGTGATTGATGCCAACACAAACCAAAGCAAATATAGAAGTGCATAATTGAACTAGTTTGCAATATGTAAGTGCAAAGGTTACTTAGAATTTGAGCCAATAAAGATTACTTACTAGATATGCATGGATTGTTTCTTTATTTTTGACATTTTGGACCACGCTTGCACCACATGTTTTGTTTTTGCAAATTATTTTGTAAAATTCTTTTTCAAAGTATTTTTTGCAAAATAGTCAAAGGTAAATGAATAAGATTTTGCGAAGCATTTTCAAGTTTTGAAATTTTCTCCCCTTGTTCAAATGCTTATCTTTTGACTAAACAAAACTCCCCCTCAAATAAATTCTCCTCTTAGTGTTCAAGAGGGTTTTAAGATATTAATTTTGAAAATACTACTTTCTCCCCCTTTTGAACACAATAAGATACCAATTTGAAATTTACCAATTGAAAATCATTATTTTTAAAATTAGGGTGGTGGTGCGATCCTTTTGCTTTGGGCTCATACTTTCTCCCCTTTGGCATGAATCGCCAAAAACGGATACTTTGAGTGAGATATAAGCCCTTTCTAACTATTTTCTCCCCTTTGGCAAATAAAACATATGAGTGAAGATTATACCAAAGATGAAGAATTGCTCGGAGCGATGGCGAAGAATGAGTTATGGAGTGGAGTGGAAGCCTTTGTTTTCGCTGAAGACTCCAATTCCCTTTCAATACACCTATGACTTGGTTTGAAATTCACTTGAAAACACATTAGTCATAGCATATATAAAAGGGGCATGATCAAAGGTATATTTATGAACTATGTGTGCAAGACATCAAAAGAAATTTCTAGAATCAAGAATATTTAGCTCATGCCTAAGTTTGGTAAAAGTTTGTTCATCTAGTGGCTTGGTAAAGATATCGGCTAATTGATCTTTAGTGTTAATGTATGCAATCTCGATATCCCCCTTTTGTTGGTGATCCCTTAGAAAATGAAACTGAATGCCTATGTGTTTAGTGCGGCTATGCTCAACGGGATTATCCGCCATGCGGATTGCACTCTCATTATCACATAGAAGAGGAACTTTGGTTAATTTGTAACCGTAGTCCCGCAGGGTTTGCCTCATCCAAAGTAATTGCGTGCAACAATGGCCTGCGGCAATGTACTCGGCTTCGGCGGTTGAAAGAGCCACAGAATTTTGCTTCTTTGAAGCCCAAGACACCAAGGACCTTCCCAAGAACTGGCAAGTCCCTGATGTGCTCTTTCTATTAACTTTACACCCCGCCCAATCGGCATCCGAATAACCAATCAAATCAAAAGTGGATCCCCGAGGGTACCAAAGCCCAAACTTAGGAGTATAAGCCAAATATCTCAAGATTCGTTTTACGGCCGTAAGGTGAGATTCCTTAGGGTCGGCTTGGAATCTTGCACACATGCATACGGAAAGCATAATATCTGGTCGAGATGCACATAAATAAAGTAATGAACCTATCATCGACCGGTATACCTTTTGATCGACGGATTTACCTCCCGTGTCGAGGTCGAGATGTCCATTGGTTCCCATGGGAGTCTTGATGGGCTTGGCATCCTTCATTCCAAACTTGTTTAGAATGTCTTGAGTATACTTCGTTTGGCAAATGAAGGTGCCCTCTTGGAGTTGCTTTACTTGAAATCCCAAGAAATATTTCAACTCCCCCATCATCGACATCTCGAATTTCTGTGTCATGATCCTACTAAATTCTTCACATGTAGATTCGTTAGTAGACCCAAATATGATATCATCAACATAAATTTGGCATACAAACAAATCATTGTCAAGAGTCTTAGTGAATAAAGTAGGATCGGCCTTGCCGACTTTGAAGCCATTAGCAATAAGGAAATCTCTAAGGCATTCATACCATGCTCTTGGGGCTTGCTTGAGCCCATAAAGCGCCTTAGAGAGCCTATAGACATGGTTAGGGTACTCACTGTCTTCAAAGCCGGGAGGTTGCTCAACGTAGACCTCTTCCTTGATTGGTCCATTGAGGAAAGCACTCTTCACGTCCATTTGATAAAGCTTGAAGCCATGGTAAGTAGCATAGGCTAATAATATACGAATGGACTCAAGCCTAGCTACGGGTGCATAGGTTTCACCAAAATTCTTCGACTTGGGAGTATCCCTTGGCCACAAGTCGATCTTTGTTCCTTGTCACCACACCATGCTCATCTTGCTTGTTGCGGAAGACCCATTTGGTTCCTACAACATTTTGATTAGGACGTGGAACTAAATGCCATACCTCATTCCTAGTGAAGTTGTTGAGCTCCTCTTGCATCACCATCACCCAATCCGAATCTTGGAGTTCTTCCTCTACCCTGTGTGGCTCAATAGAGGAAACAAAAGAGTAATGTTCACAAAAATGTGCAACACGAGATCGAGTAGTTACCCCCTTATGAATATCGCCGAGGATGGTGTCGACGGGGTGATCTCGTTGGATTGCTTGGTGGACTCTTGGGTGTGGCGGCCTTGGTTCTTCATCCTCCTTGTCTTGACCATTTGCATCTCCCCCTTGATCGTTGCCGCCATCTTGAGGTGGCTCATCATTTTGATTTTCTCCTTAATCAACTTGAGCCTCGTCCTCATTTTGAGTCGGTGGAGATGCTTGCGTGGAGGAGGATGGTTGATCTTGTGCATGTGGTGGCTCTTCGGATTCCTTAGGACACACATCCCCAATGGACATGTTCCTTAGCGCGATGCACGGAGCCTCTTCTTCACCTATCTCATCAAGATCAACTTGCTCTACTTGAGAGCCGTTAGTCTCATCAAACACAACGTCACAAGAAACTTCAACAAGTCCTGAGGACTTGTTAAAGACTCTATATGCCCTTGTGTTTGAGTCATATCCTAGTAAAAAGCCTTCTACTGTCTTAGGAGCAAATTTAGATTTTCTACCTCTTTTAATACGAATAAAGCATTTGCTACCAAAGACTCTAAAATATGAAATATTGGGCTTTTTACCGGTTAGGAGTTCATAGGATGTCTTCTTGAGGATTCGGTGTAGATATAACCGGTTGATGGCGTAGCAAGCGGTGTTAACCGCCTCGGCCCAAAACCGATCCGGTGTCTTGTACTCATCAAGCATGGTTCTTGCCATGTCCAATAGAGTTCGATTCTTCCTCTCCACTACACCATTTTGTTGTGGGGTGTAGGGAGAAGAGAACTCATGCTTGATGCCCTCCTCCTCAAGGAAGCCTTCAATTTGTGAATTCTTGAACTCCGTCCCGTTGTCGCTTCTTATTTTCTTGATCCTTAAGCCGAACTCATTTTGAGCCCGTCTCAAGAATCCCTTTAAGGTCTCTTGGGTTTGAGATTTTTCCTACAAAAAGAATACCCCAGTGAAGCGAGAATAATCATCCACAATAACTAGACATGTCGGGGACCATAATTAGGGGTACCCTCAAGACACCTAATTCTCAGCTGGTAACCCCCATCAGCATAAAGCTGCAAAGGCCTGATGGGTTTGATTAAGTCAGGGATCAGTCCACACGAGTGACTTGACCACGCCACGCCCGAGCCTAGCCTCGGGCGAGGGCAGCCGACCCTAAGATGACTCCGTCTCGCCTGAGGTCTCCTCTTTCACGGCAGGCGCATCCCCGGCTCGCCCTAGGCCCCGCCTCCGATAAGGAGAAACCCTGACTAAATCACCGCACCAACCGACCGAGTCACCAGGGCGTTTAACGCAAAAGGTAAGACCGACGGGCGGCCAGACTTCGCCAGTGGTGCCATAAGGAGACTCCGCCCGACCCAGGGCTCGGACTCAGGCTAAGGCCTCGGAAGACGGCGAACTCCGCTCCGCCCGACCCAGGGCTCGGACTCAGGCTAAGGCCTCAGAAGACGGCGAACTCCGCTCCGCCCGACCCAGGGCTCGGACTCAGGCTAAGGCCTCGGAAGACGGCGAACTCCGCTCCGCCCGACCCAGGGCTCGGACTCAGGCTAAGGCCTCGGAAGACGGCGAACTCCGCTCCGCCCGACCCAGGGCTCGGACTCAGGCTAAGGCCTCGGAAGACGGCGACCTCCGCCTCGCCCGATCCAGGGCTCGGACTCCGCCTCGGCCTCTGCCGAATAATCTCCGCCTCGCCCGACCAGGGCTCGGACTCTGTCTCTGTCTTGCAGGACGGACTCGGCCACAGCCTCGGAGGAGCCTCCACGACGCCCGACCTAGGATACGAGACCGCCACGTCAACAGGAAGCGTCATCATCACCCTGCCCCGAGCCGACTTGGGTCGCAGAGAACAAGACCGGCGTCCTATCTGGCCAGCTATGCCAGATAGGCCATGATGGCGCCCCGCTAGATCATGACGACGGCGGCTCCCAGCTCCCTTACGAAAGCAGGAGAACGTCAGCAAGGACCCAGCCACCTCGACAGCTGTCCCCCCGTCCGGCTCCGTTACTCCTCCAACAGCCACGACGCCACTCCAACAGGGTGCCACGATCTCTCTGGCTGCCGCCTGGGCATGTACATAGGGCGCTAGCTCTCCCTCGCTAGACACGTAGCACCTCGCTACACCCCCATCTTGTACACCTGGACCCTCTCCTTACGACTATAAAAGGAAGGGCCAGGGCCTTCTTAGAAAAGGTTGGCCTCGCGGGGACGAAAGGCAGGGGCAGGCGCTCTCTCGGGGCCGCCCTCTCCCTTCACCTCGTGCGGACGCTTGTAACCCCCTACTGCAAGCGCACCCGACCTGGGCGCGGGACGAACACGAAGGCCGTGGGAATTTCTCCGACTCCCTCGCGATCCGGCTCCGGCCACCGACCTCTCTCTCACTCCGTTCCCCCCTTTGCGCTCGCTCCACGCGCTCGACCCATCTGGGCTGGGGCACGCGGCACTCTCACTCGTCGGCTCGAGGACCCCCCGGTCTCGGAACGCCGACAGTTGGCGCGCCAGGTAGGGGCCGCGCTGCGTGTTGACGTTCGATTTCCCGTCAAGCTCCAGATGGGCAGTCTCCAACAACCTCTTCAACCCGGGACGGTGCTCCGTTTCGGGAACCTCGAGTTCATCTCGCTCGACGGCGACTACGACATGATACTCCTTCCACCGCCGCGCGACGGCGACATTGATGGCGGACAGCCCGCCCGCTGGCGGCGGAATCAACGACGTCTTTCCCGCGTAGGGGAAGGACAACTTTCGAGCTCGCCCCATCCTCTCCCTCGCCGTCGAAGGAGGAGGAGGCAGGGCAACCGGGGCCGAGCGGGAGGCCGCGCTCTGACGGCTGTCGGGCAAATCGACATCCCCGGCGCCTCGACGGAGGACACGCCAAGCGTCGCCCTCGCGTTCAAGGCAGACGCGAGCGCCATCCCCCCGCAACACGTCGACTCCGAGCAAGTGGACGACGCCAGCACGCTCACGGAAGGCCTGCAGGACGTCGCCCTCGGACCCAAGACGACGACGCGGTCAGCCCCCGACGCGACTTCATCGCTCCTCGTCAACAAAAAGGTATCGACTGCTACCCATCTTTCGTTATTTCGACTCGGCCTCAGCCCGCCTGGCGATCTCGCTTTGGCGGGCGCTCACATTGAGGCGAGTGCAACCTCTCTGGGGTTTCCTGTGCGGTCGCCTTGGGACCGATTGACGGGTGTCTCGACCTACGGACCCTCTGGGTCCGAGGAAGACGACGACCCCAGCATCTGCTGGGATTTCTCCGGATCTGGCAGCCCTAGTGCCATGCGGGACTTCATGACCGCATGTGACTACCGCCTCTCCGACTGTTCCGACGGCAGCCGCAGCCTTGGCGACAAGGACTGCGGCCTGAGTCGCGAATGTTTCCACATCGAGCTAGGGGATCCCTCCGGAGGCGGCTGTCTCGGCATGCCGGAGGATGGTGATCCCCCTAGGCCAGCGCCTCGCGCGGACATCCCGCGGGAGCTAGCTGTGGTCCCCGCTTCGGCGGGAGGTCACGACCCACAGCTCGAGCAAGTCCGCGGGGCGCAGGCCGGGTTCGATGAAGGAGCAGGAGCGCTCGAGGCAATCCGTCAGAACATCGGGCAGGTATGGGCGAGCCAACCCCCGGCCGGAGGAATACGTCACTTGCCCCAAGGTCTCCAGCACCGCATCGCCAACGATGCCAGGGACAAACCGCCACCCGCATCCGGCGGGACTGGCCAGGACCTGGTCGCTGCAGCAATGCTCCTCCGCGCGATGCCGGAGTCATCAACCACCGAGGGACGGCGGATCCAGGGAGAACTCAGGCATCTCCTGGAAGACGCTGCGGCCCAGCGGGCAGAGAGCTCTGCCTCTCGAAGGCGGGGATACACCCCGGATCCTCGTGCCGCGACTTCCCGACTCGCGCGGGAAGCCTCGGTCTTCACCGGGCGCACGCGCAACACCGCGCCTGCGGCCCCGGGCCACCTCGGCGACGAGCACCCTCATCGTGACCGTCGGGCACGCCTCGACGAAAGGGTGCGCCGAGGCTACCACCCCAGGCGTGGGGGACGTTATGACAGTGGGGAGGATCGAAGTCCCTCGCCCGAACCACCCGGTCCGCAGGTCTTTAGCCGAGCCATTCGGCGGGCGCCGTTTCCGCCCCGATTCCGACCCCCGACAACTATCACGAAGTACTCGGGGGAGACGAGACCGGAATTGTGGCTTGCAGACTACCGCCTGGCCTGTCAGCTGGGTGGGACGGACGATGACAACCTCATCATCCGAAACCTCCCCCTGTTTCTCTCCGACACCGCTCGTGCCTGGTTAGAGCACCTGCCCCCGGGGCAGATTTCCAACTGGGAGGATCTGGTCCAGGCCTTCGCCGGGAACTTCCAGGGCACGTACGTGCGCCCCGGGAATTCCTGGGACCTCCGAAGCTGTCGGCAATTGCCGGGAGAGTCCCTTCGGGACTACATCCGGCGGTTCTCGAAGCAGCGCACCGAGCTGCCCAACATCACCGACTCCGATGTCATCGGCGCGTTCCTCGCCGGCACCACCTGCCGCGACCTGGTAAGCAAGTTGGGTCGCAAGACCCCCACCAGGGCGAGCGAGCTGATGGACATCGCTACCAAGTTCGCCTCCGGCCAGGAGGCGGTAGAGGCCATCTTCCGAAAGGACAAGCAGCCCCAGGGCCGCCCGTCGGAAGATGCTCCCAAGGCGTCTGCTCCGCGCGGCGCCAAGAAGAAAGGCAGGAGGAAGTCGCAAGCGAAACGCGACGTCCCCGATGCTGACCTTGTCGCCGCCGCCGAGCGCAAGAACCCTCGGAAACCCCCCGGAGGTGCAAACCTCTTCGACAAGGCACTCAAGGAGACGTGCCCCTACCATCAGGGGCCCGTCAAACACACCCTCGAAGAGTGCGTCATGCTTCGGCGTCACTTCCATCGGGCCGGGCCACCCGCCGAGGGTGGCAAGGCTCACGACGACGACAAAAGGGAGGATCACCAAGCAGGAGAGTTCCCCGAGGTCCGCGACTGCTTCATGATCTACGGAGGGCATGTGGCAAATGCCTCGGCTCGGCATCGTAAGCAAGAGCGTCGGGAGGTCTGCTCGGTGAAGGTGGCGGCGCCAGTCTACCTAGACTGGTCCGACAAGCCCATCACCTTCGACCAGGACGACCACCCCGACCACGTGCCGAGCCCGGGGAAGTACCCGCTCGTCGTCGATCCTGTCATTGGCGACGTCAGGCTCACCAAGGTCCTGATGGATGGGGGCAGCTGCCTCAACATCATCTACGCCGAGACTCTCAAGCTCCTGCGCGTCGACTTGTCGTCTGTCCGAGCAGGCGCTGCGCCCTTCCACGGGATCATTCCCGGGAAGCGTGTCCAGCCCCTCGGACAGCTCGACCTCCCTGTCTGCTTCGGAACACCCTCCAACTTCCGAAGGGAGACTTTGACGTTCGAGGTGGTCGGGTTCCGAGGGACCTACCACGCGGTGTTGGGAAGGCCATGTTACGCGAAGTTCATGGCCATCCCCAACTACACCTACCTGAAGCTCAAGATGCCGGGCCCCAACGGGGTCATCACCGTCGGCCCCACGTACAAACACGCATTCGAGTGCGATGTGGAGTGCGTGGAGTACGCCGAGGCCCTCGCCGAGTCCGAGGCCCTCATTGCCGACCTAGAAAGCCTCTCCCGAGAGGTGCCGGATGTGAAGCGGCATGCCGGCAACTTCGAGCCAGCGGAGACGGTTAAGGCCGTCCCTCTCGACCCCAGTGGCGACGCCTCCAAGCAGATCCGGATCGGTTCGGGGCTCGACCCCAAATAGGAGGCAGTGCTCGTCGACTTTCTCCGCGCAAACGCCGACGTTTTCGCGTGGAGTCCCTCGGACATGCCCGGCATACCGAGGGAAGTCGCCGAGCACTCGCTGGATATTCGGGCCGGGGCCCGACCGGTCAGACAGCCTCTGCGCCGATTCGACGAGGAAAGGCGCAGAGTGATAGGCGAGGAGGTCCACAAGCTGATGGCAGCAGGGTTCATTAAAGAGGTATTCCATCCCGAATGGCTTGCCAACCCTGTACTTGTGAGGAAAAAAGGGGGGAAGTGGCGGATGTGTGTAGACTACACTGGCCTCAACAAAGCATGTCCAAAGGTCCCCTACCCTCTACCTCGCATCGACCAAATTGTGGACTCCACAGCAGGGTGCGAAACCCTGTCTTTTCTCGATGCCTACTCAGGGTATCATCAAATCAAGATGAAAGAGTCCGACCAGCTCGCGACTTCTTTCATCACGCCCTTCGGCATGTACTGTTATGTCACAATGCCGTTCGGGTTGAGGAACGCGGGTGCAACGTACCAGCGGTGCATGAACCATGTGTTCGGCGAACACATTGGTCGCACGGTCGAGGCCTACGTCGACGACATCGTGGTCAAGACGAGGAAAGCCTCCGACCTTCTCTCCGACCTCGGGCTGACATTCCGGTGTCTCAAGGCGAAGGGCGTCAAGCTCAATCCCGAGAAGTGCGTCTTCGGGGTGCCCCGGGGCATGCTCTTGGGGTTCATCGTCTCCGAGCGGGGCATCGAAGCCAATCCGGAGAAGATCGCAGCAATCACAAACATGGGACCTATCAAGGACTTAAAAGGCGTACAGAGGGTCATGGGATGCCTCGCGGCCTTGAGCCGCTTCATCTCGCGCCTCGGCGAAAGAGGCCTGCCCCTGTACCGCCTCTTAAGGAAGGCCGAATGCTTCACTTGGACTCCCGAGGCCGAAGAAGCCCTCGGGAGCCTGAAGGCACTCCTCACACGGGCGCCCATCTTGGTACCCCCAACTGATGGAGAGACCCTCCTGGTCTACGTCGCCGCAACCACTCAGGTGGTCAGCGCCGCGATCGTGGTCGAAAGGCAGGAAGAAGGGCATGCTTTGCCCATTCAGAGGCCAGTTTACTTCGTCAGCGACGTGCTGTCCGAGACCAAGACCCGCTACCCACAAATCCAGAAGCTGCTATATGCTGTGGTCCTGACGAGGCGAAAGTTGCGACATTACTTCGAGTCCCATCCGGTGACTGTGGTGTCATCCTTCCCCCTGGGGGAGATCATCCAGTGCCGAGAAGCCTCGGGACGGATCGCAAAGTGGGCGGTGGAAATCATGGGCGAGGCGATCTCGTTCGCCCCTCGGAAGGCCATCAAGTCCCAGGCACTGGCGGATTTCGTAGCCGAATGGGTCGATACCCAGTTACCAACGGCTCCGATCCAACCAGAACTCTGGACCATGTTTTTCGACGGGTCGCTGATGAAGACGGGAGCTGGCGCGGGCCTGCTTTTCGTCTCGCCCCTCGGAAAACACCTACGCTACGTGCTTCGCCTCCATTTCCCGGCGTCTAACAATGTAGCTGAGTACGAGGCTCTGATCAACGGGTTGCGAATCGCCATCGAGCTAGGGGTTCGACGCCTCGATGCACGCGGCGACTCGCAGCTCGTCATCGACCAAGTCATGAAGAATTCCCTCTGCCGCGACCCGAAGATGGAGGCCTACTGCGAAGAGGTTCGACGCCTGGAGGACAAGTTCAACGGGCTCGAACTTAACCACATCGCCCGACGCTATAACGAGACTGCGGACGAGCTGGCGAAGATAGCCTCGGGGCGGACAACGGTTCCCCCGGACGTCTTCGCCCGGGATCTGCACCAACCCTCAGTCAAGATAGGCGACGCGCCCGAACCCGAGGCACCCTCGGCCTCGTCCGAGGTGACCTCGGCTCAGCCCAAGCCGTCCTTGGCTCAATCCGAGGAACCCTCGGGGCCTGAGCGCGAAGCGCTGCACGTCGAGGAGGAGCGGAACGGGGTCGTGCCAGATCAAGGTTGGAGGACCCCGTACCTGCAATATCTCCGCCGAGGAGAGCTGCCCCTCGACCAAACCGAGGCTCGGCGGGTAACGCGACGAGCAAAATCGTTCGTCCTGCTGGGCGACGAGAAGGAGCTCTACCACCGCAGCCCCTCGGGCATCCTCCAGCGATGCATCACCATCGCCGAGGGTCAGGACCTCCTGCAGGAAATACACTCGGGGGCTTGCGGTCATCATGCAGCACCTCGAACCCTCGTCGGGAATGCTTTCCGCCAAGGCTTCTACTGGCCAACGGCGGTGGCTGACGCCACTAGAATTGTCCGCGCCTGCGAAGGGTGCCAATTCTATGCGAAGCAGACCCACCTGCCCGCTCAGGCTCTGCAGACGATACCCATCACCTGGCCCTTCGCTGTGTGGGGTCTGGACCTCGTCGGCCCACTGCAGAAGGCACCCGGGGGCTACACGCACCTGCTGGTCGCCATCGACAAATTCTCCAAGTGGATCGAGGTCCGACCCCTAAGCAGCATCAGGTCCGAGCAGGCGGTGGCATTCTTCACCAACATCATCCATCGCTTCGGGGTCCCGAACTCCATCATCACCGACAATGGCACCCAGTTCACCGGCAAAAAATTCTTGGATTTTTGCGACGACCACAACATCCGGGTGGACTGGGCCGCCGTAGCTCACCCCATGTCGAATGGGCAAGTGGAACGTGCCAATGGCATGATTCTACGGGGGCTTAAGCCTCGGATTTACAACAGTCTCAACAAGTTCGGCAAGCGATGGATGAAGGAACTCCCCTCGGTGGTCTGGAGCCTGAGGACGACTCCAAGCCGAGCCACGGGTTTCACGCCGTTCTTCCTGGTCTACGGGGCCGAGGCAATCCTGCCCACGGACCTGGAATACGGTTCCCCGAGGACGAGGGCTCACGACGAAGAAAGCAACCAAGCCAGCCGAGAAGACTCGCTGGACCAGCTGGACGAGGCTCGGGACAGGGCCCTACTCCACTCAGCGCGGTATCAGCAGTCCCTGCGACGCTACCACGCCCGAGGGGTTCGACCCCGAGATCTCCAGGTGGGCGATCTGGTGCTTCGGCTGCGGCAGGACGCCCGAAGGAGGCATAAGCTAACGCCCCCCTGGGAGGGGCCGTTCATCATCGCCAAAGTTCTGAAGCCCGGAACTTACAAGCTGGCCAACAGTCAAGGCGAGGTCTACGGCAACGCTTGGAACATCCAACAGCTACGTCGCTTCTATCCTTAAGAATGTTTCCAAGTTGTTCTTATATCCCGTACACACGCGAAGTTTAGTCAACAAGGAAGGGTCGGCCTCGCCTCAGCGGGGCCCGACCCTCCCTCGGGGGCTAAAAGGGGGTTAACCCCCTCTGCGTCAAAATTTTCCTCGAACAAAAAACCTCTTTTACCAGAACATCTTTCGTGCTTTTTGACTACTTCGAAAAGTGGGTCCTAGAAACGACGGGGTACACGTAAACAGCCAAGGCCGACCGAGCCGAGGGACTCCTACGCCTCCGGGATACGGATACCTCACTCGTCACCTTCTGTGATAAGTAACTCGCGTTCGGATAAGGTGACTCCGCGGATCGAATGAGTCTTTACGTACGGAGGCTCTTCTGTTGAAGCAGGTTCTTCGAGCCTTCTCGACCGAGTCGGTGACAGGGCCTCATGGATGGGTAAAAGTACGCGTAAGCGGCGAGGCCGACCGAGCCGAGGGACTCCCACGCCTCCGGGATACGGATACCTCACTCATCACCTCCCGCGAGAAGCAACTCTTGCTCGCACTAACATCCCTGCTACCGACAAAAAGTCCAGATGCTCGAAGCAAGAGGAAAAGAGACACAGCTTTATAACGCGACAAGGGTGTGTGTTCTGGCCTCAACGGCCGCACAAGGCCCACGCTACAGAACGACTTGACCCTGCAGGCGCGGACCTCGGCGCTGGAAGAGGGTGACGACACCCTCGGCGTCAGCAGCACCTTCGGCAAGACCCGACCTGGCCTCGGGTGGCCACGCGGCCCGAAGGCCTCCGCTCCGAAGGACGACGTCGACACCACGCTCGAGCAATCTCCGCCAGAGGCTTCCCCGAGAATCCGGCCCAAGCGGACGGCTCGGCCGGCCACCTCCGGGGCCTCGGCCGACCCCTTCCGAGGGCGCCAGCTCGGTCCGAGGCCTCGGCCAATCAACTCCGGCGCCGAGCCTGCCAGCAGACGACCCAGCTGGGCTCCGGCCAACCAGGTTCCATTTCCGAGCCAACGACGCCTCTGCTTGTGCTGATATCGCTACCCCTGGCCTCGGCTCGTCGAAGAGCGACCGAGGGGTCTTTTTAACTAAGCTAGAGGAGCCTCGGACAACAGGTCCAGCCGAGCCGAGGGATTCCCACGCCTCCGGGATACGGATACCTCACTCGTCCCCTGGACACGGGGCGACTCATGCTTGGTAAAGCGATTCAGACAATCGATAGGCAAGTCTTATTGCTCAGAAATGAGGAAAAAACACGGCTCTGTGCCGGAGTTACATACATGTTCAGGCCCCGAAAGCCGAAATGAACAAAAAACCCGGCACTCGAAGTGCCACTACAGGCGGAACTCCGGTTCCCCCCCCCGCAGGTACGAACAACCCCACTCGATAGGGGCGGGCCTGCGGGGCAGCGGAAAGACTCTCACCCCTCGAGGACGAGAGCCAGCCATTCAGGCCGGGAGACGGAGACCCAGGGCTACTGACGGAGTTGGCAATCTCATCAGTAGAGAAGCCAGTTCCGTCCGCCGGCGCCTCGGGACCCCCCACTTCCGGCATGGCTAGAGGAAGTCTCCGAGATGCTGGAGGATGCCGTTCTCACCCCGGGAACACGGGGAAGAAGAGGGCAACCGACCCACACGGAGACAGCCCCCTGGCTCGCCTCGTCCTCCCTCTTGGCTTGATGATGAAAATCCTTGAGGCCGAGGGAGGGGCAGAGACCGCAGCCCGGCTCGCTTTCCCCCACCATCAAGCCGGAGGTCGCCTTCTCGGGCGATCGCCGGTGGAGGGGTGCAGCCGGGCTGCATGATGAAAATCCTTGAAGCCGAACGATGGCTGAAAGGTACCAACCCCCGCGGGGTCGCGTTCCTCCGACGATGGAGCGAAAAGACGGCGGTTCCCCCCATCCGGGGGCCTGGAAGATGGAGAGACACAATGCATAAGGGAGAAAGGAGACATGGTCGCCTCACGAAGGGGGTCGCCCTCCTTTTAAAGGCAACTCCCCCTGCTAGCGCCCTCAACCGTCACGGGCTGAGTCTTCTCCAACACACCTCCAAGGCCCTTCCCCGCGGCGCGGGGGCTGGGGCCCGCCTGTCATGAAGACCAGCTCCAAGCAGAGGGAGTCAAATCGCCGCGCACGACGCACGCAACCGCCCAGCGGTTACAAGTAACCCTCCACTTTTGCCCAGGCCAACGGGCAAAGGGGGCGAGCGGCCATGCAAGCGGCATGCAACCACGCCAAGTGGACGCGCCTCCCCGACTCCTGACAGGCCAGCGCGACGGCTCAAGACCACGCGTCGTTCAACCGGCGCGCCAGGCGCTGCATGCGAACCGCTGCGCCTCTCGCTCCACCACCGCACCTCCTCGATTGCGGAACCGATACCGCGACTCGAGGCCGCCCAGCCTGCGATCCAGCGGCGCCAGCCTGGCGCAGCGGTCAAACGCGGTCAAAAATGGGCCGGCAGTAATGACGGTGGCAGGCGTGTGAGGGCAGCGGTTACGCCATCGGCCAGGCTCACGTCCCATCCGGGGGCAGCAAGAGAACCCTTCTCACGGCGTGAAGACGACACGTCCGTGACCCGTACCTCGAACGGCCCGCGCGCGCACAACGGCGACCTCGCCAACTACTCACCCCAGCGCATTAACTCCACGGCGAAATAGGTGACGTTTCTGGCAGGGGCAGCTGGCGGCGCTTCGCCTCCGCCAAAAACGGCCACGCCGAGAAAGGTACGCCACGAAGTTCAATTTCGAATCCCTTTTCCTTTTCCTTCTTTCTCTATCTCTTGCAACAGGGACCGAGAAGGGGGATAACCCCAAAGGGATCCTTCCCCGTGAAGGAACTAGGCCCCGAGCCTCCCTACTGATCAGGGGTTCGAAGGCTGGCCCCCCGAAGGGTTCAACAGCCGCCTCAGATCGCGTGGGCCCGACACCCACTACTGGTCAGGGGTTCGAAGGTCGGCCCCCGAAAGGTTCCATGACCGCCTCAGGCTACTAGGGCTCCGTGCCCCCTACTGATCAGGGGTTCGAAGGCTGGCCTGTCGAAGGGTTCACAGCCGCCTCAGACGCCGAGCGAGGGATGACCAGGGGTACGTTCGATACATAACCAAGGCTCGGGCTGCGCTCCCGAGGTACCCTAGGACATTTCCGAGACCAGCGGGAACGACTCTGTAACGGAATCCCATCGGAGGGAGGCAACGAGCCCTCGGACCCCGTCGCTAGGGGACCGGGTCCGGCAGATCACCCGCAGGTACTTTTGGGCGTGCCTCCGGGCCCCTAGCCGACCCCTAACGAACGGGGCACGGACGTCCACTCGGATTACCCGATCGCAGCTCACCGGAGACACCATGTTCGGTGCCCATCGAGGGTAACATGGCGCACTCCCCCCCTCCTCCTTGCGGAAAGGCGACGTAGGGGCGTATATAAAAAGTCGAGTCTGTCCCTGATCGTCCTCTCGCTCCGTGCGAAGGCTCGGGGGCTGCTCTCGCAAACCCGGCTCCGGCCGAACCGTTGACAGCGTCAACATACCAGCCCGAGAACTTGGGCCCCGACAGTGCACCTGGGTTACGCCCTGCTCGCATGAGGGAACCGCTAGTCACGCCGAAGCATTGCGCAAGGCATTAAGACCTCGAAGGAGTGAAACCACTCCTCCGAGGCCTCGGGGGCTACACCCGGCGGGTGCGCTCGCGCGCACCCACCGGAACAAGGTACCTCCGAGAAAGGCTGGTCCCCTTGCAAAAAAGTGCGATGCAAGCCTCCAAGCGAGTGTTAACACTCTCTTCGAGGCTCGGGGGCTACTGTCGGGGACCATAATTAGGGGTACCCTCAAGACACCTAATTCTCAGCTGGTAACCCCCATCAGCATAAAGCTGCAAAGGCCTGATGGGTTTGATTAAGTCAGGGATCAGTCCACACGAGTGACTTGACCACGCCACGCCCGAGCCTAGCCTCGGGCGAGGGCAGCCGACCCTAAGATGACTCCGTCTCGCCTGAGGTCTCCTCTTTCACGGCAGGCGCATCCCCGGCTCGCCCTAGGCCCCGCCTCCGATAAGGAGAAACCCTGACTAAATCACCGCACCAACCGACCGAGTCACCGGGGCGTTTAACGCAAAAGGTAAGACCGACGGGCGGCCAGACTTCGCCAGTGGTGCCATAAGGAGACTCCGCCCGACCCAGGGCTCGGACTCAGGCTAAGGCCTCGGAAGACGGCGAACTCCGCTCCGCCCGACCCAGGGCTCGGACTCAGGCTAAGGCCTCAGAAGACGGCGAACTCCGCTCCGCCCGACCCAGGGCTCGGACTCAGGCTAAGGCCTCGGAAGACGGCGAACTCCGCTCCGCCCGACCCAGGGCTCGGACTCAGGCTAAGGCCTCGGAAGACGGCGAACTCCGCTCCGCCCGACCCAGGGCTCGGACTCAGGCTAAGGCCTCGGAAGACGGCGACCTCCGCCTCGCCCGATCCAGGGCTCGGACTCCGCCTCGGCCTCTGCCGAATAATCTCCGCCTCGCCCGACCAGGGCTCGGACTCTGTCTCTGTCTTGCAGGACGGACTCGGCCACAGCCTCGGAGGAGCCTCCACGACGCCCGACCTAGGATACGAGACCGCCACGTCAACAGGAAGCGTCATCATCACCCTGCCCCGAGCCGACTTGGGTCGCAGAGAACAAGACCGGCGTCCTATCTGGCCAGCTATGCCAGATAGGCCATGATGGCGCCCCGCTAGATCATGACGACGGCGGCTCCCAGCTCCCTTACGAAAGCAGGAGAACGTCAGCAAGGACCCAGCCACCTCGACAGCTGTCCCCCCGTCCGGCTCCGTTACTCCTCCAACAGCCACGACGCCACTCCAACAGGGTGCCACGATCTCTCTGGCTGCCGCCTGGGCATGTACATAGGGCGCTAGCTCTCCCTCGCTAGACACGTAGCACCTCGCTACACCCCCATCTTGTACACCTGGACCCTCTCCTTACGACTATAAAAGGAAGGGCCAGGGCCTTCTTAGAAAAGGTTGGCCTCGCGGGGACGAAAGGCAGGGGCAGGCGCTCTCTCGGGGCCGCCCTCTCCCTTCACCTCGTGCGGACGCTTGTAACCCCCTACTGCAAGCGCACCCGACCTGGGCGCGGGACGAACACGAAGGCCGTGGGAATTTCTCCGACTCCCTCGCGATCCGGCTCCGGCCACCGACCTCTCTCTCACTCCGTTCCCCCCTTTGCGCTCGCTCCACGCGCTCGACCCATCTGGGCTGGGGCACGCGGCACTCTCACTCGTCGGCTCGAGGACCCCCCGGTCTCGGAACGCCGACAAGACAGTACTTACTCCCGCCGATGCTTATGTAAGCGATCGGGCCGAATAAATCCATGTGTAGGAGCTCCAGTGGCCTGTCAGTCGTCATGATGTTCTTGTGTGGATGTTGAACACCAACTTGCTTCCTAGCTTGGCATGCGCTACAAATCCTGTCTTTCTCAAAATGAACATTTGTTAATCCTAAAATGTGCTCTCCCTTTAGAAGTTTATGAAGATTCTTCATTCCAACATGGGCTAGTCGGCGGTGCCAGAGCCAACCCATGTTAGTCTTAGCAATTAAGCAAGTGTCGAGTTCAGCTCTATCAAAATCTACCAAGTATAGGTGACCCTCTAACACTCCCTTAAATGCTATTGAATCATCACTTCTTCTAAAGACAGTGACACCTACATCAGTAAATAGACAGTTGTAGCCCATTTGACATAATTGAGATACGGAAAGCAAATTGTAATCTAATGAATCAACAAGAAAAACATTGGAAATGGAATGGTCAGGAGATATAGCTATTTTACCCAAACCTTTGACCAAACCTTGGTTTCCATCCCCGAATGTGATAGCTCATTGGGGATCTTGGTTTTTCTCGTAGGAGGAGTACATCTTCTTCTCCCCTGTCATGTGGTTTGTGCACCCGCTATCGATGATCCAACTTGAGCCCCCGGATGCATAAACCTACAAAATAAGTTTAGTTCTTGACTTTAGGTACCCAAACGGTTTTGGGTCCTTTGGCATTAGAGACAAGAACTTTGGGTACCCAAACACAAGTCTTGGAGCCCTTGTGTTTGCCCCCAACAAACTTGGCAACTACCTTGCCGGATTTGTTAGTTAAAACATATGATGCATCAAAAGTTTTGAATGAAATGTTATGGTCATTTGATGCACTAGGAGTTTTCTTCTTAGGCAACTTGGCACGGGTTGGTTGCCTAGAGCTAGATGTCTCACCCTTATACATAAAAGCATGGTTAGGGCCAGAGTGAGACTTCCTAGAATGAATTCTCCTAATTTTGCTCTCGGGATAACCGGCAGGGTATAAAATGTAACCCTCGTTATCCTGAGGCATGGGAGCCTTGCCCTTAACAAAATTAGACAATCTCTTAGGAGGGGCATTAAGTTTGACATTGTCTCCCCTTTGGAAGCCAATGCCATCCTTGATGCCAGGGCGTCTCCCATTATAGAGCATACTTCTAGCAAATTTAAACTTTTCATTCTCTAAATTATGCTCGACAATTTTAGCATCTAATTTTGCTATATGATCATTTTGTTGTTTAATTAAAGCCATATGATCATGAATAGCATCAATATCAACATCTCTACATCTAGTACAAATAGACACATGTTCAATGGTAGATGTAGAGGGTTTGCAAGATTTTAATTCTACAACCTTAGCATGTAATATATTATTTTTACTTCTAAGGTTAGAAATAATAACATTGCAATCATCAAAATCTTTAGCCTTAGCAAGCAATTTTTCATTTTCAATCATAAGGCTAGCAAGAGAATCATTCAATTCTTTAATCTTAGCATGTAAATCAACATTATCATCTCTAAGATTGGGAATTGAAACATTAAAAACATGAGAATCAACCTTAGCAATTAATTTGGCATTTTCATTTCTAAGGTTAGCAATAGTGTCATGGCATGTGCTTAGCTCACTAGATAATTTTTCACATTTTTCAACTTCTAGAGCATAAGCATTTTTAAGCTTAACATGCTTTTTATTTTCCTTGATTAGGAAGTCCTCTTGGGAGTCCAAGAGATCATCCTTTTCATGGATGGCACTAATTAACTCATTTAGTTTTTCCTTTTGTTGCATGTTGAGGTTGACAAAAAGGGTATGTAAATTATCTTCCTCATCACTAGCATTATCATCACTAGAGGATTCATATTTAGTGGAGGATTTGGATTTAACCTTCTTCTTTTTGCCGTCCTTGGCCATGAGGCATTTGTGGCCGACGTTGGGGAAGAGAAGTCCCTTGGTGACGGCAATGTTGGCGGCGTCCTCGTCGGAGGAGGAGTCGGTGGAGCTCTCGTCGGAGTCCCACTCGCGGCACACATGGGCATCACCGCCCTTCTTCTTGTGATATCTCTTCTTCTCCTTTCTTCTCCCCTTCTTGTCATCGCCCCTGTCACTGTCACTAGAAATAGGACATTTGGCAATAAAGTGATCGGGCTTACCACACTTGTAGCAAACCTTCTTGGAGCGGGGCTTGTAATCCTTCCCCGCCTTTGCTTGAGGATTTGGCGGAAACTCTTGATGATGAGCGCCATTTTCTCGTTGTTGAGCTTGGAGGCGTCGATGGGTTGTCTACTTGATGTAGACTCCTCCTTCTTCTCCTCCGTCGCCTTGAATGCCACCGGTTGTGCTTCGGACGTTGAGGAGGTACCTTGCTCGATGATTTTCTTTGAGCCTTTAATCATTAGCTCAAAGCTCACAAATTTTCGTATAACCTCTTCGGGAGACATTAGCTTATATCTAGGATCACCTCGAATTAGTTGAACTTGTGTAGGGTTAAGAAATACGAGGGATCTAAGAATAACCTTGACCATCTCATGGTCATCCCATTTTTCGCTCCCGAGGTTGCGCACTTGATTCACCAAGGTCTTCAAGCGGTTGTACATGGCTTGTGGGTCCTCTCCTTGGTGAAGCATGAAGCGACCGAGCTCCCCCTCGATCGTCTCCCGCTTGGTGATTTTTGTCACCTCGTCTCCTTCGTGCGCGGTCTTGAGTACGTCCCAAATTTCCTTCGCACTCTTTAACCCTTGCACCTTATTATACTCCTCTCGACTTAGAGAGGCGAGGAGTATAGTAGTGGCTTGGGAGTTAAAGTGGTGAATTTGGGTCACTTCGTCCGAGTCGTAGTCTTCATCCCCTACGGATGGTACCTGTACACCAAACTCAACAACATTCCATATGCTTGTGTGGAGTGAGGTTAGATGATGCCTCATTTTGTCACTGCACATATTATAATCTTCACCGTCAAAAGCCGGTGGTTTGCCTAATGGAACGGAGAGCAAAGGAGTACGCTTTGAAATGTGGGGATAGCGTAGGGGGATCTTACTAAACTTCTTCCGCTCATGGCGCTTAGAAGTGACGGACGGCGCGTCGGAGCCGGAGGTCGATGGTGATGAAGAGTCGGTCTCGTAGTAGACCACTTTCCTCATCCTCTTGTGCTTGTCGCCTCTCCGATGCAACTTGTGGGAAGAGGATTTCTTCTCCTTCCCCTTCCCTTTGTTGGAGGAGTCTTTCTTCTCCTTCCTCTTGTTGCGGGACTCTTCCGATGAAGTCTCCCTGTGGCTTGTAGTGGGCTTGTCGCCGGTCTCCATCTCCTTCTTGGCGTGATCTCCCGACATCACTTCGAGCGGTTAGGCTCTAATGAAGCACCGAGCTTTGATACCAATTGAAAGTCGCCTAGAGGGGGGTGAATAGGGCGAAACTGAAATTTACAAACTTAAACACAACTACAAGCCGGGTTAGCGTTAGAAATAATAATGAGTCCGAGAGAGAGGGCGCAAAACAAATCGCAAGCGAATAAGGAGTGTGACACGCGGATTTGTTTTACCGAGGTTCGGTTCTCGCAAACCTACTCCCCGTTGAGGAGGCCACAAAGGCCGGGTCTTTTTCAACCCTTTCCCTCTCTCAAACGGTCCCTCGGACCGAGTGAGCTTCTCTTCTCAAATCAACCGGGAACAAAACTTCCCCGCAAGGACCACCACACAATTGGTGTCTCTTGCCTCGGTTACAATTGAGTTTTGATCACAAGAACAAATGAGAAAGAAAGAAGCAATCCAAGCGCAAGAGCTCAAAAGAACACAACAAATCTCTCTCGCTAATCACTAAGGCCTTGTGTGGAATTGGAGAGGATTTGATCACTTGGGTGTGTCTAGAATTGAATGCTAGAGCTCTTGTAAGGTGTAGAAGTGTGAAAACTTGGATGTCGGGTGGTTGGGGGTATTTATAGCCCCAACCACCAAACTAGCCGTTTGGTGGAGGCTGTCTGTCGCATGGTGCACCGGACAGTCCGGTGCACACCGGATAGTGTCCGGTGCGCCAGCCACGTCACCAGGCCGTTGGGTTCTGACCGTTGGAGCTCTGACTGCTGGGCCCGCCTGGATGTCCGGTGGCGCAACGGACATGTACTGTAGAGTGTCCAGTGTGCCACTGCGCGCGTGCCTGACTTCTGCGCGCTCTGGCGCGCATTTATTGTCGCTGCAGGTGACCGTTGGCGCCGAAGTAGTCGTTGCTCCGCTGTCACACCGGACAGTCCGGTGTGCACCGGACATGTCCGGTGAATTATACGGAGCGAATTCCCGAAGCTGGAGAGTTCAGAGTCGCATCTCCTTGGAGCACCGGACACTGTCCGGTGAATTATAGTGTGGTGCCTCTGAATTTTCCCGAAGGTGCGAAGTTCAGCTTGGAGTCCCCTGGTGCACCGGACACTGTCCGGTGGCACACCGGACAGTCCGGTGCGCCAGACCAGAGCACACTTCGGTTATCCCTTGCTCCTTTTGTTGAACCCTTATCTTGGTCTTTTTATTGGCTTATTGTGAACCTTTGGTACCTGTAGAACTTATAAACTTGGGCAAACTAGTTAGTCCAATTATTTGTGTTGAGCAATTCAACCACCAAAATCAGTTTAGGAATATAGGTGTAAGCCTAATTCCCTTTCACCAGTTGTATGACAAATTCAACTTGTGCATTGTTCTCAAGAAGCTTTGAGCTACTGACAAAGGGATGGCACGAGAAGCCATCTGAATCCGATATTTGTGGGGATTCAGTGGTAGGCAAGCTAAATGTGTTTCTCCCAAAGTGTATGATGCATTCAGTCCCCACTATATACATCAACTGACAAAGATATATTAAACCTGATGGATAGTGTGTCAAGTGTCATGGTAATATTTATATGCAAGTTTATATTTTATCGATCCCTTCTTAAACTTGCATTATACCACCAATTAACCACCATGCACCACAACTGACATTAGCTAGCTCTCTAAGTTTGCTTACATCATCTACAAAATTGCAATCTGCCATCCAATTCAATGTTTCTGTGAGATCTGATGTAAGCTCCTCTATGCATCGGCTAGACTGCCCTTGAGGCATCAAGTTAATTGAAGTACGAATAGCACCCATCAATGTTTCGGAACTCAACATTGTTGTCAATGATTCCAAATATTTCTCAGACGATTAAGAGGCCACAAAATGAGCCATGTACTCTATCGAGGACCTCAACTCCGAATGCCCTCACAGCATAGGACGACAATTATTGTTTCTACATCTCAGTATATTTTACCATAACATGTTTATCCGTAGCAACGCACGGGCATACACCTAGTCATTTAATAAAAGAAAAAGGATCAAAATACATGTTCACCCTGCTTTTATGTGGGCCCCACTAGTCATATGCTTCTACTTTCTTCCCACTCTTCTCACTCGTTCTGTTCTTGCCCGCACGGCCAGTGAAGACTCTTGCTCGTGTGCACAGGTAGTGAAGTCATGCCTGTGCTCGCGTGGCTCATGACCAGCGTGGCTTTGAACGACTACCACCTGAGGTCGCCGATCTGCTCCGCCGGGCCGAGCCTTTCATCGCTGCCACTAGCATCTGCACAACGCCAACCTATTTCATCTCTTCTCTGTCCTCGCTCCACTCCTCCACCATCAGTGTCCACCAGCACGCCGCCCGTGGGAAAGCACACGCCGAGCCCACTGTCGCCCCTGTCAATGGCGCAAGGCACCATGCTGTTGGCGCCGATCCGGCCACCAATCACTACATTGAGAACCAGCGGCGGTGCTCTCTACACCGGCACGCGTGGCCTACGACCTAACGTAGGGCTCGGGTTCCCTGTCTGACAGGCTGGACGCTCTGCGTCTAGAGGCCGGACGGTCCATGCGTGCGCAGGGGCGGCGGAGTTCGTTGGCGGTGCCTGAATCTCGCTCCCGGGAGGGACCCCTTCGGAGAGGAGAGATCCTAGGCTTCGTCTAGGGTCGGCAGGTCACCCTAGACACCTCTAATCAACATAGAGCCAAAGAGAAGCGAATAATTTGGGGTAGGAAAAGGCTAACCTAGAGCTAAACTAGAACTACTCCTAATGCATAAGTAAAACGAGAAATAGACTTGCTTTGATCGATTGTGGGGGTTCAATCGGCCATAGCCCTTCATCTATATAAATGGGGAGGCATGGATCCGCTACAAGTTGGTTCCCAAGCTAATCTTGCAGTTTTCGCTAACAAATCCCGCGAGAAACCCGGAACCCTAACTGACTCTACGCATGCGCGGACCATCCGCGCCACCACTGCGGACCGTCTGGCCTAAGAGCCGGACCGTCCGCATGGTTGTTTCCTAGACTCAACATATGCCCCCTGCCTTTTGGTAGAGGTTGACGAACCAAAAGCATATGAACGAAGCCAGATGCAAGTCACTGGCTTTTCAATCCAACTTGGTGATCATTCAATCGAGCCCCAATGCATAAAGGCCGTTTCATATTGCATCTTTCTCGGCCATGACCATTTGATCAATGGATCAAAAGGAACAGAATGGAGGTGCCCCCGGCCTGAATAGACAAAGGGACTATACATATACCATGGGTTCATCGTCGTACCATCCCATATTTGAACAGGACAATATATCAACAATGAGTAAGTGGGTGGAAAGCATCCTAGCATCACATGATAAATAGGCGATGCTTGTTGTAAAATCACCTTTTGGGCCGTTTTGTTCGACCATTTTGTTTTATCGGGTGTCCGGGGTTTCTGAAAGGGAAATGTGCCCTTGGACTGTTTCTATAAATGTTTTGGTGATTAGATGCCCAACACAAAATACGTTGGTTCATAAGTGCTAAGATGCAAAATCAAAGAATAAGGTATGTATCCGGCCTTAGTAAATTGTTTTTGGATACTGTCGGTACCCTAGATTAGGGGTACCCCTTACTATGGTATGAAGGCACGATGTCTGTGCGGCTACCCATAGCCGCGCGGAGAACAGCCTCAGGGGTATCTTGTGGGCAGTTAGGTGGCGTTCTCCGAGATAATGCCATCAGGCCTAGAAGATGTCGGACCCCTGTGCGCACGACCCGGACCCCCGAAATAAAGCAGCCCAAAGCCATTGGATAGGGATCGGACCCCACCAAGTGAGCTCCGGACCGCCCATAACAAGGTCCCGGGAAAAGGAGTGACATAACCTAAGCCTGGGTCCGGGACTGATGCGTATCCTGGCTCTATTCGTAGCGCCTCCCCCCTGCTCGGCCAAGGGTCTAATGCAGCAACATGGCTTATTGTCCGTGACGTAGGCCAGCGGGTGGAGCGTGACGTAAGGGCTCTGAGCTGCGCGACCTTCGCATTTATTGCGGAAAGGACACGCCACCTGTCCACCCTTCTGACAGATGATGTGCCCCCACGGCATTTATTGTGTCATGTCCTTTCCACCGGCAGGCGACGCCAGGGCCACCCTGCAGACGGCGCACCTGTCCAGTCCATTGTCGAAACAGTGTGCCCGTGCTACACGGTGCACTGTTTCATCCCTTATACGAGAAGCTTCCCCTGCGCCGAGATCTCAGGTGTCAGGGCGCATAAAGATTACACAGGCATGGCGAACAGAAGTTCCACCCTTCCATTTGTCCTTGGGCCCATGTGTCAGGGCTCAGAACCCTTGTACATGCCCCCCTTGAACTATAAAAGGGGAGGCATGCAACGTTACAACTCAGGCACTAGACAGGGACACTTAGACGCAAGTCATTCAGGCTTACACACAGCTCAGGCTTCCACAACAATCCAACACACAGTGGAGTAGGGTATTACGCTCCGGTGGCCCGAACCACTCTAAATCCTTGCGTGTTCATGTTCTTGATGATCGCTTAGCAAGACAGGCAAAATACTTAATCCCCTTCCTCATCTTAGGATTTAGGGCGGGTGCACTCCGCCACCCGGCCGGAGAATTCCCTCTCCAACATTTGGCGCGCCAGGTAGGGGTTTGGCATTAGTTTTTTGCTTGTTTTCTCACTCAGCATGATGGTGCAAATCGTTGAGCACCACGTCGAGACTTCGGTGGATTTCGTGGTGGAGGAAGAAGCTGCATCTTCCACACCACAGGTTCCCAACCGCCCTGTGCCGAGCACTGCTGCTGTGCACGCCGCACGGCAGCGTACAGCTGCACAGACATCCCAGACTCTGTCGAGGGCGACTTCGTGAGCATTGTTAGCATCTAGGGAGTTGCTGCGACACCCACCAAGCTCCACGGCCTCACTAGGGGCCATGAAGCAATGGCGGGATGACATTGACCGACTGCTCGGCATGGCATATTCTACCTCGACCAAGTCGAGGCCACGGTCATCCCGGCGCCAACATGAGGCGTCGGCGTCTGTGCGCTCACCCCTTAGTGAGGGGCGCACAGACCAATGACCTTTAGGCAGAACTCGACCGCAGACGTGCAGGAGAGGACGCTCAGGTCTCTTTGGAGAGGGCACGCGAGCGCCGCCAAAACATCGAGGGCCACAACCTCGATCAAGACTTCGCTGCGGTAGCATCGTAGATACCAACGGGCACCCAGTCCCAAGCGGGTGTCCCCCTGGCTGGCGTGGGCTGTGCCGCTCTCGCGGATCATCTCCGCGCGGCGTCATGGCCTCCCAAGTTCTGGCCACACCTGCCGGAAAAGTACGACGGAACGTCAAACCCATTGGAGTTCCTACAGGTGTACGTCACCGCCATCACGGCAGCGGTGGAAACACCGATGTGATGGTGACATATTTTCATGTCGCCTTGTCTGGACCTGCCCGGACTTGGCTCATGAACCTCGCCCCAGGGTCAATCTACTCCTGGGAAGAGCTCTGTGCGCGGTTCGTTGCGAACTTCGCCAGTGCTTACCAGCAGCACGGTGTGGAGGCCCACCTCCATGCGGTGAGGCAGGAGCCCGGGGAGACTCTCCGAACGTTCATCTCTCGCTTCACCAAGGTGCGAGGTACTATACCTCGCATTTCTGATGCTTCCATCATCACGACATTCCGACAGGGAGTACGTGATGAGAAAATGCTAGATAAGTTGGCCACGCATGACGTGGAGACTATCCCCGCGCTCTTTGCTCTCGCCGACAAATGCGCCAGAGCCGTCGAGGGCCGAGCATGGCACTCGGCCCCGCAAACCGGGGTTGCCCAGTTGGGAGGCTCGGGTGCCGTCCCCCGAGACGGTAAGAAGAAAAAGAAGGACCGCGACTTCTAGAGATCGCGGTCCACCGCTCTAGTCGTCGCAGCTGCGGCCGAGGGCCGGGGCGACCGTAACAAACGCCCACGGCCACAGAGGGGTAACAGCGGCCCATGCCCTGTGCACCCCAATGGTCGCCATAGCGCCGCGGAGTGTCGCGAGATCATTGATCTCGCGAAACATGTCAGCGAGCGGCGCGAGCAGTCCTCCAAGGACGGCTCCCCACCTCGTCGCCGACCTAGCAAAGAAAAGGTTGATGACGGCGAGGTGGCCGCAGCTAAACGGGACCTCGGGTATCAGTCACCCAAGGGGGACCTGAAGGATGTCTTTGCTGGAGGTTCCTGTAACACCCCTGGTGTTACGATAACTAAAACCTTGTCATGTCATCATCTGCACTTGCATTAACTGCTTGATACACCTAGAATGCATTCACTAAGTCAAAAATTTTCACTGAATGTGGTGTTGTGTATTAGAGTACAGGGCCCAGATTAAGAACTTTGCTTAAGACATGGGAAGAGAAGTCGTCTCTTGAGCAAGTAGTAAGCTGGCTTAGAATTTAAAGTATTAAAGGCAAGTCCTAGAGTCTATAGCAACCTTGTTTTCAAAGTTAGATCAAGTGGAAGAAATACTTGAGCCGAAGGATTGACCTCAAAACCCTAAGTGAGATTTGAAAACCTTCCTTGTGATTTGTGGATAAGCAAAGCAACTCCTAAACCAAGGACACTTTGGACATGAGTTTCATGTACTAGAGTTGGATTGAGATTAAGGAGTCACTTGTCTTTTAGGAGTATGAATTGAGTTGGTAAATCACTAGATGAGGAGTCACATTTGAAACCCTAAACTAGCCCAAAAGTGGAATTTAAAATCTAGAAAGGACTGGGTAAAAGTTCATATACTAAAGTTGTAGAGCTTGGAAAAGTGAATAACTTTCTTATTTGGAGATTCCCAAGTTGTGTGGAAGGATTTGGAGTTAAGTATAAAACTTCAGTTTTGAGTTTAGATTGGAATTTCTAAAATTTATATCATCTAGACAACTTGGATCTTTATAGCTTTTGACCTATAAACATTTTGAAGGTGGTCATTGTAACAAAGTTATAGAGCTAAATGAGGAGTATAAGTTTGGTTCAGTCACGTAGCTCTAAAGCTATTTGGAACCTAGAGAAAATTTGGTCTAAAGTAGGGCTATCAAAAATTGTGGGTTTCAGACTTAGTGTTATATCTGAATCTGAAATCTTTATGTTTTGGAGCAACTTTGGAATCTGTTTGGGGCTAATCCATATAGTTATGGGCTAAGAGTGCTATATAAAGATGGAAGCCCATGTATTGGTGTGTAAGTTTGGTTAAAGATCACACCCCTAAAATTGCATGGAACTTGGAGTAAAAGTGGTCTAAAATAGAGCTGTCAGCGATTGTCAAATTCAGACTTGGGAGTAAATTCAGATTCTGAATTTCTGTGTTTGATGCAAACTTTGGTCTATTGGAGTTTGGAATCCAAGAGGTTTTGGTTATTGATCACTATACCAAACTTGTAGAGGAACTATAGGAGTATAAACTTTATTAAGAAATTGTCCCCTAGAAACATTTGGAACCCAGGAAAAAGAGTGGTTTAAAGTGGTGCTGCTGTGTTTCTGAATTTTCAGATTGGAAACAGTAACTGAATTTCAGTGTGGATAGCAGTTTTGGAGCTGGTTTATGGCTATTCTTAATGTTTTGTGCTGGGGTGTTTATAGAGAAGTTGAAGCCTATATGATAGTGAACAAATCTACTAAAGTGTCTTTGACTTGATTCCACACAGAAAATGGAGAAAAACTTGTTCAAAGTTGGACTGTTTGTGGCTGAAACTGAATTGAATTCACTTGCTGAAAACTGAATTTCAGTGAAAGTTGCTGTTTTTGGAGCCCATTTGTGCCTAATCCATGAGGTTTTAGGCTGTAGAGTATATAGAGGAATTCAAGACCACCTAATGGTGAACAACTTTATTGAAGGATGATGGATATGATCCCACATAAAAAGTGAAGTAACAGCTGCTCAAAGGTTGGACTGTCAGGTGGCTAGTGACTTAGTCTATTCAGAATTTAAAGTCTGAAATCAGCGCGTGATGCAAAGTTTAGAGCCCTATTGCGACCAACTCTTGTGGTTTTGGACTATGAACTATGTGGAAAACTTGGAGTCCATAGTATAGAGAATAAGTTTTATCAAGAGGGTTGGCCTTGGTTCTACAAAAAACTGGGAGTAAAACACCTCTAAACTTCCTCTGTCAGACTGAGTGGTGTGCTGTTTCAGACCTCTAAAACTGAATTTTCAGTGTTTTTACTAAATTTTGGATCACCACAACTTTTGTTCTATATGATTTCAGCCATGAGTTTCTATGCAAAACAGGTAGAGATATCCATGGAGAATAACTTTTGTGAAGGGATAGTGGTCCGTTACTAAAAGAAATTGGGTGATCAATGCAGCTAAACAAGTAAATGTGCAAGGGGGCAGTGTTGGCTGATTCAGTCAATTCAGAGGACTGAAACTGTGTTTCAGTGATGTGTGGCCAACTTTAGAGCCACATAACTTGTGATCTACATATTTTGGGTAATAGATTTTTATAGTAAACCTGAAGAGCCATGGTTGGGGAACAAATTTGTTCAGGAATGCTTGAGCTATCCTTGTTTGGAATAGAGAGAAAAAGGTGTTCGAACTATGTCTATCAGGCATGGAAATGCAAACATGAATCAGTCACTGTGGATTTGGTTAAGTATTTTTCTCCTGACTTTGGAGCTGTTTAGTGTCTGATTTAAGGATTATAAGGCTTAAGTCTGTATGGAAGATTGATAGTGGGTTAGCTGGTGAACAAGGTTCCTTAAGGTCGGTTCCGCTGTTGTTGCTTGGAGCTGGGAAAAATAAAGGGGTGAAGTTGTGAACTCAGTCAAACAGCAGCAGTTCAGTATACTCCAAAAATATCTAAAGGAGATCTTTTTATCCCTGCTAGCTGCACTAGCGTGTAGAAATGAAGATAAGGTTGTAGTGAATAATTAAAGGTCCTAGAGGTCTCACTCCCCACTAAAATATCCAATTTGGACTGCATGGGGGCAGTGGGCAGTAGAAATCTTATCTATTTTGTCTACTACCTACAGATTTGAACAAAGTGATATTTATGTGTGAGAGTGGAGCCAACGAGGTGTAGTGCTTGTATGCCACGTTTTTGAACCTTTGGTGTGCTGGCACTCTAGGAATCCTCCTTCATCAAGCGTGGATGAGCTCCACTGCACCTGCCCCTATATATTCATTGCCTTGGGCTGTACTCAGTTTAGCTTCCCTCCCCTACCCTCATGCTCTAACCAAAGTTGCAGCAGGTATGTGGTAGTTCATGTATCCTTGCTGATAGTAGCTCTTCTCCTCAGCCACCAGTGCAGTTTACCCTTGTTCATCACATCCAACACCCCAGAGTGGTGACCACAACAGCCGACCCTTCACCTCACCATGGCCAAGGATTTTCGAAGGTTTTCTCAGTCATGTGGCGTTTGTTCCGTGCTCATCTAAGGTCAGTGGTGCTCGCCAAGTTAGTTTTCCTAACTCTACTGCTTTGTATTGCTCTGAACGTGGTCGTGCCAGGCCACCGTGGTCTGGCGCCGCGGGCGGTCCTGTCGTCGACCTGTCAACTGGCGCTTTCCCTGAGCAACTTCGCGCAAGCACCGGGATGTAGGAAGATCCGCGGTGCTCTATGTGCTTCTAGTTGGAGCTCTACTATACTGTTGTCCTAGGATCGAGTTTATCGTGTCGGATCTCACTAGCGTCATGGTCAGAGTCTGTGACTGCCTGACATGGGTGTTGAAGGGTTGTGCCCGGGTTGTGTTGGCTGCGGACATGTCTCAGTAGTAGTTGGGGGACGCCGAAGAGTAGCGCCGACGTGGTCATAGGCGCCAGGTCGCCGGAGTAGCGCGACGGGCATCTGGTTCGAGTTCTTCTAAAGTTGGTTGTGAAGCCGGGTTGGATGTGTTAAATCAAGATCTCTCTAAGTGAAGTTGGTTGTAGGATTTTTAGAGCTGTCAGTAAATATTAAGTGAATTAAGGGTGCTCTTAAAGGACTATTAGAATTTTACAAATAAGAATTGAGCACAAAAAATCATGGAAATTTTTGGAGAAACTTGTTATCAGAAGCTGATCACTTGGTAAAAGTTTGGGGCTGTTTGGAAGCTTTTTGCTCTAGAAACCTTGTAAGCCCCAAAATAGAGTGGTTAATCCCTAATCAAGTGTGGGTTAGTGCTTTGGAAAGGAGATAAGTTTACCTAGGGAAGAGATGAAGTTGCTTAAGAAGTTTTAAGCTTTTGGATAAGATATAAGTTGGATTAATTCCCTGGTTTACCTAAGTGAATTCAAATTGATCACTTTAATCGAGCGTTAAGAAATATGTCTATTCTTGTCATGTGCTTTAGTTGTAGTGTTTCTGTTCCCCACCTCTCTTTATGAGAGTTTGCATTTCATACCATTACATAAGCATTCATAAATTTGTAATTGACTTGTAGAACACCTAGAAGAAGTGGTGTTTGAAGGAGGAGTCTACTCCAGTATCTGCTGATCAAGTGGAGGAGCCATCTAACTAAGTAGTTGATAGTGGGATCTGAAGCCTCTTCTCTGCAACAAAGGCAAGCCCCGGTGCATTTGCCCCTTTCCTTGTATTTTTAAAAGACTTTTACACACTTTAAGTCTAGTGAAATGTGCATTAAGTTTATAGGAATTGCTTGGAAACTACTTGGTGCATTGACTACCTTGATATCCATTCCTTTATAGATACTTCTAATGAAGTATCAAAATATGATTTACAAAAATGCTTAGCCCTGCTTAGATCTTGTGGATAGAGGTTGTCTTTTGCAATCATGTCTAGCTCAGGGGTTATCCTGAGGAAGGATGGCTTCTACCTGCAAGAATATTTTCATTGGGAGCATGGTGGGATCTTACTGTAAAGTTCCCTATAATGCTCTGTTCATCATTAGGAACACAAAACGATCCTAAGGGTGGAAGTACTTAACTCAAGACTTGGGCTACGAACAGGTGATGCTCCACCCAGGTTAATTAAGGATTGGATGCGTATGTAGGCCTGTAAGATCAAGGACTATCTTAACTGGCCACATGCCCTGGATATGGGATAGGGTAAGCTTGAACCCGGCTATTCCATACGTGAAAAGACAACCGCGCACTGGGCGTGAGAGATGGTGGGAGTAGCGTGTACCCTCCTGGCTAGAGGCTGGACAGAGGAGTACTGTGCTCCCGGGTAGCGCGGACCGGTTCACGTTGTGGAGGATCTGTGGGAATGGTTGACATATGCAAGGGTCAAGTGCTACATATGTCGTGTGGTTAGAGATCCTCAGCTGAGTAAATCGATTCGGATCGCCGTTATATCCCCGGACAGTGGAGACTTGATCTCTGACCTGCAACCTAAGTCAGGATGTAAACATTATGAATAAAAATGATGATGTATTGATGAGATGGTGAAATTAGACTAGATGCAACCAGAGTCTATTAATATTTAATCTGGCGTTAAAATATTGAAAGTAAGGACTAAGTTTAGTAAGCTATTTCTGCAAAAGTATCTAGGTTGATTCTTGCTAAAGCCTTTTCCTTGATTCCTATTTAACCAGCATATCCTTGAGAGTCATTTTTCTTTAGTCGGGTAAGACTTGCGAAAGTACACTTCGTACTCAGGGTTTTCGAACCCATGTTGTTGTAGGTGATGAGGAGTACTCTAGATGTTCCTGAGGCTGGAGAGCTTTTCTAGTTCTGGAGGAAGATTAGTTAGGCTTTTGTATAATCTTTGGAGGGTTCCTACCTTCCTACTATTGTAATAAGTTATGCACTTTGAGTTCTATCAGGACTTGTAACAAAATATTACTCTTTCTATGATGTAAAACTTGAGTTTTGGGAAATATAAAGAATGTTTTATAAAGTCTTCGCTCTTATCTCCGAAGTGTGTGTGTATTGAATGTGATTACTGTAATATGCATGTATGGTGGGAGATTCTTGGGATGATGAGTTCAAGTTTGTTGAACTCGTGATAGCCTTTTTAAGTTATCTGGTACACATGCATAGCCATCTGAGGCCATAAAGGCAAGGATTGGTGCATGTGGGTCCGATAACTTGGGAGGGCTGCCACAGTTCCTCCTCCGGTGGGGACAACTAGACAGACCCCCAGAGGGACCCCGTGCTCCTCGGTCTACGGGGCCGAAGCCTACCTTCCCCTGGAAACCCTTCTGGACTCCCCACGGGTCCAGACTTCTGACAAGTCCATGCAGAAATGGCTACAGTACGAGGACGAGGACTCTATCATCAAATGCAGATGGGAACCCAGGGTCGGGACCTAGTCCTACGGCAAGTACCAAACCTAGAAGGGCTCCGCAACGCTCTCGCAGCTAGGAAGGATCCTTCAAGGTGACGGGAATATGCCGACCCGGGGGCGACTATCTTGCTACGACTAAAGGAGTACCTCTTCCTGACCATTGAAGCATCTCTGCAAGTTCTATCCATAGGAGCAAGTCTGAGGGGTCGAATTCTTCTCCCTTTTGTAACTAAGTAGCGCACACGTGTACGCCAACCCGGTGAGGTCTGCCCTCGTAAGCCCGGCTTGTTGGTCTGCACCCATGCCTGACAGGTTATAAAGAAAAGATTCACCTCCTCAGATGTGCCTCTATGATAGCTTTATCCTACTGCTCCATGGTTTTACCTTGCAACTTTCCGGATGTTATTTTATCTAACCCACCCGAACAGTTTCAATCCCATCAGACATGATGACATCCAAATTGAACAGCCAAGCTTGCAGTTTAGGACCTCTCTGCGAAAGCAGGAGGGCCCGACAGCCTGGGGGTCGGCTCTGAAGAGCGGGAGCCCGTTCCATGGGGTGGTCCGGAGCCTGTGTGGCCGCTTAGCCTGGTCCCGTACTCGAAAGCCTACACACTCCACCACTCCATGATGGGTAGCCTAGTATTTGGAGCTACAAGTCCTGTGGGTCCGGCAACCTGGGATCCGGAACTAGAGAATGGACACTTGTCTCCTGGGGAGGTCCGAAGTCGTGTAGCCGCTCAGCCTGGTTCCGTACCGTGGGCCTGCACGCTCCACCACTCTGCGACGGGTGTCCTAGTACCTAGAACCACCATCCAAGGGGCCCCGACACACAACTTGGCTTCCCAAACTAGATCCTGCAGGTCCCGAGCATATATCAAAGGATGGCTAGTGTCAGGTGGCGGGTCCCGCGGGTGTACTACTAATGCTCCCTAGCCAAAGCTGTGTGCAGGCCCAGGTCCTAGTCGAGGCTACCTCCTATGGACCATTGCCAACTCTTTCTGAGGTATGCTGGTCTGCAACCTCGACAAATCGAGCCTACATCCCAAGGGGGCCAAGTACTAAGGAAAAATCGGTTACACCACACACAACAGGGACAAGTGGTACACAGATAAGTGCTAATACTGCTTGATAAATAGTACTCAAAAGTACCTTACAAAGAGCAAAAGTATTACATCCGCCTTTAAGCGGAATCCTAGTTCCATCTCTACTCTGCAAGTATAAACTACCAGACGCCAGTGGAGTCACGTTGGAAGTTTGCGGCCGCTGTCCCTTCGGAATCCTCCAAGACGGCGTGACAGCGGTGATGGCTGCCTCAATGCGCGTGCCATTGCGAAGAGGTCCTCACCCCCGTCCTCCTATGGGGGGCGACAACGAGGCCATTAAAGCCAAAGAGTTGGAGGCTCAGCCGTAGGTGGCGCTGGTGGTCTCGCCAGCGGAGGCAACCACCTCTGCACTGGGAAGCCTCACCAGCGGCAGCGACCACCTCTGCAATGGGCAGCCCCCATCAGTGGAGGCGACCACCTCAGCCTCATCGGCGGCAGCAACCACCTCTGCAACGGGCAGTCCCCGCCAGCGGAGGCGACCACCTCAGCGCCAACGACAGCGGCCACCTCTGCACTGGTGGCTTACTGGCGATGGCAGACGCCTCAGCGCGTGCAGAAAGGTCCTCGCCCCCGTCCTCCTGTGGGGGTGAGGACAAGACCATCCAAGAACGTGGCCGCCACCTCCACGGCGTACGATGTCTAGGACAACCCCTCGGGCAGCGTCGGAACAGCGTGGCCAGCGGCGTAGGGGACGCTACGGGTGCGGCGGACCTGTGCACGGTGCGACCGTCACCCGTGTGGTGGACGGACAGCCATGCCCCACTTGACGGCGGGAGGCAGCGTTGGAGGCGGCACCAAAGCCATCCAGGCCAAGGAGCCAGACATGCTGCAGCTGACGGCGCCTGCAGCCGACCGGCCCGCGTAGCCGAGGTTCGCCTCCTCTGCAAGGCTGGTGAACATCCTTCTCCTCTAAATGCTGGAGGAAGAAGCAGGTCACCAGCTCATGAGGAGGGCAGGGCCCCGACTCGGCTCGCCTTCCACCCCAGCGAGGATGATGAACATCCTTGAAGCTGAGGGTAGGGGGAGGCCGCAGCCCGGCTTGCTTCTCTCCACCACGAGGCTGGTGGTCATCCTTGTAGATGACCACTGGCGAGAGACTGTAGCCGGGTTGCATGATGAAAATCCTTGAAGCCGAGCGATGGCAGAAGAGCGCCAACCCCCACGAGGTTGTGCCCCTCCAACAACAGCAAGAAGACAAGATCGGCAGCGCCACCGCGCGGGAAACGAAGAGCGCGAGCTCCCCGGCGGTGAGATCGCTGGGGGGAGTGACCCTGACGCGGATCCCCCAGCGAACACCGGCGCGCCCCATCCCGAGGCTCGGAAGGTGGAAGGGCGTGGTGAATGCAAGAAAAGCGAGGCATGGCTACTGCCCAGGGGATGAACTCCCTTTTAAAGACAGATTTCTCACTCGTGCCCCGAAGCATCACGGGCAGGTCTCCCCCAATGCACACCAGGGCACCCAGCCTATGGCATGGGGGCCCGACCCTGCGTAACTCACGCAAGGAGCATGCAACCGCCCTGTGGTTATACGCCCTTCCATCTCCACCGCAACCAGCAGTCAAGAAGGCGAACCGCCGCACAAGGAGCATGCAACCGCCCCGTGGTTGCGCGCCCCTGGGCTTCGCCGCAACTGGTGGTCCAACCTCTAGCATGGGGGCCCAGGCCCACATGTCAGACACCCGGTGCACTGGTTCCTGGGTACAGGAAAGTTGCACCACTGATCGCGCCATTACCGCGCTTCCTCGAGACCGTCGCAGAAGACTATGAAGATAAATTTTCAAAAACCAATGTAGCGACTCGAGGCACCCCACACATGGCCCAGCAAAGGCGTTAAGTACGGAGGTCACGGGCTAGTTAGCCGCGGGAACAGGCGTGGCAGTCGGCGTGACCATAGGCGGGCCGGCAGTAACTGCATCAATGGGCGCGCAGGAGCAGCGAGCCGATCGCCAGTCAAACTGTGGCCCCACCTGCAGGCTCGCATCCTCCCCTAAGGCGGGACCGAGGGCCACTGTCGGTACCCTGGATTAGGGGTACCCCTTACTACGGTATGAAGGCACGATGTCTGTGTGGCTACCCATAGCCGCGCGGAGAATAGCCTCAGGGGTATCTTGTGGGCAGTTAAGGTGGCATTCTCCAAGATAACGCCATCGGGCCCAGAAGACGCCGGACCCCTATGCGCACGACCCGGACCCCCGAAGTAAAGCAGCCCGAAGCCATTGGATAGGAATCGGACCCCACCAAGTGAGCTCCGGACCGCCCATAACAAGGTCCCGGGAAAAGGAGTGACATAACCTAGGCCTGGGTCTGGGACTGACGCGTGTCCTGGCTCTATCCGTAGCGCCTCCGCCCCCCGCTCGGCCAAGGGTCTAATGCAGAAACATGGCTTATTGTCCGTGACATAGGCCAGTGGGCGGAGCGTGACGTAAGGGCTCTGAGCCGCGTGACCTCCGCATTTATTGCGAAAAGGACACGCCGCCTGTCCACCCTTCTGACAGATGATGTGCCCCCACAGCATTTTTTGCGTCCTGTCCTTTCCACTGGCAGGCGGTGCTAGGGCCACCCTGTAGACGGCGCACCTGTCCAGTCCATTGTCGAAACAGTGTGCCCGTGCTACGCGGTGCACTGTTTCATCCCTTATACGAGAAGCTTCCCCTACGCCGAGATTTCAGATGTCAGGGCGCACGAAGATTACACAGGCATGGCGAACAGAAGTGCCACCCTTCCATTTGTCCATGGGCCCATGTGTCGGGGCTCAGAACCCTTGTACATGCCTCCCTTGAACTATAAAAGAGGAGGCATGCAACGTTACAACTCAGGCACTAGATAGGGACACTTAGACGCAAGTCATTCAGGCTTACACACAGCTCAGGCTTCCACAACAATCCAACACACAGTGGAGTAGGGTATTACGCTCCGGCGGCCCGAACCACTCTAAATCCTCGCGTGTTCATGTGCTTGATGATCGCTTAGCAAGACAGGCAAAACGCTTAAGCCCCTTCCTCATCTTAGGATTTAGGGCGGGTGCACTCTGCCACCCGGCCGGAGAATTCCCTCTCCGACAGATACTAATATATTTATCTAAGTGCTAGGAATCTTGCCAAGTCAAAAGAAAGTGAATTGGAGAAAAATTGGCTGAGTTCAGCCAAACCAGCACCAACATGTGGTGCACCGGACTGTCCAGTGGTGCATCGGACAGTGTCCAGTGCCCAGGCTAGCCCGGCGACGAACTCGTCACTCTCGGGAAAAAACAATGGCGCCGTGGCTAAAATTCACCAGACTGTCCGGTGTGCACCAGACTGTCCGGTGAGCCAAAGCCATCTGCGCCAACGGTCGGCAGCGCAATCAGCAGACAACGCGTGGCCCGCGCCAACGGTCAGTTGGTCACACCGGACTGTCCAGTGCGCTAACGGGACCGAAGGTCCAACGGTCGGCTACGCCTGATAAGAAAGGAGATTGGGCGCCGAACTGCTACTGTTCATGTCTGGTGGTGCATCAGACTGTCCAGTGCGCCATCCGACAGAAGGCAAAAATTGCCTTCCAATTGGAACTTCAACGGCTCCTAGCTGCCTTGTGGCTATAAAAGGGACCCCTAGGTGCATGGAGCACCACACCAAGCATTCACTAAACATCCTAAGACGTCTAGACTCCGCAATCACGCAATCGGTTCATCGTGTTAGAGATTTGAGCACCGTTTGAGTCGTAAATTCTCTGCGCCGTGTTTTGTGCTCATGTCTTGGCTTGTGTGCGTGTGTTTGCTACGAATTGAGTCTTGCGTGTGTTGCTTTCCCTCCCTTACTCTTGTGCTTCTCTTGTGATCAACATTGTAAGGGCGAGAGGCTCCAACTTGTGAAGATTCCTCGCAAAAGGGAGAAGAACTCTAAAGAAAAGATCGTGGTACTCAAGTTGATCATTGGATCACTTGAAAGGGGTTGAGTGCAACCCTTGGGACGCCACAACATGGAAGTAGGCAAGTGTTACCTGGCCGAACCTCGGGATAAAACATCGTGTCTCTTGTGTTGCTTTTCTTTGTGATTGATTACTTCTCAAGAGCTCGCTCTATAGCAACTTGGTTTAATCTAACTAACATTTTATAAACCAAGTTTGTGCTATTAGTGTTGAATTTTGTAAGAGCACCTATTCACCCCCTCTAGGTGCTCTCAGTTTCTTTGTTGGCCGATCACATAGAAAGGCCTTCTTGTAGCATATTTGAAGAGCAATTGATCAAAAGTAGGGTCGGCTTTGACCAGCCGACCATGTGTGCTTTGCCCTTGCATTTCTTTCCTTGTTGTATGTGGAGGCTGATGCATCTGGCCATAGGCGGACTGTCTGGCTGAGTCATCCCGATCATCCGCATGAGCACCGGACCGTCCGCACCCAGGTGCCGAACAGTCTGCGATGCTTGAGTCAAGGAGTTTTGCTCGGCTGCTTGGTTGAGCCTGTCCCTCAATGCCTCCGAACTTGTTAGTCTTTCTGCCCGGAGCTTTCCGAGCAATCCCTTCTTGCGATATATTTTACATGCAAGGATCGCCATTGATGGTGTTTTTGTATTTGCCTTTATCGGCCACTTCGTACCGAACCAAGACCTCTTTGCATGTGGGTTCTATGGTATTGATAGGAAATGGCTGCGTGTCCACTTGCATCTCCTAAAAAGCCAACCATCCCTCATTTATGGCCGATTGTATCTGTCAACGAAAAACATTACAATCATTGGTGGCAGGGGAAAAAGAATTATACCACTTACAATAAGCATGTCTCTTTAATTCATCCATAGGAGGAATAGTATGAGTTAATTTAATGTTGCCATTTTTTAGTAGTTCGTCAAATATCCTATCGTATTTGGCAACATTAAAGGTAAATTTAATCTCTTCTTGCTGATTCTTTTGAACCGACTGTAAGGAAGAACATGCAGAAGATTTGGCCTTTGTTGGCCAAACAAACTCAACGGTATATACATCTGCGGATTTATCATCTGAATTATCACGCTCTACTAGATGTATAGTATGGGCGGTCGATTTTGATGTCTCTTTAAATCATATTTCACATGCTAAAGCCCGCTGATGTAGCTGAGCTATTGAAAAGAACTGGATCCCATCTAATTTGTCTCTTAAGTAGGATAGCAAACCATTAAAAGCTAGCCCTGCTAGCTCTTTGTCTGCGACATGGATCCGAAAGCATCGTTTTCTAGTGTCCCGGAACCTCCAGATATAATCATTAACCGATTCTTTGTGTCCTGTTGGACTGAAGCTAAATCAGCTAGCACTAATTCATATTCCCCGGAAAAGAAATGTTCATGAAATTTACTCTCTAAATCATTCCAGGAATTAATGGAATTAGGAGGCAGGGCGGCGTACCATGCAAAAGCGGTACCAGTAAGAGATAAAGAAAATAAACGAATACGAAATGCTTCCCCATCGGCCAATTCGCCTAGGTGTGCTAGGAACTGGCCTATATGCTCGTACGTGCTTCTCCCATTTTCACCAGAAAACTTAGAAAACTCTGGTATCCTTGCCCCTTGTGGATATGGTACAGTGTCAAACCGGTGATCATATGGCTTCTGATATGATTTCCCCACTCTAGCTACACTAACTCCGAGCCTATCTAGAAATAGTTCAGCCATCTCTTCCCTAATTTTCTCCATTGCGCCCGGTGGCAAACCACGAGACCCTAGGCTGTGGGGTTCATTCGGTCAGGGATTGTTATGACGACCATCTTGCTGTGACCGACCGATAATGTTGATCGGCCTGTGATCGTATGGTGTGCTGTGGTTTAAATATGTAGGGGGCGGAACGTACTGCTGTTGTGGTGTGTAATAATTTGGTGCGTAGTGTGCGACAGTAAGTTCTGTGTATGCGTATCCAGTCTGTCCAGTGGTACATCTGTGTTGAAAGTCGCCTAGAGGGCGGGTGAATAGGCGGAATCTGAAATTTACAAACTTTAAGCACAACTACAAGTCGGGGTTAGCATTAGAAATATAAACGAGTCTGAAAGAGAGGGTGAAAACAAATCAACCAAGGAAATAGAGTGGATGACATGGTGATTTGTTTTTCCGAGGTTCGGTTCTTGCAAACCTACTCCCTGTTGAGGTGGTCACAAAGACCGGGTCTCTTTCAACCCTTTCCCTCTCTCAAACGGTCACCTAGACCGAGTGAGCTTTCTCCTTATCTCACGGGTCACTTAGACCCCGCAAGGACCACCACACACTTGGTGTCTCTTTCCTTGGTTATAAAACACTTGAGAACAAGAAATGAGGAAGGAAGAAAGTGATCCAAGCGCAAGAACTCAAAAAGAACACAAATATCACTCTCTCGCTAGTCACTATTTGATTGGAATGATCTTTGGACTTGGGAGAGGATTTGATCTCTTTGTTTGTATCTTGGAGTGAAGTCTAGAGCTCTTGTATTGAATGTAATGGATGAAAACTTGGATGCCTTGAAGTGTTGGTGGTTGGGGGTATTTATAGCCCCAACCACCAAAGTGGCCGATGGGAGGGGCTGCTGTCGTATGGCGCACCGGACAGTCTGGTGCGCCAGCCACGTCACCCAACCGTTAGGGTTCGACCGTTGGAGCTCTGACAAGTGGGGCCACCGGACAGTCCGGTGGTGCACCGGACAGTCACTGTTCATTGTCCGGTGCGCCTACCGACGCCTGCTCTAACTTCTGCGCGCACAGGCGCGCACTGTAGCGTTTCATTGTTCCTCTGCAGACGACCGTTGGCGCAAGTAGTTGTTGTCTCCGCTGGCACACCGGACAGTCCAGTGTTACACCGAACAGTCCGGTGAATTATAGCGGAGTGGCTCCCCAAATTCCCAAAGCTAGCGAGATCAGAGTTGATCCACCCTGGTGCACCGGACACTGTCTGGTGGCACACCGGACAGTCAGGTGCGCCAGACCAGGGCAGCCTTCAGTTGTCTTTTGCTCTTTTTATTTGAACCCTTTCTTAGACTTTGTATTGGTTTGTGTTGAACCTTTAGCACCTATAGAACTCATAATCTATAGCAAACTAGTTAGTCCAATAATTTGTGTTGGGCAATTCAACCACCAAAATTCATATAGGAAAAGGTTTGACCCTATTTCCCTTTCAATCTCCCCCTTTTTGGTGATTGATGCCAACACAAACCAAAGCAAATTTAGAAGTGCAGAATTGAACTAGTATGCATAAGGTAAGTGCAAAGGTTGCTTGGAATTAAACCAATAATTATTTCTATTAGATACGCATGGATGGTTTTCTTCTTATTTAAAATTTTGGACCACATTTGCACCACAAGTTTTGTTTTTGCAAATTCTTGTAAAATTCTTTTCAAAAACCTTTTGCAAATAGTAAAAGGTACATGAATAAGATCGAAAGAAGCATTTTCAAGATTTTGAAATTTTCTCCCCTGTTTCAAATGCTTTTCCTTTGACTTAAACAAAACTCCCCCTGAATAAAATTCTCCTCTTAGTGTTCAAGAGGGTTTTACATGTTTTTGAAGATACTAGAACTTTCTCCCCCTTTTGAACACAATAAGATATCAATTTGAAAACTTTATTTTGAAAATTCAGTGGTGGTGCGGTCCTTTTGCTTTGGGCTCATACTTTCTCCCCCTTTGGCATGAATCGCCAAAAACGGATACTTGTGAGTGAAATATAAGCCCTTTTACTTTCTCCCCAATGGCAAACAAATAGATATGAGTGAAGATTATGCCAAAGTGGAAAATAATGCGGAATACCGGCAAATACCAATGGAGTTGAGTGGAAGTGTCGTCTTTGCCGAATACCCCATCTTCCTTTCAATTCTATGACTAAGAATGAGAATACACTTGAAAACACATTAGTCATAGACATAAAAGAGATATGATAAAAGGTATATAAATGAGCTATGTGTGCAAAGAATCAATCAAAATTCCTAGAATCAAGAATATTTAGCTCATTCCTAAGTTTGGTAAAGGTTTTCTCATCTAAAGGCTTGGTAAAGATATCGGCCAATTGATCTTTGGTGTTAATATAGGCTATCTCGATATCCCCTTTTGTTGGCGATCTCTCAAAAAGTGATACTGAATGGCTATGTGCTTAGTGCGGCTGTGTTCAACGGGATTATCCGCCATGCGGATTGCACTCTCATTATCACATAGGAGAGGGACTTTGCTAAATTTATAGCCATAGTCCCTAAGGGTTTGCCTCATCCAAAGCAATTGCGCACAACAATGGCCTGCGGCAATGTACTCGGCTTCAGCGGTAGAAAGAGCTACTGAGTTTTGTTTCTTTGAAGCCCAAGACACCAGGGATCTCCCCAGAAACTAACAAGTCCCTGATGTGCTCTTCCTATCAATCTTACACCTTGCCCAATCAGCATCGGAATATCCTAATAAATCAAAAGAGGATCCCTTGGGGTACCAAAGATCAAACTTAGGTGTATGAACTAAATATCTCAAGATTCTCTTCACGGTCCTAAGGTGAACTTCCTTAGAATCGGCTTGGAACCTTGCACACATGCATACGGAGAGCATAATATTCGGTCGAGATGCACATAAATAGAGTAGAGATCCTATCATCGACCGGTATACCTTTTGATCTACGAATTTACCTCCCGTGTCGAGGTCGAGATGCCCATTTGTTCCCATGGGTGTCTTGATGGGCTTGGCATTCTTCATTTCAAACTTGGTGAGTATGTCTTGAATGTACTTCGTTTGGCTAATGAAGGTGCCTTCTTGAAGTTGCTTCACTTGAAATCCTAGAAAATACTTCAACTCCCCCATCATAGACATCTCGAATTTTTGTATCATGATCCTACTAAACTCTTCACAAATAGATTTGTTAGTAGACCCAAATATGATATCATCAACATAAATTTGGCATACAAACAAATCATTTTCAATTGTCTTAGTAAAGAGAGTAGGATCGGCTTTGCCGACTTTGAAGTCATTAGTGATAAGGAAATCTCTTAGGCATTCATACCATGCTATTGGGGCTTGCTTGAGCCCATAAAGCGCCTTAATGAGTTTATATACATGGTTAGGATACTCACTATCTTCAAAGCCTGTAGGTTGCTCAACATAGACCTCTTCCTTGATTGGTCCATTGAGGAAGGCACTCTTCACGTCCATTTGATAGAGCTTAAAGCCATGGTAAGTAGCATAGGCAAGTAATATACGAATTGACTCAAGCCTAGTGTCACACCCGGGTTTCGGGGCACCAAGACCCGGGCGCGAACATAAACACCAGGTATGCTGGGACCAAGTCTCACACATATGATGTATAGTGGCACAGGATCGAATGTCACAACTTTATATATAATAGGAATTCTATACAAAATAAACAATTACATTATAAGGAGACAACGGTCCAGCAACCCAAAGTTGACTGGGAGACGACGGCCTAGATCTCTCACGAACACTTCATAGCATCCTCCGAGCGCATCATCCTGCGGTACCTGTTCTTGACCTGTGGGGGGTGTGAGACAGCAAGAGTGAGCTCACATACGTTCATCGCTCAACAAGTTGTGGGGAATAATGTGCATGAACTCGCCAAAGGTGGGAGCTCACGTGAAGTGTAAGGCTTACCAAAGAAGATGGTTAGAGCTGAGCATTGCTTTTAAAGTTGGTCAAAATTTTATTAGCAGTTACTAAGTATAAGTAAATACCAACCCAGTTAAATAGTAGAACAAAAGTAACAACTTCACCTGCGATGCAATGCATATGACAAATTGAGTTTAAGTTCCATAATTTAATCATGTGAGGGTCCGAGCTGCTCATGACCGTGAGCACGGCTAGTATACCAGTTTTACACTCTGCAGAGGTTGCGCATCTTTACCCACAAGTCATGTTACCCATCTGCCAAGGGATCGCGACTTCCCATACACCTCTACCGAGGAGGCGAGGCAGGGTAACACTACGAGGCCTTTACAAAGTTCCACTAGCTTCAGAAAACCCGCTACAGTTTATAGGAAGCTCCAATGCAGGAATCCCTTGCAGGACCGCCATCGCAGCAAAATCCTCCCGAGGGCCTCCCTACACTGACCACTCCCCTACTGCCCTTGCCCCTTTCGGGTAAGGTAGTCTTCCACTAGCTTTCCTAATTAATCAGCCAAGGGGTCCCATTCCTCCCTTGTGGTAGCACTGTTTTCCCGGGTGGTCGCTCCATGTTCCAATTAACATAATGATCTTATCATGAACAGTAATAATAAACATATAATAAAAGTGTGATCATGAATAATGTACCTTCATACCCAAAACCACATAAAGCACTAGCAAGTACTACCCAAAAAGTTCAGTGGTAAACAAGGTATAAAGATAGACAAACTAGGGTAACCTATTGGGTCCCATCAAAATTAACCTATGCAGATCATTATGATTAATTAGAACATGAGTGGGTAAAAAGAAGTGATCAAGGGCACAACTTGCCTGGGACTCGAGATTCCAGGTACCGGGATGATCTTCAAGATTCGTAACCTCGCGGCTAATCGTAGCAATACAAACAAACATAGTATAGGAAAATTTAACATCACAACAAACATATATGCAAAATACATATTAATAATCTACATATTAAAATAAGAACACAGGAAAAAGAATTATTAATTTTAGAGTTGTAGATTTTAAGTTATGGATTTCCAACGATTCTATATGTTTTGCACAAGATTAATTAGTATATCAATTTTAATATGGCTTTCATGTTAAAACTGTGACACAAAATGATCAACAATAATATTACAAAATTATAGAAACTGGAATGGGTTAATTCGAAGCTCATATGCATTTTCTACAAATTAAACAAGTTTCTGCATTTAAATATGTACTAAAAACTATTTTCTAAATGATTTTCCTGGTTTTATTAATTATCTGGACTGGGCGCAGATTTCTGGGAAGTGCAGGGGGTCTCGGGTAAGAATTCCCCAGACTCAGGGGAACACCCGAGTGGACTGCGGGTTGAATCTAGGAAAACAGAGGGGCTCTTTAGAAAGAAAGCCAGGGCGAAGGGGTATCGTTGATTCAGAGCCGTCCGATCAGAAATGGATGCCCCGGATTAGAATAGTTTTAACTCGAATCGGTATGTAGCCATGATCATTGGATCCCGGATGGATGGCTCAGATTCAAAATCGCCCAGAGTCAGTTGCGCCCGCCAGATCCGGATCGGACGACCCGAAATCGCCGTCCGCGAATTAGTACGGTCCAACCCATCTCCACCGCACAGATCACATCTAACGGCTGTGGCGCTTCCCCCAATTCCCCATCGGTCTACGGTGGCGCCGCCAGAGCACACGCCGGGGAGTACGCCGGAGACAGTCAATTCGACGACTCCCAGAGCTATCACGCATGTGGTTTAGAGCAATGCAAAGAGTCGAGTAAAGCGAAGCTAACAGTGGTATCTTACCGATGGTTGGAACAGCGCGGAGACCCTATCCACGGCATGATGCGATCCAGAGACATCCGCCGAGCTCCGGCGAGTAATTGGGGTCGCCACGACTGTTGTACCTCCCTGAATTGGCCACGGGAGCGCCCCTGGTGTTGAGGCAAAGTACCCAGAGTTGACACTAAGGCCTCGTCGACGACGCGCACAGAGGTCAACCATGGCAGCGAGCATTCTCTCTTCCTCGGTCTACGATTCACTTGGTGTCGGCGTTTCGAGACCGGGGGGTCCCCGAGCCGACGAGTGAGTGTGCCGCGTGCCCCAGCCCAGATGGGTCGAGCGCGTGGGCGAGCGCGAAGGGGGGAGAGAGAGAGCGAGAGCGAGGTGGCCGGAGCCGGGTCGTGAGGAAGTCGGAGGTTCCCGCGGCCTTCATGTTCGTCCCGCACCCAGGTCGGGTGCGCTTGCAGTAGGGGGTTACAAGCGTCCGCGCGGGTGAGGGGAGCGAGCGGCCCCGAGAGAGCGCCTGCCCCTGCCCTCGTTCCCGCGAGGCCAACCTTCTCTAAGAAGGCCCTGGTCCTTCCTTTTATAGGCGTAAGGAGAGGATCCAGGTGTACAAATGGGGGTGTAGCAAGGTGCTACGTGTCTAGCGGGGGAGAGCTAGTGCCCTAAGTACATGCCAAGGTGGCAGCCGGAGAGATCTTGGCACCCTGTTAGTGTGGCGTCGTGGCTGTCGGAGAAGCAGTGGAGCTTGATGGAGGGACAGCTGTCGGAGTGGTTGGGTCCTTGCTGACGTCCTCCTGCTTTCGTAAGAGAGCTGGGAGCCGCCGTCGTCATGGTCCAGCGGGGCGCCATCATTGCCTATCTGGCGGAGCTAGCCAGATGGGACGTCGGTCCTGTTCTCTGCGGCCCGAGTCGTCTCAGGGTAGGGTGATGATGGCGCTTCCTGTCGACGTGGCGGACTCGTGCCCTAGGTCGGGCGACGTGGGGGCTCCTCCGAAGCCGAGGTCGAGTCTGTCCTGCATGGCCGAGGTCGAGGCCGAGGCCGAGCCCGAGCCCCTGGGGTCGGGCGAGGCGGAGGTCGTTCAGCAGAGGTCGGGGTGGAGTCCGAGCCCTGGGTCGGGCGAAGCGGAGTTCATCGTCTTCTGGGGCCTCAGCCCGAGTCCGAGCCCTGGGTCGGGCGGAGCGGAGTTCGCCGTCTTCCGGGGCCTTAGCCCGAGTCCGAGCCCTGGGTCGGGCGGAGCGGAGTTCGCCGTCTTCCGGGGCCTTAGCCCGAGTCCGAGCCCTGGGTCGGGCGGAGCGGAGTTCGCCGTCTTCCGGGGCCTTAGCCCGAGTCCGAGCCCTGGGTCGGGCGGAGCGGAGTTCGCCGTCTTCCGGGGCCTTAGCCCGAGTCCGAGCCCTGGGTCGGGCGGAGCGGAGTTTCCTCTGGCGCTTTTGGCCAAGCCTGGCTGCCCGTTAGTCTTATTCTTTGCGTTAAAGGCCCCAGTGACTTGGTCGGTCGGCGCGGTGATTTAGTCAGGATTACTTCTTATCGAAGGCAAGGCCTCGGGCGAGCCGGAGATGCGTCTGCCGTGAAAGAGGAGGCCTCGGGCGAGACGGAAACATCTCAGGGTCGGCTGCCCTTGCCCGAGGCTAGGCTCGGGCGTGGCGTGATCGAGTCGCTCGTGTGGACTGATCCCTGACTTAATCAAACCCATCAGGCCTCTGCAGCTTTATGCTGATGGGGGTTACCAGCTGAGAATTAGGCGTCTTGAGGGTACCCCTTATTATGGTCCCCGACAGTAGCCCCCGAGCCTCGAAGGGAGTGTTAACACTCGCTTGGAGGCTTTTGTCGCACTTTTTTGCAAGGGGACCAGCCTTTCTCGGTTGTACTTTGTTCCGGTGGGTGCGCGCGAGCGCACCCGCCGGGTGTAGCCCCCGAGGCCTCGGAGGAGTGGTTTCACTCCTTCGAGGTCTTAATGCCTTGCGTAATGCTTCGGCTGGTCTGGCGGTTCCCTCATGCGAACAGGCCGTAGCCCGGGTGCACTGTCGGGGCCCAAGTTCTCGGGCTGGTATGTTGACGCTGTCAACGGTTCGGCCGGAGCCGGGTTTGCGAGAGCAGCCCCCGAGCCTCCGCACAGAGCGAGAGGACGATCAGGGACAGACTCGGCTTTTTTACATACGCCCCTACGTCGCCTTTCCGCAAGGAGGAGGGGGGGAGAGCGCCATGTTACCCTCGATGGGCACCGAACATGGTGTCTCCGGTGAGCTGCGATCGGGTAATCCGAGTGGACGTCCGTGCCCCGTTCGTTGGGGGTCGGCTAGGGGCCCGGAGGCACGCCCAAAAGTACCTGCGGGTGATCTGCCGGACCCGGTCCCCTGGCGACGGGGTCCGAGGGCTCGTTGCCTCCCTCCGATGGGATTCCGTTACAGAGTCGTTCCCGCTGGTCTCGGAAACGTCCTAGGGTACCTCGGGAGCGCAGCCCGAGCCTTGGTTATGTATCGAACGTACCCATGGTCATCCCTCGCTCGGTGTCTGAGGCGACTGTGAACCCTTCGGGGGGCCAGCCTTCGAACCCCTGATCAGTAATGGGCGCGGAGCCCGAGTAGCCTGAGGCGGTCGTGGAACCTTTCGGGGGGGGCCGACCTTCGAACCTCTGACCAGTAGTGGGTGTCGGGCCCACGCGATCTGAGGCGGCTGTTGAACCCTTCGGGGGGCCAGCCTTCGAACCCCTGATCAGTAAGGAGGCTCGGAGCCTAGTTCCTTCGCGGGGAAGGATCCCTTTAGGGGTATCCCCTTTCCCGGTCCCTGTTGCAAGAGATAGAGAAAGAAGGAAAAGGGAAAATGGATACGAAATTGAACGACGTGGCGTACCTTTTTTGGTGTGGCCGTTTTGGCGAAGGCGAAACGTCGCCAGCCGCTTCCGCTAGAAGTGCTGCCCGTCGAGCCGCGGAGTTAATGCGCCGGGGCGAGCGGTCGGCGAGGCTGCCGTTGCGTGCGCGAGCCGTTCGAGGAACGGCTGTTTTGCTTTGTGTTTTTTGAACCCCGCGTCCGGTTCGGGCGGTGCGTTGGAACCGTCTTCACCTGGGTCTTTATATACCCTGGAGAGGGCCCGGTGACGGTTCTCGACTCCGCTTCTTGTCTCCTTCTTAGGCTTTTTCGCAGTCTGAGAGATCCAGCCAGGAAAAGAAAACCGCCCTCCCCTGTCCTTCGCGCCGCCACCCTTTCTGCTTCGGCGATGGCTGACCGGGTGACCATCATCCCGCCGCGCGACCCGTGGCCCTTCTCCACGGTGACGGCGGGTGATCTGGAGGACCTCGTCGGCGAGGGTTTGCTCCGCCCCCTCACCGACGGGCAGCGGCCGGAATGGATTCCTCCCGCGGGTGGAGTCACTCCATCCCCTCCGCCGGGGTACGTTGTGAGCTTCATCTCCTTCCATGAGCGGGGGTTTGGTGTGCCGACGAGCCGCTTTATGCGGGCCATCCTGTTCCATTACGGGGTGGAGTTGCACAACCTCACCCCCAACTCCATCGCGCAGGCCGCTATCTTCGTGGCGGTGTGCGAGGGGTATTTGGGGATCGCCCCCCACTGGGATTTGTGGACCCATCTCTTCTTCGCCGAGCTTTTTGCCTCGCCGACGGGGGAGAGGAAGGTCCGCGCAGCGGTGCGGGCCGGCGGCTGCACCCTTTTGTTGAGGCAGTCGCGGTCGTTGCAGTATATCCCTGCCGTCCTCGCATCCTCAAACAAGGGTTGGCAGCGCCGGTGGTTCTATCTCCGGAATGACGGAGAGTCGCTCCCGCCGTTCTCTCAGCGGGTTGTCACCGCCGCTCCCGACGCCTGGCGCCACGGGACTCCGCACGAGAGGCAGAAGAACCTCGAACCTCTTCTCCAGGCCCTGAAGGCGTTGCGGGAGGAAGGACTCACCGCCGCGGGAGTGGTTGCCGCCATCCACCGTCGGAGGGTGCTCCCCCTGGCGGAACGGCGGCTGTCGCTTTGGGAGATGACCCCGGAGGCCGACTGGGAGGGGTCACGGATGTCCCCTGATCCTCTTCCCCGTGACGCCCTCCAATGGCGGGTGTCGACCGCGATGGGGAAGCCGGACCCCCATGCCTTCTCCCAGCCTCGAATGCGCCCCGACCAGGGGTGCGTCGCTCTGGTGAGTGTTCGCTTCTTCCTTCCCCATATACCGGGTTGCTCCCGGTTCTCACGATTGGGTTTCTTTCCCCCTCCCCCCCCTTTTTAGGAGGTGGGGCGGCACAAACCCTCCTTGCCGCGGGTCCCGGAGGACGCGGTGGGTCGGGCAGCGCGGCGGGTCGCCGCGGAGGAGGAGAAAAAGAAAAAGGACGCGGAGAAGGCCCAGGCCCGCAAGCGGAGGCGGGCTCGGGACGCCCTGGAGAAACGCCGTCGCCAGCAGGAGAGGGAAGGACTTCCCAGGGAGCTGTCACCGGAGACGTCCGACGATGACGACAACGACGACGAAGAGGAGGAGGATGACATGGCCGCCCGTCTCGGCCTCAGCCCCGGCTTGGGGTGTGGCCGGGAGCTGTCGAGTCAGCCCCCGAGCGGGCCGATGCCGTCGGTTTCTGGAGCCGAGGCGCTGGATCCCCGACCCGAGGGGCGGGGGCAACCCGAGAGGGTTCTTGACCCCTCGGCTGGAGGAGCTGACGCGACTCCAGGGAGCCGGGCCGAGGGGTCCGTCCCTCGAGAACCGTCCCCCGCGCCGGTAGCGCGGGGGAGCAGTCCTCAGGTTGCTATGGCAGCGCCTGGGCAGTCCGCCTCCCGGGCGTCAGGGGCGTCCAAGGCGAGGGCGGTGCCGGGGCTGTTGGCGAGGCGGACCTCGGCGGTGGTTCCAGGGAGCGGGAGCCAAGAGACCTCCCCCCAGGCACAGTGGATCATGGCCCGGAGCGGGTAAGTACCTTGGAATGTCTCCGTCCCGGCGCTTCATTCATACGTCTTGGCCGTGATTTTCCCTTTCTTCTTTTTTCCAGCAAGCGAAGCCATGGCCCTACCGACCTGGCGCCTCGGAAGGCCCTCAAGACGGCGTCGGTCCAGGCAGCTGGCGCCATCTCGGGCCCCGCCGCTCAGCCGACCCTCTCGCAGGGCGCTCCGCCGCACGGGGCTCAGGCGTCGCATGTTCCGGGGTGCAGGTCCCCGAAGCGGGCTCCTCTGCCGAGGCGGCCATCGTGATCGGGGAGGCGGCCGGCGCCGACGCGGTCCCGAGCCCGCCTGCCGAGTCGGTCATGCCGGCGTCTGCCGCTACCGTAGTTGGCGCCGTCCCAGTCGGAGAGCATATGGTTGCCGCCGGCGTTGAGACGGCCGCAGCGTCGGCGCCCGGGGCCTCGGAAGAGGTGGGCGTGGACGCGCAGTTCATCCGGGCGGGCGGCAGCCTTGTCGCTGTGCGGCGGAGCCCCGAGGCCCGGAGCCAGTTGCTCCGATTCCGGACCCGCGAGGCTTCGGACCCTATCTTCGTTCTTGACGACGAAGAGGAGGACCAGTCCTGGGACGAGCTCCGCAAGCGTGCGGAAGCGACGGTGGGTTCGCTCCGATCGTCGCTGGAGGTTCTCTGCGGGGACGTCCCCAAAATCCTCCAGGTAACGGTTTCAGGCATACCTTCTCCCTTCTGTGAGCGAGGCGTTCGTCGTGATGCCTTGTTTTTCTTCCCAGGATCTGACGGACCGGAGCGCCGCCAAGTCGTCGTTCATCCGCCGCGAGGCCGGCGTCTGGAGCTCGCTGCGGTCCCTGAGGACCTCGCTCGCCGGGGCTACCGCGCGTCTTTCTCAGCAGGACGCTAAGATAGCGGACCTCCAGTTGCTCTGCGCTGACCTGAGGGCCGAGGCGGCGGCGGCGCGCACAGAGGCGCTACGGCAGCGGTCGGAGCTCGTCCAGGTTGCCGAGGAGCGGGACCAATCTCGGGGTCAGGCTGCCGAGGCCGAAAGCTGGGCCAAGACCCTCGCGGCCGATCTGGCCGCAGCCCAAGTCGCGGCCTCGGAGCAGCGCATCCGAGCCGGTGGTATGCTTCGTCCGTCCTCGGTTCTCGTTCTTGTTCGTTTCTTCTGCTTGTGTTTGAGGTCTTTCTTCTGGTTGTTCGCAGAGCTCGAGTCTGCCCTCGACGAGTCTGCCAAAGCGCTCGCCGAGGCGCTCGCCGGGGCTGCTGAGCAGAGGGAGGCCGATCTTGCGGCCATGTCCGAGGCCGTCTCGGACGTCTATCGGGCCCTTGGTCCCGGCGACATCCCTTCAGGAAGCTCCCCCCAAAGCCGTCTTCACGCCCTAGGTGGTTACACGCGCGGTAAAGTCCGCGGGGCGCTACACCACGGCGTCAGGTGGGCCTTCGCCGTGCTCGCTTCCCACTACGTTGTGGACCTGGAGCGGGTCAGCGAGGGGTATTGCCTTCCTGACGAGGACGAGGCGGCCCTGGCGGAAGTTCAGCGGCTCGACGCGGTCGCTGCGGGTCCGAGCGCGGCGCTGGCGACCATCTTCGAGGCGGAGATTCTTCCTCTTGCGCCGCCGCCGGAAGCGGAGGTGGACCCTACCGACGGCGGGAGTGAAGCTGAGGGCGCGGCGCCTTTCCAAGGCGACGCCTGACTTTTGTTGGGACAATTTCTGTTGGATGTGCGATTTGCCGCGGCCGCCGAGGCCCGGACACTTTATTTCTCTTGCGTGAAGTCATACTCTTTTCTGTTTCAATTTGCGCGCCTGACCCGACTTGTCAACAACAGGGTGATTTCCCGAGCTGGGTCTTTTTTCGTGGCAGGCGATGAGCGAGGTGTCCTTTGCCCGAAGGCATAGGCGTTCCTCGGCTCAGTCGGTCTCGCCACTTATTCGTACCCAAGTTCGCTCCTCGGGACCCTGCTTCTGACGCGTCCGGGAGAACGCAAAAACTCCATTTTGATCGAAAAAAGAATTTTTTCGACGCGGAGAGGCTCATCCAAACTCGACGAGAGGGGTCCCCCCTTTTTAGCCCCCGAGGGAGGGTCGGACTCCGCCGGGGCGAGGCCGACCCTTCCTTGATGACTGATTCTCGTGTGTGAGTGGGGGAAGGGCGTAGCCCCCGTGCGTCGTCCGTGCAGAGGCCGTTTGACGAATCGGGCTCCTGCCCGAATATCCGGCGAGTGCTCAGTGACATCCCTCGGTATGCCAGGCATGTCTGAGGGACCCCACGCAAAGATGTCGGCGTTTGCGCAGGGAAAGTCGACGAGTACTGCTTCCTATTTGGGGTCGAGCCCGGAACTGATCCGGATCTGCTTGGAGGTGTCGCCACTGGGGTTGAGAGGGACGGCCTTAACCATCTCCGCTGGCTCGAAATCGCCGGCATGTCGCTTCACGTCCGGCACCTCCCGGGAGGGGTTTTCCAGGTCGGCGATGAGGGCCTCGGATTCGGCGAGGGCCTCGGCGTACTCCACGCAGTCCACATCGCATTCGAACGCGTGTTTGTACGTGGGGCCGACGGTGATGACCCCGTTGGGGCCCAGCATCTTGAGCTTCAGGTAGGTGTAGTTGGGGATGGCCATGAACTTTGCGTAGCATGGCCTTCCCAGCATTGCGTGGTAGGTCCCTTGGAACCCGACCACCTCGAACGTCAAAGTCTCCCTTCGGAAGTTAGAGGGTGTTCCGAAGCAGACAGGAAGGTCGAGCTGTCCGAGGGGCTGGACGCGCTTCCCGGGGATGATCCCGTGGAAGGGCGCAGCGCCTGCTCGGACGGATGACAGATCGACGCGCAGGAGCCTGAGGGTCTCGGCGTAGATGATATTGAGGCAGCTGCCCCCATCCATCAGGACCTTGGTGAGCCTGACGTCGCCGATGACAGGGTCGACGACGAGCGGGTACTTCCCCGGGCTCGGCACGTGGTCGGGGTGGTCGTCCCGGTCGAAGGTGATGGGCTTGTCGGACCAGTCTAGGTAGACTGGTGCCGCCACCTTTACCGAGCAAACCTCCCGACGCTCTTGCTTACGATGCCGAGCCGAGGCATTCGCCGCATGCCCTCCGTAGATCATGAAGCAGTCGCGGACCTCGGGGAACTCTCCTGCTTGGCGATCTTCCCTTTTGTCGTCGTCGCGGGCCCTGCCACCCTCCGCGGGTGGCCCGGCCCGGTGGAAGTGGCGCCGAAGCATGACGCACTCTTCGAGGGTGTGCTTGACGGGCCCCTGATGGTAGGGGCACGTTTCCTTGAGTGCCTTGTCGAAGAGGTTAGCACCTCCGGGGGGCTTCCGAGGGTTCTTATGCTCGGTGGCGGCGACAAGGTCTGCGTCGGGAGCGTCGCGTTTCGCTTGCGACTTCCTCCTGCCTTTCTTCTTGGCGCCGCGCGGAGCAGACACCTCGGGAGCATCTTCCGACGGGCGGCCCTGGGGCTGCTTGTCCTTTCGGAAGATGGCCTCGACCGCCTCCTGGCCGGAGGCGAACTTGGTGGCGATGTCCATCAGCTCACTCGCCCTGGTGGGGGTCTTGCGACCCAACTTGCTCACCAGGTCACGGCAGGTGGTGCCGGCAAGGAACGCGCCGATGACATCGGAGTCGGTGATGTTGGGCAGCTCGGTGCGCTGCTTCGAGAATCGCCGGATGTAGTCCCGAAGAGACTCTCCCGGCAGTTGCCGACAGCTTCGGAGGTCCCAGGAATTCCCGGGGCGCACGTACGTGCCCTGGAAGTTGCCGGCGAAAGCTTGGACCAAATCCTCCCAGTTGGAAATCTGCCCCGGAGGCAGGTGCTCCAACCAAGCACGAGCAGTGTCGGAGAGGAACAGGGGGAGGTTGCGGATGATGAGGTTATCGTCGTCCGTCCCACCCAGTTGACAGGCCAGGCGGTAGTCCGCGAGCCACAATTCCGGCCTCGTTTCCCCCGAGTACTTTGTGATAGTAGTCGGGGGTCGGAATCGGGGCGGAAACGGCGCCCGCCGAATGGCTCGGCTGAAGACCTGCGGACCGGGTGGTTCGGGCGAGGGACTCCGATCCTCCCCGCTGTCGTAGCGTCCCCCACGCCTGGGGTGATAGCCTCGGCGCACCCTTTCGTCGAGGCGTGCCCGACGGTCGCGATGAGGGTGCTCGTCGCCGAGGTGGCCCGGGGCCGCAGGCGCGGTGTTGCGCGTGCGACCGGTGTAAACCGAGGTTTCCCGCATGAGTCGGGAAGTCGCGGCGCGAGGTTCCGAGGGGTACCCCTGCCTTCGGGAGGCAGAGCTCTCGGCCCGCCGGGCCGCAGCGCCTTCCAGGAGATGCTTGAGCTCTCCCTGGATTCGCCGACCCTCGGTGGTTGATGACTCCGGCATCGCGCGGAGGAGCATCGCTGCGGCGGCCAGGTCCTGACCGGTCCCGCCGGATGCGGGTGGCGGTCTGTCCCTGGCATCGTTAGCGATGCGGTGCTGGAGACCTTGGGGCAGGTGACGTATTTCTCCGGTCGGAGGCTGGCCCGCCCATACCTGCCCGACGTCCCGGCGGATTGCCTCGAGCGCTCCTGCTCCCTCATCGAGCCCGGCCTGCGCCCCGCGGACTTGCTCGAGCTGTGGGTCGTGACCCCCCGCCGGAACGGGGACCACAGCTAGCTCCCGCGGGATGTCGGCGCGAGGCGCCGGCCTAGGGGGATCACCATCCTCCGGCATGCCGAGACAGCTGCCTCCGGAGGGATCCCCTAGCTCGACGTGGAAACATTCGCGGCTCGGGCCGCAGTCCTTGTCGTCAAGGCTGTGGCTGCCGTCGGAACAATCGGAAAGGCAGTAGTCGCATGCGGTCATGAAGTCCCGCATGGCACTGGGGTTGCCAGATCCGGAGAAATCCCAGCAGATGCTGGGGTCGTCGTCTTCCTCGGACCCAGAGGGTCCGTAGGTCGAGACGCCCGTCAATCGGTCCCAAGGCGACCGCACATAAAACCCCAGAGGGGTTGCACTCGCCTCGATGTGAGTGTCCGCCAAAGCGAGGTCGCTAGGCGGGTTGAGGTCGAGTCGAAATGACGAAAGATGGGAATCAGTCGGTACCTTTTTGTCGACGAGGAGCGACGAAGTCACGTCGGGGGCTGATCGCGCCGTCGTCTTGGGTACGAGGGCGACGTCCTGCAGGCCCTTCGTGAGCGTGCTGGCGTCGTCCATCTGCTCGGGGTCGACGTGTTGCGGGGGGATGGCGCTCGCCTTCGCCTCGAACGCGAGGGTGACGCCTAGCGTGTCCTCCGTTGGGGCACTGGGGATGTCGATTTGCTCGACAGTCGTCGGAGCGCAGCCTCCCGCTCGGCCCCGGTTGCCCCGCCTCCTCCTCCTCCGATGGCGAGGGAGAGGATGGGGCGAGCTCGAAAGTTGTCCTTCCCCCACGCGGGAAAGACGTCGTCGATTCCGCCGCCGGCGGGCGGGCTGTCGACCGCCATTGTCGCTGCCGCGCGGCAGTGGAAGGAGTACCATGTCGTAGCCGCTGTCGAGAGACATGAACTCGAGGCTCCCGAAACGGAGCACCGTCCCGGGTTGGAGAGGTCGTTGGAGACTGCCCATCTGGAGCTTGACGGGAAACTGCTCGTCAACACGCAGCGTGCCCCTACCTGGCGCGCCAACTGTCGGCGTTTCGAGACCGGGGGGTCCCCGAGCCGACGAGTGAGTGTGCCGCGTGCCCCAGCCCAGATGGGTCGAGCGCGTGGGCGAGCGCGAAGGGGGGAGAGAGAGAGCGAGAGCGAGGTGGCCGGAGCCGGGTCGTGAGGAAGTCGGAGGTTCCCGCGGCCTTCGTGTTCGTCCCGCACCCAGGTCGGGTGCGCTTGCAGTAGGGGGTTACAAGCGTCCGCGCGGGTGAGGGGAGCGAGCGGCCCCGAGAGAGCGCCTGCCCCTGCCCTCGTTCCCGCGAGGCCAACCTTCTCTAAGAAGGCTCTGGTCCTTCCTTTTATAGGCGTAAGGAGAGGATCCAGGTGTACAAATGGGGGTGTAGCAAGGTGCTACGTGTCTAGCGGGGGAGAGCTAGTGCCCTAAGTACGTGCCAAGGTGGCAGCCGGAGAGATCTTGGCACCCTGTTAGTGTGGCGTCGTGGCTGTCGGAGAAGCAGTGGAGCTTGATGGAGGGACAGCTGTCGGAGTGGTTGGGTCCTTGCTGACGTCCTCCTGCTTTCGTAAGAGAGCTAGGAGCCGCCGTCGTCATGGTCCAGCGGGGCGCCATCATTGCCTATCTGGCGGAGCTAGCCAGATGGGACGTCGGTCCTGTTCTCTGCGGCCCGAGTCGTCTCAGGGTAGGGTGATGATGGCGCTTCCTGTCGACGTGGCGGACTCGTGCCCTAGGTCGGGCGACGTGGGGGCTCCTCCGAAGCCGAGGTCGAGTCTGACCTGCATGGCCGAGGCTGAGGCCGAGGCCGAGCCCGAGCCCCTGGGGTCGGGCGAGGCGGAGGTCGTTCAGCAGAGGTCGGGGTGGAGTCCGAGCCCTGGGTCGGGCGAAGCGGAGTTCATCGTCTTCTGGGGCCTCAGCCCGAGTCCGAGCCCTAGGTCGGGCGGAGCGGAGTTTGCCGTCTTCCGGGGCCTTAGCCCGAGTCCGAGCCCTGGGTCGGGCGGAGCGGAGTTCGCCGTCTTCCGGGGCCTTAGCCCGAGTCCGAGCCCTGGGTCGGGCGGAGCGGAGTTCGCCGTCTTCCGGGGCCTTAGCCCGAGTCCGAGCCCTGGGTCGGGCGGAGCGGAGTTCGCCGTCTTCCGGGGCCTTAGCCCGAGTCCGAGCCCTGGGTCGGGCGGAGCGGAGTTTCCTCTGGCGCTTTTGGCCAAGCCTGGCTGCCCGTCAGTCTTATTCTTTGCGTTAAAGGCCCCAGTGACTTGGTCGGTCGGCGCGGTGATTTAGTCAGGGTTACTTCTTATCGAAGGCAAGGCCTCGGGCGAGCCGGAGATGCGTCTGCCGTGAAAGAGGAGGCCTCGGGCGAGACGGAAACATCTCAGGGTCGGCTGCCCTTGCCCGAGGCTAGGCTCGGGCGTGGCGTGATCGAGTCGCTCGTGTGGACTGATCCCTGACTTAATCAAACCCATCAGGCCTCTGCAGCTTTATGCTGATGGGGGTTACCAGCTGAGAATTAGGCGTCTTGAGGGTACCCCTAATTATGGTCCCCGACACTTGGTGACTCGTCGAGATGGATAAGGGAGCTTAGAGCAGCCGGGTTATATAGGGGCGGGGCGAGTCCGAGCTGAGAGGGTCGGTTGCGCCATGCATGGCGGCCGAGCGGAGGTCCGGTGAGGACGGCGCGAAAATCGGACAGGAAATCGCGTTCAGTTGGGGAAGATGACTCCTGACGACATGGGCCCACACACCAAAGTCACGGCGCAAAAATTGATGAGCGGGATTGACCTGCCGTGATGGGCCGAGGGGAGGGAAAGGCAATGTGGGCCAGAAGCAGGGAGTCGGCCCAAGCGAGTTTCCTTTCTTTTTCTTTTTATTTTCCTTTTCTATTTCCATTTCTATTTCCTATTTACTATTTTCATTTTCTAACTTAAATTCAATAAAGTTGTGAATTACAATTTCAAACACAATGCACAAACGATTAGAACTTAGCATGATATGTAAAGTCATATATATATATATATTGATATATTGATTGCTTTGTTTATTTTGATAAATACTTCTTAATATGTAGTTCATGAAAGAATTACTTCACCCCAACAAATAACCTGAAGCTTTTCTTATTCAGTTTAGGAGAAGTTAATATATAATCTTTACCATGAATTATTTTTTTTGTTCAAATAATTTAAAAGAGTGTTTTAACAATATAATTTATAAAGGTAATAATAAAATATTGAAGCCTTTTTATCGTTTCAAGTTTTACATCAAATGTTAGCTTCTAAAATGTGGATCTACGTTTTGAACTACCAAACTCTTGCCATTATTATTTGTTTACTTTAGAGAAATATATTTTATAAAAAGGAATGAAATTATTATTATAAGTCATTTTATCTTGAATCTATTGGAAAATTCCTAAAACAACCAAAATGTGATTTTGGGTGTTTACAAATTCTACCCCCCTTAAAAATAATCTCGTCCTCGAGATTTGTAAGAAAAGAGATACATAAGGATTGGTTTGTGATTCGACTTTTAGTCTATAATAGGTTCAAGATCCAGGGTCATGTATTTTTTTATAGTCAATAGTGGGTGATTTGCAGAGCATAGGTATCCAGCCACTTATTATGTAGGATATAAGAGATGGATAGGTTTGGGTGAGAATAGCCAGGGTAAGAAAGTTTATGGTGAGGAAGAACTCGGTGCTAGGTGGTAATGCATCCGAAGGTTGAGTTTGACTTCTCTCCTTTTTCGACAAGGTTGATCTTTTCTTCTCTGGTCTTGAGCTCATTGATTCGAGGTTAGTGTATATTATCGGAGTTGGGGCAATATGGTTAGAATAGTTTATGGGTGAGATAGACTACATGAGGTAGGTCAAAATCTGGTTGGTCAGGTGGGGGTTAATAGATTATGCAATCCATCAAGACTCTATTGGTTGGGTTAGACCTCATGCATGTGACTGAGTTGGTTTAAGGCACTAGTTTAGTTTTAAGTGCATGAGGGGTATGGCCTTATCTTTTGTACCAGCATTAAGTAACTTACACTAGATTAGATCATAGTAGATTAGATGGGATATGACTAGATTAGGTTAGATATGACTAGATTAGACTAGTTAAGATCTAAATAAATTTTGGATTAGCTTATGGTTGTTATTCTAGAGTGGAATAAATATGCTGATTAGGGCAAGATGGATCCATAAGGATAAGGTAGAATCTTTTGAGGTCAGTTAGATCTATTAGGGTGACATAAGATCTTTTCAAGATAAGATTAGTATCTTTTAAGATAAGATGGATCTATGAGTGTAGGATAGAATCTTTTAAGATGAGATGGATATTGTTAGGCTAGATACTTTAATGAGGGATAATCTAGTTTGTCTAGTTATTTTTTTATAAGCAATTTTTTTCTATATGTATATGCAGATGTAATTGTGGACATTACTCCACAACCCATCACACTCAATCAAAGATCCAAAACAAACAATTATCATAAGAACAATTACTCAAGCGTATAGATACATATCAAAATAGTTTTTTTTTGTTCCTAAGAGTAGGCCTCCTAGTCCTAAAGGTCACTTTAGGCATGGGATTTCAAAGTGTGAAACCCACATTTGTCTTTTAGAAGGAAAAGATAAGATTAATCAGAGTAAAGCGGAAATAGATGAGAATAGATTAAGAAAAGTTTAGAAAAGAATCAGAGTAGCAAAGGTAAGTAAAGAATGGTTGTCCAGTTCTATCTAGGTTTCGTCCTACAGTCAACATTCCTCTGATACCACTTCTGTCACACCCGGGTTTCGGGGCACCAAGACCCGGGCGCGAACATAAACACCAGGTATGCTGGGACCAAGTCTCACACATATGATGTATAGTGGCACAGGATCGAATGTCACAACTTTATATATAATAGGAATTCTATACAAAATAAACAATTACATTATAAGGAGACAACGGTCCAGCAACCCAAAGTTGACTGGGAGACGACGGCCTAGATCTCTCACGAACACTTCACAGCATCCTCCGAGCGCATCATCCTGCGGTACCTGTTCTTGACCTGTGGGGGGTGTGAGACAGCAAGAGTGAGCTCACATACGTTCATCGCTCAACAAGTTGTGGGGAATAATGTGCATGAACTCGCCAAAGGTGGGAGCTCACGTGAAGTGTAAGGCTTACCAAAGAAGATGGTTAGAGCTGAGCATTGCTTTTAAAGTTGGTCAAAATTTTATTAGCAGTTACTAAGTATAAGTAAATACCAACCCAGTTAAATAGTAGAACAAAAGTAACAACTTCACCTGTGATGCAATGCATATGACAAATTGAGTTTAAGTTCCATAATTTAATCATGTGAGGGTCCGAGCTGCTCATGACCGTGAGCACGGCTAGTATACTAGTTTTACACTCTGCAGAGGTTGCGCATCTTTACCCACAAGTCATGTTACCCATCTGCCAAGGGATCGCGACTTCCCATACACCTCTACCGAGGAGGCGAGGCAGGGTAACACTACGAGGCCTTTACAAAGTTCCACTAGCTTCAGAAAACCCGCTACAGTTTATAGGAAGCTCCAATGCAGGAATCCCTTGCAGGACCGCCATCGCAGCAAAATCCTCCCGAGGGCCTCCCTACACTGACCACTCCCCTACTGCCCTTGCCCCTTTCGGGTAAGGTAGTCTTCCACTAGCTTTCCTAATTAATCAGCCAAGGGGTCCCATTCCTCCCTTGTGGTAGCACTGTTTTCCCGGGTGGTCGCTCCATGTTCCAATTAACATAATGATCTTATCATGAACAGTAATAATAAACATATAATAAAAGTGTGATCATGAATAATGTACCTTCATACCCAAAACCACATAAAGCACTAGCAAGTACTACCCAAAAAGTTCAGTGGTAAACAAGGTATAAAGATAGACAAACTAGGGTAACCTATTGGGTCCCATCAAAATTAACCTATGCAGATCATTATGATTAATTAGAACATGAGTGGGTAAAAAGAAGTGATCAAGGGCACAACTTGCCTGGGACTCGAGATTCCAGGTACCGGGATGATCTTCAAGATTCGTAACCTCGCGGCTAATCGTAGCAATACAAACAAACATAGTATAGGAAAATTTAACATCACAACAAACATATATGCAAAATACATATTAATAATCTACATATTAAAATAAGAACACAGGAAAAAGAATTATTAATTTTAGAGTTGTAGATTTTAAGTTATGGATTTCCAACGATTCTATATGTTTTGCACAAGATTAATTAGTATATCAATTTTAATATGGCTTTCATGTTAAAACTGTGACACAAAATGATCAACAATAATATTACAAAATTATAGAAACTGGAATGGGTTAATTCGAAGCTCATATGCATTTTCTACAAATTAAACAAGTTTCTGCATTTAAATATGTACTAAAAACTATTTTCTAAATGATTTTCCTGGTTTTATTAATTATCTGGACTGGGCGCAGATTTCTGGGAAGTGCAGGGGGTCTCGGGTAAGAATTCCCCAGACTCAGGGGAACACCCGAGTGGACTGCGGGTTGAATCTAGGAAAACAGAGGGGCTCTTTAGAAAGAAAGCCAGGGCGAAGGGGTATCGTTGATTCAGAGCCGTCCGATCAGAAATGGATGCCCCGGATTAGAATAGTTTTAACTCGAATCGGTATGTAGCCATGATCATTGGATCCCGGATGGATGGCTCAGATTCAAAATCGCCCAGAGTCAGTTGCGCCCGCCAGATCCGGATCGGACGACCCGAAATCGCCGTCCGCGAATTAGTACGGTCCAACCCATCTCCACCGCACAGATCACATCTAACGGTTGTGGCGCTTCCCCCAATTCCCCATCGGTCTACGGTGGCGCCGCCAGAGCACACGCCAGGGAGTACGCCGGAGACAGTCAATTCGACGACTCCCAGAGCTATCACGCATGTGGTTTAGAGCAATGCAAAGAGTCGAGTAAAGCGAAGCTAACAGTGGTATCTTACCGATGGTTGGAACAGCGCGAAGACCCTATCCACGGCATGATGCGATCCAGAGACATCCGCCGAGCTCCGGCGAGTAATTGGGGTCGCCACGACTGTTGTACCTCCCTGAATTAGCCACGGGAGCGCCCCTGGTGTTGAGGCGAAGTACCCAGAGTTGACACTAAGGCCTCGTCGACGACGCGCACAGAGGTCAACCATGGCAGCGAGCATTCTCTCTTCCTCGGTCTACGGTTCACTTGGTGACTCGTCGAGATGGATAAGGGAGCTTAGAGCAGCCGGGTTATATAGGGGCGGGGCGAGTCCGAGCTGAGAGGGTCGGTTGCGCCATGCATGGCGGCCGAGCGGAGGTCCGGTGAGGACGGCGCAAAAATCGGACAGGAAATCGCGTTCAGTTGGGGAAGATGACTCCTGACGACATGGGCCCACACACCAAAGTCACGGCGCAAAAATTGATGAGCGGGATTGACCTGCCGTGATGGGCCGAGGGGAGGGAAAGGCAATGTGGGCCAGAAGCAGGGAGTCGGCCCAAGCGAGTTTCCTTTCTTTTTCTTTTTATTTTCCTTTTCTATTTCCATTTCTATTTCCTATTTACTATTTTCATTTTCTAACTTAAATTCAATAAAGTTGTGAATTACAATTTCAAACACAATGCACAAACGATTAGAACTTAGCATGATATGTAAAGTCATATATATATATATATTGATATATTGATTGCTTTGTTTATTTTGATAAATACTTCTTAATATGTAGTTCATGAAAGAATTACTTCACCCCAACAAATAACCTGAAGCTTTTCTTATTCAGTTTAGGAGGAGTTAATATATAATCTTTACCATGAATTATTTTTTTTTGTTCAAATAATTTAAAAGAGTGTTTTAACAATATAATTTATAAAGGTAATAATAAAATATTGAAGCCTTTTTATCGTTTCAAGTTTTACATCAAATGTTAGCTTCTAAAATGTGGATCTACGTTTTGAACTACCAAACTCTTGCCATTATTATTTGTTTACTTTAGAGAAATATATTTTATAAAAAGGAATGAAATTATTATTATAAGTCATTTTATCTTGAATCTATTGGAAAATTCCTAAAACAACCAAAATGTGATTTTGGGTGTTTACACCTAGCTACGGGTGCATAGGTTTCACCAATATCCAAACCTTTGACTTGTGAATACCCCTTGGTCACAAGTCATGCCTTGTTCCTTGTCACCACACCATGCTCATCTTGCTTGTTGCGGAAGACCCATTTGGTTCCTACAACATTTTGGTTAGGACGTGGAACTAAATGTCATACCTCATTCCTCATGAAGTTGTTGAGCTCCTCTTTCATCGCCAACACCCAATCCGAATCTTTAAGTGCATCCTCTAACATGTGTGGCTCAATAGAGGAGACAAAAGAGTAATGTTCACAAAAATGAGTAACACGAGATCGAGTGGTTACCCCCTTATGAATATCGCCGAGGATGGTGTTCACGGGGTGATCTCGTTGGATTGCTTGGTGGACTCTTGGGTGAGGCGGCCTTGGTTCTTGCTCATCCTCCTTGTCTTGATTGGCATCTCCCCCTTGATCAATGTCCTCCTCTTGAGGTGGCTCATCCTCTTGATCTTCATTTTCATCCTCTTGAGCTTGATCCTCATCTTGGGTTGGTGGAGATGCTTGCATGTAGGAAGATGGTTGATCTTATGCTTGTGGAGGCTCTTCGGATTCCTTAGGACACACATCCCTAATGGACATGTTCCTTAACGCGACGCATGGAGCCTCTTCATCATCTAGCTCATCAAGATCAACTTGCTCTACTTGAGAGCCGTTAGTCTCATCAAACACAATGTCACAAGAAACTTCAACTAGTCTAGTGGATTGTTAAAGACTCTATATGCCCTTGTGTTTGAATCATAACCAAGTAAAAAGTCTTATGCAGCCTTAGGAGCAAATTTAGATTTTCTACCTCTTTTAACAAGAATAAAGCATTTGCTACCAAAGACTCTAAAATATGAAACATTGGGCTTTTTACCGGTGAGGAGTTCATAAGATGTCTTCTTGAGGATTCAGTGAAGATATAACCGGTTGATGGCGTAGCAAGCGGTGTTGACCGCCTCGGCCCAAAACCGATCCGACATCTTGTACTCATCAAGCATGGTCCTTGCCATGTCCAATAGAGTTCTATTCTTCCTCTCCACTACACCATTTTGTTGTGGAGTGTAGGGAGAAGAGAACTCATGCTTGATGCCCTCCTCCTCAAGGAAGCCTTCAATTTGAGAGTTCTTGAACTTCGTCCCGTTGTCGCTTCTTATTTTCTTGATCCTCAAGCCAAACTCATTTTGAGCTCGTCTCAAGAATCCTTTCAAAGTCTCTTGGGTTTGAGACTAATCCTGCAAAAAGAATACCCAAGTGAAGCGAGAATAATCATCCACAATAACTAGACAGTACTTACTCCCGCCGATGATTATGTAAGCTATTGGGCCAAATAAATCCATGTGGAGTAGCTCCAGTGGCCTGTCAGTCGTCATGATGTTCTTGTGTGGATGATGAACACCAACTTGCTCCCTACTTGGCATGCGCTACAAATCCTATCTTTCTCAAAATGAACATTTGTTAGTCCCAAAATGTGCTCTCCCTTTAGAAGCTTATGAAGATTCTTCATCCCAACGTGGGCTAGTCAGCGATGCCAGAGCCAACCCATGTTAGTCTTAGCAATTAAGCAAGTATCGAGTTCAGCTCTATTGAAATCAACTAAGTATAGTTGACCCTCTAACACTCCCTTAAAAGCTATTGAATCATCACTTCTTCTAAAGACAGTAACACCTACATCCGTAAAAAGACAATTGTAGCCCATTTTACATAATTGAGAAACATAAAGCAAATTGTAATCTAATGAATCTACAAGAAAAACATTGGAAATAGAATGGTCAGGTGATATAGCAATTTTACCAAGTCCTTTGACCAAACCTTGATTTCCATCTGTAACACCCGGCTTTAAGGAACAAAGCCAGGTGCATCTCATACATGCGCCAAGAAGACAACACATATAATAACAGAGTGTATAGAGATAAATGTCATAAAACATCAGAGTATTTATTACATAGCGGAAGACTTATTACAAAATGAAATAATAAAGATAAAACGAACTAAGGATCGTTGGCGCCAATGTCGACTGGGAAACGCCACCTAGATCAGATCGAACTCCTCTGTGTTAGGCAGCTCCTCCTGAACCACCTGATCATCTCCTGTGGGGGGTGTGAGACAGCAAGGGTGAGCTCACACATGATCATAGCTCAACAAGTTGTGGGGAACCAGTGGACATAAACTCACAAAGGTGTGAGTTCATGTGATGTGTAAGGCTAATCAAAGATAGGGGTTAAAGCTGAGCATTGCTTTTAAGTAGTTGGTCAAACTTTTATTAGCAATTACTAAGTGTAAGTAAATACCAAACCATAAGTAAAGTAATAGAACAAAATTAATAATAAACCCATGCAATGCAAATGACAAAATTGAATTTAAGTTCCATAATTTAAACATCAGAGAGTCCTGAGCTGCTCATGACCGTGAGCTCGGCTAGTATACCAGTTTTACACTCTGCAGAGGTTGTACCCTTTACCCACAAGTCATGTTACCCATCTGCCAAGGGGTCATGAATCCCATATACCTCTACCTAGGAAGCACGGCAGGGCAACACTACGAGGCCTTTACAAAGTTCCACTAGCTTCCGAAAACCCGCTACAGTTTATGGGAAGATCCAGTAAAGGGTTCCTGGCTGACCGCCATCGCAGCAAAATCAACCAGGGACCTCCCCGCACTGACCTCTCCCCTACTGCCCTTGCCCCTTTCGGGTAAGGTAGTCTTCCACTAGCTTTCCTAATTAGTCAGCCAAGGGGTCCCATTCCTCCCTTGTGGTGGCACGTGGTTCTCAAGTTAAGCTCTATGTTCCAATTAACATTAATGATAACAATATGAACATAAACAGAATAACAACAAGAATTGGAACATAGAGGTAATAAATGATTATCCCAAAACCATATAAAGCAATAGCAAACTACCCAAGTGATTCGGGGGTGAACAAGGTAATGAGATAAACAATCTAGGGTGACCTATTGGGTCCCATCAAAATTAACCTATGCATGGATAAGTGATATTAAAGAACATTATTGGGTAAAAAGTGGTCAAGGGCACAACTTGCCTTCAATGAGCTCCTGCTCAGCTACTTCAACCTGCTGCTCACCAGGATCCTCAGCAACGGGCTCTTCTACTCGCCACAATACAAACAAGCACAGTGCATATAGAGAAATTAACATTACACCAAACATATAAACAAAATGCACAGAGATATTCTACATATTAAAATAAAATCCTAGGAACAGAAATCATATTTTTCTGAGTTATAGATTTTAAGTTATGCATTTTCAAAGGTTTTATGTGCTTTAAATAGGGTTAAGTGATAAATAAATTTCCTTACTGTTTTTATGCCAAAACAGAGTCATTAAGTGCTAGAGAATAAAATTACAAAATTTTAGGAACTGGAATGGATTAATTTGGAGTTAGTATGAATTTTCTATGAATTATTGAAGATTTAGCACTTATTTTTGTATTAAAAATACATTTTCTAATTCATTTACTCATTTTAAAACAGCAGTGGACTGGGCCTCAAATCCAGAGAAACCCAGGGGGCTCGGGGTAAAACTACAGAGACACAGCGCACAGTGGAATTAGGACGGCGGGTTGATTCCTCGATTTTCCAGGGTTTCTTTAACAAAATCGCCACAGCGAAAGGGTATCGGGCCGTTCTGGCCGTTGGATCACACACGGACGGCTCGGATTAGATCCACTCATACCCGAACCGGTACGCATCTACAGCCGTAGGATCCACGATCAACGGCACATATTTAATTTTATCCAGAGCCACCCGATCCATCCGATCGGATATCAACGGCTGACGCGAAACCCACCAAAACGTTACGCGTTTTCTAATCTGAGCCGCACGTTGGGCGATCAACGACCATCGGTTATCGTCTCCGCCCGATGCCTAGACACGGCGGAGCTACCCAGAGCCGCGGCGGAGGCTCGCCGGCGCGCTCGCAATTCTACGCCTAAGTGCCCTAAGTCCAAAATTGAAGGGTGCCACGCAACCAGGAGGTGAAGGCGAATCGTTTGACTAGGTTTCTTACCGGGGTTGGAGTGCCGAGGTACGCAGCCCACGCGGTGGAGCGGATCCGCGGCGGCGATTGTACTCCGGTGACAAATCCAGGGGTCCCTGGTCGCCAATCCCGCACGCTGAGGCCACGGTCGGGTCACACACCGCAGGGCGAAGCTCCCAGGTCCCGATCCGAGGCTCGAACGGCAGCACAAGCGGGGTTCCGCGGCGGCGGGTGAAGCTCTATCCTGGCGGCGGTGATTTTGTGCTCTGCGGGATGAAAGAGTGGTCGGGGTTCCAGGCGATGGGGCGGGGTCTTTACTACTTGTAGCAGCGCGACCGTTACGCGGACTCCGAGATCACCGGAGGGCTCCCCACGCGAGTTGGCGCGGTCAGCGCGGCGAGGATCGCGCGAGCGTCGTTGCGAGGGAGAGAAGACGACCTGACAGCAAGGGCCCGCGTGCCAGTGGAACTGCGTAGGTGGGCACGGGGCAAGCGAATGACAAGCGGGCCCGCATTGTCGGCACCAGATGGAGCGCGAGCGCGGGATGAGTGGGTCACTGGCGAGCGGGTCCCACCTGGCAGTTGCCGGGCGCGCACAGTGAAGCGTAGGAGTGGGCCGCGCGGGTACCGTCCGGAGCTGGGCCGAAAACGGGTAAGCCGGCCCAGTAAGTTCCTTTTTCCCTTTTCTTTTTATATTTTCTGTTTTCTTTTCTTTTACTTTTGAATCTAAGTTTTGAGTTTCAAATTTGTGATGAACTTGCACTCAAATTTTTCTGAGTATATGATTTGGGTAAAGCATTGTGGATCAAATTTATCTATTTATAAGTTTTATTTCTTTGCATTACATAGCATTTTTCTTTCTCTCTTTCCAAATTTTAGCATTTCTTTTAGGATTTAATTTCTCATTTTAATATTTTTCTTGTCACAAAATGCACACAAAAATAAAATATCCAGCATGATGCAACAATTTAGTAGCATATCTTTTTGTTAATTGTTTTTGGACATGGTGTTCACATATGATGATGAATAAAGATCAAACTCACATAAAGAGAAAATGTTTCTCTATTGTTGTTTTATCTAGCAATTACAAAGTGGGTGTTACAAATCCTACCCCCCTTAAAAATAATCTCGTCCTCGAGATTTAAGAAGATCTAGGGAAAAGGTGGGGAAAATCTATGCGAAGCTCTTCTTCTCTTTCCCAAGTTGCTTCATCTTCACTGTGGTGACTCCATTGAACTTTACACATCTTTATCACCTTATTTCTTGTAACTCGAGTCAAGGTATCCAAAATCTTGATCGGGTACTCCGTGTAAGTCAAATCACCTTGAACACTGAGCTCTTCCATTGGTAACTGTTCCTCGGGAACACGGAGACACTTCTTAAGTTGAGACACGTGGAACACGTTATGCACATCCGATAGACTAGCAGGTAACTCGAGTTGGTATGCCATCTCCCCAACTCTTCTAAAGATCAAGAATGGTCCAATGTAGCGAGGGGACAATTTGCCCTTGACTTTAAATCTCCTCATTCCACGTAGTGGTGACACCTTGAGATACACATAATCTCCCTCTTCAAATTCCAGTGGCCTCCTTCTATTATCAGCATAACTCTTTTGCCTGGTTTGAGCCACTCTCAAATTTTCTCGAATTATACGAACTTGTTCTTCTGCTTCTTGAATCAATTCAGGCCCAAAGAACTGTCTCTCTCCAGTCTGATCCCAATATAAAGGAGTCCTGCACTTCCTCCCATATAAAGCTTCAAAAGGTGACATCTTTAGACTGGCCTGGTAACTATTATTGTACGAGAACTCAGCATAAGGCAGGCTCTTATCCCAACTCCCTCCATGCCGAAGGGCACATGCTCTCAACATATCTTCCAAAACTTGGTTTGTCCTTTCAGTCTGTCCATCAGTCTGAGGGTGATAAGCTGTACTAAAATTCAACTTTGTACTCATGTTCTCATGAAAGCTTCTCCAAAACCTTGAGGTAAACTGTGAACCTCGATCAGACACGATCTTCTTTGGTACTCCATGTAAACACACAATCCGAGCCATATATAACTCTGCTAGTTGAGAACCTTTATAAGTAGTCTTCACAGGAATAAAGTGAGCCACTTTAGTCAATCTGTCCACAATCACCCATATAGCATCATATCCTTTCTGGGTGCGAGGCAATCCAGTGATGAAATCCATACCAATCTCTTCCCACTTCCACTCGGGTATCTTCAGTGGATGCAATAATCCAGCTGGCCTCTGGTGTTCAGCCTTAACTCTTTGACATACATCGCACATAGCTACATGTGCAGCTACATCTCTTTTCAATCCATACCACCAATACTTCCGTTTCAAATCCTGATACATCTTGGTACTACCAGGATGAATAGAATAATCCGAGTCATGGGCCTCCTTTAAAATAGTCTCCCGAAGGCTTTTAATATCAGGAACACATATCCTGTCCTTGAACCATATGGTGCCCTGCTCATCTTCCGTGAATTCCGGAACTCGACCTTCAGTAATCAGATCCTTAATCTCTTTTATCTTAGCATCACCAATTTGTCCTTTGCGGATCTCTTGCTCCAGAGTAGGTTCCACATCAATTGTAACTCCTTCAGTATGAGCAACTATCCCCAGGTTAAGTCTCCTGAAATCCTCAACAATCTCATCGGGTAGCTGGGCAACAACAGCTGAATGAACATGCTCCTTGCGACTCAAGGCATCTGCAACCAAGTTTGCCTTGCCCGGGTGATAGTGAATCTCCAAATCATAATCCTTAATAAGCTCCAACCAACGGCGTTGCCTAAGGTTGAGATCCTTCTGAGTGAATATATACTTCAAACTCTTATGATCCGTGTACACTTGGCACTTGGTCCCCATGATATAATGTCTCCAAATCTTAAGTGCATGCACAACGGCAGCCAGCTCTAAGTCATGGGTGGGGTAGTTCAATTCATGTCTCCGCAACTGACGAGATGCATAGGCGATCACATGTCCTTCTTGCATGAGTACACATCCTAAGCCTTGGCCACATGCATCACAATAGATATCAAATCCTTTTTGCAGGTCTGGCATAACCAATACTGGTGGAGACATCAATCTTTCCTTCAATTGATCAAAGCTCTCTTGACATTTCTCATCCCACTTAAATTCTTTTCCTTTTTCCAAAAGCGATGTCATGGGCTTAGCAATCTTAGAAAATCCTTCGATAAACCTCCGATAATATCCAGCAAGTCCTAAGAAACTTCGAATCTCAGTAACTGTAGTGGGTACTCTCCACTCCATTATTTCCTTAACCTTAGCAGGATCCACTGCTATTCCTCCATTAGAAATAATATGACCAAGAAATGGCACTTCACCAATCCAAAACTCGCACTTGCTGAACTTGGCATAGAGTTGATTATCTCGTAGCTTCTGTAGCACCATCCTCAGATGTTCCTCGTGATCACTTTCACTCTGAGAATAGATAAGAATATCGTCGATGAATACCACGACGAATCTGTCCAAGTACTCCATAAACACCTTATTCATCAAGTTCATAAAATAAGCTGGTGCATTGGTTAATCCAAACGACATAACAGTAAACTCATATAATCCATATCTAGTCGAGAAAGCCGTCTTGGGAATATCCGATGGTCTAATCCTCATCTGATGGTATCCCGATCGGAGATCAATCTTCGAAAATACTCTTGCACCTCTCATTTGATCAAATAAATCTTCAATACGGGGCAACGGATACTTGTTCTTCACCGTAACATCATTAAGAGATCTATAATCCACACACATCCGTTGCGATCCATCCTTCTTCTGTACAAACAAGACCGGTGCTCCCCAAGGTGAGGAACTCGGACGAATGTACCCAGCCTCTTGCAACTCAGTTAACTGCTTCTTAAGTTCCTTCAACTCCTCTACGGACATTCTATATGGCCGTTTAGAAATAGGGGCGGTTCCAGGTAAGAGATCAATAACAAACTCAACTTCTCTTTCAGGTGGCATTCCTGGCAACTCCTCTGGAAAGACATCCGGAAAATCTCTAACCACCCGGATATTGTCACCAACAAACTCCTCAGGTATAAAGAACATTGCACGCATAGATGAGGAGGTTACTGCAATGTTAACTTGAAACCTTTCTCCTTTAGTAGTAGTGAGTTCTACGGTACCTCTACCACATGCTATAACGGCCTTTGCCTTTCTTAGCCATGACATACCAAGAATCAAATCTATACTGCTTGACTCCAATATTATAGCAGTAGCTCCAAATTCTCTACCCATAATGGTTAATGTCAATCTACGTGTCATTTGATTCGCCTCAACAGGCCCTTTAGGTGTAATTACTATCAGGGGTTTTCTCATATTTAGCAGTGGTATTTCATTTATGTTGGCATATCTAGCAGACATGAATGAATGTGTAGCACCAGAATCAAATAATATGGTTGCAGGTATTGCATTAACATAAAACATACCAATTACGAGGTCCCCTCCGTCCGGAGTAGCATCAATGCTGACTTGATTAACCTTGGCAATAGAATATCCCTTGCCAGTTCCTGGAGTTTGCTGCATGTTCTGCACTGGAGTAGTAGCGATCCTCTGTGGGCAGACATTTGCATAATGACCAATCTTCCCACACTTGTAACATTGAGTGCCCGGACTCTGTCCTGAAAACTTCGTCGGGGTGCCAGTAGGGGTAGCCTGTCGAGGAGGTGGAGTCCTCAGTGGTGATTGCGGAACTGGGCGTGGTCCTCCGGGTCGAGTCGGTGTACCCTGTGGTGAACTGTAGCGAGGACGAACACTGCTGCTTCCTTGTCCTTGAGATATTGCCTTCCTCTTCAAATCTCCCAGTTGAACACGCTTGTGTTCAATAGCCAGTGCCTTATCAAGCAGCCTCTGAAATGATGGAAATGTGTGTGCCACTAGAGCATACTGCAGTGGTCCATTGAGTCCTTCAATAAAATGCTCCTGCTTCCTCTCGTCTTCAGCAACTTCTTCAGGGGCATATCTGGATAACTGAATAAACTTGTCGCGGTACTCGCTGACTGACATACTTCCTTGCTTCAGCGACAGAAATTCCTTCTTCTTGATCTTTATCATACCAGCTGGAATATGGTAGTTCCTGAATTGTGTACTGAACTCTGCCCAGGTAATAGTATCAGCAGCATCGTGGGCAGCAGTATAAGAATCCCACCAGTCAGCAGCAGGACCAATCAGACGTCCAGAAGCATATAAAACCTTCTCCCGATCAGTGCATTGTGCAATGTTAAGCATCTTCTCAATTGCTTTCAGCCAATCATCCGCATCAAGTGGATCTGGTGAGCTTGCAAATGTAGGTGGCTTATGGCTCATGAACTCCCTATGCTTATCTCGGGGTGGAACTGGTGGTGGTGGTGGAGGCAGTGGTACTTGTTGCTGCTGTTGCTGTTGTTGCATTTGCTGTTGCAGCTGCTGTTGTTGCGCCCTCCTTTCCTGGCGTATCTCATCTCGCTCCTGGCGCAACTCCTGGCGTATATCTTCTCTTTCCTGTCGCATCTCCTGGCGTTCTTGTTGCATCTGGGCACGCATATCAGCCATGGTGTCCGCCATTTGCTGCATCACCGCCATCTGAGCAGCAACCAGTGGGTCAACTCCGCCTGGTGGAGGATTAGGAGGATTCATCCCCGCAGGTTGTGGCTGAGGTTGTCTTCGAGTGTGTTGGTTGGGAGGCAAGTCAATTCCACCACCCCGCCTGGTATTGACCATCTGAGTTAGATACATATGGTAAGAAGATAATAGACAAGGCAGGTATTTACAAATCAGGTTACTTTGGGGGACTTTTTAGCTAAGCAGATTAATATTTTACATATCCTAGCTAATTCAATACCTTATGGTGGTACATACTGAGATGTCCATAGTTCAATCAATCAAAGAAGCAAATCAGGCATTTAGCATCAGCACAATCAAACAACATTTTTAAATAGAGAAAATAGTTTTAATTTTTGTCTTAGGTTCCCTATCTCTTAGAAATATCATAAGGGTAGGGATTCCAAGGTGTGAAATCCATCTTGTCTTAGAGTAGAAAAGGTAAGAAGGATCAGAGTAGAACAGTAGAAGGTGAGACAGGATCAAGATAAGTATAGAAAGAATCAGAGTAAGATAAGTAGGTAAGGGTTGTCCATTTCTATCTAGGTTTCGTCCTACAGTCAACATTTGTTCTGATACCACTTCTGTAACACCCGGCTTTAAGGAACAAAGCCAGGTGCATCTCATACATGCGCCAAGAGGACAACACATATAATAACAGAGTGTATAGAGATAAATGTCATAAAACATCAGAGTATTTATTACATAGCGGAAGACTTATTACAAAATGAAATAATAAAGATAAAACGAACTAAGGATCGTTGGCGCCAATGTCGACTGGGAAACGCCACCTAGATCAGATCGAACTCCTCTGTGTTAGGCAGCTCCTCCTGAACCACCTGATCATCTCCTGTGGGGGGGTGTGAGACAGCAAGGGTGAGCTCACACATGATCATAGCTCAACAAGTTGTGGGGAACCAGTGGACATAAACTCACAAAGGTGTGAGTTCATGTGATGTGTAAGGCTAATCAAAGATAGGGGTTAAAGCTGAGCATTGCTTTTAAGTAGTTGGTCAAACTTTTATTAGCAATTACTAAGTGTAAGTAAATACCAAACCATAAGTAAAGTAATAGAACAAAATTAATAATAAACCCATGCAATGCAAATGACAAAATTGAATTTAAGTTCCATAATTTAAACATCAGAGAGTCCTGAGCTGCTCATGACCGTGAGCTCGGCTAGTATACCAGTTTTACACTCTGCAGAGGTTGTACCCTTTACCCACAAGTCATGTTACCCATCTGCCAAGGGGTCATGAATCCCATATACCTCTACCTAGGAAGCACGGCAGGGCAACACTACGAGGCCTTTACAAAGTTCCACTAGCTTCCGAAAACCCGCTACAGTTTATGGGAAGATCCAGTAAAGGGTTCCTGGCTGACCGCCATCGCAGCAAAATCAACCAGGGACCTCCCCGCACTGACCTCTCCCCTACTGCCCTTGCCCCTTTCGGGTAAGGTAGTCTTCCACTAGCTTTCCTAATTAGTCAGCCAAGGGGTCCCATTCCTCCCTTGTGGTGGCACGTGGTTCTCAAGTTAAGCTCTATGTTCCAATTAACATTAATGATAACAATATGAACATAAACAGAATAACAACAAGAATTGGAACATAGAGGTAATAAATGATTATCCCAAAACCATATAAAGCAATAGCAAACTACCCAAGTGATTCGGGGGTGAACAAGGTAATGAGATAAACAATCTAGGGTGACCTATTGGGTCCCATCAAAATTAACCTATGCATGGATAAGTGATATTAAAGAACATTATTGGGTAAAAAGTGGTCAAGGGCACAACTTGCCTTCAATGAGCTCCTGCTCAGCTACTTCAACCTGCTGCTCACCAGGATCCTCAGCAACGGGCTCTTCTACTCGCCACAATACAAACAAGCACAGTGCATATAGAGAAATTAACATTACACCAAACATATAAACAAAATGCACAGAGATATTCTACATATTAAAATAAAATCCTAGGAACAGAAATCATATTTTTCTGAGTTATAGATTTTAAGTTATGCATTTTCAAAGGTTTTATGTGCTTTAAATAGGGTTAAGTGATAAATAAATTTCCTTACTGTTTTTATGCCAAAACAGAGTCATTAAGTGCTAGAGAATAAAATTACAAAATTTTAGGAACTGGAATGGATTAATTTGGAGTTAGTATGAATTTTCTATGAATTATTGAAGATTTAGCACTTATTTTTGTATTAAAAATACATTTTCTAATTCATTTACTCATTTTAAAACAGCAGTGGACTGGGCCTCAAATCCAGAGAAACCCAGGGGGCTCGGGGTAAAACTACAGAGACACAGCGCACAGTGGAATTAGGACGGCGGGTTGATTCCTCGGTTTTCCAGGGTTTCTTTAACAAAATCGCCACAGCGAAAGGGTATCGGGCCGTTCTGGCCGTTGGATCACACACGGACGGCTCGGATTAGATCCACTCATACCCGAACCGGTACGCATCTACAGCCGTAGGATCCACGATCAACGGCACATATTTAATTTTATCCAGAGCCACCCGATCCATCCGATCGGATATCAACGGCTGACGCGAAACCCACCAAAACGTTACGCGTTTTCTAATCTGAGCCGCACGTTGGGCGATCAACGACCATCGGTTATCGTCTCCGCCCGATGCCTAGACACGGCGGAGCTACCCAGAGCCACGGCGGAGGCTCGCCGGCGCGCTCGCAATTCTACGCCTAAGTGCCCTAAGTCCAAAATTGAAGGGTGCCACGCAACCAGGAGGTGAAGGCGAATCGTTTGACTAGGTTTCTTACCGGGGTTGGAGTGCCGAGGTACGCAGCCCACGCGGTGGAGCGGATCCGCGGCGGCGATTGTACTCCGGTGACAAATCCAGGGGTCCCTGGTCGCCAATCCCGCACGCTGAGGCCACGGTCGGGTCACACACCGCAGGGCGAAGCTCCCAGGTCCCGATCCGAGGCCCGAACGGCAGCACAAGCGGGGTTCCGCGGCGGCGGGTGAAGCTCTATCCTGGCGGCGGTGATTTTGTGCTCTGCGGGATGAAAGAGTGGTCGGGGTTCCAGGCGATGGGGCGGGGTCTTTACTACTTGTAGCAGCGCGACCGTTACGCGGACTCCGAGATCACCGGAGGGCTCCCCACGCGAGTTGGCGCGGTCAGCGCGGCGAGGATCGCGCGAGCGTCGTTGCGAGGGAGAGAAGACGACCTGACAGCAAGGGCCCGCGTGCCAGTGGAACTGCGTAGGTGGGCACGGGGCAAGCGAATGACAAGCGGGCCCGCATTGTCGGCACCAGATGGAGCGCGAGCGCGGGATGAGTGGGTCACTGGCGAGCGGGTCCCACCTGGCAGTTGCCGGGCGCGCACAGTGAAGCGTAGGAGTGGGCCGCGCGGGTACCGTCCGGAGCTGGGCCGAAAACGGGTAAGCCGGCCCAGTAAGTTCCTTTTTCCCTTTTCTTTTTATATTTTCTGTTTTCTTTTCTTTTACTTTTGAATCTAAGTTTTGAGTTTCAAATTTGTGATGAACTTGCACTCAAATTTTTCTGAGTATATGATTTGGGTAAAGCATTGTGGATCAAATTTATCTATTTATAAGTTTTATTTCTTTGCATTACATAGCATTTTTCTTTCTCTCTTTCCAAATTTTAGCATTTCTTTTAGGATTTAATTTCTCATTTTAATATTTTTCTTGTCACAAAATGCACACAAAAATAAAATATCCAGCATGATGCAACAATTTAGTAGCATATCTTTTTGTTAATTGTTTTTGGACATGGTGTTCACATATGATGATGAATAAAGATCAAACTCACATAAAGAGAAAATGTTTCTCTATTGTTGTTTTATCTAGCAATTACAAAGTGGGTGTTACACCATCCCCGAATGTGATAGCTCTTTGGGGATCTTGGTTTTTCTCATAGGAGGAGAACATCTTTTTCTCCCCAGACATGTGGTTTGTGCACCCGCTGTCGATGATCCAACTTGAGCCCCCGGATGCATAAACCTACAAAACAAATTTAGGCCTTGTTCTTAGGTACCCAAATGGTCTTGGGTCCTTTGACATTAGAGACAAGCACCTTGAGTACCCAAACACAAGTCTTGGAGCCCTTGTGTTTGCCCCCAACATATTTGGCAACTACTTTGCCTAATTTGTTAGTAAGCACATAAGATGCATCAAAAGTCTTGAATGAAATGTTATGATCATTTGATGCAAAAGGAGATTTCTTCTTAGGCATTTTAACATGTGTAGAACGCCTAGAGCTAGAAGCCTCATTCTTATAAATAAAAGCATGGTGAGAAACAAAATGAGTCTTCTTTGCATGAATTCTCCTAATCTTATCCTCAGGATAACCAACAGGATATAAAATATAGCCCTCGTTATCCTGAGGCATGGGAACTTTGCCCTTAACAAAATTAGACAATCTTTTAGGAGGGGCATTAAGCTTGACATTGTCTTCCTGTTGGAAGCCAATGCCATCCTTAATGCCATGGCGTATCCCACTATAAAGCATACTACGAGCAAATTTAAATTTTTCATTCTCTAATTAATGCTCGGCAATTTTAGCATCTAGTTTAGCTATATGATCATTTTGTTGTTTAATCATAGCAAGGTGATCATGAATAGCATCAATATTAATGTCTCTACATCTAGTACAAATAGAAACATGATCAACACTAGATGTAGAGGGTTTGCAATCATTTAATTCAACAATCTTAGCATGTAAAATAGCATTCTCATCTCTAAGATTGGTAATAGCATCATTGCAAACATTTAAATCTTTAGCCTTAGCAACTAATTTTTTATTTTCAATCTTAAGGCTAGAAAGAGAGGCATTCAATTTTTCAATCTTAGCAATTAGACTAGCATTATCATTTCTAAGATTGGTAATTGAATCATCACAAATATTTGACTTCTCAACCTTAGAAATCAAATTACCATTCTCAATTCTAAGGTTGGAGATAGTGTCATGGCAAATGCTAAGCTCACTAGTTAATTTTTCACATTTTTCTACTTCCTGATTATAAGCATTTTTAACCTTAACATGCTTCTTATTTTCTTTAATTAGGAAGTCCTCTTGGTTATCCAAGAGTTCATCCTTCTCATGAATAGCACTAATCAATTCATTTAATTTCTCCTTTTGTTACATGTTGAGGTTGGCAAAAAGAGTAAACAAATCATCCTCATCATCACTAGAGTTAGCCTCATCACTAGATGTTGCGTACTTAGTGGAGGATCTAGATTTTACCTTCTTCTTCTTGTCGTCCTTTGCCATGTGGCACTCATGGCCGATGTTGGGGAAGAGGAGGCCTTTGTTGATGGCGATGTTGGCGGCGTCCTCATCGTCGGAGGAGTCAGTGGAGCTCTCATCCGAGTCCCACTCACGACACACGTGGGCGTCGCCGCTCTTCTTCTTGTAGTACCTCTTCTTTTCTCTCCTCTTTCCCTTCTTGTCGTTATCTCTGTCACTATCACTAGACAAAGGACATTTAGCGATAAAATGACCGGGCTTACCACACTTGTAGCAAACCTTCTTGGAGCGGGGCTTGTAGTCTTTCCCCCTCCTTTGTTTGAGGATTTGGCGGAAGCTCTTGATGATGAGCGTCGTTTCCTCATTGTCGAGCTTGGAGGCGTCGATGGGGACCCTACTTGGTGTAGATTCTTCTTTCTTCCCCTCCGTTGCCTTGAATGCAACGGGTTATGCTTTGGGTACGGAGGAGGAGGCGCCTTGCTCGATGATCTTCTTGGAGCCTTTGATCATTAATTCAAAGCTCACAAATTTTCCTATCACTTCCTCGGGAGACATTAATTTATATCTAGGATCACCACGAATTAATTGAACTTGAGTAGGGTTAAGAAATACTAGTGATCTAAGAATAACCTTGACCATTTCATGGTCATCCCACTTGGTGCTCTCGAGGTTGCGCACTTGATTTACCAAGGTCTTTAGCCGGTTGTACATGGCTTGCGGGTCTTCTCCTTGGTTGAGCATAAAACGACCGAGCTCCCCCTCGATCGTCTCCCTCTTGGTGATCTTGGTCACCTCATCTTCCTCGTGCACGGTTTTGAGCATGTCCCAAATCTCCTTGGCGCTCTTCAACCCTTGCACCTTGTTATACTCCTCTCGACTTAGAGAGGCGAGGAGTATAGTGGTGGCTTGGGAGTTGAAGTGCCGGATTTGGGCAACCTCGTCCGAATCATAATCTTCATCCCCTACGAATGGTACCTGCACTCCAAACTCAACAACGTCCCAAATACTAGTGTGGAGTGAGGTTAGATGATGCCTCATTTTATCACTCCACATGTTATAATCTTCACCGTCAAAAACTGGTGGTTTGCCTAATGGAACTAAAAGTAATGGAGTACATTTAGAAATGCGAGGGTAGCGTAGGCGGATTTTACTAAACTTCTTGCACTCATGGCGCTTAGAAGTTACGGACGGCGCGTCGGAGCCGGAGGTGGATGGCAACGAAGAATCGGTCTCGTAGTAGACCACCTTCTTCATCTTCTTTTTCTTGTCGCCACTCCGATGCGACTTGTGAGGTGGTGATTCTTCCTTCTTCTTGTTGCGGGACTCTCCCGATGGAGCCTTCCCGTGGCTTGTAGCGGGCTTCTCGCTGGTCACCATCTCCTTCTTGGCGTGCTCTCCCGACATCACTTCGAGCGGTTAGGCTCTAATGAAGTACCGGGCTCCGATACCAATTGAAAGTCGCCTAGAGGGGGGGTGAATAGGCGGAATCTGAAATTAACACACTTTAAGCACAACTACAAGCCGGGGTTAGCGTTAGAAATATAAACGAGTCCGAAAGAGAGGGTGAAAACAAATCAACCAAGGAAATAGAGTGGATGACACGGTGATTTGTTTTACCGAGGTTTGGTTCTTGCAAACCTACTCCCCGTTGAGGTGGTCACAAAGACCGGGTCTCTTTCAACCCTTTCCCTCTCTCAAACGGTCACCTAGACCGAGTGAGCTTTCTCCTTATCTCATGGGTCACTTAGACCTCGCAAGGACCACCACACACTTGGTGTCTCTTGCCTTGGTTACAAAACACTTGAGAACAAGAAATGAGGAAGGAAGAAAGAGATCCAAGCGCAAGAACTCAAAAAGAACACAAATATCACTCTCTCGCTAGTCACTATTTGATTGGAATGATCTTTGGACTTGGGAGAGGATTTGATCTCTTTGTTTGTATCTTTGAGTGAAGTCTAGAGCTCTTGCATTGAAGGCAATGGCTGAAAACTTGGATGCCTTGAAGTGTTGGTGGTTGGGGGTATTTATAGCCCCAACCACCAAAGTGGCCGTTGGGAGGGGCTGCTGTCGTATGGCGCACCGGACAGTCCGGTGCGCCAGCCACGTCACCCAACTGTTAGGGTTCGACCGTTGGAGCTCTGACAAGTGGGGCCACCGGACAGTCCGGTGGTGCACCGGACAGTCACTGTTCACTGTCCGGTGCTCCTACTGATGCCTGCTCTGACTTCTGCGTGCGCAGGGGCGCACTGTAGCGTTTCACTGTTCCTCTGCAGACGACCGTTGGCGCAAGTAGTCGTTGTCTCCGCTGGCACACCGGACAGTCCGGTGTTACACCGGACAATCCGGTGAATTATAGCGGAGTGGCTCCCCAAATTCCCGAAGCTAGCGAGATCAGAGTTGATCCACCCTGGTGCACCGGACACTGTCCGATGGCACACCGGACAGTCCGGTGCGCCAGACCAGGGCAGCCTTCGGTTGTCTTTTGCTCTTTTTATTTGAACCCTTTCTTAGACTTTGTATTGGTTTGTGTTGAACCTTTGGCACCTGTAGAACTCATAATCTAGAGCAAACTAGTTAGTCCAATAATTTGTGTTGGGCAATTCAACCACCAAAATTCATATAGGAAAAGGTTTGACCCTATTTTCCTTTCACGTGTAAAGCCCTAAAATTGGTAAAGGAAAAGAAAATAATAATATAATAATAATAAAATAAAGAAATAAATACATTTACGATAGGGTATTGAAGATTTTTTTAGGACCTTTGAAAAAATCCATTGGGCTCTCCCTCCTTATATTCAATTGATACTATTAAATTAGTCAAGGAACCTGTAGATAAATAAAGAAGTGTGCATCGCGGGCCGAAGATTTTGTTGCGATGCATTTTATCGAAATTAAGGAGTCATAACTTAAATTTAACCCCGAATTATAAAACAAAAAAAGAAAGGAAATTGTAATAGTCATTTATTATTTCTAGATTTTGAAAATAGAAGGAGAATAAAATAGTGATATTAAAAAAAATAAGATTCATATTCACATTATGCTTAGGTTTAGATTGGGAATCTTAAAATCAAAATTAGAATTCAAATTTGGGATTGAATATCTCAACGTGGGAAAAAATAAATAAATATAAAAGAAAAATGGGTCATTCCTGCGCTTGGGCCTAAACCAAACTGCTCCCGGCCCAGCACCTCCACTTTTATCCCACTCGACCCGCTCCAACTTTCCTCATCTACGGCCCACTCCCTATCGCTGTCACCGACATACCAGGGCCACCGGCCAGCCTCACTCTCCTGTGATGCTCGTGACACTGGCAGGTGGGGCCCATGCTGTTAGTTGCCATCTCCCACCTTCAATAGAACACGCGGAGCTAGCCGCGATGATCGGATCCGCCGCATGGTCGCGCTCTCGCCGCAGATCCTAGAGGTCGTTGAAACGAACACCTGCTCTCAGGTGCCGCAGGATAAGTGGTGGGTCTTTCCTTTCTTTCCCCTCCCCCTCAGCTTGCCTATACCACTGCACCGAGGGATTGCGTGGATCCGGGTATTGGCGTCGCCGTCGCCGCGCTAAGAAATTCGCCGCGACCGCGACCTCGAGACCAACTGGCGGAGTTCACCGTTGCGCGTCGTGCGAGTTTGTACCAGTTTTGGGCACGGATTCGGGCCATCGGGGGGTCAAATCCTCGTTGGCCTTGGTGCGGGTCTCCATCCGCGTGTGGCCGAGTTCGTCTTCACCAGGGATACTAGGTATGAACCCCTCCCGCTCAATTTGCATTCATCTAGAAGCCACGTAGCATCTATCGGCCAAGAAATTGAAGGAATTGGGTGCCTGCCACCACTCCGGCCGCTTGGGGGAAGAGTCGTGGCCGCCCGCCATCGTGGGCAGTGCACCCTGTTTCGTCGCATGCAAATTGGGATAGAAGGGGGTATTCGCTGGCGTCCCTTTGGCATGAATCGTAGTGTGGGAGGAAGAATTTGGGGCTGTGGGCGATCTGTGCTCAGCGAATTTCTTGCCGGAGATCAACTTTGCCACGGATCGACGCCACGCCGTGACCAGTGGTCTTCGTCACACCAACTCTGGTGAGACATCCGCCCTACGATTCGCTTTGGCCTGAGAATTGTGTAGAGCGTTTCGGATTGGGGAGTAGTGCACCAGAGCCATGGAATGTCGCGCGCTGACAAGAGCTCCGTCGTGGTGGCTGGGCGGTGCCGCCGTGCTCCTCTCTTGGGGTAGGGGGCGGGATCTACGCCGTAGGATCGGGCGTCCACGGTTGAGATAGAACTGGGTGGCGTTTTCCTCTTGGGATCATCGTGTCCGTTGGATGGCGATCAAAGGATCAGATTTGTGACCAGTGTCGATGGTTTCTGGTCATGGGATCCAGATCCAAGGGCTCAGGTTGGATACCGGTTCGTTTTAATTGAAGATCTAATCCTGGCGGCTCATTTTCGATCGGACGGCCAGTAGATATCCATACCCCTTCACCCTAGTCTTTTTACACAAGAGACCCTCCACTTATCTAAAACCAACTCAACGTCCTCGCAGAATATCTCTTTATCTAGGGAATCTTGCGTTGTGGCCCCTGTTTATCTGTTTATTTAGTGCCCAGTCCAGAGAATTAGAAAAATCCAGAAAAGTAAATAGGAAATGAATTTTTAATGTAAAATAATCCTAGAACTTGTTTAATCCATAGAAAATTCATATGAACTCCAAATTGATCCATTCCAGTTCCTGTAATTTTGTAATAATGTTGTCCATCACTTTGTGTCTCTGTTTTGACATGAGAAACATATTAAAACATATCTCTTAATTAATCTTATGCGAGGCACATACAACCTTCAGAAATTCATAACTCCTCTGTTTTAACTCTGATTTGATCCGTTCAAGTTGTGTTAGTCTCGTATAAATATTTACTATGCAATAACAGCATTTATTATACCATGTCCCATTCTTTTCTTTATTTAACTTATGTTGGTTAGTCTCGTTAAACTACTTATCATTATAATCTACTAGAATATAATCTATGGTCAATTTATAACTTGTATTTAAGTTGAGATAATTATTTATAGAATAACCTCTCATATGATTTATACTAATTGATTTATAATATAGTTTAACATTTTAATCACATAAATCCTCCATGAAATCATAACTCCTTAACCGTAACTCCGATCTTAGTAGTTCTCGATTCCACGATCTCGTAGCTTCGCGTAGATCATTATTATGTAATATGTTCTTATGTTTGGTGTGATGTTAATTTTGTCTATACCATGTCTGCTTCTATTGCTACGACTAGCAGTGCGGTCACGAGGATTTAAAGAATCACCCTAGCAACTGGAATCTCAAGTGCCAGGCAAGTCGTGCCCTTGATCCACTTTAGTTACCCAATAATATTCTTTATTATCATTATTCATGCATAGGTTTAATTTTAATGGGACCTAATTGAAAGTTCCCTGTGCCCGGGAATAGGATCGCCTAGAGGGGGGTGAATAGGCGAATAATAATTGTCACTTTTAACACTTAAATTCTTACTCTACTCGAAGGCTAGATCGCAATGGAATGAAGGATCCTTCGAGTAGGTCGCAGCAGAATAGAAGATCCTGTCTTAAAATGCCCTGCACTTCAAATATAACTTGTACCACAAATAAGTATTGAAGTGCAGATATAAAAAGTAAGTAAGACAGAGAATCAGCACACAGCATAGAGCAGAGCACACAGACGCAGAGATTTATCCCGAGGTTCGGCCAAGCCTAAAATGCTTGCCTAGTCCTTGTTGGAGTTAGCCACACCTGGGCTTGGAGTCTATTTCAACTCCTTCCTCTGTTTGCTCGGATCTGTCAATATGACAGATAGAGCCTTCCACTATGTTGAGATTGGTTACGACAACGTCGTGGCTGCTTACAGTCTTCTTGACAGCACTCCGACAGAGTAACAGTGCGCTCAAGACTTTGCTCTAGCTCTTTGCAGCACCTCTCCACTCTCTAAAGGCTTATAGCTTTGCCTTCACATAAACTAGAGAGATATACACGAGAGGGGGAGAGAATTGATCCAAATGATGTCTATAATTGTTGGCTGCACTTCACTTCTTGTTGGAGGCGCCTAGGGGTCCCTTTTATAGACCCAAGGGGCCTAGGAGCCGTTGGAATTCCTTTTGGAAGGCAATATTTGCTTTCTGTCGGGTGGCGCACCGGACAGTCCGGTGCACCACCAGACAGGTCCTGTAGCTTGTCTGGTGCGTGATCTCCTTCCATATCGGGCTTAGCTAACCGTTGGAGCAACCGAACTCTTGGCTCACTAGACACTGTCCGGTGCACACCGGACAGTCCGGTGCGCCAACTAACCGTTGGCCTAGGCCACGCGTCGCCCGCTAATTGCGCTGCCGACCGTTTGCGTAGTCGACCGTTGGCTCACCGGACAGTCCGGTGTACCACCGGACAGTTCGGTGAATTATAGCCGCACGCTGCCAGACTTTTCCCGAGAGTGGCCTGTTCACCTGAGTTCAGCCTGGCGCACCGGACACCGGACAGTCCGGTGTGCCAGACTGAGCAGAGTTTTAGCTGCACCGAGCCAAGACATTTTGCAATTCTTTTCTCGCTATTTCTAGCACTTAGATAGAATATGTTAGTACTCAAAAACAATCCACTAAGTCTAGAACCACACCTTGTTCTTGTTTTGCACTTCTTTAGCATTTGGCATGATTGAGATTGATGTTGGACTCATAAACCATCAAGTCAACTTGACTTGATCTAGATTTGCCATTTCTGAGCTCCAACATCCTGCAAAGGTCACATAGAATATCTCCAAACATAGGAACAACCCAAACTAAAGATTAATGTGCACTTAGCTCTTTTGGGCTGCTTCCAGTTCTGGTTTTGACACAGCTTCTCCTTCCAGTGACCTTGTTCACTTCTTGAGCTTGATCTTGAGCCTTATGACTTACACCACATAATTGTAGATGTTACCTCATTGGTTGTAAGTCATGTCCTTATGTAGTGTTCCTTGATGCACCATAACTCTTAACAAGATCAACCTTGACTTTGCAAGTCTTCTTCTTCACCCCTGGCTTTGGGTTCCTGGTCTCCTTGACTTTCTCCCGTGCACTCGGTACCTCGAAGCTCTTCTTGCTTCCATCCTTGGCTTGATCGGTTGTCTCTGAGTCACGCACATCGAGTCTCACTTAAGCAATGTCCATTTTGCTTGTGATGTCCATTATCTATAGACAATCTAGTCTTTGGACCATCATACTTGTTCAATTGTGTTGAACCCTGTTACCTTTGCATTAAGCGCCTGTTCAACACTTAGCACACTTGTTAGTCCTTTAATTGGGTTGTCATCTCAACACCAAAACCCACAAGAGAGCTTTCAATCTCCCCCTTTTTGGTGATTGATGACAACACAATTAAAGCTTACACAATAAAAAGATTTAAAGCACAAATTTTGAATTCTAAGTTTATAGAATGCTCCCCCTAAATATGTGCTTACATTAAAATCTTAACTTTGACCTTATATGCCAAATTGCACATACTTAGGCTAATTTGAAGCATTACTACACCTTAGCACTTGTGGGATGCATTGTCAATAATTAAACCGTGATGCGTATAACACACAAATGCATAGAATCAGAGTTTAAACACCAATTAATGGATATACCACAGGAATATCAACCTACCACTATTCACCATTAAGATACCAATTTAAAGCAATTTAAAGCAATTTAAAGCACTAGAACCACATGAATATCTATTACAGGATAAACACAGTAGATACTAATTGATTCATATCAACGGAAGCACTAATTTTGCATTATCACCATATAATACAACAAGAAACATATGATAAGAATTATTAATAAAACTAACACATTCTTCCTTAAGACCAAGGGAACTCAAGGAAACCCCTTTAAGATAAGCTTTCCTCTCAGGTTGAGGTAAGCTTTAATGCACAAATTCTCCCCCTTTGACATCAAACACCAAAACAATATTCGAGCAAGAACATAGGATGATGTCAAGGGACAGCAAGGTATTAAGCAGGTAAAATACACCACACTAACATTACTCCCCCTTACACATTACACATATGCACCACAAGCATTGGAGGAAAATTAAGATACAAATATGCAAAAGGTCAATAGTTCCTTTTGTACCTTTACCATGTTGTGGTGTACTTTCCATCTTGAAGGTTTAATCTCTAGGGAGCTCCTCCACACTTGTGTCTGATCCTTTATCCTGACCTTTTCTTGTTGCTAAGACACCAACAACTTTAGATACCAATTACTTGACTTGCGGAGGTGCCCAAGTCCTGATTGTTCTATTTCTTGCTCATCATCCCTTTTCCACCTTGAGACTATATAGGATCACTCAAGAAACAGTTAGTCTCAAAAGACACAAATTATGTGTGCTCCCCCTAAAGTTGTGCATCAAATATTTGAATGACTAGCACTTTGCACATTCTAGCGTTCTCAGAACTAGAGGGGATCACAGCATACCTTGGTCTAGGCATAATTGCATCACAAAAAGATACCAATTGAATAGATGACTTATGACTAGTGGAAACAATACATGCCTATAATATTTTAAAAGCAACCTAGGCATGCTTCACACATGATGATCATTGCAACATATATACCAATTGAAAAACGACAAGATTATGCAAAAAAGCATAATGTCTAAGCACACCATGATTAAGAAATATTTTCTTAGGTACACCAAATGAAACAACATTTTAAGACATAAGGTGCCTAAGTCAAGATACTACCAAATGAAAGGCAAGAACATAGCTATGATCACAATCAACGGAACTTCAAGATTTTCAATGAATTTGCATAGTTCCATTCTCCATACCTTTGCCTTTTCCTGAATTGCCATGAGAGCACCAGTTGTCACCAATTTAGGGCTCCTTTTGCTCATGCACCTTATAGCTCAAGAGGGTGCATTAGAGGCACAACACGGATTTCTTGTTTTGGTATACATACAATATTAAGATAAAGTAATCATGTGAACATGGACTAAACAAAACTGTCATGCTTGCACATAGGTTAATCATTAAAAACCATATAGCACGACTTACAAAACGATACAGGTTTATCCATATACACAAAAAGAGTTAATCATGGTGAATACATCAAATGAAAGGCTACCCATTGAATGATTCAAAAGATATAACATATAGAACACACAATCATGATTAAGTAAGCATAATTATGATTTTTGAAATCATGAACCAATGATTGAAAGGTATTCAACATAGGCAATCTCAAAAAGCATAACTACTCCTAGGATAGGTAGCACAACAATCCAACTTAAGATACACGGGTACCGTCCTTTGGAGAGCAAGTTGCAGATTCTCATCAAGGTCCTTTGCTTGGTTCACCAATAATGATTAAAGACCTCTACAACTTATTTAACTTGAGATGAACATGGGATTAGTATTGCACAATAACTCAACCTTGGGTTAACAAATAGACAATAAAGATTAACAACTTAAGCATAGAGTTTGAATTAACCATCTTAAGCTCTCCCATGGTCTCCAGTCCATCTCGAGGCACCTGCATGGTCTAGTTGGCACAGTTTGGTACCCATCTCAGGATGGATCCATAACGATCATCCAAAAGAGCTTTTGGTACCCAAATAGCAATTGTGCTAGTTCTAGGTGATCTCATTACTGATCTAGCACAAGTGTATGGTTTGGGTCTCCTAAGCGAATAAGGTTGAGATAAATTTACTTGCTTAGGAACCTTACCCTTTTTACATACCTTGGATAGATGACTATGCTCACCACACATGTAGCAAAAGCGTTGCTTAACCTAACATGACGCTTGTTGTTTGTCTTCTTTCTTAGTGGGGGTCATCCCGGAGAGTACACGTGCTTGATTTTTCATGAGCGGACAAGAAGTGATCATATGGTCCTTGTCATTGCATCCGAAGCATCTCCTCAGCCCTTCATCCTTGTCGTTGTATGGACACGACGTAATGAGATGTCCTGACTTATTGCACTTAAAGCACCTCCTTTTTCCTTTTCTCTTTTTGTTCTTGGATGACATAGAGAGATGGTCAGTGCAAACAACATGACTGATTGAATCTTTACCTTTTTCCTTGTTCATGTTGATTTCTTCATTTTTTGCTTTAGGAACATCCTTCTTATGGAGCTTAACACTTGCTGCAGTTTCTACCATCTCAAGCTTCTTCACCACGCACCTGTGGATATCTTGAGAAGGTTGAGCAATGCGTCTTCTCCTTAGTTGCTTTGTTTTCTTGTTCTTTTCTTTATTGATGAGCACTTTTTCCTTTGATCCTGCAGCTTGATGCTCATTCAAAAGTTGGCTTTCTTTTGAGAAACAGGGGTTAGCACATGGTGATATATTATCTAAATGTGCACGTGTGCAATAATGAGGTTCACATGAATTTAGGTTCGCGATTACAACCTCATGAGCAACATCAAGCATGATATGTCTATCCAAGAGATTATCATGATAATAAGACAATAAATCATATTTTTCAGTAAGAGCAAGGTTATCATGACTTAACAATTCTACTTGCCTCTCAAGCATGGCATTATCCATTTTAAGTTGAGCAACACAAGATAAAGCATCATCATTATTTCTTTGCTCAATTAAAACTGAATCATATCGTTGGACCAAATCATCATGAGAGCACTTTAGCTCCTCATGTTCTTTGGTCATCTTCTCTAGGCTGTCGTTGGTTTTGATGAGAGTCTCCTCTATCCTAAGAAGCGTCTCGCCTTGTTCCTTGTTCCTTCTCAACAGCTTAACCAAGAGCACTTTGTCTTCTTTGTTGAGATGGGTCTAGAAACGGCGAATCTCCTCTTCTTCCACATCGTCGGTTTCATTTTCCTTGTCATTATTATCAGTGGAAGCAAAACAGGAAAATGTACCTTGTGGTGATGTAGACTCATCCTCGCTATCATCCGCATATTCCTCCTTATCATTTCCATCATCTCCACTCTCATTGTTAGCAACAAGACATGTATAACTGGTGGGAGATGAACCTGTTGGTGAGGTGGATCCACCGCTTGGTGTCCATCGTTCTTGTTCTTCTCCCTTGGACAAGTTAGTACTACCAGCAATAGAGGGAGTAGAAGCAGTGCATATGGACTTAAAAATTTTCAACTTAATTTTAGTCCATAGATCATGAGCATCAACAAATAAATCACTATCACTACTCATGATGGCAAAATAGGCACCTCTAGAAAGAGAGTCAACTAAGATGTTGCAAGCATGGTGATTGAGAGACAGACATCTTAGTTCAGCACTAGAAGGTTCTCTACTAAAATTAGAGGGAAAAATACTTCTACTAAAGATATGTCTCAAATCAGGATCAATATGCATGAAAGCATTATAAATAGAGATAGACCAGGATTTATAATTAGAACCATCGCCTAGAAGAAGTTCTAAAGTTATCTCTTGTGACGACATCGTCATCTCCGGACGGCTAAGCCCACATTAGAGAGGCCTGCCTTTGATACCAATTGAAAGTTCCTTATGCCCGGGAACAGGATCTAGATGTCGCCTAGAGGGGGTGAATAGGCGAATAATAATTGTCACTTTTAACACTTAAATTCTTACTCTACTCGAAGGCTGGATCGCAGTGGAATGAAGGATCCTTCGAGTAGGTCGCGGCGGAATAGAAGATCCTGTCATACAATGCCCTGCACTTCAAATATAACTTGTACCACAAATAAGTATTGAAGTGCAGATATAAAGAGTAAGTAAGACAGAGAATCAGCACACAGCACAGAGCAGAGCACACAGACGCAGAGATTTATCTCGAGGTTCGGCCAAGCCTGAAATGCTTGCCTAGTCCTCATTGGAGTTAGCCACACCTGGGATTGGAGTCTATTTCAACTCCTTCCTCTGTTTGCTCGGATCTGTCAATATGACAGATAGAGCCTTCCGCTATGTTGAGATTGGTTATGACAACGCTGTGGCTGCTTACAGTCTTCTTGATAGCACTCCGGCAGAGTAACAGTGCGCTCATGACTTTGCTCTAGCTCTTTGCAGCACCTCTCCACTCTCTAAAGGCTTATAGCTTTGCCTTCACACAAACTAGAGAGATATACACGAGAGGGAGAGAGAATTGATCCAAATGATGTCTACAATTGTTGGTTGCACTTCATTTCTTGTTGGAGGCGCCTAGGGGTCCCTTTTATAGACCCAAGGGGCCTAGGAGCCGTTGGAATTCCTTTTGGAAGGCAATATTTGCTTTCTGTCGGGTGGCGCACCAGACAGTCCGGTGCACCACCGGATAGGTCCTGTAGCTTGTCCGGTGCGTGATCTTCCATATCAGGCTTAGCTAACCGTTGGAGCAACGGTACTCTTGGCTCACCGAACACTGTCCGGTGCATACCGGACAGTCCGGTGCGCCAACTAACCGTTGGCCCAGGCCACGCGTCGCCCGCTGATTGCGCTGTCGACCGTTTGCGCAGTCGACCGTTGGCTCACCGGACAGTCCGATGTACCACCGGACAGTCCGATGAATTATAGCCGCACGCTGCCAGACTTTTCTCGAGAGTGGCCTGTTCACCTGAGATCAGCCTGGCGCACCGCACACTGTCCGATGCACCACCGAACAGTCCAGTGTGCCAGGCTGAGCAGAGTTTTGGCTGCACCGAGCCAAGACATTTTGCAATTCTTTTCTCGTTGTTTCTAGCACTTAGACAGAATATGTTAGTACTCAAAAACAATCCACTAAGTCTAGAACCACACCTTGTTCTTGTTTTGCACTTCTTTAGCATTTGGCATGATTGAGATTGATGTTGGACTCATAAACCATCAAGTCAACTTGACTTGATCTAGATTTATCATTTCTATGCTCCAACATCCTGCAAAGGTCACATAGAATATCTCCAAACATATGAACAACCCAAACTAAAGATTAAGGTGCACTTAGCTCTTTTGGGCTGCTTCCAGTTCTGGTTTTGACACAGCTTCTCCTTCCAGTGACCTTGTTCACTTCTTGAGCTTGATCTTGAGCCTTATGAATTACACTACATAATTGTAGATGTTACCTCATTGGTTGTAAGTCATGTCCTTATGTAGTGTTCCTTGATGCACCATAACTCTTAACAAGATCAACCTTGACTTTTCAAGTCTTCTTCTTCACCCCTGGCTTTGGGTTCCTGGTCTCCTTGACTTTCTCCCATGCACTCGGTACCTCGAAGCTCTTCTTGCTTCCATCCTTGGCTTGATCGGTTATCTCTGAGTTACGCACATCGAGTCTCACTTAAGCAATGTCCATTTTGCTTGTGATGTCCATTATCTATAGGCAATCTAGTCTTTGGACCATCATACTTGTTCAATTGTGTTGAACCCTGTTACCTCTGCATTAAGCACCTGTTCAACACTTAGCACACTTGTTAGTCCTTTAATTAGGTTGTCATCTCAACACCAAAACCCACAAGAGAGCTTTCACTAATAGGTCACCTTAGTCTGTTTATCCTGTTTACCATGTTTACCCCTGAATCATTTGGGTAGCTTTGTTATTGCTTTAAATGGTTTTGGGATAATATTTCATTATATCCATGTTCCAATTATTTTGTTATTCTATTTATGTTCATGTCAAGATCATTAATGTTAATTGGAACATGGAGCTTAACTTGAGAAACATGTGCCACCACAAGGGAGGAATGGGACCCCTTGGCTAACTAATTAGGAAAGCTAGTGGAAGACTACCTTACCCGAATGGGGCAAGGGCAGTAGGGGAGTTGCATGCAAGTAGGTTCTTGGGTTGATTTTGCTGCGATGGCGGTCAGACGAGGGATTCTTGCAAGTGCTCTTCCCATAAACTGTAGCGGGTTTTTGGAAGCTAGTGGAACTTTGTAAAGGCCTCGTAGTGGATCCCTAGCCATTCACCTCGGTAGTGTCTAAGGGCCCTGCAAACCCTGGCGACATGGGAAACACGACTTGTGGGTAAAGGGTACGACCTCTGCAGAATGTAAAACTGGTATACTAGCCGAGCTCATGTCAAGAGTAGCTCAGGACTCTCGCATGATTAATCTATGGAACTTAAATTCAATTCGTCATATGCATTGCATGGGATTTGTTATTAATTTTGTACTAGTATTATTATTATGGTTTGGTATTTACTTACATCTAGTAATTGTTAATAAAATTTTGACCAACTTATTAAAAGCAATGCTCAGCTTTAACCATTCTCTTTGGTAAGCCTTACACTTCACATGATCTCCCACATTTGGTGAGTTCATGTCACATTATTCCCCACAACTTGTTGAGCGATGAACATGTGTGAGCTCACCCTTGCTGTCTCACACCGCCCACAGGAGAAGAACAGGTGGTTCAAGTGGAGCCACACAACAAGGAGTTCGATTCGATCTAGGTGGTGTCTCCCAGTTGACTTCTGGCGCCAAGGATGGATTTTAGATCCTTGTATATTTATCTTTTATTTTGTAAGACTTCCGCTATGTAATAAATACTCTGATTATATTGTGACATTTATCTCTATACACTCTGTTATTATATATGTTGTCTTATTTGGTGCATGTATGAGATGCACCCGGCTTATCCCTTAAAACCGGGTGTGACAGAAGTGGTATCAGAGGAAATGTTGACTGTAGGACGAAACCTAGATAGAAATGATAAAACCATTACCTACTTACCTTACTCTGATTCTTTCTATACTTTTCTTGATCCAGTCTCACCTTCTACTATTCTACTCTGATTAACCTCACCTTTGCTACTCTGGTTCTTTCCTAAACTTATCTTAGTCTTTTCTTAACTATCTCCGCTTTACTCTGATTATTCTTACCTTTTCCCTCTAAAAACAAATGTGGATTTCACACTTTGAAATACTGTGCCTAAAGTGACCTTTAGGACTAGGAGACCTACTCTTAGGAACAAAAACAAAACTATTTTTATAGGTATCTATACGCTTGAGTGTTTGTTCTTATGGTACTTGTTTGATTTGGATCTTTGATTGAGTGTGATAAGTCGTGGAGTAATGTCCACAATTACATCTACATATACGTATAGTTATAAATAAATAAAATTCATGAAATAACTAAACAACTTAGATTATCCTCCATTAAAGTGTATCTATTTTATATAGATCCCTCCTATCTCAAAAGACTCACTCTTACTATAATGGATCCCTCTTAACCTAAAGGAATCTATCTTATCCTAATAGATCCATCTTATCTTAAAAGATACTCTCTTACCTTAATAGACTCATCTCATCTCGAAAGGATACTCATCTTATATTGAAAAGATCTTATGTCATCTGAAAGTCGCCTAGAGGGGGGTGAATAGGGCGAAACTGAAATTCTCAAAAATAATCACAACTACAAGCCGGGTTAGTGTTAGAAATATAATAGAGTCCGCGAGAGAGGGTGCAAAACAAATCGCAAGCGAATAATGAAGTGAGACACGCGGATTTGTTTTACCGAGGTTCGGTTCTCTCAAACCTACTCCCCGTTGAGGAGGCCACAAAGGCCGGGTCTCTTTCAACCCTTACCCTCTCTCAAACGGTCCCTCGGACCGAGTGAGCTTTCTCTTCTCAATCACTCGGAACACAAAGTTCCCACAAGGACCACCACAAGATTAGTGTCTCTTGCCTCAATTACAAGTGAGTTTGATCGCAAGAAAGAATCAAGAAAGAAGAAAGCAATCCAAGCGCAAGAGCTCGAAAGAACACAAGCAAATCTCTCTCTCTAATCACTAGGGCTTTGTGTGGAATTTGAAGAGGATTTGATCTCTTTGGTGTGTCTAGAATTGAATGCTAGAGCTCTTGTAAGTAGTTGAGAAGTGGAAAACTTGGATGACTTGAATGGGGGGTGGTTGGGGGTATTTATAGCCCCAACCACCAAACTAGCCGTTTGGTGGGGCTGTCTGTTCGATGGTGCACCGAACAGTCCGGTGCACACCGGACATGTCCGGTGCCACAGCCACGTCACCAAAAGCCGTTGGGTTCGACCGTTGGAGCTCTGTCTTCTGGGCCCGCCTGGATGTCCGGTGCGCCAGTATGGGCGTGCCTGACCTCTGCGCGCGCAGCGCGCGCATTTAATGCGTCGCAGGTAACCGTTGGCGCCGAAATAGTCGTTGCCCCGCTGTTACACCGGACAGTCCGGTGTACACCGGACAGTCCGGTGAATTATAGCGGAGCAGCTTCAATGAATTCCCGAGGCTGGCGAGCTCCGGAGGCCGCTCTTCCTTGGAGCACCGGACATGTCCGGTGTACACCGGACAGTCCGGTGAATTATAGCGGAGTTGCCTCTGGAATTTCCTGAAGGTGACGAGTTTGAGTTGGAGTCCTCTGGTGCACCGGACATGTCCGGTGGCGCACCGGACAGTCCGTTGCGCCAGACCAGAGGTGCCTTCGGTTATCCCTTGCTCCTTTGTTTGAACCCAATACTTGGTCTTTTTATTGGCTAAGTGTGAACCTTTGACACCTGTATAACTTATGCACTAGAGCAAACTAGTTAGTTCAATATTTGTGTTGGGCAATTCAACCACCAAAATTAATTAGGGACTAGGTGTAAGCCTAATTCCCTTTCAATCTCCCCCTTTTTGGTGATTGATGCCAACACAAACCAAAGCAAATATAAAAGTGCATAAATGAACTAGTTTGCATAATGTAAGTGCAAAGGTTGCTTGGAATTTAGCCAATATAAATACTTACATGATGTGCCTGGATTGTTTCTTTGTTTTTAACATATTGGACCACATTTGCACCACATGTTTTGTTTTTGCAAATTCTTTTGTAAATTCTTTTCAAAGTCCTTTTGTAAGATAGTCAAAGGTAAATGAATAAGATTTTTGCAAAGCATTTTCAAGTTTTGAAATTTTCTTCCTTTGTTCCAAATGCTTTTCCTTTGACTAAACAAAACTCCCCCTCAAATAAATTCTCCTCTTAGTGTTCAAGAGGGTTTTAAGATATCAAGTTTTGAAAATACTACTTGCTCCCCTTTAGAACACAAAGAAATACCAATTTGAAATTTTCCAATTGAAAACCATTTAGGGTGGTGGTGCGGTCCTTTTGCTTTGGGCTCATACTTTCTCCCCCTTTGGCATGAATCGCCAAAAACGGATACTTTGAGTGAGATATAAGCCCTTTCCTAACTACTTTCTCCCCTTTGGCAAATAAAACATATGAGTGAAGATTATACCAAAGACGGAGAGTGATGCGGAGCGACGGCGAAGGATGAGTAGTAGAGTGGAGTGGAAGCCTTTGTCTTCGCCGAAGACTCCAATTCCCTTTTAATATACCTATGACTTAGTTTGAAATACACTTGAAAACACATTAGTCATAGCATATATCAAAGAGACATGATCAAAGGTATATTTATGAGCTATGTGTGCAAGTTTAGCAAAAGAAATTCCTAGAATCAAGAATGTTGAGCTCATGCCTAAGTTTGGTAAAAGATTGTTCATCAAGTGGCTTGGTAAAGATATCGGCTAATTGATCTTTAGTGTTAATGTATGAAATCTCGATATCCCCCTTTTGTTGGTGATCCCGAAGAAAATGATACCGAATGGCTATGTGTTTAGTGCGGCTATGCTCAACGGGATTATCCGCCATGCGGATTGCACTCTCATTATCACATAGAAGAGGAACTTTGGTCAATTTGTAACCATAGTCCCGTAGGGTTTGCCTCATCCAAAGCAATTGCGCGCAACAGTGGCCTGCGGCAATATACTCGGCTTCGGCGGTAGAAAGAGCGACCGAATTTTGCTTCTTTGAAGCCCAAGACACCAAGGATCTTCCCAAGAACTAGCAAGTCCCCGATGTGCTCTTCCTATTAATCTTACACCCTGCCCAATCGGCATCCGAATAACCAATCAAATCAAATGTGGATCCCCGAGGGTACCAAAGCCCAAACTTAGGAGTATAAGCCAAATATCTCAAGATTCGTTTTACGGCCGTAAGGTGGGATTCCTTAGGGTCGGATTGGAATCTTGCACACATGCAAACGGAAAGCATAATGTCCGGTCGAGATGCACATAAATAAAGCAGTGAACCAATCATCGACCGATATACCTTTTGATCCACGGACTTACCTCCCGTGTCGAGGTCGAGATGCCCATTGGTTCCCATGGGTGTCTTGATGGGTTTGGCATCCTTCATTCCAAACTTGGTTAGAATGTCTTGAGTGTACTTCGTTTGGCTAATGAAGGTGCCCTCTTGGAGTTGCTTCACTTGAAATCCTAGAAAATACTTCAACTCCCCCATCATTGTCATCTCGAATTTTTGTGTCATGATCCTACTAAATTCTCCACAAGTAGATTCGTTAGTAGACCCAAATATAATATCATCAACATAAATTTGGCATACGAACAAATCATTGTCAAGAGTTTTAGTGAACAAAGTAGGATCGGCCTTGCCGACTTTGAAGCCATTAGCAATAAGGAAATCTCTAAGGCATTCATACCATGCTCTTGGGGCTTGCTTGAGCCCATAAAGCGCCTTAGAGAGCCTATAGACATGGTTAGGATACTCACTATCTTCAAAGCTGGGAGGTTGCTCAACGTAGACCTCCTCCTTGATTGGTCCGTTGAGGAAGGCACTCTTCACGTCCATTTGGTAAAGCTTGAAGCCATGGTAAGTAGCATAGGCTAATAATATGCGAATGGACTCAAGCCTAGCTACGGGTGCATAGGTTTCACCAAAATCCAAACCTTCGACTTGTGAATACCCCTTGGCCACGAGTCAAGCTTTGTTCCTAGTCACCACACCATGTTCGTCTTGCTTGTTGCGGAAGACCCACTTGGTTCCTACAACATTTTGGTTAGGACGTGGAATTAAATGCCATACCTCGTTCCACGTGAAGTTGTTGAGCTCCTCTTGCATCGCCATCACCCAATCCAAATCTTGTAGTGCTTCCTCTACCCTGTGTGGCTCAATAGAGGAAACAAAAGAGTAATGCTCACAAAAATGTGCAACACGAGATCGAGTGGTTACCCCCTTATGAATGTCGCCGAGGATGGTGTCGACGGGGTGATCTCGTTGTATTGCTTGGTGGACTCTTGGGTGTGGCGGCCTTGGTTCTTCATCCTCCTTGTCTTCATCATTTGCATCTCCCCCTTGATCATTGCCGTCATCTTGAGGTGGCTCATCTCTTGGATCTTCTCCTTCATCAACTTGAGCCTCGTCCTCATTTTGGGTTGGTGGAGATGCTTGAGTGGAGGAGGATGGTTGATCTTGTGCATGTGGAGGCTCTTTGGATTCCTTAGGACACACATCCCCAATGGACATATTCTTTAGCGCTATGCATGGAGCCTGTTCTTCACCTATCTCATCAAGATCAACTTGCTCTACTTGAGAGCCGTTAGTCTCATCAAACACAACGTCACAAGAAACTTCAACAAGTCCTGAGGACTTGTTAAAGACTCTATATGCCCTTGTGTTTGAGTCATATCCTAATAAAAAGCCTTCTACAGTTTTAGGAGCAAATTTAGATTTTCTACCTCTTTTGACAAGAATAAAACATTTGCTACCAAAAACTCTAAAATATGAAATATTTGGCTTTTTACCGGTTAGGAGTTCATAGGATGTCTTCTTGAGGATTCGGTGTAGATATAACCGGTTGATGGCGTAGCAGGCGGTGTTGACCGCCTCGGCCCAAAACCGATCCGGTGTCTTGTACTCATCAAACATGGTTCTTGCCATATCCAATAGAGTTCGATTCTTCCTCTCCACTACACCATTTTGTTGTGGGGTGTAGGGAGAAGAGAACTCATGCTTGATGCCCTCCTCCTCAAGGAAGCCTTCTATTTGTGAGTTCTTGAACTCCGTCCCATTGTCGCTTCTAATTTTCTTGATCCTTAAGTCGAACTCATTTTGAGCCCGTCTCAAGAATCCCTTTAAGGTCTCTTGGGTATGAGATTTTTCCTGCAAAAAGAACACCCAAGTGAAGCGAGAATAATCATCCACAATAACTAGACAGTACTTACTCCCGCCGATGCTTATGTAAGCGATCGGGCCGAATAGGTCCATGTGTAGGAGCTCCAGTGGCCTGTCACTAGTCATGATGTTCTTGTGTGGATGATGAGTGCCAACTTGCTTCCCGGCTTGGCATGCGCTACAAATCCTGTCTTTCTCAAAATGAACATTTGTTAATCCTAGAATGTGTTCTCCCTTTAGAAGCTTATGAAGATTCTTCATCCCAACGTGGGCTAGTCGGCGATGCCAGAGCCAACCCATGTTAGTCTTAGCAATTAAGCATGTGTCGAGTTCAGCTCTATCAAAATCTACCAAGTATAGCTGACCCTCTAGCACACCCTTAAATGCTATTGAATCATCACTTCTTCTAAAGACAGTGACACCTACATCAGTAAATAGACAGTTGTAGCCCATTTGACATAATTGGGATACGGAAAGCAAATTGTAATCTAAAGAATCTACAAGAAAAACATTGGAAATAGTATGGTCAGGTGATATAGCAATTTTACCCAATCCTTTGACCAAACCTTGATTTCCATCCCCGAATGTGATAGCTCGTTGGGGATCTTGGTTTTTCTCATATGAGGAGAACATCTTCTTCTCCCCTGTCATGTGGTTTGTGCACCCGCTGTCGAGTATCCAACTTGAGCCCTTGGATGCATAAACCTACAAAACAATTTTAGTTCTTGACTTTAGGTACCCAAACGATTTTGGGTCCTTTGGCATTAGAAACAAGAACTTTGGGTACCCAAACACAAGTCTTGGAGCCCTTGTGTTTGCCCCCAACAAACTTGGCAACTACCTTGCTGGATTTGTTAGTAAGCGCATATGATGCATCAAAAGTTTTGAATGAAATAGCATGATCATTTGATGCACTAGGAGTTTTCTTTCTAGGCAACTTAGCACGGGTTGGTTGCCTAGAGCTAGATGTCTCACCCTTATACATAAAAGCATAGTTAGGGCCAGAGTGAGACTTCCTAGAATGAGTTCTCCTAATTTTGCTCTCGGGATAACCGGCAGGGTACAAAATGTAACCCTCGTTATCCTGAGGCATGGGAGCCTTGCCCTTAACAAAGTTAGATAAATTCTTTGGAGGGGCATTAAGTTTGACATTGTCTCCCGTTTGGAAGCCAATGCCATCCTTGATGTCAGGGCGTCTCCCATTATAGAGCATACTTCTAGCAAATTTAAACTTTTCATTTTCTAAGTTATGCTCGGCAATTTTAGCATCTAATATCGCTATATGATCGTTTTGTTGTTTAATTAAAGCCATGTGATCATGAATAGCATCAACATCAATATCTCTACATCTAGTACAAATAGAAGTGTGCTCAACGGTAGATGTAGAGGGTTTGCAAGATTTTAATTCTACAACCTTAGCATGCAACATATCATTCTTAGTTCTAAGGTCGGAAATAATAGTATTGCAAACATCAAAATCTTTAGCCTTAGCAATCAAATTTTCATTTTGTACTCTAAGGCTAGCAAGAGAATCATTCAATTCCTTAATCTTAGCAAGCAAATCATCATTATCATTTCTAAGATTGGGAATTGAAGCATCACAAACATGAGAGTCAACCTTAGCAATTAATCTGGCATTTTCATTTCTAAGGTTGTCTATAGTCTCATGGCAAGTGCTTAGCTCACTAGACAATTTTTCACATTTTTCAACTTGTAGAGCATAAGCATTTTTAACCTTAACATGCTTTTTATTTTCCTTGATTAGGAAGTCCTCTTGGGAGTCCAAGAGATCATCCTTCTCATGGATGGCACTAATTAATTCATTTAATTTTTCTTTTTGTTGCATGTTTAGGTCGGCAAAAAGGGTACGCAAATTATTTTCCTCATCACTATCATTATCATCACTAGAGGATTCATATTTAGTGGAGGATTTAGATTTAACCTTTTTCCTTTTGCCATCCTTTGCCATGAGGCACTTGTGGCCGACGTTGGGGAAGAGGAGTCCCTTGGTGACGGCGATGTTGACGGTGTCCTCGTCGGAGTCCCACTCCCGGCAAACATGGGCATCGCCGCCCTTCTTCTTGTAGTACTTCTTCTTTTCTCTCCTCTTTCCCTTCTTGTCGTCGCCCCTGTCATTGTCACTAGACATAGGACATTTTGCAATAAAATGACCGGGCTTACCACATTTGTAGCACACCTTCTTGGAACGGGATTTGTAGTCCTTCCCCTTCCGTTGCTTGAGGATTTGGCGAAAGCTTTTGATGATTAAAGCGATCTCCTCATTGTCGAGCTTGGAGGCGTCAATTGGTTGTCTACTCGGTGTAGACTCCTCCTTCTTCTCCTCCGTCGCCTTGAATGCCACGGGTTGTGCTTCAGACGTGGAGGGTTCATCAAGCTCGTTGATCTTCTTTGAGCCCTTGATCATACATTCAAAGCTTACAAAATTCCCGATTACTTCCTCGGGAGTCATTAGTGTGTATCTAGGATTACCACGAATTAATTGAACTTGAGTGGGGTTAAGGAAAATAAGAGATCTTAGAATAACCTTAACCACCTCGTGGTCGTCCCACTTCTTACTCCCGAGGTTGCGCACTTGATTCACCAAGGTTTTGAGCCGGTTGTACATGTCTTGTGGCTCCTCCCCTTGGCGAAGACGAAAGCGACCGAGCTCCCCCTCGATCGTTTCCCGCTTGGTGATTTTGGTGAGTTCATCACCCTCGTGCGCGGTCTTGAGTAAGTCCCAAATCTCCTTTGCATTCTTCAACCCTTGCACCTTGTTGTATTCCTCCTTGCTTAGAGAGGCGAGGAGTATGGTTGTAGCTTGGGAGTTGAAGTGCTCGATTTGGGCCACTTCGTCCGTATCATAGTCTTCATCCCCTATAGATGGTAGCTGTGCTCCAAACTCAACAACATTCCATATACTTTTGTGGAGTGAGGTTAGATGAAATTTCATTAAATCACTCCACATAGCATAATCTTCGCCATTAAAGGTTGGCGGTTTGCCTAATGGAACGAAAAGTAATGGAGTATGTCTAGATGTACGAGGATAGTGTAAGGGGATCTTACTAAACTTCTTGCGCTCTTGGCGCTTAGAAGTTACGGACGGCGCATCGGAGTCGGAGGTCGATGTTGATGAAGTGTCGGTCTCGTAGTAGACCACCTTCATCATCCTCTTGTGCTTGTCGCCTTTCCGATGCGACTTGTGGGAAGAAGATTTTTCCTTCTTCTCTTTGTGGTGTGAGGAAGAAGATCTTTTCTCCTTCCGTTTGGAGGAGTCCTTCTTCTCCTTCCTCTTGGTGCGGGACTCTTCCGATGAAGTGCTCCCTTGGCTCGTAGTGGGCTTGTCGCCGGTCTCCATCTCCCTCTTGGTGTGATCTCCCGACATCACTTCGAGCGGTTAGGCTCTTAATGAAGCACCGGGCTCTGATACCAATTGAAAGTCGCCTAGAGGGGGGGTGAATAGGGCGAAACTGAAATTCTCAAAAATAATCACAACTACAAGCCGGGTTAGTGTTAGAAATATAATAGAGTCCGCGAGAGAGGGTGCAAAACAAATCGCAAGCGAATAATGAAGTGAGACACGCGGATTTGTTTTACCGAGGTTCGGTTCTCTCAAACCTACTCCCCGTTGAGGAGGCCACAAAGGCCGGGTCTCTTTCAACCCTTACCCTCTCTCAAACGGTCCCTCGGACCGAGTGAGCTTTCTCTTCTCAATCACTCGGAACACAAAGTTCCCACAAGGACCACCACAAGATTGGTGTCTCTTGCCTCAATTACAAGTGAGTTTGATCGCAAGAAAGAATCAAGAAAGAAGAAAGCAATCCAAGCGCAAGAGCTCGAAAGAACACAAGCAAATCTCTCTCTCTAATCACTAGGGCGTTGTGTGGAATTTGGAGAGGATTTGATCTCTTTGGTGTGTCTAGAATTGAATGCTAGAGCTCTTGTAAGTAGTTGAGAAGTGGAAAACTTGGATGACTTGAATGGGGGGTGGTTGGGGGTATTTATAGCCCCAACCACCAAACTAGCCGTTTGGTGGGGCTGTCTGTTCGATGGTGCACCGGACAGTCCGGTGCACACCGGACATGTCCGGTGCCACAGCCACGTCACCAAAAGCCGTTGGGTTCGACCGTTGGAGCTCTGTCTTCTGGGCCCGCCTGGATGTCCGGTGGCGCACCGGACATGCACTGTAGATTGTCCGGTGCGCCAGTATGGGCGTGCCTGACCTCTACGCGCGCAGCGCGCGCATTTAATGCGTCGCAGGTAGCCGTTGGCGCCGAAATAGTCGTTGCCCCGCTGTTACACCGGACAGTCCGGTGAATTATAGCGGAGCAGCTTCAATGAATTCCCGAGGCTGGCGAGTTCCGGAGGCCGCTCTTCCTTGGAGCACCGGACATGTCCGGTGTACACCGGACAGTCCGGTGAATTATAGCGGAGTTGCCTCTGGAATTTCCCGAAGGTGACGAGTTTGAGTTGGAGTCCTCTGGTGCACCGGACATGTCCGGTGGCGCACCGGACAGTCCGGTGCGCCAGACCAGAGGTGCCTTCGGTTATCCCTTGCTCCTTTGTTTGAACCCAATACTTGGTCTTTTTATTGGCTAAGTGTGAACCTTTGACACCTGTATAACTTATGCACTAGAGCAAACTAGTTAGTTCAATATTTGTGTTAGGCAATTCAACCACCAAAATTAATTAGGGACTAGGTGTAAGCCTAATTCCCTTTCATCATCCTAATAGATCTAACTGACCTCAAAAGATTCTACCTTATCTTTATGGATTCATCTTGCCCTAAATAACATATTTATCCCACTCTAGAATAACAACCATGAGCTAATCCAAAATTTATCTAGATCTTATCTAGTCTAAAATAATCATATCAATTTATTCTAGATCTGATCCAATCTAATAGGTTAATCTAACCTAATGAAGTCTAACCTTAAGTTGAGCTCACCTAAGGTCAGTCACTTAACCAGTTAATAGTGGTAAAGTAATTAGACTCTACTCCTATAGAACATGTTTTATTTTAGTTCACGCTGCACTAAGTTAAGAATGACCGACCAACTCGGCCTTATGCAACTACTTTAACCAACCGATGGTTGCATAACCCCTCTGTTTTAACCTAACAGAGATTCTAACCTACCTACACTATATAATCCATCCTATCTTAAAAGATTCTAGCATATCCTAATAATATGTTATCCTACCCTGGTAGAACTATCTAACTTAAACTAAGTTTAATCCAGTTATATCCAATCTAATCTAGACCCTACCTAATCTAATACGGTCGAATCTATGTTACAAGTATTAACTAAACCATATTCCTATAACTGGGTTTTAAATCTAAAATGGTGTCTTAAACCAACTTGTCCGTGAAACCATGACCTAGCTTATGTTATTGGTTGCCCAACTCATTTATCCCGAAGGCAAAGTAAAACTCTATTTACTCCAACTACCCTGTGTACCCGTAATTGTTATCCCAGCTTAGATAATGGCATCTAACACCACGACCGATGGTTCTTAAATCAGATCCAAGAGGAAGGTTAACCTCGACAATGAAAGATGCAAGTAATAGATCTTCGGATGAATTAAGATCCACCATCCAGAATAAAATTCTCCCTTACCTAACTTTCTTTTACCCCCGAACCTTCTCTACACTCACCTAATAGCTAAATTTTTTTGAGGTACCCTTGTTTTCTAAGCCTCACCCGCTAGTGGCATAAAAAAGAATTTTAGGTGTATAAAAGAAATATATATACTTGAACTTCATAAAGATAATGTTAGCTTGATATGCTTAACTAAATGATATTCTTAAATAGGAGCATAGAATCTAGTGTGATCCAATCCAATGTGGTCTGCTTAAACATATTAGTGGTACTTGGACCCTCCTAGCCAGGTGTAGACCAACTTAACCATGAGTATAAGAGCTAACCCAACCCATAATGTCATGACGAATTGCATAATCTATCTATCCCCACCTAACATCAAACAAACTTTTAACCTACAACAGGTATACTATCTCATCTTGACAAAATGCTATCCTACCTTTGGATATTCACCATATACGACTAGTTACCCCGATTTGGACATAAATCAAAGATTAAGCCCTACTAAAGAATCTTCAAATCATAACCAACTACTAGCTTATTCATTCCGCTTATCGAATAAATTCCCTTGCAAAACTATTTTGTCATATGCTTCTAACTCTCATGGTCAATACTAGGAAGGAAAGATTATCAGACAACAACAAACAGAAATGAATCCTCCAAATCCTCCACCGGTTGGAATGGATCAAGTGGTTGCCGCCCAAAGGCTGGTAATACAACAATTGACAGACATGGTGACCAAAATGCAAAATCAGATAAGACAAGATCGTGAGGAAATCCGTCAGGTCCGTCTGGAGATACGTAAAGAAATACGGCAAGCACGGTTGGAAAGACAACAACGACAACAACAACCTCCTCCACCACCACCAACTCCATCAAGCTACATAAACATAAATATAAATTATTACTATTTGTAAGATCTAAATGTTGCTTTAGTTAGTAGATGGTATGATACTATTTTAGGAGGAATAATAAGGTCTAAGTGACCCCATGTGTTGCTAATAAATTATGCATCATGCCAAGATTTTTTATTTGTGCATATGCGTTGAAACAATATGAGTATTCACCCTTTCCTTACAAATCTCGAAGACGAGATTTCTGTTAAGAGGGGTAGGATTTGTAAAGCCCTAAAATTAGTAAAGGAAAAGAAAATAATAATAATATAATAATAAAAAATGAAGAAATAAATACATTTACGATAGGGTATTGAAGATTTTTTTAGGACCTTTGAAAAAATCCATTGGGCTCTCCCTTCTTATATTCAATTGATAGTATTAAATTAGTCAAGAAACCCGTAGATAAATAAAGAAGTGTGCATCGCGGGCCAAAGATTTTGTTGCGATGCATTTTATCGAAATTAAGGAGTCATAACTTAAATTTAACCCCGAATTATAAAACAAAAAAATAAGAAAGGAAATTGTAATAGTCATTTATTATTTCTAGATTTTGAAAATAGGCGGAGACTTCTCTCGAGGCCGAGGCTGGGGGTCGGGCGAGGCGGAGACCTCCTCCCGAGGCTGGAGCCTGAGGTCGGGCGAGGCGGAAACCTCCTCCCGGGGCCGGAGCCTGAGGTCGGGCGAGGCGGAGCTTCCTGTTGCGCCCGAGGTCGAACTCGGTGGTTGATCGTGACTTGTTGTCAGTCTTTGCCTAGGTGGTTGACACGACAGTCGGAGCAGGGCGAGCGGCGCTGTTTTCCTGTCACATCAGACAGTAAAGAAGAGGGGCAAAGTGACTGCGGTCACTTCGTCCTGGCCGACTGAGGCGCGTGTGTCAGGATACGGCATCAGGCATCCCCTGCATTGAATGCGCCTGCGAAGCGGTCGGTTGGTGAGGCGGTCTGGCCAAGGTTGCTTCACAATTAAGCCTGCTCGAGCCGGGCTTCGGGAGAGCCGAGGGGGCGCCCGCTGCCTGAGGAGGCCCTCGAGCAAGGTGTGAACTCGTCTGGGACTACTGCTCCAGCCCGAGGCTGGGCTCGGGTGCGATCGCGTCCCTTGGGTAGATGAAGCCTTGTCTTGAACCGCACCCGTCAGTTGGTCTGAGGGTGTTTACCAGCCATGATTAGGAGCGTTACGGGTACCCTTAATTATGGTACCCGACAGTAGCCCCCGAGCCTCGAAGGGAGTGTTGGTACTCGCTTGGAGGCTTTTGTTGCATTTTCGGTGAGGGGACCGGTCTTTCTCGATTTTTGCCTTGTTCTGGTGGGTGCGCGCGAGCGCACCCGCCGGGTGTAGCCCCCGAGGCCTCAGAGGAGTGGTTTGACTCCTCTGAGGTCTGAATGCTTTTCGTGGTGCTTCGGCCGGTCTGATCATTCCCTCATGCGGCCTAGCCGTAGCCCAGGTGCGTGGTCGGGTTCCGAGTTATCAAGCTGATTTGTTGACGCTGTCAACAGTTTTGGGCGTAGCCGGGTGCGAGAGCAGCCCCTGAGCCTCTGCACGGAGCGAGAGGACGATCAAGGACTTTCCCGACTTTTATCATATGCCCCTGCATCGCCTTTCCGCAAGGAGGAGGGGGGAAAGCGCCATGTTGCCCTCGGTGGGCGCTGAACATGGTGTTTCCAGTGAGCTGCTAATGGGTGATCCGAGTGGACGCCCGTGCCCCGTTCGTTAGGGGTCGGCTAGTGGCCCAGAGATGCGCTCCAAAAGTACCTGCGGGTGATTCGCCGGACCCAGACCCCTTCGACAGGGTCCGAGGGCTCGATGCCTCCCTCCGGTGGGATTCCGTTACAAATCGTTCCCGCCGGTCTCGGAAATGTCCTAGGGTACCTCGGGAGCGTAGCCCGAGCCTCGGCCATGTATCGGACGTACCCAGAGTCATCCCTCACTCTGCGTGCTCTGGGGCGACTGTCGAACCCTTCCGAGGGGCCAGCCTACGAACCCCTGATCAGTAGTGGGCACGGAGTCTGAGCGCTGTGGGGCGGCTGTCGAACCCTTTCGAGGGGCCAGCCTTCGAACCCCTGATCAGTAATGGGCTTGAAGTCCGAGTGCTCTGGGGCGGCTGTCGAAACCCTTCCGAGGGGCCAGCCTTCGAACCCCTGATCAGTAGGAGGGCTCGGGGCCCGCTTCCTTCGCCGAGAAGGATCCTTTCCACAACATCCCCTTTCCCGGTCCCTGTAGCAAGAGAGAGAGAGAGGAGGAGGAGGGGAAGGATATGAATTTAAATAAGGTGGCGCACCTTTTTTGTCGCGGTCATTATGGCGAAGGCGAAGCGACGCCCGCCTCGCCTGCCAGAGGTGTCGCCTGCTCCGCCGGGGAGTTAATGCAACGGGACGGGCGATTCGCGTGGCGCCCGTTGTGCATGCGAGCCATTCGAGGAACGGGGCACGAGTGCGTCGTCTTCACGCCGTGGGAGAGGGCTCTCCCGTCGCTTCAGGAGGGGACGCGAGCCTGCAGGCGACTTGACCGCTGCTTCCGCTCGTCTGTCGCTGCAGTTACTGCTAGCTCACTTTTGACCATGCCAACCGTCGTGCCTACCCTGCGGCTGACTGACCCGTGGTCGTCGCCTTTAATTGGCACTGTTGGGTCATGCGTAGGGCTACCTTGAGTCGCGGTACTGGTTCCGTAGTCGAGGAGGCGCAGCATTGGCGCGAGTAGCGGTGTAGATTCTTGCACGTCGTAACCGGCACGCCAGTTACATGACATGCGGGCCCGCTTCCTTTGCGCTGGTCCGTCGGATGTGGTCGAAGCCGAAAGGGCACACAGTTGCGGTGCAGTTGGATGCCTGTCGCGTGGCAGTCCACCCTTTCGACCACCGGTTTCTGCGAAGATGGGAGAGCGCCCGTAACCGCGGGACGGTTACATGCCTCGCGTGCGGCGGTTCGCCTTCTTCGTGCTTTGGATCAGCTCATATGACGTGTGGGTCCCAACCCCCGTGTCGTAGGGGGAGAACCCTAGAGTATGTCAGTGGAGACTTCGCCCGTGATGCTAAGGGGTGCAAGTGAGGAGGTCTGCCTATAAAAGGGGAATCGACCCCCCGGGCCGTGGCCATGCCTTCATTTTCCCCTCATGCATTGCGCCCTTCCACCTTTCGAGCCCCCGGACGGGGTGCACCAGCGTCGCCTTGCTCTTGCTGTCGTTGGAGGAGCGCGGACTCATGGAGATCGGCACCTTTTAGCCATCGCTCGGCTTCAAGGATTTTTGTCGAGCAGCCCAGCTGCATTCCCTCACCAATGGGTAGTTTGGTGGGGAGAAGCAAGCCGGGCTGCGGCCTCCGCCCCGCCCTCAGCTTCAAGGATCTTCGTCATCCGGGCTGGGGCGGAGGAGCGCACCGAGTGGGGGGTTGCCTCCACGTGGGCCGGTGACCCTTTTCTTCCCCCAGCGTTTGGGGGAGAAAGGCATCCTCCAGCCCTGCGGAGGCGTCCTCCAGCCATGCGGGGAAGGCGAACTGCTGCTTCCTGGATAGGGTGCAGCTTTCCGTCCTTCGTCCGGGCGGCGGTCGTGCCGCGCGCGGGCCGGCCACGTCCAGGTCCTCCTCGCACCGTTAGCCGCGCCGGGGGTCGCCCAACACGTCGTACGCCGCGAGGGCGGTGCTCGTGTTTTGGGGTGGCCTCGGCAAGGACGGGAGTGTGGACCTGCCGGTGCGCTTTGGGGCGGCAGCTGTTCGCTGACGTGGTGTCGGTGGGTTCAATCCCACGGTCGGCGCCCTCCGACTCTTCGGCCTCAACGGCTTGTCCTCGCCCCTCGTGTGGGGGCGTGGGCGAGGGCATCTTCACAGCAGTGTTTGTCCTGAGGTCATCGCTGCAGCTGTTTAGCCACCCAAGGTGGAGGTCGTTGTCTCTGCTGCTGCAAAGGTCGTCGGCAAGCCGCTTGGAGTTCGTCATCCCGCGGGCCCCCTGGTGTGGAGGTTGTTCGGGCCTGCGGGAACGGAACCGGAGTCCCGTTTGTAAGGGGATATACTGGGTTTTTGCCGGAGCAAAATGTAACCGCTTCAAGTACTTAGACATTTGTCGTAGGTCGGGAGAACCACCGAGGGTTCTGCCGACGTCTAAGTCTGTGTAGCATAGTTACCCCAAGTATATGTGTTGTTCTTTGTGGCTGTCGAGGCCTGAACATTTGGGTATTTCGAGTATAAAGCTGTGTTTCTTCCTCATTCCGAGCACTGGGACTTGCCTATTGGCTAGCCAAACCACTTAACCGAGCGTGAGTTGCCTTTCACGGAAGGTGACGAGTGAGGTATCCGTATCCCGGAGGCGTAGGAGTCCCTCGGCTCGGTCGGCCTTGCCGCTCTAGGCCTCTCTTGCTCAGTTTTTAGAACCCTCGGCCGCTCTGCGACGAGCCGGAGTCGGAGGCAGTGGTGTTAGCGCGGACAGAGGCGGAGTCGGCTCGGAAAGAGGCTTCGTTGGCCCGGGAGCTGGTGTCTTCCCAGGCCGAGGAAGATGTGGTAGCAGCCGCTGGATCTTGGCCAAGACATCCACTGGCGCGGTGCTGGTGCCCTCCCTTGGGTGAAGGTCCCTTCGCCCGGGTCGCCGTCCGAGGCCGGGCCAGGTTCCACCGAGGGTGGAAACAACACGCCGAGGGTGCTGCTGCTCCCCCTGCCGATGCCCGAACCTGCAGGAACAGTTTGTCTGTAGCATGCGCATGTTTTTTCGCGGCCGCCGAGGCCTAAACACTTTATCGTCGTGTTAAAAAGCTACGTCTTCTTTCCTCTTGTTTTGAGTATCACGACTTGTCTGTCAGTAGCAGAATCGTTTATCCAAGCGAGAGTTACTTCTCGCGGAAGGTGATGAGTGAGGTATCCGTATCCCAGAGGCATAGGAGTTCCTCGGCTCGGTCGGCCTTACCGCTTACGTGCACTCTCATTTGGTCGTAGGATTCCGTTATTGATACAGTCGAGAAGGCACGAAAGTTGTTTTCTACCCGAGTGTTTGGACTTGTTCGGTAGCAGGATCGCTTATCCGAGCATGAGTTACTTCTCGCGGAAGGTGATGAGTGAGGTATCCGTATCCCGGAGGCGTAGGAGTTCCTCGGCTCGGTCGGCCTTGCCACTTACGTGTACTCCCGTCATTTTCAGGATCCCGCTATCGATACAAAAGCCGAAAGCACGAAGGTCGTTTTGGTAGAAAATTTTTCCGAGGAAAATTTTGACGCAGAGGGGGTTCCCCCTTCTAGCCCCCGAGGGAGGGTCGGGCTTTGCTGAGGCAAGGCCGACCCTTCCTTGACGGTTAGACTTTGTGTATGTAAACGAGGTACATGAACGACTTAAAACATCTTAAGGGTAGAAGCGACGTAGCTGTTGGATGTTCCAAGCGTTGCTGTAGACCTCGCCTTGGTCGTTGGCCAGCTTGTATGTTCCAGGCTTCAAAATCTTGGCGATGATGAAGGGCCCTTCCCAGGGAGGAGTGAGCTTGTGGTGCCCTCGGGCGTCCTGTCACAGACGAAGCACCAAGTCTCCCACTTGGAAGCATCGGGGCCGAACGCTTCGGGCGTGGTAGCATCGCAGCGACTACTGGTACCGTGCCGAATGTAGTAAGGCGATGTCCTGTGCCTCCTCGAGCTGGTCCAGCGAGTCCTCTCGGCTGGTCTGGTTGCTTCGGTCGTTGTACGCCCTGGTCCTCGGGGAGCCGTATTCTAAGTCCGTGGGGGGGACGGCCTCGGCCCCATAGACTAGAAAAAACGGTGAGAAACCTGTGGCATGGCTTGGTGTCATCCTCAGACTCCAGACTACCGAGGGTAGCTCTTTCATCCACCGTTTGCTGAACTTGTTAAGGTCGTTGTAGATCCTCGGTTTGAGTCCCTGCAAAATCATACCGTTGGCACGCTCCACCTGCCCATTCGTCATGGGATGAGCTACGGCGGCCCAATCCACACGGATGTGGTGGTCGTCGCAGAAGTCTAGGAACTTTTTTCCGGTGAACTGCGTGCCATTGTCGGTGATGATGGAGTTTGGGACCCCGAATCGATGGATGATGTTGGTGAAGAACGCCACCGCCTGCTCGGACCTGATGCTGGTCAAGGGTCGGACCTCGATCCACTTGGAGAATTTGTCGATGGCGACCATCAAGTGCGAGAAGCCCCTGGGTGCCTTTTGCAAGGGACCGACGAGGTCTAGACCCCACATAGCAAACGGCCAGGTGATGGGTATCGTCTGCAAGGCCTGAGCGGGCAGATGCATCTGCTTTGCGTAGAATTGACACCCCCGGCAGGAGCGTACAATCCTAGTGGCGTCGGCCACCGCGGTTGGCCAGTAGAAACCTTGTCGGAAGGCATTTCCCACGAGGGCTCGAGGTGCTGCATGGTGGCCGCAAGCCCCCGAGTGTATTTCTCGCAACAGCTCCTGTCCTTGGGCGATAGATATGCATCGTTGGAGGATGCCCGAGGGGCTGCGGCGATAGAGTTCCTTTTCATCACCCAGCAAGATGAATGACTTGGCGCGTCGAGCCAGCCACCGAGCTTTGGTCTTGTCGAGGGGAAGCTCTACTCGGAGGAGATATTCTAGGTGCGGGGTCTGCCAGTTCGGATCTGGCGTGACCCCATTCTGTTCCTCCTCGACGGGCAAGGCCTCTTCCTCGATGACCGAGGGTACCTCGGGCTCGACCGAGGGTACCTCGGGCTCGGGCGCGTCGTCGATCTTGACGGATGGTTGATGTAGGTATCTGGAGAAGACGTCCGGGGGAACCGTCGTCTGCCCCGAGGCTATCTTCGCCAGCTCGTCCGCAGTCTCGTTGTACCGTCGGGCGATGTGGTTGAGCTCCAGCCCGTAGAACTTGTCTTCCAGGTGCCGGACTTCATTGCAGTAGGCTTCCATCCTCCGGTCACGACAGTGGGAGTTCTTCATGACTTGGTCGATGACAAGCTGTGAGTCGCCACGAGCGTCGAGGCGCCGGACCCCTAGCTCGACAGTGATGCTTAGCCCATTAACCAGAGCCTCGTACTCGGTCACGTTGTTTGATGCCGGAAAATGGAGGCGAATGACGTAGCGGAGATGCTTTCCGAGGGGTGAAACGAAGAGCAAGCCAGCGCCTGCCCCTATTTTCATGAGTGACCCATTGAAGTACATGGTCCAGAGCTCGGGTTGGATTGGAGTTGTCGGTAACTGGGTGTCAGTCCACTCAGCCAGGAAGTCTGCCAAGACCTGGGATTTTATGGCCTTTCGAGGAGCGAATGATAGCGTTTCGCCCATGAGCTCCACTGCCCACTTTGCTATCCTACCCGAGGCCTCACGGCACTGGATGATCTCCCCCAGGGGGAAGGATGACACCACAGTCACCGGATGAGACTCGAAGTAGTGTCGCAACTTTCGTCGTGTCAGAATCACTGCGTAGAGCAGCTTCTGGATTTGTGGGTAGCGGACTTTGGTCTCGGAAAGCACTTCGCTGATGAAGTAGACTGGCCTCTGGACGAGCAGTGCATGCCCTTCTTCTCGTCTCTCGACCACGATCGCGGCGCTAACCACCTGAGTGGTTGTGGCTACGTAGATCAAGAGGGCTTCTCCCATAGCGGGGGCACCAGGATGGGTGTATTTGTAAGGAGCGCCTTAAGGTTTCCGAGGGCTTCCTCAGCCTCGGGGGTCCAAGTGAAACGCTCGGCCTTCCTTAAGAGGCAGTACAGAGGCAAACCTTTCTCGCCAAGGCATGAGATGAAGTGGCTCAGAGCCGCAAGGCATCCCATGACCCTCTGTACTCCTTTCAAATCTTTGATCGGTCCCATGTTGGTGATGGCCACGATTTTCTCTGGATTGGCCTCGATGCCCCGCTCGGAGATGATGAATCCTAAGAGCATGCCTCGGGGGACTTCGAAGACACACTTCTCGGGATTGAGTTTCACGTCTTTCGCTCTCAGACACTTGAATGTCGTTTCAAGGTCAGAGAGGAGGTTGGAGGCTTTCTTCGTCTTGACAACGATGTCATCGACGTAGGCCTCGACCATTCTGCCGATGTGCTCTCTGAACACGTGGTTCATGCACCTCTGGTAGGTGGCGCCTGCATTCCTCAAACTAAATGGCATTGTAGTGTAACAGTACATGCCAAAAGGTGTGATGAAAGAAGTCACGAGCTGGTCGGACTCTTTCATCTTGATTTGGTGATAGCCTAAGTAGGCATCGAGGAATGACAGAGTTTCGCACCCAGCAGTGGAGTCCACAATTTGATCGATGCGAGGTAGAGGGTAGGGAACTTTCGGACATGTTTTGTTTAGACCAGTGTAGTCTACACACATCCTCCATTTCCCATCCTTCTTCCTTACAAGAACAGGGTTAGCTAACCATTCGGGATGGAATACCTCTTTGATGAACCCTGCCGCGAGTAGCTTATGGATCTCCTCGCCTATGGCCCTGCTCTTTTCTTCATCAAAACGGCGCAAGGTTTGCTTCATGGGTCGGGCTCCAGCTCTGATGTCCAGTGAGTGCTTGGCGACATCCCTCAGTATGCCGGGCATGTCCGAGGGACTCCACGCAAAGACTTCGGCGTTCGCGCGGAGAAAGTCGACGAGCACTGCTTCCTATTTGGGGTCGAGCTCGGAGCCGATCCGGACTTTCTTGTTGGCATCGTTGTTGGGGTCAAGAGAGATGGACTTGACCGCCTCAACTGGTTCGAAGTTGCCGGCATGCCGCTTCACGTCGGGCGCCTCCTTGGAGACGCGTTCCAGGTCGACGATGAGGGCCTCAGACTCGGCGAGGGCCTCAGCGTACTCCACGCACTCCACGTCGCATCCGTACGCGTGGCGGTACGTGGATCCGATGGTGATGATCCCGTTCGGGCCCGACATCTTGAGCTTGAGGTAGGTGTAGTTGGGAACGGCCATCAACTTGACGTAGCATGGTCTTCTAAACACCGCATGGTAGGTTCCTCGGAACCCGACGACCTCGAAGGTGAGAGCTTCCTTTCGGAAGTTGGAGGGAGTCCCGAAGCAGACGGGTAAATCGATCCGTCCTAGGGGTATGTTGGGGGCCTTCGTCCTCCGAAGGTCCTCAAAAACAAGATTTGACAATATTTTCCAAGCGAATTATATGAACAGGTATTCTCAGACTCAGATCATGAACATGGAGTACGGACAGGATGAAGCTTAAGCCAGACGAAAAGAAGGTTGATGAAGGACGAGTTGGTTACCATGCTGTACGAAGGATGGCGCGCAGCTGAAGCTATACGCAGGAAAGCTTCGTCGCGATAACAGAACGGGGAACCGACATAAAGATGAAAAGACTACTCAAGCCTTGACAGACTCCCATAGGTCATTAGCAAATGTAATGGACATGAATGTAATTTTACATGGGCTGCGTCTCATGTCTATAAATAGATGAACAGTATTCCCGTACTGTTCACGCTGACTTGGCATTTTGCTTTTGCGTCATCCTTGTACTTTTGCCTTCCTGCAGTCCGAAGGTACCTTTGTAATTTGAAGTCATTTCTATTTTTACATAGTAATAAAATAGAAATGACATTGTGATAAAATTTAGATGTTTACATTACTTTTTATGTTATGCATAAGTTCTTCGTTATAATTTATCGTGCTTACGAAGATATATTGTTTATGACCTTCGTCCGGAGCACATTATATCCCGAAGGGAAATAATGTTTCAAAGGACGAAGGACCTTATCATTTAACACTTTTATGTTGCCTTGTTCTTAATCCGAAGCATTTGAGAACAAGTCACCAACATTGGCGCCCACCTCCGGTGAACTCACTTCCACTTTGAGTTTTTTGAACACCTTCGGAAGCCATAGACCTTCGTTATGGCGCCGAAGAAGGCTTCAGCGACTAGGGCTGTAGCTCTGCAACCACTGGACCCCAACCAGGAGACTGTCTCTCTTCGGGAGGCCCGAAGCCAGAAGAGGAAGGCCGTCAGCCCGACGCTTCAGGAGGATGAGCTAGACCAAGAGATCAGGGATATGGAGATGCTTCATCAACAGGTACAAAGGAAGAAGGAAAAGATAGCCAGGCTAGCTGAGCTGCAAAGACAGATAGACGAAGCTTCCGAAGAAGTTCGCCATCTTACTCACGATGAGCAGAACAGAAGGCCTCAACAAAAAGACCTTCATCAGGAGGGCTTCTTCAACGAAGATGACTGGTATGACAATTTCCATCATGGAAATTTTGTTTTCGATGATGCTTCTCCCCTGTCCGCTGAGCTGCAGGCTACACCTTGGCCTCCAACCTACAAGCCACCCCAGCTTCCCATGTTCGATGGCCATTCAGACCCGAAGCAGTTTTTGATGAGCTACGAAGCAACAGTGTCTTCGTATGGTGGCAATGCGGCAGTCATGGCAAAGTCTTTTGTTATGGCTGTCAGGAATGTTGCTCAGACCTGGTATTCCTCCCTTCGACCAGGAACGATCACTTCATGGCAAAAGCTGAAGGACATGTTGTTAACCAGTTTTCAAGGCTTTCAGACGAAGCCGGTCACTGCTCAAGCCTTGTTCCAGTGCACTCAGGATCATGAAGAATACCTTCAAGCGTTTGTCAGAAGGTTCTTGCGTTTGAGGGCGCAGGCTCCAACGGTGCCCAATGAAATTGTCATCGAAGCCATGATCAAGGGGCTTCGTCCTGGACCTGCAGCTTAATACTTTGCTAGGAAGCCTCCTCAGACTCTGGAGAAGCTGCTCCAAAAGATGGACGAGTACATTCGTGCCGACAATGATTTTCGCCAAAGAAGGGAGGAGGCTTTCAGATTTTCTGAAATGACCAGGGGCTTCGAAGGAAGATTCTATCCGAGTCATGTCAGATCCATCCACAACTCTACTCAAAATGATGATAAGGGGAGTCAGCAGAACAGACCGCAGTGCTCCTCACAGGCTTCGGGGCAACAGCAAACTTTCTTCCGGCCACCAGCTCCAAGAGGCAGAGGCGCCAGGGGCTTCGGCGGAAGATTTGGAGATCAACCAAGGAGGGTATTTTGCTTATTCTGTGGTGAAAACAAGGGCCATACCACCAGGATGTGCCATGTTACCATCCAGAAACAAAAGGAGCTAGCAGAAGCTGCAGCGCAACAGGGCCAGCCGAAGCAGGTCATGCACACTGCTTCGTACCATCAGCCTTACATCCCGGAATACGTGGGCAATCACCCTGCAGTTTCCGTAGCTTCGGCGAGTCAACCTCAAGCTTCATGGCAACAGCCTCCGCCTCCACCTCCGCTGCAACAAGGCCAACAGCCGGAAGGGAGCCAATATGTTCCACACCAAAGGAATCTCAGGGAGCACTCTAAAGCTCACACAGTCAATAGTACTGTGCCAGAGTCGAAGCACATTTATTGACAAATATCCTACTTTGATAGCAGTCTTTTCCGTTTAGTTCTATTTTCTGTGTAATAAAGAACATTTCAGTTTTCATATAATAGTTTCGTGGTTGGTTATGAGGAAAACCTATTTTCTCCATAGGCTTAAGTTGCTGAAGCTTAAAAATTTGCGGTAACAAGGAGGACCTTCGAATTATTAAAAATCCTTCGAAGCAACAAAAAGTCGTTCTAAGGAACGCAGAGTAAGTTGCTGAAGTTACAAAAAGCCGTTCCAAAGGGAGCGCAGTGTAAGTTTTTTGCTCCAAAGACGTTCCTAAGGGAATGCAGAGCTTACAGCGAAAAGTCAACGCTGATACCGCCTAAGTAAAACGAAGAAGCTCCAAAGACGTTCCTAAGGGAATGCAGAGCTTACAGCGAAAAGTCAACGCTGATACCGCCTAAGTAAAAGGCGAAGAAGCTCCAAAGACGTTCCTAAGGGAATGCAGAGCTTACAAAGATATTTTGTGTGTATCTTCGGAACAAACGTCATTTACATAACATAACATCATCACATCATTTTGCATAGCATAAGCATCATACATCATGTTGCATGTGGCAAAAGAAGGGGACACAGTATCAATCTTCGAAAGGACGCTTTGAGAAAGTGAAAATTGTGTAAAGTCACGAGGGAATACAATGATGATTTTCGGAATACAGCTTCGGAGAATGTTTTCACGAAGCGTGGACGCGATTCATCAGAATAGTATTAACGGAGAATGTCTTCTTCACGAAGCATGAAAAGAAGGGAAGGTGTTTTTTCGCCGAAGGCTCAAAAATGGTATGTATGTAGAATTTCATGCATCGTAAAGAATTGAATAATGAAAAGAGACTTGTATATTACATTCAAATGTACATAATATTACATAGATCACACCTCAAATGTTTTTTCTAATAACATCTAGTTTTCTCTTAGTACTACTTCGGCAGCTTCATTTAGAAGTTGTTCAACAACTTTATCCATGATAGCTTCGGCCATTTCTTTAATTTCGTCATCCCCTTTCGTGTGAGGGTCAGCAGACGATCCAGCAGGTTCTGAGGGAAGAGAATATTTCTACATTACTATAACAAACCACGAACAAAGTTTGAAATAAAAATTACAACACAATAAGAACGACTAATTAATACCTATTTGCCCTTCGGGCTCTGTACTCTTTTCAGCAATTTCTGTCACTTTCCTAGCATCATGGATCCCTTTTTCACTCCTTTGAATAATTTCTTGCGCCATTTCTCGGCCGCCGTTGTCCCAGATATCAGTAAAGAATTTACCACCAACCATGCTTGCTTCGCCCGAGGGGTCTTTGATGTCTTCGGAGGATAAGGCAGCTTCGGACTGAGCTAAAGATTTTACATGCTCACAACCTTTCCTCTCCAAAACAGTAGCAACTCCTCTGGCGCCCGAAAAAGCGCAAATGTCACCGCGGCTGCTCAGGATTTCCTCGAAGGCCTCTGCTTCGTGGCTGATCCATTCCATCGGACCTTCGGGATCGCCTCTTGAGAAATTTTCTTCACTGGAGAATGCGCCAACGCTGGTGAAGCTGGATTTTATCTTTTTGACGCATTCTATAGATTTAACATAGCATTTTCTCTGCGATGCACGAAGCTCCTTAACACTTATCTCTAAATGATTGGCCAGTTGATCACTAAGCTCTCGTTTTGTTTCTTCAAGCACACGTTCCTCTTTAGCTCTAGCCAGCTGTTTCTGAAGATCTTTAATCTCACGTTTTTGGGCTTCGGCCTGGACCTTTGAAGCAGCTTCGTCCTTTTTCACCTTGTTTACCAATGTAAGCAGAATTTTATCTTTTTCCAGAGCTTCGTTTCTCAGTTTAATAACTTCCGACCGCAGGTTGTTGAACGCAATTTCATAGCTCTCATCTTCGGCACTCTTTTGTGCTCTTAATGCGTTGCTTAGAATTAAACCCTATATGTAAAAAAGTTGGTATAAGAATAAAAGAATGGGTTACGAATCAAAAAATCTTTCAAGCGCCTAATTCCCATACCTTTAGGCTATTGTACGCAAGACTGTCCGCGAGATCCTCCTTTGTCATAGCACATAATCCAGCTTCGAGCTTCGGGAACCCCACGCTTCTAGCCATCTCCCGCCAGACAGATAATTCTTTGTTATCAGGGAGGCAGTATAGGAAGTCATCTTCATTTGTCCCATTGAACACTACTGCCCCCTTCGGATATTTTAACTCTCTAGCATAGTGATTGGCTTCATAAGTCTCTTCTTCAGATAATTTCTTCCCCGAAGCATGTCGCACGATGTAATCGCATATGTTGGAAGGAGCTTCGGGGGGGGGGGCAGTATCAATCTCTTCAACCAAAACTGGTTCTGATATTCTTATTTTTTCGGTTTCCAAAGATTGTTCCTTGCTGGGCTCTGAAGGCCCAGCTTCAGCTTCCAGTTGTTGCTTCGAAGCTTCAGTAGACGCTTCAGCAAGTTCAACAGTCTTCTTTGGAGTTGTGCTTGAAGACTTAATTGTCTCCAAGACATCTAGCACGTTTACCATTCTTTTTCTTTTTGGGGTCACCGATGGGCCCTTTTGGTTTTTTATTGTTTCAACATTTATTGAAGGACTTAAGATTTCCGATATTTTTGGTCCTTCAATTCTCGGTTTTTCTGCCTTCTCTGCTGAAGGCGCTTCAGTTTTTTCTTCTATCTCCGGCACTGGAGCTGGTTCTGTAGTTTCAGAGGCCAAAGTGACTTCACCAATAAATTCTGGCACTGTGGCCGGCTCAATAAAACGTGCTCGGTGGGTGAGCACCTTCATCTTTTTTCTTTGCGGCGCCGGCTCACCAGAAGCACTTGTGGCAACTTCTGTGGCAGGAGAAGTATTTTTTCTTTTGCGGCCTGGTACCGGATAATGGTAGTCAGGGTAGACAAACCCGATTGCATCAAATACCCGGTTGAGCCTTTTCTTCTTTCGGCCTCCGAAGGCTGCCGATAACGCAGTGTTCTCGGCCTTCGAATACACCCCAAGCAGTTCGTCACTTAATGTTTCAATGCTTTTCAACCAGTCGTCATCAGGTTCTACAAACTTATCCCCGTATTTGAATGTGTATTTTAGTCTGACCAGTCCGCCTTCGTCGGACTCTTTGATGGTCTCCTTCGGCATTTCCCACTTTCCTGCAAGTGGCCACACCCTGAAGGCAATATGCTCTTGGACCAAGTCCCTTGTCCCAATAAAAGAGCAGATTACGCCGAAGGCTCTTTGGCATTCCTCGGCTGCTTCATCCATTTCAACCTTCGGCCTTCGAAGTCCGAAGTGTTGCCAGATGGGGCGCATAATGATACTCTTAACATCTTCCTGTGTTGTTAAGTCATTCTTTACATAAAACCACTCTGTCATCCAGGCTCCGGGCCACCTCTTCCGATAGGTTGGCACAGGGCGGCTTGACCCGGAGCGGGCACCGAAGCTGTAACACCCAAAGTTGTTGTGATATTGTTCTTTCCCCCAGGGCTTCGTCTCATATAACAACTCATGAATGTTGCAAAAGCTTTTGGCATTTGGTTCTAAACCTTGGCTTTTCGCAGCCCAGACAAACATCCCCATTCTTATGATAGCTTCGGGAGTAATTTGATGAAGGTAGACTTGAAATGTCTTCAGGACTTCGACAACGAAGCTGCTTAGGGGGAATCGAAGCCCAGCCTTGAGAAAGCTTCAGAAGATTACGACTTCATCTTCTTCGGGAGTGGGAGAAGTTTTTTCTCCAGCATCAGCCCTCACAATAGATATATCCCGAAAGTATCTCCCCCTCATATTGTCAATATGACTCTGCTTAATAGTGGTTTTCCCGAAAACCGTGTGACTTGGCCGCCATGGTCGATCTTCGGACTCTTCCCCACCGCTTTCTACATCATAACTGTCACTGTCACCAGTATCTTCAGACAAACCTTCCAGAATCTCCTTGGTGATTTTTTCCGTGTTGGTCTCCGTCATCGCTATAAGAAACCCCAAGTTCTTCTCTTCGTCGAGACTCAGCTTCATCTCAGCAGGGACCTTCTTATCTTCAGACATCTTCGGAAATACTAAAACACTGTTTTCAAGGCCGAAGCTTCAAAATCAAAAGATCAGCAAATCTTAGTGCGCAAGAGCTAAAAATTTTAGTGGGCCGAAGCAGATGGCAAGTGAGAGTACCAAAATGAGTTTGCGGTATGATCTTATTTATACGCCCAGTGCGTTGAAAATTGAAAGACCCCGCTTGTCAGTGAATGTTGCTATTCTAGCAAAGGGAAGGTGTTTTTTCGGACCTTCGGCTTAAGGCCTTCGTCCATATCGCAATCTAAATTTATCACTAACAAATTAATATTGCGAGGGGCTACTGTTGGGGGCCTTCGTCCTCCGAAGGTCCTCAAAAACAAGATTTGACAATATTTTCCAAGCGAATTATATGAACAGGTATTCTCAGACTCAGATCATGAACATGGAGTACGGACAGGACGAAGCTTAAGCCAGACGAAAGAAGGTTGATGAAGGACGAGCTGGTTACCATGCTGTACGAAGGATGGCGCGCAGCCGAAGCTATACGCAGGAAAGCTTCGTCGTGATAACAGAACGGGGAACCGACATAAAGATGAAAAGACTACTCAAGCCTTGACAGACTCCCATAGGTCATTAGCAAATGTAATGGACATGAATGTAATTTTACATGGGCTGCGTCTCATGTCTATAAATAGATGAACAGTATTCCCGTACTGTTCACGCTGACTTGGCATTTTGCTTTTGCGTCATCCTTGTACTTTTGCCTTCCTGCAGTCCGAAGGTACCTTTGTAATTTGAAGTCATTTCTATTTTTACATAGTAATAAAATAGAAATGACATTGTGATAAAATTTAGATGTTTACATTACTTTTTATGTTATGCATAAGTTCTTCGTTATAATTTATCGTGCTTACGAAGATATATTGTTTATGACCTTCGTCCGGAGCACATTATATCCCGAAGGGAAATAATGTTTCAAAGGACGAAGGACCTTATCATTTAACACTTTTATGTTGCCTTGTTCTTAATCCGAAGCATTTGAGAACAAGTCACCAACAGGGTAGGATTCGCTTCCCGGGCGCCATCCCGTGGAAGGGTGCCGCACCAGCCCGGACCTCGGACTGATCAACCCCCAAGAGTTCCAAGGTCTCGGCGTAGATGATGTTAAGGTGCTGCCTCCGTCCATGAGGACTTTGGAGAGCCTAACATTGTCGATGATCGGATCGACGACGAGCGGGTACCTTCCTGGGCTTGGCACGAAGTCGGGGTGGTCGCCTCGGTCGAAGGTGATAGGCTTGTCGGACCAGTCTAGGTAGACCGACGCTGCCACCTTCACCAAGCAGACCTCCCGGCGCTCCTGCTTGTGGTGTTGAGCCGAGGCGTTTGCCGCCTGCCCGCCGTAGATCATGAAGCAGTTGTGGACCTCCGGGAACTCCTCTTCCTTGTCGCCCTCCTTCTTGTTGTTGTCATGGCCCTTGCCATCTTCCACCGGAGGCCCGGTCTTATGGAAGTAGCGTCAGAGCATGACACATTCTTCGAGGGTGTGCTTGACGGGCCCCTGGTGATAGGGGCACGGCTCCTTGAGCATCTTGTCGAACGCGCCGGCCCCTCCAGGAGGTTTCCGAGGGTTCCTGTGCTCGGCCGCAGCGACGAGATTCGCGTCAGCGGCGTCGCGCTTCGCTTGCGACTTGTTCTTGGCCTTCTTCTTCGTGCCCCACAGGGCGGACGCCTCGGGGGCGTCTTTCTTCAGCTCTCCCTGAGGCTGCTTGTTCTTTCGGAAGATGGCTTCGACCGCCTCTTGACCCAAGCCGAACTTGGTGGCGACATCCATCAGTTCGCTCGCACGGGTGGGAGTCTTGCGCCCCAGTTGCTCACTAGGTCTCGGCAAGTGGTGTCGGCGAGGAAAGCCTCGATGACATCCGAGTTGATAAAGTTGGGCAGCTCGGTGCGCTGCTTCGAAAACCGCCGGATGTACTCTCGGAGGGACTCCCCTGGCTGCTGGCGGCAGCTTCGGAGATCCCACGAGTTCTCAGGGCGCACGTACGTGCCTTGGAAGTTTCCCGCGAAAGCCTTGAACAGATCGTCCCAGTCGGAGATCTGCGTAGGAGGCAGATGCTCCAGCCAGGCTCGGGCGGCGTCGGAGAGGAAAAGGGGTAGATTACGGATGATGAGGTTGTCATCATCCGCCCCTCCCAACTGGCATGCCAGTCGGTAGTCCGCGAGCCATAGCTCCGGCCTCGTCTCCCCCAAGTACTTGGTGATGGTAGTCGGGGCTCGGAAACGGGTAGGGAACGACGCTCGTCGTATGGCCCGGCTGAAGACCCGCGGACCGGGTGGTTCGGGCGAAGGACTGCGATCCTCCTTGCTGTTGCAGCGTCCCCCACGCCTGGGATGGTAGCCTCGGCGCACCTTATCGTCGAGGCAGGCTCGATGGTCGAGATGGTGGTGCTCGTTGCCGAGGCGATCCCGGGCGGCAGGCGCCTCGTCCCACGCACGCTCGGGATGGGCCGAAGCTTTCCGAATGCGTCGGGAGGACACCGCGTGATGCTCCGAGGGGTCAGCTCGCCTCCGGGAGGCGGAGCTCTCGGCTTGTCGAACCGCAGCGTCTTCCAGGAGACCCTTGAGTTCGCCCTGGATGCGCCGTCCCTCGGTGGTGGATGGTTCCGGCATGGCTCGAAGTAGCATCGCCGCTGCAGCTAGGTCCTGGCCGGAACCACTAACGGCCGGGGGCAGCGCTGTCCTGGCACTGTCGACGATGCGACGCTGGATGTCTTGGGCCCAATGACAGGCTTCTCCGGCGAGTGTTCGGTCTGCCCACTCATGTTCTGTCGGAGCTGCACAAGTTGGTCTGCTTCCCGTTTTCCGTATGTTTTCATCCGTTTTCATTCCAGCATGTGCTGTGGGACCTGTTTGGCTCTCAAAATGATGTTCGAAATCGAACTCTCGTAATAACAAAATTCTAAATTTCTCAATTTGTCTATGCAAAATTCCCAAATATAGATCGAGCGGACCCCTCCAGGCCTCCACAACAAAGCTAGGGTTTGCCTCCCCCACCCTCCTGGCCTCCTCCCGCTTTCCCTCATCCTCGTGCGAACCTCGCGAGCCAAGGACCGCTCTTCGTCTCTTGTCTCGCTGTCGCCATGGGTACGGAGCGGAAGCGGAAGGTGAGTCTTTTCGACGTGGTCGACGAGACCTCCGTCTCCGGCAAGCTGGGCCGCGCCGCCTCCAACGGCGCCGCCGCCACTGCGGCCGGGGGCAATCCGTCTGTCAACCGGTGGAATGGCCGGCCCTACACGGCACGGTACTTCGAGATCCTCGAGAAGCGCCGCACACTGCCCGTGTGGCAGCAGAAGGAGGAGTTCCTCCGCCGCCTCCGCGACAACCAGACCCTCATCCTCGTCGGCGAAACGGGAAGCGGAAAGACAACTCAGGTACCGAAACGGTACAATACCCGTACGCCGTCTCTTATGCGCGGATATTTGATTTTTCTTATTTATACCGTTTGTAGGCAACAACTAATATGTAATCAAGTCTTATGTGTAAACGTTTCCTGGTCCGTTAGATCATAATCCAATTGTAGATATAATCGGGGCTTGTTAGGGTTTTTCTATAAATCTACATGAGCCGGCGGTGGAAGAGTTTAAGTGTTAAATGTGATATATGGTTGGATTATGATCTAACGGACCGAGAGCCTCACTTGCACGCTTGCACATAAGATCTGATTGTAAAGTGTTCGGACATATGTATTCGCTTCTTTGCATAACTGAGGAGGCCTTATTATTGTTGGTTTTGTACGTGTGAAGTGCTGATGGCTTTGTTATTATATGCTCAACACTTGCCCAATTAGGTCAAGCAACAAAATAGTTTGGTTTTCTTAGTTCTATCTATAATTTATGGCCAAGGTTAGGGGATAGATGTTTTAGGGGTCACCCACGTTGGTCAAGGAAAATTGGTCTAGTTTATTTGTGTAACAAAGGAAAAGTTACGATTATTATGATCTTTTTAGATTCTATATAGATTGATTTGAACTTGTTTGTGATTCTCGTATGTTATTATTGCTCAATTAAGTTGCGATGATTGATCTGCATTATGTTGAACAGATTCCACAATTTGTTCTTGAGACTGAAGGCTTGGGTAACCGCTCAATGGTTGCCTGCACTCAGCCTCGGAGGGTCGCGGCAATGTCAGTCTCCAGGCGTGTGGCAGAGGAGATGGATGTTACTATTGGGGAAGAAGTGGGTTACAGTATTCGGTTTGAAGATTGCAGCAGCCACAAAACTGTTCTCAAGTAAGCCTTTTACAAGTGTTTATGTTTCATTGAAGAACATGATTAGATGCACTATCCTTTTGGCAGATTGATATGGAGTGTATGTTTCTTTTCTTTTTAGGTATTCTGATCTAATCCTGTTGTGTTGAACACTATTGCTTCCTATCAGATATTTGACAGATGGTATGCTTCTGAGAGAAGCAATGGCAGACCCACTTTTAGAGAAGTACAAGGTGATTGTTCTTGATGAGGCTCATGAGAGGACTTTGGCAACAGATGTTTTGTTTGGGCTTCTGAAGGAGGTTCTAAAAAATAGACCGGATTTGAAGCTTGTTGTTATGAGTGCTACTCTCGAAGCAGAGAAATTCCAGGGTTACTTCAGTGATGCACCGTTGATGAAGGTGCCTGGGAGACTTCATCCAGTTGAGATATTTTACACCCAAGAACCAGAGAGGGACTATCTAGAGGCTGCTATCAGGACAGTTGTGCAAATACATATGTGTGAACCTGCTGGTGATATCCTTGTATTCCTTACTGGAGAAGAGGAGATTGAGGACGCATGTCGGAAAATCAATAAGGAAATCAATAATATGGGAGATCAGGTTGGCCCAGTTAAAGTCGTGCCTTTATACTCTACACTGCCCCCAGTCATGCAGCAGAAGATTTTTGAACCTGCTCCTGCCCCATTGAAGGAAGGAGGTCCTCCTGGAAGGAAAATTGTTGTGTCCACCAACATTGCTGAAACATCCTTAACTATAGATGGCATAGTTTATGTGATAGACCCTGGGTTTTCTAAACAGAAAGTTTACAACCCAAGAATAAGGGTGGAATCCCTCCTGGTATCACCAATTTCTAAGGCAAGTGCTCATCAGAGAGCTGGTCGTGCTGGACGAACGCAACCTGGGAAATGCTTTAGGCTATACACAGAGAAGAGCTTTAATGAGGATTTGCAACCACAGACATACCCAGAAATTCTTCGGTCGAACCTGGCAAATACAGTTCTTACCTTGAAGAAACTTGGAATTGATGATTTAGTGCATTTTGACTTTATGGATCCTCCAGCACCAGAAACTCTAATGAGGGCCTTAGAAGTTTTGAACTATTTGGCTGCACTAGATGATGAAGGTAATCTAACACAGTTAGGTGAGATGATGAGTGAGTTTCCCCTGGATCCACAAATGTCAAAGATGCTTGTCATCAGTCCAAAGTACAACTGTTCGAATGAGATCTTATCAATATCTGCCATGCTGTCAGGTATGTTAATTATCACTAAAGGTTAACAAATTGCATTTCTACAAGTTATCTTCTCTATATTTTTATCTGGAGTACTCCCTCCATCCCAAAATGTGTTATTCTCACTTCTTGAGAAGTCATACCATTTTAGCTTTGACCAAATATATATAAAAAAAATATTAAGATTTATGGTGCATAATTAGTATCATCAGATGAATCCTTGATTATATATTTATGATAAACTTGTTTGGAGATATTAATGTTGCTAATTTTTTTCTACAAATATAGTTAAACTCAAGAAACTTCGACCAGCACGCATACCATAGTGACACTTGTTTTGAGATAGAGTACTTTCCTTGTCAGTTCTGTTCAAGCGAAATACCACGTTTGTAATATAGCATGTGAGCTTGCGTCCATACTACTGCATGTGCGCTTGGCATCATTTATTCATTTTCTTGTGCATTTCTTTAATGTGCTGTCATCAGCAACTGTCATTCACCTGGCTTCTTGAGCTATTGGTCGAAATGATCATACAGTTTAGGCTGATGCAGATAATTGCTGTTTGTTGAGTTATTCTGACAAAGCAAATGGTACAGTATCGCCTCTTTGCATCTGCTGACTACCGTGGACTTCGTCTGTCATTACCATATTCTTTCTCTAGTACCCAATTGCTTCGTCCGGCCTAGGGAAGCTCAAAAGGCTGCTGATGAGGCCAAGGCTCGATTTGGCCATATTGATGGGGACCATCTGACGCTTCTGAATGTATACCATGCATACAAGCAAAACAGTAAGTCCATAAGCCTCATTCAATTAGGGATGCATGTGGCTATGGGGTTGGGCTTATGGACCCATCCTTGTCGAACCACCTGTTTGAAGTGAACCACTAATTTCAGTGGAGGCTTTGGGTTGGCTCAGTTGCATCCGTCGTTTCCTTTCGTAACAGTTATTTTATTGACGGTGCAGATGAAGATCCCCAGTGGTGTTATGAGAACTTTATCAATTCCAGAGCACTCAAGTCTGCAGACAATGTCAGACAACAGCTTGTTCGCATCATGACTAGATTCAACCTCAAGATGTGCAGCACGGATTTCAATAGCCGTGAGTACTATGTCAATATCAGGAAAACCCTGCTTGCAGGGTATTTCATGCAGGTCGCTCACCTGGAACGAACTGGACATTATCTGACTGTAAAAGATAACCAGGTTTCTATTTTCCCTGTTCAAAGAAAATCTTGATTTTTCTTGTTTAGGGTGTGATGTTGAAGTCTTTTAACTCTTCCTTCATCACTAGGTCGTCCATCTTCATCCCTCCAATTGCATGGACCATAAGCCAGAGTGGGTCATCTACAATGAATACGTCTTGACTACCAGGAATTTCATCCGCACAGTCACTGATATCCGTGGGGAATGGTGAGTTGCTACTACCTGAACAAAGCTGATCACTTGTTTAGTTTGATCATCTGAAGATGGATATGTTGATATTTTCTGTGTGACTTATGTGCAGGCTAATTGATATTGCACCGCATTACTATGACCTGAGCAATTTCCCGTCATGTGAGGCCAAGCGTGTTCTTGAGAGGCTGTATAACAAGCGGGAGAGGGAAAGAGCTGCAAATAGAGGCTGAAGTTGATACTTCCACAAACCTGGTGCTTCATAATTCCGCCGCAGGTTATCACAGATGGCGGACCCGTTTGTCATAGGCAAAGGTGTCAACATGATGTCTTCCACAGCCTGTTGCCTAGTGTTTCATCAGCATGATCATTATGCAGACAGCCTCGAGAAATCCCTTAGCAGCTCAATTAGTTATGATGCAGATTAATTTTGTGCCAGTCTCCTTATTTTTGTATGCGTCAGATATTTATATTTTGCGTTTCTATGTGATTAACTGGTTATCCTTCGGTTGGAATGAAATTCCACTGATTTTGGTTTATTAGCTTAGCTGGGGTTATGTATGCCTATAATATGCTTACTTCCGGTTGCAGGAGGAAGGGTTGAACGAGGTTGGCACCGAAGAAAATTCGGTGTCCCTTTTTATTTATTTATATATAGTTTCTGTGTGGTACGCCAAGGATAAGGCGATCTGAACTAACTGGCTTAGGCAGAAAGAAATTGGATTGCGTCTATCTGATGTGTAACAAAATGGAAACTTTTATGGTGGGTGCAATGTAGCACTTGCCTATCTGACACTTGCACGTTCGATTTCCGGCTAAACTCGCTCGCTATGCGCACTTCGTTTGCAATACAAACAGCTATGTGAGCCGGTGTGGCAGCTTTTAGCGTTGCCGTGGTGTTGCGTGATGAACCAAAGCATATGTCGCCACAGGTCTGGCTCTGGCGGCCGTTTTTGGCCGGGCGCCACAAGTGTCGCAACGCCATTCCGGCGTTTTCTAACAGAAAACCAAATATGCGGTGCGATATTTACTTAGGGCTAGTTTAGAAATTTAAATCCAAACTTCAAGATTCTCAAAGATTGAGCGGAAAATAAGCTATTTTATCTCAATTTCTAGGAATTCCAGAAAGAATTTAAATGACACGGCTTATTTTTTAAATATCTGATGTTTTTTTTTTGCTTTGATCTAAGTTAAACATTTCCAAGCTTTTCTGTCCATTTCAAATTGTCGTTATGGCTTTTCTGTACGCTGAGTAGCCGGGGTAACTTATAATTTAGAATAAAGTACTCCATTCATTTCAAAATATAGTTCGTTATATCTCACTTTTTTTGTCCATATTCATTTAAATGACAATAACATAGATATACATATAAATTACAGTCATATGCATGATTAGTATGAAACGAATTATATTTTGAGACGAAGTGAATACCAATGTTTATAATAATAAAAAGGTATTTTTAGATTATATCTATTTGATGATGTAAATATTGATTTAATAAATTTAGTCAAAGTAAGTTTGTTTGACTTAAATATCTACTATACAAATAAAGCGAACAAGTAAAGGTTTGAACTTTTGTTGTTGACTTCATATTCACAGTCAACCAACAAAACACATATAATTTTGTGTTTTATATTATATACTCAAGCATAATACTCCCTCCGTTCTAAAACAATAGTCGTTTTAGCTCTAAATTTTTTATGTCTATACTCATATGGATGATAACACATACATTAATTATTGTATGAATCTATTAAAAGGGTAATATGAATCTACTAAAAAGGTAAAACGAATTTTAATTTAGGACATAGGGAGTACATAATAAAGTCTAGTTATGTGATATATAAAAGCAACCTACAAAACATTCAAATTCTTGTGTTTGATATTATATACACAAGCATAATATAAAACTAAGTCTATATATGATATATAAAATTCACGGCGATACATGATCTAATTAGTATAAATTTAATTCGTCGCTATTTTAGGAGAGTATCGTGCTTCTGCATTCACAAATTATTACATGAAATGACTTTCAAGGACATGTCAGCCATGAGCGCTTTCAGAGTTCCAGAAATATAAGCAGCCATTTGCAGGATTATTACCTAGTAATGGTCTGTTTGTTTTAATCTAAATTTATATGGATTGAACGAGATTGGGGAGATTTAGATCCCTAGTAATTTGTTACTCAGTTATTTCTATCTTATATGAATTAGATTGAAAAAATTAGGAGATTTTAACTCCAAAACAACTTCAATCTACATGGATTAAAATTAAAACGAACAGAGCCTAAGTTTTTTTTTCATATTTTCTTTCAATCTCATCCAATCCACCACATGGAACAGAAATAATCGAACAAAGACCTTCAATCTAACAGAAGGAAACGCATGAGACCATTATGTCTATTTTACGCTTTAAACAAAAAAAAGGAACAATTCTGTCTATTTCAAGCTTTTAAACAAAACAAGGAACAAAATCTGATTTTCACAGACGACGTGACCACTCGGTAAGTCGGTATGTGTTCCAACACCTATACAGAGATATTTTTATCATATCCCCTCTTGGGATTGGGGTTCACTCATATGTTACACTCTTCGAGATCTTCTGCCTTGCACAGCAATTTTTTTTCTTCACCATGAAACCCAGATAAAACCTGACTCCAGTGAATGAAATTGCAGGTTCCTTAGCAGTGCGTGGCTGCGTGCTGTGTCGCCTTAAATTTGATCAGTAGATCAGGCCTTGTTGTAACTAATCGAACAAAAGAAAAAGGCAATAACTAGACTTCCTAGTATCCTGCAATGCCAATTAGAACAAACGATACAAAGTACAGGGCAGCAGATATGGCTGTTCCTGCCACAAAATTGTATGAGAGGCGCTTGTTGTCACGATTTGGTACAAATACCATCTTCAAGGTATTAGTCAATTCGAAGAGCCTATGGGAAACCTGCGGTGGTAATACATGACAACGTGTAAGTTGCTGCAGACTATCGTCTTTGGTATCTTACATAGGGGAGATCTACATACCGCAACATATATAGCAGTAGTCAGCATGAAATTGAGCAGTGGATAATTTGGGATTATTGACAATAGCCATTTTGGTTGGCCATTGGGCACACTTGATCTGCAGGAGTTAACAAAGCAAATGAGACAATATCAGTTGTTGACAATCTGAAAGTTGGCAATGGTGCAAATGGAAGGACGAACTACAAAGAGAAACATCGGATGGTTACCTGAGCCAGATATGGAACTGAGATATGTATGTTTCTAGTGTAATCTTTCCAAGCCAGCTGGAACAGCCAAATGAACAAATACAGGAGTCACATATTCGCACAACAATGTCAGGAAGGTTAAAGATAAAAGGTACAGTGCAATACACAGCCAAAACTTACGCAAATAGTGTGAGGGAGAAGCCCCTGAATTCTTGAGTGAAGTTGCGTAGGCATATGTAGACACTTTTGAGTACGCACACAACCATGCAGCAGCAAATCAGATTTTGCAACTTACAGAACCCCCCAAAAATGTATCAGAAAGGTAGGGTACATACGTTATGGGGATCCAGGATGTATATGGATGCAACTTGTTGTAAGTAATCTTATCCAGCTTATAAATGTATTCATACCACAAATAACCAGCCTGCGATCAACACAGCATGTGTTATTGAAAGTAAGGTGTTTAAAAAATGGTTAGGTGTTTTGATAATTACCATCATTGACACTGTAACTATTGAGGTCTTAATATAGAGTTTGGTTCTCATTTCAGTTTCTTCCAGCTTCTCCAACCACTTCTCAACCTGAGACAGGATATTTCATCAATGCCAAAATACAACTTCCTTACGCTCTTTCAAACAATCCTGAGGTTGCCTCCAAGGGGTCTATGAATCTAAAGAAACAGAACAATTACAATAAAAATATATGGTCAAAAACATACAGTTGGATGGTAATATGCATATATCATCCCCACAATCCAAATGTAGCGATCCAGTCCAGATCGGAATTGCCATTCATGCAACCGGGGAAGATCTGGTTTAGAAGGATCGGTATAGCCTGCATACAAAGGAAAATAGCATTGGTCATCTTTTGGAAGGAAAAATGCAAGTAATATCCATAGCACAAAAGGTTTGGGAAGGAAACTTGCCTAGAAGGAATGTGAATGGGCTCCATACTATGTCAAAGACACCTGGAACTTCCCAAACCAGGACAACTACCAAGAAGCAAGCAACAAATTTCATTGCCATCACTGATCTAATCTCGTTGTATTTATTTAGAATTCCAAGAGCACCATAAACCATGAGGGTGAAAAGGGTGTGCATAGGACAAATATAATAGAGTGTATAATCATTGTTCAGGACAATGCAGCAGAATATAACAAAGAAATTGAGGCGCCACATCATCTGTTGAAGGTGAAACCATGTTAAAAAAACTCTAATGAGAATCAGGAACAGTGGGGTGTAAAGATGCACCTGAGCAAATCTTCCAAGACTGAAATCCTTCCTCACATAATAATAAGAGAAATTGCCAAATCCAGTCATCCAGACATATGCAGCAATGAACACACGGATTGCATTGTAGATTTCTTTAGCATTGAAGTAATGGTACATCAAGAATAGCACCTGGAAATTAGATAAAGTAATACTGAAGACAGTTGCAGGCTGCTAGTAGTAGGACAGAAGTTGAACCCAGTATCTTACAGTCTATAAAAGGAAATTCTCCAGCAAATTAAAATTACACGCAACTTAGGGTAGAGAAATGAATCTTCAGTTCTTCACAAGACAGTGCGGGTAGAGAAATGAATCTTCAGTTCTTCACAAGGCAGTGCGGTGTAAAAGTCAGCATGGCAAAACTTTGGTGCTAAGACAGGTGAAACCCCATATTTGTCAATTAATAGGTGTGACCTATAATTAGCTTATTTGCAACCCAAGAGAGATGCATAACCATGAATGGACCATCAAGAGGTGATAAATCATACATGCTACTATGGTTGCTGTGCCAGATGAGAGCAGATGCTTATAACTGCACACACCAACTTCTATAGTTCTGATGTATCAATGCTCATACACGAACTGTAGCTACTCACTAAACTATGTTTATGGCAATTATTAAAAAAATCGTTTCTGAGACCCAGGAAACACTGTAGGAGGAAGATAAAAGTATGATAAGTACCTGCATCCAACCCTTCCATTCTTCAGTTTGATGCCTATTCAAGTACAGTACAGATTTTCCTGTGAATGATGACTTGTCTTGATGGACCTTAAAGGAAGTCATAGCTGCTACAATGATAAGAAGAAAGTAGAGGAAAAGGAACAGATCTCGGCTGTAATTCTGCAGATGAAGCATACCAATAAGAAGGTTAGTGGGTTAAAGTGTTACACTATGTATAATGGCACATGAAGAATGCACTGGGATATTTTTTCATCAATCTGAATACTTCAGAAAATCTGAAAGGTTCTAACAAATGGCAATTTTACACTTAGGCATATGACCAGACTCTGTAACAATATATCATATGCACAACAATACCTTGGCAGACTCTCCAAGCAAGTTTGTACGATCACATATGTAAAAATAAAGTAGATACCCTCCAAATTCAGATCTGAAAACATAATTGCAACCCAGTTAGCAGAATAGTGCAACTAGGAAGCTTGAATGATTGGAGGAGAGCAACTGTAGCTTACATTGCCCTCAGTGTTAAACGGTTCTCCAGAAGAAGCAACTGGTCCATGAATATAAGTCTGTTGAACCCAACAATTTTTTTTTGTCAGAGACACAATGCCTTCGGATACTGATATTGAGAAATTGTAAATTTATAATTTATAGAGAACCTGAGTATTTGTGATGTGAGGGAAGTATAAGCTGGCTTTGCAGCCATTGCTTGGCCACCCTCCTCCAATAACATTGTCTGGTCTTCTGCTTTGACTGAACTGTCATCCATCACTGCTAGATTGACATCTGAATGTCTACTGACAAAGATGAAGAGCCAGAAACTCAATCAAATAAGACTCTTATAGTTATATATGATTATTGTGATGTTACTATATATACTGCAGTCTCCGTCAAAGCAATATGCAAGAGTGCATTGCAATAGGCATCCCAGGACTTAAGCACTGCAAGAGTAGGACATCTAGATATAAGGTTCTTTTTACACCAGCAATTTTTCTCTCGCAGCAAACCTTAGAAATAATATAAACTACCTCCTGTCAGTATTACTTAATGTTTCAGGGAGCCAAATTAACTTGTAGTCTGTTGCGTTTGGTTGTAAGAAACAAGTAATGCTGGCAGGAGGGAGTACCATTATAGCACTTAGAATCCTTACAAAAACAGCAGATTCCCAGGATCAAACTAACATTTACTTACGTTTTAATAGAAGCAGTATTCTTCCTATGGAAGAGAACCTCAGCATACGTCCATGCTGCGAAAACCCACAGAAAGCCCAGAATAGCAGAAACCTGCACAGAAAGCAAAACAAAGCTCACTTAGTTCCAGAGATGGAGGTTCCAAATAAAATAAACATCGTGTTGTTAGAACTTAATGGCAGCATTAAGGTCATCTCCAGATCCACAAACTACATAGTGATTTACAAATTCTACAGCCCTTAAACCCTAAACCCCCGAAAATAACAGTTTTCAAGCAGCACTGCTGAGCAGAACCGCTATCCTATATTTGGAAGCTGACATCAACCTGACCAGCCCTACCTGATCCGCAACAAGACCACAGCACAAGAAAGAAGAAAAAACTAGCCACAAACAAACCAATCCACATTAGAACCTGTTTGGATGCACTCGTATCCACCACAATCCAAGTGCGTAGGAGTGGATTACAATGGAAAATGAACTAAGTTCCACCCCAATCCACTCTAACGCACATGGATTGGATTGAGGTGGATATGAGTGCATCCAAACAAAACCTTAGCATATGCAAACTTAACACCTGCACTGGCTTTAAGTTGCAGCAACCGACCAATGGGACACGTGCACCCAACAACATTCGACGACCCAAATGTGGCAATTACTGTGGCAAGCCCGCAGCATATGATCCAATCGCTCAACCCGCGCGAGAAACTCCAGACGCCTCGCATCTCTAGCGCTTCTCCGCGATCACCAAAGGTTCATAAACCAGCGCGTGATTCAGCATCGCAACCGCGCACGAACCCACACCCAGCCGTTCGATTCCCCCCGCTGCCGGCTCCCCGTGCCCCCAAATTGAGCCACCCATGTCACCAACCCCGCTCCAACAGTCTCGAAACCACGGGAACCCCCCCAAGGGGTGCCGCACAGCGGAGACCGGGCCACGCCCGGCGGAACGGATCGAGGAGGCGCGAGTTAGGGCTCGGCTCACCTGGCCGGGCGAGACGGAGGTCGAGGAGTCCATGGCGAGCCTGCCCGCAGACGCGACAGCCTCCGCCATTCCTCTACAGCATCCGCCGGGCCGAGCCCTCGATCGGATCCAAACCCAAGCGAGCAACGCGAACACACGAGGACGGGAATTAGGTGAGAGAAAAAGGAATGAGCGCGGGTTTATGTGAGAGGAAAAATGGACTCGCCGTTTTAAAGCGTCTGGCGGACGACGACGACCGGATGTCCGCGTAGTGGTACGTGTGTGTGAGTGGGAGCCTCTCTGAGGCTGCCATGTGGGACTAGGAACGAGTAATTCTGGTACTACTGCCACTGACTGTGGGACCGGGAGAAACTCCCTGAGCCGCGGGACCCGCAGACGGTGGGTCTCGGTAGTGACGGTGTAACTAAAAAGAGACCCCGGTCCCACAGTTAGGTAGATTTATTAGGTGAGACGTGAGATGATAACTTGGGGGGAAATATTTATAGTTCTCTTTTGAAATACAAACGGAGTGTGATACTTACCATTGCCAGTAGAGTGAGTAGTAGTGCAGAAAAGATCTCTACGAAATGGCATCCCTGCCCTTGTCGGTCGTCTGGAACTCTGGATCGTCCTGGTGCGTTTTGCATCTTGCCGCGGTCCGCGTTTACTTGTGTTTTGGCGTTCTCGATGATTAGTATATACCGTTTTTCAGATTTCGATGCTCTGCAAGCAATTAACACCTTGCCCAGCGGAGTCAGCTCGTCAAAGCATCAGATTCTACGGAAAGATCTCTCTTCTGTCGGTGTCAGTACGTACTGCATGCAAGAGGATGGCTTCGCATTTCAGCTCGTAGTTTATAATATCAATTTAAATATTTTAAAAAATATTTTTAATTTAAATAATAAATAAAAGCTTATCTAAATGTCTTATTAAGGTTTATAGCTTTAACTTCACGATTTTTTGGAGTATTTGATGACCTGCTACACCAGCTTCAATATACCTGTGTAAGACCTATAGATCGCCATTGATGATTAGTATAAGTGTAAATAAATAAAGTGCGTGGTGAGTTGGGACTCTCAGCGCTGTACGTGCGGTGCCTCACAGAATTTTTACATACTTTACACGGAGCGCCATGGCCGGTGCCAATATTTTAAACTTGAAGTCAAAATACGCAGCGTAGGCTTGTACAGAGATTCCAGCCCAATGCCGGAGTTGCAACTTTTACCCTGGTGAGTGCCAAACTGGCAGCGCAGTGACGAGACGAGGTTAATCGGTTTGGCACTGAATCGGAGTAGTATGTCGACATCATTACAGCAACAGCCTTCCGTTTTTTGCGTGGGAAGTGCCGAGTGCGGTGCCTAACCCCAGCAGCACGACGAGGATGAGGTCCAAAATCCCATTAACAGCACGCAGGACGGCAGTCGGGCAGCAGCTTACGTTTGCCCCGCCGTCCGTAATCAGTTGCCTACGCGGTCTAGGTCTCTGGGATAACCAGTAAGCACGACCATGTTTCAGACCCCAAAACCATTTTAAGGTACCTTGGTAAGGATTGACTTTCAAGATGTTTTTATTGATTTTAATGTAAAAAATATCTCGTAATACTATTACTATGTAATTTTAGGAGTCATCTCGATATATAAATGGTCGTAGGCCTTCACAAAAGTCTGCACCTAAAAAAAATTTAAACGTAATGGCAGGAGCTCTGCCTCCCAATTAAGAAAAAAGAATTGACCAAGTTTTAAGGGAAATCATGCCCAAAACCAATATAGGGCGCACAAACAACACAGACAACAGCAACCCACACAGTGTCCATCCTAAGCCATCGTTGACGAGCTCAACATAAGTAATGAGCTCCGACTCCCAAGACGGGCAGCACAAGGCCAAAAGAAACACGACGACGATTACAAACACCGTCACAGTAGAAGGAAGACTGCGACGCGTCGTCGTTGCCAAGCCACGAGACACCCCACTCGAGACTGCTCTGATTCTTCACCGGCGAGACTTCCAAAACCTTAATCCATCGCCCCGCCTCCGCCAAATGCCTCATTGAAAGGGAAATATGGTCAAACCTGTTCCTAAATGATTTAGGTGGTTGAATTGCCCAACACAAATAATTGGACTAACTAGTTTGCCCTAGATTATAAGTTCTATAGGTGTCAAAGGTTCAACACAAACCAATAAAAAGTCCAAGAAAGAGTTCAAATAGAAAGGGGCAAAACCAACCGAAGGCTGCCCTGGTCTGGCGCACCGGACTGTCCGGTGTGCCAACGGACAGTGTCCGGTGCACCAACGGACAGTGTCCGGTGCACCACCGGACAGTGTCTGGTGCACCAGGGAAATCAACTCTGAACTGCTCAGCTTCGGGTTTTTAGAGAGCCACTTCGCTATAATTCATCGGACTGTCCGGTGTAGCACCGGACTGTCCGGTGTGCCATGCGGAGTAACGGCTACAGCGCCAACGGTTGTCTGCAAAAGTGAACAGTGAACGCTACAGTGCGCGGACAGTTCGCGCAGAGTCAGAGCAGGCGCCAGAAGGCGTATCGGACGGTGAACAGTGACCGTCCGGTGGCCCAGATTGTCAGAGCTCCAACGGTCGAACCCTAACGATTGGGTAACGTGGCTGGCGCACCGGACAGTGTCCGGTGGCACACCGGACTGTCCGGTGCGCCCATCGACAGACAGCCTCCCCAACGGCCACTTTGGTGGTTGGCCTATAAATACCCCCAACCACCACACTTCAAGGCATCCAAGTTTTCAGCCATTGCATTCATTACAAGAGCTCTAGACTTCACTTCAAGACACAAACAAGAGATCAAATCCTCTCCCAAGTCCAGAATCACTCCAAACATTTATTGACTAGTGTGAGAGAGATATTTGTGTTCATTTGAGTTCTTATCGCTTGGATCGCTTTTCTTCTTCCCCATTCTTGTTCTCAACACCTTTGTAATCAAAAGCAAGAGACACCAAGTTGTGGTGGTCCTTGTGGGGACTAAGTATCCCAATTGATTGAGGAGAAAAGCCCACTCGGTCTAGGTGACCGTTTGAGAGAGGGAAAGGGTTGAAAGAGACCCGGTCTTTGTGACCACCTCAACAGGGAGTAGGTTTGCAAGAACCGAACCTCGGTAAAACAAATCACCGTGCCACACTCTTCATTTGCTTGTGATTTGTTTTCGCCCTCTCTTTCGGACTCGCTTACATTTCTAACGCTAACCCGGCTTGTAGTGTGTGCTTAAGTTTATAATTTTTAGATTCCGCCTATTCACCCCCTCTAGGCGACTTTCAATTGGTATCAAAGCCGGTACTTCATTAGAGCTTAACCGCTCGAAGTGATGTCGGGAGATCACGCCAAGAAGGAGGTCGTGACCGGCGAGATGCCCGCCACAAGCCACGGGAAGGCTCCATCAAGGGAGTCCGACTCCAAAGGAAAGGGGGAATCACCTCCCTGCGTCAAGTCGCACCGGAGTGGCGACAAGAAGAAGAAAATGAAGCAGGTGGTCTACTATGAGACCGATTCTTCGTCGCCCTCCACCTCCGGCTCCGACGCGCCGTTCGTCACTTCTAAGTGCCATGAGCGCAAGAAGTTTAGTAAGATCCCCCTACACTACCCTCGCATTTCCAAACACACTCCTTTACTTTCCGTCCCATTAGGCAAACCACCAGTTTTTGATGGTGAAGATTATTGTATGTGGAGTGATAAAATGAGGCACCATCTAACCTCACTCCACACTAGCATTTGGGATGTTGTTGAGTTTGGAGCACAGGTACCATCCGTAGGGGATGAAGATTATGATTCGGACGAGGTTGCCCAAATTCGGCACTTCAACTCCCAAGCCACAACTATACTCCTCGTCTCTCTAAGTCGAGAGGAGTATAATAAGGTGCAAGGGTTGAAGAGTGCCAAAGAGATTTGGGATGTACTCAAGACCCCGCACGAAGGAGATGAGGTGACCAAGATCACCAAGCGAGAAACGATCGAGGGGGAGCTCGGTCAATTCATGCTCAACCAAGGAGAGGAGCCACAAGCCATGTACAACCGGCTCAAGACCTTGGTGAACCAAGTGCGCAACCTCGGGAGCACAAAATGGGATGACCATGAAATGGTCAAGGTTATTCTAAGATCACTTGTTTTTCTTAATCCTACACAAGTTCAATTAATTCATGGTGATCCTAGATACAAGCTAATATCTCCCGAGGAGGTTATAGGAAAGTTTGTGTCGGGGACCATAATTAGGGGTACCCTCAAGGCTCCTAATTCTCAGCTAGTAACCCCCATCAGCACAAAGCTGCAAAGGCCTGATGGGTGCGATTAAGTCAGGGATCAGTCCATTCGAGGGACTCGATCACGCCTCGCCCGAGCCTAGCCTCGGACAAGGGCAGCCGACCCCGGAGGATTTCCGTCTCGCCTGAGGCCCCCCTTCAGCGGCGAACATATTTCTGGCTCGCCCGAGGCCCTGCCTTCGCCAAGAAGCAACCCTGACCAAATCGCCGCACCGACCGACCAAATCGCAGGAGCATTTAATGCAAAGGTGGCCTGACACCTTTATCCTGACGCGCGCCCCCTAGCCGGCAGAGCCGAAGTGACCGCCGTCACTTTGCCGCTCCACTGACCGGCCTGACAGAAGGACAGCGCCGCCTGCGCCACTCCGACTGCGGTGCCACTTGAAAGAGTGAGACTAACAGGCAGTCAGGCCCGGCCAAAGGCAACATAAGAAGCTCCGCTCCGCCCGACCCAGGGCTCGGACTCGGGCTAAGTCCCGGAAGACGGCGAACTCCGCCCGACCCAGGGCTCGGACTCGGGCTAAATCCCGGAAGACGGTGAACTCCGCCCGACCCAGGGCTCGGACTCGGGCTAAGTCCCGGAAGACGGCGAACTCCACTCCGCCCGACCCAGGGCTCGGACTCGGGCTAAGTCCCAGAAGACGACGAACTTCGCTTCGCCCGACCCTAGGGCTCGGACTCCGCCCCGACACCAGTCGGCGATCTCCGCCTCGTCCGGACCCAGGGCTCGGACTTGGGCTCGGCCCCAGAGGACGACGAACTCCGCTTCGCCCGACCCCAGGGCTCGGACTCCGCCCCGGCACCAGCCGGCAATCTCCGCCTCGCCCGAACCTGGGGCTCGGACCCGACCTCGGCCACGGAAGACAGACTCGACCTCGGCTTCGGAGGAGCTTCCACATTGCCCAACCTAGGGCGCAGACCAGCCACGTCGACAGGAGGCGCCATCATCACCCTACCCCGAGCTGACTCGGGCCGCAGGGAACAAGACCGGTGTCCCATTTGGCTCGCTCCGCCAGATAGGCAATGATAGCGCCTCGCATACTCTGTGACAACTGCGGCTCTCAGCCCCCTTACGGAAGCAAGAGGACGTCAGCAAGGACCCAACCGCTCCGACAGCTGTCCCTCCATCAAGCTCCAGCACTCCTCCGACGGCCACGACATCACACCAGCTGGGTGCCAAAATCTCTCCGGCTGCCACAACGGCATGTACTTAGGGCGCTAGCTCTCCTTCGCTAGACACGTAGCACTCTGCTACACCCCCCATTGTACACCTGGATCCTCTCCTTGCGCCTATAAAAGGGAGGACCAGGGCCCTCTTAGAGAGGGTTGGCCGCGCGGGGACGAGGACGAGACACGCGCTCGCTTGAAGCCGCTCGCTCCCTCTCCCGCGTGGACGCTTGTAACCCCCTACTGCAAGCGCACCCGACCTGGGCGCGGGACGAACACGAAGGCCGCGGGATTCCCACCTCTCTCACGCCGGTCTCCGGCCGCCTCGCTCTCCCCCCTTCGCGCTCGCCCTCGCGCTCGACCCATCTGGGCTGGGGCACGCGGCGACATTCACTCGTCGGCTCAGGGACCCCCCGGTCTCGGAACGCCGACAGTTGGCGCGCCAGGTAGGGGCCTGCTGCGTGTTGACGAACAGCTTCCTGTCAAGCTCCAGATGGGCAGTCTCCAGCAACCTCTCCAACCCGAGACAGTGCTCCGTTTCGGGAGTCTTGAGTTCATGTCCCTCGACGGCAGCTACGACATGATACTCCTTCCACCGCCGTGCGACAACGACAGTGGCGGCCGACAACCCGCCCGCCGGCGGCGGAATCGGCGACGTCTTCCCCGCATGGTGGAAGAACAACCTTCGAGCTCACCCCGTCCTCTCCCCCGCCGACGGAGGAGGAGGCGGGGTAACCAAGGCCAAGCAGGAGACAACGCCTCGTCGGCTGTCGAGCGAGTCGATGGCCCCAGCGCCCCAACAGGGGGCGCATTGGGCGTCGACCTCGCGTTTGAGACGAAGGCGAGCGCCGTCCACCCGCGACACGCTAATCCTGAGCAAGCGGACGACGCCAGCACGGTCGCGAAAAGCTTGTTGGACGTCACCCTCATACCTGAGACGACGGCGCAGTCAGTCCCTGACGTGACCTTATCGCCGCCCGTCGACCAAAAGGTACCGACCGATTCCCATCCCACGTCTTTCGGATTCAACCTCGACCCGCCTAGCGGCCCCGCTTTGGCGGGCGCTCTTGTAGAGGCGAGTCCAAACCCTCTGGGGTTTCGTATGCGGTCACCTTGGGACCAGCTGACGGACGTCTCGACCTACAGGCCCTCTGGGTCCGAGGAAGACGACGAGCCCAGCATCTGTTGGGATTTCTCTGGACTTGGCAACCCCAGTGCCATGTGGGACTTCATGACCGCATGTGACTACTGCCTTTCTGACTGTTCCGACGGTAGCCGTAGCCTCGGCGACGAGGACTGTGGCCCAAGTCGCGAATGCTTCCACGTCGATCTAGGGGGTCCCTCCGAAGGCAACCATCTCGGCATGCTGGAGGACGGTGACCTCCCTAGGCCGGTGCCTCGCGTTGACATCCCACGGGAGCTAGCTGTGGTCCCCGTTCAGGCGGGGGGCCATGACCCACAGCTCGAGCAAATCCGCGGGGTGCAGGCCAGGCTTGACGAGGGAGCAGGAGCGCTTGAGCCGATTCGTTGGGATGTCGGGCAGGCATGGGCGGGCCAACCTCCGGCCGGAGAAATACGTCATCTACCCCAGGGCTTCCAGCACTGCATCACCGACGACGTCAGGGTCAGGCCACCACCCGCATCCAGTGGGGTCGGCCAGAACCTGGCGGCAGCAGCAATGCTTCTTCGCGCGATGCCGGAGCCATCAACCACCGAGGGGCGGTGAATCCAGGGAGAGCTCAAGAATCTTCTGGAAGGCGCCGCGGTCCGACGGGCCGAGAGCTCCGCCTCCCGAAGGCAGGGGTACCCCTCGGAACCTCATGCCGCGACTTCCCGATTCATGCGGGAAGCCTCGGTCAACACCGGGCGCACGCGCAACACCGCGCCTGCGGCCCCGGGTCGCCTCGGCAACGAGCACCATCACCACGACCGTCGGGCCCACCTCGACGAGAGGGTGCGCCGAGGCTACCATCCCAGGCGTGGGGGGCGCTATGACAGCGGGGAGGATCGGAGTCCCTCGCCCGAGCCACCCGGTCCACAGGCCTTCAGCCAAGCCATACGACGGGCGCCGTTCCCGACCCGGTTCGGACCCCCGACTACTATCACAAAGTACTCGGGGGAGACGAGACTGGAACTGTGGCTCGCGGACTACCGTCTGGCTTGCCAACTGGGTGGAACGGACGATGACAACCTCATCATCCGCAACCTCCCCCTGTTCCTCTCCGACACCGCTCGTGCCTGGTTGGAGCACCTACCTCCGGGGCAGATCTCCAACTGGGACGACCTAGTCCAAGCTTTTGCCGGGAATTTCCAGGGCACATACGTGCGCCCTGGGAATTCCTGGGACCTTCGAAGCTGCCGACAGCAGCCGGGAGAATCTCTCCGGGACTACATCCGGCGATTCTCGAAGCAGCGCACCGAGCTGCCTAACATCACCGACTCGGATGTCATCGGCGCGTTCCTCGCCGGCACCACCTGCCGCGACCTGGTGAGCAAGCTGGGTCGCAAAACCCCCACCAGGGCGAGCGAGCTGATGGACATCGCCACCAAATTCGCCTCCGGCCAAGAGGCGGTCGAGGCTATCTTCCGGAAGGACAAGCAGCCCCAGGGCCGCCCTTCAGAAGATGCCCCCGAGGCGTCAACTCAGCGCGGCGCCAAGAAGAAGGGCAAGAAGAAGTCGCAAGCGAAACGCGACGCCGCCGACGCGGACCTTGTCGCCGCCGTCGAGTACAAGAACCCTCGAAAGCCCCCCGGAGGTGCCAACCTCTTCGACAAGATGCTCAAGGAGCCGTGCCCCTATCACCAGGGGCCCGTCAAGCACACCCTTGAGGAGTGCGTCATGCTTCAGCGCCACTTCCACAGGGCCGGGCCACCCGCGGAGGGTGGCAAGGCCCACGACGACGACAAGAAGGAAGATCACCAGGCAGGAGAGTTCCCCGAGGTCCGCGACTGCTTCATGATCTACGGTGGGCAGGCGGCGAATGCCTCGGCTCGGCACCGCAAGCAAGAGCGCCGGGAGGTCTGTTCGGTGAAGGTGGCGGCGCCAGTCTACCTAGACTGGTCCGACAAGCCCATCACCTTCGACCAAGCCGACCACCCCGACCATGTGCCGAGCCCGGGGAAATACCCGCTCGTCGTCGACCCCATCATCGGCGACGTCAGGCTCACCAAGGTCCTCATGGACGGAGGCAGCAGCCTCAACATCATCTACGCCGAGACCCTCGGGCTCCTGCGTGTTGATCTGTCCTCTGTCCAGGCAGGCGCTGCGCCCTTCCATGGGATCATTCCCGGGAAGCGTGTCCAGCCCCTCGGACAGCTCGACCTTCCCGTCTGCTTCGGAACACCCTCCAACTTCCGAAGGGAGACCCTGACGTTCGAGGTGGTCGGGTTCCAAGGAACCTACCACGCGGTACTGGGGAGGCCATGCTACACGAAGTTCATGGCCGTCCCCAACTACACCTACCTGAAGCTCAAGATGCCGGGCCCCAACGGGGTCATCACCGTCGGCCCCACGTACAAACACGCGTTCGAATGCGACGTGGAGTGCGTGGAGTACGCCGAGACCCTCGCCGAGTCCGAGGCCCTCATCACCGACCTGGAGAGCCTCTCTAAGGAGGTGCCAGACATGAAGCGTCATGCCAACAACTTTGAGCCAGCGGAGACGGTTAAGTCCGTCCCCCTCGACCCCAGCGGCGACGCCTCCAAGCAGATCCGGATCGGCTCCGGGCTCAATCCCAAATAGGAAGCAGTGCTCGTCGACTTTCTCCGCGTGAACACCGACGTCTTCGCGTGGAGTCCCTCAGACATGTCCGGCATACCGAGGGATGTCGCCGAGCACTCGCTGGACATCCGAGCCGGAGCCCGACCCGTCAAGCAGCCACTGCGCCGATTCGACGAGGAGAAGTGCAGAGCCATAGGTGTCGGCGTTCCGAGACCGGGGGGTCCCCGAGCCGACGAGTGAGAGTGCCGCGTGCCCCAGCCCAGATGGGTCGAGCGCGTGGAGCGAGCGCGAAGGGGGGAACAGAGAGAGAGAGTCGGTGGCCGGAGCCGGGTCGTGAGGGAGTCGGAGAAATTCCCGCGGCCTTCGTGTTCGTCCCGCGCCCAGGTCGGGTGCGCTTGCAGTAGGGGGTTACAAGCGTCCGCACGAGGTGAAGGGAGAGAGCGGCCCCGAGAGAGCGCCTGCCCCTGCCTTTCGTCCTCGCGAGGCCAACCTTCTCTAAGAAGGCCCTGGCCCTTCCTTTTATAGTCGTAAGGAGAGGGTCCAGGTGTACAAGACGGGGGTGTAGCAAGGTGCTACGTGTCTAGCGAGGGAGAGCTAGCGCCCTATGTACATGCCCAGGTGGCAGCCGGAGAGATCGTGGCACCCTGTTGGTGTGGCGTCGTGGCTGTTGGAGGAGTAACGGAGCCGGACGGGGGGACAACTGTCGAGGTGGCTGGGTCCTTGCTGACGTTCTCCTGCTTTCGTAAGGGAGCTGGGAGCCGCCGTCGTCATGATCTAGCGGGGCGCCATCATGGCCTATCTGGCATAGCTGGCCAGATGAGACGCCGGTCTTGTTCTCTGCGACCCAAGTCGGCTCAGGGCAGGGTGATGATGACGCTTCCTGTTGACGTGGCGGTCTCGTGTCCTAGGTCGGGCGTCGTGGAGGCTCCTCCGAGGCCGAGGCCGAGTCCGTCCTGCAAGACAGAGACAGAGTCCGAGCCCTGGGTCGGGCGAGGCGGAGATTATTCGGCAGAGGCCGAGGCGGAGTCCGAGCCCTGGGTCGGGCGAGGCGGAGGTCGCCGTCTTCCGGGGCCTTAGCCCGAGTCTGAGCCCTGGGTCGGGCGGAGCGGAGTTCGCCGTCTTCCGAGGCCTTAGCCTGAGTCCGAGCCCTGGGTCGGGCGGAGCGGAGTTCGCCGTCTTCCGGGGCCTTAGCCCGAGTCCGAGCCCTGGGTCGGGCGGAGCGGAGTTCGCCGTCTTCCGGGGCCTTAGCCCGAGTCCGAGCCCTGGGTCGGGCGGAGCGGAGTTCGCCGTCTTCCGGGGCCTTAGCCCGAGTCCGAGCCCTGGGTCGGGCGGAGTCTCCTATGGCACCACTGGCGAAGTCTGGTCGCCTGTCGGTCTTACCTTTTGCGTTAAACGCCCTGGTGACTCGGTCGGTTGGTGCGGTGATTTAGTCAGGGTTTCTCCTTATCGGAGGCGGGGCCTAGGGCGAGCCGGAGATGCGTCTGCCGTGAAAGAGGAGACCTCAGGCGAGACGGAGTCATCTTAGGGTCGGCTGCCCTCGCCCGAGGCTAGGCTCGGGCGTGGCGCGGTCAAGTCACTCGTATGGACTGATCCCTGACTTAATCGAACCCATCAGGCCTTTGCAGCTTTATGCTGATGGGGGTTACCAGCTGAGAATTAGGCGTCTTGAGGGTACCCCTAATTATGGTCCCCGACAGTAGCCCCCGAGCCTCGAAGAGAGTGTTAACACTCGCTTGGAGGCTTGCATCGCACTTTTTTGCAAGGGGACCAGCCTTTCTCGGAGGTACTTTGTTCCGGTGGGTGCGCGCGAGCGCACCCGCCGGGTGTAGCCCCCGAGGCCTCGGAGGAGTGGTTTCACTCCTTCGAGGTCTTAATGCCTTGCGCAATGCTTCGGCTGGTCTGGCGGTTCCCTCATGCGAGCAGGGCGTAACCCAGGTGCACTGTTGGGGCCCAAGTTCTCGGGCTGGTATGTTGACGCTGTCAACGGTTCGGCCGGAGCCGGGTTTGCGAGAGCAGCCCCCGAGCCCTCGCACGGAGCGAGAGGACGATCAGGGACAGACTCGACTTTTTATATACGCCCCTACGTCGCCTTTCCGCAAGGAGGAGGGGGGGAGTGCGCCATGTTACCCTCGATGGGCACCGAACATGGTGTCTCCGGTGAGCTGCAATCGGGTGATCCGAGTGGACGTCCGTGCCCCGTTCGTTGGGGGTCGGCTAGGGGCCCGGAGGCACGCCCAAAAGTACCTGCGGGTGATCTGCCGGACCCGGTCCCCTAGCGACGGGGTCCGAGGGCTCGTTGCCTCCCTCCGATGGGATTCCGTTGCAGAGTCGTTCCCGCTGGTCTCGGAAATGTCCTAGGGTACCTCGGGAGCGCAGCCCGAGCCTTGGTTATGTATCGAACGTACCCCTGGTCATCCCTCGCTCGGTGTCTGAGGCGACTGTGAACCCTTCGACAGGCCAGCCTTCGAACCCCTGATCAGTAGGGGGCACGGAGCCCGAGTAGCCTGAGGCGGTCGTGGAACCTTTCGGGGGCCGACCTTCGAACCCCTGACCAGTAGTGGGTGTCGGGCCCACGCGATCTGAGGCGGCTGTTGAACCCTTCGGGGGGCCAGCCTTCGAACCCCTGATCAGTAGGGAGGCTCGGAGCCTAGTTCCTTCACGGGGAAGGATCCCTTTGGGGTTATCCCCCTTCTCGGTCCCTGTTGCAAGAGATAGAGAAAGAAGGAAAAGGGAAAAAGGATTCGAAATTGAACTTCGTGGCGTACCTTTTTCGGCGTGGTCGTTTTGGCGGAGGCGAAGCGTCGCCAGCTGCCCCTGCCAGAAACGTAACCTGTTTCGCCGTGGAGTTAACGCGCCGGGGTAGGCGGTCGGCGAAGCTGCCGTTGCGCGTGCGTGAGCCGTTCGAGGTACGGGTCACGGACGCGTCGTCTTCACGCCGTGAGAGGGGGTTCTCTTGCTGCCTCCGGATGGGACGTGAGCCTGGCCGATGGCGTGACTGCTGCCCTCGCGCGCCTGCCACCGTCATCACTGCCGGCCCATTTTTGACCGCGTTTGACCGCTGCGCCAGGCTGGCGCCGCTGGATCGCAGGCTGGGTGGCCTCGAGTCGCGGTATCGGTTCCGCAATCGAGGAGGTGCGGTGGTGGAGCGAGAGGCGCGGCGGTTCGCATGCAGCGCCCGGCGCGCCAGTTGAACGACGCGTGGGTTTGAGCCGTCGCGCTGGCCTGTCAGGAGTTGGAGAGGCGCGTCCACTTGGCGCGGTTGCATGCCGCCTGCATGGCCGCTCGCCCCTTTTGCCCGTTGGTCTGGGCAAAAGTGGAGGGTTACTTGTAACCGCTGGGCGGTTGCGTGCGTCGCGCGCAGCGGTTCGGCTTTCTCTGCTTGGAGTCGGTCTGCATGACAGGCGGGCCCCAGCCCCCGCGTCGCAGGGGAGGACTTTGGAGGCGTGTTGGTGAAGACTCCGCCCGTGACGGTTGAGGGCGCAAGCAAGGGGAGTTGCCTTTAAAAGGAGGGCGACCCTCTTCGCGAGGTGACCATGTCTCCTACCTCCCTTATGCATTGCGTCTTTCCATCTTCCGAGCCCCCGGATGGGGGAAACCGCCGTCTTTTCGCTCCATCGCCGGAGGGACGCAACTCTGTGGGAGTTGGTACCTTTCAGCCATCGTTCGGCTTCAAGGATTTTCATCACACAGCCCAGCGGCTTCCCTCCGCCGGTGGCCACCCAAGGTGGTGGCCTCCAGCTCCCGAATGGGGAGGGGCAAACCGGGCTGTGGTCTTGGCCCCGCCCTCAGTGTTGAGGGTGTTCGTCATCCTCGCCGGGGCGAGGAGCGAGGCGAGCCGGGGCCCCACCTCCTACGCGGGTCGGCGGGCCACCTCATTTTCCAGCTTCTGGTGGTGGCAATCGCCTTTTAGCCCCATGGCGGAGACATCCTCCAGCCATGCCGGGGAAGGAGAACTGTTGCTGCCCAGCTAGGATGCAACATTCCGTCTCCCTCCTCGCGTTCGCGGCGAGGGCGGCTGCGAGGATCTGCCGGGGTGATTACGGGTGTCCCGTGTTTGCTGGTGATTCGCCCGGAGCTTGTTGCTCCACGGGCTTCCCAGGCGGGGAGGTTGTCCGTACCCGCGGGGACGGAACCAGAGTTCCGTTTGTAGTGGCACTTCGGGTGCCGGATTTTTTGTTCATTTCGGCTTTCGGGGCCTGAACATGTATGTAGCTCCGGCACAAAGCCGTGTTTTTTTCCTCATTTCTGAGCAATAAGACTTGCCTGTCGATTGTCTGAATCGCTTCACCACGCATGAGTCGCCCCGTGTCCAGGTGACGAGTGAGGTATCCGTATCCCGGAGGCGTAGGAGTCCCTCGGCTCGGTCGGACCTGTTGTCCGAGGCTCCTCTAGCTTAGTTAAAGAGACCCCTCGGCCGCTCTTCGACGAGCCGAGGCCAGGGGTAGCGATATCAGCACAAGCAGAGGCGTTGTTAGCTCGGAAATGAAACCTGGTTGGCCGGAGCCTAGCCGAGTTGTCTGTCGGCAGGATCGACGTCGGAGCTGATTAGCCGAGGCCTCGGACCGAGCTGGCGCCCTCGGAAGGTGGTCGTCCGAGGCCCCGGAGGTGGCCAGCCGAGCCATCCGCTCGGGCCGGATTCTCGGGGAAGTCTCTGGCGGAGATTGCTCGAGCGCGGTGACGACGTCGTCCTTCGGAGCGGAGGCCCTCGGACCGCGTCACCGCCCGAGGCTAGGTCGGGCCTTGCCGAAGGTGCTGCTGATGCTGAGGGTGTCATCGCCCTCTTCCAGCGTCAAGATCCGCGCCTGCAGGGTCAAGTCGTCTTGTAGCGTGGGCCTTGTGCGGCCGTTGAGGCCAGAACACACACCCTTGTTGCGTTGTAAAGCTGTGTCTCTTTTCCTCTTGTTTCGAGTATCTGGACTTTTTGTCGGTAGCAGGGATGTTAGTGCGAGCAAGAGTTGCTTCTCGCGGGAGGTGATGAGTGAGGTATCCGTATCCCGGAGGCGTGGGAGTCCCTCGGCTCGGTCGGCCTCGCCGCTTACGCGTACTTTTACCCATCCATGAGGCCCTGTCACCGACTCGGTCGAGAAGGCTCGAAGAACCTGTTTCAACAGAAGAGCTTCCGTACGTAAAGACTCATTCGATCCGCGGAGTCACTTTATCCGAGCGCGAGTTACTTATCGCAGAAGGTGATGAGTGAGGTATCCGTATCCCGGAGGCGTAGGAGTCCCTCGGCTCGGTCAGCCTTGACTGCTTACGTGTACCCCGTCGTTTCCAGGACCCACTTTCCGAAGTAGTCAAAAAGCACGAAAGATGTTCTGGTGAAAGAGGTTTTTTGTTCGAGGGAAATTTTGACGCAGAGGGGGTTAACCCCCTTTTAGCCCCCGAGGGAGGGTCGGGCTCTGCCGAGGCGAGGCCGACCCTTCCTTGTTGACTAAACTTTGCGTGGGTGCGAGGTATATGAACAACTTGGAAACATCTTAAGGGTAGAAGCGACGTAGCTGTTGGATGTTCCAAGCGTTGCCGTAGACCTCGCCTTGACTGTTGGCCAGCTTGTACGTTCCGGGTTTCAGAACTTTGGCGATGATGAACGGCCCCTCCCAGGGGGCGTGAGCTTGTGCCTCCCTCGGGCGTCTTGCCGCAGCCGAAGTACCAGATCGCCCACCTGGAGTTCTCGGGGTCGGACCCCTCGGGCGTGGTAGCGTCGCAGGGACTGCTGATACCGTGCCGAGTGTAGTAAGGCCCTGTCCCGAGCCTCGTCCAGCTGGTCCAGCGAGTCTTCTCGGCTGGCTTGGTTGCTTTCTTCGTTGTAGGCCCTCGTCCTCGGGGAGCCGTATTCCAGGTCCGTGGGCAGGATTGCCTCGGCCCCGTAGACCAGGAAGAACGGCGTGAAACCTGTGGCTCGGCTTGGCGTCGTCCTCAGGCTCCAGACCACCGAGGGGAGTTCCTTCATCCATCGCTTGCCGAACTTGTTGAGGTTGTTGTAAATCCGAGGCTTGAGCCCTTGTAGAATCATGCCATTGGCACGTTCCACTTGCCCATTCGACATGGGGTGAGCTACGGCGGCCCAGTCCACCCGGATGTTGTGATCCTCGCAAAAATCCAAGAATTTTTTGCCGGTGAACTGGGTGCCATTGTCGGTGATGATGGAGTTCGGGACCCCGAAGCGATGGATGATGTTGGTGAAGAACGCCACCGCCTGCTCGGACCTGATGCTGTTTAGGGGTCGGACCTCGATCCACTTGGAGAATTTGTCGATGGCGACCAGCAGGTGCGTGTAGCCCCCGGGCGCCTTCTGTAGTGGGCCGACGAGGTCCAGACCCCACACAGCGAAGGGCCAGGTGATGGGTATCGTCTGCAGAGCCTGAGCGGGCAGGTGGGTCTGCTTCACATAGAATTGGCACCCTTCGCAGGCGCGGACAATTCTAGTGGCGTCAGCCACCGCCGTTGGCCAGTAGAAGCCTTGGCGGAAAGCATTCCCAACGAGGGTTCGAGGTGCTGCATGATGACCGCAAGCCCCCGAGTGTATTTCCTGCAGGAGGTCCTGACCCTCGGCGATGGAGATGCATCGCTGGAGGATGCCCGAGGGGCTGCGGTGGTAGAGCTCCTTCTCATCGCCCAGCAGGACGAACGATTTTGCTCGTCGCGCTACCCGCCGAGCCTCGGCTCGGTCGAGGGGCAGTTCTCCTCGGCGGAGATATTGCAGGTACGGGGTCTTCCAATCTTGATCTGGCACGACCCCGTTCTGCTCCTCCTCGACGTGCAGCGCTTCGCCCTCGGGCTCCGAGGGTTCCTCGGGTTGAGCCGAGGATGGCTCGGGCTCGGACGCGTCGCCTATCTTGACGGAGGGTTGGTGCAGATCCCGGGCGAAGACGTCCGGGGGAACCGTTGTTCGCCCCGAGGCTATCTTCGCCAGCTCGTCCGCAGTCTCGTTGTAGCGCCGGGCGATGTGGTTAAGCTCGAGCCCGTAGAACTTGTCTTCCAGGCGTCGAACCTCTTCACAGTAAGCCTCCATCTTCGGGTCGCGGCAGTGGGAGTTCTTCATGACTTGGTCGATGACGAGCTGCGAGTCGCCGCGCGCGTCGAGGCGTCGAACCCCTAGTTCGATGACGATTCGCAACCCGTTGATCAGAGCCTCGTACTCAGCCACATTGTTGGACGCCGGGAAATGGAGGCGGAGCACATAGCGCAGGTGTTTTCCGAGGGGCGAGACGAAAAGCAGGCCCGCGCCAGCTCCCGTCTTCATCAGCGACCCGTCGAAAAACATGGTCCAGAGCTCTGGCTGGATCGGAGCCGTTGGCAACTGGGTATCGACCCATTCGGCTACGAAATCCGCCAGTGCCTGGGACTTGATGGCCTTCCGAGGGGCGAACGAGATCGCCTCGCCCATGATTCCCACCGCCCACTTCGCGATCCGTCCCGAGGCTTCTCGGCACCGGATGATCTCCCCCAGGGGGAAGGATGACACCACAGTCACCGGATGAGACTCGAAGTAATGTCGCAGCTTTCGCCTCGTCAGGATCACTGCATATAGCAGCTTCTGGACTTGTGGGTAGCGGATCTTGGTCTCGGACAGCACTTCGCTGACGAAGTAGACTGGCCTCTGAACGGGCAAAGCATGCCCCTCTTCCTGCCTTTCGACTACGATCGCGGCGCTGACCACCTGAGTGGTTGCGGTGACGTAGACCAGGAGGGTTTCCCCATCAGCTGGGGGTACCAAGATGGGCGCCTGGGTGAGGAGCGCTTTCAGGTTCCTGAGGGCTTCCTCGGCCTCGGGAGTCCAAGTGAAGCACTCGGCCTTCCTTAAGAGGCGGTACAGGGGCAGGCCTCTTTCGCCGAGGCGCGAGATGAAACGGCTCAAGGCCGCGAGGCATCCCATGACCCTCTGTACGCCTTTTAAGTCTTTGATGGGCCCCATGTTTGTGATCGCTGCGATCTTCTCCGGGTTGGCTTCGATGCCCCGCTCGGAGACGACGAACCCCAAGAGCATGCCTCGGGGCACCCCGAAGACGCACTTCTCGGGATTGAGCTTGACGCCCTTCGCCTTGAGACACCGGAATGTCAGTTCGAGGTCGGAGAGAAGGTCGGAGGCTTTCCTCGTCTTGACTACGATGTCATCGACGTAGGCCTCGACCGTGCGACCAATGTGTTCGCCGAACACATGGTTCATGCACCGCTGGTAAGTTGCACCCGCGTTCCTCAAACCGAACGGCATTGTGATGTAATAGTACATGCCGAAGGGCGTGATGAAAGAAGTCGCGAGCTGGTCGGACTCTTTCATCTTGATTTGATGATACCCTGAGTAGGCATCGAGGAAAGACAGGGTTTCGCACCCCGCAGTGGAGTCCACGATTTGATCGATGCGAGGTAGAGGGTAGGGGACCTTCGGACATGCTTTGTTGAGACCAGTGTAGTCTACACACATCCGCCACTTCCCCCCTTTTTTCCTCACAAGCACAGGGTTGGCAAGCCATTCGGGATGGAATACCTCTTTGATAAACCCTGCTGCCATCAGCTTGTGGACCTCCTCGCCTATCACCCTGCGCCTTTCCTCGTCGAATCGGCGCAGAGGTTGTCTGACCGGTCGGGCCCCGGCCCGAATATCCAGCGAGTGCTCGGCGACTTCCCTCGGTATGCCGGGCATGTCCGAGGGACTCCACGCGAAAACGTCGGCGTTTGCGCGGAGAAAGTCGACGAGCACTGCTTCCTATTTGGGGTCGAGCCCGGAACCGATCCGGATCTGCTTGGAGGTGTCGCCACTGGGGTCGAGAGGGACGGCCTTAACCGTCTCCGCTGGCTCGAAGTTGCCGGCATGCCGCTTCACGTCCGGCACCTCTCGGGAGAGGCTCTCCAGGTCGGCAATGAGGGCCTCGGACTCGGCGAGGGCCTCGGCGTACTCCACGCATTCCACATCGCATTCGAAGGCGTGCTTGTACGTGGGGCCGACAGTGATGACCCCATTGGGGCCCGACATCTTGAGCTTTAGGTAGGTGTAGTTGGGGATGGCCATGAACTTCGCGTAGCATGGCCTTCCCAACACTGCGTGGTAGGTTCCTCGGAACCCGACCACCTCGAACGTCAATGTCTCCCTTCGGAAGTTGGAGGGTGTTCCGAAGCAGACAGGGAGGTCGAGCTGTCCGAGGGGCTGGACGCGCTTCCCGGGGATGATCCCGTGGAAGGGCGCAGCGCCTGCTCGGACAGATGACAGGTCGACGCGCAGGAGCCGGAGGGTCTCGGCGTAGATGATGTTGAGGCAGCTGCCTCCATCCATCAGGACCTTGGTGAGCCTGACGTTGCCGATGACAGGATCGACGACGAGCGGGTACTTCCCCGGGCTCGGCACGTGGTCGGGGTGGTCGTCTCGGTCGAAGGTGATGGGCTTGTCGGACCAGTCTAGATAGACTGGCGCCGCCACCTTTACCGAGCAGACCTCCCGACGCTCTTGCTTGCGATGCCGAGCCGAGGCGTTTGCCGCATGCCCTCCGTAGATCATGAAGCAATCGCGGGCCTCTGGGAACTCTCCTGCTTGGCGATCCTCCCTTTTGTCGTCGTCGTGAGCCTTGCCACCCTCTGCGGGTGGCCCGGCCCGATGGAAGTGACGCCGAAGCATGACGCACTCTTCGAGGGTGTGCTTGACGGGCCCCTGATGGTAGGGGCACGTCTCCTTGAGTGCCTTGTCGAAGAGGTTTGCACCTCCGGGGGGCTTCCGAGGGTTCTTGCGCTCGGCGGCGGCGACAAGGTCTGCATCGGGAACGTCGCGTTTCGCTTGCGACTTCCTCCTGCCTCTCTTCTTGGCGCCGCGCGGAGTAGACGCCTCGGGAGCATCTTCCGACGGGCGGCCCTGGGGCTGCTTGTCCTTTCGGAAGATGGCCTCTACCGCCTCCTGGCCGGAGGCGAACTTGGTGGCGATGTCCATCAGCTCGCTCGCCCTGGTGGGGGTCTTGCGACCCAGCTTGCTCACCAGGTCGCGGCAGGTGGTGCCGGCGAGGAACGCGCCGATGACATCGGAGTCGGTGATGTTGGGCAGCTCGGTGCGTTGCTTCGAGAACCGCCGGATGTAGTCTCGAAGGGACTCTCCCGGCAGTTGCCGACAGCTTCGGAGGTCCCAGGAATTCCCGGGGCGCACGTACGTGCCCTGGAAGTTCCCGGCGAAAGCCTGGACCAGATCCTCCCAGTTGGAAATCTGCCCCGGGGGCAGGTGCTCCAACCAGGCACGAGCGGTGTCGGAGAGAAACAGGGGGAGGTTTCGGATGATGAGGTTGTCATCGTCCGTCCCACCCAGCTGACAGGCCAGGCGGTAGTCCGCAAGCCATAATTCCGGTCTCGTTTCCCCCGAGTACTTCGTGATAGTAGTCGGGGGTCGGAATCGGGGCGGAAACGGCGCCCGCCGAATGGCTCGGCTAAAGACCTGCGGACCGGGTGGTTCGGGCGAGGGACTTCGATCCTCCCCGCTGTCGTAACGTCCCCCACGCCTGGGGTGGTAACCTCGGCGCACCCTTTCGTCTAGGCGTGCCCGACGGTCGCGATGAGGGTGCTCGACGCCGAGGTGGCCCGGGGCCGCAGGCGCGGTGGTGCGCGTGCACCCGGTGAAGGCCGAGGCTTCCCGCGTGAGTCGGGAAGTCGCGGCACGAGGTTCCGAGGGGTATCCCTGCCTGCGGGAGGCAGAGCTCTCGGCCCGCCGGGCCGCAGCGCCTTCCAGGAGATGCTTGAGTTCTCCCTGAATTCGCCGACCCTCGGAGGTTGATGACTCCGGCATCGCGCGGAGGAGCATTGCTGCAGCGACCAGGTCCTGGCCAGTCCCGCCGGATGCGGGTGGCGGTTTGTCCCTGGCATCGTTGGCGATGCGGTGCTGGAGACCTTGGGGCAGGTGACGTATTCCTCCGGCCGGGGGTTGGCTCGCCCATACCTGCCCGATGTTCTGGCGGATTGCCTCGAGCGCTCCTGCTCCTTCATCGAACCCGGCCTGCGCCCCGCGGACTTGCTCGAGCTGTGGGTCGTGACCCCCCGCCGGAACGGGGACCACAGCTAGCTCCCGCGGGATGTCGGCGCGAGGCGCTGGCCTAGGGGGATCACCATCCTCCGGCATGCCGAGACAGCCGCCTCCGGAGGGATCCCCTAGCTCGATGTGGAAACATTCGCGACTCGGGCCGCAGTCCTTGTCGCCAAGGCTGCGGCTGCCGTCGGAACAGTCGGAGAGGCAGTAGTCACATGCGGTCATAAAGTCCCGCATGGCACTAGGGTTGCCAGATCCGGAGAAATCCCAGCAGATGCTGGGGTCGTCATCTTCCTCGGACCCAGAGGGTCCGTAGGTCAAGACACCCGTCAATCGGTCCCAAGGCGACCGCACAGGAAACCCCAGAGAGGTTGCACTCGCCTCAATGTGAGTGCCCGCCAAAGCGAGGTCGCCAGGCGGGCTGAGGCCGAGTCGAAATAACGAAAGATGGGGAGCAGTCGGTACCTTTTCGTCGACGAGGAGCGATGAAGTCGTGTCGGGGGCTGACCGCGTCGTCGTCTTGGGTACGAGGGCGACGTCCTGCAGGCCCTCCGTGAGCGTGCTGGCGTCGTCCACTTGCTCGGAGTCGACATGTTGCGGGGGGATGGCGCTCGCGTTTGCCTCGAACGCGAGGGCGACGCTTGGCGTGTCCTCCGCTGGGGCGCCGGGGATGTCGATTTGCTCGACAGCCGTCGGAGCGCGGCCTCCCGCTCGGCCCCGGTTGCCCCGCCTCCTCCTCCTCCGACGGCGAGGGAGAGGATGGGGCGAGCTCGAACGTTGTCCTTCCCCAACGTGGGAAAGACGTCGTCGATTCCGCCGCCGGCGGGCGGGCTGTCCGCCACCAATGTCGTCGTCGCGCGGCGGTGGAAGGAGTATCATGTCGTAGTCGCCATCGAGAGACATGAACTCGAGGTTCCCGAAACGGAGCACCGTCCCGGGTTGAAGAGGTTGTTGGAGACTGCCCATCTGGAGCTTGACGGGAAATCGAACGTCAACACGCAGCGTGCCCCTACCTGGCACGCCAACTGTCGGCGTTCCGAGACCGGGGGGTCCCCGAGCCGACGAGTGAGAGTGCCGCGTGCCCCAGCCCAGATGGGTCGAGCGCGTGGAGCGAGCGCGAAGGGGGGAACAGAGAGAGAGAGTCGGTGGCCGGAGCCGGGTCGTGAGGGAGTCGGAGAAATTCCCGCGGCCTTCGTGTTCGTCCCGCGCCCAGGTCGGGTGCGCTTGCAGTAGGGGGTTACAAGCGTCCGCACGAGGTGAAGGGAGAGAGCGGCCCCGAGAGAGCGCCTGCCCCTGCCTTTCGTCCTCGCGAGGCCAACCTTCTCTAAGAAGGCCCTGGCCCTTCCTTTTATAGTCGTAAGGAGAGGGTCCAGGTGTACAAGACGGGGGTGTAGCAAGGTGCTACGTGTCTAGCGAGGGAGAGCTAGCGCCCTATGTACATGCCCAGGTGGCAGCCGGAGAGATCGTGGCACCCTGTTGGTGTGGCGTCGTGGCTGTTGGAGGAGTAACGGAGCCGGACGGGGGGACAGCTGTCGAGGTGGCTGGGTCCTTGCTGACGTTCTCCTGCTTTCGTAAGGGAGCTGGGAGCCGCCGTCGTCATGATCTAGCGGGGCGCCATCATGGCCTATCTGGCATAGCTGGCCAGATGGGACGCCGGTCTTGTTCTCTGCGACCCAAGTCGGCTCAGGGCAGGGTGATGATGATGCTTCCTGTTGATGTGGCGGTCTCGTGTCCTAGGTCGGGCGTCGTGGAGGCTCCTCCGAGGCCGAGGCCGAGTCCGTCCTGCAAGACAGAGACAGAGTCCGAGCCTGGGTCGGGCGAGGCGGAGATTATTCGGCAGAGGCCGAGGCGGAGTCCGAGCCCTGGGTCGGGCGAGGCGGAGGTCGCCGTCTTCCGGGGCCTTAGCCCGAGTCCGAGCCCTGGGTCGGGCGGAGCGGAGTTCGCCGTCTTCCGAGGCCTTAGCCTGAGTCCGAGCCCTGGGTCGGGCGGAGCGGAGTTCGCCGTCTTCCGGGGCCTTAGCCCGAGTCCGAGCCCTGGGTCGGGCGGAGCGGAGTTCGCCGTCTTCCGGGGCCTTAGCCCGAGTCCGAGCCCTGGGTCGGGCGGAGCGGAGTTCACCGTCTTCCGGGGCCTTAGCCCGAGTCCGAGCCCTGGGTCGGGCGGAGTCTCCTATGGCACCACTGGCGAAGTCTGGTCGCCTGTCGGTCTTACCTTTTGCGTTAAACGCCCTGGTGACTCGGTCGGTTGGTGCGGTGATTTAGTCAGGGTTTCTCCTTATCGGAGGCGGGGCCTAGGGCGAGCCAGAGATGCGTCTGCCGTGAAAGAGGAGACCTCAGGCGAGACGGAGTCATCTTAGGGTCGGCTGCCCTCGCCCGAGGCTAGGCTCGGGCGTGGCGCGGTCAAGTCACTCGTATGGACTGATCCCTGACTTAATCGAACCCATCAGGCCTTTGCAGCTTTATGCTGATGGGGGTTACCAGCTGAGAATTAGGCGTCTTGAGGGTACCCCTAATTATGGTCCCCGACAATAGGCGAGGAGATCCACAAGCTAATGGCGGCAGGGTTCATCAAAGAGGTATTCCATCCCGAATGGCTTGCCAACCCTGTGCTTGTGAGAAAGAAAGGGGGGAAATGGTGGATGTGTGTAGACTACACTGGTCTCAACAAAGCATGTCCGAAGGTTCCCTACCCTCTGCCTCGCATCGACCAAATTGTGGATTCCACTGCTGGGTGCGAAACCCTGTCTTTCCTCGATGCCTACTCAGGGTATCATCAAATCAGGATGAAAGAGTCCGACCAGCTCACGACTTCTTTCATCACACCCTTCGGCATGTACTGCTATGTCACCATGCCGTTCGGCTTGAGGAATGCGGGCGCGACGTACCAGCGGTGCATGAACCATGTGTTCGGCGAACACATTGGCCGCACGGTCGAGGCCTACGTCGATGACATCGTAGTCAAGACGAGGAAAGCCTCCGACCTCCTTTCCGACCTTGAAGCGACATTCCGATGTCTCAAGGCGAAAGGCGTCAAGCTCAATCCCGAAAAGTGTGTTTTCGGAGTACCTCGAGGCATGCTCTTGGGGTTCATCGTCTCCGAGCGGGGCATCGAAGCCAACCCGGAGAAGATCGCAGCTATCACCAGCATGGGGCCCATCAAAGACTTGAAAGGCGTACAGAGGGTCATGGGATGCCTCGCGGCTCTGAGCCGCTTCATCTCACGCCTCGGCGAAAGAGGCCCACCTCTGTACCGCCTCTTAAGGAAGGCCGAGTGCTTCACTTGGACCCATGAGGCTGAGGAAGCCCTCGGGAACCTGAAGGCGCTCCTCACAAAGGCGCCTATCTTGGTGCCCCCAGCTGCCGGAGAAGCCCTCCTGGTCTACGTCGCCGTGACCGCTCAGGTGGTTAGCACCACGATTGTGGTCGAGAGGCAAGAAGAGGGGCATACATTGCCCGTTCAGAGGCCAGTCTACTTCGTCAGCGAGGTACTGTCCGAAACCAAGATCCGCTACCCACAAGTTCAGAAGCTGTTGTACGCGGTGATCCTAACACGGTGGAAGCTGCGACACTACTTCGAGTCTCATCCGGTAACTGTGGTGTCATCCTTCCCCCTAGGGGAGATCATCCAGTGCCGAGAGGCCTCGGGTAGGATTGCAAAGTGGGCGGTGGAAATCATGGGCGAGACGATCTCGTTCGCTCCTCGGAAGGCCATAAAGTCCCAGGTCTTGGTGGACTTCGTAGCTGAATGGGTCGACACCCAGCTACCGACGGCTCCGATCCAACCGGAGCTCTGGACCATGTTCTTCGACGGGTCGCTGATGAAGACAGGAGCCGGCGCAGGCCTACTCTTCATCTCGCCCCTCGGGAAGCACCTACGCTACGTGCTACGCCTCCATTTCCCGGCATCCAACAATGTGGCTGAGTACGAAGCTCTGGTCAACGGGTTGCGGATCGCCATCGAGCTAGGGGTCCGACGCCTCGACGCTCGCGGTGACTCACAGCTCGTCATCGACCAAGTCATGAAGAACTCCCACTGCCGCGACCCGAAGATGGAGGCCTACTGCGATGAAGTTCGGCGCCTGGAAGACAAGTTCTACGGGCTCGAGCTCAACCAAATCGCTCGGCGCTACAACGAGACTGCGGACGAGCTGGATAAAATAGCCTCGGGGCGAACGACGGTTCCCCCGGACGTCTTCTCCCGGGATCTGCATCAACCCTCCGTCAAGATCGACGACACGCCCGAGCCCGAGGCACCCTCGGCCCAGTCTGAGGCACCCTCGGCTCGGTCCGAGGCATCCTCGGTTCGGCCCGAGGTACCCTCGACCCCCGAGGGCGAGACGCTGCACGTCGGGGGGAGCGAAGTGGGGTCACGCCTGATCAAAACTGGCAGACCCCGTACCTGCAATACCTCCACCGAGGAGAGCTACCCTCCGACCGAGCCGAAGCTCGACGGGTGGCGCGGCGCGCCAAGTCGTTCGTCTTGCTGGGAGATGAGAAGGAGCTCTACCACCGCAGCCCCTCCGGCATCCTCCAGCGATGCATCTCCATCGCCGAAGGTCAGGAACTCCTGCGAGAGATACACTCGGGGCTTGCAGCCATCACGCAGTGCCTCGAGCCCTTGTCGGGAATGCTTTCCGACAAGGTTTCTACTGGCCGACGGCGGTGGCCGACGCCACTAGAATTGTCCGCCCTGCGAAGGGTGTCAGTTCTACGCAAGGCAGACCCACCTGCCCGCTCAGGCTCTGCAGACGATACCCATCACCTGGCCTTTTGCTGTGTGGGGTCTGGATCTCGTTGGCCCCTTGCAGAAGGCACCCGGGGGCTACACGCACCTGCTTGTCGCCATCGACAAATTCTCCAAGTGGATCGAGGTCCGAGACCTGAACAGCATCAGGTTCGAGCAGGCGGTGGCGTTCTTCACCAACATCATCCATCGCTTCGGGGTCCCGAACTCCATCATCACCGACAACGGCACCCAGTTCACTGGCAGAAAGTTCCTGGACTTCTGCGAGGACCACCACATCTGGGTGGACTGGGCCGCCGTGGCTCACCCCATGTCAAATGGGCAAGTAGAGCGTGCCAATGACATGATTCTACAAGGGCTCAAGCCTCGGATCTACAACGACCTCAACAAGTTCGACAAGCGATGGATGAAGGAACTCCCCTCGGTGGTCTGGAGTCTGAGGACAACGCCGAGCCGAGCCACGGGCTTCACGCCGTTCTTCCTAGTCTACGGGGCCGAGGCCGTCTTGCCCACAGACCTGGAATACGGCTCCCCGAGGGCGAGGGCCTACACCGACCAAAGCAACCAAGCTACCCGAGAAGACTCACTGGACCAGCTGGAGGAGGCTCGGGATAAGGCCTTACTACACTCGGCGCGATACCAGCAGTCCCTGCGACGCTACCACGCCCGAGGGGTCCGGTCCCGAGACCTCTAGGTGGGAGACCTGGTGCTTCGGCTGCGACAAGACGCCCGAGGGCGGCACAAGCTCACGCCCCCCTGGGAGGGGCCGTTCGTCATCGCCAAAGTTCTGAAGCCCGGAACGTACAAGCTGGCCAACAGTCAAGGCGAGGTCTACGGCAACGCTTGGAACATCCAACAGCTACGTCGCTTCTACCCTTAAGATGTTTTCAAGTTGTTCATATACCTCGCGCCCAGCAAAAGTTTAGTCGTCAAGGAAGGGTCGGCCTTGCCTCGGCAAAGCCCGACCCTCCCTCGGGGGCTAAAAGGGGGGGGAACTCCCTCTGCGTCGAAATTTTCCTCGAAAAAAGATCTTTTCTGCCAGAAGGTCTTTCGGGCTATTTGACTACTTCGAAAGTGGATCCTGAAAACGACCAGGTTTTCTTTTCGAGCCAACTCTGCCTCTGTTCATGTTGACGCCGCTACCCCTGGCCTCGGCTCATCGAAGAGCGGCCGAGGGGTTCCTTTAATTAAGCTAGAGAAGCCTCGGACAACAAGGCTGACCGAGCCGAGGGACTCCTACGCCTCCGGGATACGGATACCTCACTCGTCACCTTTACACGGGGCGACTCACGCTTGGTGAAGCGGTTCAGACAACCAACAGGCGAGTCTTAGTGCTCGAAAATGAGGAAAAAACACGGCTCCGTGCCGAAAATACATACATGTTCAGGCCCCGACAGCCACAATGAACAAAAACACTGGCATTCAAAGTGCCATTACAAACAGAACTCCGGTTCCACCTCCGCAGGTACGAACAACCCCACTCAATGGGGGGGGGGGGCCTGCGGAGCAACAGAAGACCGACGAACGGCTCGCCGTCGCCCGCCCCAGCAGCGGCGACGATGTAGACTTCTGCTCCGGGGGGCCGAACAGCAGCAGCGATGACCTCAGGGCGGATGCTGCTGCCAGGAGGCCCCCGCCCGTGCCCAAACTCATGAGGCAAGGACGGGCAGAAGGCCGTAGAGTTGGAGGTCGGTCCGCGGATGGCGCCGGCAGGCTCGTCGGCGGAAGAACCTCTTCCAGCTGCCGTGGCAGACGCCGGCGTCGGGAGCGGCTCTGAAGCCACTCGCGTCCGAGAGCCAGGCACGCTGCAGCCGCCAGCGCCACGGACGACGACCGCCATTCCCCTCCGATCACTGAGGGAAGGAGCGGGCCACCGCCCACGCAGGGGCCGACCCCAACTCGGCTCACTCCCCTCTCCAGCCCTGGTGATGAAAATCCTTGAGGCTGAGGGAGGGGCAGAGGCCGCAGCCCGGCTCGCTTTCCCCCACCATCAAACTGGAGGTCACCATCTTGGGTGACCGCCGGTGGAGGGGTGCAGCCGGGCTGCATGATGAAAATCCTTGAAGCCGAACGATGGCTGAAAGGTACCCACTCCCACGGAGTTGTGTCCTCCAACGACGAGGCGGAAAGACGGCGGATATCCCCCATCTGGGGGCTTGGAAGGTGAAAAGACACAATGCATAAGGGAGCGCGAAGACATGGTCGCCTCCCAAGGGGGTCACCCTCCTTTTAAGGGCGGCTCTCCCTACTTGCGTCCCCAGCCGTCACGGGCTGAGTCTTCTCCAACACACTCCAAGGTCCTCCCCTACGGCGCGGGGGCTGGGTCCCACATGTCATGCAAGCCGACTCAGAGCAGAAGAAGCCAAACCGCCGCGCTTGGTGCGTACAACCGCCCAGCGATTACAATCGACCCTCCACTTTTGCCCAAACCAGCGGGCGAAAGGGTGGGCAGCCATGCAGGCGGCATGCAACCGCGCCAAGTGGGCGCACTTCTCCGACTCCCAACACGCCCGGCATGGAGGCCCAGGCCCACGCGTCATGCAACCGGCGCGCCGCATGCTTCGTGCATGCAACTGCATCGCCACTTGCGCCACTACAGTGCCTCCTCGACTGCGGAGCCAATACCGCGACTCGAGGCGACCCAGCGCACGACCCAGCAGCGCCAGCCTGGCGCGGCGGTCAATGCGGCCAAAAATGGGCCGGCAGTAATGGCGGTGGCAGGCGGGCAGGAGCAGCGGCCACGTCATCAGCCAAGCTCATGTCCCGTCCGAGGGCAGCAAGAGAACCCTCTCGCACGGCGTGAAGACAACGCGCCCGTGATCCGTTCCTCGAACGGCTCGCGCACGCACAACGGCCGCCCCGCCAACCACTTGCCCCGTCGCATTAACTCCGCGGCGGGACAGGCGGCGCCTCTGGCAGGAGAAGCGGGCGACGCTTCGCCTTCGCCATGATGACCGCGTCAAAAAAGGTACGCCGCGTCGTTCGATTTCGTATCCTTTTCCTTTTTTCCTCTTTCTCTCTCTTGCAACAGGGACCGGGAAAGGGGGATACCCCGAAAAGGATCCTTCCCCAAGAAGGAACTAGGCTCCGAGCCCCCCTACTGATCAGAGGTTCGAAGGCTGGCCCCTCGGAAGGGTTCGACAGCCGCCTCAGATCGCGTGGGCCCTACACCCACTACTGGTCAGAGGTTCGAAGGCTGGCCCCTCGAAAGGGTTCCACGGCCGCCTCAGGCTACTCGAGCTCCGCGCCCATTACTGATCAGGGGTTCGAAGGCTGGCCCCCGAAGGGTTCACAGCCGCCTCAGACGCCGAGCGAGGGATGACCATGGGTACGTTCGATACATAACCAAGGCTCGGGCTGCGCTCCCGAGGTACCCTAGGACATTTCCGAGACCAGCGGGAACGATCTTGTAACGGAATCCCATCAGAGGGAGGCATCGAGCCCTCGGACCCCGTCGCCAGGGGACCGGGTCCGGCAGATCACCCGCAGGTACTTTTGGGCATGCCTCTGGGCCCCTAGCCGACCCCTAACGAACGGGACACGGACGTCCACTCGGATTACCCGCTTGCAGCTCATCGGAGACACCATGTTCGGCGCCCATCGAGGGCAACATGGCGCTTCCCCCCCTCCTCCTTGCGGAAAGGCGACGCAGGGGCGTATGTAAAAAAGCCGAGTCTGCCCCTGACCGCCCTCTCGCTCTGTGCAGAGGCTCGGGGGCTGCTCTCGCAAACCCGGCTCCGGCCGAACCGTTGGCAGCGTCAACATACCAGCCCGAGAACTTGGGACCCGACCGTACACCTGGGCTACGGCCAGCTCGCATGAGGGAACGACCAGACCAGCCGAAGCACTACGCAAGGCATTAAGACCTCGAAGGAGTGAAACCACTCCTCCGAGGCCTCGGGGGCTACACCCGGCGGGTGCGCTCGCGCGCACCCACCAGAACAAAACGCAACTGAGAAAGGCTGGTCCCCTTGCAAAAAAGTGCGACGAAAGCCTCCAAGCGAGTGCAAACACTCCCTTCGAGGCTCGGGGGCTACTGTCGGGGACCATAATTAGGGGTACCCTTAAGGCTCCTAATTCTCAGCTGGTAACCCCCATCAGCACAAAGCTGCAAAGGCCTGATGGGTGCGATTAAGTCAGGGATCAGTCCATTCGAGGGACTCGATCACGCCTCGCCCGAGCCTAGCCTCGGACAAGGGCAGCCGACCCCAGAGGATTTCCGTCTCGCCCGAGGCCCCCCTTCAGCGGCGAACATATTTCCGGCTCGCCCGAGGCCCTGCCTTCGCCAAGAAGCAACCCTAACCAAATCGCCGCACCGACCGACCAAATCGCAGGAGCATTTAATTCAAAGGTGGCCTGACACCTTTATCCTGACGCGCGCCCCCTAGCCGGCAGAGTCGAAGTGACCGCCGTCACTTTGCCGCTCCACTGACCGGCCTGACAGAAGGACAGCGCCGCCTGCGCCACTCCGACTGCGGTGCCACTTGACAGAGTGAGACTGACAGGCAGTCAGGCCCGGCCAAAGGCACCATAGGAAGCTCCGCTCCGCCCGACCCAGGGCTCGGACTCGGGCTAAGTCCCGGAAGACGGCGAACTCCGCCCGACCCAGGGCTCGGACTCGGGCTAAGTCCCGGAAGACGGCGAACTCCGCCCGACCAAGGGCTCGGACTCGGGCTAAGTCCCGGAAGACGGCGAACTCCGTTCGACCCAGGGCTCGGACTCGGGCTAAGTCCCAGAAGACGGCGAACTCCACTCCGCCCGACCCAGGGCTCGGACTCAGGCTAAGTCCCAGAAGACGACGAACTCCGCTTCGCCCGACCCCAGGACTCGGACTCCGCCCCGGCACCAGCCGACGATCTCCGCCTCGCCCGGACCCAGGGCTCGGACTTGGGCTCGGCCCCAGAGGACGACGAACTCCGCTTTGCCCGACCCCAGGGCTCGGACTCCGCCCCGGCACCAGCCGGTAATCTCCGCCTCGCCCGAACCTGGGGCTCGGGCCCGACCTCGGCCACGGAAGACAGACTCGACCTCGGCTTCGGAGGAGCTTCCACATCGCCCAACCTAGGGCGCAGACCAGCCACGTCGACAGGAGGCGCCATCATCACCCTACCCCGAGCTGACTCGGGCCGCAGGGAACAAGACCGGCGTCCCATCTGGCTCGCTCCGCCAGATAGGCAATGATGGCGCCCCGCATACTCTGTGACGACTACGGCTCTCAGCCCCCTTACGGAAGCAAGAGGACGTCAGCAAGGACCCAACCGCTCCGACAGCTGTCCCTCCGTCAAGCTCCAGCACTCCTCCGACGGGCACGACATCACACCAGCTGGGTGCCAAAATCTCTCCGGCTGCCACAACGACATGTACTTAGGGCGCTAGCTCTCCTCCGCTAGACACGTAGCACTCTGCTACACCCCCCATTGTACACCTGGATCCTCTCCTTGCGCCTATAAAAGGGAGGACCAGGGCCCTCTTAGAGAGGGTTGGCCGCGCGGGGACGAGGACGAGACACGCGCTCGCTTGAAGCCGCTCGCTGCCTCTCCCGCGTGGACGCTTGTAACCCCCTACTGCAAGCGCACCCGACCTGGGCGCGGGACGAACACGAAGGCCGCGGGATTCCCACCTCTCTCACGCCGGTCTCCGGCCGCCTCGCTCTCCCCCCTTCGCGCTCGCCCTCGCGCTCGACCCATCTGGGCTGGGGCACGCGGCGACATTCACTCGTCGGCTCAGGGACCCCCCGGTCTCGGAACGCCGACAGTTTGTGAGCTTTGAATTGATGATCAAAGGCTCCAAACAAATCATCGAGCGAGGCGCCACCTCAACACCCGAGGTGCAACCCATTGCCTTCAAAACAACGGAGGAGAAGAAAGAAGAGTCTACATCAAGTAGGCTTCCCATCGATGCCTCCAAGCTCGACAATGAGGAAATGGCGCTCATCATCAAGAGCTTCCGCCAAATCCTCAAGCAAAGGAGGGGGAAGGATTACAAGCCCCGCTCCAAGAAAGTTTGCTACAAGTGTGGTAAGCCCAGTCATTTTATTGCAAAATGTCCTGTGTCAAGTGATAGTGACAGGGGCGACGACAAGAAGGGAAAGAGGAAGGAAAATAAGAGGTACTACAAGAAGAAGGGCGGCGATGCCCACGTGTGTCGGGAGTTGGACTCCGACGAGAGCTCCACCGACTCCTCCTCCGACGAGGACGCCATCAACATCGCCGTCAACAAGGGCCTCCTCTTCCCCAACGTCGGCCACAAGTGCCTCATGGCAAAAGACAACAAAAATAAGGTAAAATCTAGAGCCTCCACTAAATATGCAACATCTAGTGATGAGGATAACTGAAAGGGAAATGTGCCCTTGGGCCATTTCTATAAGATTTTGGTGATTAAGTGCTCCACACAAATACTTTGAGTTATATTTGTGCCAAAGACTCATGAAGTGCAAATCAAGATTAAAGGTATGTTTCTAGACTTAGTACATTGTTTTGAAGACTAATGTATTGTGTCTAAGTGCTAGAAACAGGAGAAATCAGTTTGAAGATAAGTTGGCTGTGTTCAGCCAAAGGCTGCTCGGTCTGGGTGCACCGGACTGTCCGGTGCGCCAAGACCAGTCCCGTGAACAGCCTGCTCTCGGGTCTCGACGGCGGCGTACGGCTATAAATCACCGGACTATCCGGTGGTGCACCGGACTTTCCGGTGAGTCGTCTGCGGCGAAGTCGCCGCTCTCGGGAAGAAGTCAACAAGCGTACGGCTAAAATTCACCGGACTGTCCAGTGAGCCAACGGTCGGGCGCACCAACAGTCGGTCGCGCAATCCGCGCGTGACGCGTGGCCGAGCCAACGGTCGGATGGGGGCACCGGACTGTCCGGTGTGCACCGGACAGTGTCCGATGCGCCAACGGCTCCATTTCTGCAACGGTCGGCTGCACCAAATTAGGAAAGCAATCTACACCGGACTGTGAACAGGGCATGTCCGGTGGTGCACCGAACTGTCCGGTGCGCCACCCAACAGAAGGCAAGATTTGCCTTCCTGGATTGCTTCCAACGGCTCCTAGCTGCCTTGGGGCTATAAAAGGGACCCCTAGGCGTATGGAGGAACACACCTAGCATTCTTTGATCAACTCTAAGCACCAAGACTCCATTTCCGCGCATTTGATTCTTTGTGATAGCAACTAGAGCTCCATTTGAGTAGAGAACTCTTTGAGTTGTGTTGCGAGCTCAAGTTGTGACTAGTGTGCGTGTTTGTGCTCTGATTTCGTGTCTTGTGTGCGTTGCTCTCCCTCCCTTACTTCCGTGTTTCTTTGTGATCATCATTTGTAAGGGCGAGAGACTCCAAGTTGTGGAGATTCCTTGCAAACGAGAGATAGTAAAAGAAAGCAAAACACCGTGGTATTCAAGTGGGTCTTTGGACCGCTTGAAAGGGGTTGAGTGCAACCCTCGTCCGTTGGGACGCCACAACGTGGAGTAGGCAAGTGTTGGACTTGGCCGAACCACGGGATAAACCACTGTGCCTCTCTGTGTTGATTTCTTTGTGGTTATCGTGTTTAGCAAGAACTCCTCTCTAGCCACTTGGCTTTATTGCTCTAACACTTAATCAAGTTTGTGGCTTTAAGTTTCAAGTTTTTACAGGATCACCTATTCACCCCCTCTAGGTGCTCTCAATTGGTATCAGAGCCGTTCTCTTCACGCAAGGGACTAATCGCCCGAAGAGATGGATCCTAAGGGAAAGGGGATGGTGGTCAACGATAAGGAGAAGGAGTCCACCTTCAACGAGCCAAGAGACGATAAGCCCACCGACTTTGGCTCGAGTCACAAAAAGAAATACGGGAAGAAGAAGAGGCGCATCAAGAAAATAGTCTACCACGACAGCGACGAGTCTTCTTCTTCCCAAAAGGACGACGACGACTACGAGAAAAAGAAAATGGTCAATTCAAACTTTTCTTTTGATTACTCTCGTATTCCGCATAATTCAAATGCACATTTGCTCTCCATTCCTCTTGGTAAATCTCCACACTTTGATGGAGAGGACTACGGATTTTGGAGTCACAAAATGCGTAGCCACTTGTTCTCTCTTCATCCAAGTATATGGGAAATAGTAGAGAATGGAATGCAATTTGACAGTATGGATAATCCCTTGTTTATTAATGAACAAATTCAAAAAAATGCACAAGCTACCACTATTCTTTTAGCATCCTTGTGCAGGGAAGAGTACCATAAGGTGAGCGGCTTGGATAACGCCAAGCAGATTTGGGACCCCCTCAGGATCTCGCATGAGGGAAATGATGTCACCATGCTCACCAAGATGGAGCTGGTGGAGGGCGAACTAGGAAGGTTCGCAATGATCAGGGGGGAGGAGCCAACCCAAACATACAACAGGCTCAAGACCCTGGTCAACAAAATAAGGAGCTATGGAAGCACGAGATGGACGGACCACGACGTCGTCCGGCTTATGCTAAGGTCCTTCACTGTCCTTGATCCTCATCTTGTTAACTCTATTCGTGAAAATCCTAGGTATACCAAGATGACGCCCGAGGAAATACTTGGGAAGTTTGTAAGCGGGCGAATGATGATCAAGGAGGCGAGATATGTTGATGAGGCGCTAAATGGCCCAATGGCGATCCACGAGCCTCAAACCGTTGCCCTCAAAGCAGCAAGTAGCAAGGAGGCGCTACCTAGCAAGGTGGCGCAAGTTGAGGCGGCGGGGCTTAACGAGGAAGAAATGGCCCTCATCATCAAGTGCTTCAAGACGGCGCTAAAGGGTCACAAGGAGCATCCCAACAAGAACAAGACGAAGGGGAAGCACTCCTGTTTCAAGTGTGGTAAGTATGGTCATTTTATAGCTAATTGTCCCGACAACACTAATGACCAGGAACAAGAGAAAGGCGGGAAGAGGGAAAAGAAGAAGGCCTACAAGAAGGCGAAGGGCGAGGCACACCTCGGCAAAAAGTGGGACTCGGATTGTTCGTCGTCCGACTCCAACGACGAGGGACTCGCCGCCTCGGCCTTCAACAAATCGTCGCTCTTCCCCAACGAACGCCACACGTGCCTAATGGCAAAAGAAAAGAAGGTAATCACTAGAGAAACTCCTAAGTACTCTACTTCTAGTGATGAGGACTCTAGTGATGATGAAATTGATTACACTAGCTTGTTTAAAGGATTAGATAGAGCTAAGATAGAAAAGATTAATGAGCTGATTGATGCATTAAATGAAAAAGATAGACTGCTAGAGAGGCAAGAGGACATCTTATATGAGGAACATGATAAATTTGTTAATGTTCAAAAGTCTCTTGCCTTAGAGATTAAAAGGAATGAATTACTATCTTCTGAATTGTCTATTTGCAATGAATCTATTTCTAGCTTGAGGATTTTGAATGATGATTTAAAAGCTAAGCTAGAAGTTGCAAATAAATCTAGTTCTTGTGTTGAGCATGTTGTGATTTGCACTAGGTGTAAGGATTTTAATGTTGATGCTTGTAGTGAACATTTAAATTCCATTACTAGATTAAATGATGAAGTGGCTAGTCTTAATGCCCAACTTAAGACTAGCAAAAATGATTTTGATAAACTAAAATTTGCAAGGGATGCCTACACTAGTGGTAGACACCCCTCTATTAAGGATGGGCTTGGCTTTCGAAGGGAAGCTAAGAACTTAACAAGTCATAAGGCTCCCATCTCCGCCAAGGAGAAAGGGAAGGCCCCTATGGCTAATAGTGTTCATAAAAATCATGTTTTCTTGTATCATGATAGAAAATATTCTAGGAATGTTCATTATAATAGGAGTTATAATGCCTTTGACTCTCATGCCATGATTGCTTCAAGTTCAAACTTTAATGGTAGATCTAGGAGGAATTCTGTGTCTCATGCTCCTAGGAAAGTGTATAATGGATCTACCACTGTCTTTCATGCTTGCAATGCTAAATTTCTTCTTTCATGTAAAAATAAAAAGGTGATTGCTAAAAAGGTGGGAGCCAAATGCAAGGGAGACAAGTCTTGCATTTGGGTCCCTAAGGCTATTGTTACTAACCTTGTAGGACCCAACAAGAGTTGGGTACCTAAAACCCAAGCCTAATTTGCCTTGCAGGTTTATGCATCCGGGGGCTCAAGCTGGATTATCGACAGCGGATGCACAAACCACATGACGGGGGAGAAGAAGATGTTCACCTCCTACGTCAAGAACAAAGATTCCCAAGACTCAATCATATTCGGTGACAGGAATCAAGGCAAGGTTAAAGGACTAGGAAAAATAGCTATTTCTTCCGAGCATTCCATTTCTAATGTGTTCTTAGTAGAATCGCTCGGATATAACTTGTTGTCCGTTAGTCAATTATGTAATATGGGTTACAACTGCTTATTTACAAACGTAGATGTGTCTGTCTTTAGAAGAAGTGATGGTTCATTAGCTTTTAAGGGTGTACTAGACGGCAAACTCTACTTAGTTGATTTTTTGAAGGAGGAGGTCGATCTAGATGCATGCTTAATCGCTAAGACTAGCATGGGCTGGCTATGGCATCACCGTCTAGCACATGTGGGGATGAAGAACCTTCACAAGCTTCTAAAGGGAGAACATGTGTTAGGTCTAACAAATGTAACTTTCGAAAAAGATAGACCTTGTGCAGCTTGTCAAGCAGGTAAACAAGTGGGAAGTGCTCATCACAACAAGAACGTGATGACTACATCAAGACCTCTGGAGCTATTGCATATGGACCTCTTCGAACCCGTCGCCTACCTTAGCATCGGGGGAAGTAAGTATGGTCTTGTTATTGTTGATGATTTTTCCCGCTTCACTTGGGTATTCTTTTTGCAGGATAAATCAGAAACCCAAGAGACCCTCAAGCGCTTTCTAAGGCGAGCTCAAAACGTATTTGAGCTCAAGGTGAAAAAGATTAGAAGTGACAACGGGTCCGAGTTCAAGAACCTGTAAGTGGAGGAGTTTCTTGAGGAGGAAGGAATCAAGCACGAGTTCTCCGCTCCCTACACACCACAGCAAAACAGTGTGGTAGAGAGAAAGAACAGGACACTTATAGACATGGCGAGGACGATGCTAGGAGAATTCAAGACGCCCGAGCGGTTTTGGTTGGAAGCTGTGAACACGACTTGCCACGCCATAAACTGGATCTACCTTCATCGCCTCCTCAAGAAGACGTCATACAAGCTACTAACCAGTAACAAACCCAACGTTTCGTATTTTCGAGTTTTTGGTAGTAAATGCTACATTCTGGTGAAGAAAGGTAGAAATTCTAAATTTGCTCCCAAAGCTGTAGAAGGGTTTTTGTTAGGTTATGACTCAAATACAAAGGCGTATAGAGTCTTCAACAAATCATCAGGTTTGGTTGAAGTCTCTAGCGACATTGTATTTGTTGAGACTAATGGCTCTCCAAGAGAGCAAGTTGATCTTGATGATGTAGATGAGGATGATGTTCCAACGGACGCAATTCGTACCATGGGCAATTGGAGACGTGCGACCACAGGAACACAAGGAGCAAGATCAACCTTCTTTCTCAACGACGGTACACCTCCCAACTCAAGATGACGAACAGGTCCCTCAAGAAGAGGCGTGTGATCAAGGGGGAGCACAAGGTGTCCAAGTTGAAGAGGAAGAAGCACCATAGGCCCCTCCAACTCAAGTTCGAGCGATGATTCAAAGGAATCATCCCGTCGACCAGATTTTGGGTGACATTAGCAAGGGAGTAACCACTCGATCTAGATTAGCTAATTTTTGTGAGCATTACTCTTTTGTCTCTTCTATTGAGCCTTTCAGGGTAGAAGAGGCCTTGCTAGATCCGGACTGGGTGTTGGCCATGCAGGAAGAGCTCAACAACTTCAAACGAAATGAAGTTTGGACACTGGTGCCACGTCCCAAGCAAAATGTTGTGGGAACCAAGTGGGTGTTCCGCAACAAACAGGACAAGCACGGGGTGGTGACAAGGAACAAGGCTCGACTTGTGGCAAAAGGTTATGCCCAAGTCGCAGGTTTGGACTTTGAGGAGACTTTTGCTCCTGTGGCTAGGCTAGAGTCGATTCGTATTTTGTTAGCCTATGCCACTCACCATTCTTTCAGGTTGTTCCAAATGGACGTAAAGAGCGCTTTCCTAAACGGGCCAATCAAGGAGGTACGTGGAGCAACCCCCTGGCTTTGAGGATGAACGATACCCCGACCACGTGTGTAAGCTCTCTAAGGTGCTCTATGGACTTAAGCAAGCCCCAAGAACATGGTATGAATGCCTTAGAGACTTTTTAATTGCTAAAGCTTTCAACGTTTGGAAAGCCGATCCAACTCTTTTTACTAAGACTTGTGATGGTGATCTATTTATGTGCCAAATTTATGTCGATGACATAATATTTGGTTCTACTAACCAAAAGTCTTGTGAAGAGTTTAGCCGGGTGATGACTCAAAAATTCGAGATGTCGATGATGGGCGAGTTGAACTACTTCCTTGGGTTTCAAGTGAAGCAACTCAAGGACGGCACCTTCATCTCTCAAACGAAGTACACGCAAGACTTGCTCAAGCGGTTTGGGAAGAAGGACGCCAAGCCCGCAAAGACTCCAATGGGAACCGACGGACATGTCGACCTCAACAAAGGAGGTAAGTCCGTTGATCAAAAGGCATACCGGTCTATGATAGGGTCTTTACTTTATTTATGTGCTAGTAGACCGGATATTATGCTTAGCATATGCATGTGTGCTAGATTTCAATCCGATCCAAGAGAGTGTCACCTTGTGGCCGTTAAGCGAATTCTTAGATATTTAGTCGCTACACCTTGCTTCGGGATCTGGTATCCAAAGGGGTCTACCTTTGACTTTATTGGATATTCAGACTCCGATTATGCTGGATGTAAGGTCGATAGGAAGAGTACATCAAAGACGTGCCAATTCCTAGGAAGGTCCCTGGTGTCGTGGAGTTCTAAGAAACAAACTTCCGTTGCCCTATCCACCGCTGAGGCCGAGTATGTTGCCGCAGGACAGTGTTGCGCGCAACTACTTTGGATGAGGCAAATCCTCTGGGACTTTGGCTACAATCTGAGCAAAGTCCCACTCCTATGTGACAATGAGAGTGCTATCCACATGGCGGACAATCCTGTTGAACATAGCCGCACGAAGCACATAGACATCCGTCATCACTTTTTGAGAGACCACCAGCAAAAGGGAGATATCGAAGTGTTTTATGTTAGCACCGAGAACCAGCTAGCCTATATCTTTACCAAGCCTTTAGATGAGAAGACCTTTTGCAGGCTGCGTAGTGAGCTAAATGTCTTAGATTCACGTAACTTGGATTGATATAGAGCATACATGTGTTTTATGCCTTTGATCATGTTCCATTATGCATTTTGTTGCTTATTTATGGTGCTCGAGTTGTGTAAGGGATCCCCGGACCTCACAAGTCCATGTGTGAATGATGCACATACTTAGGGGGAGAAATGCTACAACTTGACCCTTTGAGACTAACCGTGTGCTTGAGTTTTCTTAAATTAGTCTCAAAGGAGGATTGAAAGGGAAAAGGTGAACTTGGACCATGCAAGACTTCCACTGCACTCCGATGAGAGGGTAATTTACTCCAAGTTCATCTCCGTGCTCTTATTGCCTTTTTTACTCTTAATTGAAGATTTTGGTGAGGCAATGAGGTTTAAGGGCCACTAATGATCCTGTTTTGGTGCTTAATGCCAAAGGGGGAGAAATTAAGGCCAAAGCAAGAAATGGATCAGCTACCACTTGAGAATTTTGAAAATAGTAGAGTTAGAGCTTTTGTTTTGTCAAAATACTCTTATTGTCTCTTATTGTCAAAAGTTGGTCTCTTGTGGGGAGAATGTTTGATTATGGGAAAAAGGGGGAATCTTTGATCAATTTCTCTTGGAATACCTCTCTCTATGCCTCAACAAGTGATTTTGACTTAGAGATAGGAAATTGAGTTTGATTTGCAAAAACAAACCAAGTGGTGGCAAAGAATGACCCAAATATACCAAATTTGAATAAAAAACAACACTTGAGAATTTTGAAAATAGTAGAGTTAAAGCTTTTGTTTTGTCAAAATACTCTTATTGTCTCTTATTGTCAAAAGTTGGTCTCTTGTGGGGAGAATGTTTGATTATGGGAAAAAGGGGGAGTTTTTGAATCTTTGATCAATTTCTCTTGGAATACCTCTCTCTATGCCTCAACAAGTGATTTTGACTTATAGATAGGAAATTGAGTTTGATTTGCAAAAACAAACCAAGTGGTGGCAAAGAATGATCCAAATATACTAAATTTGAATCAAAAACAAATTTTTGTTCTCATTTGCATTGATGTTGCACTTCTTTAGTTGCTTTTTGTTGTGTTGGCATAAATCACCAAAAAGGGGAAGATTGAAAGGGAAATGTGCCCTTGGGCCATTTGTATAAGATTTTGGTGATTAAGTGCTCCACACAAATACTTTGAGTTATATTTGTGCCAAAGACTCATGAAGTGCAAATCAAGATTAAAGGTATGTTTCTAGACTTAGTACATTGTTTTGAAGACTAATGTATTGTGTCTAAGTGCTAGAAACAGGAGAAATCACTTTGAAGATAAGTTGGTTGTGTTCAGCCAAAGGCTGCTCGGTCTAGGTGCACCAGACTGTCCGGTGCGCTAGGACCAGTCCCGTGAACAGCCTGCTCTCGGGTCTCGACGGCGGCGTATGGCTATAAATCACCGGACTGTCCGGTGGTGCACCGGACTGTCCGGTGAGTCGTCTGCGGCGAAGTCGCCGCTCTCGGGAAGAAGTCAACAAGCGTACGGCTAAAATTCACCGGACTGTCCGGTGAGGCACCGGACTGTCCGGTGAGCCAACGGTCGGGCGCACCAACGGTCAGTCGCGCAATCCACGCGTGACGCATGGTCGAGCCAACGGTCGGATGGGGGCACCGGACTGTCCGGTGTGCACCGGACAGTGTCCGGTGCGCCAACGGCTCCATTTCTGCAACGGTCGGCTGCGCCAAATTAGGAAAGCAATCTGCACCGGACTGTGAACAGGGCATGTCCGGTGGTGCACCGGACTGTCCGGTGCGCCACCTGACAGAAGGCAAGATTTGCCTTTCTGGATTGCTTCCAACGACTCCTAGCTGCCTTGGGGCTATAAAAGGGACCCCTAGGCGCATGGAGGAACACACCAAGCATTCTTTGATCAACTCTAAGCACCAAGACTCCATTTCCGCGCATTTGATTCTTTGTGATTGCAACTAGAGCTCCATTTGAGTAGAGAACTCTTTGAGTTGTGTTGCGAGCTCAAGTTGTGACTAGTGTGCGTGTTTGTGCTCTGATTTCGTGTCTTGTGTGCGTTGCTCTCCCTCCCTTACTTCCGTGTTTCTTTGTGATCATCATTTGTAAGGGCGAGAGACTCCAAATTGTGGAGATTCCTCGCAAACGGGAGATAGTAAACGAAAGCAAAACACCGTGGTATTCAAGTGGGTCTTTGGACCGCTTGAAAGGGGTTGAGTGCAACGCTCGTCCGTTGGGACGCCACAACGTGGAGTAGGCAAGTGTTGGACTTGGCCAAACCACGGGATAAACCACTGTGCCTCTCTGTGTTGATTTCTTTGTGGTTATCGTGTTTAGCAAGAACTCCTCTCTAGCCACTTGGCTTTATTGCTCTAACACTTAATCAAGTTTGTGGCTTTAAGTTTCAAGTTTTTACAGGATCACCTATTCACCCCCCTCTAGGTGCTCTCAATAACTCTAGTGACGATGAAGATAATTTGCTTGCCCTTTTTGCCAACCTAAACATGCAACAAAAAGAAAAATTAAATGAATTGATAGGTGCTATTCATGAGAAGGATGAACTCTTGGATAGCCAAGAGGACTTCCTTATTAAGGAAAACAAAAGGCATGTTAAGGTTAAAAATGCTTATGCTCAGGAAGTAGAAAAATGTGAAAATTTAACTAGTGAGCTTAGCACTTGCCATGACACAATATCCAACCTTAGAAATGAGAATGTTAAATTAATTGCTAAGGTTGAGAAGTTAAATGTTTGTGATGATTCTCTTGTCAACCTCAAAAAGGATAATGCCAGTTTAATTGCTAAAATTGACAAGTTGAATGAATTAATTGGTAGCCTTAAGATTGAGAATGAAAAGTTAATTGCTAAGGCTAAATATTTAAATGTTTGCAATGATGTTATTTCCAATCTTAGAAATGAAAATGCCATGTTACATGCTAAGATTGATAAGTTAAATGTCTGCAAACCCCCTACTTCTAGTGTTGATCATGTTTCTATTTGTACTAGATGTAGAGATGTTAATGTTGATGCTATCCATGATCACCTAGCTTTAATTAAACAACAAAATGATCACATAGCTCAACTTAGTGCTAAAATTAATAAGCATGACTTAGAAAATGAAAATTTTAAATTTGCTAGAAGCATGCTCTATAGTGGGAGACGCCCTAGCATTAAGGATGGCATTGGCTTCCAATAGGGAGGCAATGTAAAGCTTAATGCCCCTAAGAAATTATCTAACTTTGTTAAGGCAAATCTCCCATGGTTCAGGATAATGAGGTTACATTTTATATCCTGCTGATTATCCCGAACACAAGATTAGGAGAATTTATTCTAGAAAGTCTCACTCTGGCTCTCATCATGCTTTTATGTATAAGAGTGAGGCATCTAGTTCTAGGCAATCCACTCATGTTAAATTGCCTAAAAAGAAATCTCCTATTGCATCAAATGAACCCAATGTTTCATTTAAGACTTTTGATGCATCATATGTTTTAACTAACAAATCAGGCAAAGTAGTTGCCAAATATGTTGGGGGCAAACACAAGGGCTCCAAGACTTGTGTTTGGGTACCCAAGGTGCTTGTTTCTAATGTGAAAGGACCCAAGACCGTTTGGGTACCTAAGAACAAGGCCTAAACTTGTTTTGTAGGTTTATGCATCCGGGGGCTCAAGTTGGATCATTGATAGCAGGTGCACAAACCACATGACTGGGGAGAAAAAGATGTTCTCCTCCTATGAGAAAAACCAAGATCCTCATAGAGCTATCACATTCGGGGATGGAAATCAAGGTTTGGTCAAAGGACTTGGTAAAATTGCTATATCACCTGACCATTCTATTTCCAATGTTTTTCTTGTAGATTCCTTAGATTATAATTTGCTTTCAGTTTCTCAATTATGCAAAATGGGTTACAACTGTCTTTTTACAGATTTAGGTGTTACTGTCTTAGAAGAAGTGATGATTCAGTAGCATTTAAGGGAGTGTTAAAGGGTCAGCTATACTTAGTTGATTTCAATAGAGCTGAATCGACACTTGCTTAATTGCTAAGACTAATATGGGTTGGCTCTGGCATCATCGACTAGCCCATGTTGGGATGAAGAATCTTCACAAGCTTCTAAACGAAGAGCACATTTTGGGACTAACCAATGTTCATTTTGAGAAAGACAGGATTTGTAGTGCATGTCAAGCAGGAAAACAAGTTGGTGCCCACCATCCACACAAGAACATCATGACGACCGATGGGCCGCTTGAGCTACTCCACATGGACCTATTCGGCCCGATAGCTTACATAAGCATCGGCGGGAGTAAGTATTGTCTTGTAATTGTGGATGATTATTCTCGCTTCACTTGGGTGTTCTTTTTGCAGGAAAAATCACAAACCCAAGAGACCTTAAAGGGATTCTTGAGATGAGCTCAAAATGAGTTCGGCTTAAGGATCAAAAAGATTAGAAACGATAATGGGATGGAGTTCAAGAACTCTCAAATTGAAGGCTTCCATGAGGAGGAGGGCATCAAGCATGAGTTCTCTTCTCCCTACACACCTCAACAAAATGGTGTAGTGGAGAGGAAGAATAGAACTCTACTTGACATGGCGAGGACCATGCTTGATGAGTACAAGACACCAGACCGGTTTTGGGCCGAGGCGATTAACAACGCCTGCTACTCCATCAACCAGCTCTACCTTCACCAAATCCTCAAGAAGACATCATATGAACTCCTCATCGGTAAAAATCCCAATGTTTCATATTTTAGAGTCTTTGGTAGCAAATGTTTTATTCTTGTTAAAAGAGCTAGAAAATCTAAATTTGCTCCTAAGGCTATAGAAGGCTTTTAACTTGGTTATGATTCAAACACAAGGGCATATAGAGTCTTTAACAAGTCCACTGGACTAGTTGAAGTTTCTTGTGACATTGTGTTTGATGAGACTAACGGCTCCCAAGTGGAGCAAGTTGATCTTGATGAATTAGATGATGAAGAGGCTCCGTGCGTCGCGCTAAGGAACATGTCCATTGGGGATGTGTGTCCTAAGGAATCCGAAGAGCCTCCACAAGCACAAGATCAACCATCGTCTTCCATATAAGCATCTCCACCAACTCAAGATGACGATCAAGCTCAAGATGATGAGAATGAGGATCAAGAAGATGAGCCACCTCAAGAGGAGGGCAATGATCAAGGGGGAGATGCCAATGAACAAGACAAGGAAGATGATCAGGGTCCAAGGCTGCCACACCCAAGAGTCCACCAGGCGATTCAAAGAGATCACCCCGTGAAAACCATCCTCGGCGATATTCATAAGGGGGTAACCACTCGATCTCGAGTCGCTCATTTTTGTGAACATTACTATTTTGTTTCCTCTATTGAGCCACATAGGGTAGAGGATGCACTTAAAGATTCGGATTGGGTGCTGGCGATGCAAGAGGAGCTCAACAACTTCACGAGGAATGAGGTATGGCATTTGGTTCCACGTCCTAATCAAAATGTTGTAGGTACCAAGTGGGTGTTCCGCAATAAGCAAGATGAGCATGGTGTGGTGACAAGGAACAAAGCCCGACTTGTGGCCAAGGGCTACTCACAAGTCGAAGGTTTGGATTTCGGTGAAACCTATGCACTCGTAGCTAGGCTTGAGTCAATTCGTATATTACTTGCCTATGCTACTTACCATGGCTTTAAGCTATATCAAATGGACGTGAAGAGTGCCTTCCTCGATGGACCAATCAAGGAAGAGGTCTATGTTGAGCAACCTCCCGACTTTGAAGATAGTGAGTACCCTAACCATGTTTACAAACTCTCAAAGGCGCTTTATGGGCTCAAGCAAGCCCCAAGAGCATGGTATGAATGTCTAAGAGATTTTCTTATCACTAATGGCTTCAAAGTCGGTAATGAGAGCACCTAGAGGGGGGGGGGTGAATAGGTGATCCTGTAAAATTCAACACTAAATAGCCACAAGCTTGGTTATAAAGATGTTAGTGCAATAGAACCAAGTTGCTATAGAGTGAGCTCTTGCGAATCACAATAATCACAGAGGAAGACAACACAAGAGACACAGTGTTTTATCCCGTGGTTCGGCCAAGTATAACACTTGCCTACTTCCACGTTGTGGCGTCCCAATGGACGAGGGTTGCAATCAACCCCTTTCAAGTGATCTAATGATCAACTTGAATACCATGGTGTTCTTCCTTATAGTTTTCTTCCCGTTTGCGAGGAATCTCCACAAGTTGGAGCCTCTGGCCCTTAGAAGATTGTTCACAAAGAAAGCACGGAGTAAGGTTGGGAAGAGCAACGCACACTAGAATTAAATCCACACCACAAACACGCACACAAGTGAGAAGATGAGCACACAAAACACGAGCAAGGAGTTTACAACTTGAAAAGTGCTCCAATCTCAAGAACGATGAACGATTTCGTGAAAGTGAGGACTAGAAGTCTTGGAATGCTTAGAGTGTGCTTGGGTGACTCCTCCATGCGCCTAGGGGTCCCTTTTGTAGCCCCAAGGCAGCTAGGAGCCGTTGGAGACAATCTTGGAAGGCTAATCTTGCCACCGGACAGTCACTGTAGACGGTCCAGTGTGGATCTGTTTCCTTTTCTGTCGTAGATGACCGTTGCAGCGCTGTGGCAGTTGGCGCACCGGACACTGTCCGGTGCACACCGGACAGTCCGGTGCCCCCTGCCGACCGTTGGCGTGGGCCATGCGTCGCCCGCGGATTGCGCGGCCGACTGTTGCGCAGTCGACTGTTGGATCACCGGACAGTCCGGTGAATTTTAGCCGATGCCACTGATCCTTTTCCCGAGAGCGACGACTTCGCCGCGGACGACTCACCGGACAGTCCGGTGCACCACTGGACAGTCCGGTGAATTTTAGCCGTACACCGTCATCGAGTCCCGAGAGTGGCCAGTTCACCTTGGACTCGCCTGGCGCACCGGACAGTCCGGTGCACCTAGACCGAGCAGGAGACAGCCAACTCTTTTCCAATTCCTTTTCTCCTATTTCTATCACTTAGACAACATATGTTAGTACTCAAAACAATGTACTAAGTCTAGAAACGTACCTTGTTACATGATTTGCACTTCTTCAATCTATGGCACATTTAGAACTTAGAGAATGTGTGTTGGGCACTTAATCACCAAAACATTATAGAAATGGCCCAAGGGCACATTTCCCTTTCAATCTCCCCCTTTTTGGTGATTTATGCCAACACTTCACAAAGCAACCAAAATAAGTGCAATATCAATACAAAAGATAACCAAATTGTTTTTGACTCTAATTTGGCATATTTGGATCATTCTTTGCCACCACTTGGTTTGTTTTTGCAAATCAAATTCATTTTCCTTATCTCTAATTCAAACTCACTTGTTTGGGCATAAAGAGAGAAAATCCAAGAGTGAAATTGATCAAGTGCCAAACCCCCCTTTTTTCCCATAATCATAAATTCTTCCCACAAGAGACCAAATTTTGACAATAAGAGTATTTTGACAAATCAAAAGTTCTAACTCTATTGTTTTCAAAATACTCAACTGGTAGCTGATCCATTTGCTTTGGCCTTAATTTCTCCCCCTTTGGCATTAAGCACCAAAACGGGATTATTTTTGGCCCTTAAACCCCATTGCCACACCAAAAATGTCAATTAAGAGCAAAAGGCAATAAGAGCATAAGAATGAACTTGGAGTTGAGTACAATAATACCGGAGTGTAGTGGAAGTCTTTGCATGGTCCAAGCTCACCTTTCCCTTTCAATGCACCTTTGAGACTACATCCAGTATACTCAAACACAAAGGTTAGTCTCAAAGAGTCAAGTTGTAGCACTTCTCCCCCTAAATATGTGCATTATTCACACATGGACTTGTGAAGGTCCGGGGATCCCTTGCATAACTTGAGCACCATAACTAAACAAAAAATCTCATAAATGTATAAGTAACATGATCAAAGGCATAAAACACATGTATGCTATAGATCAATCCAAGTTACGCGAATCTAAGACATTTAGCTTACTAAGCAGCGTGCAAAAGGTTTTCTCATCTAACGGCTTGGTAAAGATATCGGCTAGCTGGTTCTCGGTGCTAATATGGAACACCTTGATATCTCCCTTTTGCTGATGGTCTCTCAGAAAGTGATGCCGGATGTCTATGTGCTTAGTGCGGCTGTGTTCAACAGGATTATCCGCCATGCGGATTGCACTGTCATTGTCACATAGGAATGGGACTTTGCTCAGATTGTAGCCAAAGTCCCAGAGGGTTTGCCTTATCCAAAGTAGTTGCGCGCAACACTGACCTGCGGCAACATACTCGGCCTCAGCGGTGGATAGGGCAACAGAGGTTTGTTTCTTTGAACTCCAAGACACCAGGGACCTTCCTAGGAATTGGCACGTCCCTGATGTACTCTTCCTATCAACCTTGCATCCAGCATAATCGGAGTCTGAATATCCAATTAAGTCAAAGGTAGACCCCTTTGGATACCAGATCCCGAAGCAAGGCGTAGCAACTAAATATCTAAGAATCCGCTTAACGGCCACAAGGTGACATTCCCTTGGGTTGGATTGATATCTAGCACACATGCATACGCTAAGCATAATATTCGGTCTACTAGCACATAAATAAAGTAATGACCCTATCATATACCGGTATGCCTTTTGATCAATAGACTTACCTCCTTGGTTGAGGTCGACATGTCCGTCGGTTCCCATTGGTGTCTTTGCGGGCTTGGCGTCCTTCATCTCAAACTGCTTGAGATCTTGAGTGTACTTCGTTTGGGAGATGAAGGTGCCGTCCTTGAGTTGCTTCACTTGGAACCCAAGGAAATAGTTCAACTCACCCATCATCGACATCTCAAATTTCTGTGTCATCACCCTGCTAAACTCCTCACAAGACTTTTGGTTAGTAGAACCAAATATTATGTCATCGACATAAATTTGGCACACAAAAAGGTCACCGTCACAAGTCTTAGTGAAAAGAGTGGGATTGGCTTTCCCAACCTTGAAAGCATTAGCAATTAGGAAATCTCTAAGGCATTCATACCATGCTCTTGGGGCTTGCTTAAGTCCATAGAGCGCCTTAGAGAGCTTAAACACATGGTCGGGGTACCTTTCATCCTCAAAGCCAGGGGGTTGCTCCACGTACACCTCCTCCTTGATTGGCCCGTTGAGGAAAGCGCTCTTCACATCTATTTGGAACAACCTGAAAGAGTGGTGAGCGGCATAGGCTAATAGAATGCGAATAGACTCTAGCCTAGCCACAGGAGCAAAAGTCTCCTCGAAATCCAAACCTGTGACTTGGGCATAACCTTTTGCCACAAGTCGAGCCTTGTTTCTTGTCACCACCCCGTGCTCGTCCTGTTTGTTGCGGAACACCCACTTGGTTCCCACAACATTTTGCTTGGGACGTGGCACCAGGCTCCAAACTTCATTCCTCTTGAAGTTGTTGAGCTCTTCCTGCATGGCCAACACCTAGTCCGGATCTTGCAAGGCCTCTTCTACCCTGAAAGGCTCAATAGAAGAGACAAACGAGTAGTGCTCACAAAAGTTAGCTAATCTTGAGCGAGTAGTTACTCCCTTGCTTATATCACCCAGAATCTGGTCGACGGGATGATTCCTTTGAATCGTTGCTTGGACTTGAGTTTGAGGGGCCCGTGGTGCTTCTTCCTCCATAGCTAGTTCTTCTTGCGCTCCCCCTTGATCACGTGCCTCTTCTTGAGGAACCTGTTCATCATCTTGAGTTGGGGGATGCACCATTGTTGAGGAAGAAGGTTGATCTTGCTCTTGTTGTTCCTATGGTCGCACATCTCCAATCGCCATGGTGCGTATTACGGCCGTTGGAACATCATCTTCATCTACATCATCAAGATCAACTTGCTCTTTTGGAGAGCCATTAGTCTCATCAAATACAACGTCGCTAGAGACTTCAACCAAACCCGATGATTTGTTGAAGACTCTATACGCCCTTGTATTTGAGTCATACCCTAGTAAAAACCCTTCTACAGCTTTGGGAGCAAATTTAGAATTTCTACCTTTCTTCACTAGAATGTAACATTTGCTCCCAAATACACGAAAGTATGAGACGTTGGGTTTGTTACCGGTAAGAAGTTCATACGAGGTCTTCTTGAGGAGGCAATGTAGGTAGAGCCAGTTTATGGCGTGGCAAGCTGTGTTCACATCTTCCGACCAAAACCGCTCGGGCGTCTTGAACTCTCCAAGCATTGTCCTCGCCATGCCGATGAGCGTCCTATTCTTCCTCTCTACCACACCATTTTGCTGTGGTGTGTAGGGAGCGGAGAACTCGTGCTTGATGCCTTCCTCCTCAAGATACTCCTCCACTTGTAGATTCTTGAACTCGGACCCATTGTCGCTTCTTATCTTTTTCACCTTGAGCTCAAATTCGTTTTGAGCTCTCCATAGAAAGCGCTTGAGGGTCCCTTGGGTTTCTGATTTATCCTGCAAAAAGAACACCCAAGTGAAGCGGGAAAAATCATCAACAATTACTAGACCATACTTCCCCCGATGGTAAGGTAGGCGATGGGTCCGAAGAGGTCCATGTGAAGAAGCTCCAGTGGTCTTGATGTAGTCATCACATTCTTGTTGTGATGAGTGCTTCCCACCTGTTTCCCTGCCTGACAAGCTGCATAAGGTCTATCTTTCTCGAAGTAGACATTGGTTAGTCCTAACACATGCTCTCCCTTTAGAAGTTTGTGAAGGTTCTTCATCCCAACATGTGCTAGACGGCGATGCCACAGCCAGCCCATACTAGTCTTAGTGATTAAGCATGCATCTAGATCGTCCTCCTCTTTAGAAAAATCAACTAAGTAGAGTTTGCCATCTAGTACACCCTTAAATGCTAATGAACCATCACTCCTTCTAAAGACAGATACATCAATATTTGTAAACAAACAATTGTAGCCCATGTGGCACAATTGACTTATAGACAGGAGATAATAGCCTAGCAACTCTACTAAAAATTCATTGGAAATGATGTGCTCGCTTGTGATGGCTATTTTTCCCAAACCTTTGACCTTGCCTTGATTCCCATCCCCAAATATGATTGTATCCTGGGAATCCTTGTTCTTGACGTAGGAGGTGAACATCTTCTTCTCCCCCGTCATGTGGTTTGTGCATCCGCTGTCGATAATCCAGCTTGAGCTCCCGGATGCATAAACCTGCAAGGCAGTTTACACTTGGGTTTTAGGTACCCAACTCTTGTTGGGTCCTACAAGGTTAGTCACAATAGCCTTTGGGACCCAAATACAAGTCTTGTCTCCCTTGCATTTAGACCCCAACTTTCTAGCAACTACTTTTGCATTCTTACACATAAGCACAAATGAAGTATTGCAAGCATGGTAAATAGTAGTAGATTTATTACACACTTTCCTAGGCACATGATGCACAATATTACTTTCCCTAGGCCTACTTTTACCATGCACAAAAGTAGAGCTAGAGGCAAACATTGCATTTGGATCATAATAACCAGCATGAATATAACTCTTATTAAAGTTAGAATAACTACCAATTTTCCTATCATACATAAAAGCATGGTTTCTCTTAGGAATATTAGCCATAGGGGGCCTTCCCTTTCTCCTTGTTGGGAATGGGAGCCCTTTGGCTTGCTACGTTCTTGGCTTCCTTTCAAAAGCCAAGCCCATCCTTAATTGAGGGGTGTCTACCAACAGTGTAGGCATCCCTAGCAAATTTTAATCTATCAAAATCACTTTTGCAAGTCTTAAGTTGAGCATTAAGACTTGCCACTTCATCATTTAATTTAGAAATGGAAATTAAGTGTTCATCACAAGCATCGACATTAAAATCCTTGCATCTATTGCAGATTACAACATGTTCTACACATGAACTAGATTTATTTGCTACCTCTAGCTTAGCACTTAAATCATTATTCAAAATCTTTAAACTAGAGATTGATTCATGGCACACAAACAATTCAGAGGATAAAATTTCATTTCTTTTAGTTTCTAAAGCAAGAGACTTTTGTACACTAACAAATTTGTCATGTTTTTTATATAAAATGTCCTCTTGCTTCTCTAGCAATCTATCTTTTTCATTTAGAGCATCAATTAACTCATTAATTTTATCTACTTTTGCTCTATCTAAACCCTTAAATAAATTCGTATAATCTACTTCATCATCACTAGAATCATCATCGCTTGAAGTAGTATACTTATGGGTTTCTCGAACACTTACCTTCTTTTCCTTGGCCATGAGGCAAGTGTGGCGCTCGTTGGGGAAGAGTGATGACTTGTTGAAGGCTGAGGCAGCGAGTCCTTCGTCGTGGGAGTCGGAAGAAGAGCAGTCTGAATCCCATTCTTTGCCAAGGTGCGCCTCGCTCTTTGCCTTCTTGTAGGCCTTCTTCTTCTCCCTCTTCCCGCTCTTTTCTTGTTCCTGGTCATTAGCATTATCGAGACAATTTGCTATAAAGTGACCAGTCTTACCGCACTTGAAGCAGGAGCGCTTTCCCCTTGTTTTTGTTCTTGTTGGGGTACTCCTTGTGTCCTTTAAGAGCGGTCTTGAAGCGCTTGATGATGAGCGCCATTTCATCCTCATTGAGCCCGACAACCTCTACTTGTGCCACCTTGCTAGGTAGCGCCTCCTTGCTGCTTGTTGCCTTGAGCGCAACGGGCTGCGGCTCGTAGATGGGCATTGGGCCATTTAATGCATCATCAACATACCTTGCCTCTTTGACCATCATGCGCCCGCTCACGAATTTTCCAAGTACCTCCTCGGGTGTCATCTTTGTGTACCTGGGATTTTCACGGATGATGTTCACAAGATGAGGGTCAATAACAGTAAAAGACATGAGCATAAGTCAGACGACGTCGTGGTCCGTCCATCTTGTGCTTCCATAGCTCCTAATCTTGTTGACCAGGGTCTTGAGCCTGTTGTACGTTTGTGTTGGCTCCTCTGCCCTGATCATCGCGAACCTTCCCAGCTCGCCTTCCACCAACTCCATTTTGGTGATCATGGTGGCGTCGTTTCCCTCATGTTATATTTTGAGGGTGTCCCAGATTTGCTTGGCGTTGTCCAAGCCGCTCACCTTGTTGTACTCGTCCCTGCACAAGGATGCTAGCAAAACAGTGGTAGCTTGTGCATTCTTATGAATTTGCTCATTGATAAACATAGGATTATCGGTACTGTCGAAATGCATTCCATTTTCAACTATCTCCCATATACTAGGATGGAGAGAAAATAAGTGACTACGCATTTTGTGACTCCAAAAAGCGTAGTCCTCTCCATCAAAGTGTGGAGGTTTACCAAGAGGAATTGAAAGCAGATGAGCATTGGAATTAAAAGGAATACAAGAATAATCAAATGAATAATTTGAATTACCGGTTTCTTTTTATCATCGTCGTAGTCTCTTGGTGAAGAAGAAGATTCGTCGCTGTCGTAGTAGATGATCTTCTTGATACGTCTCTTCTTCTTCCCGTCCTTCTTATTGTGACTCGAGCTAGAGTCAGTGGGCTTGTCGTCCCTTGGCTCGTTGAAGATGGACTCCTCCTTATCGTTGACCACCATCCCCTTTCCCTTAGGATCCATCTCTTCGGGCGATTAGTCCCTTACGTGAAGAGAACGACTCATACCAATTGAGAGCACCTAGAGGGGGGGGGTGAATAGGTGATCCTGTAAAATTCAACACTAAATAGCCACAAGCTTGCTTATAAAGATGTTAGTGCAATAGAACCAAGTGGCTATAGAGCGAGCTCTTGCGAATCACAATAATCACAGAGGAAGACAACACAAGAGACACAGTGTTTTATCCCGTGGTTCGGCCAAGTATGACACTTGCCTACTTCCACGTTGTGGCGTCCCAATGGACGAGGGTTGCAATCAACCCCTTTCAAGTGATCCAATGATCAACTTGAATACCACGGTGTTCTTCCTTATAGTTTTCTTCCCGTTTGCGAGGAATCTTCACAAGTTGGAGCCTCTCGCCCTTACAAGATTGTTCATAAAGAAAGCATAGAGTAAGGTTGGGAAGAGCAACGCACACTAGAATTAAATCCACACCGCAAACACGCACACAAGTGAGAAGATGAGCACACAAAACACGCGCAAGGAGTTTACAACTCGAAAAGTGCTCCAATCTCGAGAACGATGAACGATTGCGTGAAAGTGAGGACTAGAAGTCTTGGAATGCCTAGAGTGTGCTTGGGTGACTCCTCCATGCGCCTAGGGGTCACTTTTATAGCCCCAAGGCAGCTAGGAGCCGTTGGAGACAATCTTGGAAGGCTAATCTTGCCTTCTGTCGGGTGGCGCACCGGACAGTCCGGTGCGCCACCGGAGAGTCACTGTAGACGGTCTGGTGCGGATCTGTTTCCTTTTCTGTCGTAGATGACCGTTGCAGCGTCGTGGTAGTTGGCGCACCGAACACTGTCCGGTGCCCCCTGCTGACCATTTGTAACACCCGGTTTTAAAGGACGAAGCCGGGTGCATCTCATACATGCGCCAAGAAGACAACATATATAATAACAGAGTGTATAGAGATAAATGTCATAAAACATCAGAGTAATTATTACATAGCGGAAGACTTATTACAAAATAAAAGTATAACCATAAAACGAACTAAGGATCGTCGGCGCCAATGTCGACTGAGAAACGCCACCTAGATCAAGTCGGATGCCTCGGTACTTGACTCCACTTGAAACCACCTGTTCTTCTCCTGTGGGGGGGGGGGTGTGAGACAGCAAGAGTGAGCTCACATACGTTCATAGCTCAACAAGTTGTGGGGAATAATGTGGCATGAACTCACCAAAGGTGGGAGTTCATGTAGTGTAAGGCTGATCAATGAAATAAAGGCTGAAGCTGAGCATTGCTTTTATAAGTTGGTCAAAATTTTATTAGCAGTTACTAAGTGTAAGTAAATACCAAACCTTAATAATAATATAAGAACAGTAATAGTAAAATAATCCCAAATGCGATGCAAATGTCAAATTAAATTTAAGTTCCATAATTAATCATGTGAGGGTCCGAGCCGCTCATGACCGTGAGCACGGCTAGTATACTAGTTTTACACTCTGCAGAGGTTGCGCATCTTTACCCACAAGTCATGTTACCCATCTGCCAAGAGATGGCCAATCCCATACACCTCTACCGAGGAGGCGAGGCAGGGTAACACTACGAGGCCTTTACAAAGTTCCACTAGCTTCAGACTACCCGCTACAGTTTATAGGAAGATCCAGTGCAGGGTTCCTGGCTGACCGCCATCGCAGCAAAACCAACCAGGGACCTCCCTACACTGACCTCTCCCCTACTGCCCTTGCCCCTTTCGGGTAAGGTAGCCCTCCCCTAGCTTTCCTAGTTAATCAGCCAAGGGCGTCCCATTAAACCCTTGTGGTAGCACTGTTTTCCCGGGTGGTCGCTCCATGTTCCCATTAACATAATGATCTTAACATGAACAAGGAATAATAAAACAGATAACAATAAATAGTATAACAATGAGGGATGAATATCTCTATACCCAATTCCACATAAAGCAATAGCATGTACTACCCAAAACTTTAGTAGTAAAACCAGTGGTGAAGCAAGGTATAAAGATAGTCAAAATCTAGGGTATCCTATTGGGTCCCAGCAAAATTATCCTATGCAGATCATTATGAATAATAAGAACATGAATGGGTAAAAGAAGTGATCAAGGGCACAACTTGCCTTCAACGAGCTCCTGCTCAGCTATCTCTACTTATTGAACCCCAGGTTCCACAGTGGCTTGCTCGTCTACTCGCATCAACACAATACATACATAGTATAGCATAAATTAACATCACATCAAACATGCATATAAAATATACAGTGAAAATCTACACATTAAAATGAAACCATAGGAACTGGAATCACTGAATTTGGAGTTATAGAATTTAAGTTATGAATTTCCTAAGGTTTAATGTGATTAAAATAGGATTAAATGAGAATTTAATTTTTTTCTAACTGAGTTCATGTCAAAACAGTAGTACTAGATGATAGACAATACTATTACAAAATTATAGGAACTGAAATGGGTCAATTTGGACAAGATATGAATTAAATATGATTTATACAAGTTTCTCGAATTATTTTTGTATTAAAAATGATTTTAAAATGAATTCCTCTGATTTTATTCGCTGACTGGACTGCGCGTCAAAATCAGATAAACCCAGGGGCCAGTGGGTAAGTTTTCACAGACCCAGGGAACAGCACAGCTGGACGGCGGGTTAATTTCTGTATTGTGCGGGGTCTCTTTAGTAAAACGCTCGACCGAAAGGGTATCGTCTATTCTCAGCCGTCGGATCTAACATACGTGGCCCAGATTAGATCAACTTTGTAATGAACCGCTACGACCTCTTGACCATCGGATCCGAACTCAACGGTCAGATTTTAATGGATCCAGATCTAACTCTATCCGTTGGATCACAATCAATGGCTCGGATCAACCCTCACAACGGGTACGCCAGGGATCTGATCGCCGCCGCCCACACTGGATCGGACGGGCGACGGCCCATCTTCTACCCCAAGCCAAAAGGACGACCGCGCCGCCACCTCTCCACGGCGGAGAGCATGGCCGGCAACAGCGATCCGGCGTGTCACGGCCCTAAACTTCATCCCTAAAAGTGCTACGCGCAGAGAATGACGAGACGAATCATCGGGACGTGGAGCTCACCGGCGATTATGTAGCGCAGATCCTTGCCCACGACGTGATGCGATGTGGCGGCGGCGCTATAACTCCGGCCACCCGATACACCGTCCAAAAGAAATCGCGAGCTACAATTCACGGTCCTACGCATTCAAGGGAACATAGGGAGTAGAGAATTGGCTTCTCACCAGAGCTTGAAGGCGTGGAGTTCCCTGCCCACGGAGAGGCGCGGTCACGGTGGACGTCCCAGCTCCGACGAGCAATTGATCGCACAGCGCCCAACCCCGGCCCTGGTTAGTCTATGCAGATCATCCCCGGATCCTAGCGAACCTCACAGAGCAGTCGTCGAGGGTGTGCGGCGTCCGGCGTCGGTCAATCCCGAGATCCCTTCGATGTGGCTCTCACGGGGAGAGGACGACGGTGGTGCGGAGGCTCACGGAAGCTGGGTTGTTCGGAATTCAAAAGCGCAGGGGAAGGGAATGAGATATTCGTGACCCCGGGTTCTTATCCCCCCAGCGAGGACAGCGAGGGTGGTTGAGGACCCGCCATAGGCGCGCTGGCGAGTTTTGCGGCATGGTTCCGACGGTGGGCGCGTGATTCCGTTGGGGAGGGGGGACCGGACGACTCGGGCCCAGGCGGCGGAGATAGAAACGCGCCACCACCGCGTTATCCGCGCCAACCGTGCAGAATTTGACCACGGCGGCCCGGCCATTGCGGGATAGGGGAGATGAGGTGGGTGGATGGAAGAGAAACAGTACCCGGTCCACGCTTCGGAGAGAAACGCGGCTGCGCCAGGGGTCCACGCCATCAGCAACCGGTTTCGCGAGCTGGTGTGCGCGGTCGAGTGACAGACATGTGGGGCCACAGTCAGTGTTCCAGCGCGCGGCAGGGAGAAAAGTTGGGCTGTCGCGCGGTGCAAGCATCAGTGGGCCGAAAATGGGGCAGTCGCCCATGAGGCTTTTTTTTATCCTTTTTCTTTTATTTTTCTTTCTATTTTCTTCATTTCTAAGGTTTAGTTTGAATTCAAATTTAGTGTTCAAACTTGTGCAAATTTATCCTCCATTCATATTGTGAAATGAGAATATAAATCCTGGTGAATATAGTATATTATTTATATTCTTACACCCTTTTCTCTTCTCTCATTTTTGAAAACCCTAGTTTTAATTTAGGGTTTGATTTAATTCCTAGTATTTACTCTCTTATTATCCTTATTATTATTATTATTATTATTATTATTATTATTTTATTTAATGCACAAACATAAAAACCCCAACAAATGCACTTTTCTTTATTTTAGAGTAATTGTTTTATTTAGTCACTCTCAATTACATAGGTGCTCTTTTTATGATGCAAATGAAACACACAAAATGAGGAGCTCTCTCTCTATTACTCTTGGTATACAACTTTGAGTATTACAAATCCTACCCCCCTTAAAAATAATCTCGTCCTCGAGATTTAAGAAGATCTAGGGAAAAGGTGGGGAAAATCTATACGAAGCTCTTCTTCTCTTTCCCACGTTGCTTCATCTTCACCGTGGTGACCCCATTGAACTTTGCACATCTTTATAACCTTATTCCTCGTAACTCGAGTCAAAGTATCCAAAATCTTGATGGGGTACTCAGCATAAGTCAAGTCCTCTTGAACACTAAGGTCTTCCATTGGTAACTGTTCTTCAGGTACCCTGAGACACTTCTTAAATTGAGACACATGGAATACATTATGCACATCAGATAGATTATAAGGTAGCTCGAATTGATATGCAACCTCTCCCACTCGCTTTAAGATTAAGAAGGGTCCAATAAAGCGAGGGGACAACTTTCCTTTGACTTTAAATCTTCTCATACCACGAAGTGGTGACACTTTGAGGTATACATGATCTCCTTCCTCAAATTCCAGTGGTCTTCTATTATCTGCGTAGCTCTTTTGCGTGGTTTGAGCTACCCTCAAATTCTCTCGAATTATACGAACTTGTACCTCTGCTTCTTGAATAAGTTCAGGTCCAAAGAACTGTCTTCCTCTAGTCTTATCCCAATATAGAGGAGTCCTGCATTTCCTGCCATATAGAGCCTCGAACAGTGACATCTTCAGACTGGCCTGGTAACTATTATTATATGAGAACTTAGCACAAGGTAGACTCTTGTACCAACCACTACCATGCTGAAGGGCACAAGCTCCCAACATGTCTTATAATACCTGATTAGTCCTTTCAGTCTGTCCATCAGTCTGAGGATGGTAGGCCGAACTAAAATTCAACTTCGTATCCATATTCTCATGAAAACTTTTCCAAAATCTGGAGGTAGACTTTGATCCTCTATCCGAAACGATCTTCTTTGGTACACCGTGTAGAGACACAATCCGAGCCATATATACTCTCCAATTGAGATCCCTTATAAGTAGTCTTGACCAGAATGAAATGAGCCACTTGGGTCAGTCTATCCACGATAACCAATATAGAATCATATCCTTTCGAGGTGCGAGGCAATCCAGCAATGAAGTCCATACCAATCTCTTCCCACTTCCACTCGGGTATCTTCGGTGGATGCAGTAGTCCCGCTGGTCTCTGGTGTTTAGCCTTAACTCTTTGACACACATCGCACATAGCCACATGTGCAGCCACAACTCTCTTCAATCCATACCACCAATACTTCCGCTTCAAATCCTGATACATCTTGGTACTACCAGGATGAATAGAATAATCCGAGTCATGGGCCTCCTTTAAAATAGTCTCACGAAGGCTTTCAATCTTATGGACTCATATCCGATCCTTGAACCATACGGTGCCTTGCTCATCTTCTTGTGAATTCTAGACCTCGACCTTCAGTAATAAGATCCTTAATCTCTTGTATTTTAGCATCACCAATTTGTCCTTTGCGGATTTCTTGCTCCAAGGTAGGTTCTGCATTAATAGTAACTCCTTTAGTGTGAGTAACTATCCCCAGGTTAAGTCTCCTGAAATCCTCAATATTCTCACGAGGTAGCTGGGCAACAACAGCTGAATGAACATGCTCCTTTCGACTCAAGGCATCTGTAACCAAATTCGCCTTGCCCGGGTGATAGTAAAACCCCAATTCATAATCCTTAATAAGCTCCATCCAACGGCGTTGCCTAAGGTTGAGATCCTTCTGAGTGAATATATACTTCAAATTCTTATGATCCGTATACACTTGGCACTTAGTCCCACTTAAATTCTTTTCCTTTCTCTAGAAGCGAGGTCCTGGGCTTAGCAATCCTAGAAAATCCTTCAATAAACCTCCGATATTACCCTGCAAGACCCTAGAACTCTGGACCTCAGTAACTATAGTGGGTATGCTCCACGCCACTATCTCCTTAACTTTAGCAGGATCCACTAATATTCCTCCATTAGAAATAATATGACCGAGGAATGGCACCTTGTTAATCCAAAACTCGCACTTGCTAAACTTAGCGTAGAGTTGATTATCTCTTAACTTCTGTAGCACCAACCTTAGATGTTGTTCATGATCACTTTCATTCTTAGAATAGATAAGAATATCGTCGATAAACACCACGACGAATCTGTCCAAATAATCCATAAACTCTTTGTTCATCAAATTCATGAGATAGGCCGGTGCATTGGTTAATCCAAATGACATAACAGTAAACTCATATAATCCGTATCGAGTCGAGAAAGCCGTCTTAGGAATATCTGATGGTCCAATTTTCATCTAATGGTATCCCGATCGGAGGTCAATCTTCGAGAGTACCCTGGCTCCTCTCATCCGATTAAATAAATCCTTAATGCGGGGTAACAGAAACTTGTTCTTCACAGTGACATATTTAAGGGACCTTTAATCCACGCACATCCCTTGCAATTCATCTTTCTTCTTTACAAACAAAACTGGTGCTCTCCAAGGTGAAGACTCGGACGAATGTACTCAGCCTCTTGCAACTCCGTTAAGTGTTTCTTGAGTTCCTTCAACTCCTTTACGGACATCCTATATGACCGTTTAGAAATAGAGGCGGTTCCAGGTAAGAGATCAATAACAAACTCAACTTCTCTATCAGGTGGCATCCCTGGTAACTCCTCTGGAAAGACATCCGGAAAATCTCTAACCACCCGGATGTTGTCACCCAAAAACTTCTCATCTACTGTGAATGCCGCTAGTCTGATGGTGGTAGTTACTGCAACTTCAACTTCAAATCCTTGTCCTTTGGAACTGGTGAGTTCTACGGTTCCCTTAGCACAATGTATATACTGCCTTTGCCTTTCTTAACCATGACATACCAAGGATCACGTCTATACTGCTTGGCTCCAATATTATAGCAGTAACTCCAAATTCTCTACCCATAATGGTCAATGTCAATCTACGTGTCATTTGATTCGCCACAACAGGCCCTTTAGGTATAATTACTCTCATGGGTTTTCTCATATTGTCCAACACATATGCCCAAACCAAAATCTCAACATGACGCATAATTTTATTAGCAACACATGGGGACAGATAGACCTTTTTATTCCTCCAAAAATAGTATCATACCGAATACTAACTAAAGGAACCTATAGATCCTACAAATAGTAGTAATTTACATATATGTTTATGTAGCTTGGTGGAGCTGGTGGTGGTGGAGATGGTGGTTGTTGTCGTTGTCTCTCCAACCGTGATTGCCTTATTTCTTGTTGTATCTCCAGACGGGCCTGACGTATTTCCTCGCGTTCTTGTCTTATCTGGTCTTGCATTTCGGTCATCATGTTTGTCAATTGTTGTATTACCAGCCTTTGGGTTGCAATCACTTGATCGGTTTCAACAGGTGGAGGATTTGGAGGATTCATTTCTGTTTGCTGTTGCGTGATAATCTTTCCTTTCCTGGTATTGACCGTCTGAGTTAGATACATAAGGTAAGAAAGAGCAGTAGACAAGGCAGTAATTACAATCATGTTACTTTGAGGGACTTATTAGCTAAGTAGATTAGTGTGTCATCTACTAAAGCTAATACAATACATTATAGTGGTACATGCTAAAATGCCCATCTATACTATTTCAATCAATCAAAGAAGCAAATCAGGCATTGATCATCAGAACAATCAACCAATATTTTTAATAGAGAAAATAGTTTTAATTTTGTCTTAGGCTTCCTATCTCTTAAAAATGTCATAGGGGTAGGGATTCCAAGGTGTGAAATCCATCTTGTCTAAGAGTAGAAAAAGGTAAGACTGATCAGAGTAGAACAATAGAAGGTGAGACAGGATCAAGTCAAGATGAGTATAGAAAGAATCAGAGTAAGATAAGTAGGTAAGGGTTTTGTCCATTTCTATCTAGGTTTCGTCCTACAGTCAACATTTCCTCTGATACCACTTCTGTAACACCCGGTTTTAAAGGACGAAGCCGGGTGCATCTCATACATGCGCCAAGAAGACAACATATATAATAACAGAGTGTATAGAGATAAATGTCATAAAACATCAGAGTAATTATTACATAGCGGAAGACTTATTACAAAATAAAAGTATAACCATAAAACGAACTAAGGATCGTCGGCGCCAATGTCGACTGAGAAACGCCACCTAGATCAAGTCGGATGCCTCGGTACTTGACTCCACTTGAAACCACCTGTTCTTCTCCTGTGGGGGGGGGGGTGTGAGACAGCAAGAGTGAGCTCACATACGTTCATAGCTCAACAAGTTGTGGGGAATAATGTGGCATGAACTCACTAAAGGTGGGAGTTCATGTAGTGTAAGGCTGATCAATGAAATAAAGGCTGAAGCTGAGCATTGCTTTTATAAGTTGGTCAAAATTTTATTAGCAGTTACTAAGTGTAAGTAAATACCAAACCTTAATAATAATATAAGAACAGTAATAGTAAAATAATCCCAAATGCGATGCAAATGTCAAATTAAATTTAAGTTCCATAATTAATCATGTGAGGGTCCGAGCCGCTCATGACCGTGAGCACGGCTAGTATACTAGTTTTACACTCTGCAGAGGTTGCACATCTTTACCCACAAGTCATGTTACCCATCTGCCAAGAGATGGCCAATCCCATACACCTCTACCGAGGAGGCGAGGCAGGGTAACACTACGAGGCCTTTACAAAGTTCCACTAGCTTCAGACTACCCGCTACAGTTTATAGGAAGATCCAGTGCAGGGTTCCTGGCTGGCCGCCATCGCAGCAAAATCAACCAGGGACCTCCCTACACTGACCTCTCCCCTACTGCCCTTGCCCCTTTCGGGTAAGGTAGCCCTCCCCTAGCTTTCCTAGTTAATCAGCCAAGGGCGTCCCATTAAACCCTTGTGGTAGCACTGTTTTCCCGGGTGGTCGCTCCATGTTCCCATTAACATAATGATCTTAACATGAACAAGGAATAATAAAACAGATAACAATAAATAGTATAACAATGAGTGATGAATATCTCTATACCCAATTCCACATAAAGCAATAGCATGTACTACCCAAAACTTTAGTAGTAAAACCAGTGGTGAAGCAAGGTATAAAGATAGTCAAAATCTAGGGTATCCTATTGGGTCCCAGCAAAATTATCCTATGCAGATCATTATGAATAATAAGAACATGAATGGGTAAAAGAAGTGATCAAGGGCACAACTTGCCTTCAACGAGCTCCTGCTCAGCTATCTCTACTTATTGAACCCCAGGTTCCACAGTGGCTTGCTCGTCTACTCGCATCAACACAATACATACATAGTATAGCATAAATTAACATCACATCAAACATGCATATAAAATATACAGTGAAAATCTACACATTAAAATGAAACCATAGGAACTGGAATCACTGAATTTGGAGTTATAGAATTTAAGTTATGAATTTCCTAAGGTTTAATGTGATTAAAATAGGATTAAATGAGAATTTAATTTTTTTCTAACTGAGTTCATGTCAAAACAGTAGTACTAGATGATAGACAATACTATTACAAAATTATAGGAACTGAAATGGGTCAATTTGGACAAGATATGAATTAAATATGATTTATACAAGTTTCTCGAATTATTTTTGTATTAAAAATGATTTTAAAATGAATTCCTCTGATTTTATTCGCTGACTGGACTGCGCGTCAAAATCAGATAAACCCAGGGGCCAGTGGGTAAGTTTTCACAGACCCAGGGAACAGCACAGCTGGACGGCGGGTTAATTTCTGTATTGTGCGGGGTCTCTTTAGTAAAACGCTCGACCGAAAGGGTATCGTCTATTCTCAGCCGTCGGATCTAACATACGTGGCCCAGATTAGATCAACTTTGTAATGAACCGCTACGACCTCTTGACCATCGGATCCGAACTCAACGGTCAGATTTTAATGGATCCAGATCTAACTCTATCCGTTGGATCACAATCAATGGCTCGGATCAACCCTCACAACGGGTACGCCAGGGATCTGATCGCCGCCGCCCACACTGGATCGGACGGGCGACGGCCCATCTTCTACCCCAAGCCAAAAGGACGACCGCGCCGCCACCTCTCCACGGCGGAGAGCATGGCCGGCAACAGCGATCCGGCGTGTCACGGCCCTAAACTTCATCCCTAAAAGTGCTACGCGCAGAGAATGACGAGACGAATCATCGGGACGTGGAGCTCACCGGCGATTATGTAGCGCAGATCCTTGCCCACGACGTGATGCGATGTGGCGGCGGCGCTATAACTCCGGCCACCCGATACACCGTCCAAAAGAAATCGCGAGCTACAATTCACGGTCCTACGCATTCAAGGGAACATAGGGAGTAGAGAATTGGCTTCTCACCAGAGCTTGAAGGCGTGGAGTTCCCTGCCCACGGAGAGGCGCGGTCACGGTGGACGTCCCAGCTCCGACGAGCAATTGATCGCACAGCGCCCAACCCCGGCCCTGGTTAGTCTATGCAGATCATCCCCGGATCCTAGCGAACCTCACAGAGCAGTCATCGAGGGTGTGCGGCGTCCGGCGTCGGTCAATCCCGAGATCCCTTCGATGTGGCTCTCACGGGGAGAGGACGGCGGTGGTGCGGAGGCTCACGGAAGCTGGGTTGTTCGGAATTCAAAAGCGCAGGGGAAGGGAATGAGATATTCGTGACCCCGGGTTCTTATCCCCCCAGCGAGGACAGCGAGGGTGGTTGAGGACCCGCCATAGGCGCGCTGGCGAGTTTTGCGGCATGGTTCCGACGGTGGGCGCGTGATTCCGTTGGGGAGGGGGGACCGGACGACTCGGGCCCAGGCGGCGGAGATAGAAACGCGCCACCACCGCGTTATCCGCGCCAACCGCGCAGAATTTGACCACGGCGGCCCGGCCATTGCGGGATAGGGGAGATGAGGTGGGCGGATGGAAGAGAAACAGTACCCGGTCCACGCTTCGGAGAGAAACGCGGCTGCGCCAGGGGTCCACGCCGTCAGCAACCGGTTTCGCGAGCTGGTGTGCGCGGTCGAGTGACAGACATGTGGGGCCACAGTCAGTGTTCCAGCGCGCGGCAGGGAGAAAAGTTGGGCTGTCGCGCGGTGCAAGCATCAGTGGGCCGAAAATGGGGCAGTCGGCCCATGAGGCTTTTTTTTATCCTTTTTCTTTTATTTTTCTTTCTATTTTCTTCATTTCTAAGGTTTATTTTGAATTCAAATTTAGTGTTCAAACTTGTGCAAATTTATCCTCCATTCATATTGTGAAATGAGAATATAAATCCTGGTGAATATAGTATATTATTTATATTCTTACACCCTTTTCTCTTCTCTCATTTTTGAAAACCCTAGTTTTAATTTAGGGTTTGATTTAATTCCTAGTATTTACTCTCTTATTATCCTTATTATTATTATTATTATTATTATTTTATTTAATGCACAAACATAAAAACCCCAACAAATGCACTTTTCTTTATTTTAGAGTAATTGTTTTATTTAGTCACTCTCAATTACATAGGTGCTCTTTTTATGATGCAAATGAAACACACAAAATGAGGAGCTCTCTCTCTATTACTCTTGGTATACAACTTTGAGTATTACACCATTGGCGCGGGCCACGCATCGCCCGCGGACCGTTGCGCAGTCGACCGTTGGCTCATCGGACAGTCCGGTGCACCACCAGACAGTCCGGTGAATTTTAGCCGACGTCGCTGATCCTTTTCCTGAGAGCGATGACTTCGCCGTGGACGACTCACCGGATAGTCCGGTGCACCACCAGACAGTCTGGTGAATTTTAGCCGTACGCCGCCGTCGAGTCTCGAGAGTGGCCAGTTCACCTCGGACTCGCCTGGCGCACCGGACACTGTCCGGTGCACCCAGACCGAGCACACAACCAACTCTTTTCCAATTCCTTTTCTCCTGTTTCTAGCACTTAGACAACATATGTTAGTACTCAAAACAATGTACTAAGTCTAGAAACATACCTTGTTACATGATTTGCACTTCTTCAATCTTTGGCACATTCAGAACTTAGAGAACGTGTGTTGGGCACTTAATCATCAAAACATTATAGAAATGGCCCAAGGGCACATTTCCCTTTCAAGTAAAGTCAATCCTACTCTCTTTACTAAAACTATTGCAAAAGATTTGTTTGTATGCCAAATTTATGTTGATGATATCATATTTGGGTCTACTAACAAATCTACATGTGAAGAGTTTAGTAGGATCATGGTTCAAAAATTCGAGATGTCTATGATGGGGGAGTTGAAGTATTTTCTAAGATTTCAAGTCAAGCAACTCCAAGAGGGCACCTTCATCAGCCAAACGAAGTACATTCAAGACATACTCACCAAGTTTGGAATGAAGAATGCCAAGCCCATCAAGACACCCATGGGAACAAATGGGCATCTCGACCTCGACACGGGAGGTAAATCCGTAGATCGAAAGGTATACCGGTCGATGATAGGATCTTTACTCTACTTATGTGCATCTCGACCAGATATTATGCTTTCCGTATGCATGTGTGCAAGGTTCCAAGCCGATCCTAAGGAAGTTCACCTTAGGGCCGTGAAGCGAATCTTGAGATATTTAGTTTATACTCCTAAGCTTGGTCTTTGGTACCCCAAGGGATCCTCTTTTGATTTATTAGGATATTCAGATGCTGATTGGGTAGGGTGTAAAATTGATAGGAAAAGCACATCAGGGACTTGTCAGTTTCTGGGGAGATCCCTGGTGTCTTAGGCTTCAAAGAAACAAAACTCAGTAGCTCTTTCTACCGCTGAAGCCGAGTACATTGCCGTAGGCCACTGTTGCGCGCAATTGCTTTGGATGAGGCAAACCCTCAGGGACTATGGCTACAAATTTAGCAAAGTCCCTCTCCTATGTGATAATGAGAGTGCAATCCACATGGTGGATAATCCCGTTGAACACAGCCGCACTAAGCACATAGCCATTCGGTATCACTTTTTGAGAGATCACCAACAAAGGAGGGGGATATCGAGATAGCCTATATTAACACCAAAGAACAACTAGCCGATATCTTTACCAAGCCACTAGATGAGAAAACCTTTACCAAACTTATGAATGAGCTAAACATTCTTGATTCTCGGAATTTTGATTGATACTTTGCACACATAGCTCATTTATATACCTTTGATCATCTCTCTTTTATGTCTATGACTAATGTGTTTTCAAGTGTATTCTCATGCTTAGTCATAGAATTGAAAGGGAAATGGAGTATTCGGCAAAGACGACACTTCCACTCAACTCCATCGGTATTGTTTACTCTTTGCCGGTATTCCGCCATCTCTCCACATTGGTATAACCTTTCACTCATATATTGTTTGCCAAAGGGGGAGAAAACTTTACTAAGGGCTCTAAAGACTCCGTTTTGGCGATTAATGCCAAAGGGGAGAGAGTATTATCCCAAAGCAAAAGGATCGCACCACCACGCCAATTTCAAAATTTTTCGAAAAAAGTTTAAATTTTTAAATGTTTTTCAATTGGTATCTTTGAAATTAGTATTCCTCTAAGAAATTCTATCTCAATTGGCAAAACCCTCTTGAACACTAAGAGGAGAATTTCATTAAGGGGAAGTTTTGTTTAGTCAAAGGAAAAGCATTTGAGACAGGGGGAGAAAATTTCAAAATCTTAAAAATGCTTCTCGAAATCTTACTCATATACCTTTGACTATTTGCAAAAAGACTTTGAAAAGAATTTCCAAAAGAATTTGTAAAAACAAAACAAGTGGTGCAAGCGTGGTCCAAAATGTTAAAAGAAAGAAAGCAATCCATGCATATCTTATGAAAGTTTAAATTGGTTTAATTCCAAGCAACCTTTGCACTCACCTTATACAAACTAGTTCAATTCTGCACTTATACATTTGCTTTGGTTTGTGTTGGCATCAATCACCAAAAAGGGGGAGATTGAAAGGGAAATAGGGTCAAACCTTTTCCTAAATGATTTTGGTGGTTGAATTGTCCAACACAAATAATTGGACTAACTAGTTTGCTCTAGATTATAAGTTCTATAGGTGCCAAAGGTTCAACACAAACCAATAAAAAGTCCAAGAAAGGGTTCAAATAGAAAGGAGCAAAACCAACCGAAGGCTGCCCTGGTCTGGCACACCGGACTGTCCGATGCACCACCGGACAGTGTCCGATGCACCAGGGAAATCAACTATGAACTGCTCAGCTTCGGGTTTTTGGAGAGCCACTTCACTATAATTCACCGGACTGTCCGGTGTAGCACCGAACTGTCCGGTGTGCCATGCGGAGTAACGGCTACAGCACCAACGGCCGTCTGCAAAAGTGAACAGTGAACGCTACAGTGCGCGGACAGTTCGCGCAGAGTCAAAGCAGGCGCTAGAAGGCGCACCGGACGGTGAACAGTGACTGTCCGGTGCACCATCAGACTGTCCGGTGGCCCAGATTGTCAGAGCTCCAACGGTCGAACCCTAACGGTTGGGTCACGTGGCTGGCGCACCGGACAGTGTCCGGTGGCACACCGGACTGTCTGGTGCGCCCATCGACAGACAGCCTCCCCAATGACCACTTTGGTGGTTGGGGCTATAAATACCCCCAACCACCACACTTCAAGGCATCCAAGTTTTCAGCCATTGCATTCATTACAAGAGCTCTAGACTTCACTTCAAGACACAAACAAGAGATCAAATCCTCTCCCAAGTCCAGAATCACTCCAAACATTAAGTGACTAGTGTGAGAGAGATATTTGTGTTCATTTGAGTTCTTATTGCTTGGATAGCTTTTCTTCTTCCCCATTCTTGTTCTTAACACCTTTGTAATCAAAAGCAAGAGACACCAAGTTGTGGTGGTCCTTGTGGGTACTAAGTGTCCCAATTGATTGAGGAGAAAAGCTCACTCGGTCTAGGTGACCGTTTGAGTGAGGGAAAGGGTTGAAAGAGACCCGGTCTTTGTGACCACCTCAACAGGGAGTAGGTTTGCAAGAACCGCACCTCGGTAAAACAAATCACCGTGCCACACACTTCATTTGCTTGTGATTTGTTTTCGCCCTCTCTTTCGGACTCGCTTACATTTCTAACACTAACCCGGCTTGTAGTGTGTGCTTAAGTTTATAATTTTCAGATTTTGCCTATTCACCCCCCTCTAGGCGACTTTCACTCATCTTGGAAGGAGACCAACCCACGAAGAAGGGGGGTTCGCTCCACGTCATCGTTGCTGAGCCACATCCTCTGACGTAGCAGCTTCGACTTCATGATGCAAGCCCCCACCTCCACACGCAAACCAACACCCGAAAGACGAAAGCAACCACCACAGGCTACGACGTGGCCGAGACAAACTTCAGTAGCGACGCCTTCAGGAAGGGAGTGACGTCGGGGACGCCACCGTCGCTGGTCCGAGATGGACCGAGCTTTCGTCCATGTAAGACAGTGCTAGGGATCTGACACCCTCAACAGGGGAAGCGGCGCCCAGGGGCGTCGCCATCGCCAAAGCTTTCGCCCAAGAAAAACCCTAGCAAAACGACCGGCCAAGAAAATCATTCAGGAAAGCAGGGCGCCTAACATAGTGAAGTCAGAGCTAATAAAAGGACGCATATGCCTTAAAAGTTGCATAGTAATAATTTTTAGGTGAAATTGATCTAACTAGTTTTGTAAGTTTTCGTTGGTGTATGTACATCCATCGTGCTCTACCTAGTTGCGCGCCTACGCCCTGGTCTAACATGACCGTCTCTGAAAAATCATCAGTTAGTAAAAGACGATCGTTTTAGGACACACATCTCTGTAAATCAACTCTTGAAGACAAACATAGGCATACATTTTAAGTGTCATTCTCTATAATTAGATGTAATGAGTCAGATTTTGAATGTTGATATATTTAATACCAAAGTTGCTGATCCAATCTATGCTTTTTGTTAATATTATTTAATGTCTCAAATATTTATTTTAGATTCGTTTTTAATTTTTATGCCAAAAAATGCAGTACTTGCCAAGATTTAAACTTTGTAGTCAAAACTTTTTTGTTTGACTTTATTTAGTAGGTTAAATACTTAATACGATATTACATAACATTTATACACAAGGTCGAATCCTATATATACTTGTCAGCGTTTCGGACCCGGGGGGTCCCTGGACCGACGAGTGAAATTGTCGCTGCGTGCCCCTGCCCAGATGGGTTGGCGCGGGATGGAACACAAGAGGTGGGACAAGCCTTGTATTATCCTGCACCAGGGTGCTCGTAGTAGGGGTTACAAGCGTCGCGAGAGGGAAGAAGAGAGCCGGTCCGTCAGCCCGCCGTCCCCTCTGCGCGAGAGCCCTTTTTTCCTCCTCCTCCCCGCGGGAAGGCCCTGGACCTCTGAGAGCACCTAGGGGGGGGTGAATAGGTGATCCTGTAAAAACTTGAAACTTAAAGCCACAAAACTTGATTAGGAGTTAGCACAATAAAATCAAGTGGCTAAGGAGAGCTCTTGTGAAGCACAATAGACACAGTGAAAACAAGCACAAGAGACACGAGGATTTATCCCGTGGTTCGGCCAAGTACAACACTTGCCTACTCCACATTGTGGCGTCCCAACAGACGAGAGTTGCACTCAACCCCTCTCAAGTGATCCAACGATCGACTTGAATACCACGTTGTTCTTCTTTCTTTACTCTTTCCCGTTTGCGAGGAATCTCCACAACTTGGAGTCTCTCGCCCTTACAATGAAAATCAAAGTGAAAGCACTAGAGTAAAAGAGGGAAGCAACACACACAAATCCACAGCAATACGCACACACACGACCAAGACTTGAGCTCAAATGAATATCACAAGGTTCTCACTAGAATGGAGCTCAAATCACTAAGAATGTCAAACGAGTGCGCAAAGACGGAGTGTGAATGATCAAGAATGCTCAAAGTGTGCTTGGTCTGCTCCTCCATGCGCCTAGGGGTCCCTTTTATAGCCCCAAGGCAGATAGGAGCCGTTGAGAGCAATCTAGGAAGGCAATTCTTGCCTTCTGTCGACTAGCGCACCGAACAGTCCGGTGCACCACCGGACACTGTCCGGTGCGGATTTCTTTCCTATTCTGGCGCGGCCGACCGTTGGAGACTTGGAGCCGTTGGCGCACCGGACACTGTCCGGTGCACACCAGACAGTCCGGTGCCCCCATCTGACTGTTGGCCCGGCCACGCGTCACGCGCGGATTGCGCGGCCGACCGTTGGCCCGGCCGACCGTTGGCTCACCGGACAGTCCGGTGCTTCACCGGACAGTCCGGTGAAATATAGCCGTACGCTGTTGGCTTGGTTCCTAAGAGCAGCGACTTCGCCGCAGATGACTCACCGGACAGTCCGGTGCACCACCGGACAGTCCTGTGATTTATAGCCGTACGCCGCCGTCGAGACCCGAGAGCAGCCAGTTGACCAGACGCCAGCCTGGCACACCGGACACTATCCGGTGCACCACCGGACAGTCTGGTGCACCCAGACTGAGCAGAGTCTTGGCTGCTCGAGCCAAGTCTTTTCCAATTGTATTTTTGTCTGATTCTAGCACTTAGACAAATATGTTAGTACACAAAAACCAATGTACTAAGTCTAGAATCATACCTTTGTGTTGACTTTGCACTTCTTCCACCATTTGACATAGTTTCACACTTAAACCATTTGTGTTGGCACTTGATCACCAAAATACTTAGAAATAGCCCAAGGGCACATTTCCCTTTCAATCTCCCCCTTTTTGGTGATTTATGCCAACACAACAAAAAGCAACTAAAAGAAGTGCAACATCAATGCAAATGAGAACACAAATTTGTTTTGATTCAAATTTGGCATATTTGGATCATTCTTTGCCACCACTTGGTTTGTTTTTGCAAATCAAACTCAATTTCCTATCTCTAAGTCAAACACACTTGTTGAGGCATAGAGAGAGGTATTTCAAGAGAAATTGATCAAGAATTCAAAAACTCCCCCCTTTTTCCCATAATCAACCATTATCCCAACAAGAGACCAACATTTGACAATAAGAGACAATAAGAGTATTTTGACAAACCAAAAGCTCTAATTCTATTATTTTCAAAATTTCAAAATTCTCAAGTGGTAGCTGATCCATTTCTTGCTTTGGCCTTATTTTCTCCCCCTTTGGCATCAAGCACCAAAACGGGATCAATCTTGGCCCTTAAACCCCATTGCCTCACCAAAATCTTCAAATAAGAGTAAAAAGGCAATAAGGGTATTGAGATGAACTTGGAGTAAGTTACCCTCTCATTGGAGTGCAGTGGAAGTCTTGCATGGTCCAAGTTCACCTTTCCCTTTCAATCCACCTTTGAGACTAAATCAAGCAAGCTCAAACACATGGTTAGTCTCAAAGGGTCAAGTTGTAGCACATCTCCCCCTAAATATGTGCATCACTCGCAAATGGACTTGTGAGGTCCGAGGAGTGCTTGTACAACTTGAGCACCATAAATAAACAACGATATGCATAAGGGAACATGATCAAGGCATAATACACATGTATGCTACACATCAATCCAAGTTCCGCGAATCTAAGACATTTAGCTCACTACGCAGCCTGCAAAAGGTCTTTTCATCTAAAGGCTTGGTAAAGATATCGGCTAGCTGGTTCTCGGTGCTAACATAAAACACTTCGATATCTCCCTTTTGCTGGTGGTCTCTCAAAAAGTGATGCCGGATGTCAATGTGCTTTGTGCGGCTGTGCTCAACAGGATTGTCCGCCATGCGGATAGCACTCTCATTGTCACATAGGAGTGGGACTTTGCTCAGATTGTAGCCAAAGTCCTTGGGGGTTTGCCTCATCCAAAGTAGTTGCGCGTAACACTGTCCTACGGCAACGTACTCGGCCTCAGCGGTGGATAGGGCAACAGAGGTTTGTTTCTTAGAACTCCACAACACCAGGGACCTTCCTAGGAATTGGCACGTCCCTGATGTACTCTTCCTATCGACCTTACATCCAGCATAATCGGAGTCTGAATATCCAATTAAGTCAAAGGTAGACCCCTTTGGATACCAGATCCCGAAGCAAGGCGTAGCGACTAAATATCTAAGAATTCGCTTCACGGCCACTAAGTGACACTCCTTGGGATCAGATTGAAATCTAGCACACATGCATACACTAAGCATAATATCCGGTCTACTAGCACATAAGCAGAGCAAGGAACCTATCATGGACCGGTATGCTTTTTGATCAACGGACTTACCTCCTTTGTTGAGGTCGACGTGTCCGTCAGTTCCCATTGGAGTCTTCGCAGGCTTGGCGTCCTTCATCCCAAACCGCTTGAGCAAGTCTTGCGTATACTTCGTTTGGGAGATGAAAGTGCCGTCCTTGAGTTGCTTCACTTGGAACCCAAGGAAGTAGTTCAACTCGCCCATCATCGACATCTCAAATTTTTGAGTCATCACCCTGCTAAACTCTTCACAAGACTTTTGGTTAGTAGAACCAAATATTATGTCATCGACATAAATTTGGCACACAAATAAGTCACCATCACATGTCTTAGTGAAAAGAGTTGGATCGGCTTTCCCAACCTTGAAAGCATTAGCAATTAAAAAGTCTCTAAGGCATTCATACCATGCTCTTGGGGCTTGCTTAAGTCCATAGAGCGCCTTAGAGAGCTTACACACGTGGTCGGGGTACCGTTCATCCTCAAAGCCAGGGGTTGCTCCACGTACACCTCCTCCTTGATTGGCCCGTTGAGGAAAGCGCTCTTCACGTCCATTTGGAACAACCTGAAAGAATGGTGAGCGGCATAGGCTAACAAAATACGAATCGACTCTAGCCTAGCCACAGGAGCGAAAGTCTCCTCAAAGTCCAAACCTGCGACTTGGGCATAACCTTTTGCCACAAGTCGAGCCTTGTTCCTTGTCACCACCCCGTGCTCGTCCTGTTTGTTGCGGAACACCCACTTGGTTCCCACAACATTTTGCTTGGGACGCGGCACCAGTGTCCAAACTTCATTTCGCTTGAAGTTGTTGAGCTCTTCCTGCATGGCCAACACCCAGTCCGGATCTAGCAAGGCCTCTTCTACCCTGAAAGGCTCAATAGAAGAGACAAACGAGTAATGCTCACAGAAATTAGCTAATCTAGAACGAGTGGTTACTCCCTTGCTAATGTTACCCAAAATTTGGTCGACGGGATGGTTCCTTTGAATCATCGCTCGAACTTGAGTTGGAGGGGCCTGTGGTGCTTCTTCCTCTTCAACTTGGACATCTTGTGCTCCCCCTTGATCACACGCCTCTTCTTGAGGAACCTGTTCATCATCTTGAGTTGGGGGTTGCACCACTGTTGAGGAAGAAGGCTGATCTTGTTCCTTGTGTTCCTGCGGTCGCACGTCTCCAATTGCCATGGTACGAATCGCGTCCGTTGGAACATCATCCTCATATACATCATCAAGCTCAACTTGCTCTCTTGGAGAGCCATTAGTCTCATCAAATACAACATCGCTAGAGACTTCAACCAAACCCGATGATTTGTTGAAGACTCTATACGCCTTTATATTTGAGTCATAACCTAACAAAAACCCTTCTACAGCTTTGGGAGCAAATTTTGAATTTCTACCTTTCTTCACCAGAATGTAGCATTTACTCCCAAAAACTCGAAAATACGAAATGTTGGGTTTGTTACCGGTTAGTAGCTCGTATGACGTCTTCTTGAGGAGGCGATGAAGATAGACTCGGTTTATGGCGTGGCAAGCCGTGTTCACAGCTTTCGACCAAAACCGCTCGGGTGTCTTGAATTCTCCAAGCATCGTCCTCGCCATGTCTATGAGCGTCCTGTTCTTCCTCTCTACCACACCATTTTGCTGTGGTGTGTAGGGAGCGGAGAACTCGTGCTTGATTCCTTCCTCCTCAAGGTACTCCTCCACTTGAAGGTTCTTGAACTCGGATCCGTTGTCGCTCCTTATCTTCTTCACCTTGAGCTCAAACTCATTTTGAGCTCTCCTTAGGAAGCGCTTGAGGGTCCCTTGGGTTTCAGATTTATCCTGCAAAAAGAATACCCAAGTGAAGCGGAAAAAATCATCAACAATTACTAAACCATACTTACTTCCCCTGATGCTAAGGTAGGCGACGGGTCCGAAGAGGTCCATATGCAGCAGCTCCAGGGGTCTTGATGTGGTCATCACATTCTTGCTGTGATGCGCACTTCCCACTTGTTTACCTGCTTGACAAGCTGTACAAGGTCTATCTTTTTCGAAATGCACATTTGTTAGACCTAACACATGTTCTCCCTTTAGAAGTTTGTGAAGGTTCTTCATCCCCATATGTGCTAGACGGCGATGCCACAGCCAGCCCATGCTAGTCTTAGCAATTAAGCATGCATCTAGACCGACCTCCTCCTTTGCAAAATCAACTAAATAGAGTTTGCCGTCTAGTACACCCTTAAAACTAATGAACCATCACTCCTTCTAAAGACAGACACATCTACATTTGTGAATAAGCAATTGTATCCCATATTACATAATTGACTAACCGATAGAAGATTATAACCTAGTGACTCTACAAAAAATACATTTAAGATAGAGTGCTCATTTGAGATGGCAATCTTGCCTAAGCCTTTAACCTTGCCTTGATTCCCGTCACCGAATATGATTGAATCTTGGGAATCTTTGTTCTTGACGTAGGAGGTGAACATCTTCTTCTCCCCCGTCATGTGGTTTGTGCATCCGCTGTCGATAATCCAGCTTGATCCCCCGGATGCATAAACCTGCAAGGCAAATTAGGCTTGGGTCTTAGGTACCCAACTCTTGTTGGGTCCTACAAGGTTAGTTACAATAGCCTTAGGGACCCAAATGCAAGTCTTATCTCCCTTGCATTTTGCCCCTAATTTCCTAGCAATCACTTTCTTATCCTTTCTAAAAATTTCAAAGGAAGCATTGCAAGCATGGTAAATTGTAGAGTGTTCATTACTTACATTCCTAGGTACATGAACAACATTTCTTCTAGGCATATGATGAATAACATTTTTCCTAGCCAAATTTCTATCATGCATAATAGAAGAACTTGAAGCAATCATGGTATGTGAATCAAAAGCATTATAACTTCTATCATAATGAACATTCCTAGAATATCTCCTATCATGATACATGAAAGCATGGTTCTTTTTAGCACTATTAGTCATTGGAGCCTTCCCTTTCTCCTTGGCGGAGATGGGAGCCTTATGACTTGTTAAGTGCTTGGCTTCCTTCTTAAAGCCAAGCCCATCCTTAATTGAGGGGTGTCTACCAATAGTGTAGGCATCCCTTGCAAATTTTAGTTTATCAAAATTATTTTTGCTAGTCTTAAGTTGGGCATTAAGACTAGCCACTTCATCATTTAGTTTTGCAATAGAAGTAAGGTGCTCAACACATGCATCAACATTAAAGTCTTTACACCTATTGCAAATTACTATATGTTCTACACAAGAGGTTGATTTATTAGCTATTTCTAACTTAGCCTTCAAGTCATCATTGATACTCCTTAAGCTAGAAATAGATTCATGGCACGTAGATAATTCACATGAAAGCATTTCATTTCTTTTAACTTCTAGAGCAAGAGAATTTTGCGCACTAACAAATTTATCATGCTGTTCATATAAAAGGTCCTCTTCCTTTTCTAACAATCTATTCTTCTCATTCAAAGCATCAATTAATTCATTGATTTTATCAATTTTGGTTCTATCTAAACCTTTGAATAGACTAGCATAGTCTACTTCATCATCACTAGATTCATCATCACTTGAAGAAGCGTAAGTACTAGTATTGCGAGTGCTTACCTTCTTCTCTCTTGCCATGAGACAGGTGTGATGCTCGTTGGGGAAGAGGGATGATTTGTTGAAGGTGGTGGCGGCGAGATCCGAGTCCCACTCTTTGCCAAGGTGTGCCTCGCCTTTAGCCTTCTTGTAAGTCTTCTTCTTTTCCCTCTTCTTTTCTTGATCCTGGTCACTATCATTATCGGGACAATTAGCAATAAAGTGACCAACCTTACCGCACTTGAAGGAGGAGCGCTTTCCCTTCGTCTTGTTCTTTTTGGGATGCTCCTTGCGACCCTTTAGCGCCGTCTTGAAGCGCTTGATGATGAGGGCCATTTCTTCCTCGTTGAGCCCGGCCACCTCAATTTGCGCCACCTTGCTAGGTAGCGCCTCTGTAGCATCCCAAAAATTCAAATCTTGGAAATTTCTCAAACTCGCTTTAAATTCAAAATGGATTTCAAATTTCATTTCAAAATGTTTGTTTGTGAGTTGATATCAACAAATAAAATATAGTGGTCTATATTCTCTCCAAAATCCTCCTCAAAATATCCTACAAATATTTCCCTAGTGATCCCCTCAATTTGTTTCTAGAAATACTGCCCAAATATTCCACTGATATATCTCCAAGTATTTTCTTCCTGAGAAATACCTTCAAAATCATTTTTCAAGTCCCTATAAATATTTTCTCCATAACTTTCCTCATGCTCATACGTATACGTATGCCTCCGGTGTCATACGGTGAGCTCTACAAACTAATTACACTCATATAAAACAAATCCATGCTAATCTTCCACTAATCCTCTCATCCTCCCACTAATCCTCTCATCCCTCCCCCTAATCTCCCCACCATGGCTATAAATAGAGGGGCAAGGGCCTCCTCTCATCCCACCCCAAGCCATTTCATGGCAACTCCCTCCCCCCCCACACGCCCACTCCCACTCCACTTCCCACACAAGCACACACTAGCACAAGGATCGTTCGGTCGTTCTTCGATCGTTCGTCCACCTGTTCTTAGTTTGTTCGTTCGTTCGTCCGATCGTTTGATCGTTCGTCCGATCGTTCATGGTTTGTTCGTCCGTTCGTCCGATCGTTCGATCGTTCGTCCGTTCGTTCGTCCAAATAATCTTTTTCCTGCCGTTATGCTGCCGAAATTCCGATCATTCGTTCGTTCGATCATTCGATCGTTCATTCATAGTTCCTATTCATCGTTCGTTCATCGTCACTATTCATCGTTCATCGTTCGTTCATACGAACTATTCACCATCACTATTCACTGTCACTATTCATCGTTACTATTCATCATTACTATTCATCGATCATCTGATTACTCCAAATTTCAACTACTCATCCGTCATGCTGTCCAGCCCACCTAAGACCAGCCAGACCCATATTCCAATCATACGAACTCCGGTGACTGTGATTTTCCTTCCAGTAGGGAACTTCCCATCTGGTCACCCATCCCAGATTTCTCCAAGTTGAGCACGCTTAACTTTGGGATTCTTTCAAGCCAGACTTTCAAAAAGAAAGGCAAACCATGTTTGTATGGATATGTCTTCAATCCTATAAAACCTGGCCCAAGATACCACAGCCCACTCGGACCAGAATACCACAACATTCCAGCTATTTGGGTCCCGCCTTACTGTTGTCTGATGTGACACAGTAGGTAGGAACAGTTTCCACCAACATAAACCTCCGCCCAAGAACAGCCCAAAAATAATTTCTCGCACCCCGCTCAAAAATACATTTGTATTTTTGATTTTCCAAATATCTCTAAATATTCAAATTCTAGAATATCCCTTTCCTTTTCTTTTTCTCCCTATGATTATAAAATCCAAAACTCCTCCACCCCAACTCAGATTTCAGTCATTCTTGTTTCTAAAATTCTTGTCAAACTATTCCCTATCCAACCAAGTTATCCCTTAAGCATGGTTCATATTCCAGAAAACTCACAAAATACTCTTGTCTCATATTCTGCCTATAACTCTCCTATTCATATTAAGCCAGACGATTCATTCGTCACTATTCTCACCAACAGTGAACTTCACTATGCTACACCACATACACCCAGCTACCCTCTCCCTCTCCACACACACTCAACGCCCTCAGCCAAGGCAAACACCCCACCCACTCAGTTACTCCGCTCTGCCGGCTACACGCATAGTGTCGCTTCGCCTCCAGTTCACCCTCCTGGTAAGCACCTCCGCTCCACTACTAGTAGTATCTCAACACCACATGACACAGATTCTACTCAAGACTCTACCCATCCATATATCGCTATTCTAACCACTATACTAAATATTTGTTGGTATACTTGCTTGTTTGTATGTTTGCTTGTTCATGTTGCATAGTTATCGGAGCGTTCGTACCGTCTCGTGGAGGCCAGATCTGCAAGTCTACGCCAGACATTGGAGCTAGAAGCCAGTTCCACGAGCTCCCCTTCCCCTTCACCGGATAAGCACGACAAGCTCACTGGATCCCTTTGATGCATAAATTACCTATGCTTTTTCAACCACAACCCTCAGCCTGTTATTTTATGCATGATATGATTTTGAGACAAGTTATTATGGCCACCCAGCCGCTTGCCGCAATCAATCCTTGATATATTTGTTACAAATGATTTGAGAAAAGGTGTGAGTTTTCAAAAGAAAATGCTTTTCAAAATGTGTATGATGAAGGGTTTTCACCCTTATCACCTTTGAGTAGGGATGATCAAGGACTCCTTGGTTTAGGGGAGGGCCTAAGGTGAAGGCTCAGCTGGTTTAGGCGTGATTAGAAGGATTGTCCCCTCATATAAGGACCGGTTTGTCATCTTTCACTACCTGTACTCACGATAAGTACAACCACTCGAGACTGTGTGGGCAATCACTCAATCTGAACTCGTACGGTCCAACCCCAAGGTTATGAAGGCTGGGGAGCATCGAGAGGATAAGGAGGGGGAATGTTTTGTCCGGTTTGGACATGGCGGTGGCCTGACTCCTTCCGGTATAACCGTTAAGGTTAGGACGTGCGAGGAAAGAAAGAGATTCGACATTCGGGTCTCACGACGGTGAGATCGCAGAAACCGGACTAGTGGGTAAAGTGTACACCTCTGCGCAGAGTTTGAAAACCTATTCAAATAGTCCGTGTCCACTGGTATGGACGAGTCTGGTGTGGTATGGCAATTAGTGTTTTGTTTTCAAAAAAAGGGGTGCGTTTGAGAAAAATGGTTTTTAAAAAGGTCCAGCGGTTTAACTGTGAGCTATGGTGGACGGGAAGTCCAGTAGCTGTTTTTGAAAATGAAAACCAGTGGGAAACTGCTGAGATACCTGGACGGTTTAGTCCAGGGGATTTTGCTCTATATTGAAAAACTTCCTGGTCCTTTGGGACAGGATGCGCTTTGAAAAATGCAAAGTGTTTTACAAAACAACCCTACATCAAATATTGCTGTTTCTGCAAAATATCCTGAGCTCCACATATTCCATGCATTATATCTGATTTCCCCATTCCATGGGTGAAGGTGGGCTGCTGAGTACGTTTGTACTCACCCTTGCTTATTTGTTGTTTTTCAGAAAAAGGAGATCGGGTAAGAGTTACGACTGTTCCCAACCTTGCCTGTGGCTGTTGGACCACTAATTTGCTTCGCTGCGTATATCGGGCTGCTTCAGCCCCACTCTGATGATATGTCCCGAGTTGTGGACCAACTCTTAAAGTTGATCGCCACCTTTATAGGTTTGTCTCGTTTAAGCAGATCTGTAATCATCTGATGTATAAATGTGTTTACTAGCCTCCTGGGACTAGTAATTGTATCACATTTTAGTCCCAGAGGATTGGGGCGCTTCAGGTGGTATCAGAGCTGTTAGGTTGGCCGCAGGATGTAACCCTTAGCCTGATCCAAAAGTTTTTGAGTCAAAACTATTTTCTTAAAAAAATCTTGCTCTCATCCCTTCATTTCAAAAATGCTTTCCCCCTTTCCTTCTCTCAGAAGTCAGATGGAGGTTCATTGCCAAACTAGCTTTTGCCAGAATGAAGATGGTTTCCCAAAGTTGTTGAGAGCATGCACAGTTCGCCTCGGAATTAGGAGCCAGCCAGAGTATGATGGTCGTGAATTCGTCGAGCATGGAACAGAGAAGTGTGTCATAACTGTATACATTGGATCCAGTTCACACCATGTGGAATGGAGTGTCACTGCTGCTGGGCACAGATTCAAAGACACCTGCCAAATCGTCGCTCGCAAGGCATTGAGGACCCTGTGTCAGATTTATGAAGAAGAAGTGGGCAACACACCGCTCAGATTCTTTCCACCCTTTCAGAGAGACCGTCCCATTTGGATGGCCAGGATGCATGCCTTGGAAGAGCAGCAGCTGCTTGAGGACGACCCCACAGTCGTGTACCTCACCGCATACCTGCTCACCCTGGATGCACGATATGATTTCTTGGCTTGGCACCACTGTCAAGTGATTGCCCGAGCAGAAGATGCAGAGAAGCGCAACCGTCAGCTCCATGTGGATCTCACCTCATCTCAAGCCCGTGTAGCTACCTTGGAAAGTCGTGAAGCCATTGTTGTTGAAGCCCTGAAGCAAGCTAAGGATGAGCACGTCCAGAAGCTGATGGAGGCCTACTTGGTAACCCATAACCAACGTAGAGCCCCGCGGATCCAAGAGCCTGCTCCATCCAACCCAGTTCAACCCAGGAGAGCTAAAGATCCCCAGATTCTTGAAGGTCACCCGGTCTCTATCAGAGGAGAGAAGAAGGCTTGGGAACTCTCGGAAGGAGCCATAGTCTTGGAAGGAATTCCAGTCTTCCCTCTGGCTATGAATAAGCAAGAGCACCCCGAGTCCTCCCAAGATCCCCCGCCAGAGTTGTTTGAGCCCCTCACCATGAAGAAGATTCCAGCACCGTCCCGTGAGATCAAAGAAGAAGCTGCGAGCACCCCGCCAGCACCGCCGCCCTCTGAGGAGCTACAAGTGCCAGTCTCGCTTGAAGAAGAGTTCAACCCCGTCTTTCCATCTCAGTTGCCGCCAGAAGAAGTCATCAACATCAGCTCCCTCTTGACCCATCCAGGAGATGTCTCAGATTGAAGTTGTGTGCCAGCCTTGCCAGAAGAGAAGCTGTCTAGTCTGAAGTTAGTTATGCCCAGTCCTCTGCATGCATTGGGTAGTGAAGTTTTTCTTCACTTTGGCTAGAGCCCTGCATGTATGAGAGGTAATTGTGTAGACTCATGTTTTGCAAAACACTAATTGTGTGGCCCCCTAGGGTATTTCAAAATGAATTTCGCTTGATGTTTTCTCCTCTTTTGAGTGCATATGTGATGCTTTAACGTTAATGCTCATAAGTCACATTTAGCATAGTTCTCAATTCAGGAGCCAAGCAATAGTAGTTATGCTTAGCCCCCCGAATCTGAGTAGTCCGTGCTTTGAAAAATTCTATTCTTCCCTTATTCAAAACATTTGATTTGTTTATGCTTATCATTGCTGAGCTTATGTGTTTTCTTTCTTTTTAAGAAAGGTTTTCTCTAAAACACAGATCACAAATTAGAGCTAATCCTCACCTTATGCTTCCATTCTCATCTTAACCCTTCTCAAGAGAAAAGTGCCTTACCCAAGAAGATACCGGGAAGCTTACCATTGAAGCCTGGAATAAGCTACAGAAGAAACCAGTCCAGTCGCTCAGTCAAAAGGACCGACTGTGAGAATCAAAGCACTACCCCAGAGTCAAAGTAAACAGAAAAAGAGGACAAAAGGAGTTATTACCATACAGAGAGGCAAAGATTCTTGGAACCAGAGACCACAAACATCAGGGTCATTGACCCCGCCACTCACCCGTGCCCCTCGCACGCGTGCCTGCCTCCATGCGCACTACCACCGCCCCACGACCCCTTTGCAGCGCACTACCGCCGCCCACCCCCCTTTGCACCGCACCCACTGCTGCCATCATCGCCGGCAACACTAGGCCCCCCTTCCCTTGTCGCACCCGCTGCCGCGTAGCACCTGCTCCATCACCACCACTCCACCCCCCCTCGAGCACCACCATTAATACCGCTCGCCTATAGAACCCCCCACTAGCTCCATCAACTCCCATCTCGCTCAAAGCAAAGCACACTCTAGATAAATCCCCTCTGCCAAATCGCAAGCAACTCCATTTTCCACTCCCTCGCCCCTAAGATCACAATGCTTTGTGATTCTTGGGTTGAAGACTGTTGTACATGGTTCACAATCTTTGGTTTCCTCCTCTGTATGATGGTAATACTCATCGATAGAATCCTCCAGTGGGAAGAGCAAAGAGAAAGAAAGAGGCAGTAAGAAGAGAAAAGAAAAAGCGAAGAGAAGATAAGAAGAAGGTTCTCCCAGAATCAACCCTATGTCAGTCATCTCTCCGCAGTCTTCTCAAGCAGCAGTAGAAGAAGGCCCCGTAACACCCTTGTTATGTGGTACTTCAAGGAGTTCAAATCCCCGAGATTCAAGAGTTCTACCCTCATTCCTTTTAAGTGGGGTAGTGTCCCAGTAAGGTTCCTGCTGTGGAGAAAAAGAAGAAGGCATGTAGCAAGCTTGTGAAGGACCAGATCATCAAAGCTTATAAGTTCCTGGATGAGAAGTGGTCACCCAAGTTTTGTTGATGAAGCACTAGAAGACCAATCAAGGAAGGAATCCATGTGGAAGTTCGCAAGAGGAAGGTTTGTGTGTTGGCATCGATGCTTCTTCAATAAGCTAGCTGCCAAGCGAAACCTAGAAGCCTGAAGATGATCTTGAGTAGCTAGAATCAGCGTTTGCAATCGGCAACCAGATGCTCCTCAAGGCCAGATCTTGTTGAAGTTCCATCTCCTCGAAGAGTTGCAAAGTGAAGATATGTAGCTGAAGTAAAGCTATACCCATAACCCTTCTAAGCCGAATCTCGAGGACAAGATTCCTTTTAAGTGGGGTAGATTTGTAGCATCCCAAAAATTCAAATCTTGGAATTTTCTCAAACTCGCTTTAAATTCAAAATGGATTTCAAATTTCATTTCAAAATGTTTGTTTGTGAGTTGATATCAACAAATAAAATATAGTGGTCTATATTCTCTCCAAAATCCTCCTCAAAATATCCTACAAATATTTCCCAACTGATCCCCTCAATTTGTTTCCAGAAATACTGCCCAAATATTCCACTGATATATCTCCAAGTATTTTCTTCCTGAGAAATACCTTCAAAATCATTTTTCAAGTCCCTACAAATATTTTCTCCATAACTTTCCTCATGCTCATACGTATACGTATGCCTCCAGTGTCATACGGTGAGCTCTACAAACTAATTACACTCATATAAGACAAATCCATGCTAATCTTCCACTAATCCTCTCATCCTCCTACTAATCCTCTCGTCCTCCCACTAATCCTCTCATCCCTCCCCCTAATCCCCCCACCATGGCTATAAATAGAGGGGCAAAGGCCTCCTCTCATCCCACCCCAAGCCATTTCATGGCAACTCCCTCCCCCCCCACACGCCCACTCCCACTCCACTTCCCACACAAGCACACACTAGCACAAGGATCGTTCGGTCGTTCTTCGATCGTTCGTCCACCTGTTCTTAGTTTGTTCGTTCGTTCGTCCGATCGTCCGATCGTTCGTTCGTCCGATCGTTCATGGTTCATTCGTCCATTCGTCCGATCGTTCGATCGTTCGTCCGTTCGTTCGTCCAAATAATCTTTTTCCTGTCGTTATGCTGCCGAAATTCCGATCGTTCGATCATTCGATCGTTCATCGTTCGTTCATAGTTCCTATTCATCGTTCGTTCATCGTCACTATTCATCGTTCATCGTTCGTTCATACGAACTATTCACCATCACTATTCACTGTCACTATTCATCGTTACTATTCATCATTACTATTCATCGATCATCTGATTACTCCATATTTCAACTACTCATCCGTCATGCTGTCCAGTCCACCTAAGACCAGCCAGACCCATATTCCAATCATACGAACTCCGGTGACTGTGATTTTCCTTCCAGTAGGGAACTTCCAATCTGGTCACCCATCCCAGATTTCTCCAAGTTGAGCACGCTTAACTTTGGGATTCTTTCAAGCCAGACTTCCAAAAAGAAAGGCAAACCATGTTTGTATGGATACGTCTTCAATCCTATAAAACCTGGCCCAAGATACCACAGCCCACTCGGACCAGAATACCACAACATTCCAGCTATTTGGGTCCCGCCTTACTGTTGTCTGATGTGACACAGTAGGTAGGAACAGTTTCCACCAACATAAACCTCCGCCCAAGAACAGCCCAAAAATAATTTCTCGCACCCCGCTCAAAAATACATTTGTATTTTTTATTTTCCAAATATCTCTAAATATTCAAATTCTAGAATATCCCTTTCCTTTTCTTTTTCTCCCTATGATTATAAAATCCAAAACTCCTCCACCCCAACTCAGATTTCAGTCATTCTTGTTTCTAAAATTCTTGTCAAACTATTCCCTATCCAACCATGTTATCCCTTAAGCATGGTTCATATTCCAGAAAACCCACAAAATACTCTTGTCCCATATTCTGCCTATAACTCTCCTATTCATATTAAGTCAGACGATTCATTCGTCACTATTCTCACCAACAGTGAACTTCACTATGCTACACCACATACACCCATCTACCCTCTCCCTCTCCACACACACTCAACGCCCTCAGCCAAGGCAAACACCCCACCCACTCAGTTACTCCGCTCTGCCGGCTACACGCATAGTGTCGCTTCGCCTCTAGTTCACCCTCCTGGTAAGCACCTCCGCTCCACCACTAGTAGTATCTCAACACCACATGACACAGATTCTACTCAAGACTCTACCCATCCATATATCGCTATTCTAACCACTATACTAAATATTTGTTGGTATACTTGCTTGTTTGTATGTTTGCTTGTTCATGTTGCATAGTTATCGGAGCGTTCGTGCCGTCTCGTGGAGGCCAGATCTGCAAGTCTACGCCAGGCAGTGGAGCTAGAAGCCAGTTCCGCGAGCTCCCCTTCCCCTTCACCGGATAAGCACGGCAAGCTCACTGGATCCCTTTGATGCATAAATTACCTATGCTTTTTCAACCACAACCCTCAGCCTGTTATTTTATGCAAGATATGACTTTGAGACAAGTTATTATGGCCACTCAGCCGCTTGCCACAATCAATCCTTGATATATTTGTTACAAATGATTTGAGAAAAGGTGTGAGTTTTCAAAAGAAAATGCTTTTCAAAATGTGTATGATGAAGGGTTTTCACCCTTATCACCTTTGAGTAGGGATGATCAGGGACTCCCTGGTTTAGGGGAGGGCCTAAGGTGAAGGCTCAGCTGGTTTAGGCATGAGCAGAAGGATTGTCCCCTCATATAAGGACCGGTTTGTCATCTTTCACTACCTGTACTCACGATAAGTACAACCACTCGAGACTGTGTGGGCAGTCACTCAATCTGAACTCGTACGGTCCAACCCCAAGGTTATGAAGGCTGGGGAGCACCGGGAGGATAAGGAGGGGGAATGTTTTGTCCGGTTTGGACATGGCGGTGGCCTGACTCCTTTCGGTATAACCGTTAAGATTAGGACGTGCGAGGAAAGAAAGAGATTCGACATTTGGGTCTCACGACGGTGAGATCGCAGAAACCGGACTAGTGGGTAAAGTGTACACCTCTGCGCAGAGTTTGAAAACCTATTCAAAGAGTCCGTGTCCACTAGTATGGACGAGTCTGGTGTGGTATGGCAATTAGTGTTTTGTTTTCAAAAAAAGGGGTGCGTTTGAGAAAAATGGTTTTTAAAAAGGTCCAGCGGTTTAACTGTGAGCTATGGTGGACGGGAAGTCCAGTAGCTGTTTTTGAAAATGAAAACCAGTGGGAAGAAACTGCTGAGATACCTAGACGGTTTAGTCCAGGGGATTTTGCTCTATATTGAAAAACTTCCTGCTCCTTTGGGAGAGGATGCGCTTTGAAAAATGCAAAGTGTTTTACAAAACAACCCTGCATCAAATATTGCTGTTTCTGCAAAATATCCTGAGCTCCACATATTCCATGCATTATATCTGATTTCCCCATTCCATGGGTGAAGGTGGGCTGCTGAGTACGTTTGTACTCACCCTTGCTTATTTGTTGTTTTTCAGAAAAAGGAGATCGGGTAAGAGTTACGGCTGTTCCCAACCTTGCCTGTGGCTGTTGGACCACTGATTTGCTTCGCTGCGTATATCGGGCTGCTTCAGCCCCACTCTGATGATATGTCCTGAGTTGTGGACCAACTCTTAAAGTTGATCGCCACCTTTATAGGTTTGTCTCGTTTAAGCAGATCTGTAATCATCTGATGTATAAATGTGTTTACTAGCCTCCTGTGACTAGTAATTGTATCACATTTGAGTCCTAGAGGATTGGGGCGCTTCAGGTGGTATCAGAGCTGTTAGGTTGGCCACAGGACGTAACCCTTAGCCTGATCCAAAAGTTTTTGAGTCAAAACTATTTTCTTAAAAAAAATCTTGCTCTCATCCCTTCATTTCAAAAATGCTTTCCCCCTTTCCTTCTCTCAGAAGTCAGATGGAGGTTCATTGCCAAACCAGCTTTTGCTAGAATGAAGATGGTTTCCCAAAGTTGCTGAGAGCACGCACAGTTCGCCTCGGAATTAGGAGCCAGCCAGAGTATGATGGTCGTGAATTCGTCGAGCATGGAACAGAGAAGTGTGTCATGACTGTATACATTGGATCCAGTTCGCACCATGTGGAATGGAGTGTCACTGCTGCTGGGCACAGATTCAAAGACACCTGCCAAGTCGTCGCTCGCAAGGCATTGAGGACCCTATGTCAGATTTATGAAGAAGAAGTGGCCAACACACCGCTCAGATTCTTTCCACCCTTTCAGAGAGACCGTCCCATTTGGATGGCTAGGATGCATGCCTTGGAAGAGCAGCAGCTGCTTGAGGACGACCCCACAGTCGTGTACCTCACCGCATACCTGCTCACCCTGGATGCACGATATGATTTCTTGGCTCGGCACCACCGTCAGATGATTGCCTGAGCAGAAGATGCAGAGAAGCGCAACCGTCAGCTCCATGTGGATCTCACCTCATCTCAAGCCCGTGTAGCTGCCTTGGAAAGTCATGAAGCCATTGTTGTTGAAGCCCTGAAGCAAGCTAAGGATGAGCACGTCCAGAAGCTGATGGAGGCCTACTTGGTAACCCATAACCAACGTAGAGCCCCGCGGATCCAAGAGCCTGCTCCATCCAACCTAGTTCAACCTAGGAGAGCTAAGGATCCCTAGATTCTTGAAGGTCACCCGGTCTCTATCAGAGGAGAGAAGAAGGCTTGGGAACTCTCGAAAGGAGCCATAGTCTTGGAAGGAATTCCAGTCTTCCCTCTGGCTATGAATAAGCAAGAGCACCCCGAGTCCTCCCAAGATCCCCCGCCAGAGTTGTTTGAGCCCCTCACCATGAAGAAGATTCCAGCACCGTCCCGTGAGATCAAAGAAGAAGCTGCGAGCACCCTGCCAGCACCGCCGCCCTCTGAGGAGCTACAAGAGCCTGTCCTGCTTGAAGAAGAGTTCAACCCCGTCTTGCCATCTCAGTTGCCGCCAGAAGAAGTCATCAACATCAGCTCCCTCTTGACCCATCCAGGAGATGTCTCAGATTGAAGTTGTGTGCCAGCCTTGCCATAAGAGAAGTTGTCTAGTCTGAAGTTAGTTATGCCCAGTCCTTTGCATGCATTGGGTAGTGAAGTTTTTCTTCACTTTGGCTAGAGCCCTGCATGTATGAGAGGTAATCGTGTAGACTCATGTTTTGCAAAACTCTAATTGTGTGGCCCCCTAGGGTATTTCAAAATGAATTTCGCTTGATGTTTTCTCCTCTTTTGAGTGCATATGTGATGCTTTAACGTTAATGCTCATAAGTCACATTTAGCATAGTTCTCAATTCAGGAGCCAAGCAATAGTAGTTATGCTTAGCCCCCCGAATCTGAGTAGTCCGTGCTTTGAAAAATTCTATTCTTCCCTTATTCAAAACATTTGATTTGTTTGTGCTTATCATTGCTAAGCTTGTGTGTTTTCTTTCTTTTTAAGAAAGGTTTTCTCTAAAACACAGATCACAAATTAGAGCTAATCCTCACCTTATGCTTCCATTCTCATCTTAACCCTTCTCAAGAGAAAAGTGCCTTACCCAAGAAGATACCGGGAAGCTTACCATTGAAGCCTAGAATAAGCTACAGAAGAAACCAGTCCAGTCGCTCAGTCAAAAGGACCGACCGTGAGAATCAAAGCACTGCCCCAGAGTCAAAGTAAACAGAAAAAGAGGACAAAAGGAGTTATTACCATACAGAGAGGCAAAGATTCTTGGAACCAGAGACCACAAACATTAGGGTCATTGACCCCGCCACTCACCCGTGCCCCTCGCACGCGTGCCCGCCTCCATGCGCACTACCACCGCCCCACGCCCCCTTTGCAGCGCACTACCGCCGCCCACACCCCTTTGCACCGCACCCACCGCTGCCATCATCGCCGGCAACACTAGGCCCCCCTTCCCTTGTCGCACCCGCTGCCGCGTAGCACCTGCTCCATCACCACCACTCCACCCCCCCTCGAGCACCACCATTAATACCGCTCGCCTATAGAACCCCCCACTAGCTCCATCAACTCCCATCTCGCTCAAAGCAAAGCACACTCTAGATAAATCCCCTCTGCCAAATCGCAAGCAACTCCATTTTCCACTCCCTCGCCCCTAAGATCACAATGCTTGGTGATTCTTGGGTTGAAGACTGTTGTACATGGTTCACAATCTTTGGTTTCCTCCTCTGTATGATGGTAATACTCATCGATAGAATCCTCCAGTGGGAAGAGCAAAGAGAAAGAAAGAGGCAGTAAGAAGAGAAAAGAAAAAGCGAAGAGAAGATAAGAAGAAGGTTCTCCCAGAATCAACCCTATGTCAGTCATCTCTCCGCAGTCTTCTCAAGCAGCAGTAGAAGAAGGCCCCGTAACACCCTTGTTATGTGGTACTTCAAGGAGTTCAAATCCCCGAGATTCAAGAGTTCTACCCTCATTCCTTTTAAGTGGGGTAGTGTCCCAGTAAGGTTCCTGCTGTGGAGAAAAAGAAGAAGGCATGTAGCAAGCTTGTGAAGGACCAGATCATCAAAGCTTATAAGTTCCTGGATGAGAAGTGGTCACCCAAGTTTTGTTGATGAAGCACTAGAAGACCAATCAAGGAAGGAATCCATGTGGAAGTTCGCAAGAGGAAGGTTTGTGTGTTGGCATCGATGCTTCTTCAATAAGCTAGCTGCCAAGCGAAACCTAGAAGCCTGAAGATGATCTTGAGTAGCTAGAATCAGCGTTTGCAATCGGCAACCAGATGCTCCTCAAGGCCAGATCTTGTTGAAGTTCCATCTCCTCGAAGAGTTGCAAAGTGAAGATATGTAGCTGAAGTAAAGCTATACCCATAACCCTTCTAAGACGAATCTCGAGGACGAGATTCCTTTTAAGTGGGGTAGATTTGTAGCATCCCAAAAATTCAAATCTTGGAATTTTCTCAAACTCGCTTTAAATTCAAAATGGATTTCAAATTTCATTTCAAAATGTTTTTTTGTGAGTTGATATCAACAAATAAAATATAGTGGTCTATATTCTCTCCAAAATCCTCCTCAAAATATCCTACAAATATATCCCAAGTGATCCCCTCAATTTGTTTCCAGAAATACTGCCCAAATATTCCACTGATATATCTCCAAGTATTTTCTTCCAGAGAAATACCTTCAAAATCATTTTTCAAGTCCCTACAAATATTTTCTCCATAACTTTCCTCATGCTCATACGTATACGTATGCCTCCAGTGTCATACGGTGAGCTCTACAAACTAATTACACTCATATAAGACAAATCCATGCTAATCTTCCACTAATCCTCTCATCCTCCCACTAATCCTCTCATCCTCCCACTAATCCTCTCATCCCTCCCCCTAATCCCCCCACCATGGCTATAAATAGAGGGGCAAAGGCCTCCTCTCATCCCACCCCAAGCCATTTCATGGCAACTCCCTCCCCCCCCACACGCCCACTCCCACTCGACTTCCCACACAAGCACACACTAGCACAAGGATCGTTCGGTCGTTCTTCGATCGTTCGTCCACCTGTTCTTAGTTTGTTCGTTCGTTCGTCCGATCGTCCGATCGTTCGTCCGATCGTTCATGGTTCGTTCGTCCGTTCGTCCGATTGTTCGATCGTTCGTTCGTTCGTCCAAATAATCTTTTTCCTGCCGTTATGCTGCCGAAATTCCGATCGTTCGTTCGTTCGATCATTCGATCGTTCATCGTTCGTTCATAGTTCCTATTCATCGTTCGTTCATCGTCACTATTCATCGTTCATCATTCGTTCATACGAACTATTCACCATCACTATTCACTGTCACTATTCATCAGCCCACCTAAGACCAGCCAGACCTATATTCCAGTCATACGAACTTCGGTGACTGTGATTTTCCTTCCAGTAGGGAACTTCCCATCTGGTCACCCATCCCAGATTTCTCCAAGTTGAGCACGCTTAACTTTAGGATTCTTTCAAGCCAGACTTCCAAAAAGAAAGGCAAACCATGTTTGTATGGATACGTCTTCAATCCTATAAAACCTGGCCCAAGATACCATAGCCCACTCGGACCAGAATACCACAACATTCCAGCTATTTGGGTCCCGCCTTACTGTTGTCTGATGTGACACAGTAGGTAGGAACAGTTTCCACCAACATAAACCTCCGCCCAAGAACAGCCCAAAAATAATTTCTCGCACCCCGCTCTTGTATTTTTGATTTTCCAAATATCTCTAAATATTCAAATTCTAGAATATCCCTTTCCTTTTCTTTTTCTCCCTATGATTATAAAATCCAAAACTCCTCCACCCCAACTCAGATTTCAGTCATTCTTGTTTCTAAAATTCTTGTCAAACTATTCCCTATCCAACCATGTTATCCCTTAAGCATGGTTCATATTCCAGAAAACTCACAAAATACTCTTGTCCCATATTCTGCCTATAACTCTCCTATTCATATTAAGTCAGACGATTCATTCGTCACTATTCTCACCAACAGTGAACTTCACTATGCTACACCACATACACCCAGCTACCCTCTCCCTCTCCACACACACTCAACGCCCTCAGCCAAGGCAAACACCCCACCCACTCAGTTACTCCGCTCTGCCGGCTACACGCATAGTGTCGCTTCGCCTCCAGTTCACCCTCCTGGTAAGCACCTCCGCTCCACCACTAGTAGTATCTCAACACCACATGACACAGATTCTACTCAAGACTCTACCCATCCATATATCGCTATTCTAACCACTATACTAAATATTTGTTGGTATACTTGCTTGTTTGTATGTTTGCTTGTTCATGTTGCATAGTTATCGGAGCGTTCGTACCGTCTCGTGGTGGCCAGATCTGCAAGTCTACGCCAGGCAGTGGAGCTAGAAGCCAGTTCCGCGAGCTCCCCTTCCCCTTCACCGGATAAGCACGGCAAGCTCACTGGATCCCTTTGAAGAATAAATTACCTATGCTTTTTCAACCACAACCCTCAGCCTGTTATTTTATGCATGATATGATTTTGAGACAAGTTATTATGGCCACCCAGCCGCTTGCCGCAATCAATCCTTGATATATTTGTTACAAATGATTTGAGAAAAGGTGTGAGTTTTCAAAAGAAAATGCTTTTCAAAATGTGTATGATGAAGTGTTTTCACCCTTATCACCTTTGAGTAGGGATGATCAGGGACTCCCTGGTTTAGGGGAGGGCCTAAGGTGAAGGCTCAGCTGGTTTAGGCGTGAGCAGAAGGATTGTCCCCTCATATAAGGACCGGTTTGTCATCTTTCACTACCTGTACTCACGATAAGTACAACCACTCGAGACTGTGTGGGCAGTCACTCAATCTGAACTCGTACGGTCCAACCCCAAGGTTATGAAGGCTGGGGAGCACCGGGAGGATAAGGAGGGGGAATATTTTGTCCGGTTTGGACATGGCGGTGGCCTGACTCCTTCCAGTATAACCGTTAAGGTTAGGACGTGCGAGGAAAGAAAGAGATTCGGCATTCGGGTCTCACGACGGTGAGATCGCAGAAACCGGACTAGTGGGTAAAGTGTACACCTCTGCGCAGAGTTTGAAAACCTATTCAAATAGTCCGTGTCCACTGGTATGGACGAGTCTAGTGTGGTATGGCAATTAGTGTTTTGTTTTCAAAAAAAGGGGTGCGTTTGAGAAAAATGGTTTTTAAAAAGGTCCAGCGGTTTAACTGTGAGCTATGGTGGACGGGAAGTCCAGTAGCTGTTTTTGAAAATGAAAACCAGTGGGAAGCTGCTGAGATACCTGGACGGTTTAGTCCAGGGGATTTTGCTCTATATTGAAAAACTTCCTGCTCCTTTGGGAGAGGATGCGCTTTGAAAAATGCAAAGTGTTTTACAAAACAACCCTGCATCAAATATTGCTGTTTCTGCAAAATATCCTGAGCTCCACATATTCCATGCATTATATCTGATTTCCCCATTCCATGGGTGAAGGTGGGCTGCTGAGTACGTTTGTACTCACCCTTGCTTATTTGTTGTTTTTCAGAAAAAGGAGATCGGGTAAGAGTTACGGCTGTTCCCAACCTTGCCTGTGGCTGTTGGACCGCTGATTTGCTTCGCTGCGTATATCGGGCTGCTTCAGCCCCACTCTGATGATATGTCCCGAGTTGTGGACCAACTCTTAAAGTTGATCGCCACCTTTATAGGTTTGTCTCGTTTAAGCAGATCTGTAATCATCTGATGTATAAATGTGTTTACTAGCCTCCTGGGACTAGTAATTGTATCACATTTGAGTCCCAGAGGATTGGGGCGCTTCAGCCTCCTTGCTACTTGTTGCTTTGAGAGCAACAGTTTGAGGCTCGTGGATTGGACCATTCAACGCCTCATCGACGTATCTTGCCTCCTTGATCATCATTCGCCCGCTTACGAACTTTCCAAGTATTTCTTCGGGCGACATCTTGGTGTACCTAGGATTCTCACGAATAAAGTTTACAAGATGTGGATCAAGGACAGTGAAAGACCTTAGCATTAGGCGGACGACGTCGTGGTCCATCCATCGTGTGGTTCCATAGCTCCTTATTTTGTTGATGAGGGTTTTGAGCCTATTGTACGTTTGGGTTGGCTCCTCCCCCCTGATTATTGCGAACCTCCCAAGTTCGCCCTCCACCAACTCCATCTTGGTGAGCATGGTGACGTCATTTCCCTCATGAGAGATCCTGAGGGTGTCCCAAATCTGCTTGGCGTTATCCAAGCCGCTCATCTTATGGTATTCATCCCTGCACAATGATGCTAAAAGAACAGTAGTAGCTTGTGCATTTTTATGAATTTGTTCATTGATGAACATGGGACTATCCGTACTATCAAATTGCATTCCATTTTCTACTATCTCCCATATACTTGGATGGAGAGGGAACAAGTGGCTACGCATTTTGTGACTCCGAAATCCGTAGTCCTCTCCATCAAAGTGAGGAGGTTTACCGAGGGGAATGGAAAGCAAATGAGCATTGGAACTTTGCGGAATACGAGAGTAATCAAAAGAAAAGTTCGAGTTAACCGTCTTCTTTTTCTCATAGTCGTTGTCGTCGTCGTCCTTTTGGGAAGAAGAAGACTCGTCGCTGTCGTCGTAGTAGACGATCTTCTTGATACGCCTCTTCTTCTTCCTGTCCTTCTTCTTATGACTTGAGCCCGAGTCAGTGGGCTTGTCGTCTTTTGGCTCATTGATGAAGGACTCCTTCTCCTTGTCGTTTATCACCATCCCCTTGCCCTTAGGATCCATCTCTTCGGGCAATTAGTCCCTTTCGTGAAGAGAACGGCTCAGATACCAATTGAGAGCACCTAGAGGGGGGGGGGGTGAATAGGTGATTCTTTAAAAACTTGAAACTTAAAGCCACAAAACGTGATTAGGAGTTAGCTCAAGAAAATCAAGTGGCTAAGGAGAGCTCTTGTGAAGCACAATAGACACAGTGAAAACAAGCACAAGAGACACGAGGATTTATCCCGTGGTTCGGTCAAGTACAACACTTGCCTACTCCACGTTGTGGTGTCCCAACGGACGAGGGTTGCACTTAACCCCTCTCAAGTGATCCAATGATCGACTTGAATACCACATTGTTCTTCTTTCTTTACTCTTTCCCGTTTGCGAGGAATATCCACAACTTGGAGTCTCTCGCCCTTACAATGAAAATCAAAGTGAAAGAACTAGAGTAAGGGAGGGAAGCAACACACACAAATCCACAGCAATACGCACGCACACGGCCAAGACTTGAGCTCAAATGAATATCACAAGGTTCTCACTAGAACGGAGCTCAAATCACTAAGAATGTCAAACGAGTGCGCAAAGACGGAGTGTGAATGATCAAGAATGCTGAAATTGTGCTTGGTGTGCTCCTCCATGCGCCTAGGGGTCCCTTTTATAGCCCCAAGGCAGCTAGGAGCCGTTGAGAGCAATCCAGGAAGGCAATTCTTGCCTTCTGTCGACTGGCGCACCGGACAGTCTGGTGCACCACCGGACACTGTCCGGTGCGGATTTCTTTCCTATTCTGGCGCAGCCGACTGTTGGAGACTTGGAGCCGTTGGCGCACCAGACACTGTCCGGTGCACACCAGACAGTCCGGTGCCCCCATCTGACCGTTGGCTCGGCCACGCGTCACGCGTGGATTGCGCGGCCGACCGTTGGCCTAGCCGACCGTTGGCTCACCGGACAGTCCGGTGCTTCACCGGACAGTCCGGTGAATTATAGCTGTACGCTGTTGACTTGCTTCCCGAGAGCAGCGACTTCACCGCAGACGACTCACCGGAGAGTCCGGTGCACCACCGGACAGTCCGGTGATTTATAGCCGTACGCCGCTGTCAAGACTTGAGAGCAGCCAGTTGACCAGACGCCAGCCTGGCACACCGGACACTGTCCGATGCACCACCGGACAGTCCGGTGCACCCAGACTGAGCAGAGTCTTGGCTGCTCGAGCCAAGTCCTTTCCAATTGTATTTTTGTCTGATTCTAGCACTTAGACAAATATGTTAGTACACAAAAACCAATGTACTAAGTCTAGAATCATACCTTTGTGTTGACTTTGCACTTCTTCCACCATTTGACATAGTTTCACACTTAAACCATTTGTGTTGGCACTTGATCACCAAAATACTTAGAAATAGCCCAAGGGCACATTTCCCTTTCAACCTCCCTTTTATAGATGCAAGTAGGGGGTCCAGATGTACAATGGGGGGTGTAGCAATGCGCTAATGTGTCTGGCAGAGAAATGCCTAAGCCCTATGTACATGCCAACGTGGCTGTCGGGGGAGAGCTTGAGCCCTGTATACGTGATAGCGTGGCCGTCGGAGAAGCGCCTGAGCCCTGTAGGAGCACAGCTGGCAGTGCGGCAAGGATCCTGCTGACGTCTCCTTGCTGCCGTAAGGAGCTGAGAGCCACCGGCGTCATGGTTGTATGCGGGGCACCATCATTACCCGTCGCTGGGGTAAGCCAGATGGGACACCGGTTTGTTCCTTATAGCCTGAGCTGGCTAGGGATAGGGTAATGAAGTATCCCCTGTGGGGCGGTTGGTCCGAGCCCAAGGTCGGGCGAGGCGGAGACATCTCTTGAGGCCGAGGCCGGGGTCGGGCGAGGACGCGATTCCTCTCGAGACCTAGGTCGAGGCCGAGCCGGAGGTCGGGCGAGGCGGAGACTTCCTTCCGAGGCCAGAGCCTGAGGTCGGGCGAGGCGGAGACCTCCTCCCGAGGCTGGAGCCTGAGGTCGGGAGAGGTGGAGCTTCCTGTTGCGCCCGAGGCCGAACTCGGTGGTTGATCGTGACTTGTTGTCAGCTTCGCCTGGGTGGTTGGCACAGTAGTCAGAGCGGGGCGAGTGGTGCTGCTTTCCTGTCAGGTCGGTCAGTAAAGGGGGCGAAGAGACTGCGGTCACTTCGGCCCTGCCGACTGAGGCGCGTGTGTCAGGATACGGTGTCAGACAATCCTCGCATTGAATGAGCCTGCGAAGCGGTCGGTTGGTGAGGCAGTCTGGCCAAGGTTGCTTCACAACGAAGCCTGCCCGAGTCGGGCTTTAGGAGAGCCAAGGGGGTGCCCGCTGCCTGAGGAGGCCCTCGGGCGAGGCATGAACTCGTCTGGGACTACTGCTCCAACCTGAGGCTGGGCTCGGGCGAGGTCGCGTCCCTTGGGTAGACGAAGCCTTGACTTGAACTGCGCCCGTCAGTTGGTATGAGGGTGTTTACCAGCCGTGATTAGGAGTGTTGGGGGTACCCCTAATTACGGTACCCGACAGTAGCCCCCGAGCCTCGAAGGGAGTGTTGGTACTCGCTTGGAGGCTTTTGCCGCATTTTTGGTGAGGGGACCGGCCTTTCTCGATTTTTCTTTGTTCTGGTGGGTGCGCACGAGCGCACCCGCCGGGTGTAGCCGCCGAGGCCTCGGAGGAGTGGTTTGACTCCTCTAAGGTCTTAATGCTTTTCGTGGTGCCTCGGCCGGTCTGATCGTTCCCTCATGCGGCCTGGCCGTAGCCCGGGTGCATGGTCAGGTTCCGAGTTTTCAAGCTGGTTTGTTGACGCTGTCAATAGTTTGGTCGTAGCCGGGTGCGAGAGCAGCCCTCGAGCTTCTGCACGGAGCGAGAGGATGATCAAGGACTTTCCCGACTTTTATCATACGCCCCTGCGTCGCCTTTCTGCAAGGAGGAGGGGGGGAAGCGCCATGTTGCCCTCGGAGGGCGCCGAACATGGTGTTTCCAGTGAGCTGCTAACGGGTGATCCGAGTGGACGCCCGTGCCCCGTTCGTTATGGGTTGGCTGGTGGCCTAGAGGCGCGCTCCAAAAGTACCTACGGGTGATTCGCCGGACCCGGACCCCTTCAACAGGGTCTGAGGGCTCGATGCCTCCCTCTGGTGGGATTCCGTTACAAATCGTTCCCGCCGGTCTCGAAAATGTCCTAGGGTACCTCAGGAGTGTAGCCCGAGCCTCGGCCATGTATCAGACGTACCTAGAGTCATCCCTCACTCTACGTGCTCTAGGCGGCTGTCGAACCCTTCCGAGGGGCCAGCCTTCGAACCCCTGATCAGTAATGGGCGCGGAGCCCGGGTGCTCTGGGGCGGCTGTCGAAACCCTTCCGAGGGACCAGCCTTCAAACCCCTGATCAGTAATGGGCTTGGGGCCCCCTTCCTTCGCTGAGAAGGATCCTTTCCACAACATCCCCTTTCCCGGTCCCTGTAGCAAGAGAGAGAGAGAGAGAGAGAAGAGGAGGGGAAGGATATGAATTTAAATAAGGAGGCACACCTTTTTTGACGTGGTCGTCATGGCGGAGGTGAAACGACGCCCGCCTTGCCTGCCGGGGAGTTAATGCGACGGGACGAGCGATTCGCGGGGCGCCCGTTGCGCGTGCGAGCCGTTCGAGGAACGGGACATGGGCGCATCGTCTTCACGCCATGGGAGAGGGCTCTCCTGTCGCTTCAGGTGGGGACGCGAGCCTATAGGCGATTTGACCGCTGCTTCTGCTCGTCTGCCGCTGCAATTACTGCCGGCCCACTTTTGGCCATGCCAACCGTCGTGCCTATCCCCGCGGCTGACTGACCCATGGCCGTCGCCTTTAATTGGCACTGTTGGGTCACACACGGGGCCACCTCGAGTCGCGGCACCGATTCCGCAGTCGAGAAGACATGGCATTGGCGCAGGTGGCGGTGCAGTTTCCTCGCACGTAGTGATCGTCGCGCCGGTTGCATGGTAGGTGGGACCGGGCCTTCGTGCCGGTCCACCGGAAGTGACGAAGCCGAAAGGGTGCATAACCGTGGTGCGGTTGCATGCTCCCAGCGTGGATGTTCGCCCTTCGGTTCGCTAGTTTCTGCGAAGATGGGAGAGCGCTTGTAACCACGGGACGGTTACATGCTTCGTGTGCGGCGGTTCACCTTCTTCGCGCCTCGGGTCAGCTCGCATGACGTGTGGGACCCAGCCCCCGTGTCATAGGGGGAGTACCCTGGAGCACGTCAGTGGAGACTTTGCCCGTGACGCTAAGGGGTGCAACTGAGGAGGTCTGCCTATAAAAGGGGATCGATCCCCCGGGCAGTGGCCATGCCTTCGTTCTCCCCTCATGCATTGCACCCTTCCACCTTTCGAGCCCCCAGATGGGGCGTACCGGCATCGCCTTGCTCTTGCTGTCATTGGAGGAGCGCGACCTTGTGGAGATCGGCGCTCTTCAGCCATCGCTCGGCTTCAAGGATTTTTGTCGTCCAGGCTGAGGCGGAGGGCGAGCCGAGCCGGGTTTCGCCTCCCGTGTGGGCCGGCGACCCGCTTCTTCCTCCAACATTTGGGGGAGAAGGGCATCCTCTAGCCCTACGGAGGTGACGTCCTCCAGCCATGCGGGGGAAGGCGAACTGCTGCTCCCTGGCCAGGGTGCAGCTTTCTGTCCTTCATCCGGGTGGCGGTCGTGCCGCGCGTGGGCCGGCCACGTCCAGGTCCTCCTCGCACCGTCAGCCGCGCCGGGGGGTCACCCAGCATGTCGTATGCCGCGAGGGCGGTACTCGTGTTCTGGGACGGCCTCGGCGAGGACGGGAGTGAGGACCTGCCGGTGCGCTTTGGGGCTGCCGCTGTTCGCCGGCGCGGTGTCGGTGGGTTCGATCCCACGGACGGCGCCCTCCGACTCTTTGGCCTCAACGGCTTGTCCTCGCCCCTCATGTGGGGATGTGGGCGAGGGCCTCTTCACAGCAGCGTCTGTCCTGAGGTCATCGCTGCTGCTGTTTAGCCGCCCGAGGTGGAGGTCGTTGTCTCTGCTGCTGCAGAGGTCGCCGGCGAGCTGCTGGGAGTTCGTTATCCCACAGGCCCCCTGGTGTGGAGGTTGTTCATACCCGCGGGAATGGAATCAGAGTCCCGTTTGTAAAGGAGCATACTGGGTTTTTGCCTGAGCAAAATGTAACTGCTTCAAGGACTTAGACATTTGTCATAGGCCGGGAGAACCGCCGAGGGTCCTGCCGACGTCTAAGTCTGTGTAGCATAGTTACCCCGGGTATATGTGTTTGTTCTTTGTGGCTGTCAAGGCCTGAACATGTGGGTATTCGAGTATGGAGCTGTGCTTCTTCCTCATTTCGAGCACTAGGACTTGCCTGTCGAAGGTCGAACCACTTAACCGAGTGTGAGTTGCCTTTCGTGGAAGGTGACGAGTGAGGTATCCATATCCCGGAGGCGTAGGAGTCCCTTGGCTCGGTCGGCCTTGCCGCTCTAGGCCTCTCTTGCTCAGTTTTTAGAACCCTCGGCTGCTCTGCGATGAGCCGGAGCCGGAGGCAGCGGTGTTAGCGTGGATAGAGGCGGAGTCGGCTCAAAAAGAGGCTTCATCGGCCCGGGAGCTGGCGGCTTCCTAGTCTGAGGAAGATGTGGCAGCAGCGGCTGGAGCTTGGCCAAGGCATCCGCTGGCGCGGTGCTAGCGTCCTCCCTTGGGTGGAGGTCCTTTCGCCTGGGTCGTCATCCGAGGCCGGGCCAGGTTCCGCCGAGGGTGAAAACAACACCGAGGGTGCTGCTGCTCCCCCTGTCGATGCCTGAACCTGCAGGAACAGTTTGTCTGTAGCATGCACATGTTTTTCGCGGCCGCTGAGGCCTAAACACTCTATCGTTGTGTTAAAAAGCTGCATTTTCTTTCCTCTCGTTTCGAGCATCACGACTTGTCTGTCGGTAGCAGAATCATTTATCCAAGCGAGAGTTACTTTTCGCGGAAGGTGATGAGTGAGGTATCCGTATCCCGGAGGCGTAGGAGTTCCTCGGCTCAGTCGGCCTTGCCGCTTACGTGCACTCTCATTTGGTCATAGGATTCCGTTATCGATACATTCGGGAAGGCACGAAAGTCGTTTTCTACCCGAGTGTTTGGACTTGTTCGATAGCAGGATCGCTTATCCGAGCGTGAGTTACTTCTCGCGGAAGGTGATGAGTGAGGTATCCGTATCCCGGAGGCGTAGGAGTTCCTTGGCTCGGTCGGCCTTGCTGCTTATGTGTACTCCCGTCGTTTTCAGGATCCCGCTATCGACACGGAAGTCGAAAGCACGAAGGTTGTTTTGGATAGAAATTTTTTTCCGAGGAAAGTTTTGACGCAGAGGGGGTTCCCCCCTTCTAGCCCCCGAAGGAGGGTCAGGCTTTGCTGAGGCAAGGCTGACCCTTCCTTGACAGTTAGACTTTATGTATGTAAATAAAACGAGGTACATGAACGACTTAAAACATCTTAAGGGTAGAAGCAACATAGCTGTTGGATGTTCCAAGCGTTGCTGTAGACTTCGCCTTGGTCATTGGCCAGCTTGTATGTTCCGGGCTTCAAAATCTTGGCGATGATGAATGGCCCTTCCCAAGGAGGAGTGAGCTTGTGGCGCCCTCGGGCGTCCTGTCGCAGACGAAGCACCAAGTCTCCCACTTGGAAGCCTCGGGGCCGAACGCTTCGGGCGTGGTAGCGTCACAGCGACTGCTGGTACCGTGCTGAATGTAGTAAGGCAACGTCCCGAGCCTCTTCGAGCTGGTCCAGCGAGTCCTCTCGGCTGGTCTGGTTGCTTCGGTCGTCGTATGCCCTGGTCCTCGGGGAGCCGTATTCTAAGTCCGTGGGGAGGACGGCCTCGGACCCATAGACTAGAAAAAATGGTGAGAAACCCGTGGCTCGGCTCGGCGTCGTCCTCAGACTCCAGACTACCGAGGGTAGCTCTTTCATCCACCGCTTGCCGAACTTGTTGAGGTTGTTGTAGATCCTCGGTTTGAGTCCCTGCAAAATCATACCGTTGGCACGCTCCACCTGCCCATTCGTCATGGGGTGAGCTACGGCGGCCCAGTCCACATGGATGTGGTGGTCGTCGCAGAAGTCTAGGAACTTTTTTCCGGTGAACTGCGTGCCATTGTTGGTGATGATGGAGTTTGGGACTCCGAATCGATGGATGATGTTGGTGAAGAACACCACCGCCAGCTCGGACCTGATGCTGGTCAGGGGTCGGACCTCGATCCACTTGGAGAATTTATCGATGGCGACCAGCAGGTGCGAGAAGCCCTCGGGTGCCTTCTGCAAGGGACCGACGAGGTCTAGACCCCACACAGCAAATGGCCAGGTGATGAGTATCATCTGCAGGGCCTGAGCGGGCAGGCGTGTCTGCTTTGCGTAGAATTGACACCCCTGGCAGGAGCGTACAATCCTAGTGGCGTCGGCCACCACGGTTGGCCAGTAGAAACCTTGTCGGAAGGCATTCCCCACGAGGGCTCGAGGTGCTGCATGGTGGCCGCAAGCCCCCGAGTGTATTTCTTGCAACAGCTCTTGTCCTTGGGCGATGGATATGCATCGTTGGAGGATGCCCGAGGGGCTGCGGTGATAGAGCTCCTTTTCATCACCCAGCAAGACGAACGACTTGGCACGCCGAGCCAATCGCCGAGCTTTGGCCTTGTCGAGGGGAAGCTCTCCTCGGAGGTGAGATTCCAGGTATGGGGTCTGCCAGTTCGGATCTGGCGTGACCCCATTCTATTCCCCCTCGACGGGCAAGGCCACCTCCTCGATGGCTGAGGGTACCTCGGGCTCGGCCGAGGCCTCCTTAGGCTCGGTCGAGGGTACCTCGGGCTGGGGCGTGTCGTCGATCTTGATGGATGGTTGATGTAGGTCTCTGGAGAAGACGTCCGGGGGAACCGTAGTCCGCCCCGAGGCTATCTTCGCCAGCTCATCCGCAGTCTCGTTGTACCGTCGGGCGATGTGGTTGAGCTCCAGCCCATAGAACTTGTCTTCCAGGCGCCGGACTTCGTCGCTGTAGGCTTCCATCCTCCGGTCGCGGTAGTGGGAGTTCTTCATGACTTGGTCGATGACAAGCTGTGAGTCGCCACGAGCGTCGAGGCGTCGGACCCCTAGCTCGACAGCGATGCGCAACCCGTTAACCAGAGCCTCGTACTCGGCCACGTTGTTTGATGCTGGAAAATGGAGGCGTATGACGTAGCGAAGATGCTTTCCGAGGGGTGAAACGAAGAGCAAGCCAGCGCCTGCTCCTGTTTTCATGAGTGACCCATCGAATTACATGGTCCAAAGCTCGGGTTGGATTGGAGTTGTTGGTAACTGGGTGTCAGTCCACTCAGCCAGGAAGTCTGCCAAGACCTGGGATTTTATGGCCTTCCGAGGGGCGAATGAAAACGTTTCGCCCATGAGTTCCACTGCCCATTTCGCTATCCTACCCGAGGCCTCTCGGGACTGGATGATCTCTCCCAGAGGAAAGGATGACAACACAGTCACCGGATGAGACTCGAAGTAGTGTCACAACTTTTGTCGTGTCAGAATCACTGCGTAGAGCAGCTTCTGGATCTTCGGGTAGCGGACTTTGGTCTCGGAAAGCACTTTGCTGATGAAGTAGACTGGCCTCTGGACGAGCAGTGCATGCCCTTCTTTTCGTCTCTCGACTACGATCACGGTGCTGACCACCTGAGTGGTGGCGGCTACGTAGATCAAGAGGGCTTCTCCTGCAGCGGGGGGCACCAGGATGGGTGCATTTGTAAGGAGCGCCTTAAGGTTTCTGAGGGCTTCCTCGGCCTCGAGGGTCCAAGTGAAGCGCTCGGCCTTCCTTAAGAGGCGGTACAGAGGCAAGCCTTTCTCGCCAAGGCATGAGATGAAGCGGCTCAGAGCCGCAAGGCATCCCATGACCCTCTGTACTCCTTTCAAATCTTTGATCGATCCCATGACCCTCTATGCTCGGTGACATCCCTTGGTATGCCTGGCATGTCCGAGGGACCCCACGCAAAAACTTCGGTGTTTGCGCGGAGAAAGTCGACGAGCACTGCTTCCTATTTGGGGTCGAGCTCGGAGCCGATACGGACTTTCTTGTTGGCGTCGTTGCTGGGGTTGAGAGAGACGGACTTGACCGCCTCGACTGGTTCGAAATTGCCGGCGTGCCGCTTCACGTTGGGTGCCTCCTTGGAGAGACGTCCCAGGTCAGCGACGAGGGCCTCGGACTCGGCGAGGGCCTCAGCGTACTCCATGCACTCCACATCGCATTCGTACGCGTGGCGGTACGTGGATCCGACGGTGATGATCCCGTTCGGGCCCGACATCTTGAGCTTGAGGTAGGTGTAGTTGGGGACGGCCATGAACCTGGCGTAGCATGGTCTTCCCAACACCACGTGGTAGGTCCCTCGGAACCCGATGACCTCGAAGGTGAGAGCTTCCTTTCGGAAGTTGGAGGGAGTCCCAAAGCAGACGGGCAAGTCGATCCGTCCGAGGGGCAGGATTCGCTTTCCGGGCGCGATCCCGTGGAAGGGTGCCGCACCGGCCTGGACCTCGGACATATCAACCCCCAAGAGTTCCAGGGTCTCGGCGTAGATGATGTTAAGGCTGCTGCCTCCGTCCATGAGGACTTTGGAGAGCCTAACGTTGCCGATGATCGGATCGACGATGAGCGGGTACCTCCCTGGGCTTGGCACGAAGTCGGGGTGGTCGCCTCGGTCGAAGGTGATAGGCTTGTCGGACCAGTCTAGGTACACTGGCGCTGCCACCTTCACCAAGCAGACCTCCTGGCGCTCCTGCTTGCAGTGCCGAGCCGAGGCGTTCGCTGCCTGCCTGCCGTAGATCATGAAGCAGTTGTGGACCTCCAGGAACTCTTCTTCCTTGTCACCCTCCTTCTTGTTGTTGTCATGGCCTTTGCTATCTTCCGCCGGGGGCGCGGCCTTGTGGAAGTAGCGCCGGAGCATGACACATTCTTTGAGGGTGTGCTTGACGGGACCCTGGTGATAGGGGCACGGCTCTTTGAGCATCTTGTCGAACGCGCCGGCCCCTCCAGGGGGTTTCCGAGGGTTCCTGTGCTCGGCCGCAGCGACGAGATTCGCGTCAGCGGCATCGCGCTTCGCTTGCGACTTGTTCTTGGCCTTCTTCTTTGTGCCCCGCTGGGCGGACACCTCGGGGGCGTCTTTCTTCGGCTCCCCCTGAGGCTGCTTGTCTTTTCGGAAGATGGCCTCGACTGCCTCCTGACCCGAGGCGAACTTGGTGGCGACGTCCATCAATTTGCTCGCACTAGTGGGAGTCTTGTGCCCTAGTTTGCTCACCAGGTCTCGGCAAGTGGTGCCGGCAAGGAAAGCCCCGATGACATCCGAGTCGGTAACGTTGGGCAGCTCGGTGCGCTGCTTCGAAAACCGCCGGATGTACTCTCGGAGGGACTCCCCTGGCTGCTGGCGGCAGCTTCGGAGATCCCATGAGTTCCCAGGGCGCACGTACGTGCCTTGGAAGTTTCCTGCAAAAGCCTTGACCAGATCGTCCCAGTCGGAGATCTGCGCAGGAGGCAGATGCTCCAACCAGGCTCGGGCGGCGTCGGAGAGAAAAGGGGTAGGTTACGGATGATGAGGTTGTCATCGTTTGCCCCTCCCAACTGGCATGCCAGTCGGTAGTCCGCGAGCCACAGCTTTGGCCTCGTCTCCCCTGAGTACTTGGTGATGGTAGTCGGGGCTCGGAAACGGGTGGGGAACAGCGCTCGTCGTATGGCCCGGCTGAAGACTCGCGGACCGGGCGGCTCGGGCGAAGGACTCCGATCCTCCTCGCTGTCGCAGCGTCCCCCGCGCCTAGGATGATAGCCTCGGCGCACCTTCTCCTCGAGGCGGGCTCGACGGTCGAGATGGTGGTGCTCGTTGCCGAGGCGATCCCGAGCGGCATGCGCCTCATCCCGCGTGCGCTCGGGGCGGAGCGAGGCTTCCCGCATGTGTCGGGAGGACGTTGCGTGATGCTCCGAGGGGTCAGCTTGCCTCCAGGAGGCGGAGCTCTCGGCTCGTCGAACCGCGGCACCTTCCAGGAGATTCTTGAGTTCGCCCTGGATACGCCGTCCCTCGGTGGTGGATGGCTCCGGCATTGTTCGAAGTAGCATCACCGCTGCAACTAGGTCCTGGCCGGACTCGCTGATGGCCGGGGGCAGCGCTGCCCTGGCATTATCGACGATGCAGCGCTGGACGTCCCGGGCCTGACGACAGGCTCCTCCGGCGAGTGTTCGGCCTGCCCACTCCTGTTCGATGTTCTGTCGGAGCTGCACAAGCCGCCCTGCTTCCCCGTCGACCCGGGCCTGCATCTCACAGATTTGCTCGAGCTGTGTGTCCCGACCCTCCGTAGGGACTAGGACCACAGCTAGCTCCCGCGGGATGTCAACGCGAGATGCGGGCCCAGGGGGATCGTCAACCTCTGGCATACCGAGGTGGTTGCCTTCGTCGTGATCTCCCTGATCGACGTGGAAACATTCGCGACTTGGGCCGTAACCCTCGTCGTCAAGGCCGTGGCCATCATCAGAACAATCGGAGAGGCAGTGGTCGCATGTGGACATTAAGTCTCGCATGGCACCGGGGTCATCGAGGCCAGAGCATTCCCAACCGAAGTCGGGGTCGTCCTCTTCCTTGGAACCCGCCGGTCCGGAGATTGAGACGGCTGTCAGTCGGTCCCAGGTCGATCACATATGGTACCCCGGAAGGTTGGGATATGCCCTTACGAAAGCGCTCACCGTAGCGGGGTTGCTAGGTGGATCGAAGCTGAATCGAAAGGGTACGGGATGGAAAACGGACGGTACCTCTTGGTCGATGGACGGTGGTGAAGTCACGTCGGGGGCAGAGCACACCGTCATCTCAGGTACGAGGGTAACGCCCAGCAGATCCTTTGTGAGGGTGCTGGCGTCATCGGTCTGCTCAGGGCTAGCATGTTGCGGGGAAGCAGCGCTCGTCGTCATCTCAGGCACGAGGACAACGCCCGACATGTCCCCCGGAGGAGTGCCGGCGTCGTCGGCTCGATCCAGTCCGACGGCCGATAAGGTGCCGCCTCCTGTGTGGTCACGGTTGCCCCGTCTCCGCCTCCTCCGGCGAGGAGGGTGGCGGGGACGACCGGAGTGCTCCTCTTCCGCCATGGGGAGATGCCGCGGTGGAGGTTGCCTCCGCCGGGCGAGTCGTTGACCGTCATCGTCGTCGTGCCACGGAGGGAGGAGTACCATGTCGTAGCTACCGTCGAGGGACATAAACTCGAGGCTCCCGAAGTGGAGCACGGTTCCGGGCTGAAGAGGTTGCTGAAAACTCCCCATCTGGAACTTAATGGGGAAACGATTGCTAACACGCAGCAGGCCCCTACCTGGCGCGCCAACTGTTGGCGTTTCGGACCCGGGGGGTCCCTGGACTGACGAGTGAAATTAGAGCTGCGTGCCCCTACCCAGATGGGTTGGCGCAGGATGGAACACAAGAGGTGGGACAAGCCTTGTATTATCCTGCACCAAGGTGCTCGTAGTAGGGGTTACAAGCGTCGCGAGAGGGAAGAAGGGAGCCGGTCCGTCAGCCCGCCGTCCCCTCTGCGCGAGAGCCCTTTTTTCCTCCTCCTCCCCGCGGGAAGGCCCTGGACCTCCCTTTTATAGATGCAAGGAGAGGGTCCATATGTACAATGGAGGGTGTAGCAATGCGCTAACCTGTCTGGCAGAGAAATGCCTAAGCCCTATGTACATGCCAATGTGGCTGTCGGGGGAGAGCTTGAGCCCTGTATACGTGATAGCATGGCCGTTGGAGAAGCGCCTGAGCCCTGTAGGAGCATAGCTGGCAGCGCGGCAAGGATCCTGCTGACGTCTCCTTGCTGCCGTAAGGTGCTGAGAGCCACCAGCGTCATGGTTGCATGCGGGGCACCATCATTACCCGTCGCCGGGGTAAGCCAGATGGGACGCCGGTCCTGTTCCTTGTAGCCTGAGCTGGCTAGGGATAGGGTAATGATGTATCCCCTGTGGGGCGGTCGGTCCGAGCCCAAGGTCGGGCGAGGCGGAGACATCTCTTGAGGCCAAGGCCAGGGTCGGGCGAGGACGCGATTCCTCCCGAGACCGAGGTCGAGGCCGAGTCTGGAGGTCGGGCGAGGCAGAGACTTCCTTCCGAGGCTGGAGCCTGAGGTTGGGCGAGGCGGAGACCTCCTCCTGAGGCCGGAGCCTGAGGTCGGGCGAGGCGGAGCTTCCTGTTGCGCCCGAGGCCGAACTCGGTGGTTGATCATGACTTGTTGTCAGCTTCGCCTGGGTGGTTGGCACAGTAGTCGGAGCGGGGCGAGCGGTGCTGCTTTCCTGTCAGGTCGGTCAGTAAAGGGGGCGAAGTGACTGCGGTCACTTCGGCCCTGCCGACTGAGGCACGTGTGTCAGGATACGGTGTCAGATGATCCTCGCATTGAATGCGCCTGTGAAGCGGTCGGTTGGTGAGGCGGTCTGGCCAAGGTTGCTTGACAACGAAGCCTGCCTGAGCCGGGCTTTGGGAGAGCCGAGGGGGTGCCCGCTGCCTGAGGAGGCCCTCGGGCGAGGCGTGAACTCGTCTGGGACTACTGCTCCAGCCCGAAGCTGGGTTCGGGCGAGGTCGCGTCCCTTGGGTAGACGAAGTGTAACACCCGGATTTTAGGGATCCAAAACCCGGGGTTAACATAAACACCAGGTATGCTGGGACCAAGTCTCAAACATATGATGTATAGTGGCACAGGATCGAATGTCACAACTTTATACATAACAGGAGTTCTATACAAAATAAATAATTACATTGTAAGGAGACAACGGTCCAGCAACCCAAAGTTGACTGGGAGACGACGACCTAGACCTCTCACGAACTCATCACAGCATCCTCCATGAGCATCATCCTGCAGTACCTGGTCTTGACCTGTGGTGTATGTGAGACAGCAAGAGTGAGCTCACATACGTTCATCGCTCAACAAGTTGTGGGGAATAATGTGCATGAACTCACCAAAGGTGGGAGCTCATAAAGTGTAAGGCTTACCAAAGAAGATGGTTAGAGCTGAGCATTGCTTTTAAAGTTGGTCAAAATTTTATTAGCAGTTACTAAGTATAAGTAAATACCAAACCCAATTAAGTAATAGAACAAAAGTGATAACAACTTCACCCGCGATGCAATGCATATGACAAATTGAATTTAGTTCCATAAATTAATCATGTGAGGGTCCGAGCTGCTCATGACCGTGAGCACGGCTAGTATACCAGTTTTACACTCTGCAGAGGTTGCGCATCTTTACCCACAAGTCGTGTTACCCATCTGCCAAGGGGTCATGAATCCCATACACCTCTACCAAGGAAGTGAGGCAGGGTAGCACTACGAGGCCTTTACAAAGTTCCACTAGCTTCCGAAAACCCGCTACAGTTTATAGGAAGATCCAGTACAGGAATCCCTTGCAGGACCGCCATCGCAGCAAAATCCTCCCGAGGGCACTTCCCGCACTGACCTCTCCCCTACTGCCCTTGCCCCTTTCGGGTAAGGTAGTCTTCCACTAGCTTTCCTAATTAATCAGCCAAGGGCATCCCATACTACCCTTGTGGTAGCACTGTTTTCCCGGGTGGTCGCTCCATGTTCCAATTAACATTAATGATATCAACATGAACATAAACAGAATAACAACAAGAATTGGAACATGGAGGTAATAAATGATTATCCCAAAACCATATAAAGCAATAGCAAACTACCCAAGTGATTCAGGGGTAAACAAGGTGATGAGATAAACAATCTAGGGTGACCTATTGGGTCCCATCAGAATTAACCTATGCAGATCATTATGATTAATTAGAACATGAGTAGGTAAAAAGAAGTGATCAAGGGCACAACTTGCCTGGGCCTTGAGAATTCCAGGTACCAGGATGATTCTTCAGATCCTCGTGACCTCACTGCTAGTCGTAGCAATACAAACATACATGGTATAGGCAAAATTAACATTACACCAAACATATATGCAAAATACATATTAATAATCTACATATTAAAATAAGATCACAGGAAAAAGAATTATTAATTTTGGAGTTGTAGAATTCAAGTTATGATTTTCCTAAGGTTTAAGGTGATTATAATATGATTAAATGATAAATAAATTTTCTGACAGAGTTTATGTCAAAACAGTGATTCTAAATGGTAGAGAATATTATTACAAAATTTTAGGAATTGGAATGACTCAATTTGGAGCTAGTATAAATTTTCTATGAATTATTGAAGTTCTAGCAATTATTTTTGTATTAAAAATACATTTTCTAATTCATTTACTTATTTTAAAACAGCAGTGGACTGGGCCTCAAATTCATAAAAGGCCAGGGGTTATCTTATAAATGTTCCCGAGACTCAGGATTTCCCCGCACAGGACGGCGGGTTGATTCCTCGGTTTCTCGGGGTTTCTTTTACAAAACGCAACCGCGAAGAGGTATCGCTGAATGGTGGCCGTCCGATCTAAACCAAGGGCTAGGATTAGATCACCACACACGTGAACCGGTACGCACTACTAGCCATCAGATCAAGATCCCACGGCTACGATGACATCTAATTCATAAACTCCCATCGCCGTTGATGTGCCCACCGACGGACACGATTTAACCGATTGAATCGATCCTGCCCTAATTTAATCGCGGCCGTCCACACATCATCCAACGGCCCGCACGGATTCCCCTCATCCCTTCACTACTCCCCCGCATCCCCGACCAACGGCGTGGGTGCCAGCGTCCAGGCACGGCGGCGCCATGGCCGGCCACAGCCCAGACCTCGGTACCCCGTGCCAAGCTCTAATTCGATGAGTGCTACATCACGATTTGGCACCGGCGAGACTGGGGAAGGCATTCTTACCGGCAATGGTCGAGGCAGATGGTCTGCCCACGATGCCCGATGATTCCGCGATGACGGCGCCCGTGAATGGGGGATTCCCCGGTCTTCCGCACCTCGGCGAGGCACGAAAGGATTTCTCGCGCTCGAGTAAACATGTTTGATGGCAAGACGGCACGAGCTAGTAGCGTTGTGGGAGTTTTGCCGGGGCGAGTCGCCGCGGCAATGGCGTACAGCGGTGGCGCAAGCTTCACTGTCTCCCCAGTTCACGGCGCGCTTGGACGTCGAGGTGGTGAGGCCTGGATTATATAGGGAGACGCGCCGGTGATCTCGGCCGATTTGTTGGGGAGCTCCGAAGGAAGCGGCGGCGGAAACGGAGATCCGGTTCTTCTGTGCGTATGCTACGGCGAGGAAGAAGCTCCTGGCGAGCGGGCCCCACCAGTCGGCGAGGGGGTGCGGTCGGTAGCAGAAACAGGATGGGCCGGCGCGAGGGTTTTCTTTAGTGGGCCGAAAGTGGGATCCGAGGCCCAATACGCCATTCCCCCATTCTTTTATCCTTTTTATTTTCTGTTTTTGTTTTCCCTTTTTATTTTCAAATCTAACACTTGAATTCAGATTTCTCCACAAGATTTTGTGTTCAAAATTAATCATTCAATTTGAATATATCGATGTGGGGTCAATTTATTTATTTATGGATTCATTTTGGTGTTTCATAATATCCCTTTCTTCTTTTCTATAATAATCCCAAATTCAAATCTAGGGTTTAATCTAAATCTTCTACTCATTATAATATATTATTTTTTTTTATCCATGTTACTATTGCACAAACAAACAAAAATCCAATATGACGCAATAGCTTATTTGTGTCTTATTAAGGATTTACCCATTTTTATACAGGAGTAGTCTCATGTGATGATAAATAGAGATGCACTAAAATATATAAAGGGAAACATTTGCCACTTTTATTATTCCTTACAATTTGGGTATTACAAATCCTACCCCCTCTTAAAAATAATCTCGTCCTCGAGATTTGTAAGAAAAGGGATATATACTCATATTGTTCTCAGAACATATGCACAAGCAAAGAAATCTCAGCATGAGGTATAATACTTTTAACAAAACATAGGGTCAATAGACCTTATTGTTCCTTCTTTAAGTAATATCATATCATCTACTAACTAAAATAACATCTAGATCTTACAAGTCATCATAATTTTATATCTAAGTAGCTTGGTGAAGCTGGTGGTAGTGGTGGAGGTTGTTGTTGTTGTCTTTCCAATCGTGCTTGCCTTATTTCTTGACGGGCCTGACGTATTTCCTCGCGTTGCTGTCTTATCTGATTTTGCATCTCGGTCACCATGTCTGTTAACTGTTGTATTACCAGTCTTTGGGTAGCAACCACTTGATTGAGGTTAACAGGTGGAGGATTTGGAGGATTCATTTTCTGTTTGTTGTTACGTGATAATCTTTCCTTTCCTGGTATTGACCATGAAAGTTAGAAGCATGTGGTAATAGTTTTGCAAAGGAAATTACTAAGCGGAATGGATAAGCTAGTAGTTGGTTATAATCTATAGATTCTTTGGTAGGGCTTAATTTATGTCCAGATTGGGGTAACCAATCATATAAGGTGAATATCCAAGGGTAAGATAGAATCTGTCAAGATGAGAGATATACATGGGTGAGATAGGCTACAAGATGTAGGTTAAAAGTTTGTTTGTTATTAGGTGGGAATAGAAAGGTCATACTATTCATTATGGCACTATGGGTTGGGTTGGCTTATGGTTGAATTGATCCAATGTGCTAAAATAAGTTAATACATGGCTAGTGGGGTCTAATCTCTTCTACTAGTGTCATTAATCTATTTAAGTGGACCACATTAAGTTATATAACATTAGACCACACTGGATTAGGTCACATTAGGTAAGATTGGATATGACTAGATTAGACTAGTTTAGGTTAGATAGGTCCAACAGGGTAGAATATGTTAGGGTGTTTGGAGATTAGTATGTTATGATAAGATAGAGTCTCTTGCTGGTTTATAATTGAGAGGTTATGCAACTATCAGATGGTTAAGGTAGTTGCATATGACCAAGTCAATCTGTCATTCTTAATTTAGTGCAGGGTGAACTAAGTTAAGACCTGTTCTATAGGGGTAGAGTCTAGATTATTTCATCAGTATTATCTAACATGTTTGATAAGTCACTTTAGATTTGATCAGATCTGGGTCAGATCGGTGTGACTAGATAAGATCTAATTAATTTGCATTAGATCATGGTTGTTAAACTAGGGTGGATAAGTATGTTTATTAGGATAAGATGGATCCATAAAGATAAGATAGAATCTTTTGAGACTAGTTAGATCTTATTAGGATGGAATAAGTAAAGTGGTTAGGATAAGGTGAATCCTTCAAGATAAGATAAATCTATTAAGATAAGAGAAAAACCTCTTAAGATAAGATGGATCTATATACATTAGGATAAGTTAAGACCTTTTGAGATAAGATAGATCTATGAGTGTAGGATAGTATCTCTTGAGATGAGATGACTCTATTAAGATAAGGGAGAATCTTTTAAGATAAGATGAATTGTTTAGAATGAGATCTTTTAGGATAAGTTAAATCCCTTAAGCTAGATATGTTTCAATGGGGATAATCTAGGTTGTCTAGTTATTTTATAAATATATTTTTATACCTATGTATATATGCAGATGCAATTGTGGACATTACTCCACAACTCATCACACTCAAACAAAGATCCAAATCAGACAAGTGTCATAAGAACAAACATTCAAGTGCATAGATAACCATAAAAATAGTTTTGTTTTTGTTCCTAAGATTAGGTCTCCTATTCACTTTAGGTACATGATTTCAAAGTGTGAAATCCACATTTGTCTTTTAGAAAGAATAAGGTAAGAAAGATCAGAGTAAGCGGAAATAGATAAGAAAAGATTTAAGATAAGTTTAGAAAGAATCAGAGTAGCAGAGGTAAGTAGATAATGGTTGTCCAGTTCTATCTAGGTTTCGTCCTACAGTCAACATTCCTCTGATACCACTTCTGTAACACCCGGATTTTAGGGATCCAAAACCCGGGGTTAACATAAACACCAGGTATGCTGGGACCAAGTCTCAAACATATGATGTATAGTGGCACAGGATCGAATGTCACAACTTTATACATAACAGGAGTTCTATACAAAATAAATAATTACATTGTAAGGAGACAACGGTCCAGCAACCCAAAGTTGACTGGGAGACGACGACCTAGACCTCTCACGAACTCATCACAGCATCCTCCATGAGCATCATCCTGCAGTACCTGGTCTTGACCTGTGGTGTATGTGAGACAGCAAGAGTGAGCTCACATACGTTCATCGCTCAACAAGTTGTGGGGAATAATGTGCATGAACTCACCAAAAGGTGGGAGCTCATAAAGTGTAAGGCTTACCAAAGAAGATGGTTAGAGCTGAGCATTGCTTTTAAAGTTGGTCAAAATTTTATTAGCATGTTACTAAGTATAAGTAAATACCAAACCCAATTAAGTAATAGAACAAAAGTGATAACAACTTCACCCGCGATGCAATGCATATGACAAATTGAATTTAGTTCCATAAATTAATCATGTGAGGGTCCGAGCTGCTCATGACCGTGAGCACGGCTAGTATACCAGTTTTACACTCTGCAGAGGTTGCGCATCTTTACCCACAAGTCGTGTTACCCATCTGCCAAGGGGTCATGAATCCCATACACCTCTACCAAGGAAGTGAGGCAGGGTAGCACTACGAGGCCTTTACAAAGTTCCACTAGCTTCCGAAAACCCGCTACAGTTTATAGGAAGATCCAGTACAGGAATCCCTTGCAGGACCGCCATCGCAGCAAAATCCTCCCGAGGGCACTTCCCGCACTGACCTCTCCCCTACTGCCCTTGCCCCTTTCGGGTAAGGTAGTCTTCCACTAGCTTTCCTAATTAATCAGCCAAGGGCATCCCATACTACCCTTGTGGTAGCACTGTTTTCCCGGGTGGTCGCTCCATGTTCCAATTAACATAATGATCTCAACATGAACAATAATAACAACTGATAACAACAAGAATTGGAACCATGAGGTAATAATGTATCTCCATACCCAAAACCACTATAAAGCACTAGCAAGTACTACCCAAGGAATTCAGTGGTGAACAAGGTATAAGATAATCAAACTAGGGTAACCTGTTGGGTCCCATCAAAATTAACCTATGCAGATCATTATGATTAATCAGAACATGGCTGGGTAAAAAGAAGTGATCAAGGGCACAACTTGCCTGGGCCTTGAGATTCCAGGTACCAGGATGATTCTTCAGATCCTCGTGACCTCACTGCTAGTCGTAGCAATACAAACATACATGGTATAGGCAAAATTAACATTACACCAAACATATATGCAAAATACATATTAATAATCTACATATTAAAATAAGATCACAGGAAAAAGAATTATTAATTTTGGAGTTGTAGAATTCAAGTTATGATTTTCCTAAGGTTTAAGGTGATTATAATATGATTAAATGATAAATAAATTTTCTGACAGAGTTTATGTCAAAACAGTGATTCTAAATGGTAGAGAATATTATTACAAAATTTTAGGAATTGGAATGACTCAATTTGGAGCTAGTATAAATTTTCTATGAATTATTGAAGTTCTAGCAATTATTTTTGTATTAAAAATACATTTTCTAATTCATTTACTTATTTTAAAACAGCAGTGGACTGGGCCTCAAATTCATAAAAGGCCAGGGGTTATCTTATAAATGTTCCCGAGACTCAGGATTTCCCCGCACAGGACGGCGGGTTGATTCCTCGGTTTCTCGGGGTTTCTTTTACAAAACGCAACCGCGAAGAGGTATCGCTGAATGGTGGCCGTCCGATCTAAACCAAGGGCTAGGATTAGATCACCACACACGTGAACCGGTACGCACTACTAGCCATCAGATCAAGATCCCACGGCTACGATGACATCTAATTCATAAACTCCCATCGCCGTTGATGTGCCCACCGACGGACACGATTTAACCGATTGAATCGATCCTGCCCTAATTTAATCGCGGCCGTCCACACATCATCCAACGGCCCGCACGGATTCCCCTCATCCCTTCACTACTCCCCCGCATCCCCGACCAACGGCGTGGGTGCCAGCGTCCAGGCACGGCGGCGCCATGGCCGGCCACAGCCCAGACCTCGGTACCCCGTGCCAAGCTCTAATTCGATGAGTGCTACATCACGATTTGGCACCGGCGAGACTGGGGAAGGCATTCTTACCGGCAATGGTCGAGGCAGATGGTCTGCCCACGATGCCCGATGATTCCGCGATGACGGCGCCCGTGAATGGGGGATTCCCCGGTCTTCCGCACCTCGGCGAGGCACGAAAGGATTTCTCGCGCTCGAGTAAACATGTTTGATGGCAAGACGGCACGAGCTAGTAGCGTTGTGGGAGTTTTGCCGGGGCGAGTCGCCGCGGCAATGGCGTACAGCGGTGGCGCAAGCTTCACTGTCTCCCCAGTTCACGGCGCGCTTGGACGTCGAGGTGGTGAGGCCTGGATTATATAGGGAGACGCGCCGGTGATCTCGGCCGATTTGTTGGGGAGCTCCGAAGGAAGCGGCGGCGGAAACGGAGATCCGGTTCTTCTGTGCGTATGCTACGGCGAGGAAGAAGCTCCTGGCGAGCGGGCCCCACCAGTCGGCGAGGGGGTGCGGTCGGTAGCAGAAACAGGATGGGCCGGCGCGAGGGTTTTCTTTAGTGGGCCGAAAGTGGGATCCGAGGCCCAATACGCCATTCCCCCATTCTTTTATCCTTTTTATTTTCTGTTTTTGTTTTCCCTTTTTATTTTCAAATCTAACACTTGAATTCAGATTTCTCCACAAGATTTTGTGTTCAAAATTAATCATTCAATTTGAATATATCGATGTGGGGTCAATTTATTTATTTATGGATTCATTTTGGTGTTTCATAATATCCCTTTCTTCTTTTCTATAATAATCCCAAATTCAAATCTAGGGTTTAATCTAAATCTTCTACTCATTATAATATATTATTATTTTTTTTTATCCATGTTACTATTGCACAAACAAACAAAAATCCAATATGACGCAATAGCTTATTTGTGTCTTATTAAGGATTTACCCATTTTTATACAGGAGTAGTCTCATGTGATGATAAATAGAGATGCACTAAAATATATAAAGGGAAACATTTGCCACTTTTATTATTCCTTACAATTTGGGTATTACACGAAGCCTTGACTTGAACCGCGCCCGTCAGTTGGTCTGAGGGTGTTTACCAGCCGTGATTAGGAGTGTTGGGGGTATCCCTAATTACGGTACCCGACAATACTCATAGGCAATTTATTGGTTGTAGTACCCAAAATTGTAAAACATAAGAAAAGAGTTGATCTCCTTGATTGTTTTGCCATCCACTTATTACAACATGGACACATCCTATTTAAGTAAACAAATCATTAAATAAAAAAAATACTCTATGCATCGCATTGAAGTTTTGTTTGAGTGTGCATTTGATAATAATAACAATAGTACTAATAAAAATAAGATAATGACTTGAGATTTGAATTGGACCCTAAATTGAATTTTAGGATTTATAAATGGAAAAGAAAGAAAAGGAGACCAATATAGAATATAAAGAAAAATACACATAAATCTATCTCTTTAAAACTAGTATTTTTTAGTTGTGCATAAGATTTATGTGAAACCCACAGATCCAAATTGGACTCAAATATCACAATTTAAAATTTGGAAGGAAAATTCAAAGCAGAATAAAAAAAGAAAGAAATGCTTACGCGGGCCTAGGTGCCAAATTCGGCCCAGCCAGCTCCCCACCCAACCTAACCCCTGGCCCATTCACGGATTGGCGCTGTCGGGGACCATAATTAGGGGTACCCTCAAGACGCCTAATTCTCAGCTGGTAACCCCCATCAGCATAAAGCTGCAGAGGCCTGATGGGTGCGATTAAGTCAGGGATCAGTCCATACGAGCGATTCGATCACGCCTCGCCCGAGCCTAGCCTCGGGCAAGGGCAGCCGACCCCGAGGGGTTTTCGTCTCGCCCGAGGCCCCCTTTTAACGGCGGACACATCTCCGGCTCGCCCGAGGCCTTGCCTTCGCTAAGAAGCAACCCTGACTAAATCGCCGCGCCGACCGACCGAGTCGCAGGAGCATTTAACGCAAAGGTAGCCTGACACCTTTATCCTGACGCGCGCCCCCGGCAGAGCCGAAGCGACCGCCGTCACTTCGCCGCTCCACTGACCGGTCTGACAGAAGGACAGCGCCGCCTGCGCCATTCCGACTGCAGTGCCACTTGACAGAGTGAGACTGACAGGCAGTCAGGCCTTGCCAAAGGCGCCATAGGAAGCTCTGCCCGACCCAGGGCTCGGACTCGGGCTAAGGCCCCGGAAGACGGCGAACTCCGCTCCGCCCGACCCAGGGCTCGGACTCGGGCTAAGGCCCCGGAAGACGGCGAACTCCGCTCCGCCCGACCCAGGGCTCGGACTCAGGCTAAGGCCCCGGAAGACGACGAACTCCGCTCCGCCCGACCCAGGGCTCGGACTCGGGCTAGGCCCCGGAAGACGGTGAACTCCGCTCCTCCCGACCCAGGGCTCGGACTCGGGCTAGGCCCCAGAAGACGACGAACTCCGCTTCGCCCGACCCCAGGGGTCGGACTCCTCGCTGGCCTCTGCCGAACGACCTCCGCCTCGCCCGACCCAGGAGCTCGGGCTCGGCCTCGGCCATGAAAGACAGACTCGACCTCGGCTTCGGAGGAGCCTCCACGTCGCCCGACCCAGGGCACAAGCCCGCCACGTCAACAGGAAGCGCCATCATCACCCTACCCCGAGCCGACTCGGGCCGCAGAGAACAAGACCGGTGTCCCATCTGGCTAGCTCCGCCAGATAGGCAATGATGGCGCCCCGCTAGCCCCATGACGACGGCGGCTCTCAGCTCCCTTACGGAAGCAGGGGGACGTCAGCAAGGACCCAACCGCTTCGACAGCTGTCCCTCCGCCAGGCTCCGTTGCTCCTCCGACAGCCACGACACCACGCCAGCTGGGTGCCAAGATCTCTCCGGCTGCCACATTGGCATGTACTTAGGGCGCTAGCTCTCCCCCGCTAGACACGTAGCACTCTGCTACACCCCCATTGTACACCTGGATCCTCTCCTTACGCCTATAAAAGGAAGGACCAGGGCCTTCTTAGAGAAGGTTGGCCACGCGGGGACGAGGACGGGGCCGGCGCTCTCTTGGGGCCGCTCGCTTCCCTCACCCGCGTGGACGCTTGTAACCCCCTACTGCAAGCGCACCCGACCTGGGCGTGGGACGAACACGAAGGCCGCGGGATTTCCACCTCTCTCACGCCCGTCTCCGGCCACCTCGCTTCCCCCCTTCGCGCTTGCCCACGCGCTCGACCCATCTGGGCTGGGGCACGCGGCACACTCACTCGTCGGCTTAGGGACCCCCCGGTCTCGAAACGCCGACAGTTGGCACGCCAGGTAGGGGCATGCTGCGTGTTGACGAGCAGTTTCCCGTCAAGCTCCAGATGGGCAGTCTCCAACGACCTCTCCAACCCGGGACGGTGCTCCGTTTCGGGAGTCTCGAGTTCATGTCTCTCGACGGCAGCTACGACATGATACTCCTTCCACCGCCGCGCGACGACGACAATGGCGGCCGACAGCCCGCCCGCCGGCGGCGGAATCGACGACGTCTTCCCCGCGTGGTGGAAGTACAACATTCGAGCTCGCTCCGTCCTCTCCCCCACCATCGGAGGAGGAGGCGGGGCAACCAAGGCCAAACGGGAGGCCGCGCTTCGTCGGCTGTCGAGCGAATCGACGTCCCCAGTGCCCCAACGGAGGGCGCGTCGGGCGTCGACCTCGCGTTTGAGACGAAGGCGAGCGCCGTCCCCCCGCGACACGCCAATCCCGAGCAAGTGGACGACGCCAGCAGGCTCGCGGAGGGCCTGCAGGACATCGCCCTCGTACCCAAGACGACGGTGCAATCAGTCCCCGACGTGACTATGTCGCTCCTCATCGACCAAAAGGTACCGACTGATTCCCATCCTACGTCATTTCGACTCGGCCTCAACCCGCCTGGCGACCTCGCTTTGGCGGGCGCTCACGTTGAGGCGAGTGCAACCCCTCTGGGGTTTCGTTTGCGGTCGCCTTGGGACCGATTGACGGACGTCTCGACCTACGGGCCCTCTGGGTCCGAGGAAGATGACGATCCCAGCGTCTGTTGGGATTTCTCTGGATTTGGCAACCCCAGTGCCATGCGGGACTTTATGACTGCATGTGACTACTGCCTCTCCGACTGTTCCGACGGCAGCCGCAGCCTTGACGACAAGGACTGCGGCCCAAGCCGCGAATGTTTCCACGTCGAGCTAGGGGATCCCTCCGAAGGCAACCATCTCGGCATGCCGGAGGACGGTGATCTCCCTAGGCCGGTGCCTCGCGCCGACATCCCGCGGGAGCTAGCTGTGGTCCCCGTTCCGGCGGGGGGTCACGACCCACAGCTCGAGCAAGTCCGCGGGGCGCAGGCCAGGCTCGACGAGGGAGCAGGAGCGCTCGAGTCGATCCGCCGGGACGACACGCAGGTATGGGCGGGCCAACCCCCGGCCGGAGAAATACGTCACCTGCCCCAGGGTTTCCAGCACCGCGTCGCCAACGATGTCAGGGACAGGCCGCCACCCGCATCCAGCGGGGTCGGTCAGAACCTGGCAGCCGCAGCGATGCTCCTCCACGCGATGCCAGAACCATCAACCACCGAGGGTCGGCGAATACAGGGAGAGCTCAAGAATCTCCTGGAAGGCGCTGCGGCCCGGCGGGCCGAGAGCTCTGCCTCCCGAAGGCAGGGGTACCCCTCGGAACCTCATGCCGCGACTTCCCGATTCATGCGGGAAGCCTCAGTCTACACCGGGCGCACGCGCAACACCGCGCCTGCGGCCCCGGGCCACCTCGGCAACGAGCACCATCGTCGCGACCGTCGGGCCCACCTCGACGAAAGGGTGCGCCGAGGCTACCACCCCAGGCGTGGGGGACGCTACGACAGCGGGGAGGATCGGAGTCCCTCGCCCGAACCACCCGGTCCGCAGGCCTTCAGCCGGGCCATCCGGCGGGCGCCATTTCCGGCCCGGTTCCGACCCCCGACTACTATCACAAAGTACTCGGGGGAAATGAGGCCGGAATTGTGGCTCGCAGACTACCGCCTGGCCTGCCAACTGGGTGGAACGGACGACGACAACCTCATCATCCGCAACCTCCCCCTGTTCCTCTCCGACACTGCTCGCGCCTGGTTGGAGCACCTGCCTCCGGGGCAGATCTCCAACTGGGATGATTTGGTCCAAGCCTTCGCCGGCAATTTCCAGGGCACGTACGTGCGCCCCGAGAATTCCTGGGACCTCCGAAGCTGTTGGCAACAGCCGGGAGAGTCTCTTCGGGACTACATCCGGCGATTCTCGAAGCAGCGCACCGAGCTGCCCAACATCACCGACTCAGATGTCATCGGCGCGTTCCTTGCCGGCACCACCTGCCGCGACCTGGTGAGCAAGTTGGGTCGCAAGACCCCCACCAGGGCGAGCGAGCTGATGGACATCGCCACCAAGTTCGCCTCTGGCCAGGAGGCGGTCGAGGCCATCTTCCGAAAGGACAAGCAGCCCCAGGGCCGCCCGTTGGAAGAGGCTCCCGAGGCGTCTACTCCGCGCGGCGCCAAGAAGAAAGGCAAGAAGAAGTCGCAAGCGAAACGCGACGCCGCCGACGCGGACCTTGTCGCTGCCGCCGAGTACAAGAACCCTCGGAAGCCCCCCGGAGGTGCTAACCTCTTCGACAAGATGCTCAAGGAGCCGTGCCCCTACCATCAGGGGCCCGTCAAGCACACCCTCGAGGAGTGCGTCATGCTTCGACGCCACTTCCACAAGGCCGAGCCACCCGCAGAGGGTGGCAGGGACCGCGACGACGACAAAAAGGAAGATCACCAAGCAGGAGAGTTCCCCGAGGTCCGCGACTGCTTCATGATCTACGGAGGGCATGTGGCGAATGCCTCGGCTCGGCATCGCAAGCGAGAGCGTCGGGAGGTCTGCTCGGTGAAGGTGGCGGCGCCAGTCTACCTAGACTGGTCCGACAAGCCCATCACCTTCGACCAAGCTGACCACCCCGGCCACGTGCCGAGCCCGGGGAAATACCCGCTCGTCGTCGACCCCATCATCGGCGACGTCAGGCTCACCAAGGTCCTGATATATGTGGGCAGCTGCCTCAACATCATCTACGCCGAGACCCTCAGGCTCCTGCGCGTCGATCTGTCCTCCGTCCGAGCAGGCGCTGCGCCCTTCCACGGGATCATTCCTGGGAAGCGCGTCCAGCCCCTCGGACGGCTCGACCTTCCTGTCTGCTTCGGAACGCCCTCCAACTTCCGAAGGGAGATTTTGACGTTCAAGGTGGTCGGGTTCCGAGGAACCTACCACGCGGTATTGGGGAGGCCATGCTACGCGAAGTTCATGGCCATCCCCAACTACACCTACCTGAAGCTCAAGATGCCGGTCCCCAACGGGGTCATCACCGTCGGCCCCACGTACAAACACGCGTTCGAATGCGACGTGGAGTGCGTGGAGTACGCCGAGGCCCTCATCGCCGACCTGGAAAACCTCTCCAGAGAGGTGCCAGACGTGAAGCGACACGCCGGCAACTTCGAGCCAGCGGAGACGGTTAAGGCCGTCCCTCTCGACCCCAGTGGCGACACCTCCAAGCAGATCCGGATCGGTTCCGGGCTCGACCCCAAATAGGAAGCAGTGCTCGTCGACTTTCTCCGCGCAAATGCCGACGTCTTTGCGTGGAGTCCCTCGGACATGCCCAGCATACCGAGGGATGTCGCCGAGCACTCGCTGGATATTCGGTCCGGAGCCCGACCGGTCAGGCAGCCTCTGTGCCGATTCGACGAGGAGAAGCACAGAGTGATAGGCGAGGAGATCCACAAGCTAATGGCAGCAGGGTTCATCAAAGAGGTATTCCATCCCGAATGGCTTGCCAACCCTGTGCTTGTGAGAAAGAAAGGGGGGAAATGACGGATGTGTGTAGACTACACTGGTCTCAACAAAGCATGTCCGAAGGTTCCCTACCCTCTACCTCGCATCGATCAAATCGTGGATTCCACTGCTGGGTGCAAAACCCTGTCTTTCCTTGATGCCTACTCAGGGTATCATCAAATCAAGATGAAAGAGTCCGACCAGCTCGCGACTTCTTTCATCACGCCCTTCGGCATGTACTGCTATGTCACCATGCCGTTCGGTTTGAGGAACGCGGGTGCGACGTACCAGCGGTGCATGAACCATGTGTTCAGCGAACACATCGGTCGTACGGTCAAGGCCTACGTCGATGACATCGTAGTCAAGACAAGGAAAGCCTCCGACCTCCTCTCCGACCTTGAAGTGACATTCCGGTGTCTCAAGGCAAAGGACGTCAAGCTCAATCCCGAGAAGTGTGTCTTCGGGGTGCCCCGAGGCATGCTCCTGGGGTTCATCGTCTCCGAGCGGGGCATCGAAGCCAACCCGGAGAAGATCGCAGCCATCACTAGCATGGGGCCCATCAAGGACTTAAAAGGTGTACAGAGGGTCATGGGATGTCTCGCGGCCTTGAGCCGTTTCATCTCACGCCTCGGCGAAAGAGGCCTGCCTCTGTACCGCCTCTTAAGGAAGGCCGAGTGCTTCACTTGGACCCCTGAGGCCGAGGAAGCTCTCGAGAACCTGAAGGCGCTCCTCACCAAGGCGCCTATCTTGGTACCCCCAGCTGATGGAGAAGCCCTCTTGGTCTACGTCGCTGCGACCACTCAAGTGGTTAGCGCCGCGATTGTGGTCGAAAGGCAAGAAGAGGGGCATACATTGCCCGTTCAGAGGCCAGTTTACTTCGTCAGCGAGGTGCTGTCCGAAACCAAGATCCGCTACCCACAAGTTCAGAAGCTACTGTATGCAGTGATCCTGACGAGGCAAAAGTTGCGACATTACTTCGAGTCTCATCAGGTAACTGTGGTGTCATCCTTCCCCCTGGGGGAGATCATCCAGTGCCGAGAGGCCTCGGGCAGGATCGCAAAGTGGGCGGTGGAAATCATGGGCGAGACAATCTCGTTCGCCCCTCGGAAGGCCATCAAGTCCCAGGTATTGGCGGACTTCGTAGCCGAATGGGTCGACACCCAGCTGCCGACGGCTCCGATCCAACCGGAGCTCTGGACCATGTTTTTCGACGGGTCGCTGATGAAGACGGGAGCCGGCGCGGGCCTGCTCTTCATCTCGCCCCTCGGGAAACACCTACGCTACGTGCTGCGCCTCCATTTCCCGGCGTCCAACAATGTGGCTGAGTACGAAGCTCTGATCAACGGATTGCGAATCGCCATCGAGCTAGGGGTCCGACGCCTCGACGCTCGTGGCGACTCGCAGCTCGTCATCGACCAAGTCATGAAGAACTCCCACTACCGCGACCCGAAGATGGAGGCCTACTGCGATGAGGTTCGGCGCCTGGAAGACAAGTTCTACGGGCTCGAGCTTAACCACATCGCCCGGCGCTACAACGAGACAGCGGACGAGCTGGCAAAAATAGCCTCGGGGCGAACGACGGTTCCCCCGGACGTCTTCTCCCGGGATCTGCACCAACCCTCCGTCAAGATCAACAACACGCCCGAGTCCGTGGTACCCTCGGCCCAGCCCGAGGCGTCCTCGGTTTAGCCCGAGGTACCCTCGGCCCCCGAGGGCGAGGCGCTGCGCATCGAGGAGGAGCGGAGCGGGGTCACACCTGATCGAGATTGGCAGACCCCGTACCTGCAATATCTCCACCGAGGAGAGCTACCCCTCGACCAAGCCGAGGCTCGGCGGGTAGCGCGACGCACCAAGTCGTTCGTCTTGCTGGGCGATGAGAAGGAGCTCTACCACCACAGCCCCTCGGGCATCCTCCAGCGATGCATCTCCATCGCCGAAGGTCAGGAACTCCTGCAAGAGATACACTCGGGGGCTTGCGGCCATCATGCAGCACCTCGAGCCCTCGTCGGGAACGCTTTCCGGCAAGGCTTCTACTGGCCGACGGCGGTGGCTGACGCCACTAGAATTGTCCGCACCTGCGAAGGGTGTCAATTCTATGCGAAGCAGACCCACCTGCCCCGCTCAGGCTCTGCAGACGATACCCATCACCTGGCCCTTCGCTGTGTGGGGTCTGGACCTCGTCGGCCCTCTGCAGAAGGCGCCCGGGGGCTACACGCACCTGCTGGTCGCCGTCGACAAATTCTCCAAGTGGATCGAGGTCCGACCCCTGAACAGCATCAGGTCCGAGCAGGCGGTGGCGTTCTTCACCAACATCATCCATCGCTTCGGGGTCCCAAACTCCATCATCACCGACAACGGCACCCAGTTCACCGGCAGAAATTTCTTGGATTTTTGCGAGGATCACCACATCCGGGTGGACTGGGCTGCCGTAGCTCATCCCATGTCGAATGGGCAAGTAGAGCGTGCCAACGGCATGGTTCTACAAGGGCTCAAGCCTCGGATTTACAACGACCTCAACAAGTTCGGCAAGCGATGGATGAAGGAACTCCCCTCGGTGGTCTGGAGCCTGAGGACAACGCCGAGCCGAGCCACGGGTTTCACGCCGTTCTTCCTGGTCTACGGGGCCGAGGCCATCTTGCCCACTGACCTGGAATACGGCTCCCCGAGGACGAGGGCCTACGATGATCAAAGCAACCAAGCTAGCCGAGAAGACTCGCTGGACCAGCTGGAAGAGGCTCGGGACAGGGCCTTACTACACTCGATGCGGTATCAGCAGTCCCTGTGACGCTACCACGCCCGAGGGGTCCGACCCCGAGACCTCCAGGTGGGCGACCTGGTGCTTCGGCTGCGGCAAGACGCCCGAGGGAGGCACAAGCTCACGCCCCCCTGGGAGGGGCCATTCGTCATCGCCAAAGTTCTGAAGCCCGGAACGTACAAGCTGGCCAACAGTCAAGGCGAGGTCTACGGCAACGCTTGGAACATCCAACAGCTACGTCGCTTCTACCCTTAAGATGTTTCCAAGTTGTTCATATACCTCGCACACATGCAAAGTTTAGTCAACAAGGAAGGGTCGGCCTCGCCTCGGCAAAGCCCGACCCTCCCTCGGGGGCTAAAAGGGGGGAAACCCCCTCTGCGTCAAAATTTTCCTCGAAAAAAAAATCTCTTTTACCAGAATATCTTTCGTGCTTTTTGACTACTTCGAAAAGTGGGTCCTGGAAACGACGGAGTACACGTAAGCAGCCAAGGCTGACCGAGCCGAGGGACTCCTACGCCTCCGGGATACGGATACCTCACTCATCACCTTCTGCGATAAGTAACTCGCGTTCGGATAAAGTGGCTCCGCGGATCGAACAAGTCTTTACGTTCGGAAGCCCTTCTACCGAAGCGATCCTTCGAGCCTTCTCGACCGAGTCGGTGATAGGGCCTCGTGGACGGGTGAAAGTACGCGTAAGCGGCAAGGCCGACCGAGCCGAGGGACTCCCACGCCTCCGGGATACGGATACCTCACTCATCACCTTCCGCGAGAAGCAACTCTCGCTCGCACTAACGTCCCTGTTACCGACAAAAAGTCCAGATACTCGAAACAAGAGGAAAAGAGACGCAGCTTTACAACGCAGCGAGGGTGTGTGTTCTGGCCTCGACGGCCGCACAAGGCACACGCTACAAGACAATCTGATCCTGTAGGCTCGGGTCTTGACGCTGGAAGGGGGCAGCAACACCCTCGGCATCGACGGCAACTTCGGCGAGGCCCGACCTAGCCTCGGACGGCGACGCGGTCCGAGGGTCTCCGCTCCGAAGGACGACGTCATCACCACGCCCGGGCAATCGCTGCCAGGGACTTCTCCGGGAATCCGGCCCGAGCAGGCGGCTCGGCCGGTTACCCCTGGGGCCTCGGCCAACCATCTTCCAAGGGCGCCAGCCCGACCTGAGGCCTCGGCTGATCAACTCTGACGTCGATCCCGCCAACGGATAACCCGGCTAGGCTCCGGCCAACCAGGTTTCATTTTCGAGCCGACTCCGCCTCTGTTCATACTGATATCGCTACCCCTGGCCTCGGCTCGTCGAAGAGCGGCCGAGGGGTCTCTTTAACTAAGCTAGAGGAGCCTCGGACAGCAAGGCCGACCGAGCCGAGGGACTCCTACGCCTCCGGGATACGGATATCTCACTCGTCACCTTGACACGGGGCAACTCATGCTTGGTGAAGCGGTTCAGATAATCAACAGACAAGCCTTAGCGCTCGAAAATGAGGAAAAAACACGGCTCCGTGCCGACGTTACATACATGTTCAGGCCCCGAAAGCCGTAATGAACAAAAACACTGGCATTCGAAGTGCCATTACAAACGGAACTCCGGTTCCCCCCTCCGCAGGTACGAACAACCCCACTCGATAGGGGTGGGCCTGCGGAGCAACAGAAGACCGACGAACGGCTTGTCATCGCCCGCCCCAACAGCGGCGACGATAAATACTTCTGTTCCGGGGGGCCGAACAGCAGCAGCGATGACCTCAGGGCGGATGCTGCTGCTAGGAGGCCCCTGCCCATGCCCAAAATCGAGAGGCAAGGACGGGCAGAAGGCCGTAGAGTTGGAGGTCGGTCCGTGGCCAGCCTTGGCTATCACGCCGGCGGAAGAACCTCTTCCAGCTGCCGTGGCAGACGCCGGCGCCGCGAGCGGCTCCGAAGCCACTCGCGTCCGAAAGCCAGGCACGCTACAGATGCCAGCGCCATGGACGACAACCGCTCCTCCCTCCGATCACTGGGTGAAGGAGCGGGCCGCCGCCCATGCGGGGGCTGACCTCAACTCGGCACACTCCCCTCCCCAGCCCTGGTGATGAAAATCCTTGAGGCTGAGGGAGGGGCAGAGGCCGCAGCCCGGCTCGCTTTCCCCCGCCATCAAGCCGGAGGTCACCATCTTGGGTGACCGCCGGTGGAGGGGTGCAGCCGGGCTGCATGATGAAAATCCTTGAAGCCGAACGATGGCTGAAAGGTACCAACTCTCACGGAGTTGCGTTCCTCCAACGGCGAGGCAAAAAGACGGCGGGTTCCCCCCATCCGGGGGCTTGAAAGGTGGAAAGATACGGTGCATAAGGGAGGAAGAAGACATGGTCGCCTTCCGAAAGGGGTCGCTCTCCTTTTAAAGGCAACTCTCCCTGCTTGCGCCCCCAACCGTCACGGGCTGAGTCTTCTCCAACACGCTCCAAAGCCCTCCCCTGCGGCGCGGGGGCTAGGTCCCGCATGTCATGCAGACCGGCTCCGAGCAGAAGAAGCCAAACCGCCGCGCATGGTGCACGCAACCGCCCAGCGGTTACAAGTGACCCTCCACTTTTGCCCAGACCAACGGGCGAAAGAGGCGGGCAGCCATGCAGGCGGCATGCAACCGCGCCAAGTGGACGCGCTTCTCCGACTCCCGACACACCGGCATGGAGGCCTAGGCCCACGCGTCACGCGACCGGCGCGCCGGATGCTGCATGCAAGCAACTGTACCGCCTGTGCCACCACCGCGCCTCCTCGATTGCGGAACCAATGCCGCGACACGAGGCGACCCAGTGCACGACCCAGCAGCGCCAGCCTGACGCAGCGGCCGACGCGGCCAAAGGTGGGCCGGCAGTAATGACGGTGGCAGGCGCGCGGGAGCAGCGGTCACGTCGTCAGCCAAGCTCACGTCCCATCCGGGGCAGCAAGAGAACCCCCTCTCACGGCGTGAAGACAACGCGCCCGTGATCCGTTCCTCGAACGGCTCGCGCACGCGCAACGGCCGCCCTGCCAACTACTCGCCCCGTCGCATTAACTCCGCGGCTGGACAGGCGGCGCTTCTGGCAGGAGCAGCGGGCGATGCTTCGCCTTCGCCGAAACAACCGCGCCAAAAAAGGTACGCCGCGTCGTTCGGTTTCGTATCCTTTTTCCTTTTTTCCTCTTTCTCTATCTCTTGCGACAGGGACCGGGAAAGGGGGATACCCCGAAAGGGATCCTTCCCCGTGAAGGAACCAGGCTCCGAGCCTCCTTACTGATCAGGGGTTCGAAGGCTGGCCCCCCAAAGGGTTCAACAGCCGCCTCAGATCGCGTGGGCCCTACACCCACTACTGGTCAGGGGTTCGAAGGCCGGCCCCCCGAAGGGTTCCACGGCCGCCTCAGGCTACTCGGGCTCCGCGCCCATTACTGATCAGGGGTTCGAAGGCTGGCCCCCGAAGGGTTCACAGTCGCCTCAGACACCGAGCGAGGGATGACCAGGGGTACGTTCGATACATAACCAAGGCTCGGGCTACGCTCCCGAGGTACCCTAGGACATTTCCGAGACCAGCGGGAGCGATCTTGTAACGGAATCCCATCGGAGGGAGGCATCGAGCCCTTGGACCCCGTCGCCAGGGGACCGGGTCCGGCAGATCACCCGCAGGTACTTTTGGGCGTGCCTCTGGGCCCCTAGCCGACCCCCAACGAACGGGGCACAGACGTCCACTCGGATTACCCGCTTGCAGCTCACCGGAGACGCCATGTTCGGTGCCCATCGAGGGTAACATGGCGCTCTCCCCCCTCCTCCTTGCGGAAAGGCGACGTAGGGGCGTATGTAAAAAAGCCGAGTCTGTCCCTGATCGCCCTCTCGCCCTGTGCGGAGGCTCGGGGGCTGCTCTTGCAAACCCGGCTCCGGCCGAACCGTTGACAGCGTCAACATACCAGCCCGAGAACTTGGGCCCTGACCGTGCACCCGGGCTACGGCCAATTCGCATGAGGGAACCACCAGACCAGCCGAAGCATTACGCAAGGCATTAAGACCTCGAAGGAGTGAAACCACTCCTCTGAGGCCTCAAGGGCTACACCCGGCGGGTGCGCTCGCGCGCACCCACCGGAACAAAATGCAACCGAGAAAGGCTGGTCCCCTTGCAAAAAAGTGCGACGAAAGCCTCCAAGCGAGTGCTAACACTCCCTTCGAGGCTCGAGGGCTACTGTCGGGGACCATAATTAGGGGTACCCTCAAGACACCTAATTCTCAGCTGGTAACCCCCATCAGCATAAAGCTGCAGAGGCCTGATGGGTGCGATTAAGTCAGGGATTAGTCCATACGAGCGACTCGATCACACCTCGCCCGAGCCTAGCCTCGGGCAAGGGCAGCCGACCCCGAGGGGTTTCCGTCTCGCCCGAGGCCCCCTTTTAACGGCGGACACATCTCCGGCTCGCCCGAGGCCTTGCCTTCGCTAAGAAGCAACCCTGACTAAATCGCCGCGCCGACCGACCGAGTCGTAGGAGCATTTAACGCAAAGGTAGCCTGACACCTTTATCCTGACGCGTGCCCCCGGCAGAGCCGAAGCGACCACCGTCACTTCGCCGCTCCACTGACCGGTCTGACAGAAGGACAGCGCCGCCTGCGCCATTCCGACTGCAGTGCCACTTGACAGAGTGAGACTGATAGGCAGTCAGGCCTTGCCAAAGGCACCATAGGAAGCTCCGCCCACCCAGGGCTCGGACTCGGGCTAAGGCCCCGGAAGACGGCGAACTCCGCTCCGCCCGACCCAGGGCTCGGACTCGGGCTAAGGCCCCGGAAGATGGCGAACTCCGCTCCGCCCGACCCAGGGCTCGGACTCGGGCTAAGGCCCCGGAAGACGGCGAACTCCGCTCCGCCCGACCCAGGGCTCGGACTCGGGCTAAGGCCCCGGAAGACGGCGAACTCCGCTCCGCCCGACCCAGGGCTCGGACTCGGGCTAAGGCCCCGGAAGACGGCGAACTCCGCTCCGCCCGACCTAGGGCTCGGACTCGGGCTAGGCCCCGGAAGACGGCGAACTCTGCTCCTCCCGACCCAGGGCTCGGACTCGGGCTAGGCCCCAGAAGACGACGAACTCCGCTTCGCCCGACCCCAGGGGTCGGACTCCTCCCTGGCCTCTGCCGAACGACCTCCGCCTCGCCTGACCCAGGAGCTCGGGCTTGGCCTCGGCCATGAAAGACAGACTCGACCTCGGCTTCGGAGGAGCCTCCACGTCGCCCGACCCAGGGCACAAGCCCGCCACGTCAACAGGAAGCGCCATCATCACCCTACCCCGAGCCGACTCGGGCCACAGAGAACAAGACCGGTGTCCCATCTGGCTAGCTCCGCCAGATAGGCAATGATGGCGCCCCGCTAGCCCCATGATGACGGCGGCTCTCAGCTCCCTTACGGAAGCAGGGGGACGTCAGCAAGGACCCAACCGCTCCGACAGCCACGACACCACGCCAGCTGGGTGCCAAGATCTCTCCGGCTGCCACATTGGCATGTACTTAGGGTGCTAGCTCTCCCCCGCTAGACACGTAGCACTCTGCTACACCCCCATTGTACACCTGGATCCTCTCCTTACGCCTATAAAAGGAAGGACCAGGGCCTTCTTAGAGAAGGTTGGCCGTGCGGGGACGAGGACGGGGCCGACGCTCTCTTGGGGCCGCTCGCTTCCCTCACCCGCATGGACACTTGTAACCGCCTACTGCAAGCGCACCCGACCTGGGCGCGGGACGAACACGAAGGCCGCGGGATTTCCACCTCTCTCACGCCCGTCTCCGGCCACCTCGCTTCCCCCCTTCGCGCTCGCCCACGCGCTCGCCCATCTGGGATGGGGCACGCGGCACACTCACTCGTCGGCTTAGGGACCCCCCGGTCTCGAAACGCCGACAGGCGCTGAACACAGAAAATTGCGACACTGTTGATCTTCTTCCACGAGATCTCCGCGTCCGCTTAACCATCTCCGCGCCCACCGGCCGGATTTGCCGGACCTGCGCGACGACCCACTTTGGAGACCCTGGATATATGGGGGAAGAAAGGCCTCGCTCACGCCCCTCTAACCAGACTCACCCAACCCTCGCGACACTGGCAACCCGAGTGTTTAAGCAAAATCCTGACCAGCGAGAACTGAGACCGGGTCAACCGCCGCCGTCCAGACTTTATTGCGCCTACCCTCGGCTGTTGGGCGGAACCACTGGCGGTGTGCAAGCGCGCAGCGGATGCGTGGTCGGGCAAACCTTCGGTATGGCACCCCTGAACTCGCTTTCTCTCCCTTCGACATCAATTCACGCGTGATCGAGGTAGAACCTGGGGCCGCTCGGCATATAGCGATGGGCAGTGTTGGATTTATAGCGATTATAGCTGGGGCGCATGGGAGGTGGACGAACTGTGGCGGGGAGGTCGACTGGGGGCGCTCCTCGTCGCCGTTGGGTGTGCTGGAGCGTCGGGGCGCGCCGTGAGCATGCACGCGGTGAAGAAGATGAATGGTGACCGTAGGATTCGGTGATTGCGGCTATGATGGAGTGGGAAACATCTCCTTTGCATGATAAATCTGCACCGTTTGTTACTCATCTGACGGCTGTGATCGGGCTTTGGCGTGGTCAGATCCATGCCATAGACCCTGGATCCAACGGTATAGCGCACGTACCGATTCAGGGTAGCAAGAAACTAATCGGCACCGTAGAGTTCTGATCCAATGGGCTGTTGTCCCTGGATACCTCTTCACCGAGCGCATGTTATAAAAGAGACCCTGGAAAAACAACAAATCAACCTGCAGTCCTGGCAGAGGAATTCTGAGTCTTAGGAATAGTTGTGCAATGGCCCCTGCGCTCTGTATTTATTATGTGTGCAGTCCAGGGAATATGGAAAACCATATAAATAATATCAGAAATTGATTTTTAACACAAAAATAATTCTAGGAACTTGTAAAATCCATATAAAACTTATTTTAACTCCTTTTCAGTCCATTCCAGTTCTTATAATTTTGTAATAATGTTGTTCATCACATAATGTCTCTGGTTTGACATGAAAACTGTATTAAAATTTATCTCTTAATTAATCTTGTATCAAATACATAAAACCTTCAGAAATTCATAACGTCCCCACTTTAACTCCGAATTGATCCGTTCTAGTTGCGTTAGCTTCGTAATAAAATTATCTACACTTTGGTAACCTTATTTTATCATGAGACATGTTGCAAATAATTAATTTGTTTATCCTATGTTAATTGGATTAATCTATGCTTATTGGATTAACTTCTTTAATATTAATATAGTATTCCGGTCTTATGGTTATAATCTGACTAGATGATCTTTAATCAAAAAATGACTTAGGATTAAAGTTGAGATAATTATTTATAGAATAATGTCTCATATGATTTACGCTAACCAATTTATAATATAGTTTAATATTTTAATCACATAGATCTCCCATAAATCATAAACTCCTTAACCATGACTACGATCTTAGTAGTTCTCGATCCCACGATCTCGTAGTGACACGTAGATTATTATTATGCAGTTTGTTCTTATGTTTGGTGTGATGTTACTTTTGTCTATACCATGTTTGTTTGTATTGCTACGACAAGAAATGAGGTCACGAGAATATGAAGATCATCTTGGTACCTGGAGTCTCAAGTGCCAGGCAAGTTGTGCCCTTGATCACTTTTATTTATCCAATAATATTCTTTATAATCATTTATTTATGCATAGGTTTAATTTTGTTGGGACCCAATATGTTGCCCTAGTCTGCTTTATCTTATTACCTTGTTTACCCCTGAATCATTTGGGTAATTTTGCTATTTGAAAGGGAAATAGGGTTAACCTTTTCCTATAATTAATTTTGGTGGTTGAATGTCCAACACAAATATATGGACTAACTAGTTTGCTCTAGAACTCATGTATTACAGGTGCATAAGGTTCAACACAGACAAATAAATATTCAAGTTAGGGACCCAATTTAAAAGGAGCAAAAAGGACTTGAGTGTGCTGTGGTCTGGCGCACCGGACTGTCCGGTGTGCCACCGAACTGTGTCCGGTGCACCATGCCCGTACAAATCCAAAGCAGCCACTCTCGGGAATTTAAAGGCGCCCTCCGTTATAATTCACCAGACTGTCTGGTGTACTAGCGGAGTAACGACTAACTCGCGCAACGGTCGACTCTGCAAAGTGCTACAGTGCGTGAACAGTGCGCGACAGAAGTCAGAGCAGAAAGTCAGAGGGGCACCGGACTGTCCAGTGCCGCAAGAAGACAAAGCCCCAATGGTCGACCGAGCTCTAAACCCTAACGATTGGGTAACATGGCGGCTCACCGTACGGTGAATAGGACCTGTCCGGTAGCGCACCGGACTGTCCAGTGCGCCCATCGCTAGCAGCCTCCCAACGGCTACCTTGGTGGTTAAGGACTATAAATACCCCCAACCACCATAACTCTAAGCATCCAAGATTTCTGAGTATCACATTCATTAAAAGAGCTCTAGCATTCACTCCTAGACACAATTCAAAAGATCAAAGCCTCTCCAAGTCCTAAATTCATCTCAAACACTTAGTGACTCGTGAGAGAGAGATTTTGTGTTCTTTTGAGCTCTTGCCTCTTGGATTGTCTTTCTTCCTTTCTTATTCTTGTTCCTAAGTGACTTGTAATCAAAGCAAGAGACACCTAAGTGTGTGGTGGTCCTTGCGGGGTCTAAGTAACCCGTTTGATTAAGGAGAAGGCTCACTCGGTCTAAGTGACCGTTTGAGAGAGAAAAAGGGTTGAAAGAGACCCGATCTTTGTGACCACCTCAATGGGGACTAGGTTCTTTGGAACCAAACCTCGGTAAAACAAATCACCATGTTCATTTGCTTGATTCCCATTTGATTTGTTTCCCCCTCTCTCCCGGACTTGAATTTAATTCTAACGCTAACCCTGGCTTGTAGCGTGTGCTTAAGTTTATAAATTTCAGGTTTCGCCTATTCACCCCCTCTTGGCAACTTTCAATTGGTATTAGATCCCGGTGCTTCATTAGAGTCTGACAACTCGAAGTGATGTCGGGAGATCACACCAAGAGGGAGCTCGTGACCGGCGACAAGCCCGCAAGCTCGGGGAGGACTCTTTCAAGGGAGTCTGGCAACAAACACAAGGAGGAATCCTCTTCCTCCATCAAGTCCCATTGGAGAGGCGACAAGAAAAGAAGATGAAGAAAGTAGTCTACTACGAGACCGACTCATCATCGCCCTCCACATCAAGCTCCGACTCGTCCGTCGCTTCTAAGCGCCATGAGCGCAAGAAGTATAGTAAGATGCCCCTACGCTATCCTCGCATTTCAAAGCGTGCTCCATTACTTTTTGTACCCCTAGGCAAGCCACCATATTTTGATGGTGAAGATTATTCTATGTGGAGTGATAAAATAAGGCATCATCTAACCTCACTCCACAAAAGTATTTGGGATATTGTTGAGTATGGAGCGCAGGTACCTAATGTAGGGGACAAGGACTACGACTTGGACGAGGTCGACCAAATTAGGCACTTTAACTCCCAATCCACAACTATATCCTCGTCTCCTTGTGTCGAGAGGAGTATAATAAGGTGCAAGGGTTAAAAAGTGCCAAAGAAATTTAGGACGTCCTCAAGACCGCACACGAAAGAGATGAGGTGACCAAGATCACCAAGCACGAAATAGTCGAGGGCAAACTTGGTCGATTCGTCCTCAACAAAGGAGAAGAGCCGCAAGCAATGTACAGCCGGCTAAAGACCATGGTCAATCAAGTGCGCAACCTCGGGAGCACAAAATGGGATGACCATGAAATGGTCAAGGTTATTCTAAGTCTCTTGTTTTTTGTAATCCCACTCAAGTGCAACTAATCTGTGGAGATCCTAGATACAAGCTAATGTCTCTCGAGGAGGTGATTGGCAAGTTTGTGAGCTTTGAACTTATGATCAAAGATTCCAAACATATTGTCAACTTGGAGCAAGGCGCCACCTCAACACTCGAGGTGCAACCTGTCGCATTCAAGGCAACGGAAGAAGAAAAGAGGGAGTCTACACCAAGTAGGCTTCCAATCGACGCCTCCAAGCTCGACGACGAGGAGATGGCGCTCATCATCAAGAGCTTCTGCCAAATCATCAAGCGAAGGAGGGGTGTAACGGCCTGAATTTGAGAGTTAAATTTTTCTTTTTCTTCACTAGCCAAATTTGGGCGTAACCCTTTCCTTTTTCTGTTTCTTCTCGCGATGCCTTGTTCTTTTCCACAGTTATAGCGAGAATTAGCTCGATATCTTGTGTAAGCAAAACCTAGAATTATTTTCTTTGGTTGTTGCATCATGCTGGATCATGCATTTTGTTGTTTGATTGAGAGGGTTTGTGAATCATGCAGTCTAGTGATGAATTTTAGCTAAAATAGGAAAAAATAGAAAAAGGAAAACCCCCAGGCTTCTTGGGCTCGGTCGACGGCCCAGCCAAGCCGCCCCCTCGCATGGCCCAGCCGCGGGTCCAGCTCACCCCCCGCTCCCCACGCGTGTGGAGCGCACGACAGTTAAGCCGCCGCCGCCTCCCCCTGTGGGCCCCGCCTGTCATTCCCCCCTTCCCCCAAAATCTCTCCCTCTCTCTCTCCCCCACGCACGATCCCCTCCTCCCCGCGCAGCTCCTCTGCCCTCGTCCGGCGCTGCCCTCGCCCCCTCCCCGCGTGGTGAGCCCCTCCCCCTCTCTTCCCCGCCTTCCCCTCCCCTTCTCTAGCCTGGCGCGGCCCCCTCCCTCCCTCTTTCCCCCCGCGCTCGCCGGCCATGGCGGCTCAGCCTCGACCCGTGGCCTCAGCGCGCCCGCGCGGCCGCGGCTCCGGCGCCCCTGCCCCGCCTCGGCGCGTTCCCCCTCCCCTCCTCGGCGTGGGCGTGGCCCAGCCTCGACGCGCTCGCGGCGGCCCAGCCATGGCGCGCTCGCGGCGGCCCGACGCGCCCGCCCGTCGCGGCTCTCCTGCCCCTGCCCCCTCCCTCACGCGTGGTCCGGCCCGACCCCGCCCACCATGGCACGCGGCCGGGGCACGCGGCCTGGCCCCGGCTCTCCCTCCCTCGCGCCCCGTCCTAGCGCGGCTGGCCATGGAGCGGCCGGCCATGGCGCTGCCTCGGCGCGGCGCGCCCGCGTGGCCTCGCCCGCGGCATGGCTCCCCTACCCCCGGTCCGTTCGGTCGCCGTCCCTGGCGTGGCCTCGGCGGCGCGCTCGCGCGGCCCCGTCCGCGGCGCGGCTTGCCCCTGCCCCGCCCCGTGTAGCCCCGCCCGGCGTGGCTCCCCAGCCTCGGCCACCGTCCCGGCATGCTCGCCATGGCGTGGTGCGCGTCCGCCTCGGCCATGGTGGCGCGGCCCGGCCCCTACCCTTGCACGGCGTGGCCCCTACGCAGCGCGGCCCCAGCCCGGCGCGGCTTCGGCTCGCGCGGCCGCGGTGCCCCTTCGTAGCGTGGCGCGTGCATGGCTCGGCCCCGGCGTGTGCGTGGCTCGTTCTCAAATGCTATGAATTAAGAACAAGACAACATGAAAGTGTTAATTATCGAGCTCCTTCGTCCATAGAAACAGTATATCCCTTCGGATATAATGAATCTCGGACGAAGGTTACGAAGGAAAAGACCTTCGTTAGGTTGATAAATGATTAAACAGAGTAATTATATATCTAATGTGCGAGTAATAATATCAGCATTATCATAGATATATTTCCATTATAAAAACGAATTACAAATGTACCTTCCGATTGATGCAAAGTAAAGGTACAAACGTGATGCGAAAAAGTGTATGCCAAGTCAGCGTGAACAGTACGAGAGTACTGTTCACCTATTTATAGGCACGGGACGCAGCCCGTGTAAAATTACATTGATGCCCTTTACATTTATCAATAACTACATTAATTCTTCGGGGTCCAATTTGACTTTTCATCTTTAAGTCGGTTCCTCTTTTCTGTTATTGTGCCGAAACCTTTCTGCACATAGCTTCGTGATCGTCTTATCCTTCGTCATGATCGTTTTTCATTCCAGTCACGCTTCGTCTTAACCATGCTCTTGTATATTCGCGACCTGACTCCGAAGGTGCCTGCTCCGAAGGTGCCTGTTCACATATTCACTTGGAAAATATTATCAAACTATACTTTTGAGGACCTTCGGGAGCCGAAGGCCCCCAACAGTAGCCCCTCGCAATATCAATTTATTGTAAAGATAAATTCATATTGCGACATGGACGAAGGCTTTAAGCCGAAGGTCCGAAAAAACACCTTCCTTTTGCTAGAATGGCAACAGTCATTGACAAGCGGGGCCCTCCAGTTTTCGACATACTGGGTGTATAAATACAAGCTCACTGCGAGTTTATTTGGCACGCCCTTTTGCCACCTGCTTTTTACTCACCCAGCTTTTAGCCTACGCACTCAGCTTTCAGCCTGCACGCGACAGCATTTGCTCGGTCTTAAATTTTTAAGCTTCGGTTTCAAGTCTGGTTTCCCAGCATTCGCGAAAATGTCTGAGGATAAGACAGCCGCTGGTGCTTCGAAGCTAAGCTTTTCGGAGGAAATGCACCTGGGTTTTCTTGAGTCAATATCGAAGACCAATACGGAAAAGATTGTCAAGGAAACTTTGGAGGGTTTATTCGAAGATACTGGCGACAGTGATAGCTATGATGTGGATAGTGGTGGAGAGGACTCCGAAGATCGCCCGTGGCGGCCTAGTCACTCAAACTTCGGAAAATCAACTATAAAGTAGAGTCACCTTGAAAATATGAGGGGGAGGTACTTCTGAGATATATCCGTCGTGAGGGCAGATGACGGAGAAAAAACTACGCCGACCCCCGAAGATAATGAGGTCGTGATCTTCCGAAGCTTTTTAAAGGCTGGGCTACGATTCCCTCTAAGCAGGTTCGTAGTAGAAGTTCTGAAAATATATCAAATTTACCTTCATCAACTTACCCCTGAGGCAGTGATAAGATTGGGAATTTTCGTCTGGGCCGTGAGGAGCCAGGGTCTGGAGCCAAGTGCAAAAAGCTTTTGCAATATACACGAGCTAGTATATGAGACGAAACCCTGGGGTAAGGAGCAATATCATAATAATTTTGGTTGCTATAGCTTCGGTGCCCGCTCTAGGTCAAGCTGTCCCGTGCCAACCTTTCGGAAGAGATGGCCCGGGGAATGGATGAAGGAATGGTTCTATGTGAAGAATGATTTGAAGGTTCGGGAAGATATCAAAGACATCATCATGCGCCCTATCTGGCAGCGCTTCGGACTCTGGAAACCAAAGGTAGAAATGGACGAAGCAGCTGAGGAATGTCAGAGGGCCTTCGGCGTAGTCTGCTCTTTTATTGGGACCAGGGATTTAATGCAAGAGCACATTGCCTTCAGAGTGTGGCCACTTGTAGATAACTGGGAAATGCCGAAGGAGACCGTTAAAGAAACTGACGAGGGTGGACTAATCAGGCTGAAATATACATTCAAGTATGGAGATAAGTTTGTTGAACCGGATGATGATTGGCTGAAAAGCATTGAGAATGTAAGTGATGAATTGCTTGGGGCATACTCAAAGGCCGAAAACACTGCATTATCAGCGGCTTTCGGAGGCCGAAAAAAGAAGAGACTCAACCGAGTATTTGATGCAATTGGATTTATCTATCCCGACTATTATTATCCAATGCGAGGTCAAAAGAGAAAAAATACTTCTCCTGCAAAGGACACTGCTTCGGCTGCTCCCGGGGAACCAACGCCGAAGAGGAAGAAGGTAAAAGTGTTCACACATCCTCCACGTTGTATTGAGCCGGCCATAGTGCTCGAGTTTATTGGCGAGGCCTCTTCGGCCACCGAGGCCAGAGAACCAACTGCAGCGCCAAAATCCGAAGAAATGGCCGAAGCACCAGCAATAGAAAAACAGGAAAAGAGAAATCTGAAGAAAGAAAAACACTAGATGTTTTAAGTCCTTCATCAAAAGTTGAGACAGCTAAAAGCCAGAAGGGGCCAGCAGCGACCCCGAAAACAAAAAGGATGGTTAATGTGCTGGATGTTTTGGAGACAATTAAATCTTCAAGCACAACTCCAAAGAAAACTGTTGAAGTGTCTACTGAAGCCTTTGCTGCTGAAACTTCGAAGCAGCAGTTTGAAACTGAAGCCTGGCCTTCGGAATCCACCAAGATACAACCTTTGAAGGCAAGTTTAGAAACTGAAAAAGCAAAAATAGCAGAGCCGATTCTGACTGAGGAAATTGGCACTGCCACCCCCGAAGCTTCTTCCAAAATACATGATTATATTGTGCGACATGCTTCGGGGAAGAAACTATCTGAAGAAGAGATTTTTGAAGCCAATCACTATGCCCGAGAACTGAAGTATTTGAGGGGGGCCGTAGTGTTCAATGGGACAAACGAAGATGATTTCCTGTACTGTCTCCTAGAGAATAAAGAATTATCCGTGTGTCGGGAGATGGCTAGAAGCATGGGGTTCCCGAAACTCGAAGCTGGCCTTTGCGCCATGACGAAAGAGGATCTTGCGGATAGCCTAGCGTACAATAGTCTGAAGGTACAAAAATTGTGAATTTTGAAGTTTATGAATTTTGAATTAGTTTTTTGCTCTTATGTTAACTCATTCATTCTTTTGAATAGGGCTTAATACTCAGCAATGCCTTAAGGGCTCAGAAGAATGCCGAAGATGAGAGTTGCACCATTGCTCTCAACAACCTTCGAACAGAGGTTATCAGGCTAAGGAACGAAGCCTTGGAGAAGGACAGAATTCTGCTTACATTAGTGGAAAAAATAAAGGAAGACGAAGCTAACTCTAAAACTCAAGCCGAAGCTCAGAAGCGTGAAATTGAAGATCTTCGTAAACAACTATCCCGAGCCAAAGAAGAACGCACTCTTGAAGAAACAAGACGAGAATTAAGCGATCAATGGGCAGATCATTTGGAAGTCAATGTTAAAGAGCTTCGTGCTTCTCAGAGAAGATGCTATGTTAAATCCATAGAGTGCGTTAAAAAGATAAAATCCAGCTTTGCCAACGTTGGCGCATTCTCTAGCGAAGAGAATTTCTCAAGGGGCAATCCCGAAGGTCCGATGGAATGGATCAGTAACGAAGCTGAGGCCTTCGAAGAAATCCTGAATAGCCGCGGAGACATATGTGCTTTTTCGGGTGCTAGAGGAATTGCTACTGTTTTGGAGAAGAAAGGTTGTGAGCATGTAAAATCTTTAGCGCAATCCGAAGCTACTTTGTCCTCTGAAGACATTAAAGACCCCTCAGCCGAAGCAAGCATGATCGGCGGAAAATTTTTCACCGATATCTGGGACAACGGCGGCCGAGAAATGGCGCAAGAAATTATTCAAAAGAGCGAAAAAGGCATCCATGATGCTAGAAAAGTAGCGGCGGCTGCCGAAAAAAGTACAGAGCCCGAAGGGCAAATAGGTATTAATTAGTGATTTTTATTATGTTGTAATTTTTGATTCTAGACTTTGTTCACGGTTTGTAATAGTAATATAGCCGTATCTTCTCTTCGCTCAGAACCTGCTGAGGCATCTCCGGGCCCCCACCCGAAGGGGGACGATGAAATTAGAAAAATGGCCGAAGCCATTATGGACAAGGTTGTCGACCAGCTATTGAACGAAGCTGCAGAAATAGTTATTAAAGAGGATTAAATGCTACTGTAAAAACATTTGGAACGTAACGTATGTAATATATTGTAACTTTGAATGTAATATATAATCCATGTACAGTTTTAATTCTTTACGATGCACGAAATCTTGCATACCATTTTTTGAGCCTTCGGCGAAAAAACACCTTCCCTTCTTTTCATGCTTCGTGAAGAAAATCTTATATTTTAAGAAATTGCACACTTCCCTGGTGAAGATTATCCAAGCTTCGTGAAATATTCTCCGAAGCTATAGAAAAGTTTTTTGTTGCCTCTCTAATGAAGCTACACTTCTTCTCGACTTGTTTTGTGCTTTAGTACGATTTTCTCTTTTCCAAAATATTCTCCAAAGATCAATACTGTATCCCCTTCTTGTTCCACATGCAATATGCTATATGATGCTTATGTTATGCAGAATGATGTGATGATGTTATGTTATGCAAAATGACATTTGTGCCACAGATACATATCCCTGTAATAGAGCACACACACTTTTTATATCAGCGTTGACTTTTCGCTGTAAGCCTCCATTAGGAGCTTCTTCGCCTTTTACTTTCAGCGGAATCAGCGTTTATTTTTCGCTGTAAGCCTCCCTTAGGAGCTTCTTCGCCTTTTACTTTCAGCGGAATCAGCGTTTATTTTTCGCTGTGAGCCTCCCTTAGGAGCTTCTTCGCCTTTTACTTTCGGCGGAATCAGCGCTGACTTTTCGTTGTAAGCTCAGAAAACTTACTCTGCGCTCCTTTAGGAACGACTTTTCACTGTTTCGAATAATTTGCACTGTGTCCGTTATAAAAAATTTTGACAATACAACGGTCCTTCATGCCACCATAAATTCGTATGCTTCGACGACTCAAGCCTATGGAGAAGACATATTTTTGTTATGGTAATTCGGTAAACTGTTAGCAGGATTTGAAAAACAATAAAAAACATTTAAACTCCCCATAATTGTTCTTTACTGCGAAGAAAATAAAATTGAATGTGAAAGCATAAAAAACTGCTGTGGAATAGGATATTTTGTCAGTAAATGTGCTTCGACTCTGGCACAGTGCTATTGACCGTGCGAGCTTCGGATTCTTCTCTGAAGTCCCTCTGGGGGTGAGAGTGCTGGCTCCCTTCTGGCTGCGAAGCTCGTTGTATTGGTGGTGGCGGTGGAAGCTGTTGCCAGGAAGCTTGGGGTTGTCTTGCCGAAGCAACAGAGGCTGCAGGGTGATTGCCTACATATTCTAGAATGTAAGGCGAATGGTACGAAGCAGTATGCATGACCTGCTTCGGCTGATTCTGTTGTGCAGCAGCTTCTGCTAGCTCCTTTTGCTTCTGGATGGTAATGTGACACATCCTGGTGGTGTGGCCCTTACCTTCACCATAGAATAGGCAGTATATTTTTCTTGGTTGATCCCCAAATCTTCCCCCGAAGCCCCTGGCGCCTCTGCCCCTTGGCGCTGGCGGCCGGAAGGAGCTTTGCTGTTGCCCCGAAGCTTGCGAGGAGCACTGTGGCCTTTGCTGTTGACTCGCTTTGTCGTCATTTTGAGTAGAATTGTGAATTGACCTGACGTGCCTTGGATAAAATCTTCCTCCGAAGCCCCTAGTCATTTCAGAGAACCTGAGGGCTTCCTCCCTTCTTTGGCGAAAATCATTGTCAGCTCGAATGTACTCGTCCATCTTCTGGAGCAGCTTCTCCAGAGTTTGAGGAGGCTTCCTGGCAAAGTACTAAGCTGCAGGTCCTGGCCGAAGCCCCTTGATCATGGCCTCAATGACAATTTCATTGGGCACTGTTGGTGCCTGCGCCCTCAGACGTAGGAACCTTCGGACATATGCCTGAAGATATTCTTCGTGATCCTGGGTGCACTTGAATAAAGCTTGAGCAGTGACTGGCTTCGTCTGAAACCCTTGGAAGCTGGTTATCAGCATATCCTTCAACTTTTGCCATGAGGTGATTGTCCCTGGCCTAAGGGAAGAGTACCAAGTTTGTGCAACGCTTCTGACAGCCATGACGAAGGACTTTGCCATGACCGCCGTGTTGCCACCGTACGAAGATATAGTTGCCTCATAGCTCATCAAGAATTGTTTCGGGTCTGAATGACCGTCGTACATGGGGAGCTGAGGCGGCTTGTAAGACTATGGCCAAGGAACAGCCTGCAGTTCTATTGACAAGGGAGAAGCATCATCAAAAGCAAAATTTCCGTGATGGAAATCTTCATACCAGTCATCCTCGTTGTAGAAACCCTCTTGATGAAGCTCTCTGCGCGGGGGCCTTTGATTCTGGTCATCTTGAGCGAGATGTCGAAGCTCTTCAGAGGCTTCGTCAATCTGCTTTTGAAGATCAGCTAGACGAGCCATCTTCTCCTTCTTCCGTTGAACCTGTTGATGGAGCATCTCCATTTTTTGTATTTCTTGGTCCAAGTCGTCTTTCGGAGGCGTTGGGCTGATGGCCTTCCTCTTCTGGCTTCAGGCCTCCCTAAGAGAGACGACATCCTGATTGGGGTCCAGCGGCTGCAGAGTGGCAGCCCCTGTCGTTGAAGCTTTTTTCGGCGGCATGACGAAGATGACGTTTGCCGAAGGTTTTCAAAACCCAAAAAGTGGAAGTGAGTTGACCGGAGGTGGGCGCCAATGTTGGGGGCTTGTTCTCAAATGCTATGAATTAAGAACAAGACAACATGAAAGTGTTAAATATCGAGCTCCTTCGTCCTTAGAAACAGTATATCCCTTCGGATATAATGAATCTCGGACGAAGGTTACGAAGGAAAAGACCTTCGTTAGGTTAATAAATGATTAAACAGAGTAATTATATATCTAATGTGCAAGTAATAATATCAGCATTATCATAGATATATTTCCATTATAAAAACGAATTACAAATGTACCTTCCGATTGATGCAAAGTAAAGGTACAAACGTGATGCGAAAAAGTGTATGCCAAGTCAGCGTGAACAGTACGGGAGTACTGTTCACCTATTTATAGGCACGGGACGCAGCCCGTGTAAAATTACATTGATGCCCTTTACATTTATCAATAACTACATTAATTCTTCGGGGTCCAATTTGACTTTTCATCTTTAAGTCGGTTCCTCTTTTCTGTTATTGTGCCGAAACCTTTCTGCACATAGCTTTGTGATCGTCTTATCCTTCGTCATGATCGTTTTTCATTCCAGTCACGCTTCGTCTTAACCATGCTCTTGTATATTCGCGACCTGACTCCGAAGGTGCCTGTTCACATATTCACTTGGAAAACATTATCAAACTATACTTTTGAGGACCTTCGGGAGCCGAAGGCCCCCAACAATCTGCTTGGTGCGCCGTCCAGAGAACAGTCTCCGGGGTGCGGAGATCTGCTTAGAGCACTATTCTATCTCTGAGTGGGACTCAACTGAGGCGGCCATGCAAGATGTCGCACGGCGTGCGCTTTCGCACTACTGCTTAGTGCTTGGCGGGGTAGCTGATGGTCTCAACCTAAAGTACTACCCCCACCGTCCATCTGGCAGCACAGGAGGCGTGATTGTCTCACCTGTTGGTGAGGACAATCCTAGGTTGAGCAGCACAGTCAACCTAGCCGCCGTGCTAAACACGGAGCTGGACCATGCATTAGACGAGCTGAGTAGGGCTCGTGCTGAGATCGCCCAGCTGCGGGCTGAGCGCGCGGAGCATCGTCACCTAGAGGATGGCTCCCCCGCTCCCGTCGGGACTCAGCACCCGTACCGCTCACCTCAGCGTGGACACCAGTCTTACGACAACCCCGACTGCAGGACCAAGATAAATTTAGAACCATAGATCGTCAGTGTTGGATCCTGTAATAAAATGCTTAATATAGAAGTTTAGTCTTAGTCTCAGTCATAGTCTTAGTCTTAGTCTTGCTCTTGGTTAGTCTTAGTTACACAGGGTAGTTTGCTTATCCTGTGCTTTTATGCTTGTTATGATGAACAATGTTGGAGTTGGATCTTTGTAATGACTATCACCAGAGTGTGGGTATCCCCTGCATTTTGGTTTACCTGTTATATATTAATGAAATTAGCTGTCTAGTTGGGAAGCCTTTTACTCCACTTTCCTCTTTATCTGAGAAGTTGTGTTGGTCTGTGTTGGAGATCAGTGAAGATGTTCATCTGTTCAGTGTTGTTGAAGGATTCTATACTCTTTTCTTATGCTGCAAGTTGCAAGATCAGTTCTGATATGTGTGGTTGCATTCTGCAGATGTCAGAAAACAGGCGCAGAGGAGGAAGGCGTGCTCAGCAGGAGCGTGCAGCACCATAGGATGAGGCACCCTAGCAACAACAATTGCCACCCTCGCCCCCGATGACCATCAAGCAGATGTTCCTCATGCAAACTCAAGCAGTTCAGGCCATCGGTCAGACTCTGGCCGCCATTCAGCAGCAGCAGCAGCCACCACCTCAGCCTCAGATGCCTTAGATGCCCAGAGACAAGCATGCTGAATTCATGAGAGGTCATCCCACGGTGTTTGCTCACTCTTCTGACCCCATGGATGCTGAAGACTGGCTGCATACTATGGAGTGGGAATTGCACACCGCTTAGTGTGATGGCAGGGAGAAAGTTCTGTATGGTCCCCGTCTGTCGAGAGGAGCAACCTAGTCTTGGTGGGAGTCCTATCTTGCCACCCATGCCAACCCCGACGCCATCACCTAGGAAGAATTCAAAGATAGCTTCCATCAGTACCATGTTTCTGCAGGTCTGATGATAGTGAAGAAGGAGGAGTTCCTGGCACTCAAGCAAGGGTCAATGTCTGTTAGTGAGTATTGAGACAGGTTTCTGCAGTTGTCTAGTTATGATCCTGAAGATGTCAACACCGACGCCAAGAGGCAGTATCGTTTCCTGAGAGGCTTGGTCGACCCTCTACATTATCAGCTGATGAATCATACCTTCCCCACTTTCCAGCACCTGATTGACAGAGCAATCATGACAGAGAGGAAGCGTAAAGAAATGTAGGATCGCAAGCGTAAGATCAGTGGACCTCAGCCTAGAAGCAGCAATCGCCCTCATTTCTCAGGCAATCCACCTCAGCAGTTCAGGCAGAACCAGCGTCTACCTCAGCAACAGCAGTTTCAAAGGTAGTATCCTCAGCACCAGCAGCAGAATCGTCAGCATAATCAGTCAGGAGGAGGTCAGTTTCAGAGGCAGAATCGGCAGGCACCTTGTCTCCCTGTCCCAGCAAACTAGCAGAACAGTCAAGCAACACCAGTTCAGGGTGGAAACAGAGCATGTTTCCATTGTGGAGAGCAAGGCCATTGGGTGATGCAGTGTCCGAAGAAGGCAGCCCAGCAGCAGTCAGGCCCTGGCGCCCCAGCAAAGCAGAATATGCCCTAGCCTGGAGCAGGCAACCGCTCTCAGCCACGCTACAATCATGGGAGACTGAACCACTTGGAGGCTGAAGTAGTTCAGGAAACCCCCCGTCATGATAGTAGGTATGTTCCCAGTTGACTCCCATATTGCAGAAGTGTTATTTGATACTGGAGCAACACATTCATTTATTACTGCATCATGGGTAGAAGCACATAATCTCCCAGTAATTACCATGTCAACACCCATTCAAATTGACTCAGCCGGTGGTAGAATTCGAACCAATAGCATTTGCTTGAATGTAAGTGTGGAAATAAGGGGGATAGCGTTTCCCGCTAACCTCATAGTAATGGGTACTCAGGGAATAGATGTCATCCTAGGGATGAATTGGCTAGATAAGTATCAGGCAGTTGTCAGTTGTGATAAGAGGACAATCAAGCTGGTGTCCCCACTAGGAGAGGAAGTGGTGACTGAGTTAGTCCCGCCTGAGCCAAAGAAAGGAAGTTGTTATCAGATGGCTATTGATAGCAATGAAGTAGGTCCACTTGAGATTATCAAGGTTGTGTCCGAGTTCCCAGATGTGTTCCCAAAGGACCTACCAGGTATGCCACCTGAGCGAAAAGTGGAGTTTGCCATAGAGCTTCTTCCTGGCACCGCCCCCATCTTTAAGACAGCTTACAGAGTATCTGGACCAGAGTTGGTCGAGCTTAAGAAGCAGAACGACGAGCTGTCAGAGAAAGGTTACATCCGGCCAAGCACCTCGCCTTGGGCCGCCCCTGTCCTATTTGTGGAGAAGAAAGATGGCACTAGAAGGATATGTATCGACTATTGAGCTCTGAATGAGGTCACAATCAAGAACAAGTACCCCTTGCCTAGAATAGAGGATCTGTTCGACCAATTGAGAGGAGCCAGTGTGTTTTCAAAGATAGATCTGAGGTCAGGTTACCACCAGCTCAGGATTTGACCTTTAGACATTCTGAAGACAGCATTCATTACCAAGTATGGGTTGTATGAGTTCGCTATGATGTCTTTTGGCCTAACAAATGCGCCAGCCTTCTTCATGAATCTGATGAATAGCGTATTCATGGATTATCTTGACAAGTTTGTGGTGGTATTTATTGATGATATTCTGATATTGTCGGCGTTTCGACCCCGGGGGGTCCCTGGACCGACGAGTAAATTGTCGCTGCGTGTCCTAGCCCAGATGGGTCGGCGCGAGATGGAGACACAAGGGGGGAAAACAGTAAGGGGAAACCCGCGGCCTCGTGTTGTCCTGCGCCCAGGGCGGATGCGCTTGCAGTAGGGGGTTACAAGCGTTCGCGAGGGAGAGAGAGACAGGGGGCGTTAGGCTGCCCGTTCTCCCGTGCGGCCACCTCCTACTGCAAGCGCATCCGCCCTAGGCGCAGGACAACACGAGGCCGCAGGTTTCCCCTTACTGTTTTCCCCCTTGTGTCTCCGTCTCGCGCCGACCCATCTAGGCTGGGACACGCAGCAACAATTTACTCATCGGTCCAGGGACCCCCCAGGGTCGAAACGCCGACAGTTGGCATGCTAGGTAGGGGCCTGCTGCGTGTTGACGAACAGCTTCCCGTCAAGCTCCAGATGGGGAGTCTCCAGCAACCTCTCCAACCCAGGACGAAGCTCCGTTTCGGGAGTCTCGAGTTCATGTCCCTCGACGACAGCTATGACATGATACTCCTTCCTCCGTTGCGCGACAATGACAATGGCGGCCGTCAGCCCGCCCACAGGCAGCGGAATCGACGACGTCTTCCCCGCGTGGTGGAAGAACAGCGTCCGAGGCTGTCCCGTCACCTTCCCCGTCGACGGGGAAGGAGGCCGGGCAATCATGGCCAAGCAGGAGGCGGCGCCTCGTCGGCTATCGAGCGAGTCGACGACGCCGGCGCCCCAGCGGGGGACACGTCAGGCGTTGACCTCGCGTTTGAGACGAAGACGAGCGTCGTTTCCCCGCAACACGCCAACCCCAAGTATACGACGGGCGACGCCAGCACGCTCGCGAAGGACTTGCTGGGCGTTAGCCTTGTACCTGAGATAACGGTGCAGTCCGTCCCCGACGCGACTTTGTCACCGTCCGTCGATCAAGAGGTACCGTCCGTTTCCCATCCTGTGCCTTTTAGATTCAGCTTCGACCCACCAAGCGACCTCGCTTCGGTGGACGCTTTCATAAAGGCATATCCAAACCTCCCGGGGTACCATATGTGGTCAACCTGGGACAGATTGACGACCGTCTCGACCTACGGGCCCCCAGGTTTCGAGGAAGACGACGAGCTCGACTCTGGTTGGGATTTTTCCGGGCTCAGTAACTCTAGTGCCATGCGGGACTTCATGACTGCATGTGACTACTGCCTCTCCGATTGCTCCGATGATAGCCACAGCCTCGGCGACAAGGACTGTGGCCCAAGTCACGAATGTTTCCACGTCGATCTAGAGGGTCTCGACGAAGGCAACCACCTTGGTATGCCAGAGGATGGTGATTCCTCTAGGCCTGCGCCTCGCGTTGACATCCTTCGGGAGCTAGCCGTGGTCCTAGTCCCTGCGGGGGGTCAGGACACACAGCTCGAGCGAATCTGCGAGATGCAGGCCAGGCTCGACGAGGAAGCAGGACAACTTATGCAGCTCCGGCAAAACATCGGGCAGGAGCGGGAAGGCCGAGCACCGGCCGGAGAAGTGTGTCATCTGGCCCAGGACATCCAGCGCCGCATCGCCGACGATGCCAGGACAAGGCTGCCCCCGGCTTCCAGTGGGGTCGGCCAGAACCTGGCTGCAGCAGCAATGCTACTCCGCGCGATGCCGGAACCATCCACCACCGAGGGGCGGCGTATCTAGGGAGAACTCAAGAATCTCCTGGAGGATGCCGCGGTCTGATGGGCCGAAAGCTCTACCTCCCGAAGGCAGAGATACCCACTGGAGCATCACGCCATGACTTCCCGATTCATGCGGGAGGCCTCGGTCCACACCGGGCGCACGCGGGACACAGCGCCTGTGGCCCCGGGCCGCCTCGGCAACGAGCACCATCGCCGCGACCGTCGAGCCCACCTCGACGAGAGGGTGCATCGAGGCTACCACCCCAAGCGTGGGGGACGCTACGATAGCGGGGAGGATCAGAGCCCTTCGCCCGAACCACCCGGTCCGCAAGCTTTCAGCCGGGCCATACGACGGGCGTCGTTCCCAACCCAGTTTCGGGCCCCGACTACCATCACCAAGTACTCGGGGGAGACGAGGCCTGAACTGTGGCTCGCGGACTACCGGCTGGCCTGCCAGCTGGGTGGAACGGACGATGACAACCTCATCATCTGCAACCTCCCCCTGTTCCTCTCCGACGCCGCCCGAGCCTGGCTGGAGCATCTGCCTCCTGCGCAGATCTCCAACTGGGACGACCTGGTCAAAGCCTTCGCCGGCAACTTCCAGGGCACATACGTGCACCCTGGGAACTCTTAGGATCTCCGAAGCTGCCGCCAGCAGCCGGGAGAATCCCTGCGGGACTACATCCGGCGATTTTCGAAGCAGCGCACCTAGCTGCCCAATATCACCGACTCCGATGTCATCGGCGCGTTCCTCGCCAGCACCACTTGCCGCGACCTGGTGAGCAAGCTGGGTCGCAAGACTCCCACCAGGGCAAGCGAGTTGATGGACATCGCCACCAAGTTCGCCTCTGGCCAGGAGGCGGTCGAGGCCATCTTCCAGAAGGACAAGCAGCCTCAGGGGCGCCAGCCGGATGACGCCCCCAAAGCATCCGCTCAGCACGGCACGAGGAAGAAGGGCAAGAAGAAGTCGCAAGCGAAACGCGACGCCGCCGACACAGACCTTGTCGCCGTTGCTGAGCATAAGAACCCTCGGAAACCTCCCAGAGGCGCCAACTTGTTCGACAAGATGCTCAAGGAGTCGTGCCCCTATCATCAGGGTCCCGTCAAGCACACCCTTGAGGAGTGCGTCATGCTTCGGCGCTACTTCCACAAGACCGAGCCACCGGCGAAAGGTGGCAGGGCCCCCGACAACGATAAGAGGGAAGCTCACAAGGCAGAGGAGTTCCCCGAGGTCCATGACTGCTTCATGATCTACGGTGGGCGGGTGGCGAACGACTCCGCTCAGCACCACAAGCAAGAGCGCCGGGAGGTCTGCTCGGTAAAGGTGGTGGCACCAGTCTATCTAGACTGGTCCGACAAGCCCATCACCTTCGACCAAGACGACCACCCCGACCGCGTGCCGAGCCCGGGGAATTACCCGCTCGTTGTTGATGCCGTCATCGGCAACGTCAGGCTTACCAAGGTCCTCATGGACAGAGGCAGCAGCCTCAACATCATCTACGCCGACACCCTCGGGCTCCTGCAGATCGATCTGTCCTCGATCCGGGCCGGCGCGGCGCCCTTTCACGGGATCATTCCTGGGAAGCGCGTCCAGCCCCTTGGACAACTTGATCTACCCGTCTGCTTCGGGACTCCCTCCAACTTCCGAAAGGAAACCCTCACGTTTGAGGTGGTCGGGTTCCGAGGAACCTACCATGCAGTGCTGGGGAGACCATGTTACGCCAAGTTCATGGCCGTCCCCAACTACACCTACCTCAAGCTCAAGATGTCGGGCCCCAATGGGGTCATCACCATCGGCCCCACGTACCGACACGCGTACGAATGCGACATGGAGTGCGTGGAGTACGCCGAGGCCCTCACCGAATCTGAGGCCCTCATCGCCGACATGGAGAGCCTCCCCAAGGAGATTCCAGATGCAAAGCGCCACGCCGGCAACTTCGAACCAGCAGAGGCGGTTAAGTCCGTCCCTCTTAACCCCAGCAACGACGCCTCCAAGCAGATCCGGATCGGCTCCGAGCACGACCCCAAATAAGAAGCAGCGCTCATCGACTTTCTCCACGCGAACGCTGAGGTTTTTTGCGTGGAGTCCCTCGGACATGCCTGGCATACCGAGGGAAATCGCCGAGCACTCATTGGATATTCGAGCTGGTGCCCGACCCGTGAAGCAGCCTCTACACCGATTTGACGAAGAAAAGCGCAGAGCCATAGGCGAGGAGATCCACAAGCTGATGGCTGCAGGGTTCATCAAAGAGGTATTCCATCCCGAATGGCAAGCCAACCCTGTGCTTGTGAAAAAGAAAGGTGGGAAATGGCGGATGTGTGTAGACTACACTGGTCTAAACAAAGCATGTCCGAAGGTTCCCTACCCTCTGCCTCGTATCGATCAAATCGTGGATTCCACTACTGGGTGCGAAAACCCTGTCGTTCCTCGATGCCTACTCAAGGTATCACCAAATCAGGATGAAAGAGTCCAACCAGCTCGCGACTTCTTTCATCACACCTTTTGGCATGTACTGCTACGTTACTATGCCATTCGGTTTGAGGAACGCAGATGCGACATACCAAAGGTGCATGAACCACGTGTTTGGTGAGCACATTGGTCGAACGATCGAGGCCTACGTCGATGACATCGTAGTCAAGACGAGGAAAGCCTCCGACCTCTTCTCTGACCTTGAAACGACATTCAAGTGTCTCAAAGTGAAAGGTGTAAAACTCAATCCCGAGAAGTGTGTCTTCGGAGTCCCCCGAGGCATGCTCCTGGGGTTCATCGTTTCCGAGCGGGGCATCAAGGACAACCCGGAGAAAATCGCGGCCATCATCAACATGGGGCCTATCAAGGACTTGAAAGGAGTACAGAGGGTCATGGGATGCCTTGTGGCTCTAAGCTGCTTCATCTCACGCCTCGGCGAAAGAGGCCTGCCCCTGTATCGCCTCTTAAGGAAGACCAAGCGCTTTACTTGGACCCCCGAGGCCGAGGAAGTCCTCGGGAACTTGAAGGCGCTCCTTACAAGCGCGCCCATCCTGGTGCCCCCCGCTGCAGGAGAAGCCCTCTTGATCTACGTCGCCGCTACCACTCAGGTGGTCAGCGCCGCGATCGTGGTCGAGAGACGAGAAGAAGGGCACGCACTGCCCGTCCAGAGGCCGGTTTACTTCATCAGTGAGGTACTGTCCGAGACCAAGATCCGCTACCCGCAAATTCAGAAGCTGTTGTACGCGGTGATTCTGACACGACGAAAGTTGCGACACTACTTCGAGTCCCATTCGGTGACTGTGGTGTCATCCTTCCCCCTGGGGGAGATCATTCAGTGCCGAGAGGCCTCGGGTAGGGTTGCAAAGTGGGCAGTGGAGATCATGGGCGAGACAATCTCATTCGCCCCTCGGAAGGCCATCAAGTCCCAAGTCTTGGCGGACTTTGTGGCTGAATGGGTCGACATCCAGCTTCCAACAGCTCCGATCCTACCGGAACTCTGGACTATGTTTTTCGACGGGTCGCTGATGAAAACAGGAGCGAGCGCGGGCCTGCTCTTCATCTCACCCCTCGGGAAGCACCTCCGCTACGTGTTGCGCCTCCATTTCCCGGCGTCCAACAACATGGCCGAGTATGAGGCTCTAGTTAACGGGTTGTGCATCGCCATCGAGCTAGGGGTCCGACGCCTCGATGCTCGCGGTGACTCACAGCTTGTCATCGACCAAGTCATGAAGAACTCCCACTGCCGCGACCCGAAGATGGAAGCCTACTGCGACGAGGTTCGGCGCCTAGAGGACAAGTTCTACGGGCTCGAGCTCAACCACGTCGCTCGACGATACAACGAGACTGCGGATGAGATGGCTAAGATAGCCTCGGGGCGAACAACGGTTCCTCCGGACGTCTTCTCCCGAGACCTACATCAACCCTCCGTCAAGACCAACGACACGCCCGAGCCCGAGAACGTCTTGGCCTTGCCCGAGGCGCCCTCGGCTCAGCCCAAGGCACCCTCGGCCCCTGAGGGTGAGGCACTGCGCGTCAAGGGAGAGCGGAATGGGGTCCCGCCTGATCGAGACTGGCAGACCCCGTACCTGCAATATCTCCACCGAGGAGAGCTGCCCCTCGACCGAGCCGAAGCTCGGCGACTGGTGCGGCGCGCCAAGTCATTCGTCTTGCTGGGTGACGGGAAGGAGCTCTACCACCGCAGCCCCTCCGGCATCCTCCAGCGATGCATATCCATCGCCGAAGGCCAGGAGCTCTTACAAGAAAAACACTCGGGGGCTTGCGGTCATCACGTAGCGCCTCGAGCCCTTGTTGGAAACGCTTTTCGACAAGGTTTCTACTGGCCGACCGTGGTGGCCGACGCCACTAGGATTGTACGCACCTGCCAAGGGTGTCAATTCTACGCAAAGCAGACCCGCCTGCCCGCTCAAGCTCTACAAACAATACCCATCACCTGGTCGTTTGTTGTGTGGGGTCTGGACCTCGTCTGTCCCTTGCAGAAGGCACCCGGGGGCTTCACGCACCTGCTGGTCGCCATCGACAAATTCTCCAAGTGGATCGAGGTCCGACCCCTAAACAGCGTCAGGTCCGAACAGGCGGTGGCGTTCTTCACCTACATCATCCATCGCTTCGGGGTCCCAAACTCCATCATCACCGACAACGGCACCCAGTTCACTGGCAGAAAATTCCTGGACTTCTGTGAGGACCACCACATCCGGGTGGACTGGGCCGCCGTAGCTCACCCCATGACGAATGGGCAGGTAGAGCGTGCCAACGGCATGATTCTACAGGGGCTCAAGCCGAGGATCTACAATGACCTCAACAAGTTCGGCAGGCGGTGGATGAAGGAACTCCCCTCGGTGGTCTGGAGTCTGAGGACGACGCCAAGCCGAGCCACGGGCTTCACGCCGTTTTTTCTAGTCTATGGGGCCAAGGCTATCTTGCCCACAGACTTAGAACATGGCTCCTCGAGGACGAGGGCATACGACGCCCGAAGCAACCAGACAAACCGAGAAGACTCACTTGACCAGCTGGAAGAGGCTCGGGACATGGCCTTACTACACTCGACGCGGTATCAGCAGTCCCTGCGACGCTACCACGCCCGAGGGGTTCGGTCCCGAGACCTCCAGGTTGGCGACCTAGTGCTTCGGCTATGACAAGACGCCCGAGGGCGCCACAAGCTCACGCCTCCCTGGGAAGGGCCGTTCATCATCGCCAAGATTCTGAAGCCCGGAACATACAAGCTGGCCAACAGTCAAGGCGAGGTCTACAACAACGCTTGGAACATCCGACAGTTACATCGCTTCTACCCTTAAGATGTTTTCAAGTTGTTCATGTACCTCATTTACATACACAAGCAAAGTCTAACCTTCAAGGAAGGGTCAGCCTTGCCTTGGCAAAGCCTGACCCTCCCTCGAGGGCTAGAAGGGGGGAACCCCCTCTGCGTCAAAATTTTCCTCGGAAAAGGTCTTTCTGCCAGAACATCTTTCGTGCTTTTCGGCTACTTCGATAGTGGAGTCCTGAAAACGATGGAGTACACGTAAGTAGGCAAGGCTGACCGAGCCGAGGGACTCCTACGCCTCTGGGATACGGATACCTCACTCATCACTTTCTGCGATAAGTAACTCACGCTCGGATAAGGGATTCCGCTAACCGAACAAGTCTTAACGCTCGAAAACTTTTTCTGTCGAAACGATTTTTCGTGCCATCTCGACTATATCGATAACAGAATCCTACGGACGAGTAAGAGTACACGTAAGCAGGCAAGGCCGACCGAGCCGAGGGACTCCTACGCCTCCGGGATACGGATACCTCACTCATCACCTTCTGTGATAAGTAACTCATGCTCGGATAAACGATTCTGTTACCGACGAACAAGTCCTGATACTCGAAACAAGGGGAAAAGAAACGCAGCTTTACAACACGACGACGGTATGTTTTGGCCTCGGCGGCCGCAAAAAACATACGCACGCTACAGACAAACTGTTCCTGCAGGTTCAGGCATCATCAGGGGGAGCAGCAGCGCCCTCGGCATCGACTCCACCCTCGGCGGAATCCGACCTGGCCTTGAACAGCGACATGGTCGAAGGATCTCCACCTCGAAGGAAGATGTCAGCACCGCGCCTGGGCCATCGCCGCCAAGGTCTCCTCCAGGAACCCGGCCCAAGCAGACGGCCGGACCGGCCGCTCCGTAGCCTCAGCCAGCTGTCCCCCGAGGACACCAGCCCGGCTCACGGCCTCGGCAGCCCGACTCCAGGGTTGGTCCCGTCAGCGAACAACCTGGCCAGGTCCCAGCCGCCATTGCGACGCCTCGTCGGCCTGGGAAGTCCCCTACTCCTGGGCTGACGAAGTTTCTTCTCCAGCCAACTCCGCCTCTGTCCATGCTGACACCGCTGCCTCCGGCTTCGGCTCATCGTAGAGCAGCCGAGGTTTCCTTCACTAAGCAAGAGGAGCCTCGAGCGGCAAGGCCGACCGAGCCGAGGGACTCCTACGCCTCCGGGATACGGATACCTCACTCGTCACCTTCCGCACAGGGCAACTCACGCTTGGTTAAGCGGTCTAGCTAGCCGACAGGCGAGTTCTGGTGCACAAAATGGAGAAGAAACATGGCTTTACGCCCAAATACACAAATGTTCAGGCCCCGACAGCCGCAATGAACATACGCTAGCACTCAAGGTGCCATTACAAATGGGACTCCGGTTCTGTTCCCGTGGGTATGAACAACCTCCATACCAGGAGGCCCGCAGGACGACAAACTCCAAGCGGCTCACCGCCGCCCGCTCTGACAGCAGCGGCAACGACCTCCGTCCCGGGCGGCAAGACAGCTGCAGCAACGGCTTCCGGGCAAACGCTGCGACGGAAAGGCTCTCGCCCACGAAGGACGAGAACCAGCCATTCAAGCCAGGGGGACGGAGGTCCAGGGGTACAGGCGGAGTTGGCGATCTCGTTGGCAGAGAAACCTTCTCTGGCTGCTGCCACCTCAACACCGCACCAGCGAGCGTCGGGTGCCCCAAAGCGCACCGGTAGGTCCTCGCTCCCGCCCTCGCCGAGGCCGCCCCAGAACATGAGCACCGCCCTCGCGGCGCACGACGTGCTGGGCAACCCTCTGGCGCGGCTGTCGGCGCGAGGAAGACCTGGACGTGGCCGGCCCGTACGTGGCGCGACCATCGCCCGGACAGAGGACGGAATGTTGCACCCTGGCTGGGCAGCAGCAGTTCGCCTTCCCCGGCATGGCTGAAGGAAGCCTCCATGGGGCTGGAGGATGCCTTTCTCCCCCAAACGCCGGGAGAAGAAAAGGGTTACCGACCCACGCGGAGGCAACCCCCCACTCGGTGCGCTCCTCCGCCTCAGCCTGGATGACGAAAATCCTTGAAGCTGAGGGCGGGGCGGAGGCCGCAGCCCGGCTCGCTTCTCTCCACCAAATTGCCCATTGGTGGGGGAAGGCGGCCGGGCTGCCTGACGAAAATCCTTGAAGCCGAGCGATGGCTGAAAGGTACCAACCTCCACAAGGTTGCGCTCCTTCCACAACAAGATGAAGACAATGCGGGTGCTCCCCATCCGGGGGCTCGAAAGGCGGAAGGATGCGACGCATGAGGAAAGTGCGAAGGCATGGCTACCACCCAGGAGGTCGATCCCTTTTTAAAGGTGACTCTCCCCACTTGCGTCCTCAAGCTGTCGCGAACTAAGTCTTCACCAACACGCTTCAAGGTCCTCCCCCTACGACACGGGGGCTGGGCCCCACGCGTCATGCGAGCTGCCCCAGGACAGAAGAAGCCAAACCGCCGCGTGCGCGGAGCGTGTAACCGCCCAGCGATTACAAGCATTCCTCCGTCTTCACCCAAACCAGCGGGTGAAAGGGCGAACCACCATGCAGGCAGCATGCAACTGCACCAAGGGGGCGCACCCTTTCGACTTCGATGCATCCAGCATGGAGGCCCAGGCTCACACGTCATGTAACCGGCGTGTCGGTTACTACATGCAAAAAACTACAGCGCCACTTGTGCCAGCGCCGCGCCTTCTCGACTACGGAACCGGTGCCGCGACTCGAGGCAACCCTGTGCACGGCCCAGCAGTACCAACCAGGCACGCCGGTCACGGGTCAGTCAGCCGCGGGAGAAGGCGCGACGGTCAACATGGCCAAAAGTGGGCCGGCAGTAATGGCGGTGGCAGGCGGGCGGAAGCAGAAGTCAAATCGTCTGCAGGCTCACGTCCCCTCCTGGAACAGCGAGAGAGCTCTCTCCCACGGCGTGAGGACGACGTGCCCGTGTTCCGTTCCTCGAACGGCTCGCACAACAGCTGCCCCGTGAATCACTCGTCCTGTCGCATTAACTCTGCGGCAGGACAGGCGACACCTTTGGCAGGCGAAGCGGGCGACGCTTCACCTCCGCCATAATGACCGCATCAAAAAAGGTGCACCACATCGTTCAATTTTGTATCCTTTTCCTCTTCCCCTTTCTCTCTCTTGCTACAGGGACCGGGAAAGGGGATACTCCAAAAGGGATCCTTCTCCGCGAAGGAAGCGGGCCCCGAGCCCCCTACTGATCAGAGGTTCGAAGGCTGGCCCCTCGGAAGGGTTCGACAGCCGCCTCAGAGCACTCGGGCTCCGCGCCCACTACTGGTCAGAGGTTCGAAGGCTGGCCCCTCGGAAGGGTTCGACAGCCGCCTCAGGCCACTCGGGCTCCGCGCCCACTACTAGTCAGAGGTTCGAAGGCTGGCCCCTCGAAAGGGTTCGACAGCCGCCTCAGGCCACTCGGGCTCCGTGCCCACTACTGATCAGGGGTTCGTAGGCTGGCCCCCCGACGGGTTCGACAGTCGCCCCAGAGCACACAGAGTGAGGGATGACTCTGGGTACGTTCGATACATAACCAAGGCTTGGGCTACGCTCCCGAGGTACCCTAGGACATTTCCGAGACCAGCAGGAACGATTCTGTAACAGAATCCCATCAGAGGGAGGCATCGAGCCCTCGGACCCTATCGAACGGGACCGGGTCCGGCAAATCACTTGCAGGTACTTTTGGAGTGCGCCTCTAGGCCACTAGCCGACCCTTATCGAACTGGGCACGGGCGTCCACTCGGATCACCCGTTAGCAACTTACTGGAGACACCATGTTCGGCGCCCACCGAGGGCAACATGGCGCTTTCCCCCTCCTCCTTGCGGAAAGGCGACGCAGGGGCGTATGAAAAAAGCCGAGTCTGCCCTTAACCGTCCTCTCGCCCTGTGTAGAGGCTCGGGGCTGCTCTCGCAAACCTGGCTCCGGCCAAACCGTTGACAGCGTCAACATACCAGCCCGAGAACTCGGAACCTGACTATGCACCCGGGCAATGACCAGTTCGCATGAGGGAACAACCAGACCGGCCAAGCCATCACGAAAGGCATTAAGACCTCGAAGGAGTCAAACCACTCCTCCGAGGCCTCAGGGGCTACACCCGGCGGGTGCGCTCGCGCGCACCCACCGGAACAAAATGCGACCGAGAAAGGCCGGTCCCCTTGCAAAAAAGTGCGACAAAGTGAAAGGGAAATGTGCCCTTGGGCCATTTCTAAGTATTTTGGTGATTTAGTGTCCAACACAAGTGCCTAAGTGTAAAAAGGTGGACAAAGTACAAATCAAGGATAAAGGTATGTTTCTCAGACTTAGTACATTGTTTTATGGACTAATGTATTGTGTCTAAGTGCTGGAAACAGAAAAAAACGAGTTGGAGAAGAGATGGCTAAGTTCAGCCAAAGTCTGCTCAGTCTGAGTTCACCGGACTGTCTGGTGTTGCACCAGACAGTGTCCGGTGGTGCACCGGACAGTGTCCGGTGCGCCAGACTGGCTCGAGCGAAGTGGCCGCTCTCGGGAATTCACGGGCAACGTACGGCTATAATTCACCGGACTGTCCGGTGTGCACCGGACTGTCCGGTGAGCCAACGGTCGGCCGCGCAATCTGCGCGGGACACGTGGCCAAGCCAACGGCTAGAAGGGGGCACCGGACTGTCCGGTGTGCACCGGACATGTCCGGTGCGCCAACGGCTCTCAGGCTGCCAACGGTCGACTGCGCCATTTTTGGAAGGAAATCAGGCACCGGACATTGTCCGGTGTGCACCGGACTGTCCGGTGCGCCAGTCGACAGAAGGCAAGATCAGCCTTCCTAGAATGCTCTCAACGGCTCCTAGCTGCCTTGGGGCTATAAAAGGGACCCCTAGGCGCATGAAGGAGCACATCAAGCATTCCTACAACATTCCTAAGCACCAAGACCTCGATTCCACGCATTTGTTTCGTTGTGATAGCATATAGAGCTCTAGTGGAGTTGTGAACTCATTGAGTTGTGTTGCGATCTCTTGTTGCGACTTGTGTGCGTGGTGACACTCTGATTTTTGTGTCTTGTGTGCGTTGCTAATCCCTCCCTTGCTCCGTGCTTCTTTGTGAACTTCAAGTGTAAGGGCGAGAGGCTCCAAGTTGTGGAGATTCCTCGCAAACGGGATTAAGAAAAGCAAGCAAAACACCGTGGTATTCAAGTGGGTCTTTGGACCGCTTGAGAGGGGTTGATTGCAACCCTCGTCCGTTGGGACGCCACAACGTGGAGTAGGCAAGCGTTGGTCTTGGCCGAACCACGGGATAACCACCGTGCCATCTCTGTGATTGATCTCTTGTGGTTATTGTGTTTTGACTCCTCTCTAGCCACTTGGCAATTATTGTGCTAACACTTAACCAAGTTTTTGTGGCTTAAGTTTTAAGTTTTACAGGATCACCTATTCACCCCCCCTCTAGGTGCTCTCAATTGGTATCGGAGCCGTTCTCTTCACAAAGGGACTAACCGCCCGAAGAGATGGATCCTAAGGGGAAGGGTATCGTGATCAACGATAAAGAGAAGGAATCTTTCATCAACGAGCCGAAGGATGACAAGCCTACCGACTCGGGCTCGGGCCATAGACGGAAAGATGCGAAGAAGAAGAAGACAAGGTGCATCAAGGAAATTGTCTACTACGACGACAGCGACGAGTCATCTTCTTCCCAAAAGGACGATGACCACAACGACTACGAGAGAAGGAAACCGGTTAATTCGAACTTTTCTTTTGACTACTCTCGTATTCCGCAAAGTACAAATACTCATTTGCTCTCCATTCCACTTGGCAAACCTCCTCACTTTGATGGAGAAGACTACGGATTTTGGAGCCACAAAATGCTAGTCACCTGTTCTCTCTCCATCCGAGCATATGGGAGATTGTGGAAAGTGGAGTGAAGTTCGATAGCTCGGATAGTCCTATTTTCATTAATGAACAAATTCATAGAAATGCACAAGCCACTACTGTGTTGTTAGCCTCCTTGTGCAGGGACGAGTACCATAAAGTGAGCGGCTTGGACAATGCCAAGCAGATCTGGGACACCCTCAAGATTTCTCATGAGGGGAACGACGTCACCTTGCTCACCAAGATGGAGTTGGTGGAGGGAGAGCTTGGGCGATTCGCGATGATAAGGGGCGAGGAGCCAACCCAAACATACAATCGGCTCAAGACCCTTATCAACAAAATAAGGAGCTACGGAAGCACGCGATGGACGGACCACGACGTCGTCCGCTTGATGCTAAGGTCCTTTACCGTTCTTGATCCTCATTTGGTGAATAATATTCGTGAGAATCCCAGGTACACCAAAATGTCGCCCGTAGAAGTCCTTGGAAAATTCGTAAGCGGGCGAATGATGATCAAGGAGGCAAGATACGTGGACGACGCATTGAATGGTCCAATCAACGAGCCTCAACCCCTTGCTCTCAAGGCAACAAGAAGCAAGGAGGCGCTACCTAGCAAGGTGGCACAAATTGAGGCGGCCGGACTTAATGATGAAGAGATGGCCCTCATCATCAAAAGATTCAAGACGGCGCTAAAGGGTCGCAAGGGGCAGCCAAGCAAGACCAAGACAAAGGGGAAGCGCTCATGCTTCAAATGTGGTAAGCTTGGTCATTTTATTGCTAACTGTCCCGACAATGATAGTGATCAGGATCAAGGGAACAAGAGGGAGAGGAAGAAGAACTATAAGAAGGCAAAGGGCGAGGCACATCTTGGCAAGGAGTGGGATTTGGATTGCTCCTCGTCCGACTCCGACAATGAAGGACTCGCCGCCACCGCCTTCAACAAGTCATCCCTCTTCTCCAACGAGCGTCACACATGCCTTATGGCAAGGGAGAAGAAGGTATGTACTCGAAACTCTACTTATGCTTCTTCAAGTGAGGACGAATCTAGTGATGAGGATGAAATAGATTATTCATGTTTATTTAAGGGCCTAGATAGAACCAAGGTAGATAAAATTAATGAATTGATTGATGCCTTGAATGATAAGAATAGGCTTTTAGAAAAACAAGAGGACTTGTTGTATGAAGAACATGACAAATTTGTAGAAGCACAAAAATCTCATGCCTTAGAAGTTAAGAGAAATGAAATGCTTTCTTGTGAATTATCTTCTTGCCATGAGACGATTTCTAGCTTAAGGAGCATTAATGATGATTTGAATGCTAAGTTAGAAATAGCTAGTAAATCAACAACTTGTGTAGAAAATGTTGTTATTTGCAATAGATGTAAAGATTTTGATATTAATGCTTGTAGTGAACACATAGCTTCTATTGCAAAGTTAAATGATGAAATGACTAGTCTTAATGCCCAACTTAAGGCTAGCAAAAGTGATTTTGATAAACTAAAATTTACTAGGGATGCCTACACGGTTGGTAGACACCCCTCAATCAAGGATGGGCTTGGCTTCAAGAGGGAAGCCAAGAACTTAACAAGCCATAAGGCTCCCATCTCCGCCAAGGAGAAAGGGAAGGCCCCTATGGCAAGTAGTACTAAAAAGAACCATGCTTTTATATACAATGATAGAAGACAGTCTCATAGGAGTTGTAATGCTCTTGATTCACATGCCTATGATTCTTATTCTATGTTTGCTTCCAGTTCTTCCTATATGCATGGTAGAGATATGCCTAGGAAAAATATTCATCATGTGCCTAGAAAGAATATTGTTCATGTTCCTAGGAGAGTTATGAATGGACCCTCTACAATTTATCATGCTTTAAATGCTTCCTTTGCTATTTGTAGAAAGGATAGGAAGATAGTTGCTAAGAAATTAGGGGCAAAATGCAAGGGTGATAAAACTTGCATTTGGGTCCCTAAGACAATTGTGACTAACCTTGTAGGACCCAACAAGAGTTGGGTACCTAAGACCCAAGCCTAAATTTGCCTTGCAGGTTTATGCATCCGGGGGTTCAAGCTGGATTATCGACAGCGGATGCACGGACCATATGACGGGGGAAAAGAAGATGTTCACCTCCTACGTCAAGAATAAGGATCCCCAAGATTCAATCATATTCGGTGATGGGAACCAAGGCAAGGTGAAAGGTTTAGGCAAGATTGCAATATCAAATGAGCACTCTATCTCTAATGTGTTTTTAGTTGAGTCTCTTGGATATAATTTACTATCTGTCAGTCAATTATGTAATCTGGGATATAATTGTCTATTTACAAATGTAGATGTGTCTGTCTTTAGAAGATGTGATGGTTCACTAGCTTTTAAGGGTGTACTAGACGGCAAACTTTATTTAGTTGATTTTGCAAAAGAGGAGGCCGGTCTAGATGCATGCTTAATTGCTAAGACTAGCATGGGCTGGCTGTGGCATCGCCGCTTAGCACATGTGGGGATGAAGAACCTTCACAAGCTTCTAAAGGGAGAACATGTGATAGGTTTGACTAACGTGCAATTCGAAAAAGATAGACCTTGTGCAGCTTGTCAAGCAGGTAAACAAGTGGGAGGAGCACATCACAGCAAGAATGTGATGACCACTTCAAGACCTCTGGAGCTGCTGCATATGGACCTCTTCGGACCCGTCGCCTATCTGAGCATAGGAGGAAGTAAGTATGGTCTAGTTATTGTTGATGACTTTTCCCGCTTCACTTGGGTGTTCTTTTTGCAGGATAAGTCTGAAACCCAAGGGACCCTCAAGCGCTTCCTAAGGAGAGCTCAAAATGAGTTTGAGCTCAAGGTGAAGAAGATAAGAAGCGACAACGGGTCCGAATTCAAGAATCTTCAAGTGGAGGAGTTCCTTGAGGAGGAGGGGATCAAGCACGAGTTCTCTGCTCCCTACACACCTCAGCAAAATGGTGTGGTAGAGAGGAAGAACAGGACGCTCATTGATATGGCGAGGACTATGCTTGGAGAGTTCAAGACCCTCGAGCGTTTTTGGTCGGAAGCCGTGAACACGGCTTGCCACGCCATCAACAGGGTCTACCTTCACCGCCTCCTCAAAAAGACTTCATATGAGCTGCTAACTGGTAACAAACCCAATGTGTCTTATTTTCATGTATTTGGGAGCAAGTGTTATATTCTTGTGAAGAAAGGTAGAACCTCTAAATTTGCTCCCAAAGCTGTAGAAGGGTTTTTATTAGGTTATGACTCAAATACAAAGGCGTATAGGGTCTTCAACAAATCATCGGGTTTGGTTGAAGTCTCTAGCGACGTTGTATTTGATGAGACTAATGGCTCTCCAAGAGAGCAAGTTGTTGATCTTGATGATGTAGATGAAGAAGACGTTCCAACAGCCGCGATACGCACCATGGCGATTGGAGATGTACGGCCTCAGGAACAATTGGAGCAAGATCAACCGGCTTCCTCAACTATGGTGCATCCCCCAACCCAAGATGACGAACAGGTACCACAAGTGGAGGCGCATGATCAAGGGGGAGCACAGGATGTTCAAGTTGAAGAGGAAGAAGCACCTCAGGCACCTCCAACCCAAGTTCGAGCGACGATTCAAAGGGATCATCCCGTCGACCAAATATTGGGTGATATTAGCAAGGGAGTAACTACTCGTTCAAGATTAGTTAATTTTTGTGAGCATTACTCTTTTGTCTCTTCTATTGAGCCTTTCAGGGTAGAAGAGGCCTTGCTAGATCCGGACTGGGTGTTGGCCATGCAGGAGGAACTCAACAATTTCAAGCGCAATGAAGTTTGGACACTGGTGCCTCATCCCAAGCAAAATGTTGTGGGAACCAAATGGGTGTTTCGCAACAAACAGGACGAGCACGGGGTGGTGACGAGGAACAAGGCTCGACTTGTGGCAAAAGGTTATGCCCAAGTCGCAGGTTTGGACTTTGAGGAGACGTTCGCTCCTGTGGCTAGGCTAGAATCAATTCGTATTTTGCTAGCATATGCCGCTCACCATTCTTTCAGGTTGTACCAAATGGATGTGAAGAGCGCTTTCCTCAACGGGCCGATCAAGGAGGAGGTGTACGTGGAGCAACCCCCTGGCTTCGAGGATGAACGGTACCCCGACCACGTGTGTAAGCTCTCTAAGGCGCTCTATGGACTTAAGCAAGCCCCAAGAGCATGGTATGAATGCCTTAGAGACTTTTTAATTGCTAATGCTTTCAAGGTTGGGAAAGTCGATCCAACTCTTTTCACTAAGACGTGCGATGGTGATCTTTTTGTGTGCCAAATTTATGTCGATGACATAATATTTGGTTCTACTAACCAAAAGTCTTGTGAAGAGTTTAGCAGGGTGATGACACAGAAATTCGAGATGTCGATGATGGGCGAGTTGAACTACTTCCTTGGGTTCCAAGTGAAGCAACTCAAGGACGGCACTTTCATCTCCCAAACGAAGTATACGCAAGACTTGCTAAAGCAGTTTGGGATGAAGGACGCCAAGCCCGCAAAGACGCCGATGGGAACTGACGGACACACCGACCTCAACAAAGGAGGTAAGTCCGTTGATCAAAAAGCATACCGGTCTATGATAGGGTCTTTACTTTATTTGTGTGCTAGTAGACCGGATATTATGCTTAGCGTATGCATGTGTGCTAGATTTCAATCCGATCCTAAGGAGTGTCACTTAGTGGCTGTGAAGCGGATTCTTCGATATTTAGTCGCTACGCCTTGCTTCGGGATCTGGTATCCAAAGGGGTCTAACTTTGACTTGATTGGATATTCAGATTCCGACTATGCTGGATGTAAGGTCGATAGGAAGAGTACATCAGGGACGTGCCAATTCTTAGGAAGGTCCCTGGTGTCGTGGAACTCTAAGAAACAAACTTCCGTTGCCCTATCCACCGCTGAGGCCGAGTATGTTGCCGCAGGACAGTGTTGCGCGCAACCACTTTGGATGAGGCAAACCCTCCGGGACTTTGGCTACAATCTGAGCAAAGTCCCACTCCTATGTGATAATGAGAGTGCTATCCGAATAGCGGAAAATCCTGTTGAGCACAGCCGCACAAAGCACATTGACATCCGGCATCACTTTTTGAGAGATCACCAGCAAAAGGGGGATATCGAAGTGTTTCATGTTAGCACCGAGAACCAGCTAGCCGATATCTTCACTAAGCCTTTAGATGAAAAGACCTTTTGCAGGCTGCGTAGTGAGCTAAATGTCCTAGATTCGCGGAACATGGATTGGTTTACAGCATACATGTATTTATGCCTTTGATCATGTTCCTTATGCATTTTGTTGCTTACTTGTGGTGCTCAAGTTGTACAAACACTCCCTGGACCTCACAAGTCCTTTTTGCAAGTGATGCACATATTTAGGGGGAGCTATGCTACAACTTGACCCTTTGAGACTAACCGTTTACTTGAGTTTGCTTGATTTAGTCTCAAAGGAGGTTTGAAAGGGAAAGGTGGACTTGGACCATGAAAGACTTCCACTGCACTCCGATGAGAGGGTAACTTATTCCAAGTTCATCTCATGTACTCTTATTACCTTTGTATTCTCATTTGAAGATTTTGGTGAGGCAATGGGGTTAAAGGGCCAAGATTAATCCCGTTTTGGTGCTTGATGCCAAAGGGGGAGAAAATAAAGGTCAAAGCGATAAATGGATCAACTACCACTTGAGAAATTTTGAAAATAGTAGATTAGAGCTTTTGGTTTGTCAAAACTCTTTTATTGTCTCTCTTGTCAAAAGTTGGCTTCTTATGGGGAGAAGTGTTGATTATGGGAAAAAAGGGAGTTTTTGAAATCTTAAATCAATTTCTCTTGGAATGACTCTCTTTATGTCTTAACATGTGTGTTTGACTTAGAGGTAGAAATTTAAAGTTGATTTGCAAAAACAAACCAAGTGGTGGCGAAGAGTGATCCATATATGTCAAATTTGAATCAAAACAATTTGAGTTCTTGTTTGAATTGATTTTGTATTTGTTCTACTTGCTTTATGATGTGTTGGCATAAATCACCAAAAAGGGGGAGATTGAAAGGGAAATGTACCCTTGGGCCATTTCTAAGTATTTTGGTGATTTAGTGTCCAACACAAGTGCCTAAGTGTAAAAAGGTGGACAAAGTACAAATCAAGGATAAAGGTATGTTTCTCAGACTTAGTACATTGTTTTATGGACTAATGTATTGTGTCTAAGTGCTGGAAACAGAAAAAAACGAGTTGGAGAAGAGATGGCTAAGTTCAGCCAAAGTCTGCTCAGTCTGGGTTCACCGGACTGTCCGGTGGTGCACCGGACAGTGTCCGGTGCGCCAGACTGGCTCGAGCGAAGTGGCCGCTCTCGGGAATTCACCGGCGACGTACGGCTATAATTCACCGGACTGTCCGGTGTGCACCGGACTGTCCGGTGAGCCAACGGTCGGCCGGGCCAACGGTCGGCCGCGCAATCTGCGCGGGACACGTGGCCGAGCCAATAGCTAGAAGGGGGCACCGGACTGTCCGGTGTGCACCGGACATGTCCGGTGCGCCAACGGCTCTCAGGCTGCCAACGGTCGACTGCACCATTTTTGGAAGGAAATCGGGCACCGGACATTGTCCGGTGTGCACCGGACTGTCCGGTGCGCCAGTCGACAGAAGGCAAGATCAGCCTTCCTAGAATGCTCTCAACGGCTCCTAGCTGCCTTGGGGCTATAAAAGGGACCCCTAGGCGCATGGAGGAGCACGCCAAGCATTCCTACAACATTCCTAAGCACCAAGACCTCGATTCCGCGCATTTGTTTCGTTGTGATAGCATATAGAGCTCTAGTGGAGTTGTGAACTCATTGAGTTGTGTTGCGATCTCTTGTTGTGACTTGTGTGCGTGGTGACACTCTGATTTTTGTGTCTTGTGTGTGTTGCTAATCCCTCCCTTGCTCCGTGCTTCTTTGTGAACTTCAAGTGTAAGGGCGAGAGGCTCCAAGTTGTGGAGATTCCTCGCAAACGGGATTAAGAAAAGCAAGCAAAACACCATGGTATTCAAGTGGGTCTTTGGACCGCTTGAGAGGGGTTGATTGCAACCCTCGTCCGTTGGGACGCCACAACGTGGAGTAGGCAAGCGTTGGTCTTGGCCGAACCACGGGATAACCACCGTGCCATCTCTGTGATTGATCTCTTATGGTTATTGTGTTTTGACTCCTCTCTAGCCACTTGGCAATTATTGTGCTAACACTTAACCAAGTTTTTGTGGCTTAAGTTTTAAGTTTTACAGGATCACCTATTCACCCCCCCCCCCTCTAGGTGCTCTCACAAAGCCTCCAAGCGAGTACCCACACTCCCTTCGAGGCTCAGGGGCTACTGTTGGGGACCGTAATTAGGGGTACCCCCAAGGCTCCTAAATCTCAGATGGTAACCCCCATCAGCACAAAGCTGCAAAGGCCTGATGGGCGCAATTCCGGTTAAGGCTCCGTCCACTCAAGGGACACGATCTCGCCTGGTCCGAGCCCAGCCTCAGGCAGGAACGGAAGACCAAGGCAGATTCACGCCTCGCCCGAGGGTCTCCTCAAGCAATGGGCGCACCTTCGACTCGCCCGAGGCCCAGCTCGGGTAGGCTTCATGGAGAAGCAACCTTGGCCAGATCGCCTCACCAGCCGACCGGATCGTAGGAGCATTCAATCCAAGGATCGCCTGACACCTTATCCTGACGCGCGCTTTCCAGTCGACAAGGCCAAAGTGACCGCAGTCACTTCGCCCCTCCACTGACTGACCTAACAGGAAAACAGCACCACCTGCGCTGCTCCGACTGCTGTGCCACCCGCGAGGGTGAGGCTGACAGCAACCAAGTCTAGCCTCGGGCGCCATAGGAATATCCGCCTCGCCCGACCCCAGGGCTTGGACTCGACCTCGCCTCGGACGATGATCTCTGCCTCGCCCGACCCCAGGGCTCGGACTCAACCTCGCCTCGGACGATGATCTCCGCCTCACCCGACCCTAGGGCTCGGACTCGACCTCGTCTCAGACGACGATCTCCGCCTCGCCCGACCCTCAGGCTCGGACTCAGCCTCTACTCCGGAAGGCGGTCTCCGCCTCGCCCGACCCTAGGGCTCGGACTCAGCCTTGACCTCGGAGGAGTCACCACCTCGCTCGGGCCGACCACGCCATAAGGGGAGGCCATCATTACCCTACCCCTAGCTAGCCCAGGCTATAGGGAACAAGACCGGCGTCCCATCTGGCTCACCCCGATAAAACAAGTAATGATGGCACCCCGCGTGCTCCAAGACAACGGTGGTTCTCAGCCCCCTACGGAAGCAAGGATACGTCAGCAAGGATCCGATAGCCCCAATAGCTGTGCTTCTACAGGGCTCAAGCGCTCCTCCGATGGCCACGACGCCACATGAACAGGGCTCCAACACCTCTCCGACAGCCACGTCGGCACGTACATAGGGCTCTAGCTCCTCTCTGCTAGACACGTTAGCACACTGCTACACCCCCTGTTGTACACCTAGACCCTCTCCTTATGTCTATAAAAGGAAGGTCCAGGGCTCTCATACGAAGGAGGGGGCCGCGCGGGAGAACGGGCAGCCTAACGCCCCCTGTCTCTCTCTCTCCCTCGCGAACGCTTGTAACCCCCTACTGCAAGCGCATCCGCCCTGGGCGCAGGACAACACGAGGCCGCGAGTTTCCCCTTACTGTTTCCCCCCCCCCCCTTGTGTCTCCGTCTCGCGCCGACCCATCTGGGTTGGGACACGCAGCGACAATTTACTCGTCGGTCCAGGGACCCCCCGGGGTCGAAACGCCGACAGATATATTCTCAAAATGAAGCAGAGCATGCGGATCATTTGAGGATGGTTTTGCAGAGATTGCAAGAGCACCAGCTATATGCAAAGTTGAGCAAGTGTGAGTTCTGGATTGATGAAGTCTTGTTCTTGGGTCACATAATCAATAAAGAAGGATTGGCTATGGATCCGAAGAAAGTGGCAGATATTCTGAACTGGAAAACGCCAACAGATGCTCGAGGGATCAAGAGCTTCATTGGAATGGTCGGATATTATCGGGGATTCATTGAAGGGTTTTCGAAGATTGCGAAACCAATGACAGCTTTGCTAGGCAACAAGGTTGAGTTCAAGTGGACCCAGAAATGCCAAGAAGCCTTTGAAGCACTGAAAGAGAAGTTGACTACAGCGCCTGTCTTAGTCTTGCCCGATGTGCACAAGCCCTTCTCGGTGTATTGCGATGCTTGTTAAACTGGTTTGGGATGCATGTTGATGCAGGAGGGAAGAGTTATGGCCTACTCGTCCCGACAGCTAAAGATTCATGAGCAGAATTATCCAATCCATGACCTAGAGTTGGCAGCAGTGGTTCACGCACTGAAGACATGGAGGCACTATCTGTATGGGCAGAAATGTGATGTTTACACAGACCACAAGAGTCTGAAGTACATATTCACTCAGTCGGAGCTGAATATGAGGCAACGAAGATGGTTAGAGTTGATCAAAGACTATGAATTGGAGATTCATTATCATCCAGTCAAAGCAAACGTAGTGGCAGATGCTTTGAGTAGGAAGAGTCAGGTCAATCTGATGTTCACTAAAAGGGAAATAGGGTCAAACCTTTTCCATATGAATTTTGGTGATTGAATTGCCCAAGACAAATTATTGGACTAACTAGTTTGCTCTAGATTATGAGTTCTACAGGTGCCAAAGGTTCACAACAAACCAATATAAGTCAAAAGAAAGGGTTCAAAACTAAGGAGCAAAAGTATACCGAAGGCGGCCTTGGTCTGGCGCACCGGACTGTCCGGTGTGCCACCGGACAGTGTCCGGTGCACCAGGGAGAATTAAATCAAACTTGCCAGTCTCGGGAATTTAGGAGGCCGCTCCGCATAATTCACCGGACTATCCGGTGCAGCACCAGACTGTCCGGTGTGCCAGCGGAGCAACGGCTACTTCGCGCCAACGGTCGTCTGCAGAGGCATTAAATGCGCTACAGTGCGCGCCTGCGCGCGCAGAAGTCAGAGCAGGCGCCAGAAGGCGCACCGGACAGTCTACAGGACCTGTCCGATGCACCACCGGACTATTCGGTGGCCCCACAAGTCAGAGCTCCAACGGTCGAACCCTAACGGTTGGGTGACGTGTGATGAGGACATCACTTCTATACATACAATGAATGGACCGATAACATGATCTCGTGCACGGCAGCTAAATCTCCAGGTACGTTCTACCCTAGTCAATTGTGTTTCAGAGCTTACGCTTGGGGCCATGGATGTTTTGATGATTAGGTACCTTGGAGAGGACCAGCAAGGACTTGGGAAAGGCCAAGGTGTTGAGGAGGAGCAGCAAGGGCATCCACAACAGGAAGGAGATCAAGTCCGAGTCGGCTGCGACTCCATCTCGGGTTCCAGGCCCAGTCTGCACTAAAATGGACGCCCAAGATGAATCCGGACTCCGATTGCGACGGACTGGATATAGTTGGAAAGATAACGAGATTATCTAACCAACCCAACTGGTTCCACCCTAAAATTCATCCGGAGTCAATGGGAATCGTCGAAATAAGTCAGTGTTTAGATTCTGTTTTGGTGCTGCGACACCGTCTGTTGGGCCGTTGGGCCGTGTATCGCGTCGGAGCCCATTAGGGGCGAGTCCAGGGCTACGCACGCCCTAATACTCTATTTATTCAGCAGCCGCCGCCACATTTAGGCTGGGGTTTTGCTTAGATCAATTCTGTCATCGAACAGTGTCGCCGTCATCGGCTTGTGAGACCCCCTCCCGTAATCAATACAATTTTGGTTGCGTTTCTTTCCTGTTCTTGCTTGTGTTCTTGATTGCGCTTGCAGGGATAAGCCTTCGTGGCAAGGTCATTCGTGTGTCACGGGTGATAACCAACGGAGCCGTGGTGTAGTGATTGCGAGGAACCGTTCGCTCGGAGCCTTGGATCATCAACGTCGAGATCTCCACACAATCAAATTATCGTATCTCACGGAAGATCGGGCCGCGTGCACTATCAATTGGTATCAGATTTCCAGGTTGCCCGTGCGGTATAATTCTACCTTTAGATTAGTTTTATTTTGTCCCATAGTCCATAAAAAGCCAAAAAAAATTATGATCAGTTTATTCCGACCTAAAACCATCGCCTTAGCCTTTGCACAATTCAGTTTTAGAGTCCGCAGTTCTGAGTTCGTGTTCTAGTTAAGTTTGGTTGCTGGATTAGATTTGTTTTGGTTCAGTTTGATTGTATCCATCCGCTTCCATCCTACAAAACTGACCCTATCTACAAAACAGATCCTATCTCTACAACCGACCCTATCCACAAAACAGATCCTATCTCTACAACCGATCCTATTCACAAAATAGATCCTATCTCTACAACCGACAATATCCATAAAACATATCCTATCTCTAAAACCGACCATATCCACAAAATAGATCCCATATCTAAACCGACCATATCCAGAAAACAAATCCTATCTCTAAAACTGACCCTGTGCACCATAGCCGTCGTTTCGGTTCCTGCCGATTTGTGCCTTTGAAAACCATAACTTGAGGTACCTTCCATAAAACGGGCATAACTTTTCGCTCGGTGCTCCGTTTGAGCTCAAATTTTTACAGCAGATTCCTGACTCCATTCTGGGGTGACCCAAACTCGCCTACGGCCTGTTTGGTTCGGTCAAAAAATTCAAAAAACTCGGGAAGATAATTAAAAAAATTGTTTAAGTGTTTTCAGGAATTTCAGAGATCCTTTGTGAATTTCTCTAGGCCACAATACAACTCTGTTTCAAGTGAAATTTTGTGTGCTTTCATCCTTTGTGTTTTTGGATCAGTGGTAAAAAATTCAGAATATTTCGAGCTCTTTTGATGGTAGTCCTTTTGAAACGCGCCTTTGATTTCTACTAGTGCTGAAAAATCTGCCCTATTTACAGAACTGCTATTCCCACTAGATACTTGTACCTCCTTTCTTGTGCTTTGGTCCAACTGTTCTATTATATTTTCTAGGCCAGCAACTAGGACGAGTACTTGGAACACTTATTCAGCATTGCTATCTGTTACTGACTTGTGTGGCACATATATATATTTAGTCAGCCTTCCCATAGCTCCAATTTTCTCTCGAGCAGAACAGGTACTCTTTTGCAATCACACCCACGCTCGTTGGACAGTCACACCGGTCACCGTTTGCCACCTGCAGTGCTGGTAAGAACGTTGTAAGAGCGGGGTAAGACGCTTCATAATTTGTATTCCACCACCTCCACCACCACCCTGAGAGATAGTTGTAGGGTTCACATTGTTTGTTGCCTTTTTGTCTCTGTTTTGTGCTAACAATGACAGGACCAAAGAATCAAATGGACAAGGACAAGGGGCCTAAACTTAACGACGATGAGTGTGTCTCTCAAATGGAATTGAAGGAGACGATGCGCGCGATGACTGAAGCTTTTAAAAAATACCAGGACTCTACCTCGACATCCTATGAGCAGCTTGATCGACGAGTTGCTGAACTTGTTACACGCATGGACGTACTGGAGGCTTGTCCCCCACCACCAACTCCAGCCCCAGCTCACTCTCCTGTGGACGACGACGATGACGACGATGTTTATGCACCGCTGCGACAACGCCTCGCACGTAATCGACAAGGTATGGGAGGTAATGGTAGACGTCGTCATCATAATCCTGAACCAGACCATGATCCATTTTCTAAGATTAAGTTTTCTATTCCACCGTTCATGGGTTCTTATGATGCTGAAGCTTACTTAGACTGGGAGATGTTGGTAGAACAAAATTTTAATTCCCATCTTGTTCCTGAGCAGCATTGGGTTAGACAAGCCACTAGTGAATTTAGAGATTTTGCTATCATTTGGTGGAATGAACTTGTTAACACACATGCTACACCACAAACATGGAATGCGTTAAAAGAGGAGATGCGAGCTCGCTTTATTCCCCCTTCTTATAGACGTGATCTTCGAAAAAAATTGCAACGCTTAGATCAGGGAGACATGTCGGTACAGGAATACTACCAAGAACTTCAGAAAGGTATGCTACGATGTGGGGTAGTTGAGGATCCGGAGGATCAAATGGTTAGGTTTTATGGGGGATTGAGGCAGGAGATTCAGGATATTGTTGATTATAAAGAATATCATTCTATACAACGCTTGTTCCATCTTTCTATGTTGGCAGAAAAAGAATTGCAGGGTCATCAACAACGGAGGAGCAGCACTTTCGCTCCACGCCAGCCACCGGCGCAAGCCAAGGCATCATCATCTTTGGGCGTACGGACGTCCACTTCTTCCACTGTACCTTCGGGTGTTGTAGCAAAACCTGCTACGACCACCTCTTCCACAGGTCGCTCCTCCGACATCAAGTGCCACCGCTGCCAGGGACTTGGTCATATTCAGCGAGATTGCCCCAGCAAACGGGCATACATTGCTACTAGTGATGGTGGGTATGTTAGTGCTTCTGATGTTGAAGATGAAGATACTGTTGGAGCTAACATTGCAGAGACTTATGATGGTGATGAAGAGGTTCTTGGTACAACAGCGACCGAGACCTATAAGGCCTTGATTGTGCAACGAGCTTTGAGTACCACGGCTAGTGACGACGACAACAGACAGCGCCACAACCTTTTCAACATGTTCCTCATCGTCAAGGACTGCTGTGTACATACCATCATTGACGGTGGTAGCTGCAACAACTTGGTGAACGTTGAGGTGGTCAAGAAGCTTGGCTTGACCACACGAGAGCATCCCCACCCTTATCACATTCAATGGTTTAACAACAGCGGTAAGTTCAAGGTAACAAAAACAGCAAGGGTGCATTTTTCTATTGGCTCTTACCATGACTTATGTTGATTTCGATGTGGTGACTATGGATGCTTGCTCTCTTTTACTGGGACGTCCTTGGGAGTTTGATACTGATGCTATTCACCATGGTAGATCTAATAAATATACTTTCATGCATAAGGGAAAGAAAATTGTGTTGCTTCCTATGACTCCCACTGAGATTATCCACTTTGAACATGAGAAAAATACTAATGCTAAGCAAAAAGGTGTTTTGAACTCTGAAAATCAGCAACCTATTAAGTTAAAAACTCCTACTTTTCTAGCCACTAAATCTGATCTTGATGAGTTGCATGCCTCTCTTGGACTTTGCTATGCCTTAGTGTGCAAAAATGCTTTCTATTCCATTGATGATACATCTATTATCTTGCCACCTGCTATTGCTAACCTTTTGCAAGAGTATATGGATGTGTTTCCCTCTGAGATACCCCCTGGATTGCCACCTGTGCGAGGCATTGAGCACAAGATTGATTTAATTCCAGGGGCGAGCTTGCCCAACCGTGCTGCCTACAGGACCAACCCCGAGGAGACTAAGGAGATTCAGCGCCAAGTCCAAGACCTTCTGGACCGCGGGTACATTCGTGAGAGCCTTAGTCCTTGTTCTGTTCCAGTTCTTTTGGTTCCTAAGAAAGATGGCACTTGGCGCATGTGTGTTGATTGTAGAGCCATTAATAACATCACAATTCGGTACAGATATCCTATTCCTAGATTGGATGACATGCTTGATGAATTAAGTGGTTCTATTGTTTTCTCTAAAATTGACTTGCGTAGTGGATACCACCAGATTCGTATGTCTTTAGGTGATGAATGGAAAACTGCATTTAAAACTAAGTTCGGTCTTTATGAGTGGTTAGTCATGGCTTTTGGGTTAACTAATGCGCCTAGCACTTTCATGAGATTGACAAACGAGGTTTTACGTGCTTTCATCGGTAAATTTGTGGTGGTATATTTTGATGATATTCTTATCTATAGTAAGTCTCATGATGATCATATTGAACATTTACGTGCTGTTTTTGATGTTTTGCGTGATGCACGTTTATTTGGTAACCTTGAGAAGTGCACCTTCAGCACCGATCGTGTGTCTTTTCTTGGATATGTTGTGACATCGCAGGGAATTGAGATGGATGAGGCAAAAATTGTTGCCATCACGAGCTGGCCACTTCCAACCACGGTCACGCAGGTTCGAAGTTTTCTTGGTCTTGCAGGATTCTACAGGTGATTTGTGCGGGATTTCAGCACCATTGCAGCACCTCTCCACGAGTTGACAAAGAATGGAGTGTCGTTTCGTTGGGGACCATCACAACAACAAGCCTTTGATGCCCTCAAGTCGAAGCTCACACAAGCACCACTGCTGCAACTTCCTGATTTTGACAAGACATTCGAGCTTGAGTGTGATGCGAGCGGCATTGGGATTGGAGGAGTGCTCATTCAAGGAGGTAAACATGTTGCTTTCTTTAGTGAAAATTTGAATGGTCCAACTCTGAATTATTCTACATATGACAAAGAATTATATGCTTTAGTACGAGTTTTACAAACTTGGCAACATTATCTATGGTCTAAAGAATTTGTCATACATTCGGATCATGAATCTTTGAAGTATCTTAAGGGACAATCTAATCTAAACAAATGACATGCTAAATGGATTGAATTCATAGAATCATTTCCTTACATTATTAAGCATAAAAAGGAAAGGATAATGTAATTGCTGATGCTTTATCTAGACGTTATACTATGTTGTCCCAACTTAATCATAAAATAATTGGTTTGGAGACTATAAAGGAATTATATGCTGCTGATTTGGACTTCAAAGATGCTTTTGAAAATTGCAGAGAGGGAAGAACGTGGCAAAAATTTATGCTGCGTGAAGGCCTTCTCTACCGTGCTAACAAGTTGTGTGTTCCAGCTAGCTCCGTTCGTCTTCTACTCTTGTAGGAAGCACATGGAGGTGGCTTGATGGGACATTTTGGTGTTAAAAAGACCGAGGATGTGTTGTTTACTCATTTCTATTGGCCTCGGATGCGGCGTGATGTTGAGCGCTACGTCTCTCGTTGTACCACGTGCAACAAAGCTAAGTCCCGACTTAACCTCCATGGTCTTTATTTGCCTCTTCCTATTCCTCGTGCACCTGGGGAGGATATTTCTATGCATTTTGTTTTGGGATTGCCTAGAACAAAGAGGGGGAGTGATAGTGTTTTTGTCATTGTCGATCATTTTTCAAAGATGGCACATTTTATACCCTGTCACAAAACTGATAATGCTTCACATATTGCTGATTTGTTCTTCACTGAGATTGTGCATTTGCATGGTGTGCCAAATACTATTGTTTCTGATAGGGATGCTACGTTTTTAAGTCATTTTTGGAGAACTTTGTGGTTTAAATTGGGAACAAAGTTGTTGTTTTCTACTACTTGTCATCCTCAAACTGACGGGCAAACAGAGGTTGTTAATCGCACTTTATCTACCATGTTGCGGGCTATTTTGAAGGATAATTTGAGGTTGTGGGAGGAATGTTTGCCACATATTGAGTTTGCTTATAACAGATCGATTCATTCCACAACCAAGCTTAGTCCATTTATGGTAGTATATGGTTTTAATCCTCGTGCCCCAATTGATTTGCTACCTTTACCACCTTCTGAAATAGTGAACTTGGATGCTACACAACGTTCTGAATTCATTCTTAAGTTACATGAAACAACTAAGTTGCAAATTGAAAAGATGAATGAAAAGTATCGTATTGCTGCTAATAAAGGTAGGAAGGAAATGAAATTGGAACCTGGTGACTTGGTGTGGGTCCATTTGAGAAAGGATAGGTTTCCTGATTTGAGAAAGTCTAAACTTATGCCACGAGCTGCAGGTCCTTATAAAGTTCTTGCAAAAATTAATGATAATGCATATACACTTGAGTTGCCGCCAAATTTTGGGGTTAGTCCCACCTTTAACATTTCAGATTTGAAGCCGTATATGGGTGACGAAGATGAGGCCGAGTCGAGGACGACTCCAATTCAAGAGGAGGAGGATGATGAGGACATCACTTCTATACATACAATGAATGGACCGATAACACGATCTCGTGCACGACAGCTAAATCTCCAGGTACGTTCTACCCTAGTCAATTGTGTTTCAGAGCTTACACTTGGGGCCATGGATGTTTTGATGATTAGGTACCTTGGAGAGGACCAGCAAGGACTTGGGAAAGGCCAAGGTGTTGAGGAGGAGCAGCAAGGGTGTCCACAACAGGAAGGAGATCAAGTCCGAGTCGGCTGCGACTCCATCTCGGGTTCCAGGACCAGTCTGCACTAAAATGGACACCCAAGATGCATCCGGACTCCGATTGCGACGGACTGGATATGGTTGGAAAGATAACGAGATTATCTAACCAACCCAACTGGTTCCACCCTAAAATTCATCCGGAGTCAACGGGAATCGTCGAAATAAGTTAGCGTTCAGATTCTGTTTTGGTGCTGCGACACCGTCTGTTGGGCCGTTGGGCCGTGTATCGCGTCGGAGCCCATTAGAGGCGAGTCCAGGGCTACGCACGCCCTAATACTCTATTTATTCAGCAGCCGCTGCCACATTTAGACTGGGGTTTTGCTTAGATCAATTCTGTCATCGAACAGTGTCGTCGTCATCGGCTTGTGAGACCCCCTCCCGTAATCAATACAATTTTGGTTGCGTTTCTTTCCTGTTCTTACTTGTGTTCTTGATTGCGCTTGCAGGGATAAGCCTTCGTGGCGAGGTCATTCGTGTTTCACGGGTGATAACCAACGGAGCCGTGGTGTAGTGATTGCGAGGAACCGTTCGCTCGGAGCCTTGGATCATCAACGTCGAGATCTCCACACAATCAAATTATCGTATCTCATGGAAGATCGGGCCGCGTCCACTATCAACGTGGCTGGCGCACCGGACTGTCCGGTGCGCCCGTCGACAGAAGCCATCCCCAACGGCCATTTTGGTGGTTGGGGCTATAAATACCCCCAACCACCCCATATTCATTGCATCCAAGTTTTCAGCATTCACACCTCATACAAGAGCTATAGCATTCAATACAAGACACAAACAAAGAGATCAAATCCTCTCCCAAGTCCGGAATCACTCCAAACAAATTAGTGACTAGAGAGAGAGACTTTTGTGTTCTTTTGAGCTCTTGCGCTTGGATTGCTTTTCTTCTTCCTCATTCTTGTTTCCATAACACTTATAATCAAAACAAGATACACCAATTGTGTGGTGGTCCTTATAGTGGACTTAGTGTCCCATTTGATTGAGAAGAGAAGCTCACTCGGTCTAAGTGACCGTTTGAGAGAGGGAAAGGGTTGAAAGAGACCCAGTCTTTGTGACCACCTCAACGGGGAGTAGGTTTGTAAGAACCGAACCTCGGTAAAACAAATCACCGTGCCATCCATTCTTATTTGTTTGTGATTTGTTTTCACCCTCTCTTTTGGACTCATTTATATTTCTAACGCTAACCCCGGCTTGTAGATTGTGCATAAGTTTATAATTTTCAGATTCCGCCTATTCACCCCCTTTAGGCGACTTTCAATTGGTATCAAAGCCTGGTGCTTCATTAGAGCCTAACCGCTCAAAGTGATGTCAGGAGATCATGCCAAAAAGGAGATGGTGACCCGCGACAAGCCCGTTACAAGCCATGTGAAGGCTCCATTGGGAGAGTCCCGCAACAAGGGGAAGGAGAAGGAATCCCCTTCACACAAGTCGCATCGGAGTGACGAAAAGAAAAAGAAGATGAGGAAGGTGGTCTACTACGAGACCGAATTTTCATCGCCATCCACCTCCGGCTCCGACGTGCCATCCGTAACTTCTAAGTGCCATGAGCGCAAGAAGTTTAGTAAGATTCCCCTACACTACCCTCGCATTTCTAAACATACTCCATTACTTTCCGTTCCATTAGGCAAATCACCGGTTTTGACTGTGAAGATTATAACATGTGGAGTGATAAAATGAGACATCACCTAACCTCACTCCACACTAGTATTTGGAACGTTGTTGAGTTTGGTGTACAGGTACCATCCGTAGGGGATGAGGACTATGATTCGGACGAAGTTGCCCAAATACGACACTTCAACTCACAAGCCACCACAATACTCCTCGCCTCTCTAAGTCGAGAGGAGTATAACAAGGTGCAAGGATTAAAGAGCGCCAAGGAGACGAGGTGACAAAGATCACTAAGAGGGAAACGATCGAGGGGGAGCTCGGTCGCTTCATGCTCAACCAAGGAGAAGACCCACAAGCCATGTACAACCGGCTAAAAACCTTGGTGAACCAAGTGCGCAACCTCGAGAGCACCAAGTGGGATGACCATGAAATGGTCAAGGTTATTCTTAGATCACTCGTATTTCTTAACCCCACTCAAGTTCAATTAATTCGTGGTGATCCAAGACATAAACTAATGTCTCCCGAGGAAGTGATAGGTAAATTTGTGAGCTTTGAACTAATAATCAAAGGCTCCAAAAAGATCATCGAGCAAGGCGCATCCTCCTCCGTACCCGAAGCACAACCCGTTGCATTCAAAGCAACGGAGGAGAAGAAAGAAGATTCTACTCCAAGTAGAATCCCGATCGACGCCTCCAAGCTCGACAATGAGGAAATAGCGCTCATCATCAAGAGCTTCCGCCAAATCCTCAAACAAAGGAAGGGGAAAGATTACAAGCCTCGTTCCAAGAAAGTATGCTACAAATGTGGTAAGCCCGGTCATTTCATTGCTAAATGTCCAATATCTAGTGATAGTGACACGGGCGACGACAAGAAGGGAAAGAGGAGAGAAAAGAAGAAGTACTACAAGAAGAAGGGCGGCGATGCCCATGTTTACCGAGAGTGGGACTCCGACGAGAGCTCCACCAACTCCTCCTCCGACGAGGACGCCACCAACATCGCCGTCAACAAAGGGCTCCTCTTCCCCAACGTCAGCCACAAATGCCTCATGGCAAAAGACGGCAAGAAGAAGAAGGTAAAATCCAAATCCTCCACTAAGTATGCAACATCTAGTGATACGGCTAATTCTAGTGATGATGAGAATGATTTGTTTACTCTCTTTGCCAACTTAAACATGCAACAAAAGGAAAAATTAAATGAATTGATTAGTGCTATTCATGAGAAGGATGAACTCTTGGATAGCCAAGAAGATTTCCTAATTAAAGAAAACAAAAAGCATGTTAAAGTTAAAAATGCGTATGCTCAGGAGGTAGAGAAAAATGAAAAATTAACTAATGAGCTAAGCACTTGCCATGACATTGTTTCCAACCTTAGAAATGAAAATGCAAAATTAATTGCTAAGGTTGAGAATTTAAAAGTTTGTGATGATTCTCTTGTTAATCATAGAAATGATAATGCCAATTTGATTGCTAAGATTGATAAGTTAAATACCTCTCTTACTAGCCTTAGAAATGAGAATGAAAAATTGATTGCTAAGGCTAAAGAACTAGATGTTTGCAATATTTCTATTTCCAATCTTAGAGATGAGAATGACATTTTACATGCTAAGATTGTTGAGTTAAATGATTGCAAACCCTCTACATCTACCGTTGAACATGTTTCTATTTGCACTAGATGTAGAGATGTTAATGTAGATGCTATTCATGATCACCTTGCTTTAATTAAACAACAAAATGATCACATAGCTACATTAACTACTAAAATCAATGAGCATGACTTGGAAAATGAAAATTTTAAATTTGCTAGAAGCATGCTTTATAGTGGGAGACGCCCTGGCATTAAGGATGGCATTGGCTTCCAACAGGGAGACAATGTCAAGCTTAATGCCCTGCCTAAAAGATTGTCTAATTTTGTTAAGGGCAAGGCTCCCAAGGTTCAGGATAACGAGGGTTACATTTTATACCCTACCGGTTATCCTGAACACAAAATTAGGAGAATTCACTCTAGGAAGTCTCACTCTGGCCCTAATCATGCTTTTATGTATAAGAGTGAGGCATCTAGTTCTAGGCAATCAACCCATGCAAAATTGCCTAAGAAGAAAACTCCTAAAGCATCAAATGATCATAATGTTTCATTCAAAACTTTTGATGCTTCTTATGTGCTAACTAACAAATCAGGCAAGGTAGTTGCCAAGTATATTGGGGGCAAACACAAGGGATCAAAAACTTGTGTTTGGGTACCCAAAGTTCTTGTATCTAATGTCAAAGGACCCAAAACTGTTTGGGTACCTAAAATCAAGAACTAAATTTGTTTTGTAGGTTTATGCATCCGGGGGCTCAAGTTGGATCATCGACAGCGGGTGCACAAACCACATGACTGGGGAGAAGAAGATGTTCTCCTCCTACGAGAAAAACTAAGATCCCCAATGAGCTATCACATTCGGGGATGGAAATCAAGGTTTGGTCAAAGGATTGGGTAAAATTGCTATATCACCTGACCATTCCATTTCCAATGTTTTTCTTGTAGATTCCTTAGATTACAACTTGCTTTCTGTTTCTCAACTATGCAAAATAGGTTACAACTGTCTTTTTATGGATATAGGTGTCACTGTCTTTAGAAGAAGTGATGATTCAGTAGCTTTTAAGGGAGTATTAGAGGGTCAGCTATACTTAGTTGATTTCAATAGAGCTGAACTCGATACTTGCTTAATTGCTAAGACTAACATGGGTTGGCTCTGGCATCGCCGACTAGCCCACGTTGGAATGAAGAATCTTCATAAGCTTCTAAAGGGAGAGCACATTTTGGGACTAACAAATGTTCATTTTGAGAAAGACAGGATTTGTAGCGCATGCCAAGCAGGAAAGCAAGTTGGTGTTCATCATCCACATAAGAACATCATGACGACTGACATGCCACTGGAGCTACTCCACATGGATTTATTCGGCCCGATAGCTTACATAAGCATCGGCGGGAGTAAGTACTATCTAGTTATTGTGGATGATTATTCTCGCTTTACTTGGGTATTATTTTTACAAGATAAATCTCAAACCCAAGAAACTTTGAAGGGATTCTTAAGACAAGCTCAAAATGAGTTCGGCTTGTGGATCAAGAAAATTAGAAGCGATAACGGGACGGAGTTCAAGAACTCTCAAATAGAAGGTTTTCTTGAGGAGGAAGGCATCAAGCATGAGTTCTCTTCTCCCTACACGCCACAACAAAATGGTGTAGTGGAGAGGAAGAATAGAACTCTATTGGACATGGCTAGGACCATGCTTGATGAGTACAAACTTCGGATCGGTTTTGGGCCGAGGCGGTCAACACCGCTTGCTACGCCATCAACCGGTTGTATCTACACCGAATCCTCAAGAAGACATCATACGAACTCCTCACCGGTAAAAAGCCAAATGTTTCATACTTTAGAGTCTTTGGTAGCAAATGCTTTATTCTTGTTAAAAAAGGTAGAAAATCCAAATTTGCTCCTAAGGCTGTAGAAGGCTTTTTACTAGGATATGATTCAAACACAAGGACATATAGAGTCTTTAACAAGTCCACTGGACTAGTTGAAGTTTCTTGTGACATTATGTTTGATGAGACTAACGGCTCTCAAGTAGAGCAAGTTGATCTTGATGAATTAGATGATGAAGAGGCTCCGTGCATTGTGCTAAGGAACATGTCCATTAGGGATGTGTGTCCTAAGGAATCTGAAGAGCCCATTCAAACACAAGATCAACCATCTTCCTCCATGCAAGCATCTCCACCGACTCAAGAAGAGGATGAGGCTCAAGATGATGAAGGAGAAGATCAAGAAGATGAGCCACCTCAAGAAGACGGCAATGATCAAGGGGGAGATACAAATAATCAAGACAAGGAGGATGAACAAGATCCAAGACCGCCACACCCAAGAGTCCACCAAGCAATCCAACGAGATCACCCCGTGAACACCATTTTAGGAGATATTCATAAGGGGGTAACTACTTGTCGGCGTTTCGACCCTGGGGGGTCCCTGGACCGACGAGTAAATTGTCACCGCGTGTCCTAGCCCAGATGGGTCAGCGCGAGACGGAGCACAAAGGGGGGAGAAGAGAGGAAAAGGGGAAACCCGCGGCCTCCGTGTTGTCCTGCGCCTAGGTCGGGTGCGCTTGCAGTAGGGGGTTACAAGCGTTCGCGTGGGGGAGAGCGAGGGACTCTACGCGTCGTCCCGTCCTCCCGCGCGGCCAACCTTCTCATAAGAGAGCCCTGGTCCTTCCTTTTATAGGCGTAAGGAGAGGGCCCAGGTGTACAGTGGGGGAGTAGCAATGTGCTAACGTGTCTAGCAGAGAGGAGCTAGCGCCCTAAGTACATGCCTTCGTGGCAGCCGGAGAGGTCTTGACACCCTGTTCATGTAATGTCGTGGCCGTCGGAGGAGCGCTGGAGCCTTGAGGGAGGACAGCTGTCGGGGCTGTCGAGTCCTTGCTGACGTCTCCATGCTTCTGTAAGGGGCTGAGAGCCGCCGTCGTCACGGAGCACGCGGGGCGCCATCATTACTATTTGTTTACCGGGGCGAGCTTGATGGGACACCGGTCTTGTTCCTCGTAGTCTGAGCTAGCTAGGGGTAGGGTAATGATGGCCCCTCTTGCGACGTGGTCGGTCCGAGTCCTAGGTCGGGCGAGGTGGATGCTCCTCCGAGGTCGAGGTCGAGTCTATCTTCCAAGGTCGAGGTCGAGTCCGAGCCCCGGCTCGGGCGAGGCGGAGACTATCGTCCGAGGCCGAGGCCGAGTCCGAGCCCTGGGGTTGGGCGAGGCGGAGTTCGTCGTCTTCTGGAGCCGAGTCCGAGTCCGAGCCCTAGGGTCGGGCGAGGTGGAGTTCGTCGTCTTCCGAGGCCGAGCCCGAGTCCGAGCCCTGGGGTCGGGCGAGGCGGAGTTCGTCGTCTTCTGGGGCCGAGCCCGAGTCTGAGCCCTGGGGTCAGGCGAGGCGGAGTCCGTCGTCTTCCGGGGCCGAGCCCGAGTCCAAGCCCTAGGGTCGGGCGAGGCGGAGTTCGTCGTCTTCCGGGGCCGAGCCCGAGTCCGAGCCCTGGGTCGGGCGAGGCGGAGTTTCCTATGGCGCCCGAGGCCGGACTTGGCTGCTATCAGCCTCACTCTGTCGAGTGGCACAAAAGTCGGAGCGATGCAGGCGGCGCTGTCTTCTTGTCAGGCCGGTCAGTGGAGCGGCGAAGTGACTGCGGTCACTTCGGCTCTGTCGACTGAAGGGCGCGTGTCAGGATAAGGTGCTAGGCCATCCTTGCATTAAATGCTCCTACGATACGGTCGGTCGGTGTGGCGATCTGGCCGAGGTTGCTTCTTGGCGAAGACTGGGCCTCGGGCGAGCCGAAGGTGTGTCCATCGCTTGAGGGGGTCCTCGGGCGAGACATGAATCCTCCGGGGTCGGCTGCCCTTGCCCGAGGCTGGGCTCGGGCGAGGCAAGATCGTGTCCCTTGAGTGGACCGAGCCTTGACTTAATCGCACCCATCAGGCCTTTGCAGCTTTGTGCTGATGGGGGTTACCAGCTGAGATTAGGAGTCCTGGGGGTACCCCTAATTATGGTCCCCGACAGTAGCCCCCGAGCCTCGAAGGGAGTGTTGATACTCGCTTGGAGGCTTTTGTCGCACTTTTTTGCATGGGGACCGGCCTTCTTCGGTTGCGTTTTGTTCCGGTGGGTGCACGCGAGCGCACCCGCCGGGTGTAGCCCCCGAGGCCTCGGACGAGTAGTTTGACTCCTTCGAGGTCTTAGTATGTTTTGTAATGCTTCGGTCGGTCTGGTTGTTCCCTCATGCGAACTGGCCATAGCCCGGGTGCACAGTCGAGTCCCAAGTTCTCGGGCTGGTATGTTGACTCTGTCAACGGTTTGGCCAGAGCCAGGTTTGCGAGAGCAGCCCCCGAGCCTCCGCACAGAGCGATAGGACGGTCAGGGACAGACTCGGCTTTTTACATACGCCCCTGCGTTGCCTTTTCGCAAGGAGGAGGGGGGAAAGCGCCATGTTGCCCTCAGAGGGTGCCGAACATGGTGTCTCCAGTGAGTTGCTAACGGGTAATCCGAGTGGACGCCCGTGCCCCATTTGTTAGGGGTCGGCTAGTGGCCCGGAGGCGCGCTCCAAAAGTACCTGCGGGTGATTTGCCGGACCCGGTCCCCTTTTGACGGGTCCGAGGGCTCGATGCCTCCCTCTGGTGGAATTCTGTTACAAAATCGTTCCCGTTGGTCTCGGAAATGTCCTAGGGTACCTCGGGAGCGCAGCCCGAGCCTCGGTTATGTATCAAACGTACCCAGGGTCATCCCTCGCTCTGCGTCTGAGGCGGCTGTCGAACCCTTCGGGGGCCAGCCTATGAACCCCTGATCAGTAGTGGGCGCGGAGCCCGAGTGGCCTGAGGCAGCCGTTGAACCCTTCCGAGGGGCCGGCCTTCGAACCTCTGACCAGTAGTGGGCGCGGAGCCCGAGTGCTCTGAGGCGGCTGTTGAACCCTTCCGAGGGGCCAGCCTTCGAACCTCTGATCAGTAGGGGGGCTCGGGGCCCGCTTCCTTCGCAGAGAAGGATCCCTTTCGGAGTATCCCCTTTCCCGATCCCTGAGACAAGAGAGAGAAAGAGGAAGTGTAAAAGGATACGAAATCGAATGACGTGGCGCACCTTTTTTTGACGCGGTCATTATGGCGGAGGTGAAGCGTCGCCTGCTTCGCCTACCAAAGGTGCCGCCTGTCCTGCCGCAGAGTTAATGCGACGGGACGAGTGGTTCACGGGGCGGCCGTTGTGTGTGCGCGCGTCGTTCGAGGAACGGAACGCGGACACGTCGTCTTCACGCCGTGGGAGAAGGTCCTCTCGCTATCCCAGGAGGGGACGTGAGCTTGCTGACGACTTGACTGCCGCTTCCACCCGCCTGCCACCGCCATTACTGCCGGCCCATTTTTGGCCGTATCGACCGTCGCGCCCTCTCCCGCGGCTGACTGACCCGTGACCGATGTGCTCGGTTGGCACTGTCGGGTCAGGCGCAGGGTCGCCTCGAGTCGCGGCACTAGTTCCGTAGTCGAGAAGGTGTGGTACTGGCGCGAGTGGCAGTGCAGTTTCTTGCACGTAGTAACCGGCGCGCCGGTTACATGATGTGTGGGCCTGGGCCTCCATGCTGGACGCGTCAAAGTCGAAAGGGTGCGCCCCCCTGGGTGCGGTTGCACGCCGCCTACATGGCGGTCCGCCCTTTCACCCGCTGGCCTGGGCGAAAGTGGAGGAATGCTCGTAACCGCTGGGCAGTTGCGCGCATCGTGCGCGGTGGTTTGGCTTTGTCTGCCCTGGGCCAGCTTGCATGACGCGTGGGGCCCAGCCCCCGTGTCGTAGGGGGAGGACCTTGGAGCGTGTTGGAGAAGACTCAGCCCGCGACGGCTGAGGATGCAAGTGGGGAGAGTTGCCTTTAAAAGGAGGGTGACCCCCTTGAAAGGAAACCATGTCTTCGCGCTCCCCTCATGCATCGTGTCTTTCCACCTTCCGAGCCCCCAGATGGGGGGCGCCCGCGGTTCTTCCGCCTTGTCGTCGTTGGGGGAATGCAACTTCACAGAAGTTGGTACCTTTCAGCCATCGTTTGGCTTCAAGGATTTTCATCAGGCAGCTCGGCTGCATCCCCTCGCCGGTGGTCACCCAAGACGGTGACCACCAGTTCCAGGGTGGGGAGAAGCAAGCCGGGCTGCGGCCTCTGCCCCACCCTCAGCTTCAAGGATCTTCATCATCCTTGCTGGGGCGAAGAGCGAGGCGAGCCGGGAGGTTGCCTCCGCGTGGGTCGGTAACCCTTTTCTTCCCCCGGCGTTTGGGGGAGAAAGGCATCCTCCAGCTCCGCGGAGGCTTCCTTCAGCCACGCCGGGGAAGGCGGACTGCTGCTGCCCAGCCAAGGTGCAGCATTCCATCCTCCGTTCGGGCGATGGTCGCGCCGCGTGCGGGCCGGCCACGTCCAGGTCTTCATCCGCGCTAGAGGGTCACCCAGCACATCGTGCGCCGCGAGGGCGGCGCTTATGTTCTGGGGTGGCTCCAGCGAGGGCGGGAGCGAGGACCTGCCGGTGCGCTTTGGGGCGCCTGGCGCTCGCTGGTGCGGTGTTGAGGTGGTGGCAGCCGGAGAAGGCTTCTCTGCCGACGAGATTGCCAACTCCGCCCGCACCCCCGGACCTCCGTCCCCTAACTTGAATGGTTGGTTCTTGTCCTTCGTGGGCGAGAGCCCTTCTGCCGCAGCATCCGCCCAGAAGCCGTTGCTGCAGCTATTTTGCCGCCCGGGGCGGAGGTCGTTGTCGCTGCTACCAGAGCGGGCGCCGGCGAGTCACCAGGGGTTTTGTCGCCCCGCAGGCCCTCCAACGTGGGGGGTTGTTCGTACCTGCGGGGGTGGAACCGTTGTTCCATTTGTAATGGCACCTTGAGTGTCGGTGTTTGTTCATTGTGGCTGTCGGGGCCTGAACATGTATGTATCTTTTGGTGTGAAGCCGTGTTTTTCCCTCATTCCGAGCACTAGGACTCGCCTGTCCGCTAACTGAACCACTTCACCAAGTGTGAGTTGCCTCGTGCGAAGGTGACGAGTGAGGTATCCGTATCCCGGAGGCGTAGGAGTCCCTCGGCTCGGTCGGCCTTGCCGCCCGAGGCTTCTCTTGCTTAGTTAAAGGAAACCCTCGGCCGCTCTTCGATGAGCCAGAGCCGGAGGCAGCGGTATCAGCGTGGACAGAGGCAGAGTTGGCTCGAAAAGAAGACTTCATCAGCTGGAGCCTGACCGGGCCATCCACTGGCGGGACCGGCGCCGGAGTCGAGTTGCCGAGGCCATGGGCCGGGCTGATGTCCTCGGGGGACAGCTGGCTGAGGCTTCGGAGCGACCGGTCGAGCCGTCTGCTCGAGCCGGACTCCTGGAGGAGACCCTGGTGGCGATGGCCCGGGCGTGGTGCTGACATCGTCCTTCGGAGCGGAGATCCTCCGACTGTGTCGCCGTTCGAGGCTCGGTCGGACTTCGCCGAAGGTGGTGTTGACGCCGAGGGTGCTGCTGCTCCCCCTCCATCGAGGTCCGAACCTGCAGGATCAGTTTACCTTGTAGTGTGCGTATGTTTTCTGCGGCCGCCGAGGCCCAAACATACTGTCGTTGTGTGGTAAAGCAGCGCTTCTTTTTCCCTTTGTTTCGAGTATCAAGACTTATTTGTCGATAATAGAATTGTTTGTCCGAGCGAGAGTTACTTTTCACGGAAGGTGATGATTGAGGTATCCGTATCCCAGAGGCGTAGGAGTCCCTCGGCTCGATCGGACTTGCCACTTACGTACTCGTCCGTAGGATTCTGCTAACGATGTAGTCGAGAAGGCCCGAAAAATTGTTTCGGCAGAAAGGTCTCCGAGCCTTAAGACTTGTTCGGTCAGCGGAATCGCTTATCCGAGCGTGAGTTACTTATCGCAGAAGGTGATGAGTGAGGTATCCGTATCCCAGAGGCGTAGGAGTCCCTCGGCTCAGTCGACCTTGGCTGCTTACGTGTACTCCGTCGTTTTCAGGATCCCACTTTTGAAGTAGTCAAAAAGCACGAAGGACGTTCTGGCAGAAAGACTTTTTCCGAGGAAAATTTTGACGCGGAGGGGGTTCCCCCCTTCTAGCCCCCGAGGGAGGGTCGGGCTTTGCCGAGGCAAGGCTGACCCTTCCTTGATGGTTAGACTTTGTACGTGAACGAGGTGCACGAACAACTTGAAAACATCTTAAGGGTAGAAGCGACGTAGCTGTCGGATGTTCCAAGCGTTGCTGTAGACCTCGCCTTGGCTGTTGGCCAGCTTGTATGTCCCGGGCTTCAGAACCTTAGCGATGACGAACGGCCCTTCCCAGGGAGGCGTGAGCTTGTGCCGCCCTCGGGCGTCTTGTCGCAGCCGAAGCACCAAGTCGCCCACTTGGAGGTCTCGGGACTGAACCCCTCGGGCGTGGTAGCGTCGCAGGGACTGCTGGTACCGCGCCGAGTGTAGTAATGCCATGTCCCGAGCCTCTTCGAGCTGGTCCAGTGAGTCTTCTCGGTCGGTCTGGTTTCTTCGGTCGTCGTACGCCCTCGTCCTCGGGGAACCGTATTCTAAGTCCATGGGCAAGATGGCCTCGGCCCCATAGACTAGAAAGAACGGTGTGAAGCCCGTGGCTCGGCTCGGCGTTGTTCTCAGACTCCAGACCACCGAGGGGAGTTCCTTCATCCATCGCCTGCCGAACTTGTGGAGGTCGTTGTAGATCCTCGGCTTGAGTCCTTGCAGAATCATGCGGTTGGCACGCTCTACTTGCCCATTCGTCATGGGGTGATGTAACACCCGGATTTCAGGGGTCCAAAACCCGGGGTTAACATAAACACCAGGTATGCTGGGACCAAGTCTCATACATATGATGTATAGTGGCACAGGATCGAATGTCACAACTTTATATATAACAGGAGTTCTATACAAAATAGATAATTACATTATAAGAAGACAACGGTCCAGCAACCCAAAGTTGACTGGGAGACGACGACCTAGACCTCTCACGAACTCATCACAGCATCCTCCATGAGCATCATCCTGCAGTACCTGTTCTTGACCTGTGGTGTATGTGAGACAGCAAGAGTGAGCTCACATACGTTCATCGCTCAACAAGTTGTGGGGAATAATGTGCATGAACTCGCCAAAGGTGGGAGCTCACGTGAAGTGTAAGGCTTACCAAAGAAGATGGTTAGAGCTGAGCATTGCTTTTAAAGTTGGTCAAAATTTTATTAGCAGTTACTAAGTATAAGTAAATACCAACCCAATTAAATAGTAGAACAGAAGTAATAACAACATCACCTGCAATGCAATGCATATGGCAAATTGAATTTAGTTCCATAAATTAATCATGTGAGGGTCCGAGCTGCTCATGACCGTGAGCACGGCTAGTATACCAGTTTTACACTCTGCAGAGGTTGCGCATCTTTACCCACAAGCCGTGTTACCCATCTGCCAAGGGGTCATGAATCCCATACACCTCTACCAAGGAAGCGAGGCAGGGTAACACTACGAGGCCTTTACAAAGTTCCACTAGCTTCCGAAAACCCGCTACAGTTTATAGGAAGATCCAGTGCAGGAATCCCTTGCAGGACCGCCATCGCAGCAAAATCCTCCCGAGGGCCTCCCTACACTGACCTCTCCCCTACTGCCCTTGCCCCTTTCGGGTAAGGTAGTCTTCCACTAGCTTTCCTAATTAATCAGCCAAGGGCGTCCCATTCCACCCTTGTGGTAGCACTGTTTTCCCGGGTGGTCGCTCCATGTTCCAATTAACATAATGATCTTAACATGAACATTAAATAACAACTGATAACAAAAAGTGTAATCATGAATAGTGTATCTCCATACCCAAAACCACATATAGCACTAGCAAGTACTACCCAGAAAGATCAGTGGTAAACAAGGTATAAAGATAGACAAACTAGGGTAACCTATTGGGTCCCATCAAAATTAACCTATGCAGATCATTATGATTAATTAGAACATGGCTGGGTAAAAAGAAGTGATCAAGGGCACAACTTGCCTGGGCCTTGAGAATCCAGGTACCAGGATGATCTTCAGGTGACACGTGACCTCACTGCTAGTCGTAGTAATACAAACATACATGGTATAGGCAAAATTAACATTACACCAAACATATATGCAAAATACATATTAATAATCTACATATTAAAATAAGATCTCAGGAAAAAGAACTATTAATTTTAGAGTTATAGAATTCAAGTTATGAATTTTTAAAGGTTTTATGTGTTTAAAATGGATTAAGTGAAAGATTAAATTTCTAATTGTTTTCATGACCAAACAGAGGCATAAAATGATGAAGAATATTATTACAAAATTTTAGAAACTGGAATGGTTCAATTTGGAGCTAAAATGAATTTTCTATGAATTATCTAAGTTCTAGCAATTATTTTTGTATTAAAAATCTAATTTCTAATTCATTTAATCATTTTATTACTGCACTGGACTGGGCGTCAATTACAGCAAAGCGCAAGGGGCTCGGCGCAAGAATTCCCAGACACAAGGAACAGGGTCCCGAGGGACGGCGGGTTTATTCCGGGAAAGCCGAGGGGCTCTTTATGAAGATTGCCACGGCGAAGGGGTATTCTCAGATCTCGGCCGTCCGATCAAGCGTGAACGGCCAAGATTAAATCCGAGCCCCGCGAACCGGTACGCATCCCTGACCGTTGGATCGAGATCCGAAGGCCCGGATCCACTCAACCGAACAGCGCACCCATGTCTAATCATATCCGTTGAACTCCAGATGGACGGCTTAGATCTCGGCTTCAATGTGACAACAGGAGATCTAATCTACACCGCCCATATCAGATCGGACGGTCATCGTTCGTCTTCCCCCCCCCCCGACCGAAGCAACCACGGCCAGCCAACCCCCGGCGGCGGCGCCAAGGATGGCGCGTGAAATCCGGCCTGGCCAGGACCCCACCGACCGATTAACTGGCGCCACGCAAAAAGGAAACAACGGCGAGCACGGTGAGGTGATTTACCGAGCTTGCGGACCACTGGCTGAAGCGGACCACGGCGGAGGGCGGAACCACGACGGAGGAGGCGCGCCGTTGAGCAATTAACGGCGACGGGGAGCTCCCAACCCGAGGCCGGTGCACGCACACCTTCCCTGGGTCATGGCGACGCTATTTGACCAAAAACCCGGGGCAGGACGCGAGCACGGTGGAGGTTCCGCCGTCGGTGGCCGCGAGGCGGCAATGGCGGGCGCTGCTTCCTGATTCTCTCTCACTTTGACGACGGTTCACGGGTGGATGGAGGTAAGGGGTCGCGAAGCTTACGTTCTTATAGCCAAGGAGCGATCCGCGGCCGTTGCACGGACGCCGAGATCCACGGTGAGCCATGCGGAGTCCGCGCGGCGCGATCGGCAAGGTCGTTGAAGACGGACCCGACGAGCGGGCCCCGCGAACCAGAGATAGGGAGAGCAGGCGAGCGCGGGACGAGAGACTGGGCAGGGGGCCCCGCATGTCAGCGAAACAACGAGAGCGCGCGTGAGGGGGTGAGAGGCTGGGCGGTGGGACCGAGATGTCGGCGCCCCAACCCAGGAATTGGGCTGCACGGAGGGATTAGTTAAATGGGCCGAAATGCGCGAAGTCGGCCCAGCTAGCTCTTTTATCTTTTTCTTTTTATATTTTCTGTTTTCCTTTTTCATTTTCAAATCCAAATTGAGTTCAAGTTCAAATTCAAACTTTGTGTGGATCTTCATTTATAAACTCATCTTTTTGAGATTAAAAATGCTAAACCTGAAGATATTTGGTTATTCATTTTATGTATATTTTCATATCTCTTCTCTTTTCTCCCTTTCCCATTTATTTTCTATTTTCTATTTTTCCTTTCCATTTGAATTTCAAATCAACACAAGTTTAAAGTTCAAACACTTAATTTGGATACACATATAGAACTCCAGCATAATGTGCAAAAACCTATTTTATGTATTTCTTTATTTATTTTAGTTCTTTTAGACAAGCTTTTAATCATATAGTAGAATAATCCCTACCTTATTACTTCTAGAGAAATCAAATTTATATTGTAGACTATATATATTAAGAAATAGTTTAATCCTAATTCTTTTATATATCCTAACCCAAAGGCAATTTAGATTATCTAAGTATCTTTAATTATGTATTTTTAACATATTCATGAGTGGAAACTTCTAAATTATGATTATCTTTAAGGAAAGGTGTTTTGATTTAAAATCTTTGAGAATTTTTCCTTGTCTTCACAAGATTGAACTTTAGGGTGTTACAAATCCTACCCCCTTAAAAATAATCTCGTCCACGAGATTTGTAAGGAAAGGGTGCATAACTTATGTTATCTCCAACATATGCACAAACAAAATCTCAGCATGATGCATTATTTATTAGCAACACATGGGGTCAGATAGACCTTATTATTATTCTCAATATAGTAAAATACTAGCTACTTAACTAAGGTAACACTTAGATCTTACAAATAGTAGTAATATATAAATATGTTTATGTATCTTGGTGGAACTGGTGGTTAGGAAAGCATGGGTGTATATATGTATGTCCACTTTATTATGTAGGATAGAAGATGTCTTTAGGGCTTATATAGGTTTGGGTAAGAAAGAGTAGGATAAGAAAAGACTCCATCCAAGATTGTGGATCTTGACTCATCTTGGTGACCTCACTTGATCCTTGAAAACCTGAGTTGGTGCTTATTCTTCTTTGACGTGGTTGGTCTCCTTTGGCCTTTCTTCTTGAAGTTGCCATCTGAGTTAAGGACATGTGGTTAAAATATATGTGGTAAGATAGACTACATGATGTAGGTCAAAATTTTGTTTGATGTTAGGTGGTGGTTGATAGATTATGCAATCCATTAAGACTCTATTGATTGGGTAAGTTATGCAACTTGTTATATAGGTCGAGTTGTTGTGTATGGTCAAGTTGATATAAGTCTCCAAATTAGGCTTAAGTGATTTAGGAGTATGGCCTTAACCTTTCCACCAGCATTAAGTAACTCACACTAGGTTGGATCATAATAGATTAGATAAAATCTAGATTAGGTTGTATATAACTAGGTTAGACTAGTTTAATTTAGATAAATCCACTAGGGTAGGATATGTCTTATTAGAATTTGTTAGAATCTGTTGGGATAGTATAGATCATATGGTGTAGGTAAGTTAGAAGCTCTATTAGGTTAACACAGAGGGATTATGCAACCATCGGATGGTTAGGATAGTTGCATGAGGCCAAGTTGGTTTTGTCGTCCTTTAATTTAGTGCGGGGTGAACTAAGTTAAGACATGTTTTATAGGGGTAGAGTCTAATCTATTTTATCAGTATTATCTAGCATGTTTGATAAGTCACTTTAGATTAGATCATATTAGGTTAGATGAGATCTAAATTAGATTGGTATGACCAGTTTAACTAGATAAGATCTAATTAATTCGCATTAGATCATGATTGATGAACTAGGGTGGATAAGTATGCCTATTAGGATAAGATGGATCCATAAAGACAAGATAAAATCTTTTGAGGTCAGTTAGATCTATTAGGATGAGATATAATCTTTTCAAGATAAGATGAGTCTATTAATAGTAATAGAGTATCTTTTAAGATAAGATGGATCTATTAAGATAAGGGAGAGTCTTTAAGATAAGATGGGTATGGTTAGGCTAGATACTTTATTGATAATTTAGTTTGTCTGGTTATTTTATAAATATATTTTTATACCTATGTGTCTATGCAGATGTAATTGTGGACATTACTCCACAACCCATCACACTCAATCAAAGACCCAAATCAGACAAGTATCATAAGAACAAACATTCAAGCATATAAATATTTACAAAATTAGTTTTGCTTTTGTTCCTAGGATTAGGTCTCCTATTCCTAAGGGTCACTTTAGGCACAGGATTTCAAAGTGTGAAATCCACATTTGTCTTTTAGAAAGAAAAGATAAGAATAATCAGAGTAAAGCGGAATTAGATGAGAAAAGATTTAAGAAAAGTTTAGAAAGAATCAGAGTAGGATAAGTAGGTAAGGGTTGTCCATTTCTATCTAGGTTTCGTCCTACAGTCAACATTTCCTCTGATACCACTTCTGTAACACCCGGATTTCAGGGGTCCAAAACCCGGGGTTAACATAAACACCAGGTATGCTGGGACCAAGTCTCATACATATGATGTATAGTGGCACAGGATCGAATGTCACAACTTTATATATAACAGGAGTTCTATACAAAATAGATAATTACATTATAAGAAGACAACGGTCCAGCAACCCAAAGTTGACTGGGAGACGACGACCTAGACCTCTCACGAACTCATCACAGCATCCTCCATGAGCATCATCCTGCAGTACCTGTTCTTGACCTGTGGTGTATGTGAGACAGCAAGAGTGAGCTCACATACGTTCATCGCTCAACAAGTTGTGGGGAATAATGTGCATGAACTCGCCAAAGGTGGGAGCTCACGTGAAGTGTAAGGCTTACCAAAGAAGATGGTTAGAGCTGAGCATTGCTTTTAAAGTTGGTCAAAATTTTATTAGCAGTTACTAAGTATAAGTAAATACCAACCCAATTAAATAGTAGAACAGAAGTAATAACAACATCACCTGCAATGCAATGCATATGGCAAATTGAATTTAGTTCCATAAATTAATCATGTGAGGGTCCGAGCTGCTCATGACCGTGAGCACGGCTAGTATACCAGTTTTACACTCTGCAGAGGTTGCGCATCTTTACCCACAAGCCGTGTTACCCATCTGCCAAGGGGTCATGAATCCCATACACCTCTACCAAGGAAGCGAGGCAGGGTAACACTACGAGGCCTTTACAAAGTTCCACTAGCTTCCGAAAACCCGCTACAGTTTATAGGAAGATCCAGTGCAGGAATCCCTTGCAGGACCGCCATCGCAGCAAAATCCTCCCGAGGGCCTCCCTACACTGACCTCTCCCCTACTGCCCTTGCCCCTTTCGGGTAAGGTAGTCTTCCACTAGCTTTCCTAATTAATCAGCCAAGGGCGTCCCATTCCACCCTTGTGGTAGCACTGTTTTCCCGGGTGGTCGCTCCATGTTCCAATTAACATAATGATCTTAACATGAACATTAAATAACAACTGATAACAAAAAGTGTAATCATGAATAGTGTATCTCCATACCCAAAACCACATATAGCACTAGCAAGTACTACCCAGAAAGATCAGTGGTAAACAAGGTATAAAGATAGACAAACTAGGGTAACCTATTGGGTCCCATCAAAATTAACCTATGCAGATCATTATGATTAATTAGAACATGGCTGGGTAAAAAGAAGTGATCAAGGGCACAACTTGCCTGGGCCTTGAGAATCCAGGTACCAGGATGATCTTCAGGTGACACGTGACCTCACTGCTAGTCGTAGTAATACAAACATACATGGTATAGGCAAAATTAACATTACACCAAACATATATGCAAAATACATATTAATAATCTACATATTAAAATAAGATCTCAGGAAAAAGAACTATTAATTTTAGAGTTATAGAATTCAAGTTATGAATTTTTAAAGGTTTTATGTGTTTAAAATGGATTAAGTGAAAGATTAAATTTCTAATTGTTTTCATGACCAAACAGAGGCATAAAATGATGAAGAATATTATTACAAAATTTTAGAAACTGGAATGGTTCAATTTGGAGCTAAAATGAATTTTCTATGAATTATCTAAGTTCTAGCAATTATTTTTGTATTAAAAATCTAATTTCTAATTCATTTAATCATTTTATTACTGCACTGGACTGGGCGTCAATTACAGCAAAGCGCAAGGGGCTCGGCGCAAGAATTCCCAGACACAAGGAACAGGGTCCCGAGGGACGGCGGGTTTATTCCGGGAAAGCCGAGGGGCTCTTTATGAAGATTGCCACGGCGAAGGGGTATTCTCAGATCTCGGCCGTCCGATCAAGCGTGAACGGCCAAGATTAAATCCGAGCCCCGCGAACCGGTACGCATCCCTGACCGTTGGATCGAGATCCGAAGGCCCGGATCCACTCAACCGAACAGCGCACCCATGTCTAATCATATCCGTTGAACTCCAGATGGACGGCTTAGATCTCGGCTTCAATGTGACAACAGGAGATCTAATCTACACCGCCCATATCAGATCGGACGGTCATCGTTCGTCTTCCCCCCCCCCCCCGACCGAAGCAACCACGGCCAGCCAACCCCCGGCGGCGGCGCCAAGGATGGCGCGTGAAATCCGGCCTGGCCAGGACCCCACCGACCGATTAACTGGCGCCACGCAAAAAGGAAACAACGGCGAGCACGGTGAGGTGATTTACCGAGCGTGCGGACCACTGGCTGAAGCGGACCACGGCGGAGGGCGGAACCACGACGGAGGAGGCGCGCCGTTGAGCAATTAACGGCGACGGGGAGCTCCCAACCCGAGGCCGGTGCACGCACACCTTCCCTGGGTCCTGGCGACGCTATTTGACCAAAAACCCGGGGCAGGACGCGAGCACGGTGGAGGTTCCGTCGTCGGCGGCCGCGAGGCGGCAATGGCGGGCGCTGCTTCCTGATTCTCTCTCACTTTGACGACGGTTCACGGGTGGATGGAGGTAAGGGGTCGCGGAGCTTACGTTCTTATAGCCAAGGAGCGATCCGCGGCCGTTGCACGGACGCCGAGATCCACGGTGAGCCATGCGGAGTCCGCGCGGCGCGATCGGCAAGGTCGTTGAAGACGGACCCGACGAGCGGGCCCCGCGAACCAGAGATAGGGAGAGCAGGCGAGCGCGGGACGAGAGACTGGGCAGGGGGCCCCGCATGTCAGCGAAACAACGAGAGCGCGCGTGAGGGGGTGAGAGGCTGGGCGGTGGGACCGGGATGTCGGCGCCCCAACCCAGGAATTGGGCTGCACGGAGGGATTAGTTAAATGGGCCGAAATGCGCGAAGTCGGCCCAGCTAGCTCTTTTATCTTTTTCTTTTTATATTTTCTGTTTTCCTTTTTCATTTTCAAATCCAAATTGAGTTCAAGTTCAAATTCAAACTTTGTGTGGATCTTCATTTATAAACTCATCTTTTTGAGATTAAAAATGCTAAACCTGAAGATATTTGGTTATTCATTTTATGTATATTTTCATATCTCTTCTCTTTTCTCCCTTTCCCATTTATTTTCTATTTTCTATTTTTCCTTTCCATTTGAATTTCAAATCAACACAAGTTTAAAGTTCAAACACTTAATTTGGATACACATATAGAACTCCAGCATAATGTGCAAAAACCTATTTTATGTATTTCTTTATTTATTTTAGTTCTTTTAGACAAGCTTTTAATCATATAGTAGAATAATCCCTACCTTATTACTTCTAGAGAAATCAAATTTATATTGTAGACTATATATATTAAGAAATAGTTTAATCCTAATTCTTTTATATATCCTAACCCAAAGGCAATTTAGATTATCTAAGTATCTTTAATTATGTATTTTTAACATATTCATGAGTGGAAACTTCTAAATTATGATTATCTTTAAGGAAAGGTGTTTTGATTTAAAATCTTTGAGAATTTTTCCTTGTCTTCACAAGATTGAACTTTAGGGTGTTACAGGTGAGCCACGGCGGCCCAGTCCACCCGGATGTGGTGATCCTCGCAGAAGTCTAGGAACTTTCTGCCGGTGAACTGGGTGCTGTTGTCGGTGATGATGGAGTTCGGGACCCCAAAGCGATGGATGATGTTGGTGAAGAATGCCACTGCCTGTTCGGACCTGATGCTGTTCAAGGGTCGGACCTCGATCCACTTGGAGAATTTGTCGATGGCGACCAGCAGGTGCGTGTAGCCCCCGGGTGCCTTCTACAAGGGACCGACGAGGTCCAGTCCCCACACAGCAAACGGCCAGGTGATGGGTATTGTCTGCAGAGCCTGAGCGGGCAGGTGGGTCTGCCTTGCGTAGAATTGACACCCTTGGCAGGCGCGGACAATTCTAGTGGCGTCGGCCACCGCGGTCGGCTAATAGAAACCTTGTCGGAAGGCGTTTCCATCAAGGGCTCGGGGCGCTGCGTGATGACTGCAAGCCCCCGAGTGTATTTCTTGTAAGAGCTCCTGGCCTTCGGTGATGGATATGCATCGTTGGAGGATGTCGGAGGGGCTGTGGTGGTAGAGCTCCTTCCCGTCACCCAGTAAGACGAACGACTTGGCGCGCCGCGCCAGTCGCCGAGCCTCGGCTCGGTCGAGGGGCAGCTCCCCTTGGTGGAGATATTGCAGGTACGGGGTCTGCCAGTCTCGATTAGGCTGGACCCCATTTCGCTCTTCCTCGACGCGCAGTGCCTCACCCTCGGGGGTCGAGGGCGCCTCGGGCCGAGCCGAGGGTGCCTCAGGCTGGGCCGAGGCCTTCTCGGGCTCGGGCGTGTCGTCGATCTTGACTGAGGGTTGCTGTAGGTCTCGGGAGAAGACGTTCGGGGGAACCGTTGTCCGCCCCGAGGCTATCTTAGCCAGCTCGTCCGCAGTCTCGTTGTATCGTCGAGCGATGTGGTTGAGCTCGAGCCCGTAGAACTTGTCCTCCAGGCGCCGAACCTCATCGCAGTAGGCTTCCATCTTCGGGTCGCGGCAGTGGGAGTTCTTCATAACTTGGTCAATGACGAGCTGCGAGTCGCCGCGAGCATCGAGGCGTCGGACCCCTAGCTCAATGGCGATGCGCAACCCATTGACCAGAGCTTCGTACTCAACCACGTTGTTGGATGCCGGGAAATGGAGGCGCAACACGTAGCGTAGGTGTTTCTCGAGGGGCGAGATGAAGAGCAGGCCCGCGCCTGCCCCTGTTTTCATCAGCGACCCATCGAAAAACATGGTCCAGAGTTCCTGCTGGATCGGAGCCGCCGGGAGCTGGGTGTCGACCCATTCAGCCACAAAGTCCGCCAAGACTTGGGACTTGATGGCCTTTCGAGGGGCGAACGAGATCGTCTCGCCCATGATTTACACCGCCCACTTTGCAATCCTACCCGAGGCCTCTCGGCACTGGATGATCTCCCCCAGGGGGAAGGATGACACCACAGTCACCGGATGAGACTCGAAGTAGTGTCGCAACTTCCGTCACGTCAGGATCACCGCGTACAGCAGCTTCTGAATTTGCGGGTAGCGGATCTTGGTCTCGGACAGTACCTCACTAATGAAGTAAACCGGCCTCTGGACGGGCAATGCATGCCCTTCTTCTTGTCTCTCAACCACGATCGCGGCGCTGACCACCTGAGTGGTAGCGGCGACGTAGATCAAGAGGGCTTCTCCGGCGGCGGGGGGCACCAAGATGGGCGCGTTCGTAAGGAGCGCCTTCAGGTTCCTGAGGGCTTCCTCGGCCTCGGAGGTCCAAGTGAAGCACTCGGTCTTTCTTAAGAGGCGGTACAGAGGTAGGCCTCTTTCGCCGAGGAGCGAGATGAAACGGCTCAGAGCCGCAAGGCATCCCATGACCCTCTGTACGCCTTTCAAGTCCTTGATGGGCCCCATGTTGGTAATGGCCGCAATTTTCTCTGGGTTGGCCTCGATGCCCCGCTCGGAGACGATGAACCCCAAGAGCATGCCTCGGGGGACTCTGAAGACACACTTCTCGGGATTGAGTTTTACGCCTTTCGCCTTGAGACACCGGAATGTCGTTTCAAGGTCGGAAAGGAGGTCGGAGGCTTTCCTCGTCTTGACTACAATGTCATCGACATAAGCCTCGACCGTTTGACCAATGTGTTCGCCGAACACGTGGTTCATGCACCTTTGGTACGTCGCACCCGCATTCCTCAAACCAAATGGCATAGTAACATAGCAGTACATGCCAAAAGGTGTGATGAAAGAAGTCGCGAGCTGGTCGGACTCTTTCATCCTGATTTGGTGATACCCTGAGTAGGCATCGAGGAAAGACAGGGTTTCACATCCAGCAGTGGAATCCACGATTTGATCGATGCGAGGCAGAGGATAGGGAACTTTTGGACATGCTTTGTTTAGACCAGTGTAGTCTACACACATCCGCCATTTCCCTCCTTTCTTTCTCACAAGCACGGGGTTGGCAAGCCATTCGGGATGGAATACCTCTTTGATGAACCCTGCGGCCATCAGCTTGTGGATCTCCTCGCCTATGGCTCTGCGCTTTTCTTCGTCGAATCGGCGCAGAGGTTGCTTCACGGGTCGGGCTCCAGCTTGGATATCCAGCGAGTGCTCGGCGACATCCCTCGGTATGCCAGGCATGTCCGAGGGACTCCATGCAAAAACTTCGGCGTTTGCGCGGAGAAAGTCGACGAGCACTGCTTCCTATTTGGGGTCGAGCTCGGAGCCGATCGGATCTGCTTGGAGGTGTCGTTGCTGGGGTCGAGAGGGACGGACTTAACCGTCTCCACTGGCTCAAAGTTGTCGTCATGGCGCTTCACGTCTGGCGCCTCCTTGGAGAGGCTCTCTAGGTCAGCGATGAGGGCCTCGGATTCGGCGAGGGCCTCGGCGTACTCCACGCACTCCACGTCGCATTCGTACGCGTGTCGGTACGTGGGGCCGACGGTGATGACCCCGTTGGGGCTCGGCATCTTGAGCTTGAGGTAGGTGTAGTTGGGGACGGCCATGAACTTGGCATAGCATGGCCTCCCCAGCACTGCGTGGTAGGTTCCTCGGAACCCGACCACCTCGAACGTGAGGGTTTCCCTTCTGAAGTTGGAGGGAGTCCTGAAGCAGACGGGCAGATCGAGTTGTCCGAGGGGTTGGACGCGTTTCCCGGGGATGATCCCGTGAAAAGGCGCCGCACCGGCCCGGACCGAGGACAGATCGATCTGCAGGAGCTCGAGGGTCTCAGCGTAGATGATGTTGAGGCTGCTGCCTCCGTCCATGAGGACCTTGGTGAGCCTGACAGTAGGAAACGGGTGACGCCTAAGAGGGGGGGTGAATTAGGACTTCTAAAACTTTTACTTAACTAGGCCACAAATAAATCCCTAGAGCAAAACCTATGCAAATAATCAAAACTAGAATGTGCAAACTAGGTTTTGTCTAAGTGTTGCTATCTCTACCGCAAAGGCTAAGTTTCAATCTATACTAAATAAGTATGACTACAAGATTGAAACTTAAATGCTTAATATAAATGCGGAATGTAAAGAGCTAAGTAGAGATAGCAAACTCTCGTGGATGACGCCGGTATTTTTACCGAGGTATCCGGAACCACGCAAGGTCCCGACTAATCCTCGTTGGTGCCCCTACGCAAAGGGAAGCCCACGCGAGGGCCAAGCACCACGGTCGAGTAACTCCGTAGAGAGCCGCGGGCCTTCTCCACGCGCAAGTGGTGCTCCGCTTCCGGCTCCTCTCGGACGCTCCCCGCCGTCTCCACTATTGAGCTTCCGGCCGAAACGCCGCGGGCCTCGTTCCCTCCGGTACACGGTGGCGGCCGTGACACAAACGCGGTTGTCACGGTCTCGCAAGACTCTCGCCCCACTCGGTACAATTACAACGACTCACGCAAGAGCCGAGGGGTTGTGTGGTTTTACAAAACTCACTCAACTAACTAGGATTCACCTAGAGCAAGCGCTAAAGCAGTCTAACTAACCTAAGCACTTCGCAAAGCACCTACGCTAATCACCGAGTGATTCTATTAAGCACTTGGGTGTTTGAGCTCTTGGAAATATGCACTATGTGTATTGGTATGTTGCTTGGGCTCTCACACATGAGAATGCCCGGTTGGGGTGGTATTTATAGCCTCCACACCCCAAACTAGCCGTTGGACAGAAAGCAGCAGCTTTCTGTCGTCGGGTGCACCGGACAGTCCGGTGCACCACCGGACACTGCACAGTAGATGTCCGGTGCACGCCACGTCAGCCGACCGTTGGCGCCTGTAGCAGTCGACCGTTGGATCCGACCGTTGCCGTCTGCCCGTTGGCACACCGGACAGTCCGGTGCACACCGGACAGTCCGGTGCTACAGCCAGAGAGCGCCTATCTGCGGCCTCTCTGCGCAGACTGTCCGGTGCTTCACCGGACAGTCCGGTGCACACCGGACACCAATGTCCGGTGCGCCACCAGGCGCTGGCTGACAGCCCTTATCTTTGGATTTCTTCGCTGATTTCTTCGGGCTTCTTTGTTCTTGAGTATTGGACTCCTATGCATCTTTTTATGTCTTCTTTTGAGGTGTTGCATCCTCATTGCCTTGGTCCAATTCTCTTCGCATCCTGTGAACTACAAACACAAACACTAGAAAACTTATTAGTTCACGGATTGTGTTGTTCATCAAACACCAAAACTCAATTTGCCAAATGGCCCGGGGTACATTTTCCTTACACTGACGTTGCCGATGACGGGGTCGACAACGAGCGGATATTTCCCCGGGCTCGGCACGCGGTTGGGGTGATCGCCCTGGTCGAAGGTGATGGGCTTGTCGGACCAGTCTAGGTAGACTGGCGCCGCCACCTTTACCGAGCAGACCTCCCGATGCTCTTGCTTGCGGTGCCGAGCCGAGGCGTTCGCCACTTGCCCACCGTAGATCATGAAGCAGTCGCGGACCTCGGGGAACTCCTCTACCTTGTGATCCTCCTTCTTGTCGTCGTGGTGGGCCCTGCCACCCTCCGCAGGTGGCCCGACCCTGTGAAAGTGGCACCGAAGCATGGCGCACTCCTCAAGGGTGTGCTTGACGGGTCCCTGATGATAGGGGCACGGCTCCTTGAGCATCTTGTCGAAGAGATTGGCGCCTCCGGGAGGTTTCCGAGGGTTCTTGTACTCTACGGCGGCGACAAGGTCCGCATCGGCGGCGTCGCGTTTCGCTTGCAACTTCTTCTTGCCTTTCTTCTTGGTGCCGCGCTGAGTGGACGCCTCGGGAACATCTTCCGGCTGGCGGCCCTGGGGCTGCTTGTCCTTCCGGAAGATGGCCTCAACCGCCTCCTGCCCAGAGGCGAACTTGGTGGCGATGTCCATCAGCTCGCTCGCCCTGGTGGGGGTCTTGCGACCTAGCTTGCTCACCAGGTCATGGCAGGTGGTGCCGGCGAGGAACGCGCCGATGACATCCAAATCGGTGATGTTGGGCAGCTCGGTGCGCTGCTTTGAGAATCACCGGATGTAGTCCCAGAGAGACTCTCCCGGCTGCTGGCGGCAGCTTCGGAGATCCCAGGAGTTCCCAGGGCGCACGTACGTGCCCTGGAAGTTACTGGCGAAGGCTTGGACCAGGTCGTCCCAGTTGGAGATCTGCCCCAGAGGCAGATGCTCCAGCCAGGCCCGAGCTGAGTCGGAGAGGAACAGGGGGAGGTTGCGGATGACGAGGTTGTCATCATCCGTTCCACCCAGTTGGCAGGCCAGCCGGTAGTCCGCGAGCCACAGTTCCGGCCTTGTCTCCCCCGAGTACTTTGTGATGGTAGTCGGGGTTCGGAACCGGGTCGGGAACGGCGCCCGTCGTATGGCTCGGCTGAAAGCCTGTGGACCGGGTGGTTCGGGCGAGGGACTCCGATCCTCCCCGCTGTCGTAGCGTCCCCCTCGCCTGGGGTGGTAGCCTCGGCGCACCCTCTCGTTGAGGTGGGCTCGATGGTTGCGGTGGTGGTGCTCGTTGCTGAGGCGACCCGGGGCCGCAGGCGCTGTGTTGCGCGTGCACCCGGTGTGGACCGAGGCTTCCCGCATGAATCGGGAAGTCGCGGCGCGATGCTCCGAGGGGTATCCCTGCCTTCGGGAGGCAGAGCTTTCGGCCCGTCGGACCGCGGTGTCCTCTAGGAGATTCTTGAGCTCTCCCCGGATACGCCGCCCTTCGGTGGTTGATGGTTCCGGCATTGCGCGGAGAAGTATTGCTGCTGCAGCCAGGTTCTGGCCGACCCCACTGGAAGCCGATGGTGGCCTTGCCCTGACGTCGTCGGCGATGCGAAGCTGGATGCCCTGGGGTAGATGACGCGTTTCTCCGGCCGGAGCTTGGTCTGCCCATTCCTGCCCGATGTTCCGGCGGAGCGGCTCAAGTGTTCCTGCTCCCTCGTCGAGCCTGGCCTGCATCTCGCGGATTTGCTCGAGCTGTGCGTCCTGACCCCCCACAGGGACTAGGACCACAGCTAGCTCCCGAAGGATGTCAACGCGAGGCGCAGGCCTACGGGGATCACCGTTTTCCGGTATACCAAGATGGTTGCCTTCGTCGGGACCCCCTAGATCGACGTGGAAACATTCACGACTTGGGCCACAGTCTTCGTCGCCGAAGCTGCGGCTACCGTCGGAACAATCGGAAAGGCAGTAGTCGCATGCGGTCATGAAGTCCCGCATAGCACTGGGGTTACCGAGCCCGGAGAAATCCCAACCAAAGTCGGGCTCATCATCTTCCTCGGAACCCGAGGGTCTGTAGGTCGAGACGGCCGTCAGCCGGTCCCAGGGTGACCGCATATGATACCCCGGAGGGTTGGTGCATGCCTCTATGAAGGCTTCCACCAAAGCGGGGTCGCTTGGTGGGTCGAGGCTGAATCCAAAAGGCACGAGACAGGAATCGGTCGGTACCTCTTGGTCGTCAGGCGGTGACGAAGTCACGTCAGGGGTGGACTGCACCGTCGTCTCAGGTACGAGGGTGACGCCCAGCAAGTCCTTTGCGAGCGTGCTGGCGTCGTCCGTCCGCTTGGAGTTGGCGTGTTGCGGGCAAACGACGCTCGTCTTCGTCTCAGACGCGAGGTCGACGCCCGACGTGTCCCCCGTCGGGGCGCCGGCGCCGTCGACTCGCTCGACAGCCGACGAGGTGCCGCCTCCTGCTTGGCCACGGTTGCCCCGCCTCCTCCTCCGTCGGCGGGGGAGGTGACGGGACAAACTCGGATGTTGTTCTTCCACCTCGTGGAGAAGACGTCGTCGATTCCGCCGCCGGCGGGCGGGTTGTCGGCCGCTATTATCGTCGTCGCGCGGTGGAGGAAGGAGTATCATGTCGTAGCTGCCGTCGAGGGACATGAACTCAAGACTCCCGAAATGGAGCACCGTCCCGGGTTGGAAAGGTTAATGGAGACTACCCATCTGGAGCTTGACGGGAAGCTGTTCGTCAACACGCAATAGGCCCCTACCTGGCGCGCCAACTGTCGGTGTTTCGACCCGGGGGGGTCCCTGGACCGACGAGTAAATTGTCGCCGCGTGTCCCAGCCCAGATGGGTCGGCGCGAGACGGAGCACAAAGGGGGGAGAAGAGAGGAAAAGGGGAAACCCGCGGCCTCCGTGTTGTCCTGCGCCCAGGTCGGGTGCGCTTGCTGTAGGGGGTTACAAGTGTCCGCGTGGGGGGAGAGCGAGGGACTCTACGCGTCGTCCCGTCCTCCCGCGCGGCCAACCTCCTCGTAAGAGAGCCCTGGCCCTTCCTTTTATAGGCGTAAGGAGAGGGCCCAGGTGTATAGTGGGGGGTGTAGCAATGTGCTAACGTGTCTAGCAGAGAGGAGCTAGCGCCCTAAGTACATGCCTTCGTGGCAGCCGGAGAGGTCTTGACACCCTGTTCATGTAATGTCGTGGCCGTCGGAGGAGCGCTGGAGCCTTGAGGGAGGATAGCTGTCGGGGCTGTCGAGTCCTTGCTGACGTCTCCTTGCTTCCGTAAGGGGCTGAGAGCCGCCGTCGTCACGGAGCACGCGGCGCGCCATCATTACTATTTGTTTACCGGGGCGAGCTTGATGGGACGCCGGTCTTGTTCCCCGTAGCCTGAGCTAGCTAGGGGTAGGGTAATGATGGCCCCTCTTGCGACGTGGTCGGTCCGAGTCCTAGGTCGGGCGAGGTGGATGCTCCTCTGAGGTCGAGGTCGAGTCCGAGCCCCGGGTCGGGCGAGGCGGAGACTGTCGTCCGAGGCCGAGGCCGAGTCCGAGCCCTGGGGTCGGGCGAGGCGGAGTTCATCGTCTTCCGGAGCCGAGGCCGAGTCCGAGCCCTGGGGTCGGGCGAGGCGGAGTTCGTCGTCTTCCGGGGCCGAGCCCGAGTCCGAGCCCTAGGGTCGGGCGAGGCGGAGTTCGTCGTCTTCCGGGGCCAAGCCCGAGTCCGAGCCCTGGGGTCGGGCGAGGCGGAGTCCGTCGTCTTCCGGGGCCGAGCCCGAGTCCGAGCCCTAGGGTCGGGCGAGGCGGAGTTCGTCGTCTTCCGGGGCCGAGCCCAAGTCTGAGCCCTGGGGTCGGGCGAGGCGGAGTTTCCTATGGCGCCCAAGGCCGGACTTGGCTGCTGTCAGCCTCACTCTGTCGAGTGGCACAGCAGTCAGAGCGACGCAGGCGGCGCTGTCTTCTTGTCAGGCCGGTCAGTGGAGCGGCGAAGTGACTGCGGTCACTTCGGCTCTGTCAACTGAAGGGCGCGTGTCAGGATAAGGTGCCAGGCCATCCTTGCATTAAATGCTCCTGCGATACGGTCGGTCGGTGTGGCGATCTGGCCAAGGTTGCTTCTTGGCGAAGACTGGGCCTCGGGCGAGCCGAAGGTGTGTCCGTCGCTTGAGGGGGTCCTCGGGCGAGACATGAATCCTCCGGGGTCAGCTGCCCTTGCCCGAGGCTGGGCTCGGGCGAGGCGAGATCGTGTCCCTTGAGTGGACCGAGCCTTGACTTAATCGCACCCATCAGGCCTTTGCAGCTTTGTGCTGATGGGGGTTACCAGCTGAGATTAGGAGTCTTAGGGGTACCCCTAATTATGGTCCCTGACACTACTCGATCTCGTGTTGCTCATTTTTGTGAACATTACTCGTTTGTTTCCTCTATTGAGCCACACAGGGTAGAGGAAGCACTTCAAGATTCGGATTGGGTGTTGGCGATGCAAGAGGAGCTCAACAATTTCACAAGAAATGAAGTATGGCATTTAGTTCCATGTCCTAACCAAAATGTTGTAGGAACCAAGTGGGTCTTCCGCAACAAACAAGATGAGCATGGTGTGGTGACAAGGAACAAGGCACGACTTGTGGCCAAAGGGTATTCACAAGTCGAAGGTTTGGATTTTGGTGAAACCTATGCACCCGTAGCTAGGCTTGAGTCAATTCGAATATTACTTGCCTATGCTACTCACCATGACTTTAAGCTTTACCAAATGGACGTGAAGAGTGCCGTCCTCAACGGACCTATCAAGGAAGAGGTCTATGTTGAGCAACCTCCCGGCTTTGAAGATAGTGAGAATCCTAACCATGTTTACAAACTCTCTAAGGCGCTTTATGGGCTCAAGCAAGCCCCAAGAGCATGTATGAATGCCTAAGAGATTTTCTTATCACTAATGGCTTCAAAGTCGGAAAGGCCGATCCTACTTTATTCACTAAAACCATTGAGAATGATTTGTTTGTATGCCAAATTTATGTTGATGATATCATATTTGGGTCTACTAACAAATCTATTTGTGAAGAGTTTAGTAGGATCATGATTCAAAAATTCGAGATGTCTATGATGGGGGAGTTGAAGTATTTCTTAGGATTTCAAGTCAAGCAACTACAAGAGGGCACCTTCATTAGCCAAACGAAGTACATTCAAGATATACTCACTAAGTTTGGAATGAAGGATGCCAAGCCCATCAAGACACCCATGGGAACCAATGGGCATCTCGACCTCGACACGGGAGGTAAATCCGTAGATCAAAAGGTATACCGGTCGATGATAGGTTCTTTACTCTATTTATGTGCATCTCGACCGGACATTATGCTTTTCGTATGCATGTGTGCAAGGTTCCAAGCCGACCCTAAGGAAGTTCACCTTAGGGCCGTGAAGCAAATCTTGAGATATTTAGTTCAAACACCTAAGTTTGGTCTTTGGTACCCTAAGGGATCCTCATTTGATTTATTAGGATATTCCGATGCTGATTGGGCAGGGTGTAAGATTAATAGGAAGAGCACATCAGGGACTTGTCAGTTTCTGGGAAGATCCCTGGTGTCTTGGGCTTCAAAGAAACAAAACTCAGTAGCTATTTCTGCCGCCGAAGCCGAGTACATTGCCGCAGACCGTTGTTGTGTGCAATTGCTTTGGATGAGGCAAACCCTTAGGGACTATGGCTACAAGTTTAGCAAAGTCCCTCTCCTATGTGACAATGAGAGTGCAATCCGCATGGCGGATAATCCCGTTGAACACAGTCGCACTAAGCACATAGCCATTCGGTATCACTTTCTGAGAGATCACCAACAAAAGGGGGATATCGAGATAGCCTATATAAACACCAAAGATCAATTGGCCGATATCTTTACCAAGCCTTTAGATGAGCAATCCTTTACCAAACTTAGGAATGAGCTAAATATTCTTGATTCTAGGAATTTTGTTTTATTCTTTGCACACATTGCTCATTAATATACCCTTGATCATATCTCTTTTATGCCTATGACTAATGTGTTTTCAAGTGTATTATTATGCTTAGTCATAGATATTGAAAGGGAAATGGAGTATTCGGCAAAAAAGGCGCTTCCACTCAACTCCAATTGTATTTGCCGGTACTCCGCATCATTCTCCACTTTGGTATAATCTTCACTCATATTTTTGTTTGCCAAAGGGGGAGAAAGTTTGAATAGGGGCTTATATCTCACTCACAAGTATCCGTTTTTGGCGATTCATACCAAAGGGGGAGAAAGTATGAGCCCAAAGCAAAAGGACCGCACCACCACCGAATTTTCAAAATGAAGTTTTTCAAATTGATATCTTATTGTGTTCAAAAGGGGGAGAAAGCAGTATCTTCAAAACTTGCAAAACCCTCTTGAACACTAAGAGGAGAATTTCATTTAAGGGGAGTTTTGTTTAAGTCAAAGGAAAAGCATTTGAGACAGGGGGAGAAAATTTCAAATCTTGAAAATGCTTTCTTCAATCTTATTCATGTACCTTTGACTATTTGCAAAAGGTTTTTGAAAAGAATTTTACAAAGAATTTGCAAAACAAAACCCGTGGTGCAAATGTGGTCCAAAATTTTAAATAAGAAGAAAAACCATCCATGCATATCTATTGAAATAAGTATATTGGTTTCAATTCCAAGCAACCTTTGCACTTACATTATGCAAACTAGTTCAATTCTGCACTTCTTTATTTGCTTTGGTTTGTGTTGGCATCAATCACCAAAAAGGGGGAGATTGAAAGGGAAATAGGGTCAAACCTTTTCCATATGAATTTTGGTGATTGAATTGCCCAACACAAATTATTAGACTAACTAGTTTGCTCTAGATTATGAGTTCTACAGGTGCCAAAGGTTCACAACAAACCAATACAAGTCAAAAGAAAGGGTTCAAAACTAAGGAGCAAAAGTATACTGAAGGCAGCCCTGGTCTGGCGCACCGGACTGTCCGGTGCACCAGGGAGAATTAAATCAAACTTGCCAGTCTCGAGAATTTGGGAGGCCGCTCCGCTGTGCCAGCGGAGCAACGACTACTTCGCGCCAATGGTCGTCTGCAGAGTGTAAAACTGGTATACTAGTCGTGCTCGCGGTCACGAGCAGCTCATGACTCTCACATGATTAAATTATGAAACTAAATTTAATTTATCATTTGCATTGCATGGGATTTATTTTGCTCTATTATTATTATGGTTTGGTATTTACTTACATTTAGTAATTGCTAATAAAATTTTAATCAATATTAAAAGCAATGCTCAGCTTTAACCATTCTCTTTGGTAAGCCTTACACTTTACATGAGCTCTCCCTTTGGTGAGTTCATGCATATTATTCCCCACAACTTGTTGAGCTATGAAGGTATGTAAGCTCACCCTTGTTGTCTCACACCCCCCACAGGTCAAGAACAGGTATCACAGGATGAGACATATGAAGGATGCTACGATGTGTTCGTGAGAGGTCTATATCGTCGTCTCCCAGTCAACTTTAGGTTGCTGGATCGTTGTCTCCTTTCGATATAATTATTTATTTATTTTATACAAAACTCTTATTATATAATAAAGTTGTGACATTCGTTTCTATACCATGATTCATCATATGTGTAAGGCTTTATCCCAGCACATCTGGTGATTATGTTCGCGTCCGAATCTTTAAAACCCGGGTGTGACATTGGTGTATCGGTATCGGCAAGGTAAGGTAAGGTGACGTAATCTGATAAAAGAATCCTAACCTGTCCATGAGGTCATTTAACTTTGAGAGTCGAAGGAGGTAGTTTTTCAGTTTTAAAATTCAAGAACGAAATATAAACTACGACGATATAGTTAGTAGATAAAATGGTTTTTTATTTACATTCCATGCTGATGAAAATCTTTGCAAATTTGCTGGAATTTGGTCTGTTAAGGGCCCACAAGTTCCCAGTTGTTCGGGCCAATTAGATTGGGTCAAGACAGCGGGCCAAGCTACCCACCAACCCCATGTAGTTCAGTTGTAACCCGTTACCCATACGGCAGCCCACGTAGCCTGCGCAACCTGCTTTGAGCCGCTCGCTCTCCCGCCGGCAAGTCCGCCGCCGCAGCGCGCTGAGCCAGCTGATCATGCTCACGGTGTCCCTTCTGGACGCGCAACTCTCCCGCTGCTGCTCCGCGCGCCATCTCCTTCAAATCCACGCGCAGTTCCTCGCGTCGGGCCTCCTTGCTGACGCCTACGCCGCCAGCCGTCTCCTCCTCTTCACCACCTCCGCGACCGCCGCGCGTCTCCTGTCGCATCCGCTCCACCACTCCCTCCAACTCTTCGCGCTCGTGCGCAGCCCCAATGCCTTCACCTGCAACACTCTCCTCAAGGCGGCTCTGCGCCAGGGCTTTCCCCATCTCTGCTTCCCGCTCTACGCCTCCATGCCCGCGGCGCCCGACACCTACACGCACCCGCTCCTCGCCGCCGCCTGTGCCGCCAGAGGGGACGTGAGGGAAGGCCTGCAGGTCCACTCCCACTCCGTCAAGCACGGATTCAGCGACAACCTATACCTCAGGAATGCGCTGATGCACATGTACTCTGCGTGCGGCTGCGTCGCGAGCGCGCGCAGGGTGTTCGACGCGGGACCCGTGTGGGACGCCGTTTCTTGGAACACGATCCTCGCCACGTACGTGCGGGACGGGGACGTCGAGCAGGCTGTCAAGGTGTTTGCGAGGATGCCAGAGAGGAGCGCCGCGGCAGTGAGCGCGATGGTGACGTTGTTCGCGAGGAGAGGAATGGTAGAGGAGGCGAGGGGGGTGTTTGACGGAGCGGAGCATAGGAATGCGTTCACGTGGACAGCTATGATCTCTTGCTTCGAGCGGAATGATCTGTTCATGGAAGCACTAGCTGTGTTTTCAGATATGCGTGAAGAGGGGTGGCCTGTGGACGAGGCAGTGATGGTCAGTGTGGTCGCTGCTTGCGCTAAGTCAGGGGTGATTCAGAACGGTGAGGTGTGCCATGGACTGGTTGTCAGAGCAGGCCTTGGTTCTCGGGTGAATGTCCAGAATGTGCTGATCCACATGTACTCAAGTTGTCAGGATGTTGTTGCAGCACGTAGATTGTTTGATAATGGTGAGAGTCTGGACCACTTCTCCTGGAACTCGATGATTTCTGGCTATCTAAAGAATGGCCGTGTCGAAGATGCAAAAGCGTTATTTGATGTGATGCCTGACAAGGACAACGTTTCCTGGAGTGCAATGATAGCTGGTTGTGTGCACAATAACCAGTCATCTGAGGCACTTAATGTTTTTGACAGCATGAGAGCCCATGAAATCAAACCAGATGAAGTTACGCTCGTGAGTGTCATCTCTGCATGTAGTAATTTGTCTGCTCTGGAGCAAGGAAAGTTAGTGCATGAGTACATTAGGAAATACCAATATAACATCACTATCGTACTTGGGACTAGCCTCATTGACATGTACATGAAGTGTGGATGCATGGAGGCTGCACTAGAAGTCTTTGACATGTTGGAAGAAAAAGGAACACCTTGCTGGAATGCTGTCATTGTGGGACTGGCCATGAATGGTCTTGTTACAAGATCCCTTGACATGTTCTCCGAGATGGAAGCCACTGGCACTGCTGTCCCCGATGAGATAACTTTCACTGGAGTTCTGAGTGCTTGCAGACATGGTGGCCTAGTTGAGGAGGGCCGTCAATTCTTCAAGTTGATGAAGAATAAGTACCAGATTGTACCAAATATCAGACACTATGGATGTATGGTTGATCTCCTTGGACGTGCTGGGTATGTCAGAGAGGCTGAAGACATTATTCAGAGCATGCCAATGTCACCTGATGTCCCAGCATGGGGTGCGTTGCTTGGTGCCTGTTGGAAGCATGGCGATAGTGAGGTTGGGGAAAGGGTTGGGAAGAAACTTGTCAAGCTGGATCCTGACCATGATGGGTTCCAAACTATGTTATCTAACATATATGCTTCAGAGGGGATGTGGCAGTGTGTAAAGGACCTAAGGGGTTCCATGAAGCAACAACATGTAGCAAAAGTTGCAGGCTGTAGTATGGTTGAATCATCACATTCTTCATGAGATTCTAGAATGTGATTGTATTAGAATGTAGAATGCATAGCGTGTGGTTTAAGTTGAAGTATATATGGTCATAATCCAATGCTTATCTGCTTAGCCTGTGTTCTAACTATTTTCTTTGTTCTAACTTCTAAGGTTTTGTCACCCAGTTCATGATTCCTCTATCCGCTTTCGTGGATACAACCAAAACTATTTCCCCTATTGTCATAATTGCAGCCTTCATTCTTTGAACATGTTCAGATAAAGCTTACATCACTACTTTTTCTTCCAAAAAACATAATAAGCATTCATCTAACAAGGAGCAAGGAGCAACAGCGCAACACAATTTGTTAAGAGGTGATTTTCTGTCGCAAAAAAAAAAAAAGAGAGACATGCACAGACTAATTACTTTTCTGTCTAAGGTATGTACTTGTTACAAAAACAACAATATAATAGATTAATAATGGGCAAGAATAAAAAAGGATTTTGGTATGTAGATTGTGGTTGGTTCATACATACTAACTTTCGCAAAAGTAGAAAATTTTCCCCCTCCCGGCCATTTCTTCAATCATACTCCATCCGTTCTAAAATGTTTTTTATTGATTTTGAAGAGTCAACTAAATATATATAAAAAATGTTAATATTTATAAAACATAATTAGTATCATTAGATAGATATTTGAATATATTTTTTATAAAATTATTTGGAGACACAAATGTTGCTAATATTTTATATAAATAAGCGCTGGTTTAGGCCGTTCGTTTCCTATGCGGCAACTCTCAGCCCAACTAATTTGGGCCCGTCTGACGGACGGCCCATTTCCTCCCGGCCAATCCAGTAGTGTAAACAGCCGTGTGAGTGACACCGACGCACTAGGGTTTTCGGAGGCCGTGCAGTCGTACTCGTACCCCTCCGCCTCCTACGGAATAGTACGTGGCATCCTAAAGTAATTGGATGAGCCAGCAGCCGAGCACCATCCCAGGACGTCGACACGCGTCTGCTCCTCCTCTATTTTGCCTAGACCTAGACGGTGAAGCATGGGCAGCGAAGGTCCGCAGGTCAGGTCAACCAGGGATTTCGCCTGCTTCTGCTTGTGATGTGCGGACGGGCCGCCGGGCCGAGCAAGCGGCACGCAGCGCACGTGAAGTTCCATTCGCCCGCGCCTGGGGATTCCAGCAAAATATTTCGTGGGAACGGCGCCCGGATCCGCCGCTCGTCTACGAGTACGCCTCGCCTCTACGGTATAGATGTCCAAACAGTGCGGGCCGCCCGTTTGGCCCGTGGCACGGCACGAATTTAGCCCGGTCCAAACACGGCCCGGCACGGTCGGTTACGGGCCCGGGCCGGCACGGCCCGTTTAGCGGGCCGGGTATAGGTAGATACGGCGGCCCGCGTGCTTTGGCCCGGCCCGGCCCGATAAATGGGTCGGCCCGACGGCGGCCCGCATATTTATGTAAATACTAAATATATAAATACATTTAATTCTCTCATAGTATGTAAATACTAAATACACGGCCAAACATATATAAAATGCATACATAAATATAAAATATATACATAGATATTTTGTTGTCTCAATATATATAAATAATATGTTATTATATATGATTAATTCTGTTAAATATATGTATTTATATACTGTTCTACTGTTGGTTCGGGCCAGTGCCCGACCCGGTCCGTTGAGGCCCACCGGGCCAACGGGCCGGCCCGGCACGATTTTTCCCTGTGCGTGCCGGGTTTGGGCATGTCCCTAGGCACGTGGGCCAGCCCGACCCGGCCCGAAGCATCAACGGGCCGTGCCTGGCCCGGCCCTATTCGTACCGGGCCGAAACGGGTTCGGGCCGGGTATAGGTGTACATTTGGGCCGGGCCTGATGGGCCGGCCCGAAGCACGGAAAAAAAAGCACGGCCCAGGCACGGCACGGCCCGAAATAATTTAGTGCCGGGCCGGCACGGCCCGTTATATCGGGCCGGGTTTGGGCCGAGGTCACGGCCCATGGGCGGGCACGAGCACGGCCCGTTTAAGGCAGGCACGAAAAGGCCCATATAGAGGCACGAAAAGGCCCATATATTTATTAAAACCACACTTCATTTCGCACTTTCATATACTTGATAAAGAACACAAAGCTACAGATAATGCTAGTTAGATGTTTTTTTGTATCTTTGAATTAGATTGTGTGATGTAATTTTACTTTTGTTATGAACATTAGACAATAAACTGAACTTACGAACTTTGTATACAGCTGATTATACTTTTTTTCCTTCTAACAAAATGCGAGGTAGTCATTGCATAGCTGTGGTAACTTTAATACAAATATTAAGTTTGATTTTGTACAAATTTATTTGTCTTATATTTTATTTGTTTTAATATTTTTTTGAATTTAGGACTCTAATATGAATTTCGGGCCAAAAATTGAATTTCGGGCCAAAAATTGAATTTCGGGCCCTAATGTGAATTTCGGGCTTTTATAATTTCGGGCCGCCCGAAATAAGCCCGGCACGTTTAAGCAATTACGGGCCGGGCCGTGGGCCGAGGGCTAGGCCCATGGGCCGGCCCGGCACGGCCCGAAATTCAAACGGGCCGGGCCGGCCCGAAATTCAAACAATACGGGCCTTTTCGGGCTTGGGCCGGGCCGGGCCGGGCGGCCCGAATGTACACCTATAGGGCCGGGTCCGTACCGGGTGGCCCGTTTGGACATCTATACTCTACGGGCTACGCCTACGGCGCTTTCATTGTTTGAGTCGTGGAAGGGCGCGACGGCATCGGCATGTGCGGGGTCGTACGTGCTGGGTTTTTACGGCGGTCACAATAGTTTGGACTCCTGCCCATCAAAATCGGTCAGACAGAATATTTCGATCGCCTGAAGCGCGTCGCATGAGCGGACGTGACGCCGCGAGTTTTTAGCTCTTCGTTTCCCTAATCAATGCTTCAGCACATGCTTCCGAAACAAAATTAAGCGTTCTCTCCTTCCAAGCACCAACCTTTGTGTCTAAGAAATTGATTTGTTTTTTTTTTTTGCATGTAGCTGTGGAGACTGGAGACACAATCCATCGTTTACATAAACCTACTTAAGTACTTTTATCGTGTCACCGGTAAGTTACACAAGGATGGATATCTCGCTCGGTTTTCACTTCCCGGTACAGGAGTGAAAACTGGTCCGGTTTTCAGTGTATCTCAGTTTAGAATTTGAAAGTATAAAAATCAAATTTTAGTCAACAAAACGGTTTTCGAAAAGGGAACATATTATGTGCACATGAACATTTAGTATACATGTGGTACCTATGAACTAACAAAGTTCAAAAAAAAATTGAAAAAAATTCATACATATTTTCCCGCCCTACTCCAATTACATATAAAATTTCAAATTCAAATTCGTTATTCGTTATGCTTTAGCTGTAATAAAAAGATAAAATTTTAGACTATTGTCTATTTTAAACTTGTCAGAAATTTTATCTTTTTATTACTCTTCATGTAATACGAATATATATGAATTTTGTCTTTGGAAAGAATATGTTTATTTTTTGTGAACTTTATTAATTCATGTATACTAAATGTTCATGTGTATAAGATATGTTTCCTTTCGAAAAATCAAAACGAAAAAAAATGTAATCCCGGGGTATACATGCACAACTGCGTCGTCGTGATATGTCATTCCATGACTTGTTTGCATTCTCAAGATCGATGAGGCTGTCTCGGAAAAGCAAAATGACTCCTTTGCTACAGTGATAAACAGTAAGTATCACCACTAAACAGAAGGAGGAGTCGAAGTAGACATCTAGACAAGCTGCATTGCTTCTCTCCCAATCTCCCCGGACGCTGACCGCCTGGCGCAAGCTCACTCGCTATATACCCTAGAGCACTAGACCCAAGCCAGCTAGCTATAGCGCATCGATCTCTTGAAAAAGCCTGAAGAGATTTATCTCCTTTTAACTCCCCCAAAAGATTTCCTGACCCCAAATCTCCATCTGCTGCAGCTTCTGCATACACACACTGCCAAGTCTCCATGTCCGGCGCCACCTGAGTCCTGAGCCTGCTCTCTCCGTCTCTCTCTCTCGTCTCTCCCTCCACTCCGTTCCCTTGGCCTTTTTATTCACCGCAGCCGCAGCACCCGTGCACTACCACACAAACAGACGCAAAGGTGACCTACACTTTTGGGAGAAGCTGGGCGGTTTCGTTCTCCTTCCTGCCGCTGGCCGGCCGGCTGGTGGCAAGCTCGATCGGTGTGTGCAGTCTCTCTTCCTCGTTCTGAGCTTCACAGCCTACTATACTTTCTTGCAGTTTGTGTGTGCCGGCCGCACTGCTAACGTTTGATGCCGCTTTATCGCGGTGTTATCTTGCGCAGAGCTAGGAGTCCGATGGAAGGCACGATGAAGCACAGCAACGTTGTGGTAAGCTCAAGAGGTCCCTTTCATGAATGGCAGCCTGGTTCTCGCACTCATGGTACTCATCCTGTTCTCTCATCAGACCGAGAGGAGCTCCGTGACCGCCAAGCCCCGTGAACAGGAGGTGTCCGCTGCTTGGCATGAGGAGGCTGGAGAGCGTCTGGTTTGGACGCCGGGAGCAGCAGTTCAGCTGATGCTTCGTGCCTAGCATTAGCACGGCGTTATCCTAATTGAGCTTTTCAGCCACCATCTTTATCCTTCCTCATATTCTCCATATCGTGATGCTTGTGGTTCCGCAAGACCAGGTCTTCTTGACCTTGCAAGACCTTTTCTTGACCTTGTAAGACCCAGCTCTACGATACATCTCCTCTTCGATCTAATCTTCTCTACCTCACATCTTTCTCCCCGTTCTTACTTCTCTTTTATGTCTATCCCTTCTGAGCTGCGTTGTGCTACTTTGATAAAGCTAGGTACTATAGATTAAGTGTTTTTAGGAGGTGTTTCTCGTATGTGTAATGTTGTGAACTTGCCGTGTGGGAAAAAAATCCATTTTGATGGTAGCTATATAGAGTGAGGCATGAGACAAACAAAAGTATGTTCCTGTTGCGCCATGAGCACATGATGCTCGGCCATGTGAAGTAGGCGCCTACATGCAAGCTAAGCTAGCTAGCTCCGTATGTATCGCCTCAATGGAATAAGCTGGCTATGTACTGCTGCTCGAAACATTTTGGATCGTCCAACATGTGTTCTTTGTAGTTACTATTGACAACTGGTCATTTGACACTGCAGACGCAAATGCATGACTGATGCGTCGTCGTTTCGTTTTGTTACGCTTCTACAGAAGTAGTACTCATTAATTAAGCTGTCTCACCGTCGCTACGAACACACAGCTAGCCTAGCCCAATTCGAGGATTCCTCGACGATCCCCTTCTCTGGTGCAGTTCATCTCGGTACTTGATGCAAGTGATTCAAATCATGCCGACAGGCGCCACGAGTCGGTGAGGCCAATTAGGTTTTGGCATTTCTTGTTCAACTAGCTTAGGCCTTTTATAGTGGGACAGTTCAGTTTCGAAACAGGTAGAGCTCGTGACGAGTGTAATATCCATGGCCGGGAAAGAACTGAGTAGATAGCTCCAAGATAGTAGTACAATCCTGACCTAGCAGAACAGTCTTGAGAGATGAAGAGCTATCATTTTCAGTTAGAGTCCAGGATAGAAATCATTACAAGTGTCAGTCGTGTAGATCGATCCGGTCGAGCTGACAGAATGATGAAATAGAGTATCTATTATTGCACTCATCAGAAAGTGTTAGTAGAGAAGGTTAAACGCTATTAGCTCTAAAGCATGACCATCCTTGCTTGCCTCAAGTGTCAGGCATGTCAACCTGAGTGTATATACATATATAGTAAATACAGTCATACTGACCTGACCGCCTGATCAGACGATCTACAGTTTAAATCTCGAGCTAAGCTGTAAATGCTGACAGATGAGGACTAGAGGTGAACATTTTGTTCCGAGACTAATTAAGAAAATGGAAATATATATAGCTGAAATGTGTAGCTTAATTAAGCAATAACAAGAGACTCGAGGAGCGTTACTGAGACCGGCAATTATGGATGACAAACACCAGACACTAACTGGACAGATCGTATTTAGGTAGAGGGGCAAAATAATAAAAGGTTGTCGTGACTAGCTAGCTAGGTTGCTCGCTCCAAAAGACACACAGGGAGTCCATTCATAAATCATTGACACCGCCACTGGCCTTTACAGGCCAGGAACGGGAACGTGGAGCTAAAAAAAATATTCTTGAATTCATCCAAATTCATCGAAGTAAATCATACCATACCAACTTGTAACAGCAGTATATGTGTACAGTAAGTACAGGTCCATAGTGGCAGGCCATGCCATGCATGTAATGTAGGTACGTACGTCGTCGTCGTCGATTTGGCAGGCACTTGCACACAATCCACTGTGTACAGTAAATGAGCCATTGAAAGACATCAAATGAAGCAACCTACTACACCCTTCTCGCACACACACACAACACAAGCACCACGAAATGTAAGCATGCATGCATGCATGAACGGATCTGTAGGCGCAGGATTTTGGGACGAGGCAGAGCAGCAGAACGCGCTAACGCTAACCAGGCTTTATGGCCTGCATGCGTGTGGACTGCTGCTACTGCTAGTACGTAGCTGGTTTTGTTGTTGGTGCTCTCCACATGGGCTAGCTGAGATCGCATAGGACAGTGGATATGAGCTAGCTCAAAGGCTATACGGGGATATCATTGCCTTAGGCCTCGCTTTCCTTTGTGGAAGCCACCAAGCGCTGTCCACACGAGAATTCAGGCAAAAAATCTGGTGAAAAAAAGGAATGGAGATCGAGCGGAACAAAAAGGAGATATATAGGAAGGCCGGCCGGCGTTCCCCATGCCACACAGCAAACGCGACAAGCCAAAAAAAAAGCCGGGGGCTCCGCTCAGCGGCGCGCGCTCCATTCTAAATGGATGGATATCGCTTCAGAAATTTTAAGATGTGAATGAAAAGCTCAAGCGCATAATATATACTTCCTCTGGACCTGGAAGGGGATGATGATTTTACATTGGTTGATTGGCAGCAAGAGTGGGTATCGATCTTAATAGACAATCAGGATGAATAATCTGTCTGTGAGGACACATTGCACAACTCGATCGGCCGATATAGCATAGATATTTCAAAATAAAATGACATGTAGCTAGAAAGCAAGGATACACTACGCCAAAATACATAATCATTCTTAGACCATTACTGCTGGTTAGAATAAAGCCGGCAGTACGTGGTAGGTATACCACTGTTCGCTGCTTCAACTGGTAATGGTATCACATCCGACTGCGCCGGTTCGTGCTTCCAACAGGATAAAGCTATATATGAACTGTGGCAGTGCTAGTATGTTTTGGCAAAAAAAAAATCATAATTTTTCATAGAACGTCGGATTAAGATAAACTTTATTTTAAAACTATAGAGTTTAAAGAGATTTATAGATGATAACTTTTAAATATGAGATGGTTTACAAGTCCAAATATGTAATATAAGTTGTTAGGTCAATCTAAGATAATTAACAGTGTGAAGGCCTCTTTTCATTTACCCTCTAAATTATATAATCCAGCTTAAATAAGTTGAGAGGTAAACAGAGAACACAGGTTATTAGATGAATTATGTAATCTAGATACCTATATTATAATAATCAATAAGCAGATCAATAGATGCTTATATAATCCATAAGTTAGATTATATAATCTTGAAAGGAAGCAAACATGGCAGTAGACGAAGTCAACGTCAAAATTATAGCGACAAGATCTATAATTTTACGGTTAACATTTCTTTTTTTTATTTAAAATCGTTTTTAAGTGTTCAATATACAACATAAGATTCAAAGTTTTTACAATTAAAAGAATAATGCTAGTTATATAATCATGTGTTGTGCAGTCAGTTTTTACACACGCTTGAGGGGACGTTTATATTGAGGTGTTGATTTCAAATTCTGAAAGATACATTTTTTAAATTTTTTCTTACAATTTATTCTTTGTATTTCCGCTTGTACAATCCCAACCATCCACAAATGCCTTTGGGATAGACATTTATGAGGCGCCCACCACCTCCGTCTGTCCCCTGCAGAAGAAAAGAGAGAAATAAAAAAAATCCCTCAATGTGTGCCCTTGTCACAATTGGACAACTGCTTCAAAGTTCACACCGGGGAGGTATAGTTTTGTTCTTAAATGCTTCCCCTCTGCATCTCTCTACAAAATGTAGCATTTGTGCCTGAACAGTCTCATGGCTGTCACGCATGCGTGCTTGCAAAGACTCCAGCCATTGCTATTTTTCAGCTCAGAAGTTAGTGGTGAGTGGACAAAATGGATTCAATCCTTCCATGCCGAAACAGTTGCGACAACATCACAACAGAAGTGGCGAAAAGCAAAGGAAAAAACAGCATTACCATTTGCACAACAGGGCGCCTCAGCTCAGAACAACGCAGGGCATTGATGAAGCATGCAAGGCTGTGCCTGTGCTGCGTGTTACTGCTGCAGCAACCCGACTATGCGTGGATGTGGATGCGAGCGGTTCCGGAGTTTAATGGCTGCATATCTCTTTGCATCTTCCTTGAAAGAAAGAAACTTTACTTGCCAGTTGCCACACCAGTTCTCTTTCAGAGAGGATGGGTAGTAGGAGTAGTAGCCTTTCTCTTGTCAGTAGAAATCAATAAGGCAGGTACACACCACACAGCATGCGTTGCTTGGACTGGGATGGAATGGAATGGAACACGATGCATTCGGAGAAATTTGGTAAATGTGTAGTCACTCTTTTCGAAAATACTTGTCATCCTAGAGACCAGGATTTTTTTTCAGTATAATGTTAGAAGAAAAAAAAATACTCCTATCTTTTACTTCTTTTTTCTTAAAAAGGATTTATAGCTTGCACAAGTTAGCTCTTGGATGAATAAAATGGCTGTTGTTACTTGCGAGTTTCCATTTTGATCTGCTTCCGAAACGCTAACCTTGTGTGTTGTGTATCTCCTTGTTTCTCAAGCGATGGCAGGGCAGGTTGACAGCTAGCAAGAGTTTCTTTTTTACTGAATCCATTCTCCTAGCAAGATTGTTTGTTTGACTTTAATCCGTATCAGTTTATACTGCTTCTACAATATTTTTATCTTTATAGATTACAGCTACAGCAGTCTAAACAATCAGCTTTAATCCGATGTGAACAACCACCAGTTGTTGTTTTTGCATAGGAACTATCTGCCGATAGTAAGATTTGAATAGAAATTAGGACAAAAATCTCGATCTAAATAAAACCCGAGCGTTTGAATCTAGTTCTTATTTCTCTACCTCATTCTTTACAGTTCCTAGGAGATCCAACGAGGACCTAAAGTGCAGCTTCAGGAATTTGAACTGTATTTTTTTTTTGGGTCAGAAAGAGTTCTGATGACCCTCAGTTTTTCTTGAAGGCTCGTTTGCTCTGGACCACTGAATATAGCTGAACTCTGCAGGACAAGCCAGCGTGACACATCATAGAATGACCATAAATGGGTAGCTTATGGCCATAAAATTGCACCATAAATATTGCAGTTCCTAGAGCTGCTGTCATTCAATCAAATTGACCGGTTGTCAAACCAAAGATCTCCCCTGGATCTCATTCGTCCTGCGTGGGAGACCTCGCAGCTCCAGGGGACGGGCCTGCCTGGCTCACCAGTGATGTTTTTTTTTATATATATACAAGACACAAAGGCTGCAGGCTAGGGATGCAGTCAAGCAGGGCAGCAGCTGAGCCGCCCAGTGCATGTAGACGGGGGCAGTGAAAACCCTATCGCTAGTAGGCAGAAGGCGCATGGATGCATGATTGTGTTCTGAACTTCTGATCAATGACAAACAGTAACATAACACCTAACAGTAGTACGCAACAAGCAAAACTGTGCAACTGAAGCGCATTAAAAGGTGGCCAGGCAGACCCAGCGGTGGTCACCATTGTCAAGTCAGTTTCTCCCAGAAGTTAAATGCTCTCTCTATGTGCAACAGAGCAGAAATTAAAACCCATTACGCAGATACATAAAGAGTTACGGCAGCAATTAGAACCAATGCAAGGACCGCAGCGATGATGGCTATTTCACCTGTTCTTGCAGGCGACAGAGGATGCATGGATGGACCAATCAGCAGACTGTTGAAGATGGTGCATTAGTGCAAAATCAATTTCAGATCTTGACTGCTCAGAGTTTGGCTCATGAGTCATGACTTCGGTGCTGGACATTGCCGGGGATCTACAGAGTGTCTTCGTTCTGTCACATACATAGGTCTAGTACTAGCAGTAGAAAAAAAAACGGTTATGCCATACGTTAGCATTTCTATCACATGTAATTAAAATAACATTCCAATAAGAGATCGTAGATCGGTACTAGACACGCGGAACACATTGTAAAAGGAGCGTGACAATACAATAAAAATAACCATTAGTTCTCCTGTACAAGTAATACCCACACGTTCGCTCGTACTTCTCATGTTCGTTGCTATCAACATCCACTACAACATTGTAACCCATTTTCGGCAGCTAGGGGCCATCGAAAATAGATAATTGTCGCTAAAAATATGGATAGGGTGAGGCCACTAGAAATTACTGTGGCCGCCGAAAATGATACGAAATGATGTTGTCGGAGAATTACACATGTGCGGAGAAAATGTTGTGACGTCTGTTTGCTAGCATCATGTGTGTCCTAGTTTTGAATTCACGATAAGTAAATTTGTAGGTCTGGAGGAGAATTACGCGAGCTACTGTCTTGATGGTTTTGCTCTAATAAGTTCGAGAGAAGTTTTAGACTATTTTGAAAAAGTCTCCTACGTCCACTATATTTTTGATGATTGAGGAGGTGTTACAAGGCAGAGCCTCTCACGCTTGTGTGTCTGGAAACTAAGTCAGATGAAGAAATGTCGATTGGCTTGCTGAATGCTAGCTACCTCGCTAAGTCTGCTTGGGTTTCTATGGGTTGCCATTTTTCCCCTTATATAGTCCTAGGAGCAGATAACTATTGTTACATGTGTGCCAAAATCAAGTCTCACACGTATGATGACTTAGTGTATAGAAATCAACGTCACAATCTTTATTACATAATCTTTATTACATAATGGGATTTCTGTATAAAATAACTAAATAAAATACACCATATAATGACAATGATTCTCCACAACCACAGTTGACTGGGAGACGACGGTCTAGACCTCTCCAAACTCATCTTCATGATCCTCCTCTTAGTCGTACATGCTCTTGACCTAGTGTGATTATAGCAAAGGTAAGCTCCTATATAGTCATCGCTAAGAAAGCATGGAGAAAAGTGTGTATGACCTCACTTATGGTTGGGGCTCAAGAAGTGTAATGCAAGGCTTACCAAGGAATGTGGTTGAGGCTAAGCATTGCTTTTAACTTTGTTGGTCAAAATGTTGTTAGCAATTACTATGTATAAGTAAATACCAACCCATTGAAGTGATAGATCATAATTGTAAATTTCACCATGCAATGCATGTCGAGTTAAGTTTAGTTCCAACATTTAATCATACGAGAGGCCCGAGCCACCCATGACCGTGAGCATGTCTGATATAACTGTTTTACACTCTGCAGAGGTTGCACATATTTACCCACAAGTCGTGTTTTCCATGTAGCCAGGGTTAGTCAGACCTTAGACACTTCCATGATGAATGGGTAGGGATCCACTATGAGACCTTTACAAAGATCCATAGTATGAAAAAACTCGCTACAGTTTCAAGCAAAAGGAAGCATATGCCTTTTTCCACGGTTTGTAACTCCATCGTAGTAATTACATCCAGCACCATGCTTGCGCGATTCACTCCCCGCTTGGCCCTAAAAAGGAAATGATCATCTCACACTAGTTTTCCTAATTAATTGGTTAAGGGTGTCCCATTCCACTCGGTGGTAGCACAGTTGTCTTGGGTGATCGCTCCATGTTTCAATTAACAAAATGATTTTATCATGCATAATAATAAAGCCAACAATAGTAATAAGGCATGATTATAATTCATATATAACATTAATCTTGAAACCAGGTAGAGCAATAGCAAGACTACCCAATAATTCATTTGTATTCAAGGTGTAGGGTAAACAAACTGGGAAACCTATTAGGTCCCATCAATTTAACCTAACAGTGCAATCACGGTGAGAATATAAAAATTAATATTATTAGGTCAAAGAATATGATAAGAACACAACTTGCATTTTTGGTGAATTCCGTATACTTCTCTAATTGGAGCTTTAGGTTCCTCGTAACATCACTTCTATTCGCAACAATAAATACATATAGACAAAGAATAGATAAAAAATAATATTACACTAAATATGGAAACAAACAATGTAATAATATTCTACGCGTTGAGATGAAACCGTAGGTTCAACAACCACTAAATTCGGAGTTAAAACGAATTAGTTATGAATTTTCTAAGTTCTTTATACATTTTTATATTAACTTTCATAATATAAATGATTATCAAGTGTTTTTCTATAAATTCCTGATTTATATATCTTTTTTTTTGTAAAGATGACGGTGGGTTACATTTACAGAGATTTTAGGGTATAATCTGTAAACGCCAGGAGTTAATGGTAAGGATATTTTAATAGCGTGAGAATGTCGATTTATTTCCTAGAAACCTGAGGTCTCATATGCAAAATTCCCTGGCCGAATGGGTATCCTTTCACTGGAGCCATCCGATCTAGCCTCCGTGGCCTGGATTAAGGTAGTGTTTGGTTCGGTGTCAACGAGGATGGGACGGGATCAACTCTGGACTGACCTCGTCCCTTATTTTTTAAGGGATGGCCTCATCCACCATTTTTTTAAGAATATTCTTTGACCCTGACCTTGGACCTCCAAACCAAACACGACTTAAATTAGAATGATCACATCTATCTTCATCCTTCCTCGTCCCTCCATCCAAACACTACCTAAATATATTGAAAACGAACCGATATGCACTCCCCACCTTTAGATTTCAGATCAGTGTTCACGGATCCGCCATGTCACCATCTAATCCGAACCCTTGGATCACCAATTCGCGACGACAATTTAATATGCAGAAACGGTATCTAACGATCTATTGAGGTCCGTTTGATCATGGATCAATGACTCACATTCCTCCTTCCTCCTCCAAATGCCACCGGACGGCGGTGCCCACACGCCCGCGACGGCGCCATAGGCGGAAAAAATTGCTATTTTATCACTCTCAGTGTGGGCTCTCTGCTATTATGTCACCCTATGTCTATGACTTGTGGGACCATTTATATCTATGATTTATGGGCCTGATGGTAAAATAGATAATCCCATAACTAAGAGCGACAAAATAGCAAATGGCCCCACAGCCGGAGCCCGGTCATAAGCCTCCACTCTCAACAAAAATCACGCTACACGATGGGAAGACCAAGGCGAATATATCTAGGGCCATATTACCTAGAGTTAGGACGTCGAAGTACCCCACCCACATGATCTACGGCTTGGCGGTGAAATCCTTGCTCCGACGAGCAACTCTGGCCGTTCGAGTCACCCACCCTACTCCAGATGGTCGCTCCTACACGCGACGCACTCTGGCGGCTAAGTTGGGAAGCTCGATTTGGAGATCTCAACTGGAGCCAGGCTGGATGGATGCAATCATGAAAAACCAGACATCGTTTTTATTCGATTTTTTGATATATCTCTTGATTAATACATCTAATTAATGTACCAATTTCATTTTCGTGATCTTGATATTTTTATGAACAAAACTAGATACCACTTACTATATAAAATATTTTATTTTTTCTTATTTTGTATAATCCAACCAACCAATTAGCAGTCGAATGCTACTTGTACCACTAGAGAAAGAGTAACCAAACAATAAGAGTATAATGAGTGCAGCATGGCCGCATTTGGCCTAGCCCTAGATGCCATCCTAGCTGAGTTGGGAAGGAGCAACGAATCACCCCCTAGAGTTTTTTTTAAAGGACACGACAAGAGCTTTGCCATGGCCAAAAATTTATTAGAAAGAGACACTTACAAACACTGGAAAGGAAAGACAACACTAGGGGAGAGGGGGAGGGGCAAAGAAAAGAAAAGAAAAGAAGCACTAGCAAAACAGCCCACTAGAAACCCAGCACGCCACGCAAACAAAATGCTAAAACTAATTAGAAGCTCTTTGCGGGTTGAAATCTTCTTTGACGAAATTGGCCACTTCTCACTCGCTCCTCTCAAGACCATGAAAGATTCTTTGATTTCTTTCTTTCCAAATCTCCCACCAAAAGTAAATACAGAGACCATTGAATTCCTTGCGAGCAGTTTTCTCTACTTTTAGTCTGCACTTCCTCCACCATCCATAGACCGATGAGCACTGGTCCAACTTTGGCAGAGAGGAGAGGTTGTACCACGAGCTGAGCCAACTCCAACACGATTTTGTGAATATGCAATCTTTTGCTAGATGGCCCACCGTCTCCGGTTCACGCTTACAAAGCTTGCAGATAGGATCATTATTCCAACCTCGCTTCTGAAGATTATTGGCCATTAGAATTTTTTTATGGAGGAGGGTCCATGCAAAGAACCGACATTTAGGCTCCGTCTTCGCCTTCCAAACTGGAGAAAGTTTGAGCTTGGCAAAACTCCCGTGGAACTGAGCCAGGTAAGCACTCTTGGTAGAGTATTCGCCATCTGATGTCCAGCGCCATCTGATTTTGTCTACTTCCTCAATATTTATATGGACTTCATGGATGGCTTCCCAAAGTCTCACAAATTCAATTATTTCAGTTTCCCTAGAAACTGAAGAAATAAGAGAAATCCATGTATTGTGTAGCAGGGCCTTTTGTACCTTAATGTTTTTGCGCTTTGCCTTAATGAAGAGATTGAGGGCAATGAGACGCGCCACCGTGCCATTAATCCAATTGGAGAACCAGAAAGAAGCAAGGGTCCCATTGCCAACTATCACCGAAGTTGAAGCATGAAAAAAGTCTCTATCTTCTTTGGTACACGGGGTGTCAAGCCCCGTCCAGGCCCTGTCCCGGTCTCTCCATTGGAACCACATCCAATGGATTCGAAGAGCTCGAGCAAAATATTCTAGGTCTACCACTCCAAGACCACCAAGATTTGTAGGGTGTGAAACTGTTGGCCAGTTCACAAGGCAAATGCCACCACTCATTACTTCTGGTTCCTCGCCTTTCCAAAGAAACCCTCGTTTAATTTTGTCAATTTGCTTCAGTAACCATCTCTGGGCGAGAAATACCGTTAGGTGGTAGATTGGTCGAGAGGACAGAACTGTGTTAACAAGAGTCAATCTACCCGCTTTGGAGAGCAATTTTCCTTTCCATCTTGGAAGCCTTGCACGAATTTTGTCAACCAGAGGCTGCATCTCAATTCTTCTAAGTTTTCTAGTGTGAAGGGGCAGACCAAGATATTTTCCAGGGAAAGAGGCAATCTTTTCGGGGAAGCAGTGAAGTAGAGCCTCAACTTCACCAGGATGACACCGAATAGGGTACAACTCTGTTTTACTCATATTAAACTTGAGGCCAGAACAATCACTAAAGGTCTGGAGGATGCGCCTTAAAGCATACATGTCAGTAGCCGATGGCTTTGCAAATAGTCCAGCGTCGTCAGCATAGAGTGAGCAGTGCATAGTAGCCGGCTTAGGAAGGACATGAGAGAGGACGCTCAAATGAATAGCACGCTCTATAATTCTCTATAGTGGATCGATAGCCAAGATGAACAACATTGGAGATAGAGGATCTCCTTGACGAAGGCCACACTTATGAACAATTTTTCTTCCTAGTCTGCCATTCATGAAGATATGCGACGAAGAGGAAGCAAGGATAGCTGAAATCCAATTTCTCCATTTTCTATCGAAACCAAAAGCTTCCAGTACCTCCAAAAGATATGCCCAGCTAACAGAGTCAAAAGCTTTTGATATGTCCAACTTGATGAAGAGAGATGGCTTCTTGGATTTGTGCAGCTTCTGGATTACTCTTTGGACATATAAAAAATTGTCATGAATGCACCTTCCCTTGATAAAGGCATTTTGTGAGCGAGATACTAGTTGTCCCAGTTTTGGAGCCAATCTCTCAGCCAATACCTTTGTGATTATTTTTGCTAGGCTATTGATCAAGCTGATCAGTCGAAAGTCCGTAAGGTGCAAAGCATTCTCTTTTTTGGGGAGGAGCACAATATTGGCCTCGTTCGCTAGGTGCAGCTTGTTAGTGCATAAATTGTAAAACCCACAAAGCGCCTCAGACAGATCGCTTCTTACAATGTCCCAGCATTTCTTATAGAACAGCCCAATGAAACCGTCTGGGCCCGGAGCGCGTTGCGAAGGCATGAGATGAATAATCCTCTTAATTTCGTTTTATGAAAAGGAGCTTCGAGGTCTGAAAGGTCGGTTTGCTCATATCCTAAAACTGTCCAATCCAAGGAGGAATTTCTGGCTGGGGGAACCCCTAAGATGGAAGTTAAATATTGCTTCCTCCTTGTCCTGTTGTGTCATGACAATGCCTATTTCTGATTGTTGCTCTTTTATGAAATGCTGATTATGTCAAATATTAGCATGCAGATGGAAGAATTTAGTATTTTCATCACCTTGTTTGATCCATTTCAGTCTCGAATGTTGTTTCGCTCTTGATTTCTGCATGGCAGCTAGCCCCAAAGATTTAGCCTTCAAGGAGCGGAGCAGGTGAAGTTCAATCTCAGAGAGCTGTCTCCGCTCTTGCGCTTTTTCTAAGCAGAGAAGGACGACCTGAACAATGGCTAATTGTAGCTCAATGTTACCAACTTGTTGCGCTTTCCAAATTTTTATTGATGTGGCCAAACATCGCATCTTAATATGTAGCCTTAGGATTGCGTCTCTCGTATCTACCAACTGGCTCCAAGATGCTTGCACCATCTCTAAGAAACCAGGAAGAGTAGACCAGAATGCTTCAAAGCAAAAACCTTTATAGAAGTTATAATTAACATTACCCTGTAGGAATAATGGAGAATGGTCTGAGCCCATGGACGCTATCGCTTGAAGGTCCGAATTTGGGAAGAGATCAAGCCACTCCGTTGTAGAAAAGAAATGATCTATTCTGGACAATGTTGGTGAATCTTGCCCATTGCTCCAAGTGAATCGTTTGCCGTTGAGAGCGATCTCCATAACTTGCAGGTCGTCTAAAGTTCTATTGAACTGCTGGATCATGTTCATGCTAATTCTATTGTTGTTTTTGTCTTGCGCTGAGCAAATTAGATTAAAATCACCAAGTAACAGCCAAGCCGGTTTTACTGTAGTTTTAAGCGAGGAGAGCTTGGCAAGGAAGTTTATTTTGTCTTGCTCTGTTTGTGGGCCATAAACCGAAGAAATTGTCCAGCAAGTGCCATCCGCTCTAAAGACAATGTTAGCAGAAACAGTGTGTGGCGTAGACGAGAGACTTTGTAAGGCGAAAAGACGATCGGAAGCAGCGACAATAATTCCCCCGGATGCCCCTGTTGCTGGAATAAACACCAACTGATTTGCTAGGTTTGGGCCTAGAGTTTCCTTTAGGAGGATGTCATTCCAGATTGAGATTTTGGTCTCCTGGAGGCAAACAATCAAGGCTCTTGAGGAAATAATTAGATTGCGTACACTTGCCCGTTTTGTCGCTGCATTAAGACCCCTAACGTTCCAGCAAAGAATCTTACAGTCTAAAGCTGACATTTGATAAAAGAGCAATCGCTAAGAACTTTGGAGAAATATGAGGTAACAATCCTAGGAGAGGGCGGCGTGCTGGGTGAACAAGCCCCAAACAAAGCAGGCCAAACCCAAGTCCATGCACTAAATGTAGACCATACAACCAACAGTAGCTAAGCCACAAACTGGAGTGCCTAGAATACATCCGGCAATCAGAAACTATAAAAAAGACCACTGCAACACATTGATTAAACATGATGAAACCCAAAGACGCTAGTAGAGTGGACTCAAGACCTAAGCCACCTCCATCTCAAGCGGTGCTAGAGCCACATATCCTCCAGCATGGAGTTTCTTCTTCATCTTACCCTTGCTTTGCTTGCCATGGTTCACCAGAGTGATGATCGCCTCTGCTTTCCTCTCGGATAGGGGCTGTTCAAAATGCTGCGCAAGCTGTTCCACAACATCAAGCTCTGTTAATATCTTTTTGGGGGGAGAGAGCATTCAGTTTTTAACTAAAAGGTCTTTTGCAATTTGAATAGGCCCTTTGTCGATTCTGCTTTCAGCTTTTTAGCTTGCCTGGAGCTTCTACGCTGCTTTTGCATGGGAGAGCTGTGGTTAGTATTGTCTATGTTATGATGCATGTGGCTCTGGCTGTTTGGAGTGTGGTTAGGAAAATCATTGATGTGTTCAGCATTTCTAGAATTGTCACCTGGTGGTTGCTCTGTAAGCAATGGTACTGGGATAAGTTTAGATATGGAAATCAGGAAATCATCAATGCCGTGTACCTCTGAATTAGGCCTGATTTCCTCCTACGGGGACGCCACCGAAGGGGCAGGCCCTATCACCTACACAGTTTCCACCAGGATGTTGTGCTCCATGGTAGCTTCACTAGTCAGCCTAGAAGAGCAGCTAGCATGTACTCCCTGTCCTCCGCTGAACGGATCAACTGCATAATCTTGGATGCACGCAACGCTTGCGCTTCTGAAACAGCAACACCATATAACACTTCATCAAGCATTGGGTCATTACATGGATGAAAGGTAGAAACAGCAAGAGGGAGAATACCAGAAGCTAGATCAATGTTGGGCAATAGCTGCACAATGGGGTTCACTCCTAGGACCACAACCAAAGGGCTGGCAAAGGAGACACGCTTGCCGGAGGGCTTCCTCTTGGGGCACCATATGAGCTTAGTGCTCAACGCCTGCGCACCATGTCCCCAGGCATGGGGCTCGAAGGGGCGGTGCCAAAAAGGGCTGGGAGTGTAATTCCAGCGGCGCCTACTAGAGGAGACGCAAGTCTTGCTCCTCACCATGGCAGAGGGCCCCCCGCTCCCACCTCGAGCGGCAGCGATGGCGATGGTGCCCGTGACCGTTGCAGTCGTCATCATGGTCTTCATGGTCGTCATGACGCCGGTGCAGGGGGTCACGCGTGATAGCACGACTACGCTCCCTACGAGCTCCTAGATGGTCAGGAACACCATAGTGCCACTCAAACATGCAGCGACGCATCCGGCCAGGTTCAGCTCCCCCACCAAGGAAGAAAGAGAGATCATCCACCACCTCCAAGTGGATAAGCACTCTGTATGAAAGGTTGTGCTTGATGCCCCTTGGCTCCTCTAGAAGGCCTGAGTCGTGCCGCACCATCTCCCTGTCAGGATCAGTGATGGTTAGTCTCACCTCGCGGGGGATCTTGCTAGGATCTGAGAGCACCTAGAGGGGGGGGTGAATAGGTGATCCTGTAAAAACTTCAAACTTAAGCCACAAAAACTTGTTAAGCGTTAGCACAGTTAATGCCAAGTGGCTAAGGTGAAGTCTTCAACAAAACACAATACCACAAGAATCAAGCACAGAGGGACACGGTGGTTTATCCCGTGGTTCGGCCAAGCCAATGCTTGCCTACTTCCACGTTGTGGCGTCCCAACGGACGAGGGTTGCAATCAACCCCTCTCAAGCGGTCCAAAGACCCACTTGAATACCACGGTGTTTTGTTGTTCTTATCTCAATCCCGTTTGCGAGGAATCTCCACAACTTGGAGCCTCTCGCCCTTACAAAAGATGTTCACAAAGAATCACGGAGTAAGGGAGGGATTAGCAACTCACACAACACAGAGATCACAGCGAATACGCACACACAAAACCCAGACTTGAGCTCAAGAGGCTAACACACTAGAACGGAGCTCAAATCACTAGAATGTCAAACAAGTGCGCAAGATTGATGTATGAGTGATCAAGAGTGCTCAAGGAATGCTTGGGTGCTTCCTCCATGCGCCAAGGGGTCCCTTTTATAGCCCCAAGGCAGCTAGGAGCCGTTGGGAACAAATCTGGAAGGCCATCTTTGCCTTCTGTCTCGTGGCGCACCGGACAGTCCGGTGCACACCGGACACTGTCCGGTGCCCGATTTGTTTCCAAAAACAGCACTTCTGACCGTTGCTGGCTGCTCCAGATCTGCGCTCAGTTGGCGCACCGGACATGTCCGGTGCACACCGGACAGTCCGGTGTTCCTTCCCGACCGTTGGCCCGGCCACGTGTCGCGCGCTGATCGCGCGGCCGACCGTTGGCCCTAGCCGACCGTTGGCTCACCGGACAGTCCGGTGCACACCGGACAGTCCGGTGAATTTTAGCCGTACGCCGTCGGCGAATTCCCGAGAGCGGCCAGTTCGAGCCGAGGCAGCCTGGCGCACCGGACACTGTCCGGTGCACACCGGACAGTCCGGTGCTCCAGGCCGAGCTGGGTCTTGGCTGCACACAGCCAAGACTTTCTCCTCTTTTCTTTTCATCTCCTTTTCTGTTTCTAACACTTAGACAAATATATTAGTACACAAAACCAATGTACTAAGGATTAGAAACATACCTTTTCTCCATGATTTGTACTTTGTCCCATTTTACAATTAAGCACATGTGTTGGGCACTAAATCACCAAAATACTTAGAAATGGCCCAAGGGCACATTTCCCTTTCAATCTCCCCCTTTTTGGTGATTTATGCCAACATTTCATAAAGCCACTAGAACAAGTGCAAACTCAATTCAAATAACATAAATTTAAGTGTTATTCAATTTTGGCATATATGGATCATCCTTTGCCACCACTTGGTTTGTTTTTGCAAATCAACCACAAATCTCTATCTCTAAGTTAAACACACATGTTTAAGCATAAAGAGAGTCATTCAAAAAGAGATTGATCAAAAATTTCAAAAACTCCCCCTTTTTCCCATAATCAATACTCCTCCCCACAAGAAGCCAACTTTTGACAAGAGAGACAACTTAAGAATTTTGACAAATTAATCAAAAACTCTATTCTACAATTTTCAAAATCTCTCAAGTGGTAGCTGATCCATTTATTGCTTTGGCCTTTATTTTCTCCCCCTTTGGCATCAAGCACCAAAACGGGATCAATTGTGGCCCTTTAACCCCATTGCCTCACCAAAATCGTCAATTAAGAGCAAATGGCAATAAGAGGTCATGAGATGAACTTGGAATGAGTTACCCCTCATCGGAGTGCAGTGGAAGTCTTGCATGGTCCAAGTCCACCTTTTCCCTTTCAATTCTCCTTTGAGACTAAATCAGACACACTCAACATATGGTTAGTCTCAAAGGGTCAAGTTGTAACACATCTCCCCCTAAACATGTGCATCACATTGCAACGGACTTGTGAGGTCCAGGGAGTGTTTGTACAACTTGAGCACCATAATAAGCAACAATATGCAGAAGGGAACATGATCAAAGGCATAAATACATGTATGCTACAATTCAATCCAAGTTCCGCGAATCTAAGACATTTAGCTCACTACGCAGCCTGCAAAAGGTCTTCTCATCTAAAGGCTTGGTAAAGATATCGGCTAGCTGGTTCTCGGTGCTAACATAAAACACTTCGATATCTCCCTTTTGCTGGTGGTCTCTCAAAAAGTGATGCCGGATGTCTATGTGCTTTGTGCGGCTGTGCTCAACAGGATTTTCCGCTATGCGGATAGCACTCTCATTATCACATAGGAGTGGGACTTTGCTCAGATTGTAGCCAAAGTCCCTGAGGGTTTGCCTCATCCAAAGTAGTTGCGCACAACACTGTCCTGCGGCAACGTACTCGGCCTCAGCGGTGGATAGGGCAACGGAGGTTTGTTTCTTGGAATTCCATGACACCAGGGACCTTCCTAAGAATTGGCACGTCCCCGATGTACTCTTCCTATCGACCTTACATCCAGCATAGTCGGAATCTGAGTACCCAATTAAGTCAAAGTTAGACCCCTTTGGATACCAGATCCCGAAGCAAGGCGTAGCGACTAAATATCTAAGAATTCGCTTCACCGCCACCAAGTGACACTCCTTAGGATCGGATTGAAATCTAGCACACATGCATACGCTAAGCATAATATCCGGTCTACTAGCACATAAATAAAGTAGAGATCCTATCATTGACCGGTATGCTTTTTGATCAACGGACTTACCTCCTTTGTTGAGGTCGGTGTGTCCGTCGGTTCCCATCGGAGTCTTTGCGGGCTTGGCGTCCTTCATCCCAAACCGCTTCAGCAGATCTTGCGTGTACTTCGTTTGGGAGATGAAGGTGCCGTCCTTGAGTTGCTTCACTTGGAACCCAAGGAAGTAGTTCAACTCGCCCATCATCGACATCTCGAATTTCTGCGTCATCACCCTGCTAAACTCTTCACAAGACTTTTGATTAGTAGACCCAAATATTATGTCATCGACATAAATTTGGCATACAAACAAATCACCATCACATGTCTTTGTAAAGAGAGTTGGATCGGCTTTCCCAACCTTGAAAGCATTAGCAAGTAAGAAATCTCTAAGGCATTCATACCATGCTCTTGGGGCTTGTTTAAGTCCATAGAGCGCCTTAGAGAGCTTACACACGTGGTCGGGGTACCGCTCATCCTCGAAGCCAGGGGGTTGCTCCACGTACACCTCCTCCTTTATTGGCCCGTTGAGGAACGCGCTCTTCACATCCATTTGGTACAACCTGAAAGAATGGTGAGCGGCATATGCTAGCAAGATACGAATGGACTCTAGCCTAGCCACAGGAGCAAAAGTCTCCTCAAAGTCCAAACCTGCGACTTGGGCATAACCTTTTGCCACAAGTCGAGCCTTGTTCCTTGTCACCACCCCGTGCTCGTCCTGTTTGTTGCGGAACACCCACTTGGTTCCCACAACATTTTGCTTGGGACGAGGCACCAGCGTCCAGACTTCGTTGCGCTTGAAGTTATTAAGTTCCTCCTGCATGGCCAACACCCAATCCGGATCTAGCAAGGCCTCCTCTACCCTGAAAGGCTCAATAGAGGAGACAAAAGAGTAATGCTCACAAAAATTAACTAATCGAGATCGAGTAGTTACTCCCTTGCTAATGTCACCCAGAATTTGGTCGACGGGATGATCCCTTTGAATCATCGCTCGAACTTGGGTTGGAGGTGCCGGTTGCGCTTCTTCCTCCATCACTTGATTGTCTTGTGCTCCCCCTTGATCACACGCCTCCTTTTGATGAACCTGTTCATCGTCTTGAGGTGGGGGATGCACCGTAGTTGAGGAAGAAGGTTGATCACGTTCATCCTGTTCCTGTGGCCGAATGTCTCCAATCGCCATGGTTCGTATAGCGGCCATCGGAACATCTTCTTCATCTACATCATCACAATCAACAACTTGCTCTCTTGGAGAGCCATTAGTCTCATCAAATACAACGTCGCTAGAGACTTCAACCAAACCCGATGATTTGTTGAAGACCCTATACGCCTTTGTATTTGAATCATAACCTAATAAAAACCCTTCTACAGCTTTGGGAGCAAACTTAGAATTTCTACCCTTCTTCACTAGAATGTAGCATTTGCTCCCAAATACACGAAAATAAGATACATTGGGTTTGTTACCGGTTAGTAGCTCATACGAAGTCTTCTTGAGGAGTCGATGAAGGTAGACCCTGTTGATGGCGTGGCAAGCCGTGTTCACGGCTTCCGACCAAAAACACTCGGGGGTCTTGAACTCTCCAAGCATCGTCCTCGCCATATCGATTAGCGTCCTGTTCTTCCTCTCTACCACACCATTTTGCTGTGGTGTGTAGGGAGCGGAGAACTCGTGCTTGATCCCTTCCTCCTCAAGAAACTCCTCCACTTGAAGGTTCTTGAACTCGGACCCGTTGTCGCTCCTTATCTTCTTCACCTTGAGCTCAAACTCATTTTGAGCTCTCCTGAGGAAGCGCTTGAGGGTTCCTTGGGTTTCAGACTTATCCTGCAAAAAGAATACCCAAGTGAAGCGGGAAAAGTCATCAACAACAACTAAACCATACTTACTCCCTCCTATGCTTAGATAGGCGACGGGTCCGAAGAGATCCATGTGTAGCAGCTCCAGGGGTCTTGACGTGGTCATCACGTTCTTGCTGTGATGTGCTCCTCCCACCTGTTTCCCTGCTTGACAAGCTGCACAAGGTCTATCCTTTTCGAAATGCACATTTGTTAGACCTATTACGTGTTCCCCCTTTAGAAGCTTGTGGAGGTTCTTCATCCCCACATGAGCTAAGCGGCGATGCCACAGCCAGCCCATGCAAGTCTTAGCCATTAAGCATGCATCTAGACCGGCCTCTTCTTTTGCAAAATCAACTAAATAAAGCTTGCCGTCTAGTACACCCTTAAAAGCTAGTGAACCATCACATCTTCTAAAGACAGACACATCTACATTCGTAAATAAGCAATTATATCCCATTTGACATAATTGACTAACAGATAGCAAGTTATATCCAAGACTCTCCACTAAGAATACATTTGATATAGAATGCTCATTAGAAATTGCAATTTTACCTAGCCCTTTTACCTTGCCTTGATTCCCGTCACCGAATATAATTGAATCTTGGGAATCTTTACTTTTGACGTAGGAGGTGAACATCTTCTTCTCCCCCGTCATATGGTTTGTGCATCCGCTGTCGATAATCCAGCTTGAACCCCCGGATGCATAAACCTGCAAGGCAAATTTAGGCTTGGGTCTTAGGTACCCAACTCATGTTGGGTCCTGCAAGGTTAGCACAAATATTCTTAGGGACCCAGATGCAAGTTTTATCTCCCTTGCATCTAGCCCCTAATTTCCTAGCAACAACCTTCTTTCCCTTTCTACAAATAGCAAAGGGAGCATTACAAGCATAATAAATGGTAGAAGGTTCATTCACTAATTTTCTAGGAGCATGAATAACATTCTTTCTAGGCACATGAGCAATATTTCTCCTAGGCATATATACAACATTCCTCCTATCATGCTTATAAGAGGAACTAGAGGCAAACATGGCATGAGAATCATAAACATGTGAATCAAAATCATTATGAACATTTCTAGCATGTCTCCTATCATAATACATAAAAGCATGGTTCTTTTTAGCACTATTAGCCATAGGGGCCTTCCCTTTCTCCTTGACGAAGACGGGAGCCTTATGGCTTGTTAAGTTCTTGGCTTCCCTCTTGAAGCCAAGCCCATCCTTAATTGAGGGGTGTCTACCAACTGTGTAGGCATCCCTTGCAAATTTTATTTTATTAACTTCATTCTTGCTAGTCTTAAGTTGGGTATTAAGACTAGCCACTTCATCATTTAATTTGGAAATTAGAACTAGGTGTTCACTACAAGCATTAACATCAAAATCCTTACACCTAGTACAAATTTCAACATGTTCAACACAAGAATTTGATTTACTAGCTACTTCTAGTTTAGCACTTAAATCAATATTAACATTTCTTAAGGTAGAAATGGTTTCATGACAGGAAGATATTTCACTAGAAAGCATTTCATTTCTTTTCACTTCTAAAGCATATGATTTTTGTGCCTCTACAAATTTATCATGTTCATCATACAATAAATCTTCTTGCTTTTCTAAAAGCCTATCCTTTTCATTCAATGCATTAATTAATTCATTGATTTTCTCTATCTTAGATCTATCTAAGCCCTTGAACAAGCAGGAATAATCTATGTCATCATCACTAGACTCACTATCACTAGATGAAGCATAAGTGGAGTCTTGAATACTCACCTTCTTCTCCCTTGCCATAAGGCAAGTGAGACGCTCGTTGGGGAAGAGAGCCGATTTGTTGAAGGCAGTGGCGGCGAGTCCTTCATTGTCGGAGTCGGAGGAGGAGCAATCCGAGTCCCATTCCTTTCCTAGATGCGCCTCGCCTTTTGCCTTCTTGTATTGCTTCTTCTTCTCTCTTTTGTTCCCCTTTTCCTGGTCACTTTCATTATCGGGACAATTAGCAATGAAATGACCAAGCTTACCGCATTTGAAGCATGAGCGCTTCCCCTTGGCTTTGGTCTTGCTTGGTTGTCCCTTGTGGCCTTTAAGTACCGTCTTGAATCTCTTAATGATGAGAGCCATCTCTTCATCATTAAGGCCAGCCGCCTCAACTTGCGCCACCTTGCTAGGTAGCGACTCCTTGCTCCTCGTTGCCTTTAGAGCAATAGGTTGAGGCTCGTGGAGTGGTCCGTTCAACGCGTCGTCGACGTATCTTGCCTCCTTGATCATCATCCGCCCGCTCACGAATTTTCCAAGCACTTCCTCGGGCGTCATCATCGTGTACCTGGGATTCTCACGAATATTGTTCACGAGATGAGGATCAAGTACGGTAAAGGACCTGAGCATTAGGCGGACGACGTCGTGGTCCGTCCATCGCGTGCTCCCGTAGCTTCTTATCTTGTTGATAAGGGTCTTGAGCCGGTTGTATGTTTGCGTTGGCTCCTCGCCCCTTATCATCGCGAACCGTCCAAGCTCGCCCTCCACCAACTCCATCTTGGTGAGTAAGGTGACGTCGTTCCCCTCATGAGAAATCTTGAGGGTGTCCCAGATTTGCTTGGCGTTGTCCAAGCCGCTCACCTTATGGTATTCATCCCTGCACAAGGAAGCTAGAAGAACAGTAGTAGCTTGTGCATTTTTATGAATTTGTTCATTAATGAACATGGGACTATCCGAACTATCAAAGTGCATTCCACTCTCTACAATCTCCCATATACTAGGATGGAGAGAGAATAGGTGACTACGCATTTTGTGACTCCAAAATCCGTAGTCCTCTCCATCAAAGTGTGGGGGCTTGCCAAGTGGAATGGAGAGCAAATGAGAATGTGAACTTTGCGGAATACGAGAGTAATCAAAGGAAAAGTTCGAGTTAACCGGTTTTCTCCTCTCGTAGTCGTTGTGATCCTCATTCTTTTGGGAAGAAGTAGACTCGTCGCTGTCGTAGTAGATTATCTCCTTGATGCGCCTGGTCTTCTTCTTCTTCCCTTCCTTCCGTCTTTGACCCGAGCCGGAGTCGGTAGGCTTGTCGTCCTTCGGCTCGTTGACGAAGGTCTCCTTCTCTTTGTCGTTGATCACTATACCCTTCCCCTTAGGATCCATCTATTCGGGCGGTTAGTCCCTTTGTGAATAGAACGGCTCCGATACCAATTGAGAGCACCTAGAGGGGGGGGTGAATAGGTGATCCTGTAAAAACTTCAAACTTAAGCCACAAAAACTTGTTAAGCGTTAGCACAGTTAATGCCAAGTGGCTAAGGTGAAGTCTTCAACAAAACACAATACCACAAGAATCAAGCACAGAGGGACACGGTGGTTTATCCCGTGGTTCGGCCAAGCCAATGCTTGCCTACTTCCACGTTGTGGCGTCCCAACGGACGAGGGTTGCAATCAACCCCTCTCAAGCGGTCCAAAGACCCACTTGAATACCACGGTGTTTTGTTGTTCTTATCTCAATCCCGTTTGCGAGGAATCTCCACAACTTGGAGCCTCTCGCCCTTACAAAAGATGTTCACAAAGAATCACGGAGTAAGGGAGGGATTAGCAACTCACACAACACAGAGATCACAGCGAATACGCACACACAAAACCCAGACTTGAGCTCAAGAGGCTAACACACTAGAACGGAGCTCAAATCACTAGAATGTCAAACAAGTGCGCAAGATTGATGTATGAGTGATCAAGAGTGCTCAAGGAATGCTTGGGTGCTTCCTCCATGCGCCAAGGGGTCCCTTTTATAGCCCCAAGGCAGCTAGGAGCCGTTGGGAACAAATCTGGAAGGCCATCTTTGCCTTCTGTCTCGTGGCGCACCGGACAGTCCGGTGCACACCGGACACTGTCCGGTGCCCGATTTGTTTCCAAAAACAGCACTTCTGACCGTTGCTGGCTGCTCCAGATCTGCGCTCAGTTGGCGCACCGGACATGTCCGGTGCACACCGGACAGTCCGGTGTTCCTTCCCGACCGTTGGCCCGGCCACGTGTCGCGCGCTGATCGCGCGGCCGACCGTTGGCCCTAGCCGACCGTTGGCTCACCGGACAGTCCGGTGCACACCGGACAGTCCGGTGAATTTTAGCCGTACGCCGTCGGCGAATTCCCGAGAGCGGCCAGTTCGAGCCGAGGCAGCCTGGCGCACCGGACACTGTCCGGTGCACACCGGACAGTCCGGTGCTCCAGGCCGAGCTGGGTCTTGGCTGCACACAGCCAAGACTTTCTCCTCTTTTCTTTTCATCTCCTTTTCTGTTTCTAACACTTAGACAAATATATTAGTACACAAAACCAATGTACTAAGGATTAGAAACATACCTTTTCTCCATGATTTGTACTTTGTCCCATTTTACAATTAAGCACATGTGTTGGGCACTAAATCACCAAAATACTTAGAAATGGCCCAAGGGCACATTTCCCTTTCAGGATCTTCACTCCATGCCCACAGATCAAAAGTGTGAGTTCGGTTGCGGGGCAAGGTCTTCTCGTCCAACACATGGATGGCACAATGGCTTCCTATGATTTGGGCACCAACGTCCTTGTTCCAGGCGTGCACCGGGACACCCTCCAGCCGTAGCCAAACATGGAAGTCCCAGCGTGCCACAAAGCTATAGCGTTGTTCATTCCACTCAGCAAAGCAGAAAACCCAGCCAAGGTGATGGAGGCGACTTTGGTGCAGCACCCTTCTCTGATCTTGCTGCTCCTCAAAGATGATGAGGTACTGCTCCGGGTGATGCTTCAAAACCTTCATCTTGTTTCCTCTGATCCCCAGTTGCTCGGATAGTGCTTCAGTGACATGCCTGGGCTCTGAGGCATGGTTGTTGCCATCATGAGAGCACACCATCGATTTACCAACCAGGCTGTCCCTCTCATGCTTAATCTCTCCATTTGCCGACATCACACAGTCCACACGCCCTGGCTGTGCGCGTGGGTCGCCGGGGTATGTGGCCATGGCCTAGTGATCACCCTTAACAACTTGGAGGTAGGATTTGTACTATGGTTCAGAGTTTGGAGATGAAGTTTTGCTATGCTGTTCAACAATCTTCAAACTGCTCTCTTTATAGGAGGGTCAACGAGAGGCTTGGTGCCCATCCTTGTGACATCTCCAGCATTTAGTGGGCTTAGTACAGGCTGCAGCTCTGTGGTTGGTGGCGAAACAATTACAGCACTTACCCTGAACGTGCTTCAAAAATCTTTTTTTCCTCTCTTCTTGTCCTCTTTGGAGATGGATCTTTGCGAGGCCTGGGCAGAGCGAGCGTTGCGCATGTCTTTCCTCCACCAGAAGGGAGGCTTAACCATCTCCCAACCTGCATTAGCGACTTCAATGTTGCTGCTTTCCTTCCTCGGAGGGCTCAAGCTTGTAGGCGTTGAATGCTCTGAATGAGAATGGGCTGCCACTCCCTTACTATAGCACGCGTGCTCCGGTTCAAACGTTGCATTGAAGCTGGTGAAACGACCGGCCTTTTGATTTGGGAAACGAGAGCTTGAATGGGCTTCGACTGCCTGCCATTTGGCCTTCTCTTTGTAGCTAAATCTTGCCCTGCACAGATTACCTTCAGAGCTCCGGTGGGACTCGAGGATGGGATATGTCCGAAGGATGAAGGGGCTGCCCGAGGGATGGGAGCGGTGGAGCAGATCATGGAGGAGCGGATCTGGTGGGGCGGCATTGAATCTGTCCGGTCGCTGTTGGTCTGCAGGGTTCGAAGCGCTGTAGGGGAACTATAGGGACTGGGAGACAATCTTTTGGAGAGCCGGAGGGGCTTGCGCAGAAGCCTGCAACAGATCCAGCAGGGATGGTTGGCTGTCGACCGGCCAAGGGATGGTGGCGGCGGTGGGAGGGGGCACGGAGGGGACGGGGAGGGAGGGCGTCCCATCCTCTCTCATAATCACGCCCTAGAGTCCTTTGTTTCTTTTATGCTCTTCATGTTTGAGATGATTTCCTTTAGCACCCAAATCCATTTGGCTCATTTTGTGTTGGATTGCTTATTTGTTTTGTTGGCTACCACAGTTATTTTTTCTTCCCGAGGAGATAATGTGTAACACCCCTGGTGTTACTATCACTAAAACTTGAGCATAACATCATCAGCATTAACATTTCATATGTTTGACACACCTAGAATGCATTCACTAGGTAAAAGTTTCAAACAAGTTGTATTGATATGGCATTTTGCAAATAAAACCCTGGAGTTGGGTACTTAACCCTAAATGGGGTTCAGAAGGGTAAAACAAAATCGAAATAGAGAAAACCCTAAAGCTTAAGTGAAATAGTCATAAAGTGTTACTAAGAATGGACTTAAACTACATTCACCTCCCTGAAATACCAAAAACCCTAAAAAGGACCCTAGAAAACCCTAGACCTAAACCTTAGGGGGCTAAGTGTAAAATCAGTGCACTTTTGGACTAAAGTGCAAAAACTAGTAAAGTAAGTTGTTTTAAGTCATATGGTTCACAATCATGAAGATTTGCAAGCTAAACCCTAAATTTTGGATCTATTTGCAAAAAGACCCTATTGGTGTTCTAAAGGCTAAGTCTGAAATTCAATGTTTGAGCTCATCTTTGAGGCTTTGTAACTTTCAAATTATAAGGTTTTTGCCCTAGGTCACCACATCAACTTTGTAGCTCTATGGAAGGAGAATAACTTTGCTTAAGAGTGTAAGCATGGTTGTTATGAAGAAATTGGAGAAAAATGCACTCAAAAATGGGCTGTCAGGCTGTTGAAGTCTGAATTTCAGACTGACAGTGCAACTGCAGGAACTTTGGGCACAAATTCAAACATGATTTAGTAGGAATTTGGCTATAGTTGTTATGGCAATATTGTAGCTGAATTATTGGTCTACAACTTTGCTGCAGAACTTTGGACGAGTTGCCATAGAAATTTGAGAGAAATTTGGTCCTAAACTTTGACTGTCAGGTGCACTGAATGGGCTTCGCCATGGTATAGTGCTCTGAAATAGATCAGGTCACCAGCTCAGCTCGCCGCCGATGATCTCTACCGCGATTCGTGCCGTCGCCATCTCGATTCGTGCTCGGGTTGATCAAATGACGCTCGGAGTCACGCCGCCGTGGATAAGCCCGGCCAGTAAACTATTCCGGCTAGCCGTCGTACCCCCCCTTGCTCATCGATCACTCGGATAGATTCTCACTGCCGTTGAGCCATCACTGTCGTCCGCCGCGTGTCCAAACGCTTTACCACGTCACGGCTAACCATGCTACGCATGTCCGATGACCGCCGGAGGTGCTGCCACGGTAAAAGCCACGTTGCGCGGCCACCAGTGACTCACCTAGTTCATACCGATCACAATCCGCCGCTCGAATTCGCTGTGCTCGCGATCGATCAGTATAAATTGAAACCACCGTGAGCTCCGTAGGGTAGTCAAGTACCCAGCCACCAAGAATCACCCTCAATCGTTCACCAGGGAGCTCCAATTTCGGATTTCCCCCAAACCGGGTCTCCGCCACCGTGAAAACGACCTCACCGTGGCCAGCGTGATACAGGTCAGCTCATCCTCTATGCTCTCTCGTTTGAGTACTCTCATGAACCCGTGATGCTCGTCGACCCACCCGATTGAACCAGATCGCCACCAATCGCCAAGAACGCGTGCATCTGTCCGCATGGTCCACGGTCACTGTGGCTAGAGCAAACCAAGTAGCTTTGGTGAAATTATGTTGGGGGAAATGCGCGGACAGGGTCTGATTCGGTGTCTGCCACTCGGAAGCACCAGTATTTGCTCCCTCCGACCAGTCTAGCTCGCCGGAGCTCGGCTCCCTGTGCGGTTCACCGTCGAGGATCTCGGTGTGTAAAGAAAAGAAAGGCGGAGGGCTTAAGTGTAAAGGGTCAGCGACATAGGGAATAGTAGCTAGGACTCTTAGTGGAATAGTTAAATCGCCAGGGCCTTTCTTGCAAAGCTTGCAACACAGGCGAGGGCGCGCGCGTTTTCCACCTGGGTTTGGGCCGCTGCGGCTGAATTGAGCCCAGCACTGTTCACGCTTTTTCCATTTTCTTTTTCTATAAAACTTTGGAAATCTGTAGGAAATTGTAGAAAAATGATAAAAATGTCAAACCAATTTTGCTAGATTCCTACTTTTCGATAGAATTTAATAAAAATAGTTTCATGATTTTTAGGTCAAATAGGGAATTTTAGAGCATTTAAAATAGCCTAAAACATTGTTTCTGGATTTTTAGAAAATAGACAATAATTCCAAAAATCTCCAAACTTTTTATATGAACTCTAAACATTATTTAGAAGCTTTGGGTAGAATTTGGTATGATTTGGACCTTGTTTGATACCTAGACCCCAAAACCCTGCCTTGCCCTTTGAATTCCTTTACTAACTCCGGAAACCCTAGTTTCTCAGAGAACCGTGAAGGAAAATTGTATTCAAGACCTTAGATAATAAACTCTTATTATCTTTGCACTCTCATGAGCATTACATGGGCATTCATTATTATGTATGGTTATATTTAGAAATCGAGGAAGAAGTTGAAGTAGAAGAAGAGAAGACTTCGCCACCACCACCTGAGGAACGTCACGCAAGCAGCTGTTTCTTTTTTGACATCTACGGGACCGAGCCTGATTCACCTATAAACCAAGCAAGCCCCGGTGCAGTTGCCACCTCCTTGATTCTTTTAAAAGCTTTCTCACTTGCTTGATGCATTAGGTGATAGGAGTTGAATGCTAAAACAATTCCTACATTACCTTCCTTGAATTTGATTACCTTCCTTTGAATTCCTGTTTTACAAAAGAGTTTTTACTATGCCTAGACATGCTCTAGCAAAACAAAAGGTTTTGTTTTTACAAAAGATGATATGGCAAAGTGGGAGGGATGTTTTTGAAAATAAAACTTGATGGTAAATCCATCATGGCCATGATGGGTTGAACATCAGAAAAGATGTACCTCTGTCAGGTACCAAACTTTGGATTGAAATGATTAAGCTGAGACCGGGCGGGTGACTTGCATGAGAAGAGAGTCTTGGTGTAGTGTCTCCGTCTGAGTCGATTCAGGACCGTGTCGATGTAGGCTTGCTGACCGAGGACCCTTTAACTGGTCACATGCCTCGTCATGGGTAAGCTTTGCCTCGGGCAGACTAAGACCAGAATAAGATACAACACAATGGGAGTGGAGAGATGGCGAGAGTAGCGTGTACCCTCCGTGGCAAGAGGCTGGACGGTGGTGTATCTGTGCTCTCGGTTGGCGTGAACCTGATCTGGTCTTAAGAACCCCGGTGGCGGGTTGACATATGCAAGGGTTAAGTGCTACATATGTTGTGTGATTGGAGATCCTCAGCTGAGTATAATCGATTCGGATTGTCGTACCTTCGCGGTTATGAAGACTTGGTCACTGCCCTATACGTAGAACTTCAGTAAAGATTAAGGGTTGTTAAGAAATTGGCTAGTGCAGGGTAAGTGTTTGAACTAGGGTAGAAAGAACTCTAGATACAGGTAATCTGACTTAACCTGACAAGTAAAATTGGATTTTAAGGATCCATTTTTAGTAAGCATTTTTGCAAACAGAGTCTTTGATTATTGTTAAGCCTTACCTTGACTCCCTTAAGCCAACATACCCTTGAGAGTCTTTTCTTTAGTCTGGTAAGACTTGCTGAGTAATTCCATACTCAGGGTTTTATTCCCTATTGTTTTTAGGTGAAGAAGCGACAAACTTTTGTTACTTCTGTTCAAAGGTGGTACCAAAGGAAGAACACCAGGAGTAAAGCTGTGGGAGGAAAGGATCCTCCATAAAACTTTTGTTTGATACTTATCGGGAGGGTTTTTTGCCTCCCATGGTTTGTAATAATAATACTCTGCACTCGTATGTGAAAGGGAAATGTACCCTTGGGCCATTTCTAAGTATTTTGGTGATTGAGTGCCAACGCAAGTGCTTTTGTGTTGATCTATGCAATGTGTGAACAAAGTGCAAATCAAGTCAAAAGGTATGTTTCTAGACTTAGTACATTGTTTTATGGACTAATGTGTTGTGTCTAAGTGCTGGAAACAGGAAAGATTGAATTGGAAATGAGATGGCTTTGTTCAGCCAAAGTCTGCTCAGTCTGGGTGCACCAGACTGTCCGGTGGTGCACCGGACAGTGTCCGGTGCGCCAGACTGGCTCTGGCGAACAGGCTGCTCTCGGGACTTCGACGACGGTGTACGGCTATAATTCACAGAACTGTCCGGTGGCGCACCGGACTGTCCGGTGAGCCGTTCACATGTGAACTCGTCGCTCTCGGGAGATGATTAACGGCGTACGGCTAAAATTCACCGGTCTGTCCGGTGGTGCACCGGACTGTCCGGTGAGTCAACAGTCAGCCGGGGCAACGGTCGGCCGAGGATTCCGCGCGTGACGCGTGGCCGAGACAACGGTCACATTGGTGCACCGGACTGTCCGGTGTGCACCGGACAGTGTCCGGTGCGCCAACGGCTCTCAGACTCCAACAGTCGGCTTCGCCAAATAAGGAAGGATATCTGCACCGGACAGTGTCCGGTGGTGCACCGAACTGTCCGGTGCGCCAGTCGACAGAAGGCAAGATCTGCCTTCCAGGATTGCTCTCAACGGCTCCTAGCTGCCTTGGGGCTACAAAAGGGATGAAAGTCGCATAGAGGGGGGGGGGGGTGGATAGGCGAAACCTGAAAATTAAAACTTTATCCCCCAACTAGATCCCTTTGATTAGTGGTTAGAACAAGATATACAAATATAGGAGTATACAAACTAAGTTCTTGCTTGAAAAGAGTATTGCTAAATAATGCGGGAGTGATAAATCAATACAACTAATAAGTTATAGAATAACAAAGCAAGAAGCCTTAGATGAGAAGAGCACTAGGTCAAGTTCTTTCTTGCAACGTGTTGCTTCACTAAATGGGAATTTAACTTGAAGCAACACCAAATGATATTGGTAAATAATGGTGCAAGAAAACTTAGAGCAAGGGAAAACAAACAAATCACAAGCAATAAACACAATGGACACGGGTGATTTGTTTTACCGAGGTTCGGCCCTCGAAGGCCTAGTCCTCGTTGAGGAGTCCACTTAAGGACGGGTCTTTTTCAACCCTTTCCCTCTCTCCCCCGATCACACAAGGATCGGTGAGCTCTTCTTCTTCTCAAAGATCACTCTCGATCCCACAAGGACCACCACACTCTTTGGTGTCTCTTGCTAGCTTTTACAAGCCTCCAAAACTTTGGAGGAAGTTCGATGGGAGTCAATACTCCACGCACAAATGAACACAAGGATGTAGCACACACTATCTCTCAATGAATCTCACAAGGCGCTAGGGCTAAACTCAATTGAGTAGCTCTCAATTGCTTGCTCTCTCTTTTGTGGCACTTGTGTTGGTTGTAGTGGACTAAATCTCGTGTATAGGATGGATCAATGAATATATGTGGTTGGGAGGGCTTGAGTATGTCAACTAGATGACTTGGAATGTTGCTTGGGCTCCCACTTTTTGAAGTGGCCGGTTGGGGTGGTATTTATAGCCACCATCCAAAAACTAGCCGTTGATGAAGGCTGTCTGTCGCATGGTGCACCGGACAGTCCGGTGCGCCAGCCACGTCATCCGACCATTAGGGTTCCGACCGTTGGAGCTCTGACTGCTGGGCCCGCCTGGATGTCCGGTGGCGCACCGGACATGTACTGTAGAGTGTCCGGTGCGCCATGACGCGCGTGCCTGGTTTCTGCGCGCTCTGGCGCACATTAATTGCTGTTGCAGGTGACCGTTGGCGCGAAGTAGTCGTTGCCCCGCAGTTACACCAGACAGTCCGGTGTACACCAGACATGTCCGGTGAATTATAGCGGAGCAGCCGTTGCAGTTTCCCGAAGCTGGCGAGTTCCTGAGGCCGCTCTTCCTTGGAGCACCGGACACTGTCCGGTGTCCGATGAATTATAGCGGAGTCGCCTCTGGAATTTCTCGAAGGTGACGAGTTTGAGTTGGAGTCCTCTGGTGCACCGGACATGTCCGGTGGTGCATCGGACACTGTCCGGTGGCACACCGGACAGTCCGGTGCGCCAGACCAGAGGTGCCTTCGGTTGCCCTTTTGCTCTTTTGTTGAACCCAATACTGGGTCTTTTTATTGGCTAAGTGTGAACCTTTGGCACCTGTATAACTTGTACACTAGAGCATACTAGTTAGTCCAATTATTTGTGTTGGGCAATTCAACCACCAAAATTATTTAGGAACTAGGTGTAAGCCTAATTCCCTTTCAATCTCCCCCTTTTTGGTGATTGATGCCAACACAAACCAAAGCAAATATAGAAGTGCATAATTGAACTAGTTTGCATAATGTAAGTGCAAAGGTTGCTTGGAGTTGAGCCAAAATAAATACTTACAAGATAGGCATGGATTGTTTCTTCATTTTTAACATTTTGGACCACGCTTGCACCACAGATTTTGTTTTTGCAAATTCTTTTGTAAATCCTTTTCAAAGTTCTTTTGCAAATATTCAAAGGTAAATGAATAAGATTTTACGAAGCATTTTCAAGATTTGAAATTTTCTCCCCTTGTTTCAAATGCTTTTCCTTTGACTAAAACAAAACTCCCCCTAAATGAGATCCTCTTCAAGAGAGTTTTGATATGTCATTTTTGAAATACTACTTCCTCCCCCTTTTGAACATAATAAGATACCAATTTGAATTTGACCAATTGAAAATCTCCAATTTTAAAATTAGGTGGTGGTGCGGTCCTTTTGCTTTGGGCTAATACTTTCTCCCCCTTTGGCATGAATCGCCAAAAACGAATACTTTGAGTGAAATATAAGCCCTATTTCTTTCTCTCCCTCTTTGGCAAACTATTGAAATACTCAATTGAAATAGAGATATGAGTGAAGATTATACCAAAGTGGAGAACTATGCGGAATACCGACAAAGAGTGGATAATACCGATGGAGTTGAGTGGAAGCGTCGTCTTTGCCGAATATTCCATTTCCCTTTCAATTCTATGACTAAGCATGAGAATACACTTGAAAATCCATTAGTCATAGACATAAAGGAGATATGATCAAAAGGATATATCAAATTAAGCATGATCATAGTTCTATACACCATAGATTGCTCCCCCTAAATATGTGCATGGAGAGGAAGAACACATATTTTGGCCTAAAATGCCAATTGCACATAATTAGGTTAATGAGAACATATATATATATATCATATAGAATGTGAAGTGCATTGTGTCGTAGAATAAGTGTGATGCTCATGACAGTTTATGCACTTATGAAAGCATGTTGCAAACATTTTAAGCATTTACCCTTGAAGATCTCAAAGAGACTTAAGGACCATCCACCTTTGGAATAAAGGCAGCTTATCCTCGTTACAAGGTTAAGCTTTAAGCTCTTTGACAATTAAATCACTTCATCTAGTTTCAACAAAGATGCATTAAAGCATGAATGAATTTTTGAGAAGTTAAACTAGATATGAAGCAGGGATATGCATGGACATGCTTTCTTTTCCTTTTAAACAAGATATGTAAAGAGAGTATAGAAAAGGAAGATTTAGGTACAAGTTTAAATGAAAGGAGATAGTTTTACCTTTTTGTACCTTTACATAGGGACGCTCTCTTCATTGTGCTTTGTCCTTAGTCTTAGATGCTTAAGACCTATTCTTAATGACAATATATGGAAATATTTTGCACAAGAGAGAGTTCTACAACTAGTGATCTTTTCAAGTTATTGTTAGCATATATCAAATGGATCACAAGTTGCATAAATGTATCATGAATTCTCCTTTTAACTTAGTGCATATCAAGAGAGATATCGATTGATAGTATATACGACACTAAGAAGCATGATTGTTGATTGAAGTCATTCAATGATCAAACAAATGACATATGTGATCAAAAGAACAACATACACAATAAATTGTCAATTAAGCTTAGAGTAGGAGAATCCAGCAAATATGCTACTTTAGAGTGAAAGACAAGAATTTAAAAATAGTAGCATACTTCATGAGAAACTCATTCTCATGCAAGAGACTATATGAAATAACTGAGATAAAGCAATAGTCTCAACGCAATCAAGATGTAGATAGAGGCTCCCCCTAGAGATATGCATCAAGTATTTGAATTGAATGGATGCATTTACTTTAAAGACAAATATGGAGAAGCATTGTACATCTTGATTAAGGCTCATAAGATTTGCAATAAACAACTTAAGCCTAGTATTCTCATTATGAAAGGATTTAGAATACTCACAACCACACCATAGATTATTTGGTAGATCTTACTATCCAAGTAGGTGGTGTTGTTCTTGATGTCCTCCTCTTTCATTTGAGTGTCCTCCCTTTGTAGTTGTTTCCTTTTTCCTTTCAAACTTATTGAAAATACTCAAGAAAGATGTTAATAGCACAAGGGAGTATATAATGAAGGATGATTTCTTTTAGATAGGAAATAAGCACAATTTATCATCCATAGGTCACACAGACATGAAGTAAAATCCTTAACATTAGTGCATTTCATTTGAGAAATATGAGTGAACACCTTTTAAGCATTTTAATAATCATTGGAGATTTTACTTTATCATATTGAATTTAGTTAATCAATACTTGGAAGCAAATCAATATGATAACAAATATAGCAAAGGCATGAAATAGATTCTAATGGATAAGTGCATTGATGAGAATGAGATTGAATGCACATCTTAGCCAATTTAAATTCGATAAAGAATCTATTTCTTCACAGAGATATAATTAGAGTAAATAATCATTGATGAGAACTATATTTGATTAAGAAGATGAGTTCCCATACCTTTGCTTTTACCTTTCTTCTTTTGGGTGAAGAACAACCCATGAGACTTGTGTACTTTCTCTTTTGTAGATATTCATAAGTAAGCTCAAGAGATACGTTGTTAGTAACACAAGCACTAGTTTCCATTTTTTTGTAATCATTTTTGATATGGAATGAAAAACTAGATTACTAAAAGCATGGAAACTTCATAGCATGAACTAGATTATCCATAGATGATGTTATGCTTAATTTTAACTCATAAAATAAGCATAATTAATCCTTTAAGATTATGAGAATAAATCTAATTCATGATATGGAAAGCGATAAATGTGAAAGAATCAAATCCAATTTAAGCAAGTAGAAGCATATCATAAATCATTGGATTGATTTTTATTTTCATGTTAGATTACACGCTTCCAAAGAGAAACTTATTCTCTACAAGTGAGACTACTTGGGTTATTTAAATAAGATCAATAGTCTCTCTATTCAAGTTATAGAGAGAGTTTTCCTTTTATAGGTGTCCTAAGGATTTGAATTCCTTACATGACACCTTACCTTTTAAGAATTTGAAATATCTTCTCTATATCTAGAATCATGGCAATAATAAAACAACTTAGTGAAAAACATGCCATAAGATACTTGCAACATTTTAAAGCATGTAGATTGCCATAGGATGGAAATGATGAGTATGCAATCTACCATATGAGAGGAAATTCTTCAAAGAATGGTAAATAAAATTTGAAGATATTTGAAGTGCTATATATTTCTATGTGACTACACAAGACACATAAGAAATGATAGTTTAAAATACTTGCACTTTAAAAGCATAGAAGTTACCATCCTTTGACTTTCCTCCATGTTGTAGGCCTTGATTTTTCGCACATGATATTTCTTCATTTCCTACAACATCAATATCTTCCTCGAGATGATATGAGTTTAAGACATAGTAATTTGAAAAATAACCTTGGGTCAATCACGGATATAGATCATTGAGGATTGATAGCTTGAGTTTATAAGAATTGAATGGACTCTCTCAAGCACCCCTAGGCATCATATCATCTCCTTCTCCTACAAAGCTTGTCAAGCATATTTTGGTACCCATCGCTTGATGGGTCCATTACGGTTAGTCAACAAAGATCTAGGAACCCAAAAGTCCTTTGTGTTAGCACTAGGTAAACTCATTACCTTTCTAGCACAAGTTGCAATTTTGGTTTGCCTAGTTACATGAGAATTTATTGACAAGCTAGGAGTGGAATTGTTACCAATGGGACAATCCTTGCATTGATGTCCCTTCTTTCGGCATGTGTAGCATAGGCGTTTTTCAAGTTTTGAAGCTTTCTTCTTTCCTTGTTTGTTTCTTGCTACATGGTTAGTAAAAACTTCCTTTTCTAACCCTATGCCTTTTTGTTTTAAATGGGGACAAGATCTAAGCAAGTGTCCCTTCTTGGAGCATTTAAAACAAAGTCTATCATCCTTGTTAATAATCAAGCCATTTTTAATGTAGGGACATGACCTAATCAAGTGCCCCTCTTCAAAGCATTCACTACACCTCTTAATGTGAAGTGTGGCTTGATCATTACCTTGGATGTTACCTTTTGTAGAGGTGTGGTTGAGGCTTTTGGAGGAGGTATTGAATTTCATCTTTTGTTTCTTCCTCTTGGCAATCCTCAAATCCTTGACATTTTCTTCAAGGGATGTAGTGCATGCCACGGTTGTTCCCGTCTCAAGCTTCTTCACCATGTGATCACAGTTATCTTGAGAAGGTTGGGCAATGCATTTCCCTTTTAGTTGTGTCAAGCTCATCTTTAGCCTCTCATTCTCTTCTTTGAGCTTTTGATATGTATCATCTTTTGTCCCTGCAAGTTCTAGCTCAAAGGAAGATATGCTTGTTGACGTACAACAAGCATTAGCACATGGTAATATAGTATCAATTTGAATACATGTGCATGAGTGAGGTTGTTGGGATTTTAAGTTTTCTATCACAACCTCATGAGCAATGTCTAATATGATATGATCATCTCTAAGATTTTCATGAGAGCATAGGAGCATATCATATTTTTCTTGAAAAGCTAGATTTTCAACTTTTAGCTTTTCTACTTGGTCCTTAAGCAAGGTATTTCTATTTACTAATTGAGCGATACAATGTAAAGCGTTATCTTGCTCAATTGAAATAGTTTCATACCTTTGGACCAAATCAACATGAGAGCATTTTAGCTCCTCATGTTCTTTAGTCAACTCGTCAAAGCATTGCATCTTCATTGAGAGAATACTTTCTAGCCTTTGACGAGCTTCGCCTTGCCCTCTTGCTCTTTCTAGAAGTTTGAGCATGACCGCCTTATCTTCTTGGCTTAGGCGAGCGTAGAGTTGCACAAAGCTTCTTTCTTCCTCCTCATCCTCATTTGTGCTTCCGCTATCATTTTCATTAGCCACACAACATATGTGGGAATCGAAATGGGAAGACAAACCTCTTGGAGAGGTGGATTCATCGTTTGGTCTCCTCCGTTCATTTTCTTCTTCTTCCTTGCAAGGGTTAGTATCACAAATACTAAAGGAAGTAGAAGCACAAAATGAACTATCATGTTTGGACTCATTAAATTTCCTTTTAATTCTAGTCCAAATATCATGCGCATCATGGATTGATTCGTCATAATTCGATATGAAGGCACGATAATCTTCTTTGCTAAGAGAATTGCTTAAGATGTCAAAAGCTAGGTAGTTTAAGCGAAAACATCTTTGATCCTCCTCGGAGACAATTTTTCCGTTATAACTAGGAGGGAAGATACTCTTGTCTAAAATTTGTTCTAATTGTGGATCTACCGTTCTAAAAGCATTTATTACTCTAGTAGACCATGAATCATAATTAGAACAATCGGAAAGTAATATCTCAAGAGTTACCTCCTTGTTCTCTTGGGTCCTCTTGTTCTTTTGGGATCTTCTATGAGCCATCACCTTCGAGTTGTTAGACTCAAGATGAAGTGCCTAGCTCTGATACCAATTGAAAGTCGCCTAGAGGGGGGGGTGGATAGGCGAAACCTGAAAATTAAAACTTTATCCCCCAACTAGATCCCTTTGATTAGTGGTTAGAACAAGATATACAAATATAGGAGTATACGAACTAAGTTCTTGCTTGAAAAGAGTATTGCTAAATAATGCGGGAGTGATAGATCAATACAACTAATAAGTTATAGAATAACAAAGCAAGAAGCCTTAGATGAGAAGAGCACTAGGTCAAGTTCTTTCTTGCATCGTGTTGCTTCACTAAATGGGAATTTAACTTGAAGCAACACCAAATGATATTGGTAAATAATGGTGCAAGAAAACTTAGAGCAAGGGAAAACAAACAAATCACAAGCAATAAACACAATGGACACGGGTGATTTGTTTTACCGAGGTTCGGCCCTCGAAGGCCTAGTCCCCGTTGAGGAGTCCACTTAAGGACGGGTCTTTTTCAACCCTTTCCCTCTCTCCCCCGATCACACAAGGATCGGTGAGCTCTTCTTCTTCTCAAGGATCACTCTCGATCCCACAAGGACCACCACACTCTTTGGTGTCTCTTGCTAGCTTTTACAAGCCTCCAAAACTTTGGAGGAAGTTCGATGGGAGTCAATACTCCACGCACAAATGAACACAAGGATGTAGCACACACTATCTCTCAATGAATCTCACAAGGCGCTAGGGCTAAACTCAATTGAGTAGCTCTCAATTGCTTGCTCTCTCTTTTGTGGCACTTGTGTTGGTTGTAGTGGACTAAATCTCGTGTATAGGATGGATCAATGAATATATGTGGTTGGGAGGGCTTGAGTATGTCAACTAGATGACTTGGAATGTTGCTTGGGCTCCCACTTTTTGAAGTGGCCGGTTGGGGTGGTATTTATAGCCACCATCCAAAAACTAGCTGTTGATGAAGGCTGTCTGTCGCATGGTGCACCGGACAGTCCGGTGCACACCAGACATGTCCGGTGCGCCAGCCACGTCATTCGACCGTTAGGGTTCCGACCGTTGGAGCTCTGACTGCTAGGCCCGCCTGGATGTCCGGTGGCGCACCGGACATGTACTGTAGAGTGTCCGGTGCGCCATGACGCACGTGCCTGGTTTCTGCGCGCTCTGGCGCGCATTAATTACTGTTGCAGGTGACCGTTGGCGTGAAGTAGCCGTTGCCCCGCAGTTACACCGGACAGTCCGGTGTACACCGGACATGTCCGGTGAATTATAGCGGAGCAGCCGTTGCAGTTTCCCGAAGCTGGCGAGTTCCTGAGGCCGCTCTTCCTTGGAGCACCGGACACTGTCCGGTGTACACCGGACAGTCCGGTGAATTATAGCGGAGTCGCCTCTGGAATTTCCCGAAGGTGACGAGTTTGAGTTGGAGTCCTCTGGTGCACCGGACATGTCCGGTGGTGCATCGGACACTGTCCGGTGCGCCAGACCAGAGGTGCCTTCGGTTGCCCTTTTGCTCTTTTGTTGAACCCAATACTTGGTCTTTTTATTGGCTAAGTGTGAACCTTTGGCACCTGTATAACCTGTACACTAGAGAAAACTAGTTAGTCCAATTATTTATGTTGGGCAATTCAACCACCAAAATTATTTAGGAACTAGGTGTAAGCCTAATTCCCTTTCAAGGGACCCCTAGGCGCATGGAGGAGAATACCAAGCATTTCTTGAGCAATCTTGATCACTCACACTTCATTCTTGCGCACTTGTTCGACATTCTAGTGATTTGAGCTCCGTTCTAGTGTGCTAGTCTTTCGAGCTTAAGTCTGGGTCTTGTGTGTGCGTATTTGCTGTGATCTTAGTGTCTTGTGTGAATTGCTAATCCCTCCCTTACTCTGTGCTTCTTGTGAACTTCAAGTGTAAGGGCGAGAGGCTCCAAGTTGTGGAGATTCCTCGCAAACGGGATTAAGAAAAGCAAGCAAAACAACGTGGTATTCAAGTGGGTCTTTGGACCGCTTGAGAGGGGTTGATTGCAACCCTCGTCCGTTGGGACGCCACAACGTGGAGTAGGCAAGCATTGGTCTTGGCCGAACCACGGGATAACCATCGTGCCATCTCTGTGATTGATCTCTTGTGGTTATTGTGTTTTGTTGACGACTCCTCTTTAGCCACTTGGCGATTATTGTGCTAACGCTTAACCAAGTTTTTGTGGCTTAAGTTTCAAGTTCTACAGGATCACCTATTCACCCCCTCTAGGTGCTCTCAATTGGTATCGGAGCCGTTCTCTTCACGAAGGGACTAATCGCCCGAAGAGATGGATCCTAAGGGGAAGGGAATCGTGATCAACGATAAAGAGAAGGAGTCCTTCGTCAACAAGCCTACCGACTCGGGCTCGGGCCACAGACGCAAAGATGGAAAGAAGAAGAAGACGAGACGCATCAAGGAGATCGTCTACTACGACGACAGTGATGAGTCCACTTCTTCCCATAAGGACAACGACGACTACGACAAACGAAAGACGGTTAACTCAAACTTTTCTTTCGATTATTCGCGTATTCCTCAAAGTTCAAATTCACATTTGCTCTCCATTCCTCTCGGCAAGCCTCCACACTTTGATGGGGAGGACTACAGATTTTGGAGCCACAAAATGCGTAGTCACCTATTCTCTCTCCATCCAAGCATATGGGAGATTGTTGAGAATGGAATGAAGTTTGATAGCTCGGATAGCCCTATTTTTATTAATAAACAGATTCATAGAAATGCACAAGCTACTACTGTGTTGTTAGCCTCCTTGTGCAGGGACGAGTACCATAAAGTGAGCAGCTTGGACAATGCCAAGCAGATCTGGGACACCCTCAAGATCTCTCATGAGGGGAACGACGTCACCTTGCTCACCAAGATGGAGTTGGTGGAGGGCGAGCTTGGACGATTCGCGATGATAAGGGGCGAGGAGCCAACCCAAACATACAACCGGCTCAAGACCCTTATCAACAAAATAAGGAGCTATGGAAGCACGCGATGGACGGACCACGACGTCGTCCGACTAATGCTAAGGTCCTTTACCGTTCTTGATCCACATTTGGTGAACAATATTCGTGAGAATCCCAGGTACACCAAAATGCCGCCCGAAGAAGTCCTTAGAAAATTCGTAAGCGGGCGAATGATGATCAAGGAGGCGAGGTACATGGACGACGCACTGAATGGTCCAATCAATGAGCCTCAACCCGTTGCTCTCAAGGCAACAAGAAGGAAGGAAGCGTTACCTAGCAAGGTGGCGCAAGTTGAGGCGGCAGGGCTAAATGATGAAGAGATGGCCCTCATTATCAAGCGCTTCAAGACGGCGCTTAAAGGTCGCAAGGGAAGCACTCATGCTTCAAATGTGGTAAGCTTGGTCATTTTATTGCTAACTGTCCCGATAATGATAGTGACCAGGAAAAAGGAAACAAGAGGGAAAAGAAGAAGAATTACAAGAAGGCCAAGGGCGAGGCACATATCGGAAAGGAGTGGGATTCGGATTGCTCCTCCTCTGACTCCGACAATGAAGGACTCGCCGCCACTGCCTTCAACAAGTCATCCCTCTTCCCCAACGAGCATCACACATGCCTCATGGCGAAGGAGAAGAAGGTATGTACTCGGGATACCACTTATGCTTCTTCAAGTGATGATTCTAGTGATGACGATGAGATAGACTATTCTAGTTTATTTAAAGGTTTGGATAGAATTAAAATTAGCAAAATTAATGAGTTAATTGATGCCTTGAATGAAAAGGATAGACTTTTAGAAAAGCAAGAGGATTTGTTGTATGAAGAGCATGATAAATTTGTTAGTGCATAAAATTCACTTGCTTTAGAAGTTAAACGAAATGATATGCTTTCTTGCGAAATATCTACTTGCCATGAGACAATTTCTAGCTTAAAGAGCATAAATGATGATTTAAATGCTAAGTTAGAAAAATCTAGTAAATTAACATCTTGTGTAGAACATGTTGTGATTTGCACTAGGTGTAAGGATTTTAATGTTGATGCGTGTAGTGAACACCTAGATTGCATTTCTAGATTAAATGATGAAGTAGCTAGTCTTAATGCCCAACTTAAGACTAGCAAAAGTGAATTCGATAAGCTAAAATTTACAAGGGATGCCTACACGATTGGTAGACACCCCTCAATTAAGGATGGACTTGGCTTCAAGAGGGAAGCCAAGGACTTAACAAGCCATAAGGCTCCCATCTCCACCAAGGAGAAAGGGAAGGCCCCTATGGCTAGTAGTACTAAAAAGAACCATGCTTTTATGTACCATGATAGGAGACATACTAGAAATACTTATAGGAGTTGTAATGCATATGATGCTTTTAATTCTCATGCCATGTTTGCTTCTAGTTCTTCCTATGTGCATGATAGAAACGTTGGTAGGAGAAATGTTGTTCATAATATGCCTAGGAGAAATGTTGTTAATGTTCCTAGGAAAGTTAATGAACCATCTACAATATATCATGCTTGCAATACTTCTTTTGCCATTTATAGGAAAAATAAGAAAGTGATTGCTAGGAAGTTAGGGGCAAGATGCAAGGGAGATAAAACTTGCATTTGGGTCCCTAAGACAATTGTGACTAACCTTGTAGGACCCAACAAGAGTTGGGTACCTAAGACCCAAGCCTAAATTTGCCTTGCAGGTTTATGCATCCGGGGGTTCAAGCTGGATTATCGACAGCGGATGCACAAACCACATGACGAGGGAAAAGAGGATGTTCTCTTCCTACATCAAGAACAAGGATCCCCAAGATTCAATAATATTCGGTGATGGGAACCAAGGCAAGGTAAAAGGGTTAGGTAAAATTGCTATTTCATCTGAGCACTCTATTTCTAATGTGTTTTTAGTTGAGTCGCTTGGATATAATTTGTTATCTGTTAGTCAATTATGCAAAATGGGATATAATTGCCTTTTCACAAGTGTAGATGTGTTTGTCTTTATAAGATGTGATGGTTCACTAGCTTTTAAGGGTGTACTAGACGGCAAACTTTATTTGGTTGATTTTGCAAAAGAAGAAGCCGGTCTAGATGCATTCTTAATTGCTAAGACTTGCATGGGCTGGCTGTGGCATCGCCGCTTAGCACATGTGGGGATGAAGAACCTCCACAAGCTTCTAAAGGGAGAACACGTGATAGGTCTAACTAATGTACATTTCGAAAAGATAGACCTTGTGCAGCTTGTCAAGCAGGGAAACAGGTGGGAGGCTCTCATCACACCAAAAATGTGATGACCACATCAAGACCCTTGGAGATGCTTCATATGGACCTCTTCAGACCCGTCGCCTATCTTAGTATAGGAGGAAGTAAGTATGGTCTTGTTATAGTTGATGATTTTTCCCGCTTCACTTGGGTATTCTTTTTGCAGGATAAATCTGAAACCCAAGGGACCCTCAAGCGCTTCATCAGGAGAGCTCAAAATGAGTTTGAGCTCAAGGTGAAGAAGATAAGGAGCGACAACGGGTCCGAATTCAAGAATCTTCAAGTGGAGGAGTTCCTTGAGGAGGAGGGGATCAAGCACGAGTTCTCCGCTCCCTACACACCTCAGCAAAATGGTGTGGTAGAGAGGAAGAACAAGACGCTCATCGATATGGCGAGGACTATGCTTGGAGAGTTCAAGACCCCCGAGCGTTTTTGGTCAGAAGCCGTGAACACGGCTTGCCACGCCATCAACAGGGTCTATCTTCATCGTCTCCTCAAGAAGACTTCATATGAGCTGCTAACTGGTAACAAACCCAATGTGTCTTATTTTCGTGTATTTGGGAGCAAGTGTTATATTCTTGTGAAGAAAGGTAGAACTTCTAAATTTTCTCCCAAAGCTGTAGAAGGGTTTTTGTTAGGTTATGATTCAAATACAAAGGCGTATAGGGTCTTCAACAAATCATCGGGTTTGGTTGAAGTCTCTAGCGATGTTGTATTTGATGAGACTAATGGCTCTCCAAGAGAGCAAGTTGTTGATCTTGATGATGTAGATGAAGACGTTCCAACGGTCGCAATGCGCACCATGGCAATTGGAGATGTGAGGCCACTGGAACAAAAGGAGCAAGATCAACCTTCTTCGTCAACTATGGTGCATCCCTCAACCCAAGATGACGAACAAGTACCTCAAGTGAAGGCGCATGATCAAGGGGGAGCACAGGATGTTCAAGTTGAAGAGGAAGAAGCACCTCAGGCACCTCCAACCCAAGTTCGAGCGACGATTCAAAGGAATCATCCCGTCGACCAAATTTTGGGTGATATTAGCAAGGGAGTAACTACTCATTCTAGATTAGTTAATTTTTGTGAGCATTACTCCTTTGTCTCTTCTATTGAGCCCTTCAGGGTGGAAGAGGCCTTGCTAGATCCGGACTGGGTGTTGGCCATGCACGAGGAACTCAACAACTTCAAGCGCAATGAAGTTTGGACACTGGTGCCTCGTCCCAAGCAAAACATTGTGGGAACCAAGTGGGTGTTCCGCAACAAACAGGACGAGCACGGGGTGGTGACGAGGAACAAGGCTCGACTTGTGGCAAAAGGTTATGCCCAAGTCGCAGGTTTGGACTTTGAGGAGACTTTTGCTCCTGTGGCTAGGCTAGAATCAATTCGTATTTTGCTAGCATATGCCGCTCACCATTCTTTCAGGTTGTACCAAATGGATGTGAAGAGCGCTTTCCTCAACGGGCCGATCAAGGAGGAGGTGTACGTGGAGCAACCCCCTGGCTTTGAGGATGAACGGTACCCCGACCACGTGTGTAAGCTCTCTAAGGCGCTCTATGGACTTAAGCAAGCCCCAAGAGCATGGTATGAATGCCTTAGAGACTTTTTAATTGCTAATGCTTTCAAGGTTGGGAAAGCCGATCCAACTCTTTTCACTAAGACTTGCGATGGTGATCTTTTTGTGTGCCAAATTTATGTCTATGACATAATATTTGGTTCTACTAACCAAAAGTCTTGTGAAGAGTTTAGCAGGGTGATGACGCAGAAATTCGAGATGTCGATGATGGGCGAGTTGAACTACTTCCTTGGGTTCCAAGTGAAGCAACTCAAGGACGGCACTTTCATCTCCCAAACGAAGTACACGCAAGACTTGCTAAAGCGGTTTGGGATGAAGGACGCCAAGCCCGCAAAGACTCCGATGGGAACCGACGGACACACGGACCTCAACAAAGGAGGTAAGTCCGTTGATCAAAAAGCATACCGGTCCATGATAGGTTCGTTGCTTTATTTATGTGCTAGTAGACCGGATATTATGCTTAGCGTATGCATGTGTGCTAGATTTCAATCCGATCCTAAGGAGTGTCACTTAGTGGCCGTGAAGCGAATTCTTAGATACTTAGTCGCTACGCCTTGCTTCAGGATCTGGTACCCAAAGGGGTCTAACTTTGACTTGATTGGATACTCAGATTCCGACTATGCTGGATGTAAGGTCGATAGGAAGAGTACATCGGGGACGTGCCAATTCTTAGGAAGGTCCCTGGTGTCGTGGAACTCTAAGAAACAAACTTCCGTTGCCCTATCCACCGCTGAGGCCGAGTACGTTGCCGCAGGACAGTGTTGCGCGCAACTACTTTGGATGAGGCAAACCCTCCGGGACTTTGGCTACAATCTGAGCAAAGTCCCACTCCTATGTGACAATGAGAGTGCTATCCGAATAGCGGAAAATCCTGTTGAGCACAGCCGCACAAAGCACATTGACATCCGGCATCACTTTTTGAGAGACCACCAGCAAAAGGGAGATATCGAAGTGTTTCATGTTAGCACCGAGAACCAGCTAGCCGATATCTTCACTAAGCCTTTAGATGAAAAGACCTTTTGCAGGCTGCGTAGTGAGCTAAATGTCCTAGATTCGTGGAAGTTGTACAAACACTCCCTAGATTCACTAAGACATGTATTTATGCCTTTGATCATGTTCCTTATGCATTTTGTTGCTTATGTATGGTGCTCAAGTTGTACAAACACTCCCTGGACCTCACAAGTCCTTTTTGCAAGTGATGCACATATTTAGGGGGAGTTGTGCTACAACTTGACCCTTTGAGACTAACCGTTTGCTTGAGTTTGCTTGTTTTAGTCTCAAAGGAGGTTTAACAGGGAAAAGGTGGACTTGGACCATGAAAGACTTCCACTGCACTCCGATGAGAGGGTAACTTATTCCAAGTTCATATCATTGCCTTTGTATTCTTATTTGAAGATTTTGGTGAGGCAATGGGGTTAAAGGGCCAAGATTGATCCCGTTTTGGTGCTTGATGCCAAAGGGGGAGAAAATAAAGGCCAAAGCAATAGATGGATCAGCTACCACTTGAGAAATTTTGAAAATAGTAGATTAGAGCTTTTGGTTTGTCAAAACTCTTTTATTGTCTCTTTTGTCAAAAGTTGGCCTCTTGTGGGGAGAAGTGTTGATTATGGGAAAAGGGGGAGTTTTTGAAATCCTTGACCAATTTCCTTTGGAATACCTCTCTTTATGTCTCTACAAGTGGATTTGACTTAGAGATAGGAATTTGAGTTTGATTTGCAAAAACAAACCAAGTGGTGGCAAAGAGTGATCCATATATGCCAAAATTGATTCAAAACAACTTTTGGTTTTCATTTGCATTGATATTGCACTTGTTCTAGTTGCTTTATGTTGTGTTGGCATAAATCACCAAAAAGGGGGAGATTGAAAGGGAAATGTACCCTTGGGCCATTTCTAAGTATTTTGGTGATTGAGTGCCAACGCAAGTGCTTTTGTGTTGATCTATGAAATGTGTGAACAAAGTGCAAATCAAGTCAAAAGGTATGTTTCTAGACTTAGTACATTGTTTTATGGACTAATGTGTTGTGTTTAAGTGCTGGAAACAGGAAAGATTGAATTGGAAATGAGATGGCTTTGTTCAGCCAAAGTCTGCTCAGTCTGGGTGCACCGGACTGTCCGGTGGTGCACCGGACAGTGTCCGGTGCGCTAGACTGGCTCTGGCGAACAGGCTGCTCTCGGGACTTCGATGACGGTGTACGGCTATAATTCACAGAACTGTCCGGTGGCGCACCGGACTGTTCGGTGAGCCGTTCACAGGCGAACTCGTCGCTCTCGGGAGATGATTAACGGCGTACGACTAAAATTCACCGGTCTGTCCGGTGGTGCACCGGACTGTCCGGTGAGTCAACAGTCAGCCGGGGCAACGGTCGGCCGAGGATTCCGCGCGTGACGCGTGGCCGAGCCAACGGTCACATTGGTGCACCGGACAGTGTCCGGTGCGCCAACGGCTCTCAGACTCCAACGGTCGGCTTCGCCAAAAAAGGAAGGATATCTGCACCGGACAGTGTCCGGTGGTGCACTGGACTGTCCGGTGCGCCAGTCGACAGAAGGCAAGATCTGCCTTCCAGGATTGCTCTCAATGGCTCCTAGCTGCCTTGGGGCTATAAAAGGGACCCCTAGGCGCATGGAGGAGAAGACCAAGCATTTCTTGAGCAATCTTGATCACTCACACTTCATTCTTGCGCACTTGTTCGACATTCTAGTGATTTGAGCTCCGTTCTAGTGTGTTAGTCTTTGGAGCTTAAGTCTGGGTCTTGTGTGTGCGTATTTTCTGTGATCTTAGTGTCTTGTGTGAGTTGCTAATCCCTCCCTTACTCCGTGCTTCTTGTGAACTTCAAGTGTAATGGCGAGAGGCTCCAAGTTGTGGAGATTCCTCGCAAACGGGATTAAGAAAAGCAAGCAAAACAACGTGGTATTCAAGTGGGTCTTTGGACCGCTTGAGAGGGGTTGATTGCAACCCTCGTCCGTTGGGACGCCACAACGTGGAGTAGGCAAGCGTTGGTCTTGGCCGAACCACGGGATAACCATCATGCCATCTCTGTGATTGATCTCTTGTGGTTATTGTGTTTTGTTGATGACTCCTCTTTAGCCACTTGGCGATTATTGTGCTAACGCTTAACCAAGTTTTTGTGGCTTAAGTTTCAAGTTCTACAGGATCACCTATTCACCCCCCCTCTAGGTGCTCTCAATATGTTATATTCTGGTCTGTAAATATTTAACCTTGCCTTACTTTTAAATAAAGGTAAGTTATGTAACCGCTTCCGTATTTTCGTATCTCCGATGATTTGTAATATCTGCGTGACGGGTAAAACACTCTTGGGAAAGTAAGGAAAGCAGATATTGAACTTGTCAAGTGATTCAGGGGCACCTGTAGGGTTGTCTGAGGTCCGTTGGACAAGGACAACTGTAGGTGGGCCTAATGACTTGGGAGGTTCCATCACATAATGTGTGGTACACTTTTTGTTTGCCATGTTACTATAGATGTTAGAAAACTTGCTTATTTGATTTTGCTTTTCTCGTCATTCTTCACCTTGCACAAATAGGATTTACAACATTATGTGTCATATGAAATAAACTAGGGTTTCTCTACCATCAAGCTTATTTACTTTTTAGGGCTAGTTTGGAAATTCAAATCACCTTAGAGATTAGAGAGGATTAAGGTATAAATAAACTATTTTTTCTCATAAATTTCAAGAGAATTTAAGTTTCCAAATTATATCTTAGGTTATATCCAGCAGCTTAAATTATATCTTAGGGTATATCCAGCAGCTTATTTATTCTCGTGCCTATATATAAACTTCACTTTATGAATAATATAATATATAGTACAAAATAATATTTTGAATGACTATATAAGTGAAATGTTGGACATCATGTTAGCCGTGTTATCGTGAACAGGGTGGGGGCAGGGAGCCAGGGACAGGGTCGTCGGGTCTGACAGTTGACATGGGTCGCACGTCGCAGGACGGCGGGGTCAAAACCTGATCCGTCTGTATAGCAGCAATAGGCCAGAAACAAACGAGATAGAAAACAGAAGTCAGAAGAGGACCGAAAACTAGCTCACTCCAAAATAACTTTACCAAATGTTTTAACTAGTCTTTTAACGTTGCTCTAAGTATGAAGAAATAATGAAGGCCACATGAATGGTTCTTGCTTGCTAGTTGCGTAAGGCAACCCAGCCAAACTTGACCAAACAATGCGTTCAACTGTTCAATTGAGACGCTACACAAGCGAGCATCCGTATCTGTGATGGTCCTTTTTTTGAACTAATGGCACGAGAATGTGCCCGATTTTATTAATAAAGAAGAGAGAGCCAAAAAGTTCCACAGCGAGAGTACAAATAAATTACATAATTACACCAAGAGGTAAAAGCGTAAAAAGATGCTTAGCACATGCAATACCCCACACCCTTGCTTCCGCCTTAATTGTTGCTAGCAAGTCTGCCACTGACCTCTCTCGCCTTTGGAAAGTACGAGCATTCCGCCAAATTTGCGGGACCACTAGCAGAAGCAGGGAGCGCGTCCCCTTTTTCGGCACTGCGGATGAGCCAACCATGAACCACCACTGCTTGATCGAAGTGGAGTCCGGCCAGGTAGCTGGAGCTAAAGGGCCGATGGATAACTAAGATGTCAAGGCCTCCCAAATTCTCCTCGAGTAACGACAACCAGTAATAATGTGATGAGATGTCTTGGGGTGCCGCTTGCACAACGGACAAGAGGGATTGTGTAGCCATCCACGGGCTACAAGCCTATCAGAGGTCCAAACTCGGTTGCGGATGATGAGCCAAGCGAAGAGTTTGCACTTAGATGACCCCCATGGCTTCCAGATAAGGGCTTTGGGATTGAAACAAGTGTGGCCCGTGAATTGAATCTGGTAAGCAAGGTTGCAGAATGGGGTGCCGCTTGCACAACGAACAAAAGGGACTGTGCGGCCATCCACGGGCTACAAGCCTATCAGAGGTCCAAACTCGGTTGCGGATGATGAGCCAAGCGAAGAGTTTGCACTTAGATGACCCCCATGGCTTCCAGATAAGGGCTTTGGGATTGAAACAAGTGTGGCCCGTGAATTGAATCCGGTAAGCAAGGTTGCAGAATGGGGTGCCGCTTGCACAACGAACAAAAGGGACTGTGCGGCCATCCACGGGCTACAAGCCTATCAGAGGTCCAAACTCGGTTGCGGATGATGAGCCAAGTGAAGAGTTTGCACTTAGATGGCCCCATGGCTTCTAGATAAGGGCTTTGGGATTGAAACAAGTGTGGCCCGTGAATTGAATCCGGTAAGCAGAGGCTGCAGAATATTCACCGGAGGCATTGTAGATCCAGTCCATGTGACCCTCTGTATTCGGTGCCAAGGAGACCAAATGGACAAAGGACCAGAGCTCCACAAACTATTTTAAGTGATCAGTCGAGTGGATCGCCTGAAGATACAATGCGGCTCATCCAAGCGTTATCAGTGAAGGCCTCCCGAACGGAGAGCTTGCGATCACGAGAGGCAGCGAAGATGTCATGTGCAATGTCATTGGGTCTTCGACCTTGGATCCAAGCGCAATGCGAGAAGGATGTCTTGGCTCCATCACCAATTGTGATTTTCGTGGCTGCTATAAAGAGGAGTTTATCAATGTCATTGCAAGGAGTTTCTAGGCCCGCCCAAGGGGCATTTGGATCCTCCCATTCCCGCCACAGCCAGCGAAGCCGTAGAGCCCTCGCAAATCGGTGGATGTTGAGGATGCCAAGCCCCCCAAGATCCAACGGCCTCAGCACCGCCGGCCAGTTAATCTTGCACTTGCCCTCGGTGAGGTTCTAATTCACTGCCCAAGGGAATTGCCTCCTAAATTTGTCAATTTCTTCAAACACCTCCTTTGGTACATCAATGATCGTAAGTGTGTGAACAGGCTGCGTAGACAACACAAATTTGACCAAGACAAGTCTTCCTGCAAGAGTGAAATTACGACCTTGCCAGCATGTCAACTTGCTGCTAACCTTATCAACTAGATACTGGAAGTCAACTTTTTTGAGCCTAGTAACCATCAAGGGGATCCCAAGGTATTTAATAGGGAAGCTCGTTGTTGAAGCAGGAAGCCAGCAAGAATTTCATTGAGGTAGAGGCCAACGCCTCCATTTGATAGGCACGACTAAGGATTTCTAAATATTGATACGTAAGACCTCTATGTACGCGGATGATGCCATCATCTTTGTCAAGCGAAAAGAGAGAGTTGATTCTTTTGCAGCCCTGCTACATTTTTTTGGGGAGCCGTCTGATGGTTCTTCAACCACATGACATTTCCTTGCAAAACCAGGGCCAGCCCTAAGGGGTGCCGTGGGTGCGGCCGCACTGGGCCCCCAAAAACAGAGGGCCCCTAGCCATTGGACGCTAGCAGTGTTTTTTTGTTAAATCTATCTATTCTAGACACAAATACTCAAAAAGCGATGCGCTATCGAGTTATCGAGTAGTCTTGTTTATATTGTTAAACTAATGTCTCAATTACTTATCGAATACTTCATCCGTTTCAAAATAATATTTGGTTTAGCTCTTAATTTTATGTTTATATTGATGATGATAAATCCACTGAAGAAGCAAAACAAATTTTATTTTGATATAGAGAGAGTATTATAAACTATACATATGATGGTTGCTTCGGTAGAGAGAAGCTTTTTAAAATAAAAAAATTATAAACTATTTATGGTCAACAATAACTTAAGAGAGGTTAAATCGAAAAAAAATTGTTGGATGAGATTGATCTCGTTGATATAAGCGACGACTTTGTATCACAAAGTATTAGAAGATATTTTTAATGATATCATATAACAAGTACGTGTTTTTTGCTATATTTTATATCTGTTATTTTATAAATTTTAAAACAGTGCATAATAATTTTTATACGTCAAATATTCGATGATATATATATATAATTATACATATTTGTGTGTGGATGGGATATCTATATTGAATTTCGCACTGGCCCACGAAAAGCCAAAAACGGCCCTGTGCAAAGGCACCATCCTGGCAGCCCAACCACAGGATAAACAGAAAGCACCGGCCTATTGAATGGTACCAAATGAGTCGGGCAGATTCGAATTCGATGAACAAATAGAACTACAAACTGGATTGAACTGCAATCATTGTCCAGAACACGAAAATCCGTACAGATTCACACAGGCGAAGCAAGGAGGTTCGACGGCACAATGGAGATAAGGGTGGCAGCAGAGGGACTCAAACGTTCAGCAGCTACAGCTAGTACGGTTTCTTCACGGGAAGAAGGAAACAAGAGCTGCATTGCATTGCCTTACTAATATGCAACGCACGGTTTCCTCCTTCCGAGCGGGGTTACTATACCATTACCGCAGGTTTAACTCACTTGGCCATCATGACCTTGACGAACTCCTCGTAGTTGATCTGGCCATCGCCATCAACGTCGGCCTCGCGGATCATCTCGTCGACCTCCTCGTCGGTCAGCTTCTCGCCTAGGTTGGTCATCACGTGGCGGAGCTCCGCGGCAGAGATGAAGCCGTTCTGGTCCTTGTCGAACACCCTGAACGCCTCCTTGAGCTCCTCCTCGGAGTCGGTGTCCTTCATCTTGCGGGCCATGAGGTTGAGGAACTCGGGGAAGTCGATCGTGCCATTGCCGTCGGCATCCACCTCGTTGATCATGTCCTGGAGTTCAGCCTCCGTTGGGTTCTGACCCAGTGAACGCATGACAGTTCCAAGCTCCTTGGTTGTGATGCAACCTGTCCAATGCACAGCGGAGAGAAAATTCAGGTCAATTTATATATATAACATTAACACAGCAGTGAGGTCAAATGATTAACCACGGGTTTTGCTCAAAGCGAAGCCCAAGTAAACAAGACATTAAGCAAGAATGCCAGAAACAATAAATATCTGGTTCGCCAAAGGACAGCGTTATTCAAATTTCTGGGGCATAGACGTAGCAAATGGTTTAGAAGCTTGATGGTCAGAAGTCCATTTGTCCAACTCCAGCCTACCATGTCTAGCAGTTCACTTATATGGTCACTCAAAACAATGTTTTGCATTATAGACTGCACACTATTCGCAGAGTATAATTTAAATATAAATATGTGAATAAGTAAGTTGCTAGAGATAGCCTAAGAGATATCCCGACTTCCCGAGTCTTTGACTAAGAGCCTTTACGCTTCTTTGAAGGTACCACAAAGTATAACAGGATGTATCAAATTTAGTACTAAAATTTGGCACCTTAACTCCTGAGATATAATTTGGGTTGTGGTACCTCCCCATGCCTATCACTGCCAATCCAGTAAGCTAAGCAGGATTGTCTTGATATTAGAAACCAATCCTCACTAAATGGAAACGCTGCAGGAGTTGTACATACCTAAAAACTGAGCACCATGCATACAACAATCTAAAATACAACATCGCAATTATCACGTCAAGAACATGGCGAGATCATAATCACTAAATCATCGCCAAGTCAAACCATGGAGTTGAAAAAAAAAACAGGGACGACTTGGGGAAAGCCTAAACCCTAAACCCTAAGCATTACATGTGGATATGGGTAGAACCCGATATTGGTCGAGAAAAACTCCGAACTCAGTTTGTTCACTTGGATTTAATCCGTACAGGCTTTCAGAGGCAGATGCAAGGGGTGGACAAGGTGGGCTATAGCTCCACCTCAAATTTTATTACATCTTGCACCTAGGTTTAAATATAATTTAAAATAAAGAAAAACTTTTATATATTAGGTGTGGATAAATTTAATGAAAACCGAGTTTTGATTTAACTTTTTCTCAACACTCCACTACTCAACCCACTCCGGCACTCCCCACCCAAGTTGTTTCATTCCCTCCCATAGCGGCTAGCCCACTCGTGGCTCGCTCGCTCCTTCGGTTATTGACTGATTGGTTAGTGGGCAACCTAACCCGCCCGCTGCTAATCCCACCTTGACTCCTTATCAGCTTGTCGCGTCGTCGGGATCCCACACATAGCGCCGCTACTTTGCCTCCTAGTCTGCACCGACGTGCAGGCAGTCAGTAGGATCATGCCTTGGCACCATGGTGCCACCTAACCTCGCTATCTCAACGGGGTCTCACCACGCCTTCACAATGTACCAATGGTTGTTGCTTGCCGCTGCCTACCCTTCTACCACTCGTAAGTTGTCGCCTCATCGTCGCTATCTCACGGCGGGCCGGGCTTATCGACTTACCATGGCAACACGCTGATGCATCCGCTCCACCCCAGTGTGCTCCCCGTGGCCTGCCGCTTCTCTCTCTAGCTCTCCCCTAAGGCGACCAAAAAGTATTTCCAGTAATTATGTCATTTTAAAACACTCCTAGTATTATCATCTAACATTCACGTTATTATCATAAAGCTACTTTTATCTAGTGGTCTAGTCTAGAAATTTCTCTCACGGTGTGGCTCCACCTAAAATTTTGACCTGTGTCCGTCACTGTCAACTTCTATTGTTTTTAAATTATTTTTGTTTCTATAGATTGTATCTACAGCAGTCCAAACAACTGGCTTTAATCTAAAGTCAAAATCTGTGAAGTGCAGGTCCAATGCCACTGTCAGGTCTATACAAAATCTGAATTTTTCTTCTCTGCTGCTACCAGATCCTTGAAAAATCGTGCCCCGACCTACACTACTAACCTGAGGAAAAGTCTTCCACGGTTGATTCTGGCCTGTAAAAGTTTTCCAGCTTATAGATACAATAGCACATAATGTCAGTCAAAGATGATGCAGTGTCAATTCAAACGCGTACAGAAATCTCATGTGGCCCTGCCTGCCATGACCAAACAAAGCCCGACATAACCGAAAGATCTGGATGAAGCCCACCTACTCCCTATCTTTTCTCTGCTATATAAAACGCACTAGTTTTCATTTCCACCATCGTCATCGTCATACTCATTCACATTTAATTTAAATGGTAAAAACGCTAAAATTATGTACAAATGAAAAACCATAGTATTTTTGCTATAAAGTCAATTTCGCATCCACCCTAACACAACATGTATGTATTTGTGTTTTACGCTCAATATAAACCGTGTTTTACACTCTATACATAAATATAATAAAAATCGTAGGAACGGCACTTTGCGAGTACAAATAAAACGACACCAGCCTGACTCGGTCCACATGGCACAAGGGGCCGGATCTAAGCCTAACTGCCTCACCACATCTGGATCGGAGACAATATCACGAGCAACCACGTCGATCTAGATGACTAGATCGCAGCTGCGCTTTTTCGCAGACTCAATCACACGAGATCTCGCCCCAACCACGAGCAGCCGTGCAGCGGGGACGTGCCGCCGCCTCACGCCCTCTCTTGGTTGCACTGGCAAAGTTTCACCGCTCGGTACAATCTAGCTGCCGCATGCTCTATGCGGTCTAAATTTAGGCTCACGCGCACAGCGACCACGAACAGGCATGCGGAATCCCTGTGTTTCTAACGTGAGGTGAAGAACAGTCAAGGTATTCGGGCAGCTACAGCCTACAATATGATAGATACAGATCAACTGATCAAGGCAGTAAACTACAGCTAAGGAACGGAGGAAAGAGACGCTGGACTGGAGGCATCGAAGGAAGGCGTAAGAGCTTACCATCGCCGTCCTTGTCGAAGAGGCTGAAGGCCTCCTTGAACTCGGCGATCTGGTCGTCAGTGAGCTGGTCCGCCATGGTGTCCGGGCTTGTCTCTGGGCGCGGGAAGCGAGCGAGCGAGCGAACGGTTTCGGGGTGGCCGGAGGGATTAGGCAGGCAAGGGCAGGCAGGGGAGCGGAAGGGAGGCGACCGGTGATCGGGGGCAGAGAGCGATTTGAGGCCTCGCGTCGGGGGAATTTTACCGGGATTTATACGCGCCCTCGCCCGCGCCCCGTCCGCTCCGTTCCGCCGTCCACTCCCTTCCTCGTTAAACGCCGCGCCGCGAATTCCCGAACTGCCCTTGCCTTTGCCCCCTCTTCTCTGTCTAATCATGCTGCCGCCATGGCCCAGGCTGGACTGACGCGATAATACGATATGCCAGTGTGCGGGAGGCGATACGGCACAGAAAAACGGTCGCTGATTGAGACGTGCCATGGGCCACGCACAATCGGCGATGCGATGATCTGGCTTGTCCAGCACTTGAAGGTGGGGCACAGTTTGGCTGTTTATTTACGAGCATTTGGGAGGCCACACACGCTGTTAACGTCGTGATTACTGATATTATTATGCGTGCTTGCATGTTGTGGCCGGATCAATCAATGTCATAGATTGTCCTATCTTTATTACTCTTTTCGTTCTTTTTTATTTGTCATATTTTAGTTTAAAAATAAACTAGCGGATGATGGGAGATGAAATTGACCAATAAAGTCTAGCCCCCAACCACGAAAAGGTCATGGTTTGATGATATGATGCAACATAGCAAGATGCATAAGCTTAATATTCCCAAACCATCAACACTCTTCACAACCTTTTTAGTAGCTAAAACAATTGGCCATCACAGTAGCCCAATAAAAACCAACTCCACGCAATAACCAGTTTATCTTTGGAGCTAATTGATGTGTACCACAAATATCTTTATGGACTTGACACATAGCCACTCTTGCTTGATCAGAACTCAAACTCTTGCTTAATCAGAACTTAAATTACTCCCATACTTGTCATCTAATAAGGGAATTCCCCACGGAGAATTGGGTCCCCGTTGCCATCTCCAGTTGAGGGGGCACTTCACTTTGGTTCCAACACCATAATTCTAAGGCAGATGATCTCAATTGGCTATAGGGATCATTGCCTACTATAGTATGCCATTGATCCCTCACTTGTTTGGTTGTGTTCTCTTCCGCGACGCAGTTAGGGACAATGCTTCATAGATGTACATCTACAGCCTCACTGACTGGGAAATGGCTGGTACATATAGCTGGGCCTCCACACTTTAGTGATCCGTTAAAGTACATTGTCCAATAAATTGGCTTACTCATCACCATTGGTTGTTTAATTTTTATTCACCCTACCATGAACTCGGCCAAAGCTTCAGCCTTAGGGTTGATTTGGTGACAAAGGGATCATGGGGGATTAGAGGGGATTGAGGGGGAAATAAACTAATTTCCCCCTCAATCCCCTCCAATCCCCCGTGATACCTGGTCACCAAATCAGCCCTTAATGGTGTTGTGTGGTGTGAAATTAATTTGAAGAGCCCCTAATTCAACTGGCCACTTGGTGATGCGTTGTGTGGTATCACGATTGTGCATGATGTCATGGAGCGGGTAGACAGTTATCACTAGTATCTCATGTGCATCGAATTAACGGAGAAGCCTAAGAGATGTGATCAGAGGATCATAGAGTAGTTTTTGGATCCACGGGTCATCTCATGAAGTAGACTGACCTTTATACCTTGTATATGTGGCCTTCTTTTCATCTCTTTCTACCACAATTGCCATGCTGACCATGTTGATTGTTGATGCAATATGCAATATACACAAACATGGTATCGCTTTCATCTCGAGGAGTGAGGATTGGATGGGCTTGTAAGAAACATATTTAGCCTCTTGAAGCCTTGTTATGAATCTGTTGAGGGAAGCCATGCACACTGTAAGATCCTATGTGAAAGTGCATTCATCCCTTTTGTGAGTTTTGGTGATTTGGATAACAACACATTTAAAGGTCTAACAAGTTTGCTAAGTGTTGAACAGGAAATTCAGTATGATGAACATACTTGAATAGTGTATAATGATCAGTGAAAAAGGTTCAACACAAGGTCAAATAATCAGTGAGACAATGCAAATTGATATAATATGGTCTCTATATTGGTTTGAATATATGGACAAGTCCTGAGAAATCACTATGCATAAATATGATCATAATAGAGATTGAAGTGATTAAGAGGATTGGTCAAGCCAAAGTGAATAAGATATGAGGAATCGTGAATTGGCTTGACCATATTACTATTAGTCCATATATGAATATATGAGAATCAAACTAGAGCTTAGAGCTTGATTGATCTTAGCAGTTATATCTAGATGACATTCAAGCAAGGTTCACAATATTGAAGAAATGATTCTCTCAATGGATGCTCAATAGGATGTGAATCAAGAATGGCTTGATAGGGTGAAGATATCAAGGAAAGGGCTTCGAGGAACTAAGCGAAGGTGAAGGCCAAGCGACGGCTTGTAGACCGAGGTACCATGGCTAAGGTGAAGAAGAGAGTGCTTGCACTAAGTCGATGAACTAATCAGCTATAAAGAGTTACAACATGTTGATGCATCAGTAAGGTGACTTGAAGCCATGATTTGAACTCATATATGGTGAAATGGCACAAGTCACATGCTCGATTTATGTTTGCTTCAAAAGGTGAGACAAAGATGTTTGTGATCCTTATGAAGCAACACCATGGAGAAATCACACTTGAGACACCAATGACTCAAGGAGTTTACTTAATTATATTTTATTTAACTTGAGTATAGGAATCGTCGTACTATCAAGGGGGATCCATAAAAAAGGTTGGTGTTGGTACTAAAGCTCAAAATCCTTGATCTAAAACTTCCATTTTACCCTTGTTTCACTTCAGTTTTCTCAAAATCTGTGCAACAGTTTCAAAAATCGGTTCAACCGGAATTAAAACCGGTTCAACCGGTTTTTGCATTGTTCCCCTCTGTCACTGTCTGACCTGCCAGTCTGCCAGTCAGTCCTGTTAGAAAAAGTCGTGTGTAGATTTTTGAAAAAACAGTTCAACCAAATTTTGGACGGCTCAACCGGATTTGCAACCGGTTCAACCGAATTTTGGTCGGCTCAACCGGATTTGCAACCGGTTCAACCGAATTTTGGCCCGGCTCAACCGGATTTGCAATTGGTTCAACCGGATTTTGGTCCGTCTCAACCGAATTTGAGTCCGGTCCAGTCTCCGGCTGAGTCCGCCAGTGAACCAAAAACCCCCTGGTGGAATCCGGTTCAATCGTTTTTCAGTCAGATTTCCCCAACGACCATCAGCTTTTGGGGGCACCTTTATAGACACCTCCCACACTCTTCCCCATAGAAGAGCACACACAAAACTTCATTCCTAACCTAAGAAACACCTCCCACTCTCTCTCACACACCTCTTGCCTCTCCCATTTCAAATCTTTGGAGAGAAATCTTTGAGTGAGATTGAAGAGCTGCGATTTTGGTGCTTCATCTCTAAATCCTTCTTGCTCTTCTTGATTCGAGTTTTGGTACTACGTCGAGTTCTTTGTGGATTCATTACTCTTGGAGCTTCTAGCTCCTATACGACTAGGTGTCTCTTGTGAGTCTCCAAATCTTGTGGAAGACCACAAGAAAATTTGTATTACCCGCTCGTTTGAGCAAAGATTATTGTGTGGGCTTGACCTTTGTGGTCGGCAAAGGGAGGATTAGGGTTGAAAGAGACCCGGCTCTTTGTGGGCGCCTCAACGAGGAAGTAGGGCACCTTGGTGGTGTGACCGAACCTCGGGATAAATCTTGTGTCTCTTGTGTTCTTGCTCATTGTGTTTGTTTGTGTTCTTCGCTCTCTCACCATTGCGTGTAAGATCTGTTTATATCTTTTTGGTGTGTGGATTTTGAGAAGTGCCCTTCTCAGATCTACTACTTTGAACCCTGTGGATCAACTAGAACATCTCATTTCCAAAGTTAACTAGGTGGATTTCGAGATCAATTCAGTTTTATATCTCATTCTTTTGTTGAGCTCATGCAAACCGGTTGAACCGGTTTTGACACCGGTTGAACCGTTTTTACCCATTTCGTTTCTAGTTTTTGTTGAAAATGTTTCCACTTGCCTATTCACCCCCTACTAGGCAACTTTCAATTGGTATCAGAGCCTAATCCTCGTTCTAACGCTTAACCGCATGAGGAAAGATCATGTCGGGGGGACTAAGAAACGGAAGTGCTTTTAAGCTTGAAAAAGTTGAGGTTGTCTCGACTTCATCTTTTGGTGCAGATGTTGATCCTAGGGCAATAGACCTTGCCATGAGAATCGCCGAAAGGATGTTCCTCAAAATGAAGGAAGATGAGGCGAAGAACAAGATTGAAGAAGAAGAAAATGATCGATGGAGACCAAACGACGAATCCACCTCTTCACAAGGTTCGTCTTTCAAATCCACTTCTCATATGTGCTTTATCGCTAATGGGAGTAACAGTGAAAGCGAAAGTGAGGATGAGGAGCAAGAAAGTGATAGTGAAGATGAGGATGATCTTCAACAATTCTTTGCTCAGCTAAGCAAGAAACATCGGATGAGCTTGCTCAAACTCATGAAAAGAGCGGAAGAACAAAAAGAAATGCTTCATAAGCAAGAAGACTTCCTCATCAGAAAAATCGAAGACCTAGAGAAGTTGACCAAAGAGCATGAGAAGCTAAAGTGCTCTCATGATGATTTAGTTCAAAGGTATGAAGACATTTCAATTAAGCAAATTAAAGTTGTTAATCATTCTTCATATATTGCTCAATTAGAAAATAAAAATGCTATGTTCAAGAACACGATAGAAAGGCTAAATATCGAAAATCTAGCTTTGCAAGAAAAACATGATATGCTTGTGTGCTCTCATAATAAATTTATAGATTCACATATCATGTTAGAAATGGCTCATGAGGTTGTGTTAACTAATTTGATATCATACCAACCTCACATATGCACATGTACTCAAGTAGAAACTATATTATCATGTACTAACAAATGTTGCTTTCAAGAAAGTCAATCTTCCATTGAGCTAGAAATTTCAGGAATTAGTGATATTTCTATCACACAAGAAAATAAAGAGCTCAAGGAAGAAGTTGGAAGGCTAAGAAGGAGCTTAACTCTTTTGAAGGGAAAGTGTCATGCTCAACCTTCTCAAGATAACCGTGATAATATGGTGAAAAAGCTTGAGAAGGGGACAACCATAGCATGCACAAAACCCCTTCAAAAGAATACCAAGATTTCCAAGAAGGGAATGAGCAAAATTCATGGTAAGAAAATTAATGCTCATACTATTTGCTCTAACAATGTACCTATGTACTTCAACAAAGAAAGATCAAAGAGAAGTGATAGAAGGTGCTATGGATGCAAGGAGAAAGGTCATGAAATTGATTCATGTCCCCACATGAAAAATCAAGACCTTGCGCGATCAAGAAAGATGAAAGCAAAAGACAAATGCATTGCAAGGACAAGCACCACATTTGCTACAATTGCCGTGAAAAGGTCATGTATTCAAGGGTTGTCCAAAGGGTAAAATTCCTAAGCCTAACTTGTCAATACATTCAGGTATGCTTAGGAGACCTAAATTTGACTCTTGTGCTAGAAAGGTGATGAGTTCACCACATTCTAGGACCAAGGCTATTTGGGTGCCTAAGTCCTTATTGGCTAACCTTGATGGACCCATCATGAGATGGGTACGAAAATGTACTTAATATGTTTTGCAGGTATCTAGAGATGATATGAAGCTTTGGGGTGCTTGAGCAGTTTAACTCAATTCTTATCTCAAGCTATCAATCTTACATTGTCTATCCTTTAAGATTGACCCAAAGATGAATTGAGTTGTTATATTACTAACTTCATATTCATCTCTAGCAAGAACTTGTGTTGTAGTGAATAAGGATTAACCTTTTTGGGAATCAAGCAATAGGCCTACAACCAAGTGATATCCAAAGGATGGTAACAATTAATTCTTAAGTGCAAATTGCTTTTAATTAGTATATTCCTTTGTGTCTTTTGTAGCCACATAGGAAAAATGAAGCACTTTAGAATGAACTTAAAAGATTTTACCTTGCCTTGGAAAAGATCCAATTATATGGTAGATTGCAAGTTTATATGTTTTATTTGTGACAATCTACATGCTTTAAATTGGTTGTATGTGTCTTGTGGCATATTTCAAATTGATTATCGTATTATTGCCATGACCTAGACATAAATAGGATTATCCCATATTCTTAAATGAATAGAGTGCTAAGTAAGAAATTCAAATTCTTAAAGCACTTACCAAAAGGGAAATTCTCTATATGACTAGAGTTGTGAGACTAATGTTTTTATCTAAGTGATTTATGTAGTTTCACAACATGAGAATGTGTTTCCCAAATAGAGTGTGGCATTCAACATTAAAAGAAGATCAATCCAATACTATGTGAAGTATTCCCTCTTGTTTAAATTGGTTTTGAGTCTTCTACGTTAATCATTGACCATGTTATGAATTAAACTTGCCCTATAAACTTAATTAAATAATCATGCTACTTTTATCTCATTTCAATTGATGTTATGCATGATGCCTGTAAGGGTAATTTAGTTCATATCTTGAGGTTTCCTTAATTTAGTAACCTTCTTGTCATTCATATAATAGAGGTTGCTAAATAGGAAACTATTGCTTGTGTTTCAAATGCAATCTCTTTTAAGCTATTTCATGAAATTCATAAGTAGAGATTGTGCTCTTTTAATTGGTAAAACCACAAGCATTAAAGGTTAATCTTCACCTAAAAGAAAGATTAGGAATGCTCAAGGCAAAGGTATGGAACTAATTGTTTCATTTGATATGTGATCAATAATAGTTCATTTCAAGTGACATTCTTTCAATTGGTAATAATCTATTCTATGGAAAGAAATGTCAATATAAAGGTTAAATTCCTTTTGGCTTAAATTTGTGAATTGGTGCATATTGTTAATTCACTCCTCCATGTGCATTAACTTAAAAGGAATTTAATTTATGCCTTTATGCCTCATAAATGATGATTTGTCTGCCATTCATATATAAATATCATCATTCATTAAATACTTCCTTGTACCACTAATATCTCTTTTCGAAGTGTTTTTTTACTAGTTTAAAAAAAGAAAAGAGATAACAAGCTAAAAAAAGGGAAGTCTCCACAAATGATGAAAAGAAGAATACTACGATGACACCACCACAGATAGTAAGATCTTTCAAATTGGTATAACAAATGGTACGCTCTACTTGGTGGTAAGTATTCTTAAAGATAAGTTTATTCATTGCAAATTTGCCATGCCTTGACCAATATATCTAATGTACTCCTCATGCGACTCTTAATTGAATTGAAAGTGCATTTGACAAGTCATTCAAATACCTGATGCACATATCTGGGGGAGCACATTAGGTATCTTGTGTCTTAGAGAATAAGTTTCTCTTGAGTAAGCTATACTAACTCAATCCATAATGGTAAAAATTGTATCTCATTCTTATGGATTGTAATCTTTGTTTTCAAAATAGCTACTCTTGATGCATTTTAAATTTCCTTATCGTTAAATCTAAAAGTGCATAAGAATCCTTTTTTGTTGATATTCATCACATATATATGCACTAACATGGATATGATTTTTAAACGGTAAAAGGTACAATTAGTGATCCATACTCTCTAAATTTTTGGAAACCCATATTTTGATATCTTAGAAATCTACTTCAATCGGTATCCATATGCTTCACATTGAATTGGATCACTAAGTTGTAAATTCCATGCATAACTTGTCTTTATGATATGAATGTTTGTGCGACTAACCTTGATAAGCTAGGTGCACCCAAGGTCAAGCTAGGTTCATCATCAAGAAGGCAACACAATGATGTATCAAGAAAAAGGAGAAAATGCTCCTATTCTTAACTCTAGCTTTTATCTGTGTGATTAAATATTGACTTGAAACCATGTAAGATGGTTGTCAAGTATATGTGGATGCCTACACAAAGAGAAAGGCCACAATAAAGATTGTGTGGGTACTCAAGGCTCTTACTACTAATCTCAAAGGACCCAATTCAAATTAGGTACCAAGATACAAAGCTTAAACTTGTTTTGCAGGATCACTACTTCAATGGATCAAGTTGAGTGCTCGATAATGAATGTATAAATCATATTCGGAGATAGTAGCAAGGGTGGTAACAATTGAATCTCAAATGCATATTATTTTCAAATCTTATCTCTTTTGTGACTTGTGTAGCCACAAAGAAAAAAAAGGTCCAATTGGAAGATGAATGAATATTATCATATGGTCAATAATCCAAAATTATGTGACATATTCTCTATCTAGTTAATTTGGATTTGATTCTTCTTTATTAGACACTCACCATAATATGGATTAAGTCAGCCCTTTAGACTTCATTGAATAACCATGCATATTATCCATGTCATTCAAAATATATTGTGCATGAGGGCTCAAGGGAAATTTAGTCCATATTATGATGTTTCTCTATTTTAGCAACTCGCTTGCCTTCCACATATAAAGGGTTGCAAAATAAGAAACTAGTGCTTGTGCTACTAATGCCATCTCTTGTGTTGAGTTTATCCATAGAAAATCTATGTTAAGAGATGGTGCTTGTTTTAAATTGGATAAATCACAAGCTTAAAGGATACTATTCAACTAAAGTAAGATGAAGTTGATAAGAGGCCAAAGTATGAAAACTTCCTCTCCTTCAGTTGTTTTTAGTATTCTACCCTTAGTGGGATGTACATAGTATAGGTTAAATTCATTGCATTATAAAATGTTCAATAGTGCATATAACTTTGCCATCAACTATATGTGTGCACTAATTTAAAGGAATTTAGTCTATCCTTATGGATTTCAAGAATGATGATTCGTTTGTCATCCACATGTAAGGATAATCATTTGTGAAACCCTCCCTTATGTTTTTAATGCTCTCTTTTCTAAGTGTTTCAACAAGGTCCTTCCAAGTGCTTTGAAGATGGATTGAAAATCTACGGATATAAGAGTCTTGGTGTAACATCCCAAAATCCTAAGTTTGGAATTTCATAAAAGTTTGTCCAAAATATTGGAATTAAAGTGTGGAACTAGGATTCAACTTGAAACCACATAATGCAAATGAATAAAGATTTTATTAGCTTAGTAAATATTTATTTGAAATAAGTAAATGGCAATATTATATATATATTTATATATAAAGATAGATTTGAGTCTCAAACTAAAAGTCAAAATTGAAAATCTTTTAATAAACATAAAGGTTTCTAAATTCGGATGGGTGAATTTTTCTTTACTCTCTCTCATAAATTAGGCATCGACATTATTCAAATAATAAAATATCATCACATCATTCTGGGATTATTTTGTTTGTTAAAACTCAGAATTTAATTTGTTTGAAAATGGAAATTTAAACTTGAAATAAAGTAAAACAGGAAAAATGAAATAAGAAAAATAGAAAAAAAAAGAGGAGAATCACTCGTCTTGGGCCAATTTTCCCCTGTCCCCGGCCCAACTCGTCTCACGCAGCCCATTCACTTGTTTCCGCGCGGCCCAACTGGTATTGCCGCTGTGCCACGCAAGGCTGCCCAAACCCTAGCCGCCGGCCTCCCGATCGCATGCTTGGACATCGCGCTCACGTGCATGCTACGCTGACTGCTTTGTGGGACCCACGGACCACGGGTCTTCTTCCCCAGCCGCGCTACGGACTCGCACGGAAGCGCGCAGAAACTGCGCTTGACTCGGTCGAACGGCGCCCGCAATCCTCGCTCTCGCTCGCGGCGTGACCCAGGAAGAAAACTGGCCAACGCATGCGTGCCACCGCCATGTGGGGCCCTCTTGGCGGACTGGTCTTCCTCCCCGTAGGATTCCCAACGGAATTGATTGAGTTGTTGGAATCGGCCGACTCTCTCGGGCGCGGACTCCCTGGGGATCGGGCCGTGCTCAACCGTATGCTCACAGATGCCGGCGCCGTTGGCTCAACAGCTCCCCTTTGCGGCCCTATATAAACCTTGGTCGCTGCCGTTCCTTCCCTTGTGCTCGTCTACGAGAAGCCTTTGTCGAATTCTGCGCAGGCGGCGGGTCCTCGCTCAACGACGGTCGTCGGCGCTGCACACCATATCTGGTAAACCATTTGACCTCCGTGATGTTCTTGTTGACGTATGGTATTCGAATGGCGAGCTCGAAATCGCTCGCTACCGCGTCCATGGCATTCGGCCGGGATGGATTAGCGAAGGAGGGAAATAGAAGAGAGAGAGAACCGGGAGGAGAAGATACGCGCCGCCGCGCTTGGCTATCGGTAAATGGATGGCGGGTGCTCAGCGGTTGATTTTCGTGGCAACGGTCGGATTCGATCCTGAGTCTGGTATCGCGTCTGCCGTCGATCCTCCATCATACGGTTGGGATTAGAGTAAAGGAAATGTTTCGATGAATGTGATCCTGGCCGTTGGATGGTAATCCGAGGTCCTAGATTGCATACCCCTTTCATAGATTTCGGATCTAATCTAGCGCGTCTATCCCCGATCGGACGGCCTCGATTCACCGATACCCCTTCGCGGGTATGTTTTATAAAAGAGACCCTGCCTTTCCTGTGTTTTAACCCGCCGTCCTGACCTGGGGCGCTTAGAGTCTTAGGAATACTTACATGTTGGCCCCTGAGTTCTCCAGAAATTGGTGCCCAGTCCATATAAATAATAAAACCAGGAAAATAGTTTAGAAAATAGTTTTTAGTGCATATTTAAATGCAGAAACTTGTTTAATTCATAGAAAATGCAAATGAACTCCAAATTAATCCATTCCACTTTCTAAAATTTTGTAATTTTATTCTCTATCACCTAGAACCTCTGTTTTGTCATGAAAACAGTTAGAAATTTAATCTCTCACTTAATCTATTTCAAACACATAAAACCTTTGAAAATTCATAACTTAAAATCTACAACTCTAAAATTAATAATTCTTTTTCCTGTGATCTTATTTTTATGTGTAGATTATTATTATGTATTTTGTTTACTTGTTTGGTGTGATGTTAAATTTTGCCTACACTGTTTGTTTGTATTACTACGACTAGCAGTGAGGTCACGTGTCATCTGAAGAATCATCCTGGTATCTGGAATCTCAAGGCCCAGGCAAGTTGTGCCCTTGATCACTTCTTTTTACCCAGCCATGTTCTGATTAATCATAATGATCTGCATAGGTTAATTTTGATGGGACCCAATAGGTTACCCTAGTTTGTCTATCTTTATACCTTGTTTACCACTGATCTTTCTGGGTAGTACTTGCTAGTGCTATATGTGGTTTTGGGTATGAAGATACATTATTCATGATTACACTTTTTGTTATCAGTTGTTATTTAATGTTCATGTTAAGATCATTATGTTAATTGGAACATGGAGCGACCACCCGGGAAAACAGTGCTACCACAAGGGTGGAATGGGACGCCCTTGGCTGATTAATTAGGGAAGCTAGTGGAAGACTACCTTACCCGAAAGGGGCAAGGGCAGTAGGGGAGAGGTCAGTGTAGGGAGGCCCTCGGGAGGATTTTGCTGCGATGGCGGTCCTGCAAGGGATTCCTGCACTGGATCTTCCTATAAACTGTAGCGGGTTTTCGGAAGCTAGTGGAACTTTGTAAAGGCCTCGTAGTGTTACCCTGCCTCGCTTCCTTGGTAGAGGTGTATGGGATTCATGACCCCTTGGCAGATGGGTAACACGACTTGTGGGTAAAGATGCGCAACCTCTGCAGAGTGTAAAACTGGTATACTAGCCATGCTCACGGTCATGAGCAGCTCGGACCCTCACATGATTAAATTATGGAACTTAAACTCAATTTGTCATATGCATTGCATCGCAGGTGAAGTTGTTACTTTTGTTCTACTATTTAATTGGGTTGGTATTTACTTATACTTAGTAACTGCTAATAAAATTTTGACCAACTTTAAAAGCAATGCTCAGCTCTAACCATCTTCTTTGGTAAGCCTTACACTTCACGTGAGCTCCCACCTTTGGCGAGTTCATGCACATTATTCCCCACAACTTGTTGAGCGATGAACGTATGTGAGCTCACTCTTGCTGTCTCACATACACCACAGGTCAAGACCAGGTACTGCAGGATGATGCTCATGGGGGATGCTGTGATGAGTTCGTGAGTGGTCTAGGTCGTCGTCTCCCAGTCAACTTTGGGTTGCTGGACCGTTGTCTCCTTATAATGTAATTATTTATTTTGTATAGAACTCCTGTTATATATAAAGATGTGACATTCGATCCTGTGCCACTATACATCATATGTGTGAGACTTGGTCCCAGCATACCTGGTGTTTATGTTAGCACCCGGGTTTTGGACCCCTAAAATCCGGGTGTTACAGAAGTGGTATCAGAGGAATGTTGACTGTAGGACGAAACCTAGATAGAACTGGACAACCATTCTTTACTTACCTTACTCTGATTCTTTTCTAAACCTATCTTAATCTTTTCTCATCTATTTCCGCTTACTCTGATTTTTCTTACCTTTTCATTCTAAAGACAAATGTGGATTTCACACTTTGAAATCCTGTGCCTAAAGTGACTTTAGGAATAGGAGACCTGATCCTAGGAACAAAAACAAAACTATTTTTATAAGTGTTTATATGCTTGAATGTTTGTTCTTATGATACTTGTCTGATTTGGATCTTTGTTTGAGTGTGATGGGTTGTGGAGTAATGTCCACAATTACATCTGCATATACATCTAGGTATAAAGGATAGCATTTGTAAGATAACTAGACAAACTAGATTATCCCCTTAGAAAATATATGTAGTATTCCGTATCAATCTCATCTTAACATATTCTGTCTTACCTTTGGACATTCACCTCGTACAACTAACTACCCTAGTCTTGACATAGAATATCTGGCCCAGCTCTGCCAAAGAAATTCCAGTACATAACCAACTATTAGTTTATTCATTCTGTCTAATAAATGATTCCCTTGCAAAGCTATCTTACCATATGCTTCTAACTTAGATGGTCAATACCAGGCGGGGTGGTGGAATTGATTTACCTGCTAATCAACAACCCCAACCACAGTCAGCAGCAATGAATCCTCCTAATCCCCCACCAGGCGGAGTTGATCCACTCGTCGCAGCTCAAATGAGAATGATGCAGCAAATGGCGGACACTATGGCAGATATGCGCACCCAAATGCAGCAAGAACGCCAAGAAATGCACCAGGAAAGAGAGGATGCACGTCGGGAAATGCGCCAAGAACGGGAAGAGATACGCCAGGAGAGGAGGGTACAACAACAGCAGCTGCAGCAACAACTTCAACAACAGCAGCAACAACAACAAGTGCCATTGCCTCCACCTCCACCACCTGTTCCACCCCGGGACAAGCACCGGGAATTCATGAGCCACAAACCACCAACCTTCTCCAACTCCGCAGATCCACTGCAAGCAGATGACTGGTTAAAGTCCATAGAGAAGATGCTCAACATAGCCCAGTGCTCGGACCGAGAGAAAGTACTCTATGCATCGGGTCGTCTTGCTGGTCCCGCTGCGGATTGGTGGGATGCGTACTGTGCAGCTCATGCTGCTGTCGATACAATTATCTGGGAAGAATTCTCCACACAATTCAGGAATTACCATATTCCTGCTGGACTCATGAAGATTAAGAGGAAGGAGTTTCTATCCCTCAAGCAAGGAAGTATGTCCGTAAGTGAATATAGAGACAAATTCATCCAGTTATCTCGATATGCTCCCAGAGATGTTGAGGATGATGAGCAAAAGCAGGAGCTCTTTCTGGATGGTTTGATTGGACCCTTGCAATATCAGCTGGTATCACACACATTCCCATCCTTTCAAAGGCTATTGGACAAAGCTATTGCTGTAGAAAACAAGAGGAGTATATTTGGAGAGAAAAGAAAGGCTGTCAACCAAGGGCAGGCTGGAAGTAGTTCCCGTCCTCGCTATACTACCACTCCCAATACACCAGCTAGTGGCAGTTCTGGACAACAAACTCAACAGACACCAACTGCTCCTCCAAAAGCAAGCACTCCAGGAGGAACCGTTGCTCCTAACACAACCGCCATCAGGACATGCTTCAAGTGTGGACAACCGGGACACTATGCCAACTACTGTCCCAACAGAGCTGCCTACACCACACCGGCTCCGATGAAGCAAGGACAAGCCTCGGCAGGAAAGAGTCAGCCCCTATCAATCAACCGGGGATATGCCCATCATGCAGAAGTAGAAGCTGAACCCGGTGAACTTGAAATTCAAGAAGAAGAGCCAGTTGAAGATGAAGTAGTCGGTGAGGAAGTCAACGAACAACAAGAATAGAGATAAATATAGATATAGATACATATATACATATATATATATATTTACTATTTGTAAGACCTAAATATTAGTTTAGCCAGTAGTAGTACTTTACTATTTTAGTAATAATAATAAGGTCCATTTGACCCTGTGTTTTGCTAATAAGATATGCATCATGCCGAGATTTTGTTTATGCATATGTGTTGAATCAATATGAACATGCACACTTTTTCCTTACAAATCTCGAGGACGAGATTATTTTTAAGGGGGGTAGGATTTGTAACATCCCAAAATCCTAAGTTTGGAATTTCATAAAAGTTTGTCCAAAATATTGGAATTAAAGTGTGGAACTAGGATTCAACTTGAAACCACATAATGCAAATGAATAAAGATTTTATTAGCTTAGTAAATATTTATTTGAAATAAGTAAATGGCAATATTATATATATATTTATATATAAAGATAGATTTGAGTCTCAAACTAAAAGTCAAAATTGAAAATCTTTTAATAAACATAAAGGTTTCTAAATTCGGATGGGTGAATTTTTCTTTACTCTCTCTCATAAATTAGGCATCGACATTATTCAAATAATAAAATATCATCACATCATTCTGGGATTATTTTGTTTGTTAAAACTCAGAATTTAATTTGTTTGAAAATGGAAATTTAAACTTGAAATAAAGTAAAACAGGAAAAATGAAATAAGAAAAATAGAAAAAAAAAAGAGGAGAATCACTCGTCTTGGGCCAATTTTCCCCTGTCCCCGGCCCAACTCGTCTCACGCGGCCCATTCACTTGTTTCCGCGCGGCCCAACTGGTATTGCCGCTGTGCCACGCACGGCTGCCCAAACCCTAGCCGCCGGCCTCCCGATCGCATGCTTGGACATCGCGCTCACGTGCATGCTACGCTGACTGCTTTGTGGGACCCACGGACCACGGGTCTTCTTCCCCAGCCGCGCTACGGACTCGCACGGAAGCGCGCAGAAACTGCGCTTGACTCGGTCGAACGGCGCCCGCAATCCTCGCTCTCGCTCGCGGCGTGACCCAGGAAGAAAACTGGCCAACGCATGCGTGCCACCGCCATGTGGGGCCCTCTTGGCGGACTGGTCTTCCTCCCCGTAGGATTCCCAACGGAATTGATTGAGTTGTTGGAATCGGCCGACTCTCTCGGGCGCGGACTCCCTGGGGATCGGGCCGTGCTCAACCGTATGCTCACAGATGCCGGCGCCGTTGGCTCAACAGCTCCCCTTTGCGGCCCTATATAAACCTTGGTCGCTGCCGTTCCTTCCCTTGTGCTCGTCTACGAGAAGCCTTTGTCGAATTCTGCGCAGGCGGCGGGTCCTCGCTCAACGACGGTCGTCGGCGCTGCACACCATATCTGGTAAACCATTTGACCTCCGTGATGTTCTTGTTGACGTATGGTATTCGAATGGCGAGCTCGAAATCGCTCGCTACCGCGTCCATGGCATTCGGCCGGGATGGATTAGCGAAGGAGGGAAATAGAAGAGAGAGAGAACCGGGAGGAGAAGATACGCGCCGCCGCGCTTGGCTATCGGTAAATGGATGGCGGGTGCTCAGCGGTTGATTTTCGTGGCAACGGTCGGATTCGATCCTGAGTCTGGTATCGCGTCTGCCGTCGATCCTCCATCATACGGTTGGGATTAGAGTAAAGGAAATGTTTCGATGAATGTGATCTTGGCCGTTGGATGGTAATCCGAGGTCCTAGATTGCATACCCCTTTCATAGATTTCGGATCTAATCTAGCGCGTCTATCCCCGATCGGACGGCCTCGATTCACCGATACCCCTTCGCGGGTATGTTTTATAAAAGAGACCCTGCCTTTCCTGTGTTTTAACCCGCCGTCCTGACCTGGGGCGCTTAGAGTCTTAGGAATACTTACATGTTGGCCCCTGAGTTCTCCAGAAATTGGTGCCCAGTCCATATAAATAATAAAACCAGGAAAATAGTTTAGAAAATAGTTTTTAGTGCATATTTAAATGCAGAAACTTGTTTAATTCATAGAAAATGCAAATGAACTCCAAATTAATCCATTCCACTTTCTAAAATTTTGTAATTTTATTCTCTATCACCTAGAACCTCTGTTTTGTCATGAAAACAGTTAGAAATTTAATCTCTCACTTAATCTATTTCAAACACATAAAACCTTTGAAAATTCATAACTTAAAATCTACAACTCTAAAATTAATAATTCTTTTTCCTGTGATCTTATTTTTATGTGTAGATTATTATTATGTATTTTGTTTACTTGTTTGGTGTGATGTTAAATTTTGCCTACACTGTTTGTTTGTATTACTACGACTAGCAGTGAGGTCACGTGTCATCTGAAGAATCATCCTGGTATCTGGAATCTCAAGGCCCAGGCAAGTTGTGCCCTTGATCACTTCTTTTTACCCAGCCATGTTCTGATTAATCATAATGATCTGCATAGGTTAATTTTGATGGGACCCAATAGGTTACCCTAGTTTGTCTATCTTTATACCTTGTTTACCACTGATCTTTCTGGGTAGTACTTGCTAGTGCTATATGTGGTTTTGGGTATGAAGATACATTATTCATGATTACACTTTTTGTTATCAGTTGTTATTTAATGTTCATGTTAAGATCATTATGTTAATTGGAACATGGAGCGACCACCCGGGAAAACAGTGCTACCACAAGGGTGGAATGGGACGCCCTTGGCTGATTAATTAGGGAAGCTAGTGGAAGACTACCTTACCCGAAAGGGGCAAGGGCAGTAGGGGAGAGGTCAGTGTAGGGAGGCCCTCGGGAGGATTTTGCTGCGATGGCGGTCCTGCAAGGGATTCCTGCACTGGATCTTCCTATAAACTGTAGCGGGTTTTCGGAAGCTAGTGGAACTTTGTAAAGGCCTCGTAGTGTTACCCTGCCTCGCTTCCTTGGTAGAGGTGTATGGGATTCATGACCCCTTGGCAGATGGGTAACACGACTTGTGGGTAAAGATGCGCAACCTCTGCAGAGTGTAAAACTGGTATACTAGCCGTGCTCACGGTCATGAGCAGCTCGGACCCTCACATGATTAAATTATGGAACTTAAACTCAATTTGTCATATGCATTGCATCACAGGTGAAGTTGTTACTTTTGTTCTACTATTTAATTGGGTTGGTATTTACTTATACTTAGTAACTGCTAATAAAATTTTGACCAACTTTAAAAGCAATGCTCAGCTCTAACCATCTTCTTTGGTAAGCCTTACACTTCACGTGAGCTCCCACCTTTGGCGAGTTCATGCACATTATTCCCCACAACTTGTTGAGCGATGAACGTATGTGAGCTCACTCTTGCTGTCTCACATACACCACAGGTCAAGACCAGGTACTGCAGGATGATGCTCATGGGGGATGCTGTGATGAGTTCGTGAGTGGTCTAGGTCGTCGTCTCCCAGTCAACTTTGGGTTGCTGGACCGTTGTCTCCTTATAATGTAATTATTTATTTTGTATAGAACTCCTGTTATATATAAAGATGTGACATTCGATCCTGTGCCACTATACATCATATGTGTGAGACTTGGTCCCAGCATACCTGGTGTTTATGTTAGCACCCGGGTTTTGGACCCCTAAAATCCGGGTGTTACACTTGGTTCTTTCAATCATTGAGTTTCAGTGGGTCTCATATCAAGTATGATCGAACCAAGCAAAGATGAATAAAGTTCAAGATCACTTGGTTGGATGAAATCATAAAAGAAAAGAAAGCACAGTGATTCAAGAAGGGAGTTACACTATCTTGTAAACCAAATAATGTAGAAGTAGTGATATAATCATATAATATCCTTCATTATGAGGTTTGAGGTTCATATTAGCATGCTTTACCCTTTAGGATTTCAATTGATATACTTTCAGTTTTTAAACTTTCAATTGGTTTGATTTTCATCATCTATGTAAAGCATGTTATGTTAAACCAAGATATAGCGCAAACTTCACCTTTAACCTCGTATTGTTGATGTGCATAAGTGTACTTTGTGTACTCTTGCATGCACAAATTGAGGAAGAGTTTAGCCTATATCTTGTGAGGCTAATGATTTCTTCAAGTTCATGTTTTGTAGTCTCACACCTTGGAGAACATCAAATGAGGATGAGTCGTTCCAAGGAAATGATCAAATATTTACCACATGTCACCCCATGGATTAGTTCTATTGGGGAACGATATGTGTTCTCTAGCATAAATTCAATTGTTTCAAATATATTATGCTTTGACCAAGATATATGATGAACTCCTCTAAGATCTTAATTGAATCAAGTGCATGTTACAAGTAATTTGAGTACTTGATGCATACATTTAGGGGGGGGGCTCATTCTATATCTTGTGTCCTTAAAGACTAACATTTTATTTTAGTGAATTTGTGTAGTTCTTTGAAGAGAATGAGTTTCTCTTGATCGTTTAAAGAGGATATGTTTCTCTTTGAAATGTCAAGCCTATCAAAAGCTAAGATAGAAATTCATGATTATAATGAAGACCATATGGCATGGAACAAAGATGTGTCACTCCATTAACTATTGTATTACATTTGTGTATCTAGGCTCTTACAAGTTAGTGTATGCATGTATATGCAATATCTTAAGTCACATCATAAGGTTGCACTTGAATCTTGGCTTAAAATATTGCATATCATGTCTATTAGTATACCTTTTGATTATGAGTAATTCCTTAAATTGGTGCAATTTCATATTTTCATACTTTATTTGTACCAAGGTTCAAATTGTAGAACTTAATCCCTTGGCCTCACAAGTCCAAGTGCATAAGCTAAACAAGTATTCATCACTTGTATGCATACATTTAGGGGGAGAATGGTCTATAATTTGAATCTTTGAGACTAACTTCATTTTCAAGTCTATTATGTGTGTAGTCTCAAATTAGAAAGGAATCTTCAAGCAAAGATAATCGCTTCCACTGCAAAATTTGATGGGTATCAAAGATTCTTTGCTCCAGTAAATGTATCTTCTATACATTTCATAAGAGAATTAGTTTCTCTTGTATATGCTACTCCAACGTCATCCAAAATTGGTAAATATGTATCACATCCTTTTGGATTGCAAATGTCTAAAGTAGCATAGCTTATAAATTCTCCTGTCTAGAACTTAATTGATTAAATAGTGCACATGTTTCTTATGTTGCATGATTATGTTCAATTGATACTCCTTGTATGCCAATGGTACTTTAAGTTGCAAATAAGTACTCTCAACAGGTATCAATTGAATTCATATATATGTGTGCACTAAAACTTGAGGAGAACTTAGTGTAATATGCAATTAGTGATATGATTATCTATCAAATTGTATTAATTGGTGGTTTTCAATTGATATTTTTCGTACATGATCACTAGTTGTATAATTCATACTTGTGTAATTTTCATGCTGCCTCTTGTTATGATAAGAAAATGCTAGGTGACATCTTGACTTCAGGTATCAAGATTTATCTTTCAATTAGTATGACAATATTCATTTGATATTTTGGACCTATGTCAAAATTATGCCAACAAGAGATTGCAAAATGAACTCTAAATACAAAACAAGTGTGGAACACCCCTTTGAAAAGGTAAAACACAAAGGTACATCATTTATGACACTTCTCCATTACCTTTGTGACATATAAGGACCCTTTTCATGATAGTGTGTTCAAATCTTGATTAATCATAATTTCTACCCTTTATATTCTTTATATCTTTTTTTGGAGATTTATGACAAAGGGGGAGAAATTGTGCATTAAATCTTACCTTTAGTCTTATGTAACTAAGTGTAAGAAGACTTTTGAAAAGGGGGATAAATAATTGACAAAAGGGGGTTGAATCATAAGTAAAACATAAGATGAATGAAATTGATGAGTACATAATATGTCATGAGCATCACGTTTATTTATGACACAAAGCACCCTATGAATAGTATGATATAAGTTGTCTTCACTCTTTGACCCAATTATGTGCTTTTGGCATTTGAGTACAAAATTGGTATTTTCTGAAATGCACATATTTAGGGGGAGGAAACTATATCATAGGATTCAAAATCTTATTTATCAAATCTTATGTAAGCTTTAAATGTGTTGTCATCAATCACCAAAAAGGGGGAGATTGAAAGTGCATTCATCCCTTTTGTGAGTTTTGGTGATTTGGATAACAACACATTTAAAGGTCTAACAAGTTTGCTAAGTGTTGAACAGGAAATTCAGTATGATGAACATACTTGAATAGTGTATAATGATTAGTGAACAAGGTTCAACACAAGGTCAAATAACCAGTGAGACAATGCAAATGGATACAATATGGTCTCTATATTGGTTTGAATATATGGACAAGTCCTGAGAAATCACTATGCATAAATATGATCATAATAGAGGTTGAAGTGATTAAGAGGATTGGTCAAGCCAAAGTGAATAAGATATGAGGAATCATGAATTGGCTTGACCATATTACTATTAGTCCATATATGAATATATGAGAATCAAACTAGAGCTTAGAGCTTGATTGATCTTAGCAGTTATATCTAGATGACATTCAAGCAAGGTTCACAATATTGAAGAAATGATTCTCTCAATGGATGCTCAATAGGATGTGACTCAAGAATGGCTTGATAGGGTGAAGATATCAAGGAAAGGGCTTCGAGGAACTAAGCGAAGGTGAAGGCCAAGTGACGGCTTGTAGACCGAGGTACCATGGCTAAGGTGAAGAAGAGAGTACTTGCACTAAGTCGATGAACTAATCAACTATAAAGAGTTACAACATGTTGATGCATCAGTAAGGTGACTTGAAGCCATGATTTGAACTCATATATGGTGAAATGGCACAAGTCACAGGCTTGATTTGTGTTTGCTTCAAAAGGTGAGACAAAGATGTTTGTGATCCTTATGAAGCAACACCATGGAGAAATCACACTTGAGACACCAATGACTTAAGGAGTTTACTTAATTATATTTTATTTAACTTGAGTATAGGAATCGTCGTACTATCAAGGGGGATCCATAAAAAAGGTTGGTGTTGGTACTAAAGCTCAAAATCCTTGATCTAAAACTTCCATTTTACCCTTGTTTCACTTCAGTTTTCTCAAAATCTGTGCAACAGTTTCAAAAATCGGTTCAACCAGAATTAAAACTGGTTCAACTGGTTTCTACACTGTTCCCCTCTGTCACTGTCTGACCTGCCAGTTTGCCAGTCAGTCCTGTCAGAAAAAGTCGTGTTCAGATTTTTGGAAAAACGGTTCAACCGAATTTTGGCCCGGCTCAACCGAATTTGCAACCGGTTCAACCGAATTTTGGTCCGGCTCAACCGAATTTGAGTCTGATCCAGTCTCCGGCTGAGTCCGCCAGTGAACCGAAAACCCCCTGGTGGAATCCGGTTCAACCGGTTTTAGAACCGGTTCAACCGTTTTTCAGTCAGATTTCCCCAACGGCCACCAGCTTTTGGGGGCACCTTTATATACACCTCCCACACTCTTCCCCGTAGAAGAGCACGCACAAAACTTCATTCCTAACCTGAGAAACACCTCCCACTCTCTCTCACACACCTCTTGCCTCTCCCATTTCAAATCTTTGGAGAGAAATCTTTGAGTGAATTGAAGAGCTGCGATTTTGGTGCTTCATCTCTAAATCCTTCTTGCTCTTCTTGATTTGAGCTTTGGTACTACATCGAGTTCTTTGTGGATTCATTACTCTTGGAGCTTCTAGCTCCTAGACGACTAGGTGTCTCTTGTGAGTCTCCAAATCTTGTGGAAGACCACAAGAAAGTTTGTATTACCCGCTCGCTTGAGCAAAGATTATTGTGTGGGCTTGACCTTTGTGGTCGGCAAAGGGAGGATTAGGGTTGAAAGAGACCCGACTCTTTGTGGGCGCCTCAACGAGGAAGTAGGGCACCTTGGTGGAGTGACCGAACCTCGGGATAAATCTTGTGTCTCTTGTGTTCTTGCTCATTGTGTTTGTTTGTGTTCTTCGTTCTCTCACCATTGCGTGGAAGATTTGTTTATATCTTTTTGGTGTGTGGATTTTGAGAAGTGCCCTTCTCAGATCTACTACTTTGAACCCTGTGGATCAACTAGAACATCTCATTTCCAAAGTTAACTAGGTGGATTTCGAGATCAATTCAGTTTATATCTCATTCTTTTGTTGAGCTTGTGCAAACCGGTTGAACCGGTTTTGACACCGATTGAACCGGTTTTACCCATTTCGTTTCTAGTTTTTGTTGAAAAAGTTTCCACTTGCCTATTCACCCCCCTCTAGGCAACTTTCACTATGTCTTTGATAGATTATGGTGATCCTGTTGGGGGCCTTCGTCTTTCGAAGGTCCTCAAAAACATGATTAACAATGTTTCCCAAGTGTAATATATGTACAGGAACCTTCGGACTCGGAATGAAGCTGTACACTATATGAAGAGCATGGTTGGGACGAAGGTTGAACTAGCTACGAAGTTATGCGCAAGGAAGCTTCGGCTCAGTAGCAGAAAAAGGAACCGACTTAAGGAGGAAAAGGCTATCTAGTCCTCGATAGATTGTTCATAAGTCAATAGTAAACATGAAGGGCATGAATGTAATTTCACATAGGCTGCGCCTTGTGCCTATAAATAGATGAACAGTACCCCCATACTGTTCACACTGACTTGTATTTGCTCGTGCGTCACGCTTGGACTTTTCGCCTTCTGTCAAGCCGAAGGTATAAATGTAATTCCATATTGTTTATATATTTCATGATGATATAATAAAGAAAATACGAAAGATGTTATATGATTATTCGTGTTCTCTTTTATATCTCATATGCTTCTTCTTCTTTCATTAACATATACTGCGATGATAAAGGTTCGTCCTTCTAGACCTTCGTCTGAAGATCATTATATCCTAAGGGAGATAATGCTTCAAAGGACGAAGGTCATTAACCTTTAACATTTTGTGTTGCCTTGTTCTTACTCATAACATTTGAGAACAAGTCCCCAACATTGGTGCCCACCTCCGGTGAAGCCATTTCCACGATCTTCGGCAAAGCATCAACTTTCGTCATGCCGCCGAAGAAGATAACAGCGCTAGGGGCTGCACTGCAGCCATTGGACACAAATCAAGACACTCTCTCTCTCCGAGAGGCCAGAAGCCAAAAGAGGAAAGCCACCAGTCCAACACTTTAGGAGGAGGAGTTGGACCAGGAGATCAGGGACCTAGAAATCATTCATCAGCAGGTGCAAAGGAAAAAGGAGAAGATGGCTCGGTTGGCTGACCTTCAGAAGAAGATCGATAAAGCTACTGAGGAAGTGCGTCATCTTACTCAACATGATCACGACCGAAGACCCCAACATCGAGAGCTTCGTCAAGAGGGCTCATTCAACGAAGATGAATGGTACGATGATTTTAATCATGGCACCTTTACTTTTGATGATGCTTCTCCCCTGGCAGCAGAATTGTAGGCTATCCCATGGCCACAATCCTACAAGCCACCTCAGCTACCCATGTACGATGGGCACTCGGACCCAAAGCAATTCTTGATGAGCTATGAGGCAACAATATCCTCATATGGAGGCAACACAACTGTCATGGCGAAGTCCTTCGTCATGGCAGTCTGAAACGTGGCTCAGACATGGTATTCTTCTCTTCGGCCAGGGACAATCACGTCATGGAAAAAGTTCAAGGACATGCTGGTTACTAGTTTTCAAGGTTTTCAGATGAAGCCAGTCACAGCTCAGGCCTTGTTCCAGTGCACACAAGACCATGAGGAATACCTTCAGGCGTATGTCCGAAGGTTCTTGCGACTGAGAGCACAAGTGCCCACAGTGCCCAATGAAATCATCATTGAGGCCATGATCAAGGGTCTTCGGCCAGGACCCACGGCCCAGTACTTTGCCAGGAAACCCCCCCAGACCCTAGAGAAGCTGCTTCAAAAAATGGACGAGTACATCCAAGCTGATAATGACTTCCGACAAAGAAGGGAGGAAGCTTACAGATTTTCTGAGATGACTAGGGGCTTCGGAGGGAGAATCCACCCTAGGCATGTCAGATCAATCCATAGCTCCAGTCAGAATGATGACAAAGGAAGCCAGCTTCAGAGGCCACAGCACACCTCACAGTCTTCGGGACAATAGCAAAGCTCCTTCAGGCCACCAGCTCCAAGGGGCAGAGGCGGCAGGGGCTTCGAAGGAAGATATGGGGATCAACCAGGAAAACCTATTGCTTATTTTGTGGTGAGTACAAGGGCCACACTATAAGAACGTGCCAAATCACTATTCTGAAGCAAAAGGAGATTGCCGAAGCAGAGGCTCGGCAGAATCAGCCGAAGCAGGTTTTACACACTGCTTCGTGCCACTCTCCTTACATACCAGAATATGTGGGCAACCAACCTGCAGCTTCTGTTGCTTCGGCGAGCCATTCACAAGCTTCTTGGCCTCAGCTTCCACCGCCACCACCATTGCAGCCTACCTATTCTCGAAGCCAGCAGCCAGAAGGGCATCAGCATTCCCAACAGCAACGTAACTTCAGGGAGGAGTCTGAAGCTCATACAGTCAATAGTACTGTACCAGAATCAAAACACATATATTAAGCGATATCCTGCTTCTGAAATACTTTTACCTTCTAGGCTATTTTACTTTTTGAATAAGGAACAAGCAATGAAAATTTAGTTTTAATTTCTTGTAATGATTTTGATTCTATCAGAATGAAATATATCTTCTTCACAGATTTACGAAGCTCAAAAGTCGTTCCTAAGGGAATGCAGTCAACATAAACAAAGCTAAAAAAGTTGTTCCCAAGGGAGCGCAGCGTAAGTTTCGTGCTCAAAAGTTGTTCCCAAGGGAATGCAGAGCCAAATTTGATGAAGCTACAAAAAGCCATTCCTAAGGGAGCGCAGCATAAGTTTTCTGCTCAAAAGTCGTTCCAAAGGGAATGCAGAGTCAAATACCGCCGAAATATAAGGCGAAGAAGTTCAAAGTCGTTCCTAAGGGGATGCAGAACTTATACCGCCGAAATAGAAGGCGAAGAAGTTCAAAAGACGTTCCTTAGGGAATACAGAACTTATATCGCCGAAATAGAAGGTGAAGAAGCTCAAAAGTCGTTCCTAAGGGGATGCGGAGCTTATGTGTTCCAGTGTGGGCATGTGGGTATGTGTCTTCGACATCCTCATCATTTTGCATCATTTCATCACATCATTTTGCATAACATCACATCATACATCATATTGCATCAATGACACAAGAATTGAATACGAATCCGATCTTTAGCAAATGCTTCGTCAAAATGAAAAGGTGCTAAGGCACGAAGTAAGCTTCGAGCAATACAGTTTTATCAGCCTTGTCACAAGAAGGGATCCCTCTTTGCGAAGCATGGATATCTTTCTTTATGAAGCATGGATCTTTTTCTTTACGAAGCATGAAAAGAAGGGAAGGTGTTTTTTCGTCGAAGGCTCAAAAACGGTATGTATGTAAGTTTCATGCATCGCAAAGAAATGAATTACATATTCGATTCAAAGTTACACACATCAAATATTACAGTCTTGTTACAATAGAAGCATTATGTCCATTCTAGTGTCTCATACATCGACCATTTCAAAATGTTACACACATCAAGTGTCACATACTTTTGTTACAATAAGAGCTTAGTCTTATTTAAATTGTTCCAGCTATTGTTACAACACAATCTATTCCTCTTTAAGAACTTTCTCTGCAACTTCATTCAGTAATTTGTTAACGACTTCATCTACAATGGATTCAGCCATGTTTATGATGTCCAACGCTTCCTTCATTTTTGGATCTGCCAGGGGATCGTACGGTTCCGGTGGTGGAGATAGTTCAGCTGAAGTAGGAAAAATTTATTAGCTCAAAGCCATAACGCAAGTACCGAAGCTAAAAACCAAAAAATAATACCTATACGCCTATCACGTTCTGTAGCCTCTTCAGCTTGCCTTGCTTCGGCTCGGGCGTCATGGGTGTCTTTTTCACTCTTTTGTATAATCTCGTGGGCCAATTCTAGGCCACCATTCACCCAAACAATCATTGTAAAATTTCCTACCCATCAAGGTTGCTTTAGCTGAAGGATCTTTTGTATCATCTACGGAGAAGGCAGCTTCGGCTTGGGCTATGACTTTAATGTGATCACATCCGGCCTTCTCCAAGATGGCTAAAATTCCCCGTGCACCGGAGAACGCGCAAACATCCCCGTGATCACTCCAAATTTCTTCGAAGGCTTCGACTTCTCCATTTATCCATTCAATAACGCCTTCAGAGTTGCCTCATACGAAGTTTTCTTCAGCAGAATAGGCACCCACTTTGGCGAAGCTAGTTTTTAATTTTCTCACGCAATCCAAGGATTTCTCGAAGCATCTTTCGTTGGATTCGTGAAGTTCTTTAACATTTTTCTCTAGATAATTTTTCCAATATTCGCTAATTTCTTGATTAGCCTGTGTGAGTGCGCAGTTTTCCTTAGCTTCGACCAGTTGCCTCCGAAGGTCGTCAATTTCAGCTTTCTAGGCTTCGGCCTGAGCTTTGAAATTAGCTTCGTCTTCTTTTACTTTATTCACCAATGAAATTAAGATTTTGTCCTTTTCCAAACCTTCGTTTCTCAATTCAATCACTTCTGAACGAAGGTTATTAAGAGCCATTGTATAGCTTTCGTCTTCAATATTCTTCTGCGCCCTAAGGGCATTACTAAGAATTAAGCCCTGCAAAGAGGAGGAAAGAATTGAGCATGACAAATAAATTACTTCATTCTCAAATTCAAAGTTAACTTCTGTACCTTTATACTGTTGTATGCTAGGCTGTCAGCAAGTTCATCCTTCGACAAAATCGAAAGGCCATCTTCCAGCTTCGGGAATCCCATGCTTTTACCTATCTCCCGGTAAACGGATATTTCTTTATTGTCCGGGAGACAGTATAAGAAGTCGCCATCGTCAGTGCCATTAAACACTAAGACTCATTTCGGATATTTCATTTTTTGAGCATAATGCCTTGCTTCCGCGACTTCATCTTAGGACAATTTCTTCCCCAAAGCATGTCGATAAATATAATCAGCAGCTTCGACCGGCGTTTCGGGGGCAGGAGATTTTGCCCTTTCTGCCATCTCTTGCCCTGCTGTCTGAATGGTTTCCGAAGTTTGTTGATCAGCCTGGACTTCAAACGTGACATCCTTCGTCTCGCTGGGCATTGAGGGCCTAGCTTCGGCTTCGGCTTCCTTAGCTTCAGCTTCGGCTTGCCCAGCTTTGGTTTCGGCTTGCCCAGTTTTGGCTTCAGTTTGTGCTTTGGTAGCTTCAGCAATTTTCTTTGAAGGAGCAGGGCTCAAGGCCTTTGTAGTCTCCAGCACAGCGTCCAGCACGTTGGCCATTCTCCTCCTCTTGGGAGTTACGGCAGAAGTTTTTTGCACCTTCGGCATTTTTGCCTCTGTTGAAGGGCTCAGAATTTTTGGCATTTTCTTTGTTTCTTCCGCCTATGGCTCTTCGGCCTTATCATTTTTAGATATGGTTGGCCCGATTGTAGGCACCTTCGGCACTACAGTCAGCTCTTCAGCGCTCTGTATCATCGGAGCAGTTTGTTTTACTTCGGCTATTGAAGAGGGCTCTACGCCAAATTCAGGCACCATGGTCGGTTCAATATAACACGGTCGGTGCGTCAGAACCTTCATCATTTTGCTCTTTGGCTCAGCCGGGGTGACCGAAGCGGCATGTTTTCTCTTTTTCTCTTGCCCTCACAGTGAGTACAGTAATCAGGGTATACGAAACCAATAGAATCAAATACCATGTTCAACCTTTTCTTGCCACGTCCCCCAAAAGCTGCGGACAAGGCATTGTCTTCGGCCTTGGAGTATGCCCCAAATAGCTCATCACGGGTAGCTTTGATACACTTCAACCAGTCATCATTTGGCTCATCAAACTTCTCCCTAAACCTGAAGGTATACTTCAATCAGACCAGGCCACCTTCACTAGAATTGGCGGTGTCCTTCGGCATATCCTAGCTCTCTACAATTGGCCATACCCTGAAAGCTATATGCTCTTGTATTAAATCCCTTGTGCAAATGAAAGCACACACAGTGCTAAAAGCCCTCTGGCATGCTTCGACATTGCCATCAATTTCCACCTTCGGCCTTCGCAGGCCGAAGCGGGACCAGATGGGGCGCTGGATAACTTCCTTGATATCTTCTCTCTTCTTTAAATCATTCTTAACATAAAACCACTCCTCCATCCAGGCCCCGGACCATCTTTTCCGGAATGTTGGCACCGGGTGGCTTGCATTGGGGCGAGCAATAAATCCATAACAACCAAAGTTGTTATGGTACTGTTCTTTGCCAGTAGCCTTCGTCTCATATAAAAGCTCATGCATACTACAGAAGCACTTAGAGCTTGTGAAAGGGAAATAGGGTCAAACCTTTTCCTAAATGATTTTGGTGGTTGAATTGCCCAACACAAATAATTGGACTAACTAGTTTGCTCTAGATTATATGTTCTACATGTGATAAAGATTCAACACAAACCAATAAAAAGATACAAGTTAGGGTTCAAAAGAAAGGAGCAAAATAAATCGAAGAGAACCCTGGTCTGGCGCACTGGATAGTGTTCGGTGCACCAGGGACCGTACAGGCTGAACCCTTCACCTTCGGGTTTCTAGAAAGCCACTCCGCTATAATTCACCGGACTGTCCGGTGTGCCAGCGGAGCAACGACTCCAGCGCAACGGTCGACTCCAACGGACACCTGCAAAAGCGCTACAGTGCGCGGACAGTTCGCGCAGAGTCAGAGCAGCGCCAAAAGGCGCACCGGACAGTGAACAGTGATTGTCCGGTGCGGCACCGGACTGTCCGGTGCACCAAGCTGTCAGAGCTCCAACGGTTGAAACCGTCAGAACCCTAATGGTTGGGTGACGTGGCTGGCGCACCGGATAGTGTCCGGTGCGCCCATCGACAGCAGCCCTCCCCAACGGCTGTTTTGGTGGTTGGGGCTATAAATACCCCCAACCACCACTATTCAAGGCATCCAAGTTTCCAGCATATTGCATTCAATACAAGAGCTCTAAACTACACTCTAAGACACAAGCAAGAGATCAAATCCTCTCCAAAGTCCAAAAACACTCCAAACACTTAGTGACTTGTGAGAGAGAGATTTTCGTGTTCATTTGAGTTCTTGTTGCTTGGATCGCTTTCTTCTTCCCCCCATTCTTGTTCTCTAGCAACTTGTAATCAAAGCAAGACACACCAAGTTGTGGTGGTCCTTGTAGGGGTCTAAGTGACCCATTTGATTAAGGAGAAAGCTCACTCGGTCTAGGTGATCGTTTGAGAGAGGGAAAGGGTTGAAAGAGACTCGGTCTTTGTGACCACCTCAGCGGGGACTAGGTTCGCAAGAACCGAACCTCGGTAAAACAAATCATCGTGTCATCTGCTCTATTTCTTGGTTGATTTGTTTTCGCCCTCTCTTTTGGACTCGGATTTATTTCTAACGCTAACCCCGGCTTGTAGCTTGTCTTTGAAGTTGTAAATTTTAGATTTGCCTATTCACCCCCCCTCTAGGAGACTTTCAATTGGTATCAGAGCCCGATACTTCATTAGAGTCTAACCACTCGAAGTGATGTCGGGAGGATCCACCAAGAGGGAGATGGAAACGGACACAAGCCGTGGGAAGGCTCCATCAAAGGAGTCCGGCGCTAAAGGAAGGGAATAATCACCTCCCCGCGTCAAGTCGCATCGGAGTCGCGACAAAAAGAAGAAGATGAAGAAGGTGGTCTACTACAAGACCGATTCTTCGTCGCCATCCACCTCCGGCTTCGACGCTCCGTCCGTCACTTCTAAGCGCCATGAGCGCAAGAAGTTTAGTAAGATCCCCTTACGCTATCCCCGCATTTCCAAACACACTCCTTTACTTTCCATCCCATTAGGCAAACCACCGGTTTTTTACGGTGAAGATTATTGTATGTGGAGTGATAAAATGAGGCACCATTTAACCTCACTCCACGCTAGCATTTGGGACATTATTGAGTTTGGAGCACATGTACCATCCGTGGGGGATGAAGGCAATGATTCGGACGAAGTCGCCCAAATCTGGCACTTTGATTCCCAAGCCACTACTATACTCCTCGCCTCTATATGTCGAGAGGAGTATAATAAAGTGTAAGGGTTAAAGAGTGCCAAGGAGATTTGGGATGTGCTCAAAACCGCGCACGAAGGAGATGAGGTGACCAAGATCACCAAGCGGGAGACGATCGAGGGGGAGCTCGGTTGATTCATCCTCAACCAAGGGGAAGAGCCACAAGCTATGTACAACCGGCTCAAGACCTTGGTGAATCAAGTGCGCAACCTCAGGAGCACCAAATGGGATGACCATGAAATGGTCAAGGGTATTCTAAGATCACTTGTCTTTCATAATCCTACTCAAGTTCAATTAATTCGTGGTGATCCTAGATATAAGTTAATGTCTCCCGAGGAGGTGATAGGAAAGTTTGTGAGCTTTGAGTTGATGATCAAAGGCTCCAAAGAAATCATCGAGCAAGGCGCGGCACCTCCACACCCGAGGTGCAACCCGTCGCATTCAAGGCGATGGAGGAAAAGAAAGAAGAGTCTACATCAAGTAGACTTCCCATCGACGCCTCCAAGCTCGATAACGAGGAGATGGCGCTCATCATCAAGAGCTTTTGCCAAATCCTCAAGCAAAGGAAGAGGAAAGACTACAAGCCCCGTTCCAAGAAAGTTTGCTACAAATGTGGTAAGCCCGGTCATTTTATTGCTAAATGTCCATTATCTAGTGATAGTGATAAGGGCGACGACAAGAAAGGAAAGAGGAGGGAAAAAGAAGAGATACTACAAGAAGAAGGGCGGCGATGCCCATGTATGTCGGGAGTGGGACTCCGACATGAGCTCCACTGACTCCTCCGATGAGGACGCCGCCAACATCGCCGTCACCAAAGGCCTCCTCTTCCCCAACGTCGGCCACAAGTGCCTCATGGCAAAGGACGGCAAAAAGAAGAAGGTAAAATCTAGAGCCTCCACTAAATATACTACATCTAGTGATGAGGGTAGCTCTAGTGATGATGAAGATAATTTGCTAGCACTTTTTGCCATCTTAATCATGCAACAAAAAGAAAAATTTAATGAATTGATAGGTGCCATCCATGAGAAGGATGAACTCTTGGATAGCCAAGAGGAATTCCTTATTAAGGAAAACAAAAGGCATGTTAAAGTTAAAAATGCTTATGCTCAGGAAGTGGAGAAGTGTGAAAAATTGACTAGTGAGCTAAGTACTTTACATGACACTATATCCAACCTTAGGTTTGAGAATGCTAATTTGATTGCTAAGGTTGAGAAGTTAAATGTTTGTGATGATTCTTTTACCAATCTTGAAAATGATAATGCTAGTTTAATTGCTAAGATTGACAAATTGAATGAATCAATTTCTAGCCTTAAAATTGAGAATGATAAATTAAATGCTATGGCTAAGGATTTAAATGTTTGCAATGCTTCTATTTTCTGTCTTAGAGATGAAAATGCCATGCTAAAATCTAGGATAGATGAACTAAAATCTTGCATACCCTCTACATCCACTGTTGATCATGTTTCTATTTGTATGAGATATAGAGATATTAATGTTGATGCTATCCATGATCACATAGCTATGATTAAACAACAAAATGATCATATAACTAAACTAGATGCTAAAATCGCCGAGCATGAACTAGAAAATGAAAAATTTAAATTTGCTTGTAGCATGCTTTATAATGGGAGACGCCCTGGCATTAAGAATGGCATTGGCTTCCAATAGGGAGACAATGTCAAGCTTAATTCCCCAAAGAGATTGTCCAATTTTGTTAAGGGCAAGGCTCCCATGGCACAGGATAACGAGGGTTACATTTTATATCCTGTTGGTTATCTTGAGCACAAAATTAGGAGAATTCATGCTAGGAAGTCTCATCATGCTTTCATGTACAAGAATGAGGCATCTAGCTCTAGGCATTCTACTCATGTTAAAATGCCTAAAAAGAAATCTCCAATTGCATCAAATGGGCCAAATGTTTCATTTAAGACTTTTGATGCTTCTTATGTGCTTACTAACAAATCAGGCAAAATAGTTGCCAAATATGTTGGGGGCAAACACAAGGGCACCAAGACTTGTGTTTGGGTACCCAAGGTGCTTGTCTCTAATGTGAAAGGACCCAAGACCATTTGGGTACCTAAGAACAAGGACTAAACTTGTTTTGTAGGTTTATGCATCCGGGGGCTCAAGTTGGATAATTGATAGCGGGTGCACAAACCACATGACAGGGGAGAAAAGAATGTTCTCCTCCTACGAGAAAAACGATGATCCCCAACGAGCTATCACATTCGGAGATGGAAATCAAGGTTTGGTCAAAGGACTTGGTAAAATTGGTATATCTCCTGACCATTCTATTTCCAATGTTTTTCTTGTAGATTCTTTAGATTACAACTTGCTTTCAATTTCTCAATTATGAAAAATGGGTTACAACTGTCTTTTTACGGATATAGGTGTTACTGTCTTTAGAAGAAGTGATGATTCAGTAGCATTTAAGGGAGTATTGGAGGGTCAGCTATACTTAGTTGATTTTAATAGAGATGAACTCGATACTTGCTTAATTGCTAAGACTAATATGGGTTGGCTCTGGCATCACCGACTAGCCCATGTTGGGATGAAGAATCTTCACAAGCTTCTAAAGGGAGAACACATTTTGGGACTAACAAATGTTCACTTTGAGAAAGACAGGGTTTGTAGCGCATGTCAAGCAGGGAAGCAAGTTGGTGCCCATCTGAGAGCAACTAGAGGGGGGTGAATAGGTGATCCTGTAAAAACTTAAAACTTATAGCCACAAAACTTGGTTAAGTGTTAGCACAATGAAATCAAGTGGCTAAGGATCGAGCTCTTGTGAAACACAATACTCACAGTGAGAACAAGCACAAGAGACACGATGATTTATCCCGTGGTTCGACCAAGTATAACACTTGCCTACTCCACGTTGTGGCGTACCAATGGACGAGAGTTGCACTCAACTCCTCTCAAGTGATCCAATGATCAACTTGAATACCACGGTGTTCTTCTTTCTTCACTCTTTCCCGTTTGCGAGGAATCTCCACAACTTGGAGTCTCTCGCCCTTACAATAAAGATCAAAGTGAAAGCACTAGAGTAAGGGAGGGAAGCAACACACACAAATCCGCAGCAATACACACACACACAGCCAAGACTTGAGCTCAAATGAATAGCACAAAGTCCACCACTAGAACAGAGCTCAAATCACTAAGAAAGTCAATCGAGTGCGCAAAGACGGAGTGTGAATGATTAAGAATGCTCAAAGTATGCTTGGGTGGCTCCTCCATGCGCCTAGGGGTCCCTTTTATAGCCCTAAGGCAGCTAGGAGCCGTTGGAGGCATTCTTGGAAGGCAATTCTTGCCTTCTGTCGGGTGGCGCACCGGACAGTCCGGTGCACCACCGGACATCCCCTATTCACTGTCCGGTGCAGATCGCCTTCCTAAATTGGCGCAGCCGACCGTTGAAGACTTGGAGCCGTTGGCGCACCGGACACTGTCCGGTGCACACCAGACGGTCCGGTGCCCCTATCAGACCGTTGGCTCGGCCACGCGTCACGCGCGGATTGCGCGGCCGACCGTTGGCTCACCGGACAGTCTGGTGCACCACCGGATAGTCCAGTGAATTTTAGCCGTACGCCGCCGACGAATTCCCGAGAGCGGCCAGTTGACGAGACGCCAGTCTGGCGCACCGGACACTGTCCGGTGCACCACCGGACAGTCCGGTGTACCCAGACTGCGCAGAGTCTTGGCTGCTCCAGCCAAGTCTTTTTCCTTTTGTATTTTCTCTGATTCTAGCACTTAGACAAATATGTTAGTACACAAAAACCAATGTACTAAGTCTAGAATCATACCTTGTACCTTGATTTTCACTTCTTGAGTCTTTGGCACAATTTAACACTTAAACCATTTGTGTTGGGCACTTAATCACCAAAATACTTAGAAATGGCCCAAGGGCACATTTCCCTTTCAATCTCCCCCTTTTTGGTGATTTATGCCAACACAACAAAAACAACACATAGAAGTGCAACATCAATGCAAATGAGAACAAGATTTGTTTTTGATTCAAATTTGGCATATTTGGATCATTCTTTGCCACCACTTGGTTTGTTTTTGTAAATCAAACTCAATTTCCTATCTCTAAGTCAAACACACTTGTTGTGACATAAAGAGAGGTATTCCAAGAGAAATTGATCAAAGATTCAAAAAGATTCAAAAACTCCCCCTTTTTCCCATAATCAAACATTCTCGCTACAAGAGACCAACTTTTAACAATAAGAGACAACAAGAGTATTTTGACAAATCAAAAGTACTAACTCTACTATTTTCAAAATTCTCAAGTGGTAGCTGATCCATTTGCTTGCTTTGGCCTTAATTTCTCCCCCTTTGGCATCAAGCACCAAAAGGAATCATTTTTGGCCCATTAACCCCATTGCCTCACCAAAATCTTCAATTTGAAGTAAAAAGGCAATAAGAGCATGGAGATGAACTTGGAGTAAATTACCCTCTCATCGGAGTGCAGTGGAAGTCTTTCATGTTCCAAGTCCACCTTTCCCTTTCAATCCACTTTTGAGACTAAAACAAGTAAACTCAAACACAAGGTTAGTCTCAAAGTGTCAAGTTGTAGCATGCCTCCCCCTCAATAAGTGCATCACTTGCAAATGGACTTGTGAGGTCCGGGGATCATGTGTACAACTTGAGCACCATAAATAAGCAACAATATGCATAAAGGAACATGATCAAAGGCATAAACACATGTATGCTATAGATCAATCCAAGTTGCGCGAATCTAAGACATTTAGCTCACTACGCAGCCTGCAAAAGGTTGACTCATCTAGAGCCTTGGTAAAGATATCGGCTAGCTGGTTCTCGGTGCTAACATAAAACACTTCGATATCTCCCTTTTGCTGGTGGCCTCTCAAAAAGTGATGCCGGATGTCTATGTGCTTAGTGCGGCTGTGTTCAACAGGATTATCCGCCATGCGGATAGCACTCTCATTATCACATAAGAGTGGGACTTTGCTTAGATTGTAGCCAAAGTCCCGGAGGGTTTGCCTCATCCAGAGCAGTTGCGCGCAACACTGTCCTGCGGCGACATACTCGGCCTCAGCCGTGGATAGGGCAATGGAAGTTTGTTTCTTAGAACTCCAAGACACCAGGGACCTTCCTAGGAATTGGCACGTCCCTGATGTACTCTTCCTATCAACCTTGCATCCAGCATAATCGGAGTCTGAATATCCAATCAAGTCAAAGGTAGACCCTTTTGGATACCAGATTCTGAAGCAAGGCGTAGCAACTAAATATCTAAGTATTCGCTTAACGGCCACAAGGTGACACTCCCTTGGGTCGGATTGAAATCTAGCACGCATGCATACGCTTAGCATAATATCCGGTCTACTCGAACATAAATAAAGCAAAGAACCTATCATAGATCGGTATGCCTTTTGATCAATGGACTTACCTCCTTTGTTGAGGTCGACATGTCCGTCGGTTCCCATTGGAGTCTTTGTGGGCTTGGCGTCCTTCATCCCAAACCGCTTGATCAAGTCTTGCGTGTACTTCGTTTGGGAAATGAAGGTGTCGTCCTGGAGTTGCTTCACTTGGAACCCAAGGAAGTAGTTCAACTCACCCATCATCGACATCTCAAATTTTTGAGTCATCACCCTACTAAACTCTTCACAAGACTTTTGGTTAGTAGAACCAAATATTATATCATCGACATAAATTTGGCATACAAATAAGTCACCATCACAAGTCTTAGTGAATAAAGTTGGATCGGCTTTCCCAACCTTGAAAGCATTAGCAATTAGAAAGTCTCTAAGGCATTCATACCATGCTCTTGGGGCTTCCTTAAGTCCATAGAGCGCCTTAGAGAGCTTACACACGTGGTCGGGGTACCGTTCATCCTCAAAGCCAGGGGGTTGCTCTACGTACACCTCCTCCTTGATTGGCCCGTTGAGGAAAGCGCTCTTTACATCCATTTGGAACAACCTGAAAGAATAGTGAGCGGCATAGGCTAACAAAATACGAATATACTCTAGCCTAGTCACAGGAGCAAAAGTCTCCTCAAAGTCCAAACCTGCGACTTGGGCATAACCTTTTGCCACAAGTCTAGCCTTGTTCCTTGTCACCACCCCATGCTCGTCCTGTTTGTTGCGGAACACCCACTTGGTTCCCACAATGTTTTGCTCGAGACGTGTCACCAGTGTCCAAACTTCATTTCGCTTGAAGTTATTAAGCTCTTCCTGCTTGGCCAACACCCAGTCCGGATCTAGCAATGCCTCTTCTACCCTGAAAGGCTCAATAGAAGAGACAAAAGAGTAATGCTCACAAAAATTAGCTAATCTAGAGCGAGTAGTTACTCCCTTGCTTATATCACCCAATATCTGGTCGACGGGATGATTCCTTTGAATCGTCACTCGGACTTGAGTTGGAGGGGCCTGTGGTGCTTCTTCCTCCATAACATGATCATCTTGTGCTCCCCCTTGATCACACGCCTCCTCTAGATGAACCTGTTCATCAGTTTGAGTTGGGGGATGCACCATTGTTGAGGAAGAAGGTTGATCTTGCTCCTTTTGTTCCTATGGTCGCACATCTCCAATCATCATGGTGTGTATTGCGGCCGTTGGAACATCTTCTTCATCTACATCATCAGGATCAACTTGCTCTCTTGAAGAGCCATTAGTCTCATCAAATACAACGTCGCTAGAGACTTCAACCAAACCTGATGATTTGTTGAAGACTCTATACTCCTTTGTATTTGAGTCATAACCTAACAAAAACCCTTCTACACCTTTGGGAGAAAATTTAGAATTTCTACCTTTCTTCACTAGAATATAACATTTACTCCCAAATACACGAAAATACGAAACGTTGGGTTTGTTACCGGTTAGATGTTTGTATGACGTCTTCTTGAGGAGGCAATGAAGGTAGACCCGGTTTATGGCGTGGCAAGCCGTGTTCACGGCTTCCGACCAAAACCGCTCGGGCGTCTTGAACTCTCCAAGCATCGTCCTTGCCATGTCTATGAGCGTCCTGTTCTTCCTCTCTACCACACCGTTTTGCTGTGGTGTGTAGGGAGCGGAGAACTCGTGCTTGATTCCTTCCTCCTCAAGGTACTCCTCCACTTGAAGGTTCTTGAACTCGGACCCGTTGTTGCTTCTTATCTTTTTCACCTTGAGCTCAAATTCGTTTTGAGCTCTCCTTAGGAAGCGCTTTAGGGTCCCTTGGGTTTCTGTTTTATCCTGCAAAAAGAATACCCAAGTGAAGCGGGAAAAGTCATCAACAATAACAAGACCATACTTACTTCCCCTGATGCTGAGGTAGGCGACGGGTCCGAAGAGGTCCATATGAAGTAGCTCCAAAGGTCTTGATGTGGTCATCACATTTTTGCTATGATGAGTACTTCCCACCTGTTTACCTGCTTGACAAGCTGCACAAGGTCTATCTTTTTAGAAAGATACATTGGTTAGACCTAACACATGTTCTCCTTTAGAAGTTTGTGAAGGTTCTTCATCCCCACATGTGCTAGACGACGATGCCACAGCCAGCCCATGCTAGTATTAGCAATTAAGCATGCATCTAGACCGGCCTCCTCCTTTGCAAAATCAACTAAATAGAGTTTGTCGTCTAGTACACCCTTAAAAGCTAATGAACCATCACTCCTTCTAAAGACAGACACATCTACATTTGTAAATAAGCAATTGTAACCCATATTACATAATTGACTAACGGACAACAAGTTATACCCGAGCGATTCAACCAAAAACATATTAGATATGGAATGCTCGGATGAAATAGCTATCTTTTCTAGTCCTTTAACCTTTCCTTGATTCCCGTCACCGAATATGATTGAATCTTGGGAATCTTTGTTCTTGACGTAGGAGGTGAACATCTTCTTCTCCCCCATCATGTGGTTTGTGCATCCGCTATCGATAATCCAGCTTGAGCCCCCGGATGCATAAACCTGCAAGGCAAATTGGGCTTGGGTTTTAGGTACCCAACTCTTGTTGGGTCCTACAAGGTTAGTAACAATAGCCTTAGGGACCCAAATGCAAGTCTTGTCTCCCTTGCATTTGGCCCCCACCTTTTTAGCATTCACCTTTTTATTTTTGCATGAAAGAATGAATTTAGCATTGCAAGCATGAAACATAGTGGTAGATCCATTACACACTTTCCTAGGAGCATGAGACACAAAATTTCTCCTAGGCCTACCATTAACAATGGAACTTGAAACAAACATGGCATGTGAGTCATAAGCATTGTAACTCCTATCATGATGAATATTTCTAGAAAATTTCCTATCATGATACATGAAAGCATGGTTCTTTTGACTACAACTAGCCATAGGAGCCTTCCCTTTTTCCTTGATGAAAATGGGAGCCTTTTGGCTTGTTAAGTTCTTGGCTTCCCTCTTAAAGCCAAGCCCATCCTTAATTGAGGGGTGTCTACCAACAATGTAGGCATCCCTAGCAAATTTTAATTTATCAAACTCACTTTTGCAAGTCTTAAGTTGAGCATTAAGACTTGCTACTTCATCATTTAATTTAGAGATGGAAATTAAATGTTCATCACAAGCGTCAACATTAAAATCCTTGCATCTATTGCAAATTACAACATGCTCTACACAAGGACTAGATTTATTTACTACTTCTAATTTAGCACTTAAATCATCATTCAATGTCTTCAAGCTAGAAATAGATTCATTGCACTTAGATAACTCAGAAGAAAGTAATTCATTCCTTTTAATCTCTAAGGCAAGAGACTTTTGAGCACTAATGAATTTGTCATGTTCCTCATACAAAATTTCCTCTTGCCTCTCTAGCAATCTATCTTTTTCATTCAATGCATCAATCAACTCATTAATCTTTTCTATTTTACTTCTATCTAATCCTTTGAACAAGCTAGTGTAGTCTACTTCATCATCACTAGAATCCTCATCAGTAGAAGTAGAGTACATAGGAGTTTCTCGAGTGTTTACCTTCTTTTCCTTTGCCATTAGGCAAGTATGGTGCTCGTTGGGGAAGAGCGATGATTTGTTGAAGGCTGAGGCAGCGAGTCCTTCGTCGTCGGAGTCGGATGACGAACAATCCGAGTCCCACTCTTTGCCAAGATGTGCCTCACCTTTAGCCTTCTTGTAAACCTTCTTGTTCTCTCTCTTCCCATGTCTTTCATCTCCCTGGTCATTATTATCGGGACATTGAGCAATAAAATGACCCGTCTTACCGCACTTGAAGCAGGAGCGCTTTCCCTTTGCCTTATTCTTGTTTGAGTACTCCTTGCGTCCCTTCAATGCAGTCTTTGAAGCGCTTGATAATGAGGGCCATTTCATCTTTATTTAGCCCGACCGCCTCAACTTGCGCCACCTTGCTAGGTAGCGCTTCCCTGCTACTTGTTGCTTTGAGAGCAACGATTTGAGGCTCGTGGATCGGCATTGGGCCATTCAACGCTTCATCAACATATCTTGCCTCCTTGATCATCATTCGCCCGCTTACAAACTTTCCAAGTATTTCCTCGGGCGTCATCTTGGTGTACCTAGGATTTTCACGGATAGAGTTTACAAGATGAGGATCAAGGACAGTGAAGGACCTTAGCATAAGTCGGACGACGTCGTGGTCTGTCCATCTCGTGCTTCCATAGCTCCTGATTTTGTTGACCAGGGTCTTGAGTCTGTTGTACGTTTGGGTTAGCTCCTCCCCCCTGATCATTGCGAACCTTCCTAGTTCGCCTTCCACCAACTCCATCTTGGTGATCATGGTGGCGTCGTTCCCCTCATGTGAGATCTTGAGGGTGTCCCAAATTTGCTTGGCATTATCCAAGCCGCTCACCTTATGATACTCTTCCCTGCACAAGGATGCTAAAAGAACAGTGGTAGCTTGTGCATTTTTGTGAATTTGTTCATTGATAAACATGGAATTATCCGTACTATCAAATTGCATTCCATTTTCTACTATCTCTCATATACTTGGATGAAGAGAGAACAAGTGACTACGCATTTTGTGACTCCAAAATCCATAGTCCTCTCCATCAAAGTGTGGAGTTTACCAAGAGGAATGGAAAGCAAATGAGCATTGGAATTTTGCGGAATACGAGAATAATCAAAAGAAAAGTTTGAGTTGACCGTTTTCTTTTTCTCGTTGTCGTCGTCTCTTTGGGAAGAAGAGGACTCGTCACTGTCGTAGTAGACTATCTTCTTGATGCGCCTCTTCTTCTTCCCATCCTTCTTCTTATGACTCGAGCCCGAGTTAGTGAGCTTGTCGTCTTTTGGCTCATTGAGGAAGGACTCCTTCTCCTTGTCGTTGATCACCATCCCCTTTCCCTTAGGATCCATCCCTTCGGGCGATTAGTCCCTTTCTTGAAGAGAATGGCTTTGATACCAATTGAGAGCACCTAGAGGGGGGTGAATAGGTGATCCTATAAAAACTTAAAACTTATAGCCACAAAACTTGGTTAAGTGTTAGCACAATGAAATCAAGTGGCTAAGGACCGAGCTCTTATGAAACACAATAGTCATAGTGAGAACAAGCACAAGAGACACGATGATTTATCCCGTGGTTCGGCCAAGTATAACACTTGCCTACTCCACGTTGTGGCGTCCCAATGGACGAGAGTTGCACTCAACTCCTCTCAAGTGATCCAATGATAAACTTGAATACCACGGTGTTCTTCTTTCTTTACTCTTTCCCGTTTGCGAGGAATCTCCACAACTTGGAGTCTCTCGCCCTTACAATAAGGATCAAAGTGAAAGCACTAGAGTAAGGGAGAGAAGCAACACACACAAATCCGCAGCAATACGCACACACACAGCCAAGACATGAGCTCAAATGAATAGCACAAAGTTCACCATTAGAACGGAGCTCAAATCACTAAGAAAGTCAATCGAGTGCGCAAAGACGGAGTGTGAATGATTAAGAATGCTCAAAGTATGCTTGGGTGGCTCCTCCATGCACATAGGGGTCCCTTTTATAGCCCCAAGGCAGCTAGGAGTCGTTGGAGGCATTCTTGGAAGGCAATTCTTGCCTTCTGTCGGGTGGCGCACCGGACAGTCCGGTGCACCACCGGACATCCCCTGTTCACTGTCCGGTGCAGATCGCCTTCCTAAATTGGCACAGCCGACCGTTGAAGACTTGGAGCCGTTGGCGCACCGGACACTGTCCGGTGCCCCCATCAGACCGTTGGCTCGGCCACGCGTCACGCGCGGATTGCGCGGTCGACCGCTGGCGCGGCCGACCGCTGGCTCACCGGACAGTCCGGTGCACCACGGGACAGTCCGGTGAATTTTAGCCGTACGCCGCCGACGAATTCCCGAGAGCGACCAGTTGACCAGACGCCAGTCTGGCGCACCGGACACTGTCCGGTGCACCACTGGACAGTCCGGTGTACCCAGACTGCGTAGAGTCTTGGCTGCTCCAGCCAAGTCTTTTTCCTTTTGTATTTTCTCTGATTCTAGCACTTAGACAAATATGTTAGTACACAAAAACCAATGTACTAAGTCTAGAATCATACCTTGTACCTTGATTTTCACTTCTTGAGTCTTTGGCACAATTTAACACTTAAACCATTTGTGTTGGGCACTTAATCACCAAAATACTTAGAAATGGCCCAAGGGCACATTTCCCTTTCGCCATCATCCACACAAGAACATCATGACGACCGACAGGCCGCTTGAGTTACTCCACATGGATCTATTCGGCCCAATAGCTTATATAAGCATCGGCAGGAGTAAGTATTGTCTTGTAATTGTGGATGATTATTCTCGCTTCACTTGGGTATTCTTTCTGCAGGAAAAATCTCAAACCCAAGAAACTTTAAAGGGATTCTTGAGACGGGCTCAAAACGAGTTTGGATCAAGGATCAAGAAGATAAGAAGCGACAACGGGATGAAGTTCAAGAACTCTCAAATTGAAGGCTTCCTTGAGGAGGAGGGCATCAAGCATGAGTTCTCTTCTCCCTACACACCACAACAAAATGGTGTAGTGGAGAGGAAGAATAGAACTCTACTTGATATGGCGAGGACCATGCTTGATGAGTACAAGATGCCGGACCGGTTTTGGGCCGAGGCGATTAACACCGCCTACTACTCCATCAACCGGCTCTATCTTCATCGAATCCTCAAGAAGACATCATATGAACTCCTTACCGGTAAAAGCCCAATGTTTCATATTTTAGAGTCTTTGGTAGCAAATGTTTTATTCTTGTTAAAAGAGGTAGAAAATCTAAGTTTGCTCCTAAGGCTGTAGAAGGCTTTTTACTTGGTTACGACTCAAACACAAGGGCATATAGAGTCTTTAACAAATCCACTGGATTAGTTGAGGTTTCTTGTGACATTGTGTTTGATGAGACTAATGGCTCTCAAGTAGAGCAAGTTGATCTTGATGAACTAGATGATGAAGAGGCTCCATGCGTCGCACTAAGGAATATGTCCATTGGGGATGTGTGTCCTAAGGAATCCAAAGAGCCCACACAAGTTCAAGATCAATCGTCGTCTTCAAATCAAGCATCTCCACCAACTCAAGATGAGGATCAGGCTCAAGACAATGAAGATGAAGATCAAGAGGATGAGCCACCTCAAGAGGAGGACAAGGATCAAGGGGGCAATAATCATAAGGGGGTAACAACTCGATCTTGAGTCGCACATTTTGTGAACATTCTTTTGTGTCTTCTATTGAACCATACAGGGTGGAAGATGCATTAAGAGATTCGGATTGGGTGTTGGCAATGCAAGAGGAGCTCAACAACTTCATGAGGAATGAGGTATGGTTCCACGTCCTAACCAAAATGTTGTAGGAACCAAGTGGGTATTCTGCAACAAGCAAGATGAGCATGGTGTGGTGACAAGGAACAAAGCCTAACTTGTAGCTAAGGGTTATTCACAAGTCAAAGGTTTCGATTTCGGTGAAACCTATGCACCCGTAGCTAGGCTTGAGTCAATTCGTATATTACTTGCCTATGCTACTTACCATGGATTTAAGCTTTACCAAATGGACGTGAAAAGTGCCTTCCTCAATGGACCAATCAAGGAAGAGGTCTATGTTGAGCAACCTCCCGGCTTTGAAGATAGTGAGTACCCTAACCATGTTTACAAACTCTCTAATGCGCTTTATGGGCTCAAGCAAGCCCCAAGAGCATGGTATGAATGCCTAAGAGATTTCCTTATCACTAATGGCTTCAAAGTCGGAAAAGCCGATCCTACACTCTTTACTAAAACCATTGCAAATGATTTGTTTGTATGCCAAATTTATGTTGATGATATCATATTAGGATCTACTAACAAATCCACTTGTGAAGAGTTTAGTAGGATTATGATTCAAAAATTCGAGATGTCTATGATGGGGGAGTTGAAGTATTTCCTAGGATTTCAAGTAAAGCAACTCCAAGAGGGCACCTTCATTAGCCAAACCAAGTACATTCAAGTTATACTTACCAAGTTTGGAATGAAGGATGACAAGCCCATCAAGACTGAAAGGGAATTAGGGTTGCACCTAGTTCCTAAATAATTTTGGTGGTTGAATTGTCCAACACAAATATTGGACTAACTAGTTTACTCTAGTGCATAAGTTATACAGGTGCAAAAGGTTCACATTCAGTCAATAAAAAGACAAGTGTTGGATTCAAACAAAGGAGCAAGGGGGCAACCGAGGGCACCTCTGGCTGGAGGCACCGGACTGTCCGGTGTGCACCGGACAGTGTCCGGTGCGCCCAGAGGACTCCAACTCCAACTCTTCGCTCTCGGGAATTCTCCGACGCCGGCGCGCTATAATTCACCGGACTGTCCGGTGTGCACCGGACATGTCCGGTGCTCCAAGGAGGCGCGGTCTCCCGAACTCGCCAGCCTCGGGTTCGCGCGGCAGCCGCTCCGCTAAAACTCACCGGACTGTCCGGTGTACACCGGACTGTCCGGTGTGCCAGCGGAGCAACGGCCCTCTGCGGCGCCAACGGCTCCCTGCGGTGCATTTAATGCGCGCGCAGCGCGCGCAGACGTCAGGATCGCCCATGCCGGTGCACCGGACATCAAACAGTACATGTCCGGTGTGCACCGGACACCCAGGAGGGCCCACCTGTCAGAAGCTCCAACGGTCAGAATCCAACGGCAATGGTGACGTGGCAGGGGCACCGGACTGTCCGGTGTGCACCGGACTGTCCGGTGCGCCATCGAACAGAGGCCTCCAGCCAACGGTCAAGTTTGGTGGTTGGGGCTATAAATACCCCAACCACCCCACCATTCATTGCATCCCAAGCATTCCAACCTTCAACATTCAATACAAGAGCTAGCAATCCATTCCAAGACACATTTAAAGCCTCCACCTCTCCAAGTTTCACAATTGGGAAAAGAGATCATTAGTGATTAGTGGCTTGAGAGAAAAAGTGATCCGTGTGTTATTTGTCGCTCTTGTTGCTTGGCTTCTTAATCGTGCTTTCTTGATTCTTTCATTGCAACCAAACTCACTTGTAATTGAGGCAAGAGACACCAATCTTGTGGTGATCCTTGTAGGAACTTTGTGTTCCAAGAGATTGAGAAAAGAAAGCTCACTCGGTCCGAGGGATCGTTTGAGAGAGGGAAGGGTTGAAAGAGACCCGGCCTTTGTGGCCTCCTCAACGGGGAGTAGGTTTGCGAGAACCGAACCTCGGTAAAACAAATCCGCGTGTCACACTCTTTATTTGCTTGCGATTTGTTTTGCGCCCTCTCTCGCGGACTCAATTTTATTTCTAACGCTAACCCGGCTTGTAGTTGTGTTTATATTTGTAAATTTCAGTTTCGCCGTATTCACCCCCCCTCTAGGCGACTATCAATTGGTATCGGAGCCCGGTGCTTCATTAGAGCCTAACCGCTCGAAGTGATGTCGGGAGATCACGCCAAGAAGGAGATGGAGACCGGCGATAACAAGCCCACTACAAGCCAAGGGAGCACTTCATCGGAAGAGTCCCGCACCAAGAGAAGGGAGAAGAAGAAGAGCTCCTCCAAGCGGAAGGAGAAAAGATCTTCCTCTTCTCATCACAAGGAGAAGAAAGAAAAATCTTCTTCTCACAAGCCGCATCGGAGTGGGGACAAGCACAAGAGGATGAGGAAGGTGGTCTACTACGAGACCGACACTTCATCAACATCCACCTCCGACTCCGATGCACCGTCCGTAACTTCTAAGCGCCAAGAGCGCAAGAAGTATAGTAAGATTCCCATGCGCTATCCCCGTACTTCAAGGCACACACCTCTACTCTCCGTCCCACTAGGCAAACCACCAACTTTTGATGGTGAAGACTATGCAAGGTGGAGTGATTTAATGAAATTTCATCTAACCTCACTCCACAAAAGTATTTGGGAAGTAGTTGAGTTTGGTGTGCAGGTACCATCCGTAGGGGATGCGGATTATGATACGGACGAAGTGGCCCAAATCGAGCACTTCAACTCCCAAGCATCAACCATCCTCCTCGCCTCTCTAAGTAGAGAGGAATACAACAAGGTGCAAGGGTTGAAGAACGCAAAGGAGATTTGGGATCTACTCAAGACCGCGCACGAGGGTGATGAACTCACCAAAATCACCAAGCGGGAAACGATCGAGGGGGAGCTCGGTCGCTTCCGGCTTCGCAAAGGGGAGGAGCCACAAAACATGTACAACCGGCTCAAGACCCTGGTGAACCAAGCGCGCAACCTCGGGAGCGTAAAGTGGGATGACCATGAGGTGGTTAAGGTTATTCTAAGATCTCTCATTTTCCTTAACCCCACTCAAGTTCAATTAATTCGTGGTAATCCTAGATATACAAAAATGACCCCCGAGGAAGTTATCGGGAATTTTGTTAGTTTTGAATGCATGATTGAAGGTTCAAAGAAGATAAATGAGCTTGATGAACCCTCCACATCCGAAGCTCAACCCATGGCATTCAAGGCAATGGAGGAGAAGAAGGAAGAGTCTACACCAAGTAGACAACCAATTGACGCCTCCAAACTTGATAACGAGGAGATGGCTTTAATCATCAAAAGCTTTCGCCAAATCCTCAAGCAAAGGAGAGGGAAAGACTACAAGTCCCGCTCCAAGAAGGTTTGCTACAAGTGTGGTAAGCCCGGTCACTTTATTGCTAAATGTCCATTATCAAGTGACAGTGACAGGGGCGACGACAAGAAGGGGAGAAGAAAGGAAAAGAAAAGGTATTACAAGAAGAAGGGCGGCGATGCCCATGTTTGTCGGGAGTGGGACTCCGACGAAAGCTCAAGCGACTCCTCCGACGACGAGGACGCCGCCAACATCGCCGTCACCAAGGGACTTCTCTTCCCCAACGTCGGCCACAAGTGCCTCATGGCCAAGGACGGCAAAAGGAAGAAGGTAAAATCAAGATCCTCCACCAAATATGAAACATCTAGCAATGAGGATAATGATAGAAATGAAGAAGACAATTTACGTGTTCTTTTTGCAAACCTTAACATGGAACAAAAAGAAAAGCTAAATGAATTAGTTAGTGCCATCCATGAAAAGGATGATCTCTTGGACACCCAAGAGGACTTCCTAATCAAGGAAAATAAAAAACATGTTAAGGTTAAAAATGCTTATGCTCTAGAAGTAGAAAAATGTGAAAAATTATCTAGTGAGCTAAGCACTTGCCGTGAGATGATTGACAACCTTAGGAATGAAAATGCTAATTTGATAGCTAAGGTTGATTCTCATACTTGCAATATTTCAATTCCAAATCCTAGAAATGATAATGATGATTTGCTTGCTAGGATTGAAAAATTGAATATTTCTCTTGCTAGCCTTAGAAATGAGAATGAGAAATTAATTGCTAAGGCTAAGGATTTTGATGTTTGCAATGCCACTATTTGCGACCTTAGAACTAAAAATGATATGTTGCATGCTAAGGTTGTTGAACTTAAATCTTGCAAACCATCTACATCTAATGTTGAGCATGTTTCCATTTGTACTAGATGTAGAGATATCAATGTTGATGCTATCCATGATCACCTAGCCTTAATTAAAAAACAAAATGATCACATAGCACAACTTAATGCTAAGATTAGTGAGCATGACTTAGAAAATGAAAAATTTAAATTTGCTAGAAGCATGCTCTATAATGGGAGACGCCCTGGCATTAAGGACGGCATTGGATTCCAAAAGGAAGACAATGTCAAAATTAATGCCCCTCCAAAGAACTTATCTAACTTTGTTAAGGGCAAGGCTCCCATGCCTCAGGATAACGAAGGTTACATTTTGTATCCTGCCGGCTATCCTGAGAGCAAGATTAAGAAAATTCATTCTAGGAAGTCTCACTCTGGCCCTAATCATGCTTTTATGTATAAGGGTGAGACATCTAGATCTAGGCAACCAACCCATGCCAAGTTGCCTAGAAAGAAAATTCCTAATGCATCAAATAATCATGCCATGTCATTTAATACTTTTGATGCTTCCTATGTTTTAACTAACAAATCCGGCAAAGTAGTTGCCAAAATTGTTGGGGGCAAACACAAGGGCTCCAAGACTTGTGTTTGGGTACCCAAAGTTCTTGTCTCTAATGCTAAAGGACCCAAAACTGTTTGGGTACCTAAAATCAAGAACTAAACTTGTTTTGTAGGTTTATGCATCCGGGGGCTCAAGTTGGATACTCGACAGCGGGTGCACAAACCATATGACCGGGGAGAAGAAGATGTTCTCCTCCTATGAGAAAAACCAAGATCCCCAACGAGCTATCACATTCGGGGATGGAAATCAAGGTTTGGTCAAAGGTCTTGGTAAAATTGCTATATCTCCTGACCATTCTATTTCCAACGTTTTTCTTGTAGATTCATTAGATTACAATTTGCTTTCCGTTTCCCAATTATGTCAAATGGGCTACAACTGTCTATTTACTGATACAGGTGTCACTGTCTTTAGAAGAAGTGATGATTCAATAGCATTTAAGGGTGTGTTAGAGGGTCAGCTATACTTAGTAGATTTTGAAAGGGCTGAACTCGACACATGCTTAATTGCTAAGACTAATATGGGTTGGCTATGGCATCGCCGACTAGCCCATGTTGGGATGAAGAATCTTCACAAGCTTCTAAAGGGAGAACACATTTTAGGACTAACAAATGTTCATTTTGAGAAAGACAGGATTTGTAGCGCATGTCAGGCAGGAAAGCAAGTTGGTGCCCATCATCCACACAAAAACATCATGACTACCGACAGGCCACTGGAGCTCCTACACATGGACTTATTCGGCCCGATCGCTTACATAAGCATCGGCGGTAGTAAGTATTGTCTTGTAATTGTGGATGATTATTCTCGCTTCACTTGGGTATTCTTTTTACAGGAAAAATCTCAAACCCAAGAGACCCTAAAAGGATTCTTGAGACGGGCTCAAAATGAGTTCGGCTTAAGGATCAAGAAAATAAGAAGCGATAACGGGACGGAGTTCAAGAACTCTCAAATTGAAGGCTTTCTTGAGAAGGAAGGCATCAAGCATGAGTTCTCTTCTCCCTACACGCCACAACAAAATGGTGTAGTGGAGAGGAAGAATAGAACTCTATTGGATATGGCAAGGACCATGCTTGATGAGTACAAGACTTCGGATCGGTTTTGGGCCGAGGCGGTCAACACCGCCTGCTACGCCATCAACCGGTTATATCTTCACCGAATCCTCAAGAAGACATCCTATGAACTCCTAACCGGTAAAAAGCCCAATATTTCATATTTTAGAGTCTTTGGTAGCAAATGCTTTATTCTTGTTAAAAGAGGTAGAAAATCTAAATTTGCTCCTAAGACTGTAGAAGGCTTTTTACTAGGATATGATTCAAACACAAGGGCATATAGAGTCTTTAACAAGTCCACTGGACAAGTTGAAGTTTCTTGTGACGTTGTGTTTGATGAGACTAATGGCTCTCAAGTAGAGCAAGTTGATCTTGATGAAATAGGTGAAGAACAGGCTCCATGCATAGCACTAAGGAACATGTCCATTGGGGATGTGTGTCCTAAGGAATCCAAAGAGCCTTCAAATGCACAAGATCAACCATCCTCCTCCACGCAAGCATCTCCACCAACCCAAATTGAGGATGAGGCTCAAGTTGATGAAGGAGAAGATCAAGCAAATGAGCTACCTCAAGAAGACGGCAATGATCAAGGGGGAGATGCAATTGATCAAGACAAGGAGGATAATGAAGAACAAAGACCGCCACACCCAAGAGTCCACCAAGCAATCCAACGAGATCACCCCGTCGACACCATCCTCGGCGACATCCATAAGGGGGTAACCACTAGATCTCGGGTTGCACATTTTTGTGAACATTACTCTTTTGTTTCCTCTACTGAGCCTCACAGGGTAGAGGAAGCACTCCAAGAGTCGGATTGGGTGGTGGCTATGCAAGAGGAGCTCAACAACTTCACTAGAAATGAGGTATGGCATTTAGTTCCACGTCCTAATCAAAATGTTGTAGGAACCAAGTGGGTTTTCCGCAACAAGCAAGATGAGCATGGTGTGGTGACAAGGAACAAAGCTCGACTCGTGGCCAAAGGGTATTCACAAGTCGAAGGTTTGGATTTCGGTGAAACCTATGCACCCGTAGCTAGGCTTGAGTCAATTCGCATATTATTAGCCTATGCTACTTACCATGGCTTTAAGCTCTATCAAATGGACGTGAAAAGTGCCTTCCTCAACGGACCAATCAAGGAAGAGGTCTATGTTGAGCAACCTCCCGGCTTTGAAGACAGTGAGTATCCTAACCATGTCTATAAGCTCTCTAAGGCGCTTTATGGGCTCAAGCAAGCCCCAAGAGCATGGTATGAATGCCTTAGAGATTTTCTTATTGCTAATGGCTTCAAAGTCGGAAAGGCCGATCCTACACTCTTTACTAAAACTCTTGAAAATGACTTGTTTGTATGCCAAATTTATGTTGATGATATTATATTTGGGTCTACTAACGAGTCTACATGTGAAGAGTTTAGTAGGATCATGACACAAAAGTTCGAGATGTCTATGATGGGGGAGTTGAAGTATTTCCTAGGATTTCAAGTGAAGCAACTCCAAGAGGGCACCTTCATTAGCCAAACAAAGTACACTCAAGACATTCTAAACAAATTTGGGATGAAGGATGCCAAGCCCATCAAGACACCCATGGGAACTAATGGGCATCTCGACCTCGACACGGGAGGTAAGTCCGTGGATCAAAAGATATACCGGTCGATGATTGGTTCATTGCTTTATTTATGTGCATCTCGACCGGACATTATGCTTTCCGTATGCATGTGTGCAAGATTCCAATCCGACCCTAAGGAATCCCACCTTACGGCCGTAAAACGAATCTTGAGATATTTGGTTTATACTCCTAAGTTTGGGCTTTGGTACCCTAGGGGATCCACTTTTGATTTGATTGGTTATTCGGATGCCGATTGGGCAGGGTGCAAAATTAATAGGAAGAGCACATCGGGGACTTGCCAGTTCTTAGGAAGATCCTTGGTGTCTTGGGCTTCAAAGAAGCAAAATTCTGTCGCTCTCTCCACCGCCGAAGCCGAGTATATTGCCGCAGGCCATTGTTGCGCGCAATTGCTTTGGATGAGGCAGACCCTGCGGGACTACGGTTACAAACTAACCAAAGTCCCTTTGCTATGTGATAATGAGAGTGCAATCAAAATGGCCGACAATCCCGTCGAGCATAGCCGCACTAAACACATAGCTATTCGGTATCATTTTCTAAGGGATCACCAACAAAAGGGAGATATCGAGATTTCATACATTAATACTAAAGATCAATTAGCCGATATCTTTACCAAGCCTCTTGACGAACAATCTTTTACCAAACTTAGGCATGAATTAAATATTCTTGATTCTCGAAATTTCTTTTGCTAATTTGCACACATGACTCATAAATATACCTTTGATCATATCTCTTTTATATACTATGACTAATGTGTTTTCAAGTCTATTTCAAACCAAGTCATAGGTGTATTGAAAGGGAATTAGAGTCTTCGGCAAAGACAAAGGCTTCCACTCCGTAACTCATACTTCGCCATCACTCCAAGCAACTCTCTATTTTATGGGGAGAAATGAGCATCAAAGAAAAGAACTTCGCCTTTGGTATAATCTTAACTCATTTATTTATGGCCAAAGAGGAAGATAACACTTAGAGGGCTCTAATGATTCCGTTTTTGGCGATTCATGCCAAAAAGGGGGAGAAATGAGCCCAAAGCAAAAGGACCGCACCACCACCAATTTCAAAAACTTCGTGTTCTCCAAAGATTTTTATCAAATTAATATCCTATTGTGTTCAAAAGGGGGAGAAAGTAGTGTTTTCAAAATGTTATATCAAAACCCTCTTGAACACTAAGAGGAGAATCTCATTTAGGGGGAGTTTTATTTAAGTCAAAGGAAAAGCATTTGAAACAGGGGGAGAAAATTTCAAAATCTTGAAAATGCTATGCAAAACCTTATTCATTTACCTTTGACTATTTGCAAAAGGACTTTGAAAAGAATTTACAAAAGAATTTGCAAAAACAAAACTTATGGTGCAAATGTGGTCCAATATGTCAAAAACAAAGAAAACAATCCATGCGCATCATATAAGTATTTATTGGCTCAAATTCCGAGCAACCTTTGCACTTACATTATGTAAACTAGTTCAATTATGGACTTCTACATTTGCTTTGGTTTGTGTTGGCATCAATCACCAAAAAGGGGGAGATTGAAAGGGAATTAGGGTTGCACCTAGTTCCTAAATAATTTTGGTGGTTGAATTGTCCAACACAAATATTGGACTAACTAGTTTACTCTAGTGCATAAGTTATACAGGTGCAAAAGGTTCACATTCAGTCAATAAAAAGACAAGTGTTGGATTCAAACAAAGGAGCAAGGGGGCAACCGAGGGCACCTCTGGCTGGAGGCACCGGACTGTCCGGTGTGCACCGGACAGTGTCCGGTGCGCCCAGAGGACTCCAACTCCAACTCTTCGCTCTCGGGAATTCTCCGACGCCGGCGCGCTATAATTCACCGGACTGTCCGGTGTGCACCGGACATGTCCGGTGCTCCAAGGAGGCGCGGTCTCCCGAACTCGCCAGCCTCGGGTTCGCGCGGCAGCCGCTCCGCTAAAACTCACCGGACTGTCCGGTGTACACCGGACTGTCCGGTGTGCCAGCGGAGCAACGGCCCTCTGCGGCGCCAACGGCTCCCTGCGGTGCATTTAATGCGCGCGCAGCGCGCGCAGACGTCAGGATCGCCCATGCCGGTGCACCGGACATCAAACAGTACATGTCCGGTGTGCACCGGACACCCAGGAGGGCCCACCTGTCAGAAGCTCCAACGGTCAGAATCCAACGGCAATGGTGACGTGGCAGGGGCACCGGACTGTCCGGTGTGCACCGGACTGTCCGGTGCGCCATCGAACAGAGGCCTCCAGCCAACGGTCAAGTTTGGTGGTTGGGGCTATAAATACCCCAACCACCCCACCATTCATTGCATCCCAAGCATTCCAACCTTCAACATTCAATACAAGAGCTAGCAATCCATTCCAAGACACATTTAAAGCCTCCACCTCTCCAAGTTTCACAATTGGGAAAAGAGATCATTAGTGATTAGTGGCTTGAGAGAAAAAGTGATCCGTGTGTTATTTGTCGCTCTTGTTGCTTGGCTTCTTAATCGTGCTTTCTTGATTCTTTCATTGCAACCAAACTCACTTGTAATTGAGGCAAGAGACACCAATCTTGTGGTGATCCTTGTAGGAACTTTGTGTTCCAAGAGATTGAGAAAAGAAAGCTCACTCGGTCCGAGGGATCGTTTGAGAGAGGGAAGGGTTGAAAGAGACCCGGCCTTTGTGGCCTCCTCAACGGGGAGTAGGTTTGCGAGAACCGAACCTCGGTAAAACAAATCCGCGTGTCACACTCTTTATTTGCTTGCGATTTGTTTTGCGCCCTCTCTCGCGGACTCAATTTTATTTCTAACGCTAACCCGGCTTGTAGTTGTGTTTATATTTGTAAATTTCAGTTTCGCCGTATTCACCCCCCCTCTAGGCGACTATCAAAGACACCCATGGGGACTAATGGGCATCTCGACCTCGACACGGGAGGTAAATCCATAGATCAAAAGGTATACCAGTCGATGATAGGATCTTTACTCTACTTATGTGCATCTCAACCGGATATTATGCTTTCTGTATGCATGTGTGCAAGGTTCCAAGCTGATCCTAAGGAAGTTCACCTTAGGGCCTGTTGGGGGTATGCTTCGTAGCCGAAGATCCTAAAGAAATAAACACCTTCGGCAGATTCTCTCCAAAGCAGCGCCGAAGCTATCGACTATGAAGCTTCGGCATAGTGACATGTCTCAAGACAAAGGGGTGAACCGACTTAAAGATGAAATGACTCAAAGACCCATGATATTCTGTGTCATTATTGTAGTTCATTGTAAAGGGCAAAAATGTAATTATACACAGGCTGCGCCTTGTGCCTATAAATAGGTGAACAGTACCCCTGTACTGTTCACGCGTTCCTGTAATCACGCATTGGGCATTTGCTTTTGATTCACGCTGGTATTTTTACTTTCCTTCAAGTCGAAGGTACATTTGTAATTTGTCATTATTTTTATAATGAAATAGAAATGAAATAATAATAATAATCATGTGTTTAAATTATTATTCATATTTTATATGAATCCTTCTTCATAATTTGTTGTGCTTATGAAGGTATGACTTTCATAACCTTCGTCTGGAGTCCATTATATCCTAAGGGAAATAATGCTTCGAAGGACGAAGGACTATAACATTTAACAATTTGTGTGTTGCCTTGTTCTTAATTCGTAGCAGTTAAGAACAAGTCTCCAACATTGGCGCCCACCTCCGGTGAACTCACATCCACTTGCTGACCTGATGGCTTCGTTCCAAGCTGGAGTTGCTTCGGCTTCGAAGTTTGTGCTCCCGATAACAGGCGGTTCATGCTCAGAGCCGGCTAACAAGAAATAGAAGAAGGAGGCACAGAGAAGGGTACAACATGTAGGGGTACAAGGACCCTTCATCAAGTCAAGATTGTCTCACATCCCAATTACCTTCTCTCAAGAGGATCTTCAGCTCAAGGATTACCCACACAATGATGCTATGGTTATTTCTTGTGTGGTCAAAGGATTTCTGGTCCACAATGTTTTGGTTGATACAGGCAGTGCAGCGGACATTATATTTGCTAAAGACTTCAGACAAATGCAAGAGCCCAAAGACAAGATCCATGATGCCACACATCCCCTTTGTGGCTTTGGAGGAAGGCAGATTGTAGCACTTGGCAAGATCACAATGCCAGTAACCTTCAGATTTATCAACAACACAAGGACTGAACAAGTTGTGTTTGATATTGTTGACATGGAATACCCTTACAATGCAATCATTGGTCGTGGTACTCTCAATGCTTTTGAAGCAATTCTTCATCCAGCATACCTTTGCATGAAGATACCTTCGGACCAAGGGCCCATTGCTATTCATGGAAGTCAGGAAGCTGCCAGAAGGGCCGAAGGAAACTGGACAGACTCAAAAGCAATCCATAACATAGATGGAGCTGAAGCTTGTGAGCAATACAAGTACAGAAGGGAGAAAGCTGCTTCGGCCGATCAACCGAAGCCCATGCTCTTATGCGAAGACATAGCAGAGCAGAAGGTGCTATTAGGATCTCAACTGTCCAAAGAACAGGAGAAAACCTTGATAAGGTTTCTGTTCAACAACAAAGATGTTTTTGCATGGTCAGCTAATGATCTTTGTGGAGTCAACAGGGATGTTATTAAACACTCGCTCAATGTTGATCCATCCTTCAGACCTAGAAAGCAGAAGCTTCGGAAGATGTCTGATGACAAGGCCGAAGGTGCTTGGAATGAAGTGAAAAGACTCCTCAGCGCCGGAGTTATCAGAGAAGTAAAATACCCAGAATGGCTAGCCAACACTGTTATGGTAAAAAAGGCCAATGGCAAATGGAGGATGTGTATTGATTTTACTGATCTCAACAAGGCTTGTCCGAAAGATGAGTTTCCATTACCAAGGATAGATTCCCTAGTTGATGCAGCAGCTTCATCAGAGCTTATGAGTCTGCTGGATTGTTATTCAGGCTATCATAAAATTTGGATGAAGAAGGAGGATGAGTCAAAAACCAACTTCATAACCCCTAGCGGAACATATTGTTACCTTCGAATGCCTGAGGGGCTCAAGAATGCTGGAGGAAGCTTCAGCAGAATGACAGCGAAGGTTCTTCACTCTAAGATAGGCAGAATGTGTTAACTTATGTTGATGATATCATTGTAAAAAACACGAAGCAAGAAAACCACATTGCTGATCTGCAGGAGATTTTCGCTAATTTTAGACAGGCTGGTCTAAAACTGAATCCAGAAAAGTGTGTTTTCGGAGTAAAGAAGGGGAAATTCCTTGGCTGCCTAGTTTCAACAAAAGGGATTGAGGCTAATCCAAATAAAATCGAAGCTATTATTCGAATGGAACCACCTAGCACAAAGAAAGGGGCTCAACGATTGACGGGAAGACTTGCATCTCTAAACCGATTCATATCTAGATCAGCAGAGAGAAATCTGCCATTTTTTGAAGTGTTGAAGTCAGCCGAAGTTTTTCAGTGGGGGCCAGTTCAGCAGAAAGCCTTCGACGAGCTGAAGCAGTATTTGATAGACTTAACGACATTAACTCCACCAACGCTAGGGGCTCCTCTGTTGTTATATGTGGCAGCTTCGCACTCAGCGGTAAGTGCGGCACTTGTCCAAGAGAAGCTTGAGGGGCAAGTCAAAAAGCAAGCCCAAATATACTTCGTCTCCGAGGTCCTTAGTTTATCAAAGAAAAATTATACAGAATTGGAGAAGGTTTTGATGGCCTCCAGGAAGCTTCGACACTATTTTCAGGCATACAATATAATTGTCCCTTCTTCACAACCATTGAAGGATATTATGAGAAATAGAGAAGCTACTGGAAGGGCTGGAAAATGGGCTGCGGAACTCAATGAGTTTTGCATTGATTATGTGCATAGGTCTTCAATTCAGTCCTAGGCGTTAGCAGACTTCATTGCTGACTGGATGCCAGGGGCTCAGGAAGAAGAAGAAGCGAGTAAAGTTTCCGAAGCTTGGACAGTATTCTGCGATGGTTCTTGGGGAACCTTCGGGGCAGGAGCAGCCGCTGTATTAGTTGCACCCTCCAAAGTTAAAACTTGTTACGCAGCAAGACTTGATTTTAGCTGCACAAATAACATTGCTGAGTACGAAGCTTTGCTTTTGGGCCTTCGGAAGTTAAAGGCAATGGGAATTAGAAGGGCGGTTCTTAAAACTGATTCCCAGGTTATTTCTGGTCATATTGACAAGAGTTGTAAAGCAAGAGACCCGAAGCTTGAGAAATATTTAGACACAGTCCGAAGAATTGAAGCTTCCTTTGAAGGGTTTTCTGTCAAAAATATTCCACGAGGAGAAAATGAACATGCTGATTTGCTAGCCAAGTCAGCAGCACAGGGGCTGCCCTTACCTTCGGAAGTATTTTTCGAAACAATAAAAGCACCTTCGGTTGAACTTCTTGAGAGAGCGGTCCTCAATATATCTCTTGTTTATAGTGAAGATTGGAGAACTGAAATCATCTCTTTCCTTAAGGGTAATTTTCTTTCAGATGATGAAGCTTATAACAAGAGAATAGAGGCAAGAGCTCGACCATATGTTATAATAAAAGGGGAGCTGTACAAGCATGGAGTCTGTTCTCCACTACTCAAATGCTTATCCAGAGCCGAAGGTATAGAATTGATGAAGGAAATACACGCAGGCCTGTGTGGATCTCACATTGGATCTAGGCCTTTGCTGGGAAAAGTTTTTCGTCAAGGATTTTATTGGCCAAAAGCAGCTTCGGATGCAGCGGAATTAGTCCAAAAGTGCGAAGGCTGTCAGAAATGTGCAAGAGATAAAAAACAACCTTCATCTTTAACTCAGTTAATACAACCCACTTGGCCATTGCAAAGGCGGGGCCTTGATTTGTTAGGTCCGCTACCACCAGCACAAGGGAACTTAAAATATGTCGTAGTGGCAGTGGAATATTTTTCTAAATGGATCGAGGCAAAACCTTTAGCCATAATAACTTCGGTCACTATTCAAAAGTTTTTCTGGCAAAATATTGTCTATCGTTTCGGTGTGCTGAAGGCCATTACTGTGGACAATGGAACACAATTTGATTCCGAAGCTTTCAGAGAATTTTGTGAACAAATTGGCACGAAGATCCATTTTGCATCAGTTCGGCATCCGGAGTCAAATGGACTTGTTGAAAGGGCTAATGGCATCATAATGACAGGAATAATGAAGTTAATCTTCAACCAGCCCAGGGGGAAGTGGCCGGATGAATTAATTAAAGTGGTGTGGAGTCACAACACAACAATATCAAGATCAACAGGTTTTACACCATTCAAACTGCTGTTTGGTGACGAAGCAATAACCCCAGAAGAAGCTAAAGCGGGATCAATAAGAACAATGGCTACGACAGAAGCCGAAGCTGATTATTCTGTGGCAAAAGATGCTATAGAAGGGATCAGGCTTCAAGCTGTAGAGAATATCAACAAATATCAAGCCGAAACAATAAAATGGCGTGACAGAAAGGTTCGGCTAAAAAATATTAAGCCTGGACATTTGGTACTTCAGAGAGTCGCCAACCCAGACACAGTAGGCAAGCTACAGCTGAAGTGGGAAGGACCTTTTCTGGTAGTATCTTCGTCAAGACCCGGTTCTTACAGATTGAAGGATATGGACGGCAACGACATTCCTAGATCATGGAATGCGGATGAGCTTCGGCGATATTATGTCTAGCTTGATGTAATTTTTTATATTCTTTCTAAAGGGGGAGAAAGGTTTTTAATGGGGTCATAGCATGTAATTTCTCTTTTTTATTTTCAGCTCTATAAGAACAAAATCCCCCAAAGATGTAAATGTAAAAGCTGAGAACGCACCATCGAGTGCAAAGAAAAAAGAAAAGGAATCACAGAGAAGCTCAAAAGTCGTTCCCAAGGGAATGCAGAGCTTACAGCGAAAAGTCAACGCTGATTCCGCCGAAGTAAAAGGCGAAGAAGCTCCTAAGGGAGGCTTACAGCGAAAAGTCAACGCTGATTCCGCCGAAGTAAAAGGCGAAGAAGCTCCTAAGGGAGGCTTACAGCGAAAAGTCAGCGCTGATACACCGAAAAATAAACGGTGAAGCCGAAAAATAAGCGACAAAGAAGATTTGAGTCATTCCCAAGGGAATATGGCTTCGAATATGTATTTGAACATTCATTTGCACGATACATTACATCATGACATTTGCATTCATGAACATTCACTTAGACATGCATAGGATCATCATCAGCATAACATACAAACTTGCTTCAGTTCCGAAAGGAAGGCAATTTTATGCTTCGCTGTGTACGCAAAGAAGGGAAGGTGTTTTTCGCCTATGGCTCAAAAGTATTAATTTTGTCCACATCAAAGCATTTCATACATGGACGGAAAAGTAAGATTATATTACAGAGTAAGACTCAGATTACATCATACTTTATACAAGTTACTACATAAGTTTTTTGAGCTACTTTTACAGATTATTCAAGCTTCGATACTATCTCTGGAGCTTCGTTCTTCTACTCTACAGCTTCAGCTTCAGCTTGGTCAATCTGCACGAAGGTATTATAAGCTAAATTCAAAAATTCAAAGGAAAAGGTAAGCATAAGGTATGATTTTGTTACCAGCTTGAGGTGGCTCCGAGCTTCGTCACCAGCTTTGCTCTGACCACCCTTTGTCCATACTAACTTTATAAATCTATTTGCAATACTCCGAGCCAGATTGGGAACATTATCTAGGTCTGCTGGTGATAGGCTGAAGTTGGGTCTATTAACAATCTTGCCGTGTTCACAGCCAGACTTCAAAAAGGCAACAGCTGTGCCCCGAGAAGCTGCCAGGGCACAGAAGTCGCTATGCCCAGCTATAACTTCGTCAAGATCATTAATTTCACCTTCAATGTGTTCAAAGGCACCAGACAGGTCTTCAGCCGAAGGAGTAAACTCTTCACTACTGGCTCCAACAAAATGAAACACTTGCTTTAACTGATGAATGCATCGAGTGCTGAACTCCAAACACTTATTCTAAAGATTTTTCAAAGATTCTTTCAGTTCCGAGTTTCTTTGAGCTTCGGCTTCAAGCTTTGCATCAAGCTTCAACTTTTCTTGCTCAAAATTTTCTGTTTAGGAAAGAAGCTTCAAATTTAATTCTGTTATTTTTGCTTCAGCATCCACTAGTAAGCCTTCAGCTGTTTGTAGCTCGAGATCCTTCTTCTCGATGGCAGCAGATTGCTCCTTTATTTTGTTTTCTAAATTTTCAATTATAACTTCTTGCCTTTTATCCTCTAAGTCATGCTGCATTTTTAGTGCCTTGCTCAAAAGTATACTCTATGGGCAAATAACCTTCGTTAGAAAATATTTTCGTTACCACAAATAATAAGAGTTAGACACAAGATGTTTACCTTAAAATTAGAATAGAACAAGCTGCCGACAATGTGCTGTCGTCGGTAGCGGCTTATATCCGCTTCGAGTTCGGAAGCCGATACTCTTTGATAGAGTACCGACAACTTTCGCACCGGTTTGATCTCGTATGCAGCCTAACCCTTCATCATCAATACCATCGAAGAGAAGCGCCCCCGGCTGGTACCCGCAAGATATAGCATACTCTTTTAATTCCTCTTTTTCAGCTTCTGTTAGCTTCTGGCCAATTAAGTTTCGGAAGTCAAAAGTTTCATCTTCTGAAATATCTTCGGTTATTCCTTCTTTCTTGGGTTTTGCGGTCGTGGTCTCTTCGGTGGCCGTAGCAGTTTCTTCAGCGGCCATGTTTAGCAGCATTTTATCTATATCAGCAGCCATGCTCTCTAAATTAATATCTTCGTAGTTGGCATCTTCGGCTCTGGCTTCTTCTGCGGCAACCTCCGAAGGTACAGCTTTGGTAGCTGTTGTTCCTTCAATCGTCGGCACCTTCGGAGTTGGAGCTCTTGGTGGTGTTGTTTCAATCACTTCTGTCACGGTAACAATCCTTTGCCTTTTTGGCCTAGATGCCTTTGTCTTTGTAGGCTCCTTTTTCATATGAAAAAGCTTCGTCAGTTGAAGCCCCAATGGACTTAGTTTGACAGGCAAAGTTTCAGTCATTACCTTTAGAATTTTCTCTATTTCAGCATCAGAAGATGTTGCAGAAGCCTTCTCTTCTTTATCAATTGAGTTTTGCTCTAGGATCGAGTCCTTTCTTTTCTTCGAAGCTAATACTTTTGCTTCAGGCTTTTGTGTCTTCTTTGATTGATCTTCGTCGTCTTTGTTCAAAGCGCCAACCACCCTTTTTCTTTTCTGCCCTTCGGCACCCTTGTCGAGTCGTTCATAATCAGGATATTCAAAGCCTATAGCATCCAGCACTCTGTTTAGCCTTCGTTTCGGACGGGTGCCGAAGGCTGCTGCATCAATTGATCTTCTTTTTTAGAATAATTCCCAAGAATTTTGGTGCACATTACTTCGATTGTTTCCAGCCATTCTTGGCAGGGTGCTTTGAAATATTTCTTGAACTTGTAGTGGTAGAGCAATCGGACAAGTTCCCCTTCTTTCTTCTCTCCTTTAAGCTTCGGCATAGCCCATTCCTTCATAGTTGGAAATATTTTGAAAGCCAAAAATTTCTGCACTAAGTCCCTAGTGCCAATATGCTCTGCGATAATCCTGAATTCAGCCAGCGTAGTTTGGGTTGGACCTTCTGGTGTCATATTGCATTGGGGTCTGGTTTCTCCGAAGATCAATTCTAGCGGACTCTGCACCAGCTTCTCCTTGTCATCGTCAATTTTGACGTAGAACCATTCTGATTTCCAGCCTGCCGGCCACTTGCTTCGGTAGCTTATCACAGGAAATTTTGTAGTCTTCCGGTAAGCAAAATTATAACAACCAAAATTTTCATGTAATCCATCCTTTCTGGCCTTGGTTTGGTAATGTAGCTCATGCACCCGGCAGAAACCTTCGGCAAACGGTTCCACCCCCTGGCTTCGGAGAGCCCAAATATAAACACTAAGCCTAACGATAGCGTTAGGAGTTAGTTGATGAAAGTGGATCCCAAACTTCTTTAGCACATCGACAATCATCCTATTTAAAGGGAATCTCAAGCCAGCTTTGAGGAAACTCTTGAAAACTACTATTTCATCTTTTCTTGGCTTCGAAGTAGTTTCTTCTCCACTGAAGCGAATCAGCTCTTTCTTATCTTCGCTAAAATAGCCCAGCTTCACCATCTTAGGAAAATCAGCTTCGAAGATGGTGGACTTTCCGAAGTCTAGGTGGCTAGGCTTGCTCGGCACTGCGATGTTGTAATCATCTTCAGAATCGGTCTCTTCAATACCAGCTTGCTCTATTTCAGCAGCAGGGGCGTCTTCTGGTGTTACTAGCCCAGATCGCTTCATTGCTTCCGAAATAGGAACAGTTTCAACAGCTTCGGTCTCATCTCCCTCACGATCGACTCTTGCAGTAGAGCGAACTCTGGCCATTTGATTATGACTTATTTGAAATTTTTGGTGTTGGCTTTTTTGTCTTTCCCGAAGCTCTTACACTTGTGCCGAAGCAAATTCACAAGCGAGGTCTCGTCTAAGTACGATGATCAAGCTTCGGCTATGACTAAAAATTTGGCAGCAAAACAGTACAATAGCAATGAATGTTGTGGTAACTTCACAACTACCCGTCTATTTATATAGTGCTGCAGGTGGGAAGGTGAATCGGCAAGATCTCCAGCACCGAACAAACAGTCACTCGCACTCGCTGAACGGTGGACCACACAGTTCGAGAAGGTGAATCGCTGGCGAGCGCGTAATTGGTGCAAAATGGGTCACGCGTGCGACGATTATTTTAATCGTTTCAAGCCAACGATCTCAGGGAAGGTGTTTTTTTGGATCTTCGGCATCCCGAAGCCTAGAAGATTTTTCACGGATCAAGCTCGTTACGAAAAACGATCTAGCACCGCGAAGGGGCTACTGCTGGGGGTATGCTTCGTAGCCAAAGATCCTAAAGAAATAAACACCTTCGGTAGATTCTCTCCAAAGCAGCGTCGAAGCTATCGACTATGAAGCTTCGGCACAGTGACATGTCTCAAGACGAAGGGGTGAACCGACTTAAAGATGAAATGACTCAAAGACCCATGATATTCTGTGTCATTATTGTAGTTCATTGTAAAGGGCAAAAATGTAATTATACACAGGTTGTGCCTTGTGCCTATAAATAGGTGAACAGTACCCCTGTACTGTTCACGCGTTCCTGTAATCACGCATTGGGCATTTGCTTTTGCTTTACGCTGGTATTTTTACTTTCCTTCAAGTCGAAGGTACATTTGTAATTTGTCATTATTTTTATAATGAAATAGAAATGAAATAATAATAATAATCATGTGTTTAAATTATTATTCATATTTTATATGAATCCTTCTTCATAATTTGTTGTGCTTATGAAGGTATGACTTTCATAACCTTTGTCCGGAGTCCATTATATCCTAAGAGAAATAATGCTTCGAAGGACGAAGGACTATAACATTTAACAATTTCTATGTTGCCTTGTTCTTAATTCATACCAGTTAAGAACAAGTCTCCAACAGGGCCGTGAAAAGAATCATGAGATATTTAGTTTATACTCCTAAGTTTGGACTTTGGTACCCCAAGGGATCCACTTTTGATTTAATAGGTTATTTAGATGTTGATTGGGCAGGGTGTAAAATTGATAGGAAGAGCACATCAGGGACTCGTCAGTTTCTGGGGAGATCCCTGGTGTCTTGGGCTTCAAAGAAACAAAACTCAGTAGCTCTTTCTACTGCCGAAGCCGAGTACATTGCCGCATGCCATTGTTGCGCGCAATTGCTTTGGATGAGGCAAATCCTTAGGGACTATGGCTACAAATTGAGCAAAGTCCCTCTCCTATGTGACAATGAGAGTGCAATCCGCATGGCGGATAATCCCGTTGAACACAGCCGCACTAAACACATAGCCATTCGGTATCACTTTTTGAGGGATCACCAACAAAGGGGGGATATCGAGATAGCCTGTGTTAGCACCAAAGAACAATTAGTCGATATCTTTACCAAACCATTAGATGAGAAAACATTTACCAAACTTAGGCATGAGCTAAACATTCTTGATTCTCGGAACTTTGATTGACACTTTGCACACATAGCTCATTTATATACCTTCGATCATATCTCTTTTAAGTCTATGACTAATGTGTTTTCAAGTGTATTTTCATGATAAGTCATAGATTGAAAGGAAAATGGAGTACTCGGCGAAGACAAGGCTTCCACTCCACTCTACCGGTATCATTTATCCTTCGTCGTCACTCCGCGTCACTCTCCACTTTGGTATAATCTTCACTCATATTTTATTTACCAATGGAGGAGAAAGTAAAAGGGCTCATATTTCACTGACAAAGTATCCATTTTTGGCGATCCATGCCAAAGGGGGAGAAAGTATTAGCCCAAAGCAAAAGAAACGCACCACCACCAATTTCAAAGTTGTTTTCAAAGTTGTTTTTAAAAGAAAATTTTCAATTGGTATCTCACATAACTTTAAATTAGCATGACCTCTTTCAAAATTGATATCTAAAACCCTCTTGAACACTAAGAGGAGAATTTTATTAAGGGGGAGTTTTGTTTAAGTCAAAGGTAAAGCATTTGAAACAGAGGGAGAAAATTTCAAATCTTGAAAATGCTTCTCGAAATCTTTTTCATGTACCTTTGACTATTTGCAAAAAGACTTTGAAAAGATTTTCCAAAAGAATTTGCAAAAACAAAATAAGTGGTGCAAATGTGGTCCAAAATGTTAAAATAAAGAAACAATCCATGCATATCTAATATAAGTATAAAATTGGTTTAATTCCAAAGCAACCTTTGCACTTACATTATGCAAACTAGTTCAATTCTGCACTTAAATATTTGCTTTGGTTTGTGTTGGCATCAATCACCAAAAAGGGGGAGATTGAAAGGGAAATAGGGTCAAACCTTTTCCAAAATGATTTTGGTGGTTGAATTGCCCAACACAAATAATTGGACTAACTAGTTTGCTCTAGATTATATGTTCTACAGGTGCTAAAGGTTCAACACAAACCAATAAAAAGATACAAGTTAGGGTTCAAAAGAAAGGAGCAAAAGAAACCGAAGAGAAGCCTGGTCTGGCGCACCGGACTGTCCGGTGCGCCACCGGACAGTGTCCGGTGCACCAGGGACCGTACAGGCTGAACCCTTCACCTTTGGGTTTCTGGAAAGCCACTCCGCTATAATTCACCGGACTGTCCGGTGTGCCAGCGGAGCAATGGCTCCAGTGCAACGGTCGACTCCAACGGACACCTGCAAAAGCGCTACAGTGCGTGGACAGATCGTGCAGAGTCAGAGGAGCGCTAGAAGGCGCACCGGACAGTGAACAGTGATTGTCCGGTGCGACGCTGGACTGTCCGGTGCCCCAAGCTGTCAGAGTTCCAATGGTCGAAACCGTTAGAACCCTAACGGTTGGGTGACGTGGCTAGCGCACCGGACTGTCCAGTGCGCCCATCGACAGCAGCCCTCCCCACCGGCTGTTTTGGTGGTTGGGGCTATAAATACTCCCAACCACCATTATTCAAGGCATCCAAGTTTCCAGCATATTGCATTCAATACAAGAGCTCTAAACTACACTCCAAGACACAAACAAGAGATCAAATCCTCTCCAAAGTCCAAAAACACTCCAAACACTTGAGTTCTTGTTGCTTGGATCGCTTTCTTCTTCCTCCATTCTTGTTCTCAAGCAACTTGTAATCAAAGCAAGAGACACCAAGTTGTGGTGGTCCTTGTAGGGGTCTAAGTGACCCATTTGATTAAGGAGAAAGCTCACTCGGTTTAGGTGACCGTTTGAGAGAGGGAAAGGGTTGAAAGAGACCCGGTCTTTGTGACCACCTCAACGGGGACTAGGTTCGCAAGAACCGAACCTCGGTAAAACAAATCACCATGTCATCCGCTCTATTTCTTGGTTGATTTGTTTTCGCCCTCTCTTTCGGACTCGGATTTATTTCTAACGCTAACCCCGGCTTGTAGCTTGTCTTTAAAGTTGTAAATTTCAGATTTGCCTATTCACCCCCCCCCCCCTCAGGCGACTTTCAGCTTAGCTTCAGCCCCTGACTTCTTACAACCCAGACAAAAATCCCCATCCTAATAATAGCTTCGGGGGTGATCTGATGAAGGAAGATTTGGTATATCTTTAGCACTTCAACCACAAACTTGCTCAAAGGGAACCGAAGACCAGCTTTAAAAAAGCTTCGGTAGATAACAACTTCATTTTCCTCAGGAGCAGGGACGATGTTGTCTCCGCCAACTCTCACTATAGACATGTCACGAAAGTACCTTCTTCTCATGTTGTCAAGATGACTATGTTTAATAGTCGATTTTCTGAAGACAGCGTGGCTTTGTCGCCAGGGCCGATCTTCAGAATCTTCATCCCCACTTTCCACATCATAACTATCACTGTCGTCAGTATCTTCAGATAAGCCTTCCAGTATCTCTTTAGTAATCTTCTCTGTGTTTGTCTTTGACATAGACTCAATAAACCCGACGATAAAAGGATCCACAGCTTTCTTTTCTTCAAACAACTTCGTCTCCTCGGTCAGCTTCGTCTCCGCAATCATTTTCTTTTCCTCAGTCATTTTTCCCGTGACATGGTAAAAACACGTCTTTAAACCGAAGCTCGAAAAGCTTGAAAATCAAGCGAGAGCTAGTGAGCAAGAGCTAAAAGTTTGAGAAAACAACACAAACGGCAGAAATGGCGTATCAAAGGCCGCCACTATGGTTCATATTTATACACCCAAGTGCTTTGCAACTTGGTGGACCCCGTTTGTCATTGACTGTTGCTATTCTAGCAAAGGGAAGATGTTTTTTCGGACCTTCGTCTTAAGGTCTTCGTTCATGTCGCATTCTGAATTCGTTGTTATAACAAATTAATACTGTGAGGGGCTACTGTTGGGGGCCTTCGTCTTCCGAAGGTCCTCAAAAACATGATTAACAATGTTTCCCAAGTGTAATATATGTACAGAAACCTTTGGACTCGGAATGAAGTTGTACACTATATGAAGAGCATGGTTGGGACGAAGGTTGAACCAGCTACGAAGCTATGCGCAAGGAAGCTTCGGCTCAGTAGCAGAAAAAAGAACCGACTTAAAGAGGAAAAGGCTATCTAGTCCTTGATAGATTGTTCCTAAGTCAATAGTAAACATGAAGGGCATGAATATAATTTCACACAGGCTGCGCCATGTGCCTATAAATAGATGAACAGTACCCCGTACTGTTCACGCTGACTTGTATTTGCTCGTGTGTCACACTTGGACTTTTCGCCTTCTGTCAAGCCGAAGGTATAAATGTAATTCCTTAGTGTTTATATATTTCATGATGATATAATAAAGGAAATACGAAAGATGTTATATGATTATTCGTGTTCTTTTTTATATCTCATATGCTTCTTCTTTCATTAACATATACTGTGATGATAAAGGTTCGTCCTTCTAAACCTTCGTCTGAAGATCATTATATTCTAAGGGAGATAATGATTCGAAGGACAAAGGTCATTAACCTTTAACATTTTGTGTTGTCTTGTTCTTAACTCATAGCATTTGAGAATAAGTCTCCAACAAGTCCCATCCAAGTGATTGTGTTGTTCTACTTTGGATTTGAGTACTTTGATGACATTACTAAAAAAAAGTTTACGAGATTATTAGAACCCGGATGGATAATGGCAGTGTTTTTTTTTTTGACTCCGGGCCTGAAAACACTAGTGAAGACAGAAAAGACAACCCACAGCATCCCACTTGTATTTTTTTTCTTGAGTTTATTTCATAGCAACAACATCGTCTTGAGTTCTTGACCAACCAAAAACAAACAAAAATCTAGGAATCACATGGTCTAATCTCTGTCTCCTAGCATTTCTATGGATTTCCACGGTTTTCAGTAGCACCTACAAACATTTCATTCCTGGGATGGGATGGGGGGAGGAACGACGACGACAAACGTAAGTGTACTTCGGAATCAAGGACGCTTTGGCTCTCTGTAACAGGAAACCAACCATCATGACAGCGCAGCATGTACAGCTAACCACCAGAGTACCTCAGGTTGTGCAAGCTAAGGGCACGCTAAAAAAATACTCCTGGACCTCAACCGCTTTTACAAGCATGTACCACCTCGGCGCTGTTCATCGCTGCTCGCGCAGTGAGTTGTCAACTTCCGCTCTTCTGGCGTGGGCTATTGCTATCGTTCGATGGGTTTGTACAGGACGACTGTTACATATTTGGACTCGAACCTGTGGGTTAGGCCGAGAGACACCAGAGGGTGGGCGCCCCAGCCCTTCTCTATGAAGAGGTGATTGAGGACTATGTGCTGCGGCCGCGCACAGCTTTCTTCCGAGTTCTGTGAGTTAAGAACACCGAGATGGAGTTGAGATGGAAGAACAGGAGGCTCCTTGGCAAAGTCCTTGTCCTCAGGTGCCTGGAAACTGTAGCTAGAGTCTGGAGAAGGAGGTGGCTCAAACTCTGCCACGCTCTCAACACTTTCGGGGACATAATCCTGCAAGCATAATTAAGAGTTTTGGGTGATAATTTAAACAGACGACCAAAATAGAACATACCACGAGTAGCTTTGTATTATATTACTGCATTAAAGTTCTCAACTCAGTAAAACATTTTCAATCACAACTTGTACAGTTTTAATTTCCCAGTGGATGACCTTTTAGAAAATTAGATAGACTATCGCAGTTTAAGCAGTAAAAGAACAAACTACACACTACCGTCTCAGTCCTTGTTTATCATGAAATACGTATTTGGAATGCACAACTTGAGTTCAGCTAAGACCAAAATTATTCTTCTTTCTTTTATTCAGGAAGGCAAACATGCATAGGGTTGACAGCAGTATCATGCGTGTTGTAAATTTCACCCAATACTTCTGGCTGTGCTCAGGTCTTTGGCCCAAAAACAATAATATTAATACTCACATTAACATCAAGAAGGTTAACCGCATTGCCCATTGCATCGATTTCACAGGGGAGATCAGGAAGACATCTCCTTTCTCCATCTACAACAAATCTGTATCGGTAAACTCCTGCTGGGAGTACCAGCAAAAGAGAATGATCTTTCCCAGATTTTTGCATGGCTTTTCTGCAACATGTATAAGTGAACAATCTCAGGATCAAATTCACCTCATTCTGAAGTTACAGTTCTACTTAAGTTCATTAAAACATTCAAACAATCTCAGGAATTAAAGTTCAACTTAAACAGAATTATATAAACAAATTAAACTAGTGTACCTTGATTTCCAGTTATCCCATGATCCTTCAACATATACATTCTTTCCTCCAAGGGTCCAGACAATTAAAGCAGGAATTTCTTTTTGAGGGGGGCCATCGTATTCTTCTTGTTCATCCATCAATATCTGGTTGAACACTGGGGTTACATCAGCAGCCCGTTGCAGTGGAGGTACAGGGGTCTGCAATACAGGAGTAACGGGCCTAATCAATATATACTGAAAATGCTCATACCACACATATTTAGCTAAGGAAACAGGTGACAAATGACTGGTTTTAAATATATGCTTGACAGGTCTAGGGCGGACCAATTGGTGGCAGGACAAAGGAGGTACGTAATGACTGAAATGGTGGACAAGAAAGTTGTTGAACCAAATCCTAGGCCATCAAACATCACATTTTACCATTATAGAGCTTTTCCCTCTATTAATAAGTTTGAATGAATAACACCAGGCAGAAAGAATTCGATTTTCATCCTGCAAGATCATCCAGCTTCTAGCCTTTCATCACTGAGAAAGTGCAGATCAACAGACACTAATACAAGCTACTCAGTTTCCTCAAAATAGTCAAGATGACACAAACCATGAGCTTGGGATCCTATTATGATATTCATGCAAAGAAACTTGCTGAAGGAAGAAACCTTGTGGCATGAGAGGAAAAACAAGCAGTAATTAAAGGAAAAGTAAATCTCTTCACCGAAAAGAATACAAGAGTAGGGTAAAAGGTATCGACAAGCTGAATATGAGATTCAGGATAGTTACGAATGGTACTGTTCTAGCATCAGAGGGACTCTTATAGAAATTTACATCACATTGGTTCCACCCAACTAAAGTTTAATCCCTGTCACATCGAAGGTTTGAATGATAATTACGGATATTAAATAGTCTCTAATTATAAAACTAATTACACAGATAAATACTTAAAGACGAGACAAAATTATTAAACCTAATTAAGCCTATATTTAATACTTATAATTAATATTCAAACATTTGATGTGAAACAAACTAAACTTTAGTCAGGAGAACCTAACACCCCCTAATTTATATAAGGAAGACATAACAAGGTTTTAAAGTCGGCTAGGTGACTAATCGCGATTAGTCGTCGATTTGCTCGATTAGTCAAGCCTAGTTGACTCCTAATCGTCCTATAGTCGTCTACCTATAACAGGACCATATGTATATGTGTGTGTAGCTGTAACAGGACTGCAATACAGCAGTACAATATAGCTGTATCAGGACAGCAGCACACTGATTTCACTAAAAGGTAAAGATCACTTAGCAACTCAAGACTCAAAAGGAGGCCTAGCAGGGCACAATACTGCTGAACAAGTGAACAACCAAAAGAACAGAGGGTTTACCGTCTGAAGAGGTGCTCATCTCGGTCTGAAATTCAGAACAACAGATTCTGAAAGTCTGAACTATGAACTGAGAAGTCTGAACTCTGAAAGTTCTGATTTCTGAAGTTCAGAACAGACTCTGAACTGATTCACTACGAAGAAGTCTGATGGAGGAGGCGGAGTGGACTAGTGAGGAACGGTCGCGCGCTAGAGGGTGAACTCCGGTGGAGGCCTGGAGCAAAGGCGGGTGGTACACACTGGAGGGGTTCGGCTCGAGCAGAGGCCTCTGCAGCAGCCGTGCGCTGGAGCAAAGGGGGCGCAGCCGGAGCAGAGAGTAGCTGCACGCTGGAGAAGGGCTGAAGAGGGGGCGCAGCCGCGCGCTGGAGAAGGGACGTCGGTTACTATGCGACTACTTTGGTATAGGTAGAACAACACAGGGTTTCTACTTTCTGCTGAGATGGTGGGCCGGCCGTCGGCCCATAGAAACAGAGGACGAATTACTGGCCCAAAACAGGCATAAGCTAGTCGGACATAACCCCTAATCGGGCGACTAACCGCGATTAGTCAGTGACTAGGACGACTAATCGCTTCCTAGTTGCCCTAGTCGAGTCGAAGCCCCTAATCGTGTTTACTCTAGCGATAAGGCTGACTAATAGCGATTAGTCAGACAACTTTAAAACCTTGGAAGACAATAATAAGATAACTGTGCAGCTTGAAATACAATCAGAGAACAATATAGCACAGCAAGTTATCAAACTGTTAGAATGAATGGTGTGACGTTTCAAATAGGAGTAAAAACAGTAATCCACTGCCTGTTCAATCGATGTAAAATACACACACAAAATAACATAAACCAATAATGCTTCATCTATGGAGTCCTACTGAAAATCCACAAAATGAACAATTGGGAGGCATTATGTATGAAAGAACAATTAACCGTTCAGCTTGCGGCCACAGTTTTGTCGTGCATACTTTAGCAAACAAATTATGGGCTCTTTAGTTGCTAATCCCTCCATTCCAAATGATACATCACTTTAGCTTTGTCCTAAGTCAAACTTCTCTAACATTGACCAAGTTTTTACAAAAAATATATTAACAAAAAATTAATGAAATTAAGTTGATGTTGATGTATTTTTCTATAAACTTAGTCGAAGTTTGACCCAGGACAAAAGTAAAGTGAACTATAATTTGGAACAGAGATACGACACTTAAGTTAGAATTTGATTGCTGCAGAAATTGATTGGTCCATAACTACAGTTGTGGCACATGCAAATACCATAATTTTGTATTAACATAGCACACGTGTTTTAGACAAATTGTTTGCCAAAGTTTTCCACAGTTGTGGCAGAAAACCACATTTCTGATAAAGCAGCTAAACAAAACCTATAACAGGCCGGTCAAGGGCTCACTAACAAAACATGACTCTCCTCAAATAAGGTCACATAGCAAAACATTGGGATGAAAGGTAAAAGTTTCCTAATTTTATACTAGGTGCTTACACTATATGCACTTGTTTTTCACAGTTCTGTGTCAACACTGTAATTTTTGTGGTGCAGACTCCACATGACAAGAAGAGTAGGACCATATATAGAATGACCTGCAACACATTATGAAAAGGAAAAAAATATACTGTTCTATTCTGAAACCAATTACAAATGCAACTAGTTCTTTATAATTCTGGAAAAGAAAAAAAATACTGCCCTATCCTAAAACCTAGTAACAACTAACAAATGCTACTAGGACTATCATTATTAACTGCAACAGTTTTGGGAGCAATTAACAATAAATTACCAAGCATATTTATGTGAATGTTTTTTGTTTTCTCACAAGTCCTATTCTCATAATGCCACAAGCTGAATCACATCTGCGTGTAATTGATCTTTCCTGTTTTTAACTATCAATGCAGTCTTGTGCCATACACAAAAAAGGGATGCTTTAGAAATCTGAGTTGCAGATACATTATGCGAAGGAAAAGCATCATATCGAGCCATTCTGAAGCCCAGTGCTTAATGTCATTCACTTTTCATCATAAGCAGTTTGAGACCATAGTTTAACAACTACAGTGAAAACTTCATGGATAAATTTGCTAGTTATCTTTGGATCCCTAATCAGTTAAACAACAAATAATTTATTTTCCATGTATTTATCTGCAAACCGTCTAGACATGAGAATGGAGATGTTGCCCTCGATGGGAACTGATGGCTAAGGAGTCTTTTCGATATTTAGGATCGATACTATAAAAGGATGGTGACATTGATCAAAATGTTAGGCATATAATTTCAGCTGGTTAGTTGAAATGGTGTAATGCTTCTGGTGTCCTATGTGACAAGAGGGTGCCACAAAAGCTTACAGGTAAGTTCTATAGGACGACGATTCGTCCGACGATGTTATATGATGCTGAATGTTGGCCGACAAAGAAGCGACATGTCCAGCAACTGAGTGTAGCAAAGATGCATATGTTGTGTTGGTTTTATGGACACACAAGAAAGGATAGAGTCCAAAACGAAGATATTCGGGATAGGGTCAGTGTGACATCCATTGAGGAGAAATTTCAACATCGGTTGAGATGGTTTGGACATGTACAAAGGAGATCTCTTGAGGTGCTGGTGCATAGAGGGGTCTAAGAGTGGGTCGATAATGTAAAACGAGGTAGGGATTGACCTAAAATGACTTGAGACGAGGTGGTAAAAAGAGACCTTAAGGAGTGGAATATCTCCAGGAATTAGCTAAGGATAGGTGCACTTGGAGACTAGCAATCAACGTGCCTGAACCATGATCTTTGTCTCTTTTTCTATTTATCCTTAAATCTATTGTCTGTCTTTTATCATTTCGGTGTTTTTTTCTATCCTTCTTTTGGGTTTCATCTCTAGCCTAACCCAATTTGCTTGGGGCAAAAGGCTATGTTGTTTGTTTGGTTGTTGTTGTATTTATCTGCACACCGCCAGAGTGCACCGCCTGTGTTTCATGTGGTTTAGTCTTCAGAAGAAACAGTCATTTTAAAATCAGAAGGTTGCTGACTGTATATATGAAAAATGCCAATGACTGTATATATCGATGTTCATGTGACAACACAGTTTAAAGTATCATCAACACAGGTGTATATAAAATGTCAACATATGCCAGAGACCTGACTTCCTTCCCTGTTCCTGAGCAATAATTAATTGCTGGTGTGAATACATGAAAAGAAAGGCTTGCGGGGAGTAATCTAGTTGTAAATAACTAGTTGGAACATCAATCTCAACACTGATTTAGGCAATCAAGTGAAATTCAAGAAACATCACTCTGTTATTATGACCAATCAACAACTCGAGTACACTGGCAGCTCCCCGTTCAGCAGCGGGCTGTCTGACAGCTTAACTGCTTAAGTATCATCAAAGAAATATTCTGACAAAATCTACTGCTGATAAAGACCAAGGACCAGCCAAAGTTCGCTTTCGTGTTCTGATGGGTGCAAAAAAACGTTTCGCCGCACTGCAAGCGCAACTACTAGTTAAGCTACGAAGTGAGCAACCTGCAAATAACTTCACGAAATGGCACGGCAGCTAAATTGGTTCATTGAAAAGACGCTTTTCGGTTGGCATCAATCACAAGCGAATTCGGACGACACCAAACCTTGCTAGACACCTCCAGATCGCGAAAACTCGTCGCATAGGACCCTAACCAAACCAACCAAATCACGGGCATCTCCAGATCACCCGGCCACCTCCCGAGCAAACAAGCATAGGAAACCAAAGCCTGGATTAACCAAACGAGCAAGCAAACCAACATAGCGGGGCGGGATCTCGTGATCTGACCTGGGGCACGAACATCCGCGGCGAGAGCGAGTGACCGGGGCTCCCGGGTGGCGATCCGGCGGCGGCGGCGCCCCCTACGACGCCCACTGAGCACGCGCGCCGCACGTGGTTGGCTCCTCCGCTACCGTACGACGGGAAGTCGCGCTCCGACGAGTCCCCTCCGCCGTCCTCCACGTCGGCGCCGTCGCCGTCAACAGCCGCGGCGTCCTCGTCGCGGCCGCTGGCGTTTCCCATACCTCCTCTCACCCCCAGCCGCCGTGGCGGCGAAGAGGCGCGAAATTACGAAGATGCCACCAGGGCGGGCCTGGTGCCGTGCCGCTAGGAAAAAGGGGGCGGGGGGAGAAGAAGAGAGGGACGGGGCTGCGGGGCTCGTAAAATATAAGCGCGTGCCACACTGCCCTTGCCCGGAGCCGGAAGCGTGGCGTCACACGTGCACGGTGCACCCGGTGCTCGTGATCTGACCGCCACTTCCCCGTGGGACCTATGCTGTTTGGTTGGTATGTGGTGCCCAAGGCGTCTTTGGGAGGGCAAAGCGCGCGCGTACAGTACTGGTAACGTGGACTGGGGCCGGGTCACGGCTCGTACGTTGGAGGGGAAGGGAATCTGGGCTGGGTCGGTCGGGTGCACTGTGCAAGCTTCTGGGACCCGACACCCGGCATCATTAGTAAAGATAGCAACGGGAATTCTCGTCCATGAATAGCTCGTTATCCTCGTTCTTGTAAAAAAAAAATCCTAGTGAAGATTTTTACGAACGCTTATAACGGATATTTCTTTCACATCTTCGTTTCCTGCAGGGATAAATCCTTGACGAGGACCTCCATTCCACTTAAATTATAATTAAGACATATATTATTTGTTATTAATGTAAAAATTGACACTTATACACATCATCAGATATATATGAGCAAACGGGCCGCCCGACACGGCACAGCTCGGGCCCGGCCTAGGCACGTCCCAATTAGGCACGGCACAACCAGCACTACCGGAATCAACATCTTCGCCGAGTGCCGGAAGCACTCGGCGAAGCCTTAAAAACACTCGGCAAAGAAGGCTCGGCAAAAAGTGCATCGGCAAAGACTTCTTTGCCGAGTACTTTTTCTCGGGCACTCGGCAAAGATCTTTGCCGAGTGTCAGCGAGCACTCGGCAAAGAAAAGGGCCTGTTACGGCGCCGGTTGACGGAGACGGCGGCTTTGCCGAGTGTCAACGGTGACACTCGGCAACGAAGATATCTTTGCCGAGTGTCCTCCTGGCAGCACTCGGCAAAGCCGCCTTCTTTGCCGAGTGCCACTTGGGACACTCGGCAAAGAGCCCGCCAGGGAGGGTCCCCATGTCAGGCTCTTTGCCGAGTGTACCAATTGGCACTCGGCAAAGCCGACCTCTTTGCCGAGTGCTAGCGACATAACACTCGGCAAAGAACCTAAGCCGGTGCCCAGGTCTGTGCTCTTTGCCGAGTGTTATGACCCAGACACTCGGCAAAGAGCCTCTTTGCCGAGTGTTACACTCGGCAAAGTGACCAGTATGTACCTTTTTAATTTGTTTTTTGTTTTCCATCCACACAAACAGAAGATATCACATATATACATCACAGATATCATCACAGACATAAATAGCCAACACAAACATAAAACCGTGACCACAAACATAAATATTCATCACAAACATAAGTGTTCAACACAAGTATTAAACACAAACATAAGTCTCAAACGTCGCAAGCTCTCACATAAGTATCAAACAGAAACATAAGTATTATACATAAGTTCTGAAGTCTAAAACAATGACTCATGGAGGTGGGCGGTTTGGCCGGGGTTGCGTTGGGCTGAACCCTTCCGGAGGGTTGTTGGATGCCGCCCCAGATTGGCCCTGCACAGAGAAGAGATAGCATGTGTTATACCAGATGCATTACAAACATCTAACTACAATATTGATACTCACAGGAGTGTGGAAGACAGTAGGGTCAACTGGGGGGAACAATGGAGGTGGCGGAGCGATGCCCTGTGCGGCGCCAAGGCTCCGCATGTACTGGAACATCTCCGCCATCCTCTGATCAGCCGCCGCCCGCTCCGCCATTATCCTCGCCTCCATCTCTTCTAGTTGGGTCTGTAATATTACAAGCCAACGTTATAGTAACTCAAAGACTAGGTATATAACTAAAGGAAGGACGAGTTACAGAAGCACTAACCTCGAGTTGCTGTATGCGATGCTGTGAGCTGTCGTGCCGAGGTCGAATGGCTGGGCTCGAGCCCGTGCTCCTTGCTCTCACCTGAGACAGAGTGGGAGTGGAGGACGAGTCGATTGCCCCGTCGGCAATCCAGTACCGCCCATGTCTCTTGCCTCCTCCGACCCTCATGAGCACCTCGGGGTCGATAGGCTCGGTGCTCGGATCATAGTCTAGGCCATGGACCTCCTGCGCCATGGCGGTGTAGTCATGGAGGCGGCTGTAGACGGCGGGGTTGGTGTAGGCCTCGGGCCCGTCATCCGGGTTGTAGGTGACGTCGGACGTTGCCTTACCCTTATGGGCCATAGCATAGGCCGAGAAGGTGGAACAAGGCCTGCCACCATGTGACGCCGACTGCAACGAAAACCAACGAGATAGTTAGAAATAATATCTAACTTAGTGCTATATATCTAAATAAAAAAGGTGGCGTACCCATGCTTCGGCATATTGACCCAGGCTCCGGCTGCCTTGGTGGTGCGAGGGGCCTTGCATCTGCAAACGCCGTTCCCGGCTAGCTGTGTGCACCTCGTCCCACTCAGCCGAACACCACCTATCCACCATCTGCTCCCAGCACAGAGGATGTGTGGCGCACCAATGTGGAATCACCTGCAAAGTAAACACATAAAGTGCATATCAGAAGATAAAATAAAATTCATGCATGGAGTACTGGTACCAAACATGCATGACTTTACCTGCAGGTACTGCTCCCTGGTCAACGACATGGTTCGGGCTTGAGGTTTGGTCACCTTCTCCCTAAGGACGGAGCCGTGGTAGGTGATGATGGCCTGGATGCGGGCCTCATAGTGCATGTCCACGACGAGCTTCTTACAGCACGTGGTGGCCACCACATCCGCCCTAGCCTCGTATCCAGCATCGCATCTGAAGAAATCCTGCATACAAAAACGATGTATCCATACATTATTTCAAGAATTTGCAACGAATGCGACATATTTTATATTATACTAAGACTTACCCACAGCTCTTGCTTCACCCGCTCCGCCTTGTTATTGAATTCCCTGCCGTCCCGGTCTACTGCATCGGGGGCGACGGCGTAGTGGTCGAAGGTGAAGGCTGGACCCGTCACTCCGGCGTACTCCACAAGTCCAGGGAAGTGTTCCCTGCACAGCAGGCCGAGGATGTTGTTGGGGGGGCGACGATGACCCCCAGCATAATCCAAAACCGTTCAAGACCTGTCCAAGTGATAAATAAAAAGTATTAGTTTATATTATGATTTTGAACACATAATATGAACAAGAATGAAGAACATAAAGTTACATACCTCTCCCCTTCCGGCCGAATCAACGGCCGTCTGTCCCGAAGTATGGGACGCGGCGGGAGACTCGCGGGGCCTCGCAGGTAGATGCTCCTCGAACTAGAGCCGCCTGAACCTGAGGCGTCCTGCTGCTGGTCGTCGTCGTCCTGCTGCTGGTCGTCGTCGTCCTGAGGCGCCGCCTGCTGCTGCGCTGCCTGCTCTGCCTCGTGCTGCTGCGCTGCCTGCTCTGCATCGTCCGCCGTCCTACTCCTCCTCCCCCTCCCCCTCCTCCTCCTCAGGAAACCGCCCACCATATTTGTTCAACAACCTGCAATTAAGAGTAAACAAATAAGCACATATAAAAAGATGTATTTAAAAACAGGTGCGAAATAAAAAGTCATATAGCATTACATCGATTAAAAATAATCTTCATATGTGTCGGGGTTAGCCGGATCATAACTCTCATCATCACTATCAAGCATTTCAATCTCAACACCATCGGAAGACGCAACCTCATCATTGCCTTCAAGGATTACTAAGTCATTATCATTTTGCACCTCATCATCCTCTTCATCAACAACCATTTCAATATCTACGTCCATTTCGATAGCTTCAGTTAAGTCTATCTCAAATCGCCCTTCTAGCCCATCTTCTTGGAAGAACTCTCCATCATATGTGTCCGGGTCTAAGTTGTAATCTTCATCGTTAGGAACAGGTAACCTCCCATGCGGCGATACCTTATACACAACATCCCAACCCTTAAGATGTTCTTTCGTTTGACACGCATATGGGAGATAATACACTTGGGTGGCCTGTTGGGCCACGATATAGACATCGTCTCCTGCTAAGGTGGAATCTTGTCGAATTTCGACTATCCCAAGATTAGAATGTGTCCGTCTCGTCACTTGAGGGTCAAACCAATGACATTTGAATATCACTGGAGTAAGAGGTTTGGAACCATAAAAATTGAGCTCATATATTTCTTCAATTCGTCCAAAATAATCGACATTGTCAAGGCCCGGCGTAAAGACTCCAGAACACGTTGTTTTCCGATTGGGCCGACTTTGGTCGTAGTGTGTTGTGCGAAAACGGTATCCATTGACGTCATACCCAGAATATTTCTTGACCCTATAAGCAAACCCGTTGGCTACTTGTCTCAACTCGGCACTCATAGACGGATCTCTTTGGCCCTGCAAGTATTCGCAAGTTAAAAGACGCTAAATTGAGTTCAAAGACGTATCTCTTTTACAAACTAAGCACGTACCTTACGTTTGAACCAGGAAATGAAATCGGGCAACCCATTTCTCGCACCCTTTCTAAGAAGAGCGTCATATTCCTGTGGAGTGGGGTCCCTTGATCGACGCCAGAATTCATGAAGAAATTGTTCCATGTATGGCGTCACCTCTTCAAGGTTGGTCAATACGTATAACATGATATGTCGCCACTCTTCATGTGTCAGGGTCTTCGTGGTCGAGCCACTTGCGCTTCCGAGTTGGCCTCGAAATATGCTAAGGTTCGATTCATTGTCGCCATCATTGTAACGAGGGGGTGGATTATGCACGCTCGGCAGTTTGTCACCATAATAAGTTGTTGTGAAGTTTGAGACCTCCTCTAGAATGTATGCCTCTGCAATGGAAGCCTCGATTTTGCATTTATTTCTACATTTCTTTCGAATAGTCTTTAGACATCTCTCGATTGGATAGCACCAACGTCCCTGCACGGGGCCCCCCATTCGTGCCTCATAGGGGAGATGAAGAATCAAATGCTGCATTGGATTGAAGAAGCCGGGTGGAAATATCTTCTCAAGCTTACACAGTAACACGGGGGGCCAATCTTTCCAAGTCTGCAACCACGGTCCGAGATAACTCTTTTGCACAAAGCTGACGGAAGAAATAGCTCAACTCTGAAAGCGTTAGCCAGACATGCTCAGGGACATAGCCTCGAACCATCGCAGGAAGAATCCGTTCAATCCATATGTGGAAGTCATGACTCTTCATCCCTAAGACTCGCATAGTAGATAAGTTCACCCCCTACTCAGGTTAGCTGCATACCCATCAGGGAACATCAACATCTTGATCCACTGAAGTACTTCCTTCCTCTGGGCCCTGCTTAGGACGAAATCGGCCTTAGGCCTTCTCCATGTCTTTCCGCCACTTGGCGGCTTCATCTCTAGTTTTGGTCTATCACATAACGCTGCCAGATCCACTCTTGCCTTCACATTATCCTTTGACTTATCAGGAATGTCCATAATTGTTGCCCACAGTGCCTCGGCAACATTCTTTTCAGTGTGCATCACGTCAATGTTGTGTGGAAGGAGCAGGTCGTCATAATAGGGGAGCTGAGTCAAGCCAGACTTATGTGTACACATATGCTGCTCACCATATCCCACAAAACCACCTTCTGTATTGGCCACGAGCCCATCTATCTGTTGACGAATTTCGGCACCAGTCATTGTTGCAGGTGGACGGTCTGTCACTACGACACCTTTCGTAAAGTTCTTGATGTCTAGGCGGAATGGATGGTCAGCAGGAAGAAATTGTCGATGTTTATCGAAGGACGAATATTTGCCACCCTTTTTCAACCAAATGAACCTGAGAGCTTCCTTGCAAACTGGGCATGGGAACTTACCGTGAACACACCAGGCATAGAATAGCCCATAGGCCGGTAAGTCATGCATGGAGTACTGGTACCAAACATGCATTCTGAAGTTTGTCTTCGTAGCTCGGTCAAACATCCATACCCCTTCCTCCCAGGCACGTACCAATTCATCGATCAAAGGCTCCATGTAAACGCCCATTTTGTTCCCCGGGTGTCCGGGAATTATCAACGACACGAATATATTCTGCCTTTGAAAGCACACACCAGGGGGGAGATTGATTGGGATAACAAACACGGGCCAACATGTGTACGGGGCAGCGCTCATTCCATAGGGATTGAACCCATCTGTGGCCAACGCAACACGTACATTACGAGCCTCTTCGGCTTTGTCACGGTGAATGTCATCAAAGTGTTTCCATGCTTCACCATCTGATGCGTGCACCATCTTGTCAGGATTGTATCGTTTTCCATTTTTGTGCCAAGTCATCTGTTTCGCGGATTCCTCTGTCATGTAAAGACGCTGGATCCTCGGTACGAACGGAAGGTGTCGTAGGATTGTCAAGGGGATGTCGAGCTGCCTCTTCTGTCCATCACCAGAGTCTACCTCCATAAACCTAGACGAATTACACTTGGGACAGTACTTTGCCTCCGCGTATTCTTTCCTAAATAGCACGCAGCCCTTCGGACAAGCATGAATCTGCTCATACGTCATCTTGAGTGCACGAAGTAGTTTCTGTGCCTCGTACATGCTCTTTGGCAGAACGTGATCATCCGGAAGCAGACTCCCAATAACCGTCAACAAGCCATCGAATGCGTCTCTACTCATGCTGTACTGCGACTTGAACGCCATTACACGCCCAATGGCATCCAGTTGAGAAACCTTTGTCTGGCCGTGAAGGGGTTTCTGTGCCGCGTCGAACATGTCATAGAACGCCTTTGCAGTCGGCTCTGGCTCGTCATCCATACATCCTCCCGTGTATTGTGCCTCCTGATAGTCGTTCAACATATCTGCTACCCCCGCATCCGCGTCATAATCCTCGACACGTTGTCTCAGCACCTCCTCTCTCGTACGATGCGCTTCACCATGAAATATCCACCGAGTATAGCCCGGCGTAAATCCATTCTTCCAAATATGTTCTACCATGACCTTCTTTGGTTTTCTTTTCTGATTGTCACATTTGCCGCACGGGCATGGGACTTGCTTCGCCCCTTTAGCAGCTTCGCCATATGCCCGTTCCACGAAATCATCGGTCTTTCTAATCCATTCAGTGGTGACATCGTTCCTTCCTCTACGGCCCGTGTACATCCACTCACGGTCCTCCATCCCCTAACAGGTGCCTAGCAACAGAAAATTTCGGCAGCACCTCCCCTGCACGGGGAGGTTTCGAAATCCTGTAAATAAAACTATCAGCACGATGGTTGTCTTCCACGCATAATTCAACGGCACGATGGCCGGAAATCCATGCATAAAATGATAAGGACATTCAACCTACGCACAAATACCCTCATTCTCCTTCTCATTAAAAATTTGACTGTGTCTACTTTGATTACATTAATATAAACATGTGTTTGTTCAAATTAAATCATGGTAAATAATATTGTTTATTAACTAATACCAGTTCGTTATCAACAAATGACCAAAACAGTAAAGCATTCATATAAATAATATTGTTTATTAACTAATAAACACGCAACATATAAACATGCATAAATTCATGAACACACATATAAACACGCATATAAATAATATAAACACGCATAATTTATACCTTCGGCGAGGCGGCGTGGCGACGAGCGAGCGGGTGCGGCGGGGACGGCCGCGGGGAGGGGGCGGGCAGATGGCGCACGGCACACGGCCGCGGAGAGCACGACGCACCGCCGAGGAGGGCGCGGCGGGCGGCGCGGCGGGCACGGCGCACGGCCGCGGCAAGGGCAGACGGCGGGCGGGCGGCGCGGCCTCCGCGGCGGGCAGACGGCGGGCGGCGCGGCCTCCACGGCGGGCAGACAGCGGGCGGCGCGGCGGCGGGCTATAAGGCGGCGCGGCGGCGCGGGCAGAGAATTGAAGAAGCGCGTGAGAGAAGAGAAAGGAGAAAGAAGAACGACAGGCATAGTTATTTTTCTTCTTTGCCGAGTGCCAGCGATCTGGCACTCGGCAAAGTTTTTTTAAAATTATAAAATATTCTTTGCCGAGTGTCAGATCGGCGGTACTCGGCAAAGAGTTCTTTGCCGAGTGTCCCCCGTTGCGGCACTCGGCAAAGAGTCTTTACTACCTCTTTGCCGAGTGCCACACATCTAGCACTCGGCAAAGCCCTCTTTGCCGAGTGTCATCTGTTGACACTCGGCAAAGTGTATTTTCATTTTTTTTATTTTGTCTCCCAAACTTTTTGTGGTATGTTCCTACACTATGTACACCTACATGTATCATTTGTGGACAATTATAACATAGTTTCCATAGTTAGTAGATTTAGTTCGTTTATTTGAATTTCTTCGGAAAATTCAAATTTGAACTGCAGGTCACTCGAAACTTGGAAAACCGTGCATGAAAAAATGATATTCATGTTACTTAGCATAAGTTACGACCGATTGCAGAAGCGTACCGGACACTTCGAGCAACATGCTCACTAAACATGGCCGTGAACTTGGCATCCACATGTTTAAAAATTGTATAAAACACAAACAAAGTCAGAAAATCATGAAACTTGTCCACGTGTCATGATATCATATGTACAGGCTGTGATAAAAATTTTAGAATGTTTGGAGAAAGTTGTGAGACACTATGTGTAGAAAACTAGAGGACTACACATGAAATCAAAGAGTTTCAATGTGGATCTCTTAGGTTTCTACACATAGTGTCTCACAACTTTCTCCAAACATTCTAAAATTTTTATCACAGCCTGTACATATGATATCATGACACGTGGACAAGTTTCATGATTTTCTGACTTTGTTTGTGTTTTATACAATTTTTAAACATGTGGATGCCAAGTTCACGGCCATGTTTAGTGAGCATGTTGCTCGAAGTGTCCGGTACGCTTCTGCAATCGGTCGTAACTTATGCTAAGTAACATGAATATCATTTTTTCATGCACGGTTTTCCAAGTTTCGAGTGACCTGCAGTTCAAATTTGAATTTTCCGAAGAAATTCAAATAAACGAACTAAATCTACTAACTATGGAAACTATGTTATAATTGTCCACAAATGATACATGTAGGTCTATATAGTGTAGGAACATACCACAAAAAGTTTGGGAGACAAAATTTAAAAAATGAAAATACACTTTGCCGAGTGTCAACAGATGACACTCGGCAAAGAGGGCTTTGCCGAGTGTCAACTATGTGGCACTCGGCAAAGAAGCCTCTTTGTCGAGTGCCAACCATTGGCTCTCGGCAAAGACTGACGGCCGTCAGCTCTGGGACGGCCGCTGACGGCCCTTTACCGAGAGCCCCCTTTGCCGAGTGTTTGACACTTGGCAAACCTTTCTTTGCCGAGTGTCGCCCTATGCCGAGTGTTCAGCACTCGGTAAAGAGGCTCTTTGCCGAGCGCCTAACGTTACCGAGTGCGGCACTTGGCAAAGCCTTCTTTGCCGAGTGCCCGACAAAAGGCACTCGGCAAAGAAGACAACACTCGGCAAAGCCTCGGATTCCGGTAGTGCAGGCCCACGGGCCTGCCGGGCTGGGCCTGCACAGTCCTGAGTGTCTTACAAGAGGCCCAAGCACGGCCCTTCGGTCCGTTTTTTGGGTCGGGCCAGCCCGAAAAGCCCTAGCCCAAAATAGTGTCGGGCCGGCCCGAAGCCCGATAACAGAAAAAAATACAATTTACACAAAAATATACACAAATATTGAGCTGTTAGTGCAATGCCGCCTCATTAAAAACCTTTCTAGGTAAAACTCACACCTCGTGAGAAACCCTAGAAAGGAAAAAAAGAGTACGGTCAGCTCAGTTTATAATTCAAATGTTCAAAGTTATAATAATTTACAAGCCAAAGTATCAGGACAGATCAGAAATCATAAACACTTTACATCCAGCCAAAGTCTCAACTCTCAACCCACAAGATCAAGCCAAAGTGTCAGTAGCACCAGCACCTTCATCCAGCCAGAGGTCCTTGAAGGACTCCTCTAATTTATTGTCCACCACAGCATGTTGTGCCCGCTGTTGGCTTAGCTCCCAATCTTTGATGCACACCAACATCTCCACTATCTCTGAGTTCAAGCGCCGTCGTCGATCCTCAAGAATCTTGCCAGACAAACTGAAAGTAGACTCCGAAGAAGTAGTTGAGGCAGGAACAGACATAATGTCTCTAGCCATAATTGAAAGAATTGGATAGGTTAGTTTATGCTCATGCCACCAATTTAAGATAACAAAATCATCCTCATAGGCAGCCACATTGTCACTGTCAAGGTAAACAGTTAGCTCACAAAGACCCACCCCAGGTCCACTACTACCTGAAGAACCTGATGCAGTTGAGGATCTAGAAGCACCTGTTCCTCTAGAAATTTTACCCCATGCCTGTTTTCTCTTACCTGTCATACACGATTGATGTGTGGTTTTGAATGACCTAGCAGCACCAAACTTAGTTTTATACTTGGCATATAACTTATACAACTCAGTCTTAACATCAACAAAATAAGTACTGTAATTATAATTGTTAGATTGAGAAAGCAGTTCAAGAACATTATACAAACCCCTCATTTTAGCTCTAGGGTCTAGAACAAATGCAAATGAATATAACATTGGAATAGACTTCCAGTACTTCATGAACTTAGCTTTCATTGGAACAACAACATCACTTAGATTAGTATCATGTTCATGTTCATGTAGGTGGCTAGCAAATTCAAGTATGTGATGGATTACCAAAAGACTGGTGGGGTAATAAACACCGGACAAGACAACAGTTGATTCATAAAACAGCTCAAGGAACTCCAAAACCTTTTCAGCTACATACCAATGTTGTTCATTCAGTAGAGGATAGCCATAGTGTGTATTAATGAACACAGAAAACACAGACTTATATGGCAAGAGATGTTTTAGTATAAGATATGTTGAGTTCCATCTAACATCCATGTCTAAACCAAATTTTCTAGGTCTACAACCTTTTGCTTTGCAGTAATTACTAAATGAACCAATTCTCTGGTTAGAAGAGTTTAAGAAATTAGTAGCAGTCCTAAACACATCTAAATAATCCTTAAGCCTTTTCAAGCCACATTTCACTATCAAGTTAATAATGTGACAGGCACAACGCTGATGAAGCATACTATAAGTTTTGTTACTAGTATCTGTTGGATCAACATTAGCACCCAAATAACCAGCAAGCATAGGTGACAATGTGAGCATGGCAGTTGAATTAGAAGAAGCATTATCTAAGGTAACAGAGAACACTTTATCAATCATGCCAAAGTATTGAATCACATAAGCAATGCGTTCAGCAATGTTAACACCATTATGAGACACTTGGATCAGTTTAAAGCCTATCACACACTTCTTTAACTCCCAATCAGCATTAACAAAATGAGCAACAATAGTAATATAGTCTTCCTTGGCATTACCAGACCATATATCAGAAGTCAAGCAAATAAAAGACACGGTAGGAAAAACAACATCTTTTAAGTTCTTTAATTTTTCATTGTATAACTTAACTAAGTCTCTAGCAGTTGTAAACCTAGATACTCTAACATATCTAGGGTTGTGAGCATGCTGAATGTAATCATCCCAAGCATCTGTGTCAGCTATCCCTAAAGGAAGATCAAGTATAGCAATCAAACGACAAAGCTCAGTTCTAGCCACTTGAGGATCATATTCCCAGTTTCTAAAAGACCCATCAGGGTTCAAAGCTAGTCTAGTTTGAACCATAGCAGCATGATCAGACTTCTTTTTACATGATTTATGGTGCCTAAGCAAATGTCCAGTGCCAGCATTAAAATTAGCACTCAACCGAGCTTTGCAAAATTTGCAAATACCTGCAATGCGCACCTTCTTACCATTACGGTTTTCTGTGACTTCAGTGAAGTCATCCCAAACAGCAGATCGACGTTTACTAGTGCTAGAAGTCAAGTCATCCCAAGTCAATGAATCAAGTTCATTAGAGCCAGCAGCATCACTTACCGGCCTAGGATTATGAGTGCTATCGACACCGAACAAGGCAGCAGCAGCATCTCCCATGTCGTCGACGTCATCGGGAAGTTGCCCTAACTCAACGAGCTCCTCGTTGATGGTTCTAGGGTACCGACCGTTGTCGTCGTCGTCATCCATAACCCACTTCTATCTCGGCACCGTACCTCGACGGCACTGGCGGCACTAGCACGACCACGTAGTCGGCCAGTGACCTACCAAAGTCCACAAGCAAGCAGCGAAGAGGAGATTAGGGTTAGAGAATGCCGACTGGGGAGTGGGGACTGGTGAGGAAGAGTGACATACCTACCAAGCCGGAGCCCGGAGCCGGAGACGAGGGTGAAGTGCACGACAACGGACGACGCGAGAGGGAGAACCGGAGAAGAGGAGATTAGGGTTTGAGCTAGGGATTGGGATGCCCGACTGGAGAGGGAGAGCTGGAGAGGGACTTATCTGCCAAGCCGCAGCCCGGAGCCGGAGACAATGACGCGGGACGGGGGGAGGGAGAGCCGGAGTCCGGAGAAGAGGAGATTAGGGTTAGGGATTTCACCGATGGAGAGTCGGAGTTTGGAGAGGGGCGTCGCACGGAAGGGGGTCGGTGACGAAGATCCGGCAGAGACTACGGCGACGACCGATGGTGAGGCGGTGAGCAGCAGGCGGAGCGCGGCGCGGAGCGAGGAGCAACGGAGAGGCCGAGAGGCGAGATGGACTGAGAGAGCGGACATCGGATGAGCGGAGAGTGGCCGAGTGGAGAGGGAGGCCGGGCTTATGCCCCGCTCCCCGTTACCGGGCCAGGCCGTGCTGCTCGGCGGGCGCAGCGGGCAGCCCAGGCATGGCCTAGTTAGTTGGTCCGGGCCGGCCCGGGCACGAATCCAGCCGGGCCGTGCCGTGCCGTGCTTGGGTCGGGCCAAAAAACCGGGCCTCGTGCCGGGCTGCCGTGCTCTGGGCTGCATGCTCATCTATATCATCAGATGTAAGAAATCATTATGTGTACATCAAAATGAATACATTTGTATAATGGGTGATACTTTGACAAAGTAATTATTTATTTTTATTATTAACTAATATATGAAAACATCATCACATACAAGTTTAACAGGTTCCCGCGAGAGACGGGGATATGGCCCGTTTATCTGTCGAAGGAAGAATTTTTCTTGTTTACATTCTCGTGTGTAGAAACTTCCTCATCCCCTAATGGAGGAATTCCCCACAGAAAATCGAGGATCATGGCCCCATTGTCATCATATTTACCAACTTGCGACTACGAGTCATCGACGGTCTCTTTAGGGTGGTTTTAATTATTTTTTTGTCAAAAAAATCTAACGTGCTTTGTTGAGACCATGTCTAGCAGTTCACCTATATAGTCATTCAAAATATTGTTTTGCACTATTTACATGGTAAGGTGCACTATTTGTAGAGTGAATTTGAATATAGGTATAAGGATAGATAAGTTGCTAAAGATAGCCTAACAATCTTTGTGTTTGGGAATCGCCAATGAAGCGTTTGGTACATGGCATTAGCCCTACTAACTAGATTAGATGGTGTGTCATATAAGTTCGTTTTTCAAATTTAATGAAGTAGTATTATGTTTCTGTCGGCGTTTCGAGACCGGGGGGTCCCTAAGCCGACGAGTGAGTGTGCCGCGTGCCCCAGCCCAGATGGGTCGAGCGCGTGGGCGAGCGCGAAGGGGGGAAAGCGAGGTGGCTGGAGACGGGCGTGAGAGAGGTGGAAATCCCGTGGCCTTCGTGTTCGTCTCGCGCCCAGGTCGGGTGCGCTTGCAGTAGGGGGTTACAAGCGTCCACGTGGGTGAGGGAAGCGAGCGGCCCCCAAGAGAGCGCCTGTCCCGTCCTCGTCCCCGCGTGGCCAACCTTCTCTAAGAAGGCCCTGGTCCTTCCTTTTATAGGCGTAAGGAGAGGATCCAGGTGTACAATGGGGATGTAGCAGAGTGCTACGTGTCTAGCGGAGGGAGAGCTAGCGCCCTAAGTACATGCCAATGTGGCAGCCAGAGAGATCTTGGCACCCTGCTGGTGTGATGTCGTGGCTGTCGGAGGAGCAACGGAGCCTGGCGGAGGGACAGCTGTCGGAGCGGTTGAGTCCTTGCTGACGTCCCCCTGCTTTCGTAAGAGAGCTGAGAGCCGCCGTTGTCACAGGGCTAGCGGGGCGCCATCATTGCCTATCTGGCGGAGCTAGCCAGATGGGACACCGGTCTTGTTCTCTGCGGCCCGAGTCGGCTCGGGGTAGGGTGATGATGGCGCTTCCTGTTGACGTGGCGGGCCTGTGCCCTAGGTCGGGCGACATGGAGGCTCCTCTGAAGCCGAGGTCGAGTCTGTCTTCCATGGCCGAGGCCGAGCCCGAGCCCCTGGGTCGGGCGAGGCGGAGGTTGTTCGGCAGAGGCCAGGGCGGAGTCCGAGCCCTGGGGTCGGGCGAAGCGGAGTTTGTCGTCTTCTGGGGCTGAGCCCGAGTCCGAGCCCTGGGTCGGGCGGAGCAGAGTTCGCCGTCTTCCGGGGCCTAGCCCGAGTCCGAGCCCTGGGTCGGGCGGAGCGGAGTTCGCCGTCTTCCGGGGCCTAGCCCAAGTCCGAGCCCTGGGTCGGGCTGAGCGGAGTTCGCCGTCTTCCGGGGCTTAGCCCGAGTCCGAGCCCTGGGTCGGGCGGAGCGGAGTTCGTCGTCTTCCGGGGCTTAGCCCGAGTCCGAGCCCTGGGTCGGGCGGAGCGGAGTTCGCCGTCTTCCGGGGCCTAGCCCGAGTCCGAGCCCTGGGTCGGGCGGAGCGGAGTTCGCCGTCTTCCGGGGCTTAGCCCGAGTCCGAGCCCTGGGTCGGGCGGAGCGGAGTTCGTCGTCTTCCGGGGCTTAGCCCGAGTCCGAGCCCTGGGTCGGGCGGAGCGGAGTTTCCTATGGCGCCTTTGGCAAGGCCTGACTGCCTGTCAGTCTCACTCTGTCAAGTGACACTGCAGTCGGAGTGGCGCAGGCGGCGCTGTCCTTCTGTCAGACCGGTCAGTGGAGCGGCGAAGTGACGGCGGTCACTTCGGCTCTGCCGGGGGGCGCGCGTCAGAAAAAAGGTGTCAGGCCACCTTTGTGTTAAATGCTCCTGCGACTCGGTCGGTCGGTGCGGCGATTTAGTTAGGGTTGCTTCTCAGCGAAGGCAAGGCCTCGGGCGAGCCGGAGATGTGTCCGCCGTTAAAGGGGGGCCTCGGGCGAGACGGAAATCCCTCGGGGTCGGCTGCCCTTGTCCGAGGCTAGGCTCGGGCGAGGCGTGATCGAGTCGCTCGTATGGACTGATCCCTGACTTAATCGCACCCATCAGGCCTCTGCAGCTTTATGCTGATGGGGGTTACCAGCTGAGAATTAGGCGTCTTGAGGGTACCCCTAATTATGGTCCCCGACAGTAGCCCCCGAGCCTCGAAGGGAGTGTTAGCACTCACTTGGAGGCTTTCGTCGCACTTTTTTGCAAGGGGACCAGCCTTTCTCGGTTGCATTTTGTTCCGGTGGGTGCACGCGAGCGCACCCGCCGGGTGTAGCCCCCGAGGCCTCGGAGGAGTGGTTTCACTCCCCCGAGGTCTTAATGCCTTGCATAATGCTTTGGCTGGTCTGGTTGTTCCCTCATGCGAACTGGCCGTAGCCCGGGTGCACGGTCGGGGCCCAAGCTCTCGGGCTGGTATGTTGACGCTGTCAACGGTTCGGCCGGAGCCGGGTTTGCGAGAGCAGCCCCCGAGCCTCCGCACAGGGCGAGAGGGCGATCAGGGACAAACTCGGCTTTTTTACAAACGCCCCTACGTCGCCTTTCCGCAAGGAGGAGGGGGGGAGAGCGCCATGTTACCCTCGATGGGCACCGAACATGGTGTCTCCGGTGAGCTGCAAGCGGGTAATCCGAGTGGACGTCCGTGCCCCGTTCGTTGGGGGTCGGCTAGGGGCCCAGAGGCACGCCCAAAAGTACCTGCGGGTGATCTGCCGGTCCCGATCCCCTGGCGACGGGGTCCGAGGGCTCGATGCCTCCCTCTGATGGGATTCCGTTACAAGATTGCTCCCACTGGTCTTGGAAATGTCCTAGGGTACCTCGGGAGCGTAGCCCGAGCCTCGGTTATGTATCGAACGTACCCCTGGTCATCCCTCGCTCGGCGTCTGAGGCGACTGTGAACCCTTCGGGGGCCAGCCTTCGAACCCCTGATCAGTAATGGGCGCGGAGCCCGAGTAGCCTGAGGCGGCCGTGGTGCCCTTCGGGGGGCCGGCCTTCGAACCTCTGACCAGTAGTGGGTGTAGGGCCCACGCGATCTGAGGCGACTGTTGAACCCCTCGGAGGGCCAGCCTTCGAACCTCTGATCAGTAGGGGGGCTCTAAGCCCGGTTCCTTCACAGGGAAGGATCCTTTTCGGGGTATCCCCCTTTCCCGGTCCCTGTTGCAAGAGATAGAGAAAGAGGAAAAAAGGAAAAGGATACGAAATCGAACGACGTGGCGTACCTTTTTTGGCGCGGTTATTACGGCGAAGGCGAAGCGTCGCCCGCTTCTCCTGCCAGAAGCGCCGCCTGTCCTGCCGCGGAGTTAATACGACGGGGCGAGTGGTCGGCGGGGCGGCCGTTGCGCGTGCGCGAGCCGTTCGAGGAACGGATCACGGGCGCCCTATCTTCACGCCGTGAGAGGGGGTTCTCTTGCTGCCCCTGGATGGGACGTGAGTCTGGCCGACGACATGACCGCCACTCCCGCCCGCCTGCCACCGTCATTACTGCCGGCCCACTTTCGGCTGCATTGACCGTCGCGCCAGGCTGGCGCTGCTGGGTCGTGCGCTGGGCCGCCTCGAGTCGCGGTATTGGTTCCGCAACCGAAGAGGCGCGGTGGTGGCGCAAGTGGCGGTGCAGTTGCTTGCATGCAGCATCTGGCGCGCCGGTTGCGTGACGCGTGGGCCTGGGCCTCCATGCTGGCGTGTTGGGAGTCGGAGAAGCGCGTCCGCCTGGCGCGGTTGCATGCCGCCTGCATGGCTGCCCGCCCCTTCCGCCCGTTGGTCTGGGCAAAAGTGGGGGGTCGCTTGTAACTGCTGGGCGGTTGTGTGCGCCACGCGCGGCGGTTTGGCTTCTTCTGCTCTGAGCCGGTTTGCATGACATGCGGGACCCAGCCCCCGCGCCGCAGGGGAGGGCCTTGGAGCGTGTTGGAGAAGACTCAGCCCGTGACGTTTGGGGGTGCACGTAGGGAGAGTTGCCTTTAAAAGGAGGGTGACCCCTTTCGGAAGGCGACCATGTCTTCTTCCTCCCTTATGCGTCGTGTCTTTCCATCTTCCAAGCCCCCGGATGGGGGGTACCCGCCGTCTTTCTGCCTCATCGTTGGAGGAACGCAACTCCATGGGAGTTGGTACCTTTCAGCCATCGTTCGGCTTCAAGGATTTTCACCATGCAGCCCGGCCGCACCCCTCCACCGGCGGTCACCCAAGATGGTGACCTTCGGCTTGATGGTGGGGGAAAGCGAGCCGGGCTGCGGCCTCTGTCCCTCCCTCGGCCTCGAGGATTTTCGTCATCCAGGCCAAGATGGAGGATGAGGCGAGCCGGGGGGCTGCCCCCGCGTGGGTCAGCTGCCCTTTTCTTCCCCCAGCGTCTGGGGGAGAATGGCATCCTCCAGTTTCGCGGAGACTTCCTCCAGCCATGCCGGGATAGGTGGGCCGCTATCACTCGGCTAGGGCGCAGCACGACGCCCTCCGTCCGGGCGACGGTTGCGCTGCGTCCCGCGAGGGCGGCGCCCACGCTCTGGGCGGTTCTGACCAGGGCGAAGACCTGCCGGCGCGCTTCGAGGCGTCGGCAGCCGGAGATGGCTTCTCTACCGATGAGATTGCCAATTCCGCCAGTAGCCCTGGGTCTCCGTCTCCCGGCCTGAATGGCTGGTTCTCGTCCTCTGCGGGTGAGAGCCCTCCTGTCGTAACACCTGCCCCGAAGCCGCTGCCGAAGCTGCTTCGCCGCCCGGGGCGAGGGTGGTTGTCGCTGTTGCCGGATCGGGCGGCGGCGGGCCGCCCGTCGGTTCGCGATCGCTCCGCGGGTTCCCCGATCTTGTGGGGTTATTCGTACCCGCGGGGATGGAACTGAAGTTCCGTTGGTAATGACACTTTGAATGCCAGTGTTTTTGTTCATTATGGTTGTCGAGGCCTGAACATGTATGTAATTTTGGCGCGGAGCCGTGTTTTTTCCTCATTTTCGAGCACTAAGTCTCGCCTGTTGATTATCTGAACCGCTTCACCAAGCATGAGTCGCCCCGTGTCAAGGTGACGAGTGAGGTATCCGTATCCCGGAGGCGTAGGAGTCCCTCGGCTCGATCGGCCTTGTTGTCTGAGGCTCCCCTAGCTTAGTTAAAGAGACCCCTTGGCCGCTCTTCGACGAGCCGAGGCCAAGGGTAGCGATATCAACACGAACAGAGGCGGAGTTGGCTCGAAAATGAAAACCTGGTTGGCCGGAGCCTAGCCGGGTTGTCCGTCAGCTGGACCGACGCCGGAGTTGACCAGCCGAGGCCTCGGACTGGGCTGGCGCCCTTGGAAGATGGTCAGCCGAGGCCCCTGGGGTAACCGGCCGAGCCGCCTGCTCGGGCCGGATTCCCGGAGAAGTCCCTGGACCGCGTCGCCGTCCGAGGCTGGGTCGGGCCTCGCCGAAGGTGTCGTCGATGCCGAGGGTGCTAGCCCCCTTCCAGCGTGAAGACCCGAGTCTGCAGGATCAGATTGTCTTGTAGCATGTGCCTTCTGCGGCCGCTGAGGCCAGAAAACACACCCTCGCTGCGTTGTAAAGCTGCGTCTCCTTTCCTCTTATTTCGAGCATCTGGACTTTTTGTCGGTAACAGGGATGTTTGTGCGAGCGAGAGTTGCTTCTCGCGGAAGGTGATGAGTGAGGTATCCGTATCCCGGAGGCGTGGGAGTCCCTCGGCTCGGTCGGCCTTGCCGCTTACGCGTACTTTCACTCGTCCATGAGGCCCTGTCACCGATTCAGTCGAGAAGGCTTGAAGGACCGCTTCGGCAGAAGAGCTTCCGAACGTAAAGATTTGTTCGGTCCGCAGAATCACTTTATCCAAACGCGAGTTACTTATCGCAGAAGGTGATGAGTGAGGTATCCGTATCCCGGAGGCGTAGGAGTCCCTCGGCTCGGTCAGCCTTGGCTGCTTACGTGTACTCCGTCGTTTTCAGGATCCGCTTTTCGAAGTAGTCAAAAAGCACGAAAGATATTCTGCTAAAAGAGATCTTTTTTCCAGGAAAATTTCGACGCAGAGGGGGTCCCCCTTTTAGCCCCCGAGGGAGGGTCGGGCTTTGCCGAGGCGAGGCCGACCCTTCCTTGATGACTAAACTTTGCGTGGGTGCGAGGTATATGAACAACTTGAAAACATCTTAAGGGTAGAAGCGACATAGCTGTTTGATGTTCCAAGCGTTGCCGTAGATCTCGCCTTGATTGTTGGCCAGCTTGTATGTTCCGGGCTTCAGAACTTTGGCGATGACGAATGGCCCTTCCCAGGGGGGCGTGGGCTTGTGCCTCCCTCGGGCGTCTTGCCGCAGCCGAAGCACCAGGTCGCCCACCTGGAGGTCTCGGGGCCGGACCCCTCGGGCGTGGTAGCGTCGCAGGGACTGCTGGTACCGCGCCGAGTGTAGTAAGGCCTTGTCCCGAGCCTCTTCCAGCTGGTCCAGCGATTCTTCTCGGCTAGCTTGGTTGCTTTGATCGTTGTAGGCCCTTGTCCTCGGGGAGCCGTATTCCAGGTCAGTGGGCAAGATGGCCTCGGCCCCGTAGACCAGGAAGAACGGCGTGAAACCCGTGGCTCGGCTCGGCGTTGTCCTCAGGCTCCAGATCACCGAGGGGAGTTCCTTCATCCATCGCTTGCCGAACTTGTTGAGGTCGTTGTAAATCCTGGGCTTGAGCCCTTGTAGAATCATGCCGTTGGCACGCTCTACTTGCCCATTCGACATGGGATGAGCCACGGCGGCCCAGTCCACCCGGATGTGGTGATCCTCGCAAAAATCCAAGAATTTTCTGCCGGTGAACTGGGTACCGTTGTCGGTGATGATGGAGTTTGGGACCCCGAAGCGATGGATGATGTTGGTGAAGAACGCCACCGCCTGCTCGGACCTGATGATGTTCAGGGGTCGGACCTCGATCCACTTGGAGAATTTGTCGATGGCGACCAGCAGGTGCGTGTAGCCCTCGGGCGCCTTCTGCAAGGGACCGACGAGGTCCAGACCCCATACAGCAAAGGGCCAGGTGATGGGTATCGTCTGCAGAGCCTGAGCGGGCAGGTGGGTCTGCTTCGCATAGAATTGGCACCCTTCGCAGGTGCGGACAATTCTAGTGGCGTCAGCCACCGCCGTTGGCCAGTAGAAGCCTTGCCGGAAAGCATTCCCGACAAGGGCTCGAGGCGCTGCATGATGGCCGCAAGCCCCGAGTGTATTTCTTGCAGGAGTTCCTGACCTTCGGCGATGGAGATGCATCGCTGGAGGATGCCCGAGGGGCTGCGGTGGTAGAGCTCCTCCTCATCGCCCAGCAAGACGAACGACTTGGCGCGTCGCGCTACCCGCCGAGCCTCGGCTTGGTCGAGGGGTAGCTCTCCTTGGCGGAGATATTGCAGGTACGGGGTCTGCCAATTTCGATCAGGCGTGGCCCCGCTCTGCTCCTCCTCGACGTGCAGTGCCTCGCCCTCGGGGGCCGAGGGTACCTCGGGCTGAACCGAGGACGCCTCGGGCTGAGCCGAGGGTACCTCGGGCTGGACCGAGGGTGCCTCGGGCTCGGGCGTGTTGTTGATCTTGACGGAGGGTTGATGCAGATCCCGGGAGAAGATGTCCGGGGGAACCGTTGTTCGCCCCGAGGCTATTTTAGCCAGCTCGTCCGCAGTCTCGTTGTAGCGCCGAGCGATGTGGTTGAGCTCGAGCCCGTAGAACTTGTCTTCCAGGCGCCGAACCTCATCGCAGTAGGCCTCCATCTTCGGGTCGCGGCAGTGGGAGTTCTTCATGACTTGGTCGATGACGAGCTGCGAGTCACCGCGGGCGTCGAGGCGTCTGACCCCTAGCTCGATGGCGATCCGCAACCCGTTGACCAGAGCCTCGTACTCAGCCACATTGTTGGACGCCGGGAAATGGAGGCGTAGCACGTAGCGTAGGTGTTTCGCCGAGGGGCGAGATGAAGAGCAGGCTCGCGCCGGCTCCCGTCTTCATCAGCGACCCGTCGAAAAACATGGTCCAGAGCTCCGGTTGGATCGGAGCCGTCGGCAGCTGGGTGTCGACCCATTCGGCTACGAAGTCCGCCAGCACCTGGGACTTGATGGCCTTCCGAGGGGCGAACGAAATTGTCTCGCCCATGATTTCCACCGCCCACTTTGCAATCCTGCCCGAGGCCTCTCGGCACTGGTTGATCTCCCCCAGGGGGAAGGATGACACCACAGTTACCGGATGAGACTCGAAGTAATGTCACAACTTTCGCCTCGTCAGGATCACTGCATACAGCAGCTTCTGAACTTGTGGGTAGCGGATCTTGGTCTCGGACAGTACCTCGCTGACGAAGTAGACTGGCCTCTAAACGGGCAATGCATGCCCCTCTTCTTGCCTCTCGACCACAATCGCGGCGCTAACCACCTGAGTGGTCGCGGCGACGTAGACCAAGAGGGCTTCTCCGTCAGCTGGGGGCACCAAGATAGGCGCCTTTGTAAGGAGCGCCTTCAGGTTCCCGAGAGCTTCCTCGGCCTCAGGGGTCCAAGCGAAACACTCGGCCTTCCTTAAGAGGCGGTACAGAGGCAGACCTCTTTCGCCGAGGCGTGAGATGAAGCGGCTCAGGGCCGCGAGACATCCCATGACCCTCTGTACGCCTTTTAAGTCCTTGATGGGCCCCATGCTGGTGATAGCTGCGATCTTCTCCGGGTTGGCTTCGATGCTTCGCTCGGAGACGATGAACCCCAAGAGCATGCCCCGGGGCACCCCGAAGACACACTTCTCAGGATTGAGCTTGACGCCTTTCGCTTTGAGACATCGGAATGTCACTTCGAGGTCGGAAAGGAGGTCGGAAGCCTTCCTTGTCTTGACTACGATGTCATCAACGTAGGCCTCGACCGTGCGACCGATGTGTTCGCCAAACACATGGTTCATGCACCGCTGGTACGTCGTGCCCGCATTCCTCAAACCGAACGGCATGGTGACGTAGCAGTACATGCCGAAGGGCGTGATGAAAGAAGTCGCGAGCTGGTCAGACTCTTTCATCCGGATTTGGTGATACCCTGAGTAGGCATCGAGGAAGGACAGGGTTTCGCACCCAGCAGTGGAATCCACGATTTGATCGATGTGAGGTAGAGGGTAGGGAACCTTCGGACATGCTTTGTTGAGACCAGTGTAGTCTACACACATCCGCCATTTCCCCCCTTTCTTCCTCACAAGCACAGGGTTGGCAAGCCATTCGGGATGGAATACCTCTTTGATGAACCCTGCTGCCATTAGCTTGTGGATCTCCTCGCCTATCACTCTGCGCTTCTCCTCGTCGAATCGGCGCAGAGGCTGCCTGACGGGTCGGGCTCCGACCCGAATATCCAGCGAGTGCTCGGCGACATCCCTCGGTATGTCGGGCATGTCCGAGGGACTCCACGCAAAGACGTCGGCGTTTGCACGGAGAAAGTCGACGAGCACTGCTTCCTATTTGGGGTCGAGCTCGGAACCGATCCGGATCTGCTTGGAGGTGTCGCCACTGGGGTCGAGAGGGACGACCTTAACTGTCTCCGCTGGCTCGAAGTTGCCGGCATGACGCTTCACGTCTGGCACCTCTTTGGAGAGGTTCTCCAGGTCGGCGATGAGGGCCTCGGACTCGGTGAGGGCCTCGGCGTACTCCACGCACTCCACGTCGCATTTGAACGCGTGTTTGTACGTGGGGCCGACGGTGATGACCCCGTTGGGGCCCGACATCTTGAGCTTTAGGTAGGTGTAGTTGGGGACGACCATGAACTTCGCGTAGCATGGCCTCCCCAGTACCACGTGGTAGGTTCCTCGGAACCCGACCACCTCGAACGTCAAGGTCTCCCTTCGGAAGTTGGAGGGCGTTCCGAAGCAGACGGGAAGGTCGAGTCGTCCGAGGGGCTGGACGCGCTTCCCAGGGATGATCCCGTGGAAGGGCGCAGCGCCTGCTCGGACGGAGGACAGATCGACGCGCAGGAGCCTGAGGGTCTCGGCGTAGATGATGTTGAGGCAGCTGCCCCCGTCCATCAGGACCTTGGTGAGCCTGACGTCGCCGACGATGGGGTCGACGACGAGCGGGTATTTCCCCGGGCTCGGCACGTGGTCGGGGTGGTCAGCTTGGTCGAAGGTGATGGGCTTGTCGGACCAATCTAGGTAGACTGGCGCCGCCACCTTCACCGAGCAGACCTCCCGGCGCTCTTGCTTGCGATGCCGAGCCGAGGCATTCGCCACATGCCCACCGTAGATCATGAAGCAGTCGCGGACCTCGGGGAACTCTCCTGCTTGGTGATCTTCCTTTTTGTCGTCGTCGTGGGCCCTACCACCCTCTGCGGGTGGCCCGGCCCTATGGAAGTGGCGCCGAAGCATGACGCACTCCTCGAGGGTGTGCTTGACGGGCCCCTGAAGGTAGGGGCACGGCTCCTTGAGCATCTTGTTGAAGAGGTTAGCACCTCCGGGGGGCTTCCGAGGGTTCTTGTACTCGGCGGCGGCGACAAGGTCCGCGTCGGCGGCGTCGCGTTTCGCTTGCAACTTCTTCTTGCCTTTCTTCTTGGTGCCGCGCGGAGTAGATGCCTCGGGAGCCTCTTCCGATGGGCGGCCCTGGGGCTGCTTGTCCTTTCGGAAGATAGCCTCGACCGCCTCCTGGCCAGAGGCGAACTTGGTGGCGATGTCCATCAGCTCGCTCGCCCTGGTGGGGGTCTTGCGACCCAACTTACTCACCAGGTCACGACAGGTGGTGCCGGCAAGGAACGCGCCGATGACATCCGAGTCGGTGATGTTGGGCAGCTCGGTGCGCTGCTTCGAGAATCGTCGGATGTAGTCCCAGAGTGACTCTCCCGACTGTTGCCGGCAGCTCCGGAGGTCCCAGGAATTCCCGGGGCGCACGTACGTGCCCTGGAAATTGCCGGCGAAGGCTTGGACCAAGTCATCCCAGTTGGAGATCTGCCCCGGAGGCAGGTGCTCCAACCAGGCGCGAGCAGTGTCGGAGAGGAACAGGGGGAGGTTGCGGATGATGAGGTTGTCGTCGTCCGTTCCACCAAGTTGGCAGGCCAGGCGATAGTCTGCGAGCCACAGTTCCGGTCTCGTTTCCCCCGAGTACTTTGTGATAGTAGTCGGGGGTCGGAACCGGGTCGGGAACGGCGCCCGTCGGATGGCCCGACTGAAGGCCTGCGGACCGGGTGGTTCGGGCGAGGGACTCCGATCCTCCCCGCTGTCATAGCGTCCCCCACGCCTGGGGTGGTAGCCTCGGCGCACCCTCTCGTCGAGGTGGGCCTGACGGTCGCGACGATGGTGCTCGTTGCCGAGGTGGCCCGGGGCCGCAGGCGCGGTGTTGCGCGTGCGCCCGGTGTAGACCGAGGCTTCCCGCATGAATCGGGAAGTCGTGGCATGAGGTTCCGAGGGGTATCCCTGCCTTCGAGAGGCAGAGCTCTCGGCCCGTCGGACCGCAGCGCCTTGCAGGAGATTCTTGAGCTCTCCCTGGATTCGCCGACCCTCGGTGGTTGATGGCTCCGACATCGCGCGGAGGAGCATCGCTGCGGCTGCCAGGTTCTGACCGACCCCACTGGATGCGGGTGGCGGTCTGACCCTGACGTCGTTGGCGACGCGGTGCTGGAAACCCTAGGGCAGGTGACGTATTTCTCCGGTCGGGGGTTGGCCCGCCCATACCTGCCCGACGTCCCGGCGGATCGTCTCAAGCGCTCCTGCTCCCTCGTCGAGCCTGGCCTGCGCCCCGCGGACTTGCTCGAGCTGTGGGTCGTGACCCCCCGCCGGAACGGGGACCACAGCTAGCTCCCGCGGGATGTCGGCGCGAGGCACCGGCCTAGGAAGATCACCGTCCTCCGGCATGCCGAGATGGTTTCCTTCAGAGGGATCCCCTAGCTCGACGTGGAAACATTCGCGGCTTGGGCCGCAGTCCTCGTCGTCAAGGCTGCGGCTACCGTCGGAACAGTCGGAGAGGCAGTAGTCACATGCGGTCATAAAGTCCCGCATGGCACTGGGTTGCCAAATCCGAAGAAATCCCAACAGATGCTGGGTTCGTCATCTTCCTCGGACCCAGAGGGCCCGTAGGTCGAGACGTCCGTCAATCGGTCCCAAGGCGACCGCATACGAAACCCCAGAGGGGTTGCACTCGCCTCAACGAGAGCGCCCGCCAAAGCAAGGTCTCTAGGCGGGTTGAGGCCGAGTCAAAATGACGTAAGATGGGAATCAGTCAGTACCTTTTGGTCGACGAGGAGCGACATAGTCACGTCGGGGACTGATTGCACCGTCGTCTTAGGTAAGACTCCCGAAACGGAGCACCATCCCGGGCCGGAGAGGTTGCTGGAGACTGCCCATCTGGAGCTTGACGGGAAGCTGTTCGTCAGCACGCAGCAGGCCCCTACCTGGCGCGCCAACTGTCGGCGTTTCGAGACTGGGGGGTCCCTAAGCCGACGAGTGAGTGTGTCGCGTGCCCCAGCCCAGATGGGTCGAGCGCGTGGGCGAGCGTGAAGGGGGGAAAGCGAGGTGGCCGGAGACGGGCGTGAGAGAGGTGGAAATCCCGCGGCCTTCGTGTTCGTCCCGCGCCCAGGTCGGGTGCGCTTGCAGTAGGGGGTTACAAGCGTCCACGCGGGTGAGGGAAGCGAGCGGCCCCCAAGAGAGCGTCTGTCCCGTCCTCGTCCCGCGCGGCCAACCTTCTCTAAGAAGGCCCTGGTCCTTCCTTTTATAGGCGTAAGGAGAGGATCCAGGTGTACAATGGGGATGTAGCAGAGTGTTACGTGTCTAGCGGAGGGAGAGCTAGCGTCCTAAGTACATGCCAATGTGGCAGCCGGAGAGATCTTGGCACCCTGCTGGTGTGATGTCGTGGCTGTTGGAGGAGCAACGGAGCCTGGCGGAGGGACAGCTGTCGGAGCGGTTGAGTCCTTGCTGACGTCCCCCTGCTTTCGTAAGGGAGCTGAGAGCCGCCGTCGTCACAGGGCTAGCGGGGCGCCATCATTGCCTATCTGGCGGAGCTAGCCAGATGGGACACCGGTCTTGTTCTCTGCGGCCCGAGTCGGCTCGGGGTAGGGTGATGATGGCGCTTCCTGTTGACGTGGCGGGCCTATGCCCTAGGTCGGGCGACGTGGAGGCTCCTCCGAAGCCGAGGTCGAGTCTGTCTTCCATGGCCGAGGCCGAGCCCGAGCCCGAGCCCGAGCCCCTGGGTCGGGCGAGGCGGAGGTTGTTCGGCAGAGGCCAGGGCGGAGTCCGAGCCCTGGGGTCGGGCGAAGCGGAGTTCGTCGTCTTCTGGGGCTGAGCCCGAGTCCGAGCCCTGGGTCGGGCGGAGCGGAGTTCGCCGTCTTCCGGGGCCTAGCCCGAGTCCGAGCCCTGGGTCGGGCGGAGCGGAGTTCGCCGTCTTCCGGGGCTTAGCCCGAGTCCGAGCCCTGGGTCGGGCGGAGCGGAGTTCGCCGTCTTCCGGGGCTTAGCCCGAGTCCGAGCCCTGGGTCGGGCGGAGCGGAGTTCGCTGTCTTCCGGGGCCTAGCCCAAGTCCGAGCCTTGGGTCGGGCGGAGCGGAGTTCGCCGTCTTCCGGGGCCTAGCCCGAGTCCGAGCCCTGGGTCGGGCGGAGCGGAGTTTGCCGTCTTCCGGGGCTTAGCCCGAGTCCGAGCCCTGGGTCGGGCGGAGCGGAGTTCGCCGTCTTCCGGGGCTTAGCCCGAGTCCGAGCCCTAGGTCGGGCGGAGCGGAGTTTCCTATGGCGCCTTTGGCAAGGCCTGACTGCCTGTCAGTCTCACTCTGTCAAGTGGCACTGCAGTCGGAGTGGCGCAGGCGGCGCTGTCCTTCTGTCAGACCGGTCAGTGGAGCGGCGAAGTGACGGCGGTGACTTCGGCTCTGCCGGGGGGCGCGCGTCAGGATAAAGGTGTCAGGCCACCTTTGCGTTAAATGCTCCTGCGACTCGGTCGGTCGGTGCGGCGATTTAGTCAGGGTTGCTTCTCAGCGAAGGCAAGGCCTCGGGCGAGCCGGAGATGTGTCCGCCGTTAAAGGGGGGCCTCGGGCGAGACGGAAATCCCTCGGGGTCGGCTGTCCTTGTCCGAGGCTAGGCTCGGGCGAGGCGTGATCGAGTCGCTCGTATGGACTGATCCCTGACTTAATCGCACCCATCAGGCCTCTGCAGCTTTATGCTGATGGGGGTTACCAGCTGAGAATTAGGCGTCTTGAGGGTACCCCTAATTATGGTCCCCGACAGTTTCATATGTTGTATTATAAGCGTAATTATCAAATTTAATAAAATAATTTATTTTTTATAATAAAACTAGTTGTAAATCTATGAGAAATAAAGTAACCATCCAAACAAAGATCTAAAAAATAATGGTGAATTATCTCATTTTACAAACCAAACATTCCACAGAAGATCGACTTTGAGTCATTGAGTGGACATCTGATGGCAAATAGAGCGATTTAAAATAGTCAATCTGAGATGCTTTCCAAACCATAATAACAATATGAGTAATTGTGATTATACCCTTCTCTAGCTTTGTAATTGTGATTTTACCCTTTGTTTTTCAATTTTATGATTTTACCCCTAAAACGAAGCTATCGTTTGCCCTTCCCTCTTAACCACTGCACGTTAGTGAAAATCAGAATTAGTAATTAAAAATAACAAATAAGGGGTAAAATCATAATTACAAGGTGAGAGAATGGTATTGAAAGTCGCCTATAGGGGGGTGAATAGGGCGAAACTGAAATTTACAAAGTTAATCACAACTACAAGTCGGGTTAGCGTTAGAAATATAATCAAGTCCGCGAGAGAGGGTGCAAAACAAATCGCAAGCGAATAAAGAGTGTGACACGTGGATTTGTTTTACCGAGGTTCGGTTCTCGCAAACCTACTCCCCGTTGAGGTGGTCACAAAGACCGGGTCTCTTTCAACCCTTTCCCTCTCTCAAACGGTCCCTCGGACCGAGTGAGCTTCTCTTCTCAAATCAATTGGGAATCAAACTTCCCGCAAGGACCACCACACAATTGGTGTCTCTTCCTTGCTTACAAATGAGATGATCACAAGAAAGAATGAAAGAAGGAAGCAATCCAAGCGCAAGAGCTCGAAAGAACACAAGCAAATCTCTCTCACTTAACACTAAAGCTTTTGTAGAATTGGGAGAGGATTTGATCACTTGGGTGTGTCTAGAATTGAATGCTAGAGCTCTTGTAAGTAGTTGGAAGGTGGAAACTTGGATGTCTTGAATGTGGGGTGGTTGGGTGTATTTATAACTCCAACCACCAAACTAGCCGTTTGGTGGAGGTTGTCTGTCGTATGGTGCACCGGACAGTCCGGTGCGCCAGCCACGTCACCAGGCCGTTGGGTTCCGACCGTTGGAGCTCTGACTGCTGGGCCCGCCTGGATGTGCAGTGGCACACCAGACATGTACTGTAGAGTGTCCGGTGCGCCACTTCGCGCGTGCCTGACTTCTGCGCGCTCTGGCGCGCATTTAATGCTTCTGCAGGTGACCGTTGGCGCGAATTAGCCGTTGCTCCGCTGGCTCACCGGACATGTCCGGTGAATTATAGCGGAGCGAATTGAAAGGGAAATGTGCCCTTGGGGCATTTCTAAGTGTTTTAGTGATTTAGTGTCCAACACAAGTGCCTAAGCGTCAAATGGTGGACAAAGTACAAATCAAGTATAAAGGTATGTTTCTCAGACTTAGTACATTGTTTTAGAGACTAATGTATTGTGTCTAAGTGCTGGAAACAGGAGAAAACAAATTGGAGAGAGATAGCTTTGTTTCAGCCAAAGCCAGCTCTATCTGGGTGCACCGGACTGTCCGGTGGTGCACCGGACAGTGTCCAGTGTGCCAGGCTGGCTCAGGCGAACTTGCTGCTCTCGGGAAGGAATTAACAGCGTACGACTATAATTCACCGGACTGTCCGGTGTGCACCGGAATGTCCGGTGAGCCAACGGTCGGCCGGGCCAACGGTCGGCTGCGCGATCCGCGCGAGACACGTGGCCGAGCCAACGGTCGGGAGGGGGCACCGGACAGTGTCCGGTGCGCCAACGGCTCCAAGGCTGCCAACGGTCAGCTTCGTCAAATAAGGAAGGAAATCCGCACCGGACAGTGTCCGGTGGTGCACCGGACTGTCCGGTGCGCCAGGCGACAGAAGGCAAGAATTGCCTTCCCGGATTGCTCTCAACGGCTCCTAGCTGCCTTGGGGCTATAAAAGGGACCCCTAGGCGCATGGAGGACAACACCAAGCATTCCTTGAGCACTCTTGATCACTCACACTCCATTCTTGCGCACTTGTTCAACATTCTAGGGATTTAAGCTCCGTTCTAGTGTGCTAGTCTTTTGAGCTTAAGTCTGGGTCTTGTGTGTGCGTATTTGCTGTGATCTTTGTGTCTTGTGTGAGTTGCTAATCCCTCCCTTACTCCGTGCTTCTTTGTGAACATCTTTGTAAGGGCGAGAGACTCCAAGTTGTGGAGATTCCTCGCGAACGGGATATAGAAATGTCGGGGACCATAATTAGGGGTACCCTCAAGACTCCTAATTCTCAGCTAGTAACCCCCATCAGCACAAAGCTGCAAAGGCCTGATGGGTGCGACTAAGTCAAGGATCGGTCCATTCGAGGGACTCGATCACGCCTCGCCCGAGCCCAGCCTCGGGCAATGGCAGCCGACCCCGGAGGATCTACGTCTCGCCCGAGGTCCCCCTCCAGCAACGGACATACTTTTGGCTCGCCCGAGGCCCAGTCTTCACCAAGAAGCAACCTTGGCCAAATCACCACGCCAACCGACCAAATCGCAGGGGCATTTAATGCAAAGGTGGCCTGACACCTTTATCCCGACGCACGCCCTCCAGTCGACAGAGCCGAAGTGACCGTAGTCACTTCGCCGCTCCACTGACCGGTCTGACAAGAGGACAGCGCCGCCTGCGCCGCTCCGACTGCCGTGCCACTCGACAGAGTGAGGCTGACAGCAGCCAGGCCCGGCCTCAGGCGCCATAGGAAACTCCGCTTCGCCCGACCCCAGGGCTCGGACTCGGGCTCAGCCCCGGAAGACGACGAACTCCGCTTCGCCCGACCCCAGGGCTCGGACTCGGGCTCAGCCCCGGAAGACGACGAACTCCGCTTCGCCCGACCCCAGGGCTCGGACTCGGGCTCAGCCCCGGAAGAAGACGAACTCTGCTTCGTCCGACCCCAGGGCTCGGACTCGGGCTCAGCCCCGGAAGATGACGAACTCCGCTTCGCCCAACCCCAGGGCTCAGACTCAGCCCTGGCCTCAGCCGACAGTCTCCACCTCGCCCGACCCGGGGGCTCGGACTCGACCTCGGCCTCGGAAGACAGACTCGACCTCGACCTCGGAGGAGCCTCCACGTCGCCCAACCCAGGGCACGGACCGACCACGTCAATAGGAGGCGCCATCATTACCCTACCCCAAGCTGACTCAGGCTACGGGGAACAAGACCGGCGTCCCATGTGGCTCGCTTCGCCAGACAAGTAATGATGGCGCCCCGCACGCTCTATGACGACGGCGGCTCTCAGCCCCCTTACGGAAGCAAGAGGACATCAGCAAGGACTCGACAGCCCCGACAGCTGTCCTTCCGCCAGGCTCCAGCGCTCCTCCGACGGCCACGACACCACACGAACCAGGTGCCAAAACCTCTCCGGCTGCCACGATGGCATGTACTTAGGGCGCTAGCTCTACTCCGCTAGACACGTTAGCACACTGCTACACCCCCCATTGTACACCTGGATCCTTTCCTTGCGCCTATAAAAGGAAGGACCAGGGCCCTCTTACAGAGGGTTGGCCGCGCGGGGAAGGACGGGACGGCGCTCGCGTGACGCCGCTCGCTCCCTCCCGCGTGGACGCTTGTAACCCCCTACTGCAAGCGCACCCGACCTGGGCGCGGGACAAACACGAAGGCCGCGGGATTCCACCTCTCACGCCCGTCTCCCTCCGGCTGCCTCCCCCCTTCGCGCTCCGTTTCGCGCCGACCCATCTGAGCTGGGGCACGCGGCGACAATTTACTCGTCGGTCCAGGGACCCCCGGGTTTTGAAACGCCGACAGTTGGTGCGCCAGGTAGGGGCCTACTGCGTGTTGACGAACAGCTTCCCGTCAAGCTCTAGATGGGCAGTCTCCAGCAACCTTTCCAGCCCGAGACGGTGCTCTGTTTCGGGAGTCTTGAGTTCATGTCCCGCGATGGCAGCTACGACATGATACTCCTTCCCCCGCCGTGCGACAGCGACAATGGCGGCCGACAGCCCGCCCGCAGGCGGCGGAATCGACGATGTCTTCCCCGCGTGGTGGAAGAACAGCATTCGAGGTCACCCTGTCCCCTCCCCCGCCGACGGAGGAGGAGGCGGGGCAACCAAGGCCAAGCAGGAGGCGGCACCTCGTCGGCTGTCGAGCGAGTCGACGGCGCCGGCGCCCCAACGGGGGGCACGTCGAGCATCGACCTCGCGTCTGAGACGAAGACGAGCACCGTCTCCCCGCAACACGCCAATCCCAAGCAAACGGACGACGCCAGCATGCTCGCGAAGGACTTGCTGGGCGTCACCCTCGTACCTGAGACGATGGTGCAGTCAGTCCCTGACGTGACTTCGTCACCGCCCGTCGACCAAGAGGTACCAACCGATTCCCATCTCACGCCTTTTGGATTCAGCCTCGACCCGCCAAGCGACTTTGCTTTGGTGGGCGATCTCGTATAGGCGAGTCCAAACCCTCCGGGGTATCGTATGCGGTCACCCTGGGACCGGCTGACGGACGTCTCGACCTATGGGCCCTTGGGGCCCGAGGAAGATGACGAGCCCGACTTCTGTTGGGATTTCTCCGGACTTGGTAACCCCAGTGCCATGCAGGACTTTATGACCGCGTGTGACTACTGCCTTTCCGACTGTTCCGACGGTAGCCGCAGCCTCGGCGACGAGGACTACGACCCAAGTCGTGAATGTTTCCACGTCGATCTAGGGGGTCCCTCCGAAGGCAACCATCTTGGTATGCCGGAGAATGGTGATCTCCCTAGGCCTGTGCCTCGCGTTGACATCCTACGAGAGCTAGCTGTGGTCCCCATTCCGATGGGGGGTCATGACCCACAGCTCGAGTAAATCTGCGGGGTGCAGGCCAGGCTCGACGAGGGAGCAGGAACACTTGCGCCGATCCGTCGGGACGTCGGGCAGGAATGGGCGGGCCAACCTCCGGCCGGAGAAGTGTGTCATCTACCCCAGGGTATCCAGCACCGCATCGCTGACGATGTCAGGGTAAGGCCGCCACCCACTTCCAGTGGAGTCGGCCAGAACCTGGCTGCAGCGGCAATGCTTCTCCGCGCGATGTCGGAGCCATCAACTACCGAGGGGCGGCGAATTCAGGGAGAGCTCAAGAATCTCCTAGAGGACGCCGCGGTCCGACGGGCCGAAAGCTCCGCCTCCCGAAGGTAGGGGTACCCCTCGGAACATCGCGCCTCGACTTCTCGATTCATGCGGGAAGCCTCGGTCCACACCGGGCGCACGCGCAACACAGCGCCTGCGGCCCCGGATCGCCTCGGCAACGAGCACCATCACCACGACTGTCGGGCCCACCTCGACGAGAGGGTGCGCCAAGGCTACCACCCCAGGCGTGGGGGACGCTACGACAGCGGGGAGGATCGGAGTCCCTCGCCCGAACCACCCGGTCCGCAGGCTTTCAGCCGCGCCATACGACGGGCGTCGTTCCGGACCCGGTTTCGAACCCCGACTACTAACACAAAGTACTCGGGGGAGACGAGACCAGAACTGTGGCTCGCGGACTACCGGCTGGCCTGCCAACTGGGTGGAACGGACAATGACAACCTCATCATCCGCAACCTCCCCCTGTTCCTCTCTGACACCGCTCGCGCCTGGTTGGAGCACCTGCCTCCGAGGCAGATCTCCAACTGGGCCGACCTGGTCCAAGCCTTCGCCGGCAATTTCCAGGGCACATACGTGCGCCCTGGAAACTCCTGGGACCTCCGAAGCTGCCGACAGCAGCCGGGAGAGTCTCTCCGGGACTACATCCGGCGATTCTCGAAGCAGCGCACCGAGCTGCCCAACATCACCGATTCAGACGTCATCGGCGCGTTCCTCGCCGGCACCACCTGCCGCGACCTGGTGAGCAAGCTGGGTCGCAAGACGCCCACCAGGGCGAGCGAGCTGATGGACATCGCCACCAAGTTCGCCTCTGGCCAGGAGGCGGTTGAGGCTATCTTCCGGAAGGACAAGCAGCCCTAGGGCCGCCCACTGGAAGATGCACCCGAGGCATCAACTCAGCGCGGCGCCAAGAAGAAAGGCAAGAAGAAGTCGCAAGCGAAACGCGACGCCGCCGACGCGGACCTTGTCGACGCCGCCGAGTACAAGAACCCTCGGAAACCCCCCGGAGGTGCCAACCTCTTCGACAAGATGCTCAAGGAGCCGTGCCCCTATCATCAGGGGCCCGTCAAGCACACCCTTGAGGAGTGCGCCATGCTTCGGCGCCATTTTCACAAGGCTGGGCCACCCGCGGAGGGTGGCAGGGCTCGCGACGACAATAAGAAGGAAGATCACCAGGCAGGAGAGTTCCCTGAGGTCCGCGACTGCTTCATGATCTACGGTGGGCAAGCGGCGAACGCCTCGGCTCGGCACCGCAAGCAAGAGCGTCAGGAGGTCTGTTCGGTAAAGGTGGCGGCGCCAGTCTACCTAGACTGGTCCGACAAGCCCATCACCTTCGACCAAGCCGACCACCCCGACCGCGTGCCGAGCCCGGGGAAATACCCGCTCGTTGTCGACCCCGTCATCGGCGACGTCAGGCTCACCAAGGTCCTCATGGACGGAGGCAACAGCCTCAACATCATCTACGCCGAGACCCTCGGGCTCCTGCGTGTTGATCTCTCCTCGGTCCGGGCAGGCGCTGCGCCTTTCCACAGGATCATCCCCGGGAAGCGCGTCCAGCCCCTCGGACAACTCGATCTTCCCGTCTGCTTTGGGACACCCTCCAACTTCCGAAGGGAGACCCTCACGTTCGAGGTGGTCGGGTTCCGAGGAACCTACCACGCAGTACTGGGGAGGCCATGCTACGTGAAGTTCATGGCCGTCCCCAACTACACCTACCTCAAGCTCAAGATGCCGGGCCCCAACGGGGTCATCACCGTCGGCCCCACGTACCGACACGCGTTCGAATGCGACGTGGAGTGCGTGGAGTACGCTGAGGCCCTCGCCGAATCCGAGGCCCTCATCGCCAACCTGGAGAGCCTCTCTAAGGAGGTGCTAGACGTGAAGCGCCACGCCGGCAACTTCGAGCCAGCGGAGACGGTTAAATCCGTCCCCCTCGACCCCAGCAGCGATGCCTCCAAGCAGATCCGGATCGGCTCCGAGCTCGATCCCAAATAGGAAGCAGTGCTCGTCGACTTTCTCCGCGCAAACGCCGACGTTTTCGCGTGGAGTCCCTCGGACATGCCCGGCATACCGAGGGATGTCGCCGAGCACTCGCTGGATATCCGAGCTGGAGCCCGACCCATGAAGCAGCCTCTGCGCCGATTCAACGAAGAAAAGCGCAGAGCCATAGGCGAGGAAATCCACAAGCTAATGGCGGCAGGGTTCATCAAAGAGGTATTCCATCCCGAATGGCTTGCCAACCCTGTGCTTGTGAGAAAGAAAGGAGGGAAATGGCGGATGTGTGTAGACTACACTGGTCTAAACAAAGCATGTCCGAAGGTTCCCTACCCTCTGCCTCGCATTGACCAAATTGTGGACTCCACTGCTGGGTGCGAAACCCTATCTTTCCTCGATGCCTACTCAGGGTATCACCAAATCAGGATGAAAGAGTCCGACCAGCTCGCGACTTCTTTCATCACACCCTTCGGCATGTACTGCTATGTCACCATGTCGTTCGGCATGAGGAATGCGGGTGCAACGTACCAACGGTGCATGAACCATGTGTTCGGCGAACACATTGGCCAAACGGTCGAGGCCTACGTCGATGACATCGTAGTCAAGACGAGGAAAGCCTCCGACCTCCTTTCTGACCTTGAAGTGACATTCCGATGTCTCAAGGCAAAAGGCGTGAAGCTCAATCCCGAGAAGTGTGTCTTCGGGGTTCCCCGAGGCATGCTCTTGGGGTTCATCGTCTCCCAGCGGGGCATCGAGGCCAACCCGGAGAAGATCGCGGCCATCACCAGCATGGGGCCCATCAAGGACTTGAAAGGCGTACAAAGAGTCATGGGATGCCTTGCGGCTCTGAGCCACTTCATCTCGCGCCTCGGCGAAAGAGGCCTGCCTCTGTACCGCCTCTTAAGGAAGGCCGAGTGCTTCACTTGGACCCCTGAGGCCGAGGAAGCCCTCGGGAACCTGAAGGCACTCCTTACAAATGCGCCCATCTTGGTGCCTCCCGCTGTCGGAGAAGCCCTCTTGATCTACGTCGCCGCGACCACTCAGGTGGTTAGCGCCGCGATTGTGGTTGAGAGACGAGAAGAGGGGCATGCATTGCCCGTCTAGAGGCCAGTCTACTTCATCAGCGAGGTACTGTCCGAGACCAAGATCCGCTACCCCCAAATTCAGAAGCTGTTATACGCGGTGATCCTGACGCGGCGGAAGTTGCGACACTACTTCGAGTCTCATCCGGTAACTGTGGTGTCATCCTTCCCCCTGGGGGAGATCATCCAGTGCCGAGAGGCCTCGGGTAGAATTGCAAAGTGGGTGGTGGAAATCATGGGCGAAACGATCTCGTTCGCCCCTCGGAAGGCCATCAAGTCCCAGGTCTTTGCGGACTTCGTGGCCGAATGGGTCGACACCCAGCTCCCAACAGCTCCGATCCAACCGGAACTCTGGACCATGTTCTTCGATGGGTCGCTGATGAAGACAGGAGCAGGCGCAGGCCTGCTCTTCATCTCGCCCCTCGGAAAGCACCTACGCTACGTGCTGCGCCTCCATTTCCCGGCGTCCAACAATGTGGCTGATTATGAGGCTCTGGTCAACGGGTTGCGCATCGCCATCGAGCTAGGGGTCCGACGCCTCGACGCTCGCGGTGACTCGCAACTCGTCATCGACCAAGTCATGAAGAACTCCCACTGTCGCGACCCGAAGATGGAAGCCTACTGCGATGAGGTTCAGCGCCTGAAAGACAAGTTCTACGGGCTCGAGCTCAACCACATCGCCCGACGCTACAACGAGACTACGGACGAGCTGGCTAAAATAGCCTCGGGGCGAACGACGGTTCCCCCGGACGTCTTCTCTCGAGACCTGCATCAACCCTCCGTCAAGACCGACGACACGCCCGAGCCCGAGAAGGCCTCGGCCGAGCCGGAGGCACCCTCGGCTCAGTCCGAGGTACCCTCGGCTCAGTCCGAGGTACTCTCGGCTCGGCCCGAGGCACCCTCGGCCCAACCCGAGGCGCCCTCGGCTCAGCCCGAGGCACTCTCGGTTCGGCCCGAGGTACCCTCGGCCTCCGAGGGTGAGGCACTGCGCATCGAGGAGGGGCGGAGCGGGGTCACGCCTGATCGAAACTGGCAAACCCCGTACCTGCAATATCTCCACCGAGGAGAGCTACCCCTCGACCGAGCCAAAGCTCGGCGGTTGGCGCGACGCGCCAAGTCGTTTGTCTTGCTGGGGGACAGGAAGGAACTCTACCACCGCAGCCCCTCAGGCATCCTCCAGCGATGCATTTCCATCGCCGAAGGCCAGGAGCTCCTACAAGAGATACACTCGGGGGCTTGCGGCCATCACGCAGCACCTCGAGCCCTTGTTGGAAACGCCTTCCGGCAAGGTTTCTACTGGCCGACGCCACTAGAATTGTCCGCACCTGCGAAGGGTGTCAGTTCTACGCGAGGCAGACCCACCTGCCCGCTCAGGCTTTGCAGACGATACCCATCACCTAGCCTTTTGCTGTGTGGGGTCTGGACCTCGTCGGCCCCTTGCAGAAGGCACCCGGGGGCTACACGCACCTGTTGGTCGCCATCGACAAATTCTCCAAGTGGATCGAGGTCCGACCCCTAAACAGCATCAGGTCCGAACAAGCGGTGGCATTCTTCACCAACATCATCCATCGCTTTGGGGTCCTGAACTCCATCATCACCGACAACGGCACTGCGAGGATCACCACATCTGGGTGGACTGGGCCGCCGTGGCTCACCCCATGACGAATGGGCAAGTAGAGCGTGCCAACGACATGATTCTATAAGGACTCAAGCCTCGGATCTACAACGACCTCAACAAGTTCGGCAAGCGATGGATGAAGGAACTCCCCTCGGTGGTCTGGAGTCTGAGGACAACGTCGAGCCGAGCCACGGGCTTCACGCCGTTCTTTCTAGTCTATGGAGCCGAGGCCATCTTGCCCACAGATTTAGAATACGGTTCCCCGAGGACGAGGGCCTACGCCGACCAAAGCAATCAAGTTAATCGAGAAGACTCACTGGACCAGCTGGAGGAGGCTCGGGACATGGCCTTACTACACTCGGCGCGGTACCAGCAGTCCCTGCGACGCTACCACGCCCGAGGGGTTCGGTCCCGAGACCTCCAGGTGGGCGACCTGGTGCTTCGGCTGCGACAGGACGCCCGAGGGCGGCACAAGCTCACGCCTCCCTGGGAAGGGCCGTTCGTCATCGCCAAAGTTCTGAAGCCCGGAACGTACAAGCTGGCCAATAGTCAAGGCGAGGTCTACAGCAACGCTTGGAACATCCAACAGCTACGTTGTTTCTACCCTTAAGATGCTTTCAAGTTGTTCGTATACCTCGTTCCCACGCAAAGTTTGGTCATCAAGGAAGGATCAGCCTTGCCTCGGCAAAGCCCGACCCTCCCTCGGGGGCTAAAAGGGGGGAACCCCCTCTGCGTCGAAATTTTCCTCGAAAAAAGATCTTTTCTGCCAGAATGCCTTTCGTGTTTTTCGACTACTTCGAAAGTGGATCCTGAAAACGACGGAGTACACGTAAGCAGCCAAGGCTGACCGAGCCGAGGGACTCCTACGCCTCCGGGATACGGATACCTCACTCATCACCTTCTGCGATAAGTAACTCGCGTTCGGATAAGTGATTCCACGGACCGAACAAGTCTTCACGCTCGAAAGCTCCTCTGCCGAAGCGATTCTTCGGGCCTTCTCGACTACGTCGGTGACAAAACCCTATGGATGGGCAAGAGTGCGCGTAAGCGGCAAGGCCGACCGAGCCGAGGGATTCCTACGCCTTCGGGATACGGATACCTCACTCATCGCCTTCCGTGAAAAGCAACTCTCGCTCGCACAGACAATTCTGTTACCGACGAAAAAGTCCAGATACTCGAAACAAGAGGAAAAGAAACACAGCTTTACAACACGACAATGGTGTGTTTGGGCCTCGGCGGCCGCACAAAACATACACGCACTACAAGATAATCCAATCCTGCAGGCTCGGATCTTGACAGTTGAAGGGAGCAGCAGCACCCTCGGCGTCAACTACACCTTCAACGAGGTCCGACCTAGCCTCGGACGGCGAAGCAGTCGGAGAATCTCCACTCTGAAGGACGACATCATCACCACGCCCGGGCCATCGCCCCCAAGGTCTTCTCCAGGAATTCGGCTCGAGCAGACGGCTCGGCCGGTCACTATGAGGCCTCGGCCAGCTGTCCCCCGAAGACATCAGCCCGACCCGAGGCCTCGGCAACTCAATTCTGGCGTCGGTCCCGCCAGTGGACGACCCGGCCAGGCTCTAGCCGACCAAGTCTTCTTTTCGAGCCAACTCAGCCTCTGTCCGTGCTGACATCGCTACCCCTGGCTTCGGCTCACCGAAGAGCGGCCGAGGGGTTCCTTTAACTAAGCAAGAGAAGCCTCGGACAGTGTTGGGGGCCTTCGTCCTCCGAAGGTCCTCAAAAACATGATTTGACAATGTTTTCCAAGTGAATTATATGAACAGGTATCTTCGGACTCAGATTATGAACATGGAGTACGCTCAGGACGAAGCTTAAGCTAGACGAAGGAGGATTGAGATGAAGGACGGGTGTAACACCCGGTTTTAAAGAACAAAGCCGGGTGCATCTCATACATGCGCCAAGAAGACAACATATATAATAACAGAGTGTATAGAGATAAATGTCATAAATCATCAGAGTATTTATTACATAGCGGAAGACTTATTACAAAATAAAGTAATAAAGATAAAACAAACTAAGGATCGTCGGCGCCAATGTCGACTGGGAAACGCCACCTAGATCAGATCGAACTCCTCAGTGTTAGGCGGCTCCTCCTGAACCACCTGATCATCTCCTGTGGGGGGGGGGGTGTGAGACAGCAAGGGTGAGCTCACACATGATCATAGCTCAACAAGTTGTGGGGAACCAGTGGACACAAACTCACAAAGGTGTGAGTTCATGTGATGTGTAAGGCTTAATCAAAGACAGGGGTTAAAGCTGAGCATTGCTTTTAAGTAGTTGGTCAAAATTTTATTAGCAATTACTAAGTGTAAGTAAATACCAAACCATAAGTAAAGTAATAGAACAAAATTAATAATAAACCCATGCAATGCAAATGACAAAATTGAATTTAAGTTCCATAATTTAAACATCAGAGAGTCCTGAGCCGCTCATGACCGTGAGCTCGGCTAGTATACCAGTTTTACACTCTGCAGAGGTTGTACCCTTTACCCACAAGTCATGTTACCCATCTGCCAAGGGGTCATGAATCCCATATACCTCTACCTAGGAAGCACGGCAGGGCAACACTACGAGGCCTTTACAAAGTTCCACTAGCTTCCGAAAACCCGCTACAGTTTATGGGAAGATCCAGTAAAGGGTTCCTGGCTGACCGCCATCGCAGCAAAATCAACCAGGGACCTCCCCGCACTGACCTCTCCCCTACTGCCCTTGCCCCTTTCGGGTAAGGTAGTCTTCCACTAGCTTTCCTAATTAGTCAGCCAAGGGCGTCCCATTCCACCCTTGTGGTGGCACGTGGTTCTCAAGTTAAGCTCTATGTTCCAATTAACATTAATGATCATAACATGAACATAAATAGAATAACAAAAAGAATTGGAACATAGAGGTAATAAATGATTATCCCAAAACCAGGTAAAGCAATAGCAAACTACCCAAGTGAATCAGGGGTGAACAAGGTAATGAGATAAACAATCTAGGGTGACCTATTGGGTCCCATCAAAATTAACCTATGCATGGATAAGTGATATTTAAAGAACATTATTGGGTAAAAAGTGGTCAAGGGCACAACTTGCCTTCAATGAGCTCCTGCTCAGCTACTTCAACCTGCTGCTCACCAGGATCCTCAGCAACGGGTTCTTCTACTCGCCACAATACAAACAAGCACAGTGCATATAGAGAAATTAACATTACACCAAACATATAAACAAATTACACAGAGGTATTCTACATATTAAAATAAAAACCTAGGAACTGGAATCATAATTTTCTGAGTTATAGATTTCAAGTTATGCATTTTCAAAGGTTTTATGTGCTTTAAATAGGATTAAGTGATAAATAAATTTCCTTACTATTTTTATGACATAACAGAGGCTCTAGGTGTTAGAGAATAAAATTACAAAATTTTAGGAACTGGAATGGATTAATTTGGAGTTAGTATGAATTTTCTATGAATTTATAAAGTTCTAGCAATTATTTTTGTATTAAAAATTCAATTTCCTAATCATTTAATCAATTTATAACTGTGCTGGACTGGGCCTCAATTCCAGAGAAACCCAGGGGGCTCGGGGTAAAAGTCTATAGACACAGCGCACAGTGCACTGGACGGCGGGTTGATTCCTTTTAATTACAGGGTCTCTTTAGCAAAAGTTGAAGGCCGAAGGGGTATGGACAGATCTAAGCCGTCCGATCTAAGGTGGACGATCCAGATTAAATCCCGAGCCTCACCAAACGGAATTTAGCGCGGACCGTTAGATTAGGATCCTACAGTGTGGACGTCTATGCGCTCAGATCCAATCACAACCGATGGATCTCAGCCTACGGTTTGGATTTAATACGACGAAGAGGTATCCGGCTTCTAATCACAGCCGTCCGCACCGATCCGACGGTCCCGATCACTCTACCCCTGGATCTAATCGCTCCCGTACGCGCCCGATCCAACGGTCGCGCCCACATCCCCTTCCTCCCGACGGAGCCGCGCCGGGACACCACCGCGGCCAAGCCTCACGCCGGCGGGGCCAATCACCCGATTCCGGCCATGAAACTTAAATTCAATCGGAATACATGTTATGGATAGTAAAGCGGGTCCGGGCGAGTGGTTCTTACCGAGTATCGTTAGCGCAGGCGAGCCGACCACGAGGAGGAGGATGTTCCGCCCGGTTGCGCACTCCGGTGAGAAATTAACCTCGCCCTGCTGCCGGATTCGCCTCACCAAGTGCACGAACAGCTTCACCACGACCCGCACGACCGCCCGGTGTCCCGATTGGGGGCCAATTCGAGCAGTAGGTGGATGACCGCGGCGGCGGCGAAGAACAGGGAGGTGGCGGGGGTTCTAGGTCGCACGGCGGGCGCACGGCTACGGATGCGCTGGTCCCAGCTTGCGAGAGCCATGGCGGCCGCGCAGGGCGTGCTTTAAACCGGGTCGAATCCCCCCCTTCCCGCATCTCCCGTGAACCGATCAGCCGAGCAGTGCGGGAGTTAGTTGGTCAACCCCACGCCGAGATCCACGGGAAGACGACGCCCCGACAGGTGGGTCCCATCTGTAAACGGCTCGGGCTGCGCTTGTCTCTGACGGCCGGGCCCCACTGGTCAGTGGTGGATCGCGCGCACGAGGGACTGTCAGCCGGGCCCGTGTTGTCGGCACGCTTGAAGTGTTCAGTTGGGCCGCGTAGAGGAGAGGTAAGCTGGGCCGAAATGGCACCAGGGGCCCAGGTAAGCTTCTTTACCTTTTCCTTTTTCTGTTTTATTTTCCTATTTTCAAATTTAAATCCCAATTTGAATTCAAAATTGTTTGTGATCTTCTTAACTGGGTTAAACACTTAAATTAAAATATTAGTGGGGGACAAAATGTATTCTTTCATACATTTACTTTCCTCTAATTTGTATAATCTTTTCTTTCTCTCTTTTCTTAATCCTAGGATTATTTTAGGATTTAATTTCTCATTTGGATATTTAATAATTTTCTTGTCACACAATGCACACAAAAATAAAATATCCAGCATGATGCAACAATTTAGTAGCATATCTTTTCATTATTTGTTCTTGGACATGGTGTTCTCATATGATGATGAATAAAGATCAAACTCACATAAAGAGAAAATGTTTCTCTATTGATATTATTCCTAGCAATTACAAAGTGGGTGTTACAAATCCTACCCCCCTTAAAAATAATCTCGTCCTCGAGATTTAAGAAGAACTAGAGAAAAGGTGGGGAAAATCTATGCGAAGCTCTTCTTCTCTTTCCCATGTTGCTTCATCTTCACTGTGGTGACTCCATTGAACTTTACACATCTTTATCACCTTATTCCTTGTAACTCGAGTCAATGTATCCAAAATCTTGATTGGGTACTCCGTGTAAGTCAAATCACCTTGAACACTGAGCTCTTCCATTGGTAACTGTTCCTCGGGAACACGGAGACACTTCTTAAGTTGAGACACGTGGAACACATTATGCACCTCTGATAGACTAGCAGGTAACTCAAGTTGGTATGCCATCTCCCCAACTCTTCTAAAGATCAAGAATGGTCCAATATAGCGAGGGGACAATTTGCCCTTGACTTTAAATCTCCTCATTCCACGCAGTGGTGACACCTTGAGGTACACATAATCTCCTTCTTCAAATTCCAGTGGTCTCCTTCTATTATCAGCATAACTCTTTTGCCTGGTTTGAGCCACTCTCAAATTCTCTCGAATTATACGAACTTGTTCTTCTGCTTCTTGAATCAATTCAGGCCCAAAGAACTGTCTCTCTCCCGTCTGATCCCAATACAAAGGAGTCCTGCACTTTCTCCCATACAAAGCTTCAAAAGGTGACATCTTCAGACTGGCCTGATAACTATTATTATATGAGAACTCAGCATAAGGCAGACTCTTATCCCAACTTCCTCCATGCTGAAGGGCACATGCTCTCAACATATCTTCCAATACTTGGTTAGTCCTTTCAGTCTGTCCATCAGTCTGAGGGTGATAAGCTGTACTAAAATTCAACATTGTACTCATGTTCTCATGAAAACTTCTCCAAAATCTTGAGGTAAACTGTGTACCTCGATCGGACACGATCTTCTTTGGTACTCCATGTAAACACACAATCCGGGCCATATATAACTCTGCCAACTGAGAACCTTTATAAGTAGTCTTGACAGGAATAAAGTGAGCCACTTTAGTCAATCTATCCACAATCACCCATATAGCATCATATCCTTTCTGGGTGCGAGGCAATCCAGTAATGAAATCCATACCAATCTCTTCCCATTTCCACTCGGGTATCTTCAGTGGATGTAGTAGTCCAGCTGGCCTCTGGTGTTCAGCCTTAACTCTTTGACATACATCGCACATAGCCACATGTGCAGCTACATCTCTTTTCAATCCATACCACCAATATTTCCGTTTCAAATCCTGATACATCTTGGTACTACCAGGATGAATAGAATAATCCGAGTCATGGGCCTCCTTCAATATAGTCTCTCGAAGGCTTTTAACATCAGGAACACATATCCTGTCCTTGAACCATATAGTGCCCTGCTCATCTTCCGTGAATTCCGGAACTCGACCTTCAGTAATCAGATCCTTAATTTCTTTAATTCTATCATCACCAATTTGTCCTTTGCGGATCTCTTGCTCCAAAGTAGGTTCCACATCAATAGTAACTCCCTCAGTATGAGCAACTATCCCCAGGTTAAGTCTCCTGAAGTCCTCAACAATCTCATCGGGTAGCTGGGCAACAACAGCTGAATGAACATGCTCCTTGCGACTCAAGGCATCTGCAACCAAGTTTGCCTTGCCCGGGTGATAGTGAATCTCCAAATCATAATCCTTAATAAGCTCCAACCAACGGCGTTGCCTAAGATTGAGATCCTTCTGAGTGAATATATATTTCAAACTCTTATGATCCGTATACACTTGGCACTTGGTCCCCATGATATAATGTCTCCAAATCTTAAGTGCATGCACAACGGCTGCCAATTCCAAGTCATGAGTGGGGTAGTTCAATTCATGTCTCCGCAACTGACGAGAAGCATAAGCAATCACATGTCCTTCTTGCATGAGCACACATCCTAAGCCTTGGCCACATGCATCGCAATAGATGTCAAATCCTTTTTGTAAGTCTGGCATAACCAATACTGGTGGCGACATCAACCTCTTATTCAATAGATCAAAGCTGTCTTGACACTTCTCGTCCCACTTAAATTCTTTTCCTTTCTCCAGAAGCGAAGTCATTGGCTTAGCAATCTTAGAAAATCCTTCGATAAACCTCCGATAATATCCAGCTAATCCCAAGAAACTCCGAATCTCAGTAACTGTAGTGGGTACTCTCCACTCCATTATCTCCTTAACCTTAGCAGGATCCACTGCTATTCCTCCATTAGAAATAATATGACCAAGAAATGGCACTTCGCCAATCCAAAACTCGCACTTGCTGAACTTAGCATAGAGTTGATTATCTCGTAGCTTCTGTAGCACCATCCTCAGATGTTCCTCGTGATCACTTTCACTCTGAGAATAAATGAGAATATCATCGATGAACACCACGACGAATCTGTCCAAATACTCCATAAACACCTTGTTCATTAAGTTCATAAAATAGGCTGGTGCGTTAGTTAATCCAAATGACATAACAGTAAACTCATATAATCCATATCTAGTCGAGAAAGCCGTCTTGGGAATATCCGATGGTCTAATCCTCATCTGATGGTATCCTGATCGGAGATCAATCTTCGAAAATACTCTTGCACCTCGCATCTGATCGAATAAATCCTCAATACGGGGCAACGGATACTTGTTCTTCACCGTAACATCATTAAGAGATCTATAATCCACACACATCCGTTGCGATCCATCCTTCTTCTGTACAAACAAGACCGGTGCTCCCCAAGGTGAGGAACTCGGACGAATGTACCCAGCCTCTTGTAACTCAGTTAACTGCTTCTTAAGTTCCTTCAACTCCTCTACGGACATCCTATATGGCCGTTTAGAAATAGGGGCGGTTCCAGGTAAGAGGTCAATAACAAACTCAACTTCTCTATCAGGTGGCATCCCTGGTAACTCCTCTGGAAAGACATCCGAAAAATCCCTAACCACCCGGATATTGTTACCAACAAACTCCTCAGGCATAAAGAACATTGCACGCATAGATGAGGAGGTTACTGCAATATTAACTTGAAACCTTTCTCCTTTAGTAGTAGTGAGTTCTACGGTACCTCTACCACATGCTATAACGGCCTTTGCCTTTCTTAGCCATGACATACCAAGAATCAAATCTATACTGCTTGACTCCAATATTATAGCAGTAGCTCCAAATTCTCTACCCATAATGGTTAATGTCAATTTACATGTCATTTGATTCGCCTCAACAGGCCCTTTAGGTGTAATTACTATCAGGGGTGTTCTCATATTTAGCAGTGGTATTTCATTTGTGTTGGCATATCTAGCAGACATGAATGAATGTGTAGCACCAGAATCAAATAATATGGTTGCAGGGATTGCATTAACATAAAACATACCAATTACGAGGTCCCCTCCGTCCGGAGTAGCATCGACGCTGACTTGATTAACCTTGGCAATAGAATATCCCTTGCCAGTTCCTGGAGTTTGCTGCCTGTTCTGAGCTGGAGTAGTAGCAATCCTCTGTGGGCAGACATTTGCATAGTGACCAATCTTCCCACACTTGTAACATTGAGTGCCCGGACTCTGTCCTGAAAACTTCGTCGGGGTGCCAGTAGGGGTAGCCTGTCGAGGAGGTGGAGTCCTCAGTGGTGATTGCGGAACTGGGCGTGGTCCTCCGGGTCGAGTCGGTGTACCCTGGGGTGAACTGTAGCGAGGACGAACACTGCTGCTACCCTGTCCCTGTGAGATAGCCTTCCTCTTCAAATCTCCCAGTTGAACACGCTTGTGTTCAATAGCCAGTGCCTTATCAAGCAGCCTCTGAAATGATGGGAATGTGTGTGCCACTAGAGCATACTGCAATGGTCCATTAAGTCCTTCAATGAAATGCTCCTGCTTCCTCTCGTCTTCAGCAACTTCTTCAGGGGCATATCTGGATAACTGAATAAACTTGTCGCGGTACTCGCTGACTGACATACTTCCTTGCTTCAACGACAGAAACTCCTTCTTCTTGATCTTTATCATCCCAGCTGGAATATGGTAGTTCCTGAATTGTGCACTGAACTCTGCCCAGGTAATAGTATCCGCAGCATCATGGGCAGCAGTATAAGAATCCCACCAGTCAGCAGCAGGACCAGTCAGACGTCCAGAAGCATACAAAACCTTCTCCCGATCCGTGCATTGTGCAATATTCAGCATCTTCTCAATTGCTTTCAGCCAATCATCTGCGTCCAGTGGATCAGGTGAGCTTGCAAATGTAGGTGGCTTATGACTCATGAACTCTCTATGCTTGTCTCGGGGTGGAACTGGTGGTGGTGGTGGAGGTAGTGGCACTTGTTGCTGCTGTTGCTGTTGTTGAAGCTGTTGTTGCGCCCTCCTTTCTTGGCGTATCTCATCTCTCTCTTGGCGCAACTCCTGGCGTATATCCTCTCTTTCTTGACGCATCTCCTGGCGTTCTTGCTGCATCTGAGCACGCATATCAGCCATAGTGTCTGCCATCTGCTGCATCACCGCCATCTGAGCAGCAACCAGTGGGTCAACTCCGCCTGGTGGGGGATTAGGAGGATTCATCCCTGCAGGTTGTGGCTGAGGTTGTCTTCGAGTGTGTTGGTTAGGAGGCAAGTCAATTCCACCACCCCGCCTGGTATTGACCATCTGAGTTAGATACATATGGTAAGAAAATAGTAGACAAGGCAGGTATTTACAAATCAGGTTACTTTGGGGGATTTATTAGCTAAGCAGTTTAATATTTCACCTACTATAGCTAATTCAATACCTTATGTTGGTACATGCTGAGATGTCCTTCTATAATAATTCAATCAATCAAAGAAGCAAATCAGGCATTTAGCATCAGCACAGTCAAACAACATTTTTAAATAGAGAAAATAGTTTTAATTTTGTCTTAGGTTCCCTATCTCTTAGAAAGATCATAAGGGTAGGGGTTCCAAGGTGTGAAATCCATCTTGTCTCAGAGTAGAAAAGGTAAGAATGATCAGAGTAGAACAGTGGAAGGTGAGATAAGATCAAGATAAGTGTAGAAAGAATCAGAGTAAGGTGAGCATAGAATGAATCAGAATAAGATACGTAGGTAAGGGTTGTCCATTTCTATCTAGGTCTCGTCCTACAGTCAACATTTCCTCTGATACCACTTCTGTAACACCCGGTTTTAAAGAACAAAGCCGGGTGCATCTCATACATGCGCCAAGAAGACAACATATATAATAACAGAGTGTATAGAGATAAATGTCATAAATCATCAGAGTATTTATTACATAGCGGAAGACTTATTACAAAATAAAGTAATAAAGATAAAACAAACTAAGGATCGTCGGCGCCAATGTCGACTGGGAAACGCCACCTAGATCAGATCGAACTCCTCAGTGTTAGGCGGCTCCTCCTGAACCACCTGATCATCTCCTGTGGGGGGGGGGGGTGTGAGACAGCAAGGGTGAGCTCACACATGATCATAGCTCAACAAGTTGTGGGGAACCAGTGGACACAAACTCACAAAGGTGTGAGTTCATGTGATGTGTAAGGCTTAATCAAAGACAGGGGTTAAAGCTGAGCATTGCTTTTAAGTAGTTGGTCAAAATTTTATTAGCAATTACTAAGTGTAAGTAAATACCAAACCATAAGTAAAGTAATAGAACAAAATTAATAATAAACCCATGCAATGCAAATGACAAAATTGAATTTAAGTTCCATAATTTAAACATCAGAGAGTCCTGAGCCGCTCATGACCGTGAGCTCGGCTAGTATACCAGTTTTACACTCTGCAGAGGTTGTACCCTTTACCCACAAGTCATGTTACCCATCTGCCAAGGGGTCATGAATCCCATATACCTCTACCTAGGAAGCACGGCAGGGCAACACTACGAGGCCTTTACAAAGTTCCACTAGCTTCCGAAAACCCGCTACAGTTTATGGGAAGATCCAGTAAAGGGTTCCTGGCTGACCGCCATCGCAGCAAAATCAACCAGGGACCTCCCCGCACTGACCTCTCCCCTACTGCCCTTGCCCCTTTCGGGTAAGGTAGTCTTCCACTAGCTTTCCTAATTAGTCAGCCAAGGGCGTCCCATTCCACCCTTGTGGTGGCACGTGGTTCTCAAGTTAAGCTCTATGTTCCAATTAACATTAATGATCATAACATGAACATAAATAGAATAACAAAAAGAATTGGAACATAGAGGTAATAAATGATTATCCCAAAACCAGGTAAAGCAATAGCAAACTACCCAAGTGAATCAGGGGTGAACAAGGTAATGAGATAAACAATCTAGGGTGACCTATTGGGTCCCATCAAAATTAACCTATGCATGGATAAGTGATATTTAAAGAACATTATTGGGTAAAAAGTGGTCAAGGGCACAACTTGCCTTCAATGAGCTCCTGCTCAGCTACTTCAACCTGCTGCTCACCAGGATCCTCAGCAACGGGTTCTTCTACTCGCCACAATACAAACAAGCACAGTGCATATAGAGAAATTAACATTACACCAAACATATAAACAAATTACACAGAGGTATTCTACATATTAAAATAAAAACCTAGGAACTGGAATCATAATTTTCTGAGTTATAGATTTCAAGTTATGCATTTTCAAAGGTTTTATGTGCTTTAAATAGGATTAAGTGATAAATAAATTTCCTTACTGTTTTTATGACATAACAGAGGCTCTAGGTGTTAGAGAATAAAATTACAAAATTTTAGGAACTGGAATGGATTAATTTGGAGTTAGTATGAATTTTCTATGAATTTATAAAGTTCTAGCAATTATTTTTGTATTAAAAATTCAATTTCCTAATCATTTAATCAATTTATAACTGTGCTGGACTGGGCCTCAATTCCAGAGAAACCCAGGGGGCTCGGGGTAAAAGTCTATAGACACAGCGCACAGTGCACTGGACGGCGGGTTGATTCCTTTTAATTACAGGGTCTCTTTAGCAAAAGTTGAAGGCCGAAGGGGTATGGACAGATCTAAGCCGTCCGATCTAAGGTGGACGATCCAGATTAAATCCCGAGCCTCACCAAACGGAATTTAGCGCGGACCGTTAGATTAGGATCCTACGGTGTGGACGTCTATGCGCTCAGATCCAATCACAACCGATGGATCTCAGCCTACGGTTTGGATTTAATACGACGAAGAGGTATCCGGCTTCTAATCACAGCCGTCCGCACCGATCCGACGGTCCCGATCACTCTACCCCTGGATCTAATCGCTCCCGTACGCGCCCGATCCAACGGTCGCGCCCACATCCCCTTCCTCCCGACGGAGCCGCGCCGGGACACCACCGCGGCCAAGCCTCACGCCGGCGGGGCCAATCACCCGATTCCGGCCATGAAACTTAAATTCAATCGGAATACATGTTATGGATAGTAAAGCGGGTCCGGGCGAGTGGTTCTTACCGAGTATCGTTAGCGCAGGCGAGCCGACCACGAGGAGGAGGATGTTCCGCCCGGTTGCGCACTCCGGTGAGAAATTAACCTCGCCCTGCTGCCGGATTCGCCTCACCAAGTGCACGAACAGCTTCACCACGACCCGCACGACCGCCCGGTGTCCCGATTGGGGGCCAATTCGAGCAGTAGGTGGATGACCGCGGCGGCGGCGAAGAACAGGGAGGTGGCGGGGGTTCTAGGTCGCACGGCGGGCGCACGGCTACGGATGCGCTGGTCCCAGCTTGCGAGAGCCATGGCGGCCGCGCAGGGCGTGCTTTAAACCGGGTCGAATCCCCCCTTCCCGCATCTCCCGTGAACCGATCAGCCGAGCAGTGCGGGAGTTAGTTGGTCAACCCCACGCCGAGATCCACGGGAAGACGACGCCCCGACAGGTGGGTCCCATCTGTAAACGGCTCGGGCTGCGCTTGTCTCTGACGGCCGGGCCCCACTGGTCAGTGGTGGATCGCGCGCACGAGGGACTGTCAGCCGGGCCCGTGTTGTCGGCACGCTTGAAGTGTTCAGTTGGGCCGCGTAGAGGAGAGGTAAGCTGGGCCGAAATGGCACCAGGGGCCCAGGTAAGCTTCTTTACCTTTTCCTTTTTCTGTTTTATTTTCCTATTTTCAAATTTAAATCCCAATTTGAATTCAAAATTGTTTGTGATCTTCTTAACTAGGTTAAACACTTAAATTAAAATATTAGTGGGGGACAAAATGTATTCTTTCATACATTTACTTTCCTCTAATTTGTATAATCTTTTCTTTCTCTCTTTTCTTAATCCTAGGATTATTTTAGGATTTAATTTCTCATTTGGATATTTAATAATTTTCTTGTCACACAATGCACACAAAAATAAAATATCCAGCATGATGCAACAATTTAGTAGCATATCTTTTCATTATTTGTTCTTGGACATGGTGTTCTCATATGATGATGAATAAAGATCAAACTCACATAAAGAGAAAATGTTTCTCTATTGATATTATTCCTAGCAATTACAAAGTGGGTGTTACAACGGGCTGATCACCAAGCTGTACGAAGGATGGTGCATAGCCGAAGCTATGCGCAGGAAAGCTTCGTCGCGATAGCAGAAAGGGGAACCGACTTAAAGATGAAAAGACTACTTAGGCCTTGACAGATTTCCATAAGGCATTAGCAAATGTAATGGACATGAATGTAATTTTACGTGGGCTGTGTCCCGCGTCTATAAATAGATGAACAGTACTCCTGTACTGTTCACGCTGACTTGGCATTTGCTATTGCGTCACGCTTGTACTTTTCTCTCCCTTCAAGATCGAAGGTACATTTGTAATTTGAAATCATTTCTATTTTTCCATGATAATGAAATAGAAATGATTCTGTCATAATATTTAAATGTTTGTTTTATATTTTGTGCTTTATACGAAACCTTCGTCATTTATTGTCATATTTACGAAGGTATGTCTTTCGTAACCTTCGTCCGAGATTCATTATTTCCCGAAGGGACATAATATTTCGGAGGACGAAGGACTTTAACACTTAACACTTTTTATGTTGCCTTGTTCTTAACTCTTAGCATTTGAGAACAAGTCCCCAACATTGGCGCCCACCTCCGGTGAACTCACTTCCACTTCGAGTTTTTTGAACACCTTCGGAAGCTATAGACCTTCGCTATGGCGCCGAAGAAAGCTTCAGCGTCTGGGGCTGCAGCACTGCAACCGCTGGACCACAACTAGGAGACCGTCTCTCTTCGGGAGGCCCGAAGCCAGAAGAGAAAGGTCGTCAGCCCGACGCTTCAGGAGGAAGAGCTAGACCAAGAAATCAGGGATATGGAGATGCTACATCAACAGGTGCAGAGGAAGAAGGAGAAGATGGCCCGGCTAGCTGAGTTGCAAAGGCAGATAGACGAAGCCTCTGAGGAAGTTCGCCATTTTGCTCACGATGAGCAAAACAGAAGGCCTCAGCAGAAAGACCTTCATCAGGAGGGCTTCGTCAACGAAGATGACTGGTATGACAATTTCCATCAGGGAAATTTTGTTTTCGATGATGCTTCTCCTTTGTCCGCTGAGCTGCAGGCTACACCTTGGCCTCCATCCTATAAGCCACCCCAGCTTCCCATGTTCGACGGCCACTCAGACCCGAAGCAGTTCTTGATGAGCTACGAAGCAACAGTGTCTTCGTATGGGGGCAATGCTGCAGTCATGGCGAAGTCTTTCGTTATGGCCGTCAGGAATGTTGCTCAGACCTGGTATTCCTCCCTTCGACCAGGAACGATCACCTCATGGCAGAAGCTGAAAGATATGTTGTTAACCAGCTTTCAAGGATTTCAGACGAAGCCGGTCACTGCTCAAGCCTTGTTCCAGTGCACTCAGGATCATGAAGAATACCTTCAGGCGTATGTCAGAAGGTTCTTGCGTTTGAGGGCGCAGGCACCAACGGTGCCCAATGAAATTGTTATCGAAGCCATGATCAAGGGGCTTCGTCCTGGACCTGCAGCCCAATACTTTGCTAGGAAGCCTCCTCAAACTCTGGAGAAGCTGCTCCAAAAGATGGACGAATACATTCGTGCTGATAATGACTTTCGCCAAAGAAGGGAGGAGGCCTTCAGATTTTCTGAGATGACCAGGGGCTTCGGGGGAAGATTCTATCCGAGGCATGTCAGGTCCATCCACAACACTCAAAATGATGATAAGGGGACTCAGCAGAACAGGCCGCAGTGCTCCTCACAGGCTTCGGGGCAACAGCAAACTTTCTTTCGGCCACCAGCTCCAAGAGGCAGAGGCGCTAGGGGCTTCGGCGGGAGATTTGAAGATCAACCAAGGAGGACATTTTGCTTATTCTGCGGTGAGAACAAGGGCCATACCACCAGGATGTGCCATGTCACCATCCAGAAACAAAAGGAGCTAGCAGAAGCTGCAGCGCAACAGGGACAGCCGAAGCAGGTCATGCATACTGCTTCGTACCATCAGCCTTACATCCCAGAATATGTGGGCAACCACACTGCAGTTTCCGTAGCTTCGGCAAGTCAACCTCAAGCTTCATGGCAACAGCCCCCGCCTCCACCTCCGCTGCAACAAGGCCAACAGCCAGAAGGGAGCTAATATGTTCCGCACCAAAGGGATCTCAGAGAGCAATCTGAAGCTCGCACAGTCAATAGTACTGTGCCAGAATCGAAGCACATTTATTGACAGATATCCTACTTTGATAACAGTCTTTTCCGTTTAAGTTCTATTTTCTGTGTAATAAAGAACATTTCAGTTTTCATTTAATAGTTTCGTGGTTGGTTATGAGGAAAATTTATCTTCTCCACAGGCTTAAGTTGCTGAAGCTTAAATATTTGCGGTAACAAGGAGGACCTTCGAATTATTAAAAATCCTTCGAAGCAACAAAAAGTCGTTCTAAGGAACGCAGAGTAAGTTGCCGAAGTTACAAAAAGCCGTTCCAAAGGGAGCACAGTGTAAGTTTTTTGCTCCAAAGACGTTCCTAAGGGAATGCAGAGCATACAGCGAAAAGTCAACGCTGATACCGCCTAAGTAAAAGGCGAAGAAGCTCCAAAGACGTTCCTAAGGGAATGCAGAGCTTATACCGCCTAAGTAAAAGGCGAAGAAGCTCCAAAGACGTTCCTAAGGGAATGCAGAGCTTATACCGCCTAAGTAAAAGGCGAAGATGCTCCAAAGACGTTCCTAAGGGAATGCAGAGCTTACAAATATATTTTGTGTGTATCTTCGGAACAAATGTCATTTGCATAACATAACATCATCACATCATTTTGCATAGCATAAGCATCATACATCATGTTGCATATGGCAAAAGAAGGGGACACAGTATCAACCTTCGAAAGGATGCTTTGAGAAAGAGCAAATTGTGTAAAGACACGAGGGAATACAATGATAATCTTCGGAAAATAGCTTCGGAGAATGTTTTCACGAAGCATGGATGTGATTTATCAGAACAGTTTTAACGGAGAATGTTTTCTTCACGAAGCATGAAAAGAAGGGAAGGTGTTTTTTCGCCGAAGGCTCAAAAATGGTATGTATGTAGAATTTCATGCATCGTAAAGAATTGAATAATGAAAAGAGACTTGTATATTACATTCAAATGTACAAAATATTACAAAGTTCACACTTCCAATGTTTTTTCTAATAACATTTAGTCTTCTCTTAGTACTGCTTCGGCGGCCTCATTTAGAAGTTGATCAACAACTTTATCCATGATAGCTTCGGCCATTCGTTTAATCTCGTCATCTCCTTTTGTGTGAGGGTCGGCAGTCGATCCAGCAGGTTCTGAGGGAAGAGAACATTTCTTCATTACTATTACAAATCGCAAACAAAGTTTGAAATAAAAATTACAACACAATAAGAACGACTAATTAATACCTAATTGCCTTTCGGGCTCCGTACTTCTTTCGGCAGTTTCTGCCACTCTCCTAGCATCATGGATGCCTTTTTCACTTCTTTGAATTATTTCTTGCGCCATTTCTCGGCCGCCATTGTCCCAGATATCAGTGAAGAATTTACCGCCAATCATACTTGCTTCGGTCGAGGGATCTTTGATGTCTTCAGAGGATAAGGCAGCTTCGGACTGAGCTAAAAATTTTACATGTTCACAACCTTTCTTCTCCAAGACAGTAGCAACTCCCCTGGCGCCCGAAAAAGCGCAGATGTCACCGCGGCTACTCAGGATTTCCTCGAAGGCCTCTGCCTCGTGACTAATCCATTCTATTGGACCTTCGGGATTGCCTCTTGAGAAATTCTCTTCACTGGAAAATGCGCCCACGCTGGTGAAGCTGGTTTTAATTTTCTTTACGCATACCATGGATTTTTCGTAGCATTTTTTCTTAGAAGACCGAAGCTCTTCCACGGTTGCTTCTAAATGATCAGCCCATTGGTCGCTGCATTCTCGTCTTGTTTCTTCAATTATACGTTCTTCTTTCGCCCGGGCCAATTGCTTCTGAAGATCTTTAATTTCGCGTCTGTGAGCTTCGGCCTGAACCTTTGCAGCAGCTTCGTCCTTTTTTATCTTGTTTACTAATGTAAGCAGAAGTTTATCTTTTTCTAGAGCTTCGTTTCTCAGTTTAATAACTTCTGAACGTAAATTGTTGAATGCAATTTCGTAGCTTTCATCCTCGGCACTCTTTTGTGCTCTTAATGCGTTGCTTAGGATTAAACCCTATACGAAGAAGAATCCATATAAGAATAAAAGAACGAATTACGTATTAAAGAAGATTTTTCAAGCGTCTAATTCCCATACCTTTAGGCTATTGTACGCAAGACTGTCCGCGAGATCTTCCTTCGTCATAGCACATAATCCAGCTTCGAGCTTCGGGAAGCCCATACTTCTGGCCATCTCCCGGCAGACAGATAATTCTTTGTTATCGGGGAGGCAGTATAGGAAGTCGTCTTCATTTGTCCCATTGAACACTACTGCCCCCTTCGGATACTTTAACTCTCTAGCATAGTGATCGGCTTCATAAGTCTCTTCTTCAGATAATTTCTTCCCCGAAGCATGTCGTATGATGTAATCGCATGTGCTGGCAGGAGCTTCGGGGACGGCAGTGTCAATTTCCTCAACCAAAAATGGTTCTAATGTTTTTATTTTCTCGGTCTCCAAAGATTGTTCCTTGGTGGGCTCTGAAGGTCCAGCCTCAGTTTCAGCTTGTTGTTTCGAAGCTTCAGTAGACGCTTCAGCAAGTTCAACAGTCTTTTTTGGAGTTGTGCTTGAAGACTTAATTGTCTCCAAGACATCTAGTACGTTCACCATTCTTTTTCTTTTTGGGGTCACCAATGGGCCCTTTTGGTTTTTTATTGTTTCAACATTTACCGAAGGACTTAAGATTTTCGATATTTTTGGCTCTTCGACCTTCGGTTTCTCTGCTTTTTCTACTGAAGGCGCTTCAGTCTTTTCTTCCATCTTCGGCACTGGAGCTGGTTCGGTAGCTTCAGAGGCCAAAGAGACTTCACCAATAAATTCTGGCACTGTGGCCGGCTCAATAAAACGCACTGGGTGGGTGAGCACCTTCATCTTTTTCCTTTGCGGCACTGACTCACTAGTAGCACTCGTCGTAGCTTCCGCCGCAGTAGAAGTATTTTTTCTTTTGCGACTCAATACCGGATAGTGGTAGTCAGGGTAGACAAACCCGACTGCGTCGAATACCCGGTTGAGCCTTTTCTTTTTTCGGCCTCCGAAGGCTGCTGATAACGCAGTGTTCTCGGCCTTTGAATATGCCCCAAGCAGTTCGTCACTTAATGTCTCAATGCTTTTCAACCAGTCATCATCAGGTTCAACAAATTTATCTGCATATTTGAATGTGTATTTCAGTCTGACCAGTTCGCCTTCGTCGGACTCTTTGATGGTCTCCTTCGGCATCTCCCACTTTCCTGCAAGTGGCCACACCCTGAAGGCAATATGCTCTTGGACCAAGTCCCTTGTCCCAATGAAAGAGCAGATTACGCCGAATGCCCTTTGGCATTCCTCGGCCGCTTCATCCATTTCAACCTTCGGCCTTCGAAGTCCGAAGCGTTGCCAGATGGGGCGCATAATGATACTCTTGACATTTTCTTGCGCTGTTAAGTCATTCTTTACATAGAACCATTCAGTCATCCAGGCTCCGGGCCACCTCTTCCGAAAAGTTGGCACAGGGCGGCTTGACCCGGAGCGGGCACCGAAGCTGTAACACCCAAAATTGTTGTGATATTGTTCTTTTCCCCAGGGCTTCGTCTCATATAACAACTCATGAATGTTGCAAAAACTTTTAGCATTTGGTTCTAAACCTTGGCTTCTTGCAGCCCAGACAAACATCCCCATTCTTATGATAGCTTCGGGAGTAAGTTGATGAAGGTAGACTTGAAATGTTTTCAGTACCTCAACAACAAAGTTGCTCAGGGGGAATCGAAACCCAGCCTTGAGAAAGCTTCGGAAGATTACAACTTCATCTTCTTCGGGGGTGGGAGAAGTCTTTTCTCCAGCGTCAGCTCTCACAATAGATATATCTCGAAAATACCGCCCCCTCATATTATCAATATGGCTCTGCTTAATAGTGGTTTTTCCGAAAACTGAGTGACTTGGCCGCCATGGTCGATCTTCGGATTCTTCCTCGCCGCTTTCTACGTCGTAGCTGTCGCTGTCGTCAGTATCTTCAGATAAACCTTCTAAAATCTCCTTAGTAATCTTCTCTGTATTGGTCTTCGACATTGCCATAAGAAACCCCAGGTTCTTCTCTTCAGAGAGACTCAGCTTCATCTCGGGACCAGCCTTCTTATCTTCAGACATCTTCGGAAACGCTAAAAACTGTTTTCAAGTCCGAAGCTTCAAAATCAAAAAGATCACCAAATCTTAATGCGCAAGAGCTAAAAATTTAGTGGGCCGAAGCAGATGGCAAGTGTGCGTACCAAATAAGTGTGCGGTATGATCTTATTTATACCCCCAGGGCGTTGAAAATTAAAAGACCCCGCTTGTCAGTGAATGTTGCTATTCTAGCAAAGGGAAGGTGTTTTTTCGGACCTTCGGCTCAAGGCCTTCGTCCATATCGCAATTTGAATTTATCATTAACAAATTAATATTGCGAGGGGCTACTGTTGGGGGCCTTCGTCCTCCGAAGGTCCTCAAAAACATGATTTGACAATGTTTTCCAAGTGAATTATATGAACAGGTATCTTCGGACTCAGATTATGAACATGGAGTACGCTCAGGACGAAGCTTAAGCTAGACGAAGGAGGATTGAGATGAAGGACGGGCTGATCACCAAGCTGTACGAAGGATGGTGCATAGCCGAAGCTATGCGCAGGAAAGCTTCGTCGCGATAGCAGAAAGGGGAACCGACTTAAAGATGAAAAGACTACTTAGGCCTTGACAGATTTCCATAAGGCATTAGCAAATGTAATGGACATGAATGTAATTTTACGTGGGCTGTGTCCCGCGTCTATAAATAGATGAACAGTACTCCTGTACTGTTCACGCTGACTTGGCATTTGCTATTGCGTCACGCTTGTACTTTTCTCTCCCTTCAAGACCGAAGGTACATTTGTAATTTGAAATCATTTCTATTTTTCCATGATAATGAAATAGAAATGATTCTGTCGTAATATTTAAATGTTTGTTTTATATTTTGTGCTTTATACGAAACCTTCGTCATTTATTGTCATATTTACGAAGGTATGTCTTTCGTAACCTTCGTCCGAGATTCATTATTTCCCGAAGGGACATAATATTTCGGAGGACGAAGGACTTTAACACTTAACACTTTTTATGTTGCCTTGTTCTTAACTCTTAGCATTTGAGAACAAGTCCCCAACAGACAGCAAGGCCGACCGAGCCGAGGGACTCCTACGCCTCCGGGATACGGATACCTCACTCGTCACCTTTGCACGGGGCGGCTCGCGCTTGGTGAAGCGGTTCTGTTAGCCGACAGACGAGTCTTAGTGCTCGGAAGTGAGGAAAAAACACGGCTCCACGCCAAAAATACATACATGTTCAGGCCCCGACAGCCACAATAAACAAAAAGACCGGCATTCAAGGTGCCATTACAAACGGAACTCTGGTTCCGTCCCCGCGGGTATGAACAACCTCCACACCGGGGAGCCCGCGGGGCGACAAGTTCCGGGCGACTCGCCAGCGACCTCTGCAGCAGCAGCTATGGTTCTAGGACGGACGCGGCCACCGGAAGGCTCTCGTTCGCGTCCCCGCTCAAGGGACGCGAACTAGACATCAAAGCCAAAGAGCCGGAGGCCGGCCCGTAGGCGGCACTGACGACCTCAACGGTGGGGAAGCTTCCCCCGGCTGCCACCACGTCAGCACCGACGACGGCGTCCGCCTCTCCACCAGCGCCGCACCGGCGAACGCGGGCCGCTCCAAAGCGCACCGGCAGGTCCTCGCTCCCGTCCTCGCCACGAAAACGAGGAAGAGGGCGGAATGTTGCATCCTAGCTGGACAGCAACAGTTCGCCTTCCCCGGCATGGCTGGAGGACGCCTCCTCCGCAGAGCTGCGGGATGGTTTCCACCACCAGAAGCTGGAAGAGGAGGTGGCCAGCCGACCCGTGCGGGAGGTAGAGCCCCGGCTCACCTCGCTCTCCGCCCCAGCAAGGATGGTAAGCATCCTTGAAGCTGAGGGAGGGGCGGGGGCCACAGCCCGGCTTGCTTCTCCCCATCCAGGGGCTGGTGGTCACCGTCTTAGGTGACCACCGGCGAGGGGGTGCAGCCGGGCCGCGTGATGAAAATCCTTGAAGCCGAACGATGGCTGAAAGGTACCAACTTCCATGAAGTTGCGTTCCTCCAACGACAAGGCGAAAGGATTGCGGGTGTTCCCCATTCGGGGGCTCGGAAGGTGGAAAGATACGACACATGAGGGAGCGCGAAGACATGGTCGCTTTCCAAGGGGGTCACCCTCCTTTTAAAGGCGACTCTCCCTACTTGCGTCCCCAGCCGTCGTGGGCTAAGTCTTCTCCAACACGCTCCAAGGTCCTCCCCCTACGGCGCGGGGGCTGGGCCCCACGCGTCATGCAAACTGGCCCAGGGTGGAAGAAACCAAACCGCCGCGCGCGGTGCATGCAACCGCCCAGCGGTTACAAGCATTCCTCCACTTTCGCCCAGACCAGCGGGTGAAAGGGCGGACAGCCGTGCAGGCGGCATGCGACCGCGCCAAGTGGGCGCGCCCCTCCGACTTCCAACGCACCCAGCATGGAGGCCCAGGCCCACGCGTCATGCAACCGGCGCGCCGGTTGCTACGTGCGAGCAACTGCACCGCCACTCGCACCACTGCCACGCCTCCTCGACTGCGGAACTAGTACCGCGACTCGAGGCAACCCTGCGTACGACCCAGCAGTGCCAGCCAGGCGCGACGGTCAATACGGCCAAAAATGGGCCGGCAGTAATGGTGGTGGCAGGCGGGCAGGAGCAGCGGTCACGTCGTCAGCCAAGCTTACGTCCCATCCAGGGGCAGCGAGAGAACCCTCTCTCACGGCGTGAAGACGGCGCGCCCGTGTTCTGTTCCTCGAACGGCTCGTGCACGCGCAACGGCCGCCCCGCCAACCACTCGCCCCGTCGCATTAACTCCGCGGCGGGACAGGCAGCGCCTCTGGCAGGGGAAGCAAGCGACGCTTCGCCTTCGCCATAATGACCGTGTCAAAAAAAGGTACGCCACGTCATTCGATTTCGTATCCTTTTCCTTTTCCTCTTTCTCTCTCTTACAACAGGGACCGGGAAAGGGGGATACCCCGAAAAGGATCCTTCTCCGTGAAGGAAATAGGCCCCGAGCCTCCCTACTGATCAGAGGTTCAAAGGCTGGCCCCTCGGAGGGGTTTAGCAGCCGCCTCAGAGCGCGTGGGCTCCGCACCCACTACTGGTCAGAGGTTCGAAGGCCGGCCCCTCAGAAGGGTTCAACGGCCGCCTCAGGCCACTCGGGCTCCATGCCCACTACTGATCAGGGGTTCGTAGACTGGCCCTTGAAGGGTTCACAGCCGCCTCAGACACAGAGCGAGGGATGACCCTGGGTACGTTCGATACATAACCAAGGCTCGGGATACGCTCCCGAGGTACCCTAGGACATTTCCGAGACCAGCGGGAACGATCTTGTAACGGAATCCCATCAGAGGGAGGCATCGAGCCCTCGGACCCCGTCGAAAGGGGACCGGGTCCGGCAGATCACCCACAGGTACTTTTGGAGCGCGCCTCCGGGCCTCTAGCCGACCCCTAACAAATGGGGGACGGGCGTCCACTCGGATTACCCGCCAGCAGCTCACCGGAGACACCATGTTCGGTGCCCTCCGAGGGCAACATGGCGCTTTCCCCCCTCCTCCTTACGGAAAGGCGACGCAGGGGCGTATGTAAAAAAGTCTAGTATGTCCTTGACCGTCCTCTCGCCCTGTGCAGAGGCTCGGGGGCTGCTCTCGTGAACCCGGCTCCGGCTAGACCGTTGGCAGCGTCAACATACCAGCCCAAGAACTTGGGACCCGACCGTGCACCCGGGCTATGGCCAGCTCGCATGAGGGCACGACCAGACCAGCCGAAGCATTGCGCGAGGCATTAAGACCTCGGAGGAGTCAAACCACTCCTCCGAGGCCTCGGGGCTACACCCGGTGGGTGCGCTCGCGCGCACCCACCGGAACAAAATGCAACCGAGAAAGGCTGGTCCCCTTGCAAAAAAGTGCGACAAAAGCCTCCAAGCGAGTATTAACACTCCCTTCGAGGCTCGGGGGCTACTGTCGGGGACCATAATTAGGGGTACCCTCAAGACTCCTAATTCTCAGCTGGTAACCCCCATCAGCACAAAGCTGCAAAGGCCTGATGGGTGCGACTAAGTCAAGGATCGGTCCATTCGAGGGACTCGATCACGCCTCGCCCGAGCCCAGCCTCGGGCAAGGGCAGCCGACCCCGGAGGATCTACGTCTCGTCCGACGCCCCCCTCCAGCAACGGACATACTTTCGGCTCGCCCGAGGCCCAGTCTTCACCAAGAAGCAACCTTGGCCAAATCGCCACGCCAACCGACCAAATCGCAGGGGCATTTAATACAAAGGTGGCCTGACACCTTTATCCTGATGCACGCCCTCCAGTCGACAGAGCCGAAGTGACCGTAGTCACTTCGCCGCTCCACTGACCGGTCTGACAAGAGGACAGCGCCGCCTGTGCCGCTCCGACTGCCGTGCTACTCGACAGAGTGAGGCTGACAGCAGCCAGGCCCGACCTCAGGCGCCATAGGAAACTCCGCTTCGCCCGACCCCAGGGCTCGGACTTGGGCTCAGCCCCGGAAGACGACGAACTCCGCTTCGCCCAACCCCAGGGCTCGGACTCGGGCTCAGCCCCGGAAGACGACGAACTCCGCTTCGCCCGACCCCAGGGCTCGGACTCGGGCTCAGCCCCGGAAGACGACGAACTCCGCTTCGCCCGACCCCAGGGCTCGGACTCGGGCTTAGCCTCGGAAGACGACGAACTCCGCTTCGCCCGACCCCAGGGCTCGGACTCGGGCTCAGCCCCGGAAGACGACGAACTCCGCTTCGCCCAACCCCAGGGCTCGGACTCAGCCCTGGCCTCAGCCGACGGTCTCCGCCTCGCCCGACCCGGGGGCTCGGACTCGACCTCGGCCTCGGAAGACAGACTCGACCTCGACCTCAGAGGAGCCTCCACATCGCCCAACCTAGGGCACGGACCGACCACGTCAACAGGAGGCGCCATCATTACCCTACCCCAAGCTGACTCAGGCTACGGGGAACAAGACCGGCGTCCCATCTGGCTCGCTCCGCCAGACAAGTAATGATGGCACCCCACACGCTCTATGACGACGGCGGCTCTCAGCCCCCTTACAGAAGCAAGAGGACGTCAGCAAGGACTCGACAGCCCGACAGTTGTCCTTCCGCCAGGCTCCAGCGCTCCTCCGACGGCCACGACACCACACGAACCGGGTGCCAAAACCTCTCCGGCTGCCACGATGGCATGTACTTAGGGCGCTAGCTCTCCTCCGCTAGACACGTTAGCACACTGCTACACCCCCCATTGTACACCTGGATCCTTTCCTTGCGCCTATAAAAGGAAGGACCAGGGCCCTCTTACAGAGGGTTGGCCGCGCGGGGAAGGACGGGACGGCGCTCGCGTGAGGCCGCTCGCTCCCTCCCGCGTGGACGCTTGTAACCCCCTACTGCAAGCGCACCCGACCTGGGCGCGGGACAAACACGAAGGCCGTGGGATTCCACCTCTCACGCCCGTCTCCCTCCGGCTGCCTCCCCCCTTCGCGCTCCATCTTGCGCCGACCCATCTGGGCTGGGGCACGCGGCGACAATTTACTCGTCGGTCCAGGGACCCCCCGGGTTTCGAAACGCCGACAAGAAAAGAAAAGCAAACATCATGGTATTCAAGTGGGTCTTTGGACCGCTTGAGAGGGGTTGATTGCAACCCTCGTCCGTTGGGACGCGGCAACGTGGAAGTAGGCAAGTGTTGTACTTGGCCGAACCACGGGATAAACCACTGTGTCTACCTGTGTTGATTCTCTTGTGGTTATTGTGTTTCGCTAAGACTCTTCTCTAGCCACTTGGCAATACTGTGCTAACGATTAACCAAGTTTTTGTGGCATTAAGTTCAAGTTTTACAAGATCACCTATTCACCCCCCCTCTAGGTGCTCTCAATCGGTATCAGAGCCATTCTCTTCAAGAAAGGGACTAACCGCCCGAAGAGATGGATCATAAGGGGAAGGGAATCGTGATCAATGATAAGGAGAAGGAGTCCTTCGTCAACGAGCCGAAGGATGACAAGCCTACCGACTCGGGCTCGGGCCACAAACGAAAGGATGGGAAGAAGAAGAAGACAAGGCGCATCAAGGAGATCGTCTACTACGACGACAGCGACGAGTCCACTTCTTCCCAAAAGGACAACGACGACAACGACTACGAGAGAAGGAAATCGGTTAATTCGAACTTTTCTTTTGACTACTCTCGTATTCCGCAAAGTACAAATGCTCATTTGCTCTCCATTCCACCTTGGCAAACCTCCTCACTTTGATGGAGAGGACTACGGATTTTGGAGCCACAAAATACGTAGTCACCTGTTCTCTCTCCATCCGAGCATATGGGAGATTGTGGAATGTGGAATGAAATTTGATAGCTCGGATAGTCCTATGTTTATCAATGAATAGATTCATAGAAATGCACAAGCTACTACTGTGTTGTTAGCCTCTTTGTGCAGGGACGAGTATCATAAGGTGAGCGGCTTGGACAATGCCAAGCAGATCTGGGACACCCTCAGGATCTCACATGAGGGGAACGACGTCACCTTACTCACCAAAATGGAGTTGGTGGAAGGCGAGCTTGGAAGATTCGCAATGATCAGAGGAGAGGAGCCAACCCAAACATACAACCGGCTCAAGACCCTCATCAACAAGATAAGGAGCTACGGAAGCACACGATGGACGGACCACGACGTCGTTCGTCTAATGCTAAGGTCCTTTACTGTACTTGATCCACATTTGGTGAACAATATCCGTGAAAACCTAGGTACACCAAGATGTCGCCCGAAGAAGTTCTTGGGAAATTTATAAGCGGGCGAATGATGATCAAGGAGGCGAGATATGTCGATGACGCGTTGAACGGTCCAATCCATGAGCCTCAACCCATTGCTCTCAAGGCAACGAGGAGCAAGGAGGCGCTACCTAGCAAGGTGGCGCAAGTTGAGGCGGCCGGGCTCAATAATGAAGAGATGGCCCTCATCATCAAACGCTTCAAGACGGCGCTAAAGGGACGCAAGGGGCAGCCAAGCAAGACCAAGACAAAGGGGAAGCGCTCATGCTTCAAATGTGGTAAGGTTGGTCATTTTATTGCTAACTGTCCCGACAATGATAGTGACCAGAAACAAGGGAACAAGAGGGAGAAGAAGAAGAACTATAAGAAGGCAAAAGGCGAGGCACATCTTGGCAAGGAGTGGGACTCGGATTGTTCGTCGTCCGACTCCGACAACGAAGGACTCGCCGCCACTGCCTTCAACAAGTCATCCCTCTTCCCCAACGAGCATCACACTTGCCTCATGGCAAGCGAAAAGAAGGTAAGCGCTCGTAACACTAGTACTTATGCTTCTTCAAGTGAGGATGAGTCTAGTGATGATGATTAAATAGATTATTCATGTTTATTCAAGGGTCTAGATAGAACCAAGGTGGATAAAATAAATGAATTGATTGATGCTTTGAATGATAAGAATAGATTGCTAGAAAAGAAAGAGGATCTCTTATATGATGAACATGATAAATTTGTAGAAGCTCAAAAATCCCTTGCTTTAGAAATAAAGAGGAATGAAATGCTTTATTGTGAATTGTCTACATGCCACGACTCTATTTCTAGTTTAAAAAGCATAAACGATGACCTGAATGCTAAGTTAGAAATAGCTAATAAATCAACATCTTGTGTAGAACATGTTGTGGTTTGCACTAGGTGTAAAGATTTTAATGTTGATGCTTGTAGTGAACACCTAGTTTCAATTTCTAAATGAAATGATGAAGTGGCTAGTCTTAATGCCCAACTTAAGACTAGCAAAAGCGAATTTGATAAGTTAAAATTTGCAAAGGATGCCTACACAATTGGTAGACACCCCTCAATTAAGGATGGACTTGGTTTCAAGAGAGAAGCCAAGAACTTAACAAGCCATAAGGCTCCCATCCCCGCCAAGGAGAAAGGGAAGGCCCCCATGGCTAGTAGTGCTAAAAAGAACCATGCTTTTATGTATCATGATAGGAGACATGCTAGAAATGCAAATAGAAGTTATGATGCTTTTGATTCACATGTTTATGATTCTTATGCTATGTTTGCTTCTAGTTCTTCCTGTATGCATGGTAAAAATGTGCCTAGGAGAAATGGTGTTAATGTTCCTAGGAAAATTAATGAACCTTCTACCATATATCATGCTTTAAATGCTTCCTTTGCCATTTGTAGAAAGGATAGGAAGATAGTTGCTAGAAAATTAGGGGCAAAATGCAAGGGAGACAAAACTTACATTTGGGTCCCTAAGACAATTGTGACTAACCTTGTAGGACCCAACAAGAGTTGGGTACCTAAGACCCAAGCCTAAATTTGCCTTGCAGGTTTATGCATCCGGGGGTTCAAGCTGGATTATCGACAGTGGATGCACAAACCATATGACGGGGGAGAAGAAGATGTTCACCTCCTACGTCAAAAACAAGGATTCCCAAGATTCAATAATATTCGGTGATGGGAATCAAGGCAAGGTAAAAGGGTTAGGTAAAATTGCTATTTCATCCGAGCACTCTATATCTAATGTGTTTTTAGTTGAGTCTCTTGGATATAATTCGTTATCTGTTAGTCAATTATGTAATATGGGATATAATTGTCTATTCACAAATGTAGATGTGTCTGTCTTTAGAAGAAGTGATGGTTCACTAGCTTTTAAGGGTGTATTAGACGGCAAACTTTACTTAGTTGATTTTGCAAAAGAGGAGGCCGGTCTAGATGCATGCTTAATTGCTAAGACTAGCATGAGCTGGCTGTGGCATCGCCGCTTAGCACATGTGAAGATGAAGAACCTTCACAAGCTTCTAAAGGGAGAACACGTGATAGGTTTAACTAATGTGCAATTCGAAAAATATAGACCTTGTGCAGCTTGTCAAGCAGGCAAACAGGTGGGAAGCTCTCATCACACCAAAAATGTGATGACCACATCAAGACCTTTGGAGATGCTTCACATGGACCTCTTCGGACCCGTCGCCTATCTAAGTATAGGAGGAAGTAAGTATGGTCTTGTTATAGTTGATGACTTTTCCCGCTTCACTTGGGTATTCTTTTTGTAGGATAAATCTGAAACCCAAGGGACCCTCAAGCGCTTCCTAAGGAGAGCTCAAAACGAGTTTGAGCTCAAGGTTAAAAAGATTAGGAGCGACAATGGGTCCGAGTTCAAGAACCTTCAAGTGGAGGAGTACCTTGAGGAGGAAGGGATCAAGCACGAGTTCTCCGCTCCCTACACACCACAGCAAAATGGTGTGGTAGAGAGGAAGAACAGGACGCTTATAGACATGGCGAGGACGATGCTTGGAGAGTTCAAGACCCCCGAGCGCTTTTGGTCGGAAGCCGTGAACACGTCTTGCCACGCCATCAACAGGGTCTACCTTCATCGCCTCCTCAAGAAGACGTCGTATGAGCTACTAACCGGTAACAAACCCAATGTTTCGTATTTTCGAGTTTTTGGGAGTAAATGCTACATTCTAGTGAAGAAGGGTAGGAATTCCAAATTTGCTCCCAAAGCCGTAGAAGGGTTTTTGTTAGGTTATGACTCAAATACAAAGGCGTATAGAGTCTTCAACAAATCATCGGGTTTGGTTGAAGTCTCTAGCGACGTTGTATTTGATGAGACTAATGGCTCTCCAAGAGAGCAAGTTGTTGATTTTGATGATGTAGATGAAGAAGAAGTTCCAACGACCGCAATACGCACCATGGCGATTGGAGATGTGCGGCCACAGGAACAAGATGAGCAAGATCAACCTTCTTCCTCAACAATGGTGCAACCCCCAACTCAAGATGATGAACAGGAGGCATGTGATCAAGGGGGAGCACAAGATGATCATGTAATGGAGGAAGAAGCACAACCGGCACCTCCAACCCAAGTTCGAGCAATGATTCAAAGGGATCATCCCATCGACCAAATTTTGGGTGATATTAGCAAGGGAGTAACTACTCGATCTCGATTAGTTAATTTTTGTGAGCATTACTCATTTGTCTCTTCTATTGAGCCTTTCAGGGTAGAAGAGGCCTTGCTAGATCCGGACTGGGTGTTGGCCATGCAGGAGGAGCTCAACAACTTCAAAAGAAATGAAGTTTGGACACTGGTGCCTTGTCCCAAGCAAAATTTTGTGGGAACCAAGTGGGTGTTCCGCAACAAACAAGACGAGCACAGGGTGGTGACAAGGAACAAGTCACGACTTGTGGCAAAAGGTTATGCCCAAGTCGCAGGTTTGGACTTTGGGGAGACTTTTGCTCCTGTGGCTAGGCTAGAGTCCATTCGTATCTTGCTAGCATATGCCGCTCACCATTCCTTCAGGTTGTTCCAAATGGATGTGAAGAGCGCTTTTCTCAACAGGTCAATCAAGGAGGAGGTGTACGTGGAGCAACCCCCTGGCTTCGAGGATGAACGGTATCCCGACCACGTGTGTAAGCTCTCTAAGGCGCTCTATGGACTTAAGCAAGCCCCAAGAGCATGGTATGAATGCCTTAGAGACTTTTTAATTGCTAATGCTTTCAAGGTTGGGAAAGCCGATCCAACTCTTTTTACTAAGACTTGTGATGGTGATCTTTTTGTGTGCCAAATTTATGTTGATGACATAATATTTGGTTCTACTAACCAAAAGTCTTGTGAAGAGTTTAGCAGGGTGATGACTCAGAAATTCGAGATGTCGATGATGGGCGAGTTAAGCTACTTCCTTGGGTTCCAAGTGAAGCAACTCAAGGATGGAACCTTCATCTCCCAAACGAAGTACACACAAGATTTGATCAAGAGGTTTGGGATGAAGGACGCCAAGCCCGCAAAGACTCCGATGGGAACCGACGGACACACCGACCTCAACAAAGGAGGTAAGTCTGTTGATCAAAAAGCATACCGGTCTATGATAGGGTCTTTACTTTATTTATGTGCTAGTAGACCGGATATTATGATTAGCGTATGCATGTGTGCTAGATTTCAATCCGATCCTAAGGAGTGTCACTTAGTGGCTGTGAAGCGAATTATTAGATATTTAGTCGCTACGCCTTGTTTCGGGATCTGGTATCCAAAGGGGTCTACCTTTGACTTGATTGGATATTCAGACTCCGACTATGCTGGATGTAAGGTCGATAGGAAGAGTACATCGAGGACGTGCCAATTCTTAGGAAGGTCCCTGGTGTCATGGAGTTCTAAGAAACAAACTTCCGTTGCCCTATCCACCGCTGAGGCCGAGTACGTTGCCGCAGGACAGTGTTGCGCGCAACTACTTTGGATGAGGCAAACCCTCAGGGACTTTGGCTACAATTTGAGCAAAGTCCCACTCCTATGTGATAATGAGAGTGCTATCCGCATGGCGGATAATCCTGTTGAACACAGCCGCACAAAGCACATAGACATCCGGCATCACTTTTTGAGAGACCAGGAGCAAAAGGGAGATATCGAAGTGTTTCCTGTTAGCTCCGAGAATCAACTAGCCGATATCTTTACCAAGCCTTTAGATGAGCAGACCTTTTGCAAGTTGCGTAGTGAACTAAATGTCTTAGATTCGCGGAACTTGGATTGATTTATAGCATACTTGTGTTTATGCCTTTGATCATGTTCCTTATGCATTTTGTTGCTTATTTATAGTGCTCAAGTTGTACAAGCACTCCCCGGACCTCACAAGTCTGTTGCAAAGTGATGCACATATTTAGGGGGAGATGTGTTACAACTTGACCCTTTGAGACTAACCATGTGCTTGAGTTTGCTTGATTTAGTCTCGAAGGAGGATTGAAAGGGAAAAGGTGGACTTGGACCATGCAAGACTTCCACTGTACTCCGATGAGAGGGTAACTTATTCCAAGTTCATCTTTATGATCTTATTGCCTTTTACTCTTAGTTGAAGATTTTGGTGAGGCAATAGGGTTAAAGGGCCAAAATTGATCCCGTTTTGGTGCTTGATGCCAAAGGGGGAGAAAATAAGGCCAAAGCAATAAATGGATCAGCTACCACTTGAGAATTTTGAAAAAGTAGAGTTAGAGTTTTTGTTTGTCAAAATACTCTTGTTTGTCTCTTATTGTCAAAAGTTGGTATCTTGTGGGGAGAAGGCTTAATTATGGGAAAAGGGGGAGTTTTTGAACTCTTTGATAAATTTCTCTTGAAATATCTCTCTTTATGTTTCAACAAGTGTGTTTGACTTAGAGATAGGAAATTGAGTTTGATTTGCAAAAACAAACCAAGTGGTGGCAAGGAATGATCCATATATGCCAAATTTGATTGAAAACAAATTTGAGTTCTTATTTGAATTGATTTTGTACTTGTTCTACTTGCTTTATGTTGTGTTGGCATAAATCACCAAAAAGGGGGAGATTGAACGGGAAATGTACCCTTGGGCCATTTCTAAGTGTTTTGGTGATTTAGTGTCCAACACAAGTGCCTAAGTGTCAAATGGTGGACAAAGTACAAATCAAGTATAAAGGTATGTTTCTTAGACTTAGTACATTGTTTTAGAGACTAATGTATTGTGTATAAGTGCTGGAAACAGGAGAAAACAAATTGGAGAGAGATAGCTTTGTTTCAGCCAAAGCCAGCTCTGTCTGGGTGCACCGGACTGTCCGGTGGTGCACCGGACAGTGTCTGGTGCGCCAGGCTGGCTCAGGCGAACTTGCTGCTCTCGAAAAGGAATTAACGGCGTACGGCTATAATTCACCGGACTGTCCGGTGAGCCAACGGTCGGCCGGGCCAACGGTCGGCTGCGCGATCCGCGCGAGACACGTGGCCGAGCCAACGGTCGGGAGGGGGCACCGGACAGTGTCCGGTGCGCCAACGGCTCCAAGGCTGCCAACGGTCAGCTTCGTCAAATAAGGAAGGAAATCCGCACCGGACAGTGTCCGGTGGTGCACCGGACTGTCCGGTGCGCCAGGCGACAGAATGCAAGAATTGCCTTCCCGGATTGCTCTCAACGGCTCCTAGCTGCCTTGGGGCTATAAAAGGGACCCCTAGGCGCATGGAGGACAACACCAAGCATTCCTTGAGCACTCTTGATCACTCACACTCCATTCTTGCGCACTTGTTCAACATTCTAGTGATTTAAGCTCCGTTCTAGTGTGCTAGTCTTTTGAGCTTAAGTCTGGGTCTTGTGTGTGCGTATTTGCTGTGATCTTTGTGTCTTGTGTGAGTTGCTAATCCCTCCCTTACTCCATGCTTCTTTGTGAACATCTTTGTAAGGGCAAGAGACTCCAAGTTGTGGAGATTCCTCGCGAACGGGATATAGAAAAGAAAAGCAAACATCGTGGTATTCAAGTGGGTCTTTGGACCGCTTGAGAGGGGTTGATTGCAACCCTCGTCCGTTGGGACGCCACAACGTGGAAGTAGGCAAGTGTTGTACTTGGCCGAAACAAGGGATAAACCACTGTGTCTACCTGTGTTGATCCTCTTGTGGTTATTGTGTTTCTCTAAGACTCTTCTCTAGCCACTTGGCAATACTGTGCTAACGATTAACCAAGTTTTTGTGGCATTAAGTTCAAGTTTTACAGGATCACCTATTCACCCCCCTCTAGGTGCTCTCAAGCGAATTCCCGAAGCTGGCGAGTTCTAGAGTCGCTCTCCTCTGGGGCACCAGACACTGTCCAGTGTACACCGGACAGTCCGGTGAATTATAGCGGAGCGCCTCTGGATTTTCCCAAAGGTGAGAAGTTCAGCGTGAAGTCCCCTGGTGCACCGAACACTGTCCGGTGGTGCACCGGACACTGTCCGGTGGCACACCGGACAGTCCGGTGCGCCAGACCAGGGCTGCCTTCGGTTATCCCTTGCTCTCTTTGTTGAACCCAATTCTTGGTCTTTATATTGGCTAAGTGTGAACCTTTTGGCACCTGTATAACTTATACACTAGAGCAAAACTAGTTAGTCCAATTATTTGTGTTGGGCAATTCAACCACCAAAATCAATTAGGAAAATAGGTGTAAGCCTAATTCCCTTTCAAAGTCCACCTTTTCCCTTTCAAACCTCCTTTGAGACTAAATTAAGCAAACTCAAGCACACAGTTAGTCTCAAGGGGTCAAGTTGTAGCACATCTCCCCCTAAATATGTGCATCACTTGCAAATGGACTTGTGAGGTTCGGGGAGTGCTTGTACAACTTGAGCACCATAAATAAATAACAAAATGCATTAAGGAACATGATCAAGGCATAAAACACATGTATGCTATGAATCAATCCAGGTTCCGTGAATCTAAGACATTTAGCTCACTACGCAGCTTGCAAAAGGTCGACTCATCTAGAGGCTTGGTAAAGATATCGGCTAGCTGGTTCTCGGTGCTAACATGAAACACTTCGATATCTCCCTTTTGCTGGTGGTCTCTCAAAAAGTGATGACGGATGTCAATGTGCTTTGTGCGGCTGTGTTCAACAGGATTATCCGCCATGCGGATAGCACTCTCATTATCACATAGGAGTGGGACTTTGCTCAGATTGTAGCCAAAGTCCCGGAGGGTTTGCCTCATCCAAAGTAGTTGCGCGCAACACTGTCCTGCAGCAACATACTCGGCCTCAGCGGTGGATAGGGCAACAGAGGTTTGTTTCTTAGAACTCCACGACACCAGAGACCTTCCTAAGAATTGGCACGTCCCCGATGTACTCTTCCTATCGACCTTACATCCAGCATAGTCGGAGTATGAATATCCAATCAAGTCAAAGGTAGACCCCTTTGGATACCAGATCCCGAAGCAAGGCGTAGCGACTAAATATCTAAGAATTCGCTTCACAGCCACTAAGTGACACTCCCTTGGATCGGATTGAAATCTAGCACACATGCATACGCTAAGCATAATATCTGGTCTACTAGCACATAAATAAAGTAAAGACCCTATCATAGACCGGTATGCCTTTTGATCAATGGACTTACCTCCTTTGTTGAGGTTGGTGTGTCCGTCGGTTCCCATAGGAGTCTTTGCGGGCTTGGCGTCCTTCATCCCAAACCGCTTGATCATGTCTTGCGTGTACTTCGTTTGGGAGATGAAGGTCCCATCCTTGAGTTGCTTCACTTGGAACCCAAGGAAATAGCTTAACTCGCCCATCATCGACATCTCAAACTTTTGAGTCATCACCCTGCTAAACTCTTCACAATACTTTTGGTTAGTAGAACCAAATATTATGTCATCGACATAAATTTGGCACACAAAAAGATCGCCATCACAAGTCTTAGTAAAAAGAGTTGGATCGGCTTTCCCAACCTTGAAATCATTAGCAATTAAAAAGTCTCTAAGGCATTCATACCATGCTCTTGGGGATTGCTTAAGTCCATAGAGCGCCTTAGAGAGCTTACACACGTGGTCGGGGTACCGTTCATCCTCGAAGCCAGGGGGTTGCTCTACGTACACCTCCTCCTTTATTGGCCCATTGAGGAAAGTGCTCTTCACATCCATTTGGAACAACCTGAAAGAATGGTGAGTAGCATAGGCTAACAATATGCGAATTGACTCTAGCCTAGCCACAAGAGCAAAAGTCTCCTCAAAGTCCAAACCTGCGACTTGAGCATAACCTTTTGCCACAAGTCGTGCCTTGTTCCTTGTCACCCCCCCGTGCTCGTCTTGTTTGTTGCGGAACACCCACTTGGTTCCCACAACATTTTGCTTGGGACGAGGCACCAGTGTCCAAACTTCATTTCTCTTGAAGTTGTTGAGCTCCTCTTGCATGGCCAACACCCAGTCCGGATCTAGCAAGGCCTCTTCTACCCTGAAAGGCTCAATAGAAGAGACAAAGGAGTAATGCTCACAAAAATTAACCAATCTAGAACGAGTAGTTACTCCCTTGCTTATGTCACCCAATATTTGGTCGATGGGATGATTCCTTTGAATCGTCGCTCGAACTTCGGTTGGAGGTGCCGGTTGCGCTTCTTCCTCTATCACATGAACATCTTGTGCTCCCCCTTGATCACACGCCTCTTCTTGATGAACCTGTTCATCGTCTTGAGTTGGGGAATGCACCATTGTTGAGGAAGAAGGTTGATCTTGCTCCTTTTGTTCCTGTGGTCGTACATCACCATTCGCCATGGTACGTATTTCGGCTGTCGGAACTTCTTCATCTACATCATCAAGATCAACAACTTGCTCTCTTGGAGAGCCATTAGTCTCATCAAATACAACATCGCTAGAGACTTCAACCAAACCCGATGATTTGTCGAAGACCCTATACGCCTTTGTATTTGAGTCATAACCTAACAAAAACCCTTCTACATCTTTGGGAGCAAACTTAGAATTTCTACCTTTCTTCACTAGAATGTAACATTTGCTCCCAAATACACGAAAGTAAGACACATTGGGTTTGTTACCGGTTAGAAGCTCATATGACGTCTTCTTGAGGAGGCGATGAAGGTAGACCCGGTTTATGGCGTGGCAAGCCGTGCTCACGGCTTCCGTCCAAAACCGTTCGGGTGTCTTGAATTCACCAAGCATCGTCCTTGCCATGTCTAGTAGCGTCATGTTCTTCCTCTCCACCACACCATTTTGCTGTGGTGTGTAGGGAGCGGAGAACTCGTGCTTGATTCCTTCCTCCTCAAGATACTCCTCCACTTGAAGGTTCTTGAATTCGGACCCGTTGTCGCTCCTTATCTTCTTCACCTTGAGCTCAAACTCATTTTGAGCTCTCCTTAGGAAGCGCTTGAGGGTCCCTTGGGTTTCAGATTTATCCTGCAAAAAGAATACCCAAGTGAAGCGAGAAAAATCATCAACTATAACAAGACCATACTTACTTCCTCCTATACTTAGATAGGCGACTGGTCCGAAGAGGTCCATATGAAGTAACTCCAGGGGTCTTGATGTTGTCATCACATTTTTGGCATGATGAGAGTTTCCCACCTGTTTACCTGCTTGACAAGCTGCACAAGGTCTATCTTTTTCGAAAGTTACATTAGTTAGACCTATCACGTGTTCTCCCTTTAGAAGCTTGTGAAGGTTCTTCAGCCCCACATGTGCTAAACGGCGATGCCACAACCAGCCCATGCTAGTCTTAGCAATTAAGCATGCATATAGACCGACCTCCTCTTTTGCAAAATCAACTAAATAAAGTTTGTCGTCTAGTACACCCTTAAAAGCTAATGAACCATCACTTCTTCTAAAGACAGACACATCTACATTTGTGAATAAACAGTTATATCCCATATTACAAAGTTGACTCACAGATAACAAGTTATATCCAAGCGACTCAACTAAGAACACATTAGAAATAGAGTGCTCGGATGAAATAGCAATTTTTCCTAACCCTTTCACCTTGCCTTGGTTCCCATCACCGAATATGATTGAATCTTGGGGATCCTTGTTCTTGACGTAGGAAGAGAACATCCTCTTCTCCCCCGTCATGTGGTTTGTGCATCCGTTGTCGATAATCCAGCTTGAGCCCCCGGATGCATAAACCTGCAAGGCAATTTAGGCTTGGGTCTTAGGTACCCAACTCTTGTTGGGTCCTACAAGGTTAGTACAAATAGCCTTAGGGACCCAAATGCAAGATTTATCTCCCTTGCATTTTGCCCCTAATTTTCTAGCAATCACCTTCTTATCCTTTCTACAAATAGCAAAGGAAGCATTTAAAGCATGATAAATTGTAGAAGGTTCATTACTTGTTTTCCTAGGTACATGAGCATTTCTCCTAGGCACATGATGAATGACATTTTTCCTAGCCAAACTTCTATCATACATCATAGAAGAACTTGAAGCAAACATTGTATTTGAATCATAAGCATGTGAAACAATATCATTGCAACTACTATCATGATGAACATTCCTAGAATATCTCCTATCATGGTATAAGAAGGCATGGTTCTTTTGAATACTATTTGCCATAGGGGCCTTCCCTTTCTCCTTGATGGAGATGGGAGCCTTATGATTTGTCAAGTTCTTGGCTTCCCTCTTGAAGCCAAGCCCATCCTTAATTGAGGGGTGTCTACCAACCGTGTAGGCATCCCTTGCAAATTTTAGTTTATCAAGATCATTTTTGCTAGTCTTAAGTTGAGCATTAAGACTAGCCACTTCATCATTCAATTTAGAAATTGAAACTAGGTGTTCACTACAAGCATCAACATTAAAATCTTTACACCTATTGCAAACTACAACATGTTCTACACAAGATGTTGATTTATTAGCTATTTCTAACTTAGCACTCAAATCATCATTTATGCTCTTTAAGCTAGAAATGTTGTCATGACATGTAGACAATTCACAAGAAAGCATTTCATTCCTTTTAATTTCTAAAGCAAGGGATTTTTGTGCCTCTACAAACTTATCATGTTCTTCATACAAAAGATCCTCTTGCTTTTCTAATAACCTATTCTTATCATTCAATGCATCAATTAATTCATTAATCTTATCAACCTTAGTTCTATCTAGGCCCTTGAATAAACATGAATAGTCTATTTCATCATCGCTAGATTCTTCATCACTTGAGGAAGCGTAAGTACTAGTATTATGAGTGCTTACCTTTTTTCCCTTGCCATGAGGCAGGTGTGATGCTCGTTGGGGAAGAGGGCCGACTTGTTGAAGGCGGTGGCGGCGAGTCCTTCGTTGTCGGAATCGGACGACGAACAATCCGAGTCCCACTCCTTTCCAAGGTGTGCCTCGCCCTTAGCCTTCTTGTAGGCCTTCTTCTTTTCCCTCTTGTTCCCTTGTTCCTGATCACTATCATTATCGAGACAATTAGCGATAAAATGACCAGTCTTACCACATTTGAAGCATGAGCGCTTCCCCTTCGTCTTGGTCTTATTTGGATGCTCCTTGCGACCCCTTAGCGCCGTCTTGAACCGCTTAATGATGAGAGCCATCTCTTCCTCATTGAGTCCCGCCGCCTCAACTTGTGCCACCTTGCTAGGTAGCACTTCCTTGCTTCTCGTTGCTTTGAGAGCAACAGTTTGAGGCTCGTGGATTGGGCTGTTCAATGCATCATCAACATATCTTGCCTCCTTGATCATCATCCGCCCGCTTACGAACTTTCCAAGTATCTCCTCGGGCGTCATCTTGGTGTACCTAGGATTCTCACGAATATTGTTCACAAGATGTGGATCAAGAACAGTAAAAGACCTTAGCATTAGGCAGACGACGTCGTGGTCCGTCCATCGCGTGCTTCCATAGCTCCTTATTTTGTTGATGAGGGTTTTGAGCCGGTTGTACGTTTGGGTTGGCTCCTCGCCCCTGATCATTGCGAATCTCCCAAGTTCGCCTTCCACCAACTCCATCTTGGTGAGCATGGTGACGTCGTTCCCCTCATGTGAGATTTTGAGGGTGTCCCAAATCTGCTTGGCGTTATCCAAGCCGCTCACCTTATGGTATTCATCCCTGCACAATGAAGCTAGAAGAACAGTAGTAGCTTGTGCATTTTTGTGAATTTGCTCATTAATGAACATGGGACTATCCGTACTATCAAAGTGCATTCCATTTTCTACAATCTCCCATATACTTGGATGGAGAGAGAACAAGTGGCTATGCATTTTGTGACTCCAAAATCCGTAGTCCTCTCCATCAAAGTGGGGGGGTTTACCGAGGGGAATGGAAAGCAAATGAGCATTGGAACTTTGCGAAATACGAGAATAATCAAAGGAAAAGTTTGAGTTAACCGTCTTCTTTTTCTCGTAGTCGTTGTCATCGTCCTTTTGGGAAGAGGAAGATTCGTCGCTGTCGTAGTAGACTATCTCCTTGATGCGCCTTGTTTTCTTCTTCCTCCCGTCTTTTCTTTTGTGGCCCGAGCCTGAGTTAGTAGGCTTGTCATCCTTTGGATCATTGACGAAGGACTCCTTCTCCTTATCATTGACCACCATCCCCTTGCCCTTAGGATCCATCTCTTCGGGCGATTAGTCCCTTTCTTGAAGAGAACGGCTCTGATACCAATTGAGAGCACCTAGAGGGGGGTGAATAGGTGATCCTGTAAAAACTTAAAACTTACCACCACAAACTTGATTAAGAGTTAGAACAATGAAATCAAGTGAGTAGAGAGGAGAGTTCTAGAGAAGTACAATAGACACAATAAGGACAAGCACAAGAGACACGAGGATTTATCCCGTGGTTCGGCCAAGTACATAACTTGCCTACTCCACGTTGTGGCGTCCCAACAGACGAGAGTTGCACTCAACTCCTCTCAAGTGATCCAATGATCAACTTGAATACCACGATGTTCTTCTTTACTTTACTCTTTTCCCGTTTGCGAGGAATCTCCACAACTTGGAGTCTCTCGCCCTTACAATAAGAATCAATATGAAGCACAAGAGTAAGGGAGGGAAGCAACACACTCAAATCCACAGCAAATACGCACACACAAGACCAAGACTTGAGCTCAAGACAATATCTCGAGGTTCTCACTAGAACGGAGCTCAAATCACTAAGAATGTCGAACAAGTGCGCAAGAATGAAGTGTGAGTGATCAACAATGCTCAAGGAATACTTGGTGTACTCCTCCATGTGCCTAGGGGTCCCTTTTATAGCCCCAAGGCAGCTAGGAGCCGTTGAGAGCATTCCAGGAAGGCAATTCTTGCCTTCTGTCGCCTGGCGCACCGGACAGTCCGGTGCACCACCGGACACTGTCCGGTGCGAATTTCTTTCCTTCTTTGACGAAGTCGTTGGCGCACCGGACACGTCCGGTACACACCGGACAGTCCGGTGCCCCCTTCTGACCGTTGGCTCTGCCACGCGTCGCGCGCGGATTACGCGGCCGACCGTTGACCCGGCCGACTGTTGGCTCACCGAACAGTCCGGTGAATTTTAGTCGTACACCGCCGACGATTTCCCGAGAGCGGCCAGTTCGCCAGAGTCAGCCTGGCGCACCGGACACTGTCCGGTGCACCACCGGACAGTCCGGTGCACCCAGACCGAGCAGTCTTTTGGTTGTGCTCAACCAACTTTTCCAATTGAATTTTCTCTGATTCTAGCACTTAGACAAGCATGTTAGTACACAAAAACCAATGTACTAAGTCTAGAATCATACATTTAATCTTGATTTGCATTTCTTGAGTACTTGGCACAATTTAACACTTAGGCACTTGTGTTGGACACTTAATCACCAAAATACTTAGAAATGGCCCAAGGGCACATTTCCCTTTCAGGCATAAAGAGAGATATTCCAAGAGAAAGTTGATCAAGAGCCAAAAACTCCCCCTTTTTCCCATAATCAAATATTCTCCCCACACGAGACCAAATTTTGCACATACAAGTATTTTGACAAATCAAAAGTGCTAACTCTACTATTTTCAAATTTCTCAAGTGGTAGCTGATCCATTTGCTTTGGCCTTAATTTCTCCCCCTTTGGCATTAAGCATCAAAACAGGATCATTATTGGCCCTTTAACCTCATTGCCTCACAAAAATTGTCAATTAAGAGCAAAAAGGCAATAAGAGCATAGAGATGAACTTGGAGTTAATTACCCTCTCATCGGAGTGCAGTGGAAGTCTTTCATGGTCCAAGTCCACCTTTCCCTTTCAATCCACCTTTGAGACTAAATCAAGCAAGCTTAAACACATGGTTAGCTGGTTCTCGGTGCTAACATAAAACACTTCGATATCTCCCTTTTGCTGGTGGTCTCTCAAAAAGTGATGTCGGATGTCTATGTGCTTAGTGCAGCTGTGTTCAACAGGATTATCCGCCATGCGGATTGCACTCTCATTGTCACATAGGAGTGGGACTTTGCACAGATTGTAGCCAAAGTCCCGGAGGGTTTGCCTCATCCAAAGTAGTTGCGCGCAGCACTGTCCTGCGGCAACGTACTCGGCCTCAGCGGTGGATAGAGCAACGGAAGTTTGTTTCTTAGAACTCCAAGACACCATGGACCTTCCTAGGAATTGGCACGTCCCTGATGTACTCTTCCTATCAACCTTGCACCCGGCATAATCGGAGTCTGAATATCCAATCAAGTCAAAGGTAGACCCCTTTGGATACTAGATCCCGAAGCAAGGCGTAGCAACTAAATATCTAAGAATCCGCTTAACGGCCACAAGGTGACATTTCCTTGGGTCGGATTGATATCTAGCACACATGCAAACGCTAAGCATAATATCCGGTCTACTAGCACATAAGTAAAGCAAGGAACCTATCATAGACCGGTATGCCTTTTGATCAATGGACTTACCTCCTTTGTTGAGGTCGACATGTCCGTCGGTTCCCATTGGAGTCTTTGCGGGCTTTGCGTCCTTCATCCCAAACCGCTTGAGCAAGTCTTGCGTGTACTTCGTTTGGGAGATGAAGGTGCCGTCCTTGAGTTTCTTCACTTGGAACCCAAGGAAGTAGTTTAACTCGCCCATCATCGACATCTCAAATTTTTGAGTCATCACCCTGCTAAACTCTTCACAAGACTTTTGGTTAGTAGAACCAAATATTATGTCATCGACATAAATTTGGCACACAAATAAGTCACCATCAAAAGTCTTAGTGAATAGAGCTGGATCGGCTTTCCCAACCTTGAAAGCATTAGCAATTAGAAAATCTCTAAGCCATTCATACCATGCTCTTGGGGCTTGCTTAAGTCCATAGAGCGCCTTAGAGAGCTTACACACGTGGTTGGGGTACTGTTCATCCTCAAAGCCAGGGGGTTGCTCTACGTACACCTCCTCCTTGATTGGCCCGTTGAGGAAAGCGCTCTTCACATCCATTTGGAATAACCTGAAGGAATGGTGAGCGACATAGGCTAATAGAATGCGAATAGACTCTAGCCTAGCCACAGGAGCAAAAGTCTCCTCGAAATCCAAACCTGCGACTTGGGCATAACCTTTTGCCACAAGTCGAGCCTTGTTCCTTGTCACCACTCCGTGCTCGTCTTGCTTGTTGCGGAACACCCACCTGGTTCCCACAACGTTTTGCTTTGGACGTGGCACCAGGGTCCAAACTTCATTTCGCTTGAAGTTATTGAGCTCTTCCTGCATGGCCAATACCCAGCCCAGATCTAGCAAGGCCTCTTCTACCCTGAAAGGCTCAATAGAAGAGACAAACGAGTAATGCTCACAAAAATTAGCTAATCTAGAGCGAGTAGTTACTCCCTTGCTTATATCACCCAAAATCTGGTCGACGGGATGATTCCTTTGAATCGTAGCTCGGATTTGAGTGGGAGGGGCCCGTGGTGCTTCTCCTTCCACTACTTGGTCTTCGTGTGCTCCCCCTTGATCACACATCTCATCTTGAGGAACCTGTTCATCATCTTGAGTTGGGGGGTACACCGTCGTTGAGGAAGAAGGTTGATCTTGCTCTTTGTATTCCTGTGGCCGCACATTTCCAATCGCCATGGTGCGAATTGCGTCCGTTGGAACACCATCTTCATCTACATCATCAAGATCAACTTGCTCTCTTGGAGAGCCATTAGTTTCATCAAATACATAGTCGCTAGAGACTTCAACCAAACCCGATGATTTGTTGAAGACTCTATACGCCTTTGTATTTGAGTCATAACCTAACAAAAACCCTTCTACAGCTTTGGGAGCAAATTTGGAATTCCTACCTTTCTTCACTAGAATGTAACATTTACTCCCAAATACACGAAAATATGAAACGTTGGGTTTGTTACCGGTTAGAAGTTCGTACGACGTCTTCTTGAGGAGGCGATGAAGGTAGACCCGGTTTATGGCGTGGCAAGCTGTGTTCACAGCTTCCGACCAAAACTGCTCGAGTATCTTGAATTCTCCAAGCATCGTCCTCGCCATGTCTATAAGTGTCCTGTTCTTCCTCTCTACCCCACCATTTTGCTGTGGTGTGTAGGGAGCGGAGAACTCGTGCTTGATTCCTTCCTCCTCAAGAAACTCTTCGACTTGAAGATTCTTGAACTCGGACCCGTTGTTGCTTCTTATCTTCACCTTGAGCTTAAATTCGTTTTGAGCTCTCCTTAGGAAGCGCTTTAGGGTCCCTTGGGTTTCTGATTTATCCTGCAAAAAGAATACCCAAGTGAAGCGGGAAAAATCATCAACAATAACAAGACCATACTTACTTCCCCCGATGCTAAGGTAGGCGACGGGTCCAAAGAGATCCATATGAAGTAGCTCTAGAGGTCTTATCGTGGTCATCACGTTCTTGCTGTGATGAGTACTTCCCACCTGTTTACCTGCTTGACAAGCTGCACAAGGTCTATCTTTTTCGAAAGAAACATTGGTTAGACCTAATACGTGTTCTCCCTTTAGAAGTTTTTGAAGGTTCTTCATCCCAACATGTGCTAAACGGCGATGCCACAGCCAGCCCATGCTAGTCTTAGCCATAGTTTTTAAGGCGGTAAGGTGAGACAAGGCGTTGGGCCACCGCCTGGACGCCTAGGCGATGCCTAGGCGCTTACTAAGGCGAGCAAGGCGACGCCTTACCAATTAAACAAAAGACAGAACAACAACATATATGAGGAAGAAAAAGAAAAAGGGAGAAAGAAAAAAAAGAAGGAAGGGGTAGAAGGAGATGGCCCAGCCCACCAGGCAGGCAGGCAGCCCATATATCCTCCGGTTAGGGTTGCTGAGTTGCTCCCATCTCACTGTCGCCGCTCGTCCACAACCATGCATCGCTGCTCCTGCTCCCCCAAGCTCGGCGGCGCTCCCCTGAGTCTCAGCGGCGGCGCTTCCCCGAGCTCTGCACCGCCGCTCCCCCGAGCTCTGCACCGCCGCTCCCCCGAGCTCTACGCCGCCGCTCGCCCGAGCTCGGCACTTCCTGCGCCGCCGCTCCCCCAAGCTCGGCACTCCCTGCGCCGCCGGTCCCCCGAGCTCGGCACTCTCTGCGCCGCCGCTCCCTCGATCCCGCTCCCCAAAGTCGTCTCTGCTAGGCTTCTTCCCCCTCCCCTCTTGCCGACTCTTGGCTAGGCGACGGGGACGCCTAGACTTTTTGGCCGCCTGGACGCCTAGGCGTCGCCTTTGAAACCATGGTCTTAGCAATTAAGCATGCATCTAGATCGGCCTCCTTCGAAAAATCAACTAAATAGAGTTTGTCGTCTAGTATACCCTTAAAAGCTAGTGAACCATCACTCCTTCTAAAGACAGACACATCTATATTGGTAAACAGACAATTATATCCCATATTACATAGTTGACTAACAGACAATAAGTTGTATCCTAGTGATTCAACTAAGAACACATTAGATATGGAATGCTCGGATGAAATAGCTATCTTTCCTAGATGATCATGTGGTTCCCATCTCCAAAGATGACCGAATCTTGGGAATCTTTGCTCTTGACGTAGGAGGAGAACATCTTCTTCTCCCCCGTCATGTGCTTTGTGCATCCGCTGTCGATAATCCAGCTTGAGCCCCCGGATGCATAAACCTGCAAGGCAAATTACGCTTGGGTCTTAGGTACCCAACTCTTGTTGGGTCCTACAAGGTTAGTTACAATATCCTTTGGGACCCAAATGCAAGTCTTATCTCCCTTGCATTTGGCCCCCAACTTCCTAGCAACCACTTTCTTATTTTTACATGAAAGTACAAAATTAGTGTTGCAGGCATGAAAAACAGTAGCAGATTCATTAGGCATTTTCTTAGGCACATGATGAATAACATTTCCCCTCCTAGGCCTACTTCTACTATGCACAAAAGTAGAACTTGAAGCAATCATAGCATGTGAGTCAAAAGTACTATGAAAATTTCTAGAATATTTTCTATCATGGTACATGAAAGCATGATTCTTTTGACTACTGCTAGCCATAGGGGCCTTCCCTTTTCTCTTTGTTGGGTATGGGAGTCCTTTGACTTGTTAAGTTCTTGGCTTCCTTTCGAAAGCCAAGCCCATCCTTAATAGAGGGGTGTCTACCAATAGTGTAGGCATCCCTTGCAAATTTTAGTTTATCAAAGTCACTTTTGCAAGTCTTAAGTTGGGCATTAAGACTTGCCACTTCATCATTTAATTTTGCAATAGAAGTGAGGTGCTCAACACATGCATCAATATCGAAATCCTTACACCTGTTACAAATCACAACGTGCTCTACACAAGGACTAGATTTATTAACTACTTCTAGCTTAGCATTTAAATCATCATTCAAGGTCTTCAAGCTAGAAATAGATTCATTGCAAATAGATAACTCAGAAGCTAGTAATTCATTTCTTTTAATCTCTAAGGCAAGAGACTTTTGAACACTAATAAGTTTGTCATGTTCCTCATACAAAATGTCCTCTTGCCTCTCTAGCAGTCTATCTTTTTCATTCAAGGCATCAATCAACTCATTAATCTTTTCTACTTTAGCTCTATCTAATCCTTTGAACAAGCTAGTGTAATCTTGTCGGGGACCATAATTAGGGGTACCCTCAAGACTCCTAATTCTCAGCTGGTAACCCCCATCAGCACAAAGCTGCAAAGGCCTGATGGGTGCGATTAGGTCAGGGATCGGTCCATTCGAAGGACTCGATCACGCCTCGCCCGAGCCTAGCCTCGGGCAAGGGCAGCCAACCTAGGAGGATCTCCGCCTCGCCCGAGGGCCCCCTCCAGCGGCGAACATACTTCTGGCTCGCCCGAGGCCTAGTCTTCGCCAAGAAGCAACCGTGACCAAATCGCCCCGCCAACCGACCAAATCGCAGGAGCATTTAATGCAAAGGTGGCCTGACACGTTTATCCTGACGCGCGCCCTTCAGTCGACAGAGCCGAAGTGACCGCAGTCACTTCGCCGCTCCACTGACCAGCCTGACAGAAGGACAGCGCCGCCTGCGCCGTACCGACTGCAGTGCCATTTGACAGAGTAAGGCTGACAGACAGTCAGGCCCGGCCTCAGGCACCATAGGAAGCTCCGCTTCGCCCGACCTAGGGCTCGGACTCGGGCTCAGCCCCGGAAGACGGCGAACTTCGCTCCGCCCGACCCAGGGCTCGGACTCGGGCTAAGCCCCGGAAGACGGCGAACTCCGCTCCGCCCGACCCAGGGCTCGGACTCAGGCTAAGCCCCGGAAGATGGTGAACTCCGCTCCGCCCGACCCAGGGCTCGGACTCGGGCTAAGCCCCGGAAGACGGCGAACTCCGCTCTGCCCGACCTAGGGCTCGGACTCGGGCTAAGCCCCGGAAGACGGCGAATTCCGCTCCGCCCGACCTAGGGCTTAGACTTGGGCTCAGCCCCGGAAGACGACGAACTCCTCTTCGCCCGACCCCAGGGCTCGGACTCAGTCCTGGCCTCAGCCGACGGTCTCCGCCTCGCCCGACCCAGGGGCTCGGACTCGACCACGGCCACGGAAGATAGACTCGACCTCGACTTCGGGGGAGCCTCCACATCGCCCAACCTAGGGCGCGGACCGACCACGTCGACAGGAGGCACCATCATCACCCTACCCCAAGCTGACTCAGGCTACGGGGAACAAGACCGGCGTCCCATCTGGCTCGCTCCACCAGATAGGCAATGATGGCGCCCCGCACGCTCCCTGACGACGGCGGCTCTCAGCCCCCTTACGTCAGCAAGAGGACGTCAGCAAGGACTCGACAGCCCCGACAGCTGTCCCTCCACCAGGCTCCGGCGCTCCTCCGATGGCCACGACACCACACGAACCGGGTGCCAAAACCTCTCCGGCTGCCACGATGGCATGTACTTAGGGCGCTAGCTCTCCTCCGCTAGACACGTTAGCACTCTGCTACACCCCCATTGTACACCTGGATCCTCTCCTTACGCCTATAAAAGGAAGGACCAGGGCCCTCTTACAGAGGGTTGGCCGCGCGGGGACGAGGACGAGACAGGCGCTCGCGTGAGGCCTCTCGCTCCCTCTCCCGCGTGGACGCTTGTAACCCCCTACTGCAAGCGCACCCGACCTGGGCACGGGACGAACACGAAGGTCGTGGGATTTCCACCTCTCTCACGCCCGTCTCCGGCCACCTTTCTCTCCCCTTCGCGCTCAGCCTCGCGCCGACCCATCTGGGCTGGGGCACGCAGCGACATTTCACTCGTCGGCTCAGGGACCCCCCGGTCTCGAAACGCCGACAAATCTACTTCATCATCACTAGAGTCCTCATCACTAGAAGTAGAGTACTTGGGAGTTTCACGAACGCTTACCTTTTTCTCCTTTGCCATGAGGCAGGTGTGGCGTTCGTTGGGGAAGAGAAAGGACTTGTTGAAGGCTGAGGCAGCGAGTCCTTCGTCGTTGGAATCAGAAGATGAGCAGTCCGAGTCCCATTCCTTTCCAATGTGTGCCTCGCCCTTTGCCTTCCTATAGCTCTTTTGCTTCTCTTTCTTCCCGCCCTTTCCTTGTTCCTGGTCACTAGAGTTATCGGGACAATTTGCTATAAAATGACCAGTCTTACCGCATTTGAAGCAGGAGCGCTTTCCCTTTGCCTTGTTCTTGTTTGAGTATTCCTTGCGTCCTTTCAATGCGGTCTTGAAGCGCTTTATGATTAGAGCCATCTCATCCTCGTTTAGTCTGGCCGCCTCAACTTGTGCTACCTTGCTAGGTAGCGCCTCCCTGCTGCTTGTTGCTTTGAGAGCAACAGTTTGAGGCTCATAGATGGGCATTGGGCCATTCAATGCCTCATTAACGCATCTTGCTTCCTTGATCATCATGCGCCCGCTTACAAACTTTCCAAGTATTTCTTCGGGCGCCATCTTTGTGTACCTAGGATTCTCACGGATTGAGTTCACAAGATGAGGATCAAGAACAGTGAAGGACCTGAGCATAAGTCGGACGACGTCGTGGTCCGTCCATCTCATGCTTCCATAGCTCCTGATTTTGTTGACTAGGGTCTTGAGCCTGTTGTACGTTTGTGTTGGCTCCTCTCCCCTGATCATTGCGAACCTTCCCAGTTCGCCTTCCACCAACTCCATCTTGGTGATCATGGTGGCGTCGTTCCCCTCATGGAAAATCTTGAGGGTGTCCCAAATTTGCTTGGCGTTATCCAAGCCGCTCACCTTGTGGTACTCGTCCCTGCACAAGGTTGCTAGCAAAACAGTGGTAGCTTGTGCATTTTTATGGATTTGCTCATTAATGAAAACGGGATTGTCAGTACTATCAAAAAGCATTCCGTTTTCAACAATCTCCCAAATACTTGGATGGAGAGAAAATAGGTGACTACACATTTTGTGACTCCAAAAAGAGTAGTCTTCTCCATCAAAGTGCGAAGGTTTACCAAGTGGAATTGAAAGTAAATGAGCATTGGAGTTAAACGGAATACGAGAATAATCAAAAGAAAAGTTTGAGTTAACCGGTTTCTTTTTCTCGTCATCGTCGTCTTTTGGGGAAGAAGAAGACTCGTCGCTGTCGTAGTAGACGATCTTCTTGATGCGCATCTTCTTCTTCCCGTCTCTTTTCTTAGGACTCGAGCCAGAGTCCGAGGGCTTATCTTCTCTCGGCTCGTTGACGATGGACTCCTTTGTCTTGTCGTTGACCACCATCCCCTTTTCCTTAGGATCCATCTCTTCGAGCGATTAGTCCCTTGCGTGAAGAGAACGGCTCTGATACCAATTTAGAGAACCTAGAGGGGGGTGAATAGGTGATCCTGTAAAAATCTAAAACTTGTAGCCACAAAACTTGGTTAAGTGTTAGCACAATGAAATCAAGTGGCTAAGGACCGAGCTCTTGTGAAACACAATGGTCACGAGGAAAAACAAGCACAAGAGACACAATGATTTATCATGTGGTTCGGCCAAGTATAACACTTGCCTACTCCACGTTGTGGCGTCTCGATGGACGAGGGTTGCACTCAACCCCTCTCAAGTGATCCAATGATCGACTTGAATACCACGATGTTTTTCTTTCTTATATTCTTACCCGTTTGTGAGGAATCTCCACAATCTTGGAGCCTCTCGCCCTTACAATTGATGATCACAAAGAAGCACGAAAGTAAGGGTGGGAAGAGCAACACACACAAGACTCAAAGCACGAGCACAATCACGCACACAAAGCCCCAACTTGAGCTCACAACACAACTCGAGAAGTTCTCTACTCAAATGGTGCTCAAGTCACTATCTCAAAGAATCGAATGCGCGAGAATGGAGTCTTGGTGCTTAGAGATGATCAAAGAATGCTTGGTTAACTCCTCCATGCGCCTAGGGGCCTCTTTTATAGCCCCAAGGCAGCTAGGAGCCGTTGGAGGCAATCTGGGAAGGCAATTCTTGCCTTCTGTCGGGTGGCGCACCGGACAGTCCGGTGCACCACCGGACAGGCACTATTCAGTGTCCGGTGCAGATCGCGTTCCTAAAATGGCACAGCTGACCGTTGCAGAGTTGTAGCCGTTGGCGCACCGGACACTGTCCGGTGCACACCAGACAGTCCGGTGCCTTCTGTCGACCGTTGGAGCGAGCCACGCGTCGCCCGCGGATTTGGCGGCCGACCGTTGCGCTGGCAGTCGTTGGCTCACCGGACAGTCCGGTGCACCACCGGACAGTCCGGTGAATTATAGTCGTACGCCGCCGACGAATTCCCGAGAGTGGCTAGTTCGCCAGAAGCCAGCCTGGCGCACCGGACAGTTCGGTGTGCCGGACTGCGCTGAGTCTTGGCAGCTCCAGCCAACTCTTTTCATTTTTCTCTTTTCTCTGATTCTAGCACTTAGACAGATATATTAGTACACAAAAACCAATGTACTAAGTCTAGAATCATACCTTCTTATTGATTTGCACTTCATTCATCATTTGGCACATAATTACTCACTCAATATGTGTTGTGCACTTAATCACCAAAATATATTAGAAATGGCCCAAGGACACATTTCCCTTTCAATGAGTCCACTTCACCCCTTGTGTATAGAAGCATTTGTATCTAACAATCAATAGTTTTATATCCTAAATTCCAATCCTATACTAGCACGGTATTTATAGACATGCAAATACTTGAACATAATTGATCAGAAGTAAATGCTTAAAGTAAAGTAAGGATAAAAATGTTTCAATATTTTCCCAAGATATCAAAGAGTCAAACTAACCAAAACCAATTGCACAAAATATGAAAATTAAGCTCTCTACTTCTATAGCATTGCTCGGGAATCTGCAGTGGTTTAAGCTCTCTACTTCTGAAAATTAAGCTTTCTACTTATATAGGAATTAAGAAAGAGATCAAACTAAAAACATAAAAAACAACTAGTAGCTCGATGCTTTGGAAAAGTTCCTATATATAGTATACAAGAACAAAAATTAGATAAAATAGACACTCAAAACTTCAAAAAGTAATTAAAATGGTGAACTGCCTAAGCGAGCACAATAGTGCAGCGTTCACTATCAGCACTACTAGGCGGATCCTAGCATTGCACGGTTGTGGCGTTGATGCTCCACACGAGCTTGTGCTACGCTACATGCCTACATGCCAGCTGCCAACTGTCCAAACCAAAGCTATAAATAATGAGCCAAATGAACTCCAATCATGTTTAAATTTTGCATACACTTGCACATGTAAGTTTCAAAAGTGTTTATAAAATTTAAGCTACAAAGCTTCAATCGTAGATTAAAAAATACGCTCTTAACGTGATGTTTTCTCAAAATTGGTCAAGAGGTTGAATTCTTATGTTTTAGATGCATCTCCTAAAACCACTTGGTGGAAATAATCCTTATAGGCCCTTGCATATTTCTGTCCAACCCGAAAGTCCTGAAGAATCTATATTCAAAAGACCCAACAAAAGATCGAAGAGAGGAGGAAATGAAGAGAAAATCCAAAGAAAAACTTCAAGATCTCAATGGAGCACGGAAATATATCTCAGTTCATCATGAACCACCATGGTAATGGGCCACTCTTTGTAGATCTCAAGTTACACAGCTAAAACATATGCATATCTTTGTAGTAGTCTAGAGGGAGAGACCTACAAGAGAGAGCCTAATAAGTAAAGCACTAGATAGATGCTAGAGAGTTGACTAGTTGGAGGTACCACTCCTTTTATTTATAGAGGCTATTATACATTCCTGATATACCTCTAGATTTTTAGTGCTAAACCACTTAGCCAAAGGTATAATGGTCCAACTCTCAAATTTGCTTTGCCTCGATGCAACTTTCATAATAGCTCCACGTGTAGTATCTGATTCTCATCATAATCGTACCCTAGGTTTTGAGGCCAAAACCACGAACCCGTAGTCTGATGGTTTTGAGGCTCAACCATAAAATCGCCAAGCCGGAGTACTCCATACACGCCCCACGTCCTATACACGTGTCATGTCAATCCTTGATCATATCGGTGACACGATTCGCTCTGTCATATATGTTCTCATGTCTGTCGGTATCCCCAGGTATATACCACCGCAAGTAGTCACCTAGTTTCTTTAGTCCCTCATCCTCCACCACTCCTAGTCTATCTGTACGAAGTCGCATAACCTTCATCTGTGCACCCAACGGTGGGTCCAGAAATAGATAAAAATGGGGGCTGAATTATGTATTGGAGAGACTAAACATGGCCCCACAATATGAATTAATGGAACCATTGTGGAGAGGATGCGCGAATTACATGGACATGTAGCTTGTTACCATCATGGATCAACAATTATGGAGCTTTCTTTCAATGACTATGCTAATAAAATTACTATAAAATAGTATAGAGTAACAACTTTGTCAAGATATAAAACTAAAATTCTAATAGAAAAAAGGGCTAAAAAATCATCACTGCAACACCGACTGCGTGGCGACTGAAAACGACAAACGGTGCCATGTGTGCTTCTTCTTCACCTTCTTAGCACACTGCAGGGAGCGGCGCCACCTCGAGTTCGACTGCGTAGACGCAAAACAAAGATCAAATAGATGTGCGTACGTAGCGGGCTAACGGCTACTCACATAGAGGACATGTTCACTTTATAGATCATCTTTGTGATATGGCAGATTAGTTGGTCGGACATAAATGACAGAAGTTGAAAGAGCCGAGTTCTGAGTAGACACGGTCTGCTGGACTGGGGCTGGAGCCCCGGCAGCCCCAGTCCTGGATCCGCATCTGTGTGCACCACAAACTAAGAGACATGTTGCACATACTCAGGGCCGTCCCGAGCCCAGTGCAAATGGAGCGACGGCACGGGGCCCCTAAATTTTTAGGGCCTCTATTTTTTTAATTTTTTTGAATATCTCTACTACTACTTGTGTGAGTAGTGTAGGCGTCCACACAATCACGGTTCTGCCGCTCCGCTCATGCCCGCGGCCAAATCCTCCCCCGCATCACGCAGCCGCCGACGCTCACCTTCCATCCTCCCCGCAGCCCGCAGCCGCCAGCGCTCACCTTCCATCCTCCACGCAGCCCCGCAGCCCGCAGCCGCCAACACTCACCTTCCATCCCCGTGGAACCCCCAACGCTCACCTTCCATCCTCGCGCACCTTCATCCTCGCGGATCCCGCGCTCCCTCGGGCGCTCCTTCCGCGCCCGCCCGCAGATCTCACATCGACGTCGATGCTCCGCGATTAAGCCCAGCTAAACTCGCGTGGTTTGGCTTTGGCGCAACGCTGGAGCTCTCGAGACGCTCGCTCGGCGCCGAAGCGGACGAGGAGCAGTCGTCGAAGTCCGATGCCGCGTCCTCAGCTCCGCCATCTCCTTCTCCAGCTCGACGATCCTCTGCTTCCTGCTCGTGACCTCCAGCGCGGTGGCGTCGAGCTCGGAGCACAGCCACCCGTTCTCGGCCTCCAACCGCTCCGCGGTGTCCCTGCACCTCTGGAGCTCGGTCTTCTTGGCCACGAGCTCGGCCTCCAGGACTGCGCCAAAGCCAAACTGCTACAACTCCGTCGCGCTCTTCATGGAAGGTTCGCCCAAATCGACGGAATCTGCGGTCTACAGTTTCTAAAAGTTAGAATCTCAGCTTCTAGAGCCTGTTGCAGCTTCTGCGCCTAGATCAACAGCGTCCGACCGCTAGTGCCCGGCGCCAAGCTCCACGCCGTCGTCGAGCGTGCCACAGTGATTCCGTCCTCGACCTCCCCTTCCTCTGCAACATGTCCAGGTAATTTGGAAGCTCATCGTCTGGTGCTGGAAATCCCCGTGCCCGTACATCTAAAACATATCTCCATTCCTCTCTCTGTCTGTCTAGGACCGGGAACTGGCAGTGGGAGGATCACCGTCCACCGTCGGGCGTCTGCAAGGCAAATCAGATCAACCACCACATCAGAGTGAAAAGTCTGGCGCCACTCTGCCTCACACAGCCAAAAAAATGTATCAGGTAACCCTATCACTATTGGTTTATAATTGTTTTTGTATGTTATTTTTACATTTTCCCATAGGTTGGTACTTGACACATTTGCAGCTCTTAATTCACTCTTATTTTTTATAAGCTGGTTGCGCTTGTGCATATATTTCTGCTAACTCATTGTCCAATTTCTTATGTTGTTCTGTTTTGTTGTTTCTTAGAGGAAAGCTAATTAAGTTGGTTGTTTTAGAACTAACAAAAGAAATAAAAACATATCTTGTTCTCTCTATCTCCCCCTCCATTCTCACTGTGTTTAGCGCGTTGCTGAACCCTGATGACCGATGAGCATTATCTATGACAAGTGATTAAGAACCATCCCAGCTCATTGAAGCTTTATGAGCAGAAACTGCTAGGAACGAGTGAAGTCATGAAATGTAATACCCAACTTGTAAGAGATCATATAAAAGGAAAAAAATATATTTCCTTTATGTATATGTGTATATTGTATCTACTTATCATCACCTGTGAAAACCTCACTTAAACAAATAAACAATTAACAAAAGACACCTAAACAACCTATGCATCATATTGGATTTATTTGTCTGTGCATTTAATACCAGCAATATTAATAAAAATGTATTATTATCCAAAATTTGAAGTTGACCTAAGTTACATTTAGGAATTTGGAACATAATATAGAGAAGGAGAAGAAAGAGAAAGAATATAGAAATATATATATATATAATATGTATCTTCAAAGTCAGTATTTTAATGGCACAATATAAACCTAAGTATAAAATGGCCACAAGAATGGAATTTAAATTTTAAATGAGTTTGAAATTGAAAATGAAGAAAAGAAGGTGGGAAAATAAAAAGAAAAAGGTCAACATGCTGTTTGGGCCGGTTCCTAACCAATTCGGCCCACTACCCATGCTCTCCCCGCCAGCCCATCGCCACCGCGCCCGGACTCACTGGCGCGTGGGGCCCACATGTCGGTTTCCCGGGCAACTACATACTCACCCGCGCGCGCTCATCTGTATCACTGTCAAGCCGGGCCCGTACGTCAGCCAGGGCACCTCACTCTTCCTTTCCCCGCATGGCTTACAGGTGGGACCTGCCTGTCATCTCTATCTCTTCCCCCTTCTTCGCTGTGTCTGTTTCGTATCCACGTCAACAACCCAAGCGCCATACGCGGCTTACTTCCTTGCTTCGCGCGAGTTAGGCCACGACCCCGACTCCGTGGGCTCGGTGGATAAAAGCCGAGCGCACGCGCTCCTTCTCCCCTATCCCCTCTCTTAGCCCGATTTCTCATCGCCACCAGAACGCCGCCGCGCGCCGTGTGAGGGGATTCGGTCCACCGTCGTCGACCGGTCGATTTCTCAGCGATAGGACCGAAGTCTGGGGTGCGGGAGCTACGCCTGGTGCGGTGGGTCACGGCTGTAACCTTGCATTGGCGCATCGCACGGCGAACTTCGGGGAATTCCTCGCCGTGGCCGAAGACTCTCGGTCGGACCGCCTAACGCCGTGGGCAGAGCTTCTTCGCGGGTGATTCTCGGTAAGCAATCCACCAAGAGCTTCGTGCTTATGCTCGCTTCGTGTAGCTGTTTCGGTAGGGACGATTCGAGCTTTGGCGCAGTAGGAATTGCTCGCCGGAGACCTTAGCGCCGCCGTGGGGGGGGGATTTGGTGGGTTCTCACCGCCGGCGGGCGTTTTGTGTGAGGCACGTAGCGCGCTGGCCGTTGATTCGATCAGGGAGGGCGTAGATTAGACCGAAGGGTATCGTTTCGTAAAATAGAATCTCGGTCGTTGGATGGTCGACGTGTGGGCGAGATCGGGTCGTGCGCATAATTGATCGCAGCCCTTGATCACGGATCCGACGAACCAGATCACGTACCGATTCATTAAAGGCTAGATCTAATCCTAAGCGTTGAACTCAGATCCAACGGTCAGAAACCCTAGATACCCCTTCGGCCCGGTAAAACTGCAAATAAGCCCTCGGGAAGCTTAGAAACCAACCCGCCGTCCTGGGGGCATTATTCACTGAGTCTAGGATAATTTACCAGTGAGCCCCTGCTGTTTTATGTTATTGAGGCCCAATCCAGAGAGCATTGAAAATCAGAAATTAATATCAGAAATCAATTTTTTGTGCACAAATAAATCTAGAAACTTGTTTAATTTGTAGAAAATTCAGGTGAAGTCCAAATTAATCCATTCCAATTCCTATAATTTTGTAATATTATTGATTATCATTTAGTACCACTGTTTTGACATGAAAGCCACATTAAAATTTATATCCTAATTAATCTTGTACAAAACACATAGAATCTTTGGAAATCCATAACTTAAAATCTATAACTCTGAAATTAATAATTCTTGTTCCTGTGATCTTATTTTAATATGTAGATTATTAATATATATTTGTACTTATGTTTGGTGTAATGTTAATTTTGCCTATACAATGTTTGTTTGTATTGCTACGACTAGAGCGAGGTCACGTGTCATCTGAAGAGCAAGTTGGTACCTGGAATCTCAAGTCCCAGGCAAGTTGTGCCCTTGATCACTTCTTTTACCCACTCATGTTCTAATTAATCATAATGATCTGCATAGGTTAATTTTGATGGGACCTAATAGGTTATCCTAGTTTGTCTATCTGTATGCCTTGTTTACCACTGAACTTTTTGGGTAGTACTTGCTAGTGCTATATGTGGTTTTGGGCATTGAGATACACATTATTCATGATTATACTTTTGTTATCCGTTGTTATTTACTGTTCATGTCAAGATCATTAATGTTAATTGGAACATAGAGCTTAACTTGAGAAACACGTGCCACCACAAGGGTTTATGGACGCCCTTGGCTGATTAATTAGGAAAGCTAGTGGAGGACTACCTTACCCGAAAGGGGCAAGGGCAGTAGGGGAGTGGTCAGTGTAGGGAGGTCCTTGCTTGATTTTGCTGCGATGGCGGTCAGGCAAGAACCCTGCATTGGAGCTTCCTATAAACTGTAGCGGGTTTTCTGAAGCTAGTGGAACTTTGTAAAGGCCTCGTAGTGTTACCCTGCCTCGCCTCCTCGGTAGAGGTGTATGGGAAGTCACGATCCCTTGGCAGATGGGTAACATGACTTGTGGGTAAAGGGTACCACCTCTGCAGAGTGTAAAACTGGTATACTAGCCGAGCTCACGGTCATGAGCAGCTCAGGACTCTCTGATTATTAAATTATGGAACTAAATTCAATTTGTCATATGCATTGCATCACAGGTGATGTTGTTACTTTTGTTCTACTACTTAATTGGGTTGGCATTTACTTATACTTAGTAATTGCTAATAAAATTTTGACCAACTTTAAAAGCAATGCTCAGCTCTAACCATCCTCTTTGGTAAGCCTTACACTTCACGTGAGCTCCCACCTTTGGCGAGTTCATGCACATTATTCCCCACAACTCGTTGAGCGATGAACGTATGTGAGCTCACTCTTGCTGTCTCACACCCCCCCCCCACAGGTCAAGAGCAGGTACCACAGGATGAGGCGCGTGGAGGATGCTGCGATGTGTTCGTGAGAGGTCTAGGCCGTCGTCTCCCAGTCAACTTTGGGTTGCTGGATCGTTTCCTCATATGATGTAATTATTTAATTATTTTTGTACAGAACTCCTGTTATATAGTAAAGATGTGACATTCGATCCTGTGCCACTATGCATCATATGTGTGAGACTTGGTCCCAGCACACCTGGTGTTTATGTTCGCGCCCGGGTTTTGGACCCCTAAAATCCGGGTGTGACATGAAAGAAGATGTCCAGAGGATCCATGACAAGGTGAACCGAATCTTGAATGAAGAGTTTGATAAGAGCAAAGACTACGTTCCCAACAAGAGGGATTGGCTCTCAGCTTACTGGACTAGCTTTAAGTCACCAGAGCAAATATCACGTGTTCGCAACACTGGGTAAGAACACTGTCTTTGTTGATTTCACTTTAGCGTCTCCTAATCAACTATTGGATGTTGAAATGCCATTTATGCAGGGTGAAGCCTAAAATACTGAAACGTGTAGGTCAGGCAATTACTACACTATCTAAAAACTTCAAACCACACAGAGCAGTGAAGAAGATTTTTGAGATGCGTGCAGCTATGATAGAGAGTGGTCAAGGAATTGATTGGGTTGTTGCCGAAGCCCTGGCCTTTGCAACACTTATAGTGGAAGGCAATCATGTTAGGCTAAGTGGACAGGATGTGGAAAGAGGAACTTTCAGCCATCGGCATGCAGTTCTGCATGATCAGGAAATTGGAGCAAAGTACTACCCACTTGACCATGTTGCAATGAATCAAAATGAGGAGCTATTTACTGTTAGCAACAGGTAAGTTTGCTTATGGATCTACCAAATCCCTTTGACAGAGACTAGCTGTCTCTTTGACACTGTAGGATAAAGGTTTACCTATCTAGGAAGTGTTCTATTGTTGATCCTTACTGTATTGATTTTAACAGAGACTAGCTGGAGCTTCATTGTTGATTTTTGCAAATAAGCAAGACATGCAAGGAGCTCTAAAACCAACTGGAATCGCGAAGGTAAGCGAACTTCGTTCATTTATTATATGCATTAGAGACATGTTTTCCTGTCTGTGACATCATTTTTAACTTGTACTGTGTTTTTCTGGTCCTCATGGTTGCCAAGATTTTACTTAGTTCGATGTGGGAGCAAAAGGATATGCCAAATTGAATGTAGTTTCATCAGTTATGCTCAATTATGGATGTTCAGAGGCATCCAATTTCAATGTGTACTGCAATACTTGGGTCCACCTGTACTTGGTAGATGTTCTGCATTTTTGTTTTCTTATAAATTAGATTTGGCTTCCATTATGTTGTTCTCTTTTGGAACAGTCAGTCTCCGATAGCTCATCGCCGCCTGGTTCTCCCGCCGGTACACAAGGTTTAAGAAGCGCTCCACGGACTTCCACGGCCGCGCTGCCAAAGCCTGTTCCCCAAAAGTTGCATGAACTTTGTTCTTGATTTTGTCAGACTAAATGTGGGTGAACTTTGTACTACAATTTTTGTTTAAATAAACTTTGGACTGTTTAAATTACTGATGCATCCAACCACTGTTTTTGTTTAAATATATCTGACAAAATGTTTATTTACTGTTTGTTGATACACGACCAGATGCCCAGTTGAGTTCACCCAAAAGGTTTATTACAACACGAAAAAATCTGAGATAAAATGATTTTTATTTAAATTTACAACACGAAAAAATCTGAGATAAAATGATTTTTATTTAAATGAACTTTGTACTGCAGTATTTACAGACATATTTTGGCACCTGGTCATTTACTGTTTTTGTTTTACTGATAGCTACTGCTATTACTATCTTTTGGGTGAAGTGAATCGGATTTTTGTTTAAATGAACTTTGTACTGTTTAAATTACTGATGCATAGTTTTGTAGACTTAAACAATATGTATCTTGGATTTAAATGAACTTTGTACTGCAGTTTTAATAGACATATTTTGGCACCTGGTAATGCAGTTTCTGTTTTACTAATAGCAACTCCTATTAGTATATGAATCAGTGACCAAAACATGTGATTTGAGCAACTCATGTGATGATTATAGTTGTTGTTTGCAGATTTCCCCATGTTAAACTAATTTGCAGACAACAACTATATGATACCTATTGTTTTTATTGTTATGATTTCTTCTTATTTGTTGTCCAATTACAAATAGAAATTGTGCAGGATCGAAAGGAACTTCAACCTGAACCAGCAAGAGTATCGATACAAAGACTGTCTGAAATCTTCTAGGTAACATAAATCATGACTTCGAATATATTGTATTGTAACTTTTCAAATTTTCTTGTTTTTTTAATGGTATCGCAATTATTGTGCTATTGTGAATAAACCACTTGTGATGTTGTTTTGCTCAGTTTTTTCGTGTTGTACATAAATCATTTTATATTTATAATGTGTCACAATAATTTACTGATAACTACTATGATATTGCTTTACTGAAGGAATTTAGTTACCTTCAGATGAAGCTTTGTTATTACAAAATGCATTGCAGAGATGATTTGGCAACTAGGTTATTTAAAACCAAAAGATTTCCCCATGTAAACTGAGTTCCTCCAGGTACTGTTTTGGAGACATGCACATTGGGGTTCAGTATGAGCCTTCTATGTTTGCATGTGCCTCAATCGAAACAGTATAATACCTATGTCTGCAGAACACTGAATTCAACATTGCAACTAAGATTAAGCTCATAAAACAGAAATATATTGTGTTCTTTGTTATCCAATTTAGTTTACTGTTATGTTTAGAAAAATTCTATGTTGAGAAGATGATTTGCCACGAGGATGCTATTACTTAACTTTTAATGAGGCTTTGTTTTTTACAAAAGCCATTACTTACCTTCAGATGAGGCTTTGTTCATTCTTTTATTTTCCCATGTTAATCTAATTTGCACATCACTAGACAATATGATACCTATTGTTTTTTATTGTTATTGATTTCTTCTTATTTTTTTGTCCAATTACCTATAAAAACGACATCGAAAGGAACTTCAAGCTGAACAAGCGAAAGCATCTATACAAAGACTGTCTGAAATCTTCTAGGTAACAACAACCACGACTTCGAACATATTGTATTCTACCTTTTCAGATTTTCTTGTTTTTAATGGTATCGCAATTACTGTGCTATTGTGAATAAACCACTTGTAATGTTGTTTTGCTTAGTTTTTTCGTGTTGTACATAAATCATTTTATATTTATACTGCGTCACAATAATTTACTGATGTGCAAATATGATATTGCTTTATTGAAGGGACTCCTGTTAGTTTACTGATAACTACTATGTTCTTGCTTTACTGAAGCAACTCCTGTTAGTTTACTGATAACAACTGCTCAGAAAAACCTAAACCCTATCAGGAATGGAGATGCTCTCGGCGAAGCAGGAGGGCACGGTGGACGTGAAGCTGAAGCCGACTTCTAACCAATCCAACTCGTAGGCGGGCGGGGAGCGGATGTGCCAACTAGAAGAGTGGTCTCTCTCGGCGCTTGCTTGACAAACGTGTGTTATTAACCGTTGTATATAATGTTATTAGTTAATGTCCTTTATTCCCTGATGCTTCTGTTGTGGCTCACGTTCTCAACTTTGTATCTGGTGATGAAAGACCAGATGTTTTCTTGCAGTTTTCAAAAAAGTCTTCTAGAGACAACTTAATTTTGATTAACAACACAACACATGGCCATACATGATATTGTTGCACTATTTTTCCCGTTGCAACACACTTGTATCTACCTAGGATTCTTTTGTCCTTGTCTTACATATTTATATCGTTAATATGATTTTAGTGTTACAGTGATATTTTGTCACTCGGATTTTGCATATCATAGCAATGTTTGTCGTTCTGTATCTATGTTTTATACTAATTTTTAACTTTCGTGGCAACGCACGGGCACATACCTAGTAAATAGTATAAAAAGACAAAAGTTGTTTATTGTTTTGTAAAATCTTGACTTTAAAATAGATAATATGAGAGGACAAGAATACGAGAATAGATCAAATATAAAAGGGTATATTTTAGATTGTTTTTATCTATATATATTATAGATCCCATGGCCTATTTTTATGTTTTGCACTGGGGCCCAAAAAACTTAGAGACGGCCCTGCACACACTCATGCCTCAATTAGTCCATGTGACTCAACCAATACGCTATTTCGTTGACAATCACTCGTCATAAACTTAAACCACGCATATTATATTAATCTTGTGAGTGTAGCATCCGTAGATTGTTTAGCTAGGAGAGTACTCTGGTGAGCGGTGTATAAATCGTGCTACGCGGGATGCATCCTGCTAGACGGTTGATGCCACAGATTCAACGTCAAACAAAAGAAATTGCTTAACAACTTTAAAATAGATAATATGAGAGGACAAGAATACGAGAATAGATCAAATATAAAAGGGTATATTTTAGATTGTTTTTATCTATATATATTATAGATCCCATGGCCTATTTTTATGTTTTGCACCGGGGCCCAAAAAACTTAGAGACGGCCCTGCACACACTCATGCCTCAATTAGTCCATGTGACTCAACCAATACGTCCATGTGACTCAACCAATACGCTATTTCGTTGACAATCACTCGTCATAAACTTAAACCACGCATATTATATTAATCTTGTGAGTGTAGCATCCGTAGATTGTTTAGCTAGGAGAGTACTCTGGTGAGCGGTGTATAAATCGTGCTACGCGGGATGCATCCTGCTAGACGGTTGATGCCACAGATTCAACGTCAAACAAAAGAAATTGCTTAACATACTACAACCCAGTTGCGCGTATCGCTATATATAGCTAGCTATCCCCTTCCATCAATCGGTGCGCGAATATATATATACTAGTGTATTTTGCACGCCTTGCGCGCGTGCTGGGTCCATTAACATGGTTTAATGTAAAGAAAGTGTACATGAACATGTATAAGAGATGTTATGAAGCAAATAAGCATGGAAACAAGCTATGACGTAAGCAAAAGGCGCCACATGCTTATGAAATTTATAGCTGAATTTGGTTGCTAACCGCAGTTGTAGTGTCAAATGAAATTACAATATATAGTAAGTAGCATTTAAGTAGCGTACTCAATATGCAGTAATAGTGTGTTTCTAGAGGTTGCATAAGTCAATACAGTTTTAGAAATGCTCCAACAGTGGGTTCATATGTACACAAAAGGCTTTTATATTAAAAAGTGCTGGAGCTCTTCTAATGCTTGCAAAAAACCAATACCTGTGCATACATGAGAAAAGGAGTAATATTATTTATGCTGAAAGTGTGTTAAATATGTAACAGGTGCAAAGGAGAATAAGAGGAAAACATGAGGATAGTATGCAAAGGATTGTAGACGGTGTTATACCTTCAAGTGCTTCATGGTGAGCTAGCAGTCTTCATTTTTTGAACCCATAGAATACGGCAGCTCTTTGTTAAGCTGGGTATGCTTCATCATGTATGCATTGTTATTGTATCAGTATGGAATAGAAGTCGCGGCTGTGAAATTGACGGGTAGACGTTGTTCTCATTTTCTAAGTAATATCTTGTAACACTTACTTTTTTGGAGGTGATGGTAGTTCGAGCTTGGTCAGCTGATCCATGTCTTTGTGGACGACTTGTGAACGATAAGATAAACATTGCTATCTTACTATGGTAGTCCAAAGTGGGATAGCACTTTTGTACCGAGGAATTTGTAGGTGTTTAACATGGAAAACATGTTTTTACCATTTGTTGTAGAGGCATTAACAGTATACAGATATCTATCTTCATTAGTATATATAGAAGTTAAGCATGTAAGTACACTGAATTTACCTCTGCACTGCGTGGCACATCGGAATGTGCTAGAACACATCGAGCCTATTGAATATATTTCATTAGGTTGTATATCTAAGAGTTGATTTGTTATAGTTACAAATATTTTTAAATAAGAAGCTCTGTATCGTATTCTGTACACTAAATCACACTTTAAACTAGCAAGCGTGCATAATGCAGTATATCCAATGCGTGGATAGACGGCAGATTTAAGTATGTGCTAATTAGATTGTTGGTGGAACACATAGACGCACTGGTAAGAATCCTAGGGCCGAACACGACATCAAACATTAGTTTATTAGTGAACAACCAGCACGAAGGAAACTAATGCTAATTACCTCAGCAACGAAGCCTCGCCGATAAAGCCATTGAGGTGCAGAGGTATCACTCCACGTGCTTCGATAAAAGAGCAGAAACAAACAGTACCTATAAGGCGCGGAGCATTTAAACTTAGTTCGAGAAAGGTAACTGTAAAATCACTACTCACCATGTAGCGGACAACCAGTGCAAATGGAAGCAGCTTAAAACTAATTTTAGTTTACCTCCTCAACGAACATATAATCAATTGATTCAATTCTTTTGTAGCCACAAAGGATTCTAGCAACTTATGTAGAACATATAATCAACTCTTTTTTACACATCAATAGCAATTTAAAGTGACAAAGAATCAATAGCTTGATGGTGTAAAAAAACATACCTTTTCTGTACCATAAACACTAAACCCAAATTTGTAAAATTTCCAGTGAGACATATGCCGGGGGGCCGTGGAAAAAAAAGAACAACAGATCCTACATGTGGAATAGAAGGACATGGTAGTAAATCAAACAGCAAGTAACTGAAAGGATTTGTTTCCTTCTTTTTTACTCACTTCTTTCCTATGTAAACTTGGCCTAGAAACCATACTTTGGATAATGGACACCAGGGAATAAGTAGCAAACATTTCCTTACCGTATTGAAAACCGTGGAAAAAGGGTCAAAATTTGGAAGCGAGAGCATGTGGACAAAAATGTGGCTGCAATCTAATAAGTAGCAAACATTTCCTTACCATATTGAAAACAACTGTGAATTCAAACTAAGTTGGGCATAATCGAGTGGGATTGAAAACAGGAACTGAGGAAAAGCAGGGAACCGAAACCAGTGTGGGTAAAACCAAATAAAATAGGACAGAAAAGGACTCTTCACGGTAAAGAAGTTTTAAAAAATATGTGGAGAACAACGGATTGACCAACCACGAATTTGTAACAGATCATGTGAAGCATGTGCCGGGGACCAAAAAAAGGAAAAGGAGGACACAAAATAAGACGACACTGCAAGTTTTACAATTTGTTAGCAGACAGTATGACATTGCAAGTTTTTACACTTGATGTTGCCAAATTTATTTGTTATAAAAATGTTCATATATCTGTTACAAAAAATGTGCATATGGAGTAATTGAACATGTGAAGGATGGAGTGAATTTAGTTTAGGTAGAAGAGGAAAATCCTACAACATTCTCTAAATCATTGCAAATCAGTTATGTTCATTGTTCAATAGTAAAGCATGGAAACACAGGAGTCACAAGGTCCCTTTGACTTAGTGAACTGTATAACATGAAGAACAAAGTGAAGTAATGTGTATTATTTTGAATGGATATTTAGATGTTTTAAAAAAATAAAAGAAGCAACTCGTTCGTGAAAGAGGACTTGCAAGACAACACATATTCTTGCTCCCTGTTTTCGGAGCCTGATCCCTTTCACTGCCATCAAAGTTCAAAATCTCAGAGAATCGAAAGTTTGGATGTCCGGTCACCCGGCATGCGGATATGCATAGTCAAGTAGTTCGTTATCTCCTGGTGCTAGAGTTATAGAGAAGGGGTGCCTGCATATATGGGAAAACTGTAAGCAAGAACCACAGATAAATTACTTCTTGGATATGTGTGCAATAATTAATAAAAATGATACCAGTCGAAAGGCAAGACTTGGTATTTTACAAAAAAAAAATGCGGTCCAGTCTTGTACATGAAACCCTGTGGCTTCTTCATGTGAATAGAGAGCACATCTCCCAGATAAATTGCTGCTTGCATGTACATAATAGTATTTGATTAATAACTGACAATCTGAAACTCTGAATGAGCCAAATCAATATAGTTCAATAGCTTACCTCACAATACCTGAATGGTAGTTGTTCTCATGAAATTTTTTGATAACTCTTTCACAGGCATAGAAGAGGGCAGGGAAAATCGGGTGCATCCATGTCTGAAACGAACAGTTTTTTTTGCAAAAATTAAACATAAATATTTAGAGTACACAGTAAGTATCATAATTCATATTGGACCAAATTTGAGCTCCATGACCAGACCATCAACTAAACATATTCTTGTGTTCAATTACAGGAGGAATATTTGGGTTGTCTGTGTTCAATTACAGGACAGGAATATTTGGGATGCGCCATATGAACACTAACAGTCTAACACACAAGATCAAGCAAAAGTTGAGAACTTAAGAGATATTTTTTTCTTGTATTTTTGTAACACAAATGCTACTCGTACTTGCTAACAAGCCAGACCCAAAAGACAACAATCCCAAACAGGTTTGTAGTTGCTACATGTCGTACCGCAAAAAATATGTCGTATGCCTCAGAATCATTGATACCTCGAGGTTGAAATGTAGAAGAACCAACCCTAAACCCTAAATGGCAGCAAGGAAAAACGGATGAGGGGGGGGGGGGGGGAGGGGAAGAGCCACCGCCGCCGCCGTGTCTACTCCAACCCCAGCACGACGAACCCTAGCAATGGGGAGAGAGCTCATCGGGAAGGGGAATGAGGAGGGGACGACGAACCCAAGCAAGGAAAACGAATGGGGGGAGGGGAAGAGCCGCCTCCGCTTACCTGGACCTTTGGGGCGCTGGCGCTGGGATCTGGAGCCCGAAGCGATGGCGGCTGTCACCGGAGCTACGGATGGGCGGGGGAGGATGGGGGTGGAGGGGGAGGGAGCGCGCTTACCTGGACCTTTGGAGCGGCGGTGGAGGGAACTGGAGTCCAAAGCGACTGTCGCCGGGGCCGCGAGCAAGCGGGGGCGGGTGGGGTTTGGGAGGAGGAGGGAGCGCGAGGTGTGCAGGATGGAGACGCGGAGACGATGCGAGGAGAGAAGCACCTGGAATCATCTACACACGGTTGCACGGGAGAGAATGTGAACCAATGATCCATGATCAAACGGTCAAAAAAAATTTGTCGACGTGGACGCATGTGGGAGCAGATTTTCTTTCTGCTTTAATAATAAGGAAATATGATATGGAGGATATAAATTAGAAGACATCAAGATTCTACAGTTTTTCTTTTCTTCTCTTTTAAAGTAAATAGAAGATTGTGATGCATGCCGCCGTGAGCTCATGCAGCAAGATATGACACTTGATTATTGGCGGCAGCACGCGCGGCACTTCCGTTGAACTTTGTTTGGATGTCGGAATGATGTGCTGATGAGCAAGAGGCAAAAAAAAATGTATATATGCATCTAGCCAAATATTAACTGCTAACATATTTTTGTTTTTCATACCAAGTACAAAGATATGATGGATGGATCGGTGCAGCCTATAGAGAAACAAGGACCGCGCACGTACGTACAGAGAAACCTTATGTAAATAAATAATACACGCTACGTACAAATCTACACGGCGTACGTACGCGTGCTCGACCTGCTGTGTTTCCGTCGTGAAATCGGAAACCATATCGTAGGAGAAAATTCCCGCCGTACGTTGAGGTTCAGCATATAGGATAAGTTCCTGCTCCTACCAGTAGTCCTGGCCGTAAAGCAAGCTCTCTGCAGTGTGGTGGTCGTCGTCGTACTCGTACACGCCCTGGAACGGCGGCGGCGGCGGCTCGGCCACGGCGGCGCCATCATACTCGGGCGTTCGTCGTCGGACCGGCCCGGCGTTCTTCGTCGTCGGCGACAGAGCGCGGGATCCCGCCGCATCAGCAGCCGCCGCGGCGGCCGTCGGCGTCGGCGTCGCCGTCGGGGAGACGACGCGTTGGAAGGAGGAGTAGCTGTAGCAGGCGGCGTCGTCGACGTCGAGGTCGAGGTCGTGGTCGGCGACGTTGGAGTCGCGGCCGGTGAGCTCCTGCACGACGGCGCGGAACTCCTCGGCGCTGGCGGTGAGCTTCATGGGGCTGGAGATGTACACCACCTTGATCCCCTTGCCGCCGCCGGCGCCGTTCTGCCTCGGCTGCTTCCTCCGTGCGTGGTGGTGGTGGTGCGCCGGCGGCTGCTTGGCGATGGTGCCGTTGTGGCTGTGGTGCCCGTGCTGCACGCCCAGGCCCAGCCGCTTATTGCTGTCCATGTTCTCAGCTAGCTTGTTGTTATCCGTTGAACGTACAGTACGTACGTGCGTGCGATCGATGATATGGTGGCGGCGGCTGGATCAAGTGAATGTGAAGCTGCGCGCTGCTGATGCTGCTGGTTGGTTGGAACCAAATAAATAAAGCAGCTGCCGCCCCTGCATGGTGGCCGGGTCTCTGGTTGCCCGCGCTTTATATAGGCTGCGCCTGTGCGCGCTCCGAACCTGTTTTCTTTTTGCCCTCTTCCATTCCAGGGGCAGGTGAGGTGATAGCTTCTGTTCCTGGCTGATGAGACGAGATCTGATTCTGTGCTGCTGCGGGTTCCGGGAATCTGCAGTGGTTTTAATTTTCTAGGAGGGGACTATATTGGGGCACATGCGGGGGTTTTTTTTGTTGTTGTTGTTTCGGGCCGATGGAGAATTATACATACCGCAATTAATTTTCTACTGTGTGAGTGTGACGGCGGCTCCTTTAATTCGCTGAGCGTGGATTGCGAGAGCTGGTGGTGTGAGATGAGATCGACGGGGGGCCTTGCATTGATGCGCAAGACAGAAGGTTCCTGGAAGAAAGGGGCGCAGGAGAGATGTTGACATGCATCATCAATCAAGGCGATGCTAGCTACCGCTTTCGTTTGATTATTACTCATGCTTGTGGTCGTGGAGGACCTAGCAGGGAGGACGATGAGCACTACGTACTGTCGCGTATGTACGAGCCCACCAACACCAAGCAAGCAAGAGTCGCCGGTCTTTGCCTCTCTTGCGGTCCATGCACGACTCCGATCCATCCATCCACGCGCGCGGGAGAGGAGGACGATCGGTAGTAGAGTAGATCTAGATGTCCTCGTTGGGAAACATGGGGTCGTTGACATCCGATGGGATCATCGACGTGTCGTCAGCGCATGCATGTTCACATTTTGGAGTAGTACTAGCTAGAGAGAAACATGCATGGGATCGAACGCGCGTGTGCGCTGCGATTTTTCCGCGCCAAGCAAATTAATCTCCAGCTACATACAGTACAATGTCTGTCGAATTCAGTTCTCACCTCACGATCAGATGATGGAAATGAATGAAGCGCGCGCGGCCTGATCGTCGGAAGACGTACGACTTGCTGGTTGCGTGCATGTGTCCGTGCTGTCATGCTGACATCATGTTGTACATACATATTTTGTGCTCTCCGAGCGAGCGAGTCTCTGGTCCGTATTACCGCCTCTATGTTCACAAACTAATTGTTTAAACCCGATGACTTTGATCTACGGCATATATATAGTATACAGACACAGCTGCACCGTGTTTCAGGTGCATCCGTACGTTCATATATTAATTATCTTCTCTCTCTGACCCGTATCATTATATGTTCACACTACTCTCGCTATCAATAATCATCAATTATGAATGCGATTAATTACACATGATCTTACCGTTAATTAAGGCGCACGTACATGCCTTTTATATGTATATATATATTCAACATTCAACTGTCGATATATGTAGTAGTGTACTACTATTAATCAATCATTAGGCCAATATCCTAATTCCTAAATCGGCCCAGCCCTTTGGGGAACAGTATACTGAGTACGTGTATACCATTCACGTCATCAGTCCTCTCGACTGCATATGACGATATACTAAAATAATCAATGATGACACGACACACGAGTACATGCATAGGCCATCTATTTCACTGGGAGGAGTATATATGAATTCCTTAATTAGTCATCTCACTCATAATAATAATAGACTTTAGCTAGCTAATAGGGCATGCAAACACCAAGTACAAGCTATATAGAGTCATCTATATTGAAATGACTCCGTACGTACGTAAATGAGAATTTAGAGAGTGTGTTAAAGAAAAGACTTTTGAAGACACACACGGTAAGAAAAATCACTAACCCAACTTATTGCATATATAGCCTATGTCCATTTTAAACTATTCAAATATTTCTGGTCCAAGAGATTGCGTCCCCATTTGCCACATATTTGTAGTTACATAGGCACCAGCTGCAAGGTAGTTTCTGCTGCTTGTCCCGTCTCCCTGTCCCTGCTCACGTGAATGCGATCGAGGTCTGAAATTAACTTTCGCTCAAGACGATTATTGTCTCCTGCTTGATTTGAGCGGCGACTCCGATCCGTGGCAGTTCATACTTGGTTCAGGGCCCTTCGTCGTTTCTGTAGGAATGCACCAAGAATTGTTTTTGTTGATCAAAACTTATATAAATTAGAGAAACAATCTGAGTAGAAACAGTTCCGGTCTTCTATTCGGTGTGTCAACGACCGAACGGCCCTCATGCGGCGCCTAGCTGATATGTATACACTGGGCGGAACGAAAAATCCAGCAGAACCCTACCGTGCCAATTGCAACAAATAATCCAGTAAAAGCCGATGCCAGCACGGCAGCTACATGCATATTGGACACGGACGGTCGCGGCGGGTGGCGTGCTGGCACTTGGCAGCGCAGATATAGCCAAGCAAGAGTGACGCCACCGTCCTCCGTCATCCCGATAAGGTAATCAACAACATCCGCGCGCGCGGCCGGACGATCGATCGTGACCAAACGAGTGTTGTCTCTATCTCTATTCATATACTCAAAGTTTCTTTCCTACGTACGGCCACACCCCACTCATATCTAATCTAAGTCTCTTTGCTCAAGACCAGAATTAAAGAACTAGCTATGTTTCTTTAGTCCCGTGTATATATATATATATATATATATATATATATATATATATATATATATATATATATATATATATATATATATATATATATATATATATATGGCACCGGTTCTCAACCGATACTAAAGGCTCTTTCTATTGCAGTTGACGTTTTCGAAAACATAAATGGTATTCCATCCCTCCTAAAATGGTATTCGTTTTAACTTTTATTTTTATGTCTATATTTAACTAGATGTTGATGAATATATGCACATGTATAACACCACGTATTATATGAACCCAACAAATAGCCAATTAAAACGGATTTTATTTTCGGATGGATGGGATACTTGACAGCTAAACATGACGTTGTTTTTTTTTAAAAAAAATATAAGGACACTTGCTATGTACCGGATAACATAAGATATGAATCTTAATGAATCTTATTGTTCGTTTTAACTTGTATAAAATTTATGGTGTTTTGTATATATAGGACCGGTCGTTAGCACGGCTACACTACAACTACTAGTAGCAGCAGCAGACAGGAAGCCACGGTTGGAACGCGACGGGAATTTAGTCGCGCGCGGGCGATATCGAGAGGTAGAGAGAGAGAGAGACGAATGCCATCTGCTGGGAATCTATCCACGCGATATATAGATGGTGATCGAGGGGAATTACATTGGAAGGACCGGACGAAGGCGACGGGCAAACTCAAATTGACCGGCCGGCCAACCAGCGCCAGCACGAGCAAACGACGAACTGAAACTGGCCTAGCCTAGCTGATCTTCCCGCGACCTGCTGACCCGCCTGTAGCGTAACCGATCGACCGGTCCATGCTGGATTAGTCAGGCAGGCACGGTTCCTGTCCCGCGCAGGCGCAGCAAGACGATCGAAGGTCTGGAGCCGAGTGTATGAACCCTCGTGCGCATGCGCAGGACCAGCTAGAAGACTAGAGCAAGCACAAAGGCGTAAGCGGACCATGGACGCGCTGCGCGCGTATCCCTGTCGCAGTAGCTAGCAGCATGGAATAATGGGATTGCAAGTCGTTCATTCCACTGTGCCTGCTCTTTCCATGATCGAATCCTCATTTGTACGCATATAGATTCCCGTTCAGATATCCGCGCGTAGACTTGGGCCACATCGGATCAAGGAATTGAAGAAGCTAGCTAGCGGGCGATTGGGCGTTCGTCATGGTTTGGATCACAATTCACATGTGTGTATCCATCGCGCACGTGCATATATACGTTGAAGAGAGATGCATCATATACATGCTACCACACTCATGGTTTTCCGTTCCGTCGCGACGTCGACAGCAAGCAAGGTGCATATATATAACGACTTCATTGATCTCGAGAATCTGCCAATCAAATCTTTCAAAAGATACTTGTAGGGATAAGAATAGGATTTACGTATTAAGGCAGCAGGTCAGCCGCCAACCAGTCAAGAGGTTGATTTGATTGCTAGGACTCACTCACTAGCTTCTCAAAAAACCATTCCACATTGAGCTAGGATCTGTCAAAATCTTCACACAGCAGGCCGGGGCTGCCGCCGGCTGCAGAGTCTTGTCCAGTAACAACGCATCCTTTATGTAACTTTCACGTAATTTTCGATACATATGGACCAGGACCAGTAACAGGAGGAGCACGCGCACGCGAATTCCCAATTCTCGTATTTACGATGGAAAAGTGGGCTGTCCGTGTTGTGTTGGGCTGTGCGGTTTGGTTTGGTTTCCAGCCATGTGGGCTGTGTGGAGTGCGAGACGTACATAAACTTGATGTATATCACTGGACAAACATATCGAATGCAAACCACGTTTTAGTACAAACTACGTGTAAAACTATTAAAAAAAATTTCAAAATTTTTTGAAAAAAACATGAATGCACATCTCAACTTACCTCATCCATATACAAAATTTTGATGGTCAAATTCATCCTACTCTAGCAGTTATAAAAAAAGACAAAATTTCTGACAAATAGTAATAGTTCAAATGCACTAAAATTTGTCTTTTTTTGTAACTGCTAGAGTAAGATGAACTTGATAATGAAATTTTGTATATAGATGAGGTAAGATGAGATGTACATTCATGTTTTTTTTCAAAAATTTTTGAAACTTTTTTAGTAGATTTGCATAGAGTTTACACACGTTTTGTATTCGATATGTTCCCAAACCACTGTACGGCCTGTGCGGACCATCATCGAATACAACAACAAACCTTACTCGCTATTCATATTCTTCTCCCTTCCCAAGTTTACCTTCCTCTCGTCCTCCCCTAGCCAGCGCTTGCTCGACGAAATGTCGAGGCGGTTCGATCCGTGGCTTTCCCAGCGCTACTCAGACTACAATGCCAAGCTGGACCAGTGTTAAATATCATCCGCCAATTGTTCCACATCAAACAGACTTCCTCTGTGGCAGAGTACACGGAGCGTTTCGCCACACTGATGGATCAATTATTAGTTGTTTACGGCTCACACACTGACCCCCCCCCCCCCCCCCCCCCCCACCCCTATGCGTTTCGTCGATGGGGCTTCGGGATGACATTGAATCTGCTGTTCTTTTGCAACGACCGAGGTGTGCGACCTGGCGAAGCGGCCATACTCGCCCTCTGCCACTTCCTCTACCACCATGGAAGTTGGACAAGCAGCTACCGTCCCAGGGTGATGATCGGCGCAGGATGGACAGTGGTCGTGCTAAGTCTACGGATGGCAAATGGACCACCATTAAAGCTTATTACCGCCATGCGCGCGGTTTGTGCCTTAAAGCGACGCACCGCGCAGCGCGCGCGACACTTTCGTCCGTTTCAATTCCATCTCTCGGTCTCCTCCCCCCATATCGATCAAAGTCGGCCATCGACCGCCCGTGGTCCGTCCGTTCCTGTCCCCTGTCCGATGCTTCCGTTTCGTTTCGCTAGCTGTTTCTGTTTGTTATAGCTGGCGGTGAAAATATATTTGCGCGGATTCTTAGCCCATGACACTGGTGCTATCTGCAGTCGGTTCCATTATCTCACTGCCGGAATCTAGAGTTCTACACTAGACGGCCCACCATTTTCTGGCGACCAGGAAAATGGGCTTTTCTTTCTCGTGCTTTCTTCACTGCTACGATTCGGATCGTCTCAGCTGACCCTAAACCATCTCGGGGGAAGCCACCAGCTTCTGGTGAATTTTGATCCAGGAGCCCAAGTTACCCTGCTCCTGTGCCCAAACGCCAGCCAGCCAAGAACGGCAAGCCTGCGAAACGAAAACGACACCAAAATTTTAAAAAATATGGAGGTGCGGGGAATCGAACCCCGTGCCTCTCGCATGCGAAGCGAGCGCTCTACCATATGAGCTACACCCCCAATTATGTTACAACAACTACTATAGTATAATTTATTAGTACATTTAATCATGGAAACCATGGAACTCCATGTTACAGGCACACATAACATATGTGTCGTAAAACAAAATACATCTATTTGCATGATTAGACATACAATTTACGGCTTAGAGATTAATTATGTGTCGCGAGTGCGTAATGTTTTCAAAAAAAAAAAATCGATAGCAATGATCTTCTCTTTTTGATGTGTCGCTTCTGGTTTATATAATCAAATCAGATTCCTTGATTTTTAATTATTTTATTTGAAACTTATCAAAAAAAATATTGCATTCTAAATTATTCTTTGTTCTCATTGTTTATCAACATATCCTTGAAAATCTTCTTGGGAATTTTTCTATCTATTATAGAGTTTTTTCCTATTTTTATGTGAGCGTATTCTAGTTTTTAGATTATTCCAAATGTATTTTCACGAACTCTAAATATTTTATTTTAGTTTCTCATGATCTAAAATATCTCTATAAAATTTTCTTCGGATTTTTGGACCTTCTTGAGTGTTTTTTGACCTCAAATACTAATTATATACTTTTAGAATTATTTTAAATTTAAAAATTATTAATTTCGAAAAATAATAAAACTATCTGCCCAATTTATCGTCAAATTATAAATGACATGCTATGTTTATTTTAATTTATCATCAATCTATGAATCCCAATTTATCATCCATTAAGTAGTGGGGGTGCAAGTGCAACCACGAGAGATAGAATGAGATGTCCAAGACTAATTAATTACATGAACTAGGATTATGGCTTGCTTACCTAGAAGATGGCATAAGGGAGGAGAATTTTAAGTGGGTATTGGACTCTCTTCCCTAGTGGGACGCAACTTAGTTTATTTGGTATTTTGTTAGTCACACACTAATAGGACTCCAATACTTCACAGTAGGATAAACTTATAACATGCAACCAAACTCTAGTGAGTCTTTGTAAAAGTTTCGTAGTGAGAGTACCAGCTTGACTAGATGCAACAAATAATAGTTTATGAACTGTGAACTGTGATGATCATGATGACATAAGTGATTAATGATGTTTACTCTTTATACCAACGGGTACAACTAGGATAGTTTTGCAAAACATTGTATCAATGATAATACTTGGCTAACTAAAATGCTTTGACTATGAAGATTTCATATGCATTGTTTGGTTATCGCTTGTCGAGTGTGTATGTATACACTTGTTGTGTGGATACACAATCGTTGTTAAGTCTTTTTAGAAGAAAGAAATGTTGTTGTGGATATACAACTGCTAATGATTTGACTATGAAGATTTCATATGCATTGTTTGGTTATCGCTTGTCGAGTGTGTATGTATACACTTGTTGTGTGGATACACAATCGTTGTTAAGTCTTTTTAGAAGAAAGAAATGTTGTTGTGGATATACAACCTTTGTGTCTTTCTCTATAAGTTTTTTGTATGTTTCTGTCACACATCCTTTTGTTATTCACTATGACGTCGGTATATGTATGAATTCTAATTCTGAGCATATATAATTTGCATTCGGGTTTGTCGTAAAAACTGGATGTGACACATTGCACACTATTTTCTAAAATTTCATTTCTTATATTTGTAACGCTATGAAGTCCAAAAGGCTCAGATCCACCAAAAATGTTGAGTGAACCACACATTTCCATCAACATATTTACGTTTTTATCCTCACTTCGTATAAGAGAGTTAACTAGGAATGATGTTATAGACTATAGAAACCTTATATGTTAGGTATAAGCCATTCCAAACAACCTTGGTGAGCGATTAAACACATACAAACTCACATATGCACATGAACTATTCTCATCTAAACTAAGTCAAATGCCATGTATACTTATACAATCAATTCTTTGCTAGGACAATTTTTTTAGAAAAAATATTACATATCTAATAGATTCTTGAACAAATTATTGGCATTTAAATAGTATTTATCTAAGAGTAATATTATAGACATATTTTAAGAAAATGCATGGAACATATGTGGTTGTATCTATAATCACCTAAATATTTATAATTCTTATATAGCGATTGAAGATGTGTCTGCTAAATGGCAATAGAGATGACAACTGTATCTACAATTGTCAAATCATACTCGTGGTCTTCGAAGGTTGAGGCCTAAGAGGGTTCATAGATAGTGGGTTGTGTATAGGTGACAAACCCCACCACACCTTGGATGCTTATCAAGTCCAAATCCAAAATACAAAGACAGTCCTATGTAATAAAATAGGATCTATCCATGTTACTAGCTTCTTCTATTACCTAGACTATGTAAATAATTGTATGATGCAATGAAGAAACATAATACCATGATAACATATAAGCTTGTGGTATATTATTATCTAAAAATATATTGTAGTCATGATGTTTTGAATATCAATATTACATAAATATTCATATTGTAGCCTCAAGTTTTGATATGAAGGTATTGACCAGAGGCCACAAGATGAATATGTTAACGTATCCAAGAAAACTTTGTTAAAAGCTCATATAAAGGCCCTAGCAGCCTTGTTTGGCTAGCAGTCTTCTGAAGACACCTAGTGGTTTGGGTTGATCAAAACCAATAAAAAATGGCTTAAAGCCCATTTACCTTTCAAAGTCTTTCTAACAACCTTGGGTTCTGAGTTTGTTAACTATATTGAGTTACCTATTGTTGGAACCATGGTGGGATTTTTGTGGCACAGAAACGATGTCTGTGGATGTCACTGGAGAGCAATATGTTTGGAATAATAATGTCTCAATGTAGTTCTGTAATGACAACGGTAAAAGGAAAATAGGGTCAAACCTTTTCGTAAATGATTTTGGTGGTTGAATTGCCCAACACAAATAATTGGACTAACTAGTTTGCTCTAGATTATATATTCTATAGGTGCCATAGGTTCAACACAAACCAATAAAAAGAACAAGTTAGGGTTCAAAAAGAAAGGAGCAAAACAAACCGAAGGTTGCCCTGGTCTGGCGCACCGGACTGTCCGGTGTGCCACCGGACAGTGTTCGGTGCACCAGGGAGATCAACTCTGAACTCCTCAGCTTCGGGTTTTCTTCAGGCCATTCCGCTATAATTCACCGGACTGTCTGGTGTGCCATGCGGAGCAACGACTACTGCGCCAACGGTCGACTGCACAGTGCCCTGACAGAGCTATAGTTCACGGCAGAAGTCAGAGTAGGCGCCAGAGGCGCACCGGACAGTGGATAGTGCCTGTCCGGTGCGGCACCGGACTGTCCAGTGCCCCAAGAAGACAGAGCTCCAACGGTCGAAACCATCAGAACCCTAACGGTTGGGTGACGTGGCTGGCACACCGGACAGTGTCCGGTGGCGCACCGGGCTGTCCGGTGCGCCCATCGACAGCAGCCTTCCCCAACGGTTGGTTTGGTGGTTGGGGCTATAAATAACCCCAACCACCACCACTTCAAGGCATCCAAGTTTCCAGCAATTTGCATTCAATACAAGAGCTCTAGACTTCATTTCAAGACACAGAACAAAAGATCAAATCCTCTCCAAGTCCCAAACTCATTCCAAAGACTTAGTGGCTTGAGAGAGAGACATTTGTGTTCATTTGAGTTCTTGTCACTTGGATCGCTTTTCTTCTTCCCCATTCTTGTTCTCAAGACATTTTTACACCAAGTTGTGGTGGTCCTTGTAGGGGTCTAAGTGACCCGTTTGATTAAGGAGAAAAGCTCACTCGGTCTAGGTGACCGTTTGAGAGAGGGAAAGGGTTGAAAGAGACCCCGTCTTTGTGACCACCTCAACAGGGACTAGGTTTGCAAGAACCGAACCTCGGTAAAACAAATCACCGTGTCATCCGCTTCATTTGCTCTTGATTTGTTTTTCACCCTCTCTTTTGGACTCGACTTTATTTCTAACGCTAACCCTGGCTTGTAGTTGTGCTTTAAGTTTATAAATTTCAGATTCTGCCTATTCACCCCCCCTCTATGCGACTTTCAATTGGTATCGAAGCCCGGTACTTCATTAGAGCCTAACCGCTCGAAGTGATGTTGGGAGATCACGCCAAGAAGGAGGTCGTGACCGGCGAGAAGCCCGCCACAAGCCACGGGAAGGCTCCATCGGGGGAGTCCAGCAACAAGGTGAAGGGATCCCCTTCACATGCCAAGTCGCATCGGAGTGGCAACAAGAAAAAGAAGATGAAGAAGGTGGTCTACTACGAGACCAATTCTTCGTCGCCATCCACCTCTGGCTCCAACGCGCTGTCCGTCACTTCTAAGCGCCATGAGCGCTAGAAGTTTAGTAAGATCCCCTACGCTACCCTCGCATTTCGAAACACACCCCTTTACTTTCTGTCCCACTAGGCAAACCACCGGTTTTTGACAGTGAAGATTATTGTACATGGAGTGATAAAATGAGGCACCATCTAAACTCACTCCACGCTAGCATTTGGGACATTGTTGAGTTTGGAGCACAGGTACCATCCGTGGGGGATGAAGGCTATGACTCGAACGAGGTAGCCTAAATCCGGCACTTCAACTCCCAAGCCACTACTATACTCCTTGCCTCTCTATGTCGAGAGAACTATAATAAGGTGCAAGGGTTGAAGAGTGCCAAAGAGATTTGGGACGTGCTCAAGACCGCGCACGAGGGAGATGAGGTGACCAAGATCACTAAGCGGGAGACGATCGAGGGGGAGCTCGGTCGGTTCGTCCTCAACCAAGGAGAGGAGCCACAAGCAATGTACAATCGGCTCAAGACCTTGGTCAACCAAATGCGCAACCTCGGGAGCACCAAGTGGTATGACCATGAGATGGTCAAGGTTATTCTAAGATCACTTGTTTTTCGTAATCCCACTCAAGTTCAATTAATTCGTGGTGATCCTAGATATAAGCTAATGTCTCCCAAGGAAGTTATAGGAAAGTTTGTGAGCTTTGAGTTGATGATCAAAGGCTCCAAACAAATCATCGAGCAAGGCGCCACCTCCACACCCGAGGTGCAACCCGTCGCATTCAAAGCGACGGAAGAAAAGAAAATAAGAGTCTACATCAAGTAGGCTCCCCATCGACGCCTCTAAGCTCGACAATGAGGAGATGGCGCTCATCATCAAGAGCTTCCGCCAAATCCTCAAGCAAAGGAGGGGGAAGGATTACAAGCCCCGCTCTAAGAAAGTTTGCTACAAATGTGGTAAGCCCGGTCATTTCATTGCTAAATGTCCATTATCTAGTGATAGTGACAGGAGTGACGACAAGAAGGGAAAGAGGAAGGAGAAGAAGAAGTACTACAAGAAGAAGGGTGGTGATGCCCTTGTGTGTCGGGAATGGGACTCCGATGAGAGCTCTACCGACTCCTCCTCCGACGAGGACGCCGCCAACATCGTCGTCAACAAGGGTCTCCTCTTCCCCAATGTCGGCCACAAGTGCCTCATGGCAAAGGACGGTGTCGGTGTTTCGACCCCGGGGGGTCCCTGGACCGACGAGTAAATTGTCGCTGTGTCACACCCGGTTTGAAAGGCAAACCGAATGCGAACTATGTACGTGCCAGGATCAGAACTCACGTACACAGCGATTACATAAATGAACATCGTCGCACAATGCTCGAATAATAATATAAAAGAGTGTTAACTTATTACATCACAGAGTCATAGACATCCACATAGTCATCAACTTAATAGTTAAATCAAAGTGCTAGCGAGACGCAGTAAAGATAAGGCCTTCACAGGCAGCTGACTGGGGGTTGCCGCCAACCCACACCTAGAATTCGTCGTAGTCTTGGAACTCCTGGAAGTCTCCTTCCACGGCTTCGCCTTCTCCTGAGCAGTGATTACAATGCGGACAACCTGGTGTTTTGTGGTAAAGCAAGGATGAGTACACATCAACGTACTCAGCAAATGTCCCGTTTGGCTGAGGTGGACTAGCTTTATGTGGGGTTAGGCTCAAGCAGTTGCTTTTAGTTGGTCAGGTATTTATCATTAGTAGAAGCCAGATTTTAGCATTAACCAACCCATGAACCATTTCCTCATCGAGGAACAACATCATCATATTCGAACCAAAACCATAACATAATCCTTGTATCTCGAACCATCTGTATCTCTAATCAAAGAGGATCCCAAGGCTGCTCTTAACCGTGAGCACGGCTGATATATCAGTTTCACTACCCTCTGCAGAGGTCGCACACTTTACCCATGAGTCATGATTCCCTTTCTACCCGGGGAGAGCTAATCCCCATTGACCACTACCTAGGTGGTCCGGCAGGGTATCACTACGTAGCTGTTACAAAGATTCCCTAGAGATCATAGCTGCTCGTTAGGTTTCTCCAGTTTGATAAACACAGTACCCCTCCCCGCAGGAGAGTGACTAACAAAAAGCAAAACGAAAGAACCTCGGCACTCAGCCTCGGCAGAGCAAGCACTGTGCCTGGACCCCATTGACGGCACGACGGCGAAGCAACTACACCTCTAGTTCCTCTAATTAATTAGCTAAGGGCGCCCCATTTCACCCTCATGGTTGCACTGTTATCCCGGGTGGTCTCTCAACGAACAGGTCCTTACGGAGAGGTACTCAGGAAACAGCCTGAGCCCCCTAGAGTATCACAAGATCATCAACATCATCAGGATAACAGTATCATAAATATTCACATCATGTTCATTGATTAAGTTAAGGCAGTAGCAGAATGCTAACCATAATAGCCCATAAGGTCATCAAGGATAAAGTAAAGTGTAAAGCTAGTCAATCCTTAGGTTTCAAGTAAGTAATGCGGGAAAGTGAGTTATAAGTGAATAGGACATAATGGGTCAGAGGACACTTGCCTTCACCAAACTGCTGATCAGGGGCTTCCTCTGCAACTTCCTCGGGAAACACAGACTGCTCGTTGTCTACGTAAAGTAATCATTCACACTATGCACTTGGGAAATAACAAACAAAAACAATATACCAAACATATGCAGCAGAGAGATCACAAGTTCATATAGAAAAGGGATAGGCACTCTGGTATTCCCTAGGTCTGGGGTAGAGGACTATACAAAGTGAGTCATTATCCACTAATCAGGTTTAAGTCAGTGGTGGGATTAAATCATTATCTGGTTTTAAGTTCCTAAACTTAGGTGTTTAAGTCCATAAACTTAAGTGCTCCAACTTTTATTAAAGTCTACTATCTTTTATTTATCTCAAATAGGGTTCCCATAACATCAATTTTACCCTAATGATCAACTATTAATTGGGACATAGAAACAGCAGGGAAACATTGCATAAACAGATAGATAATAATATTATGAACATTTTGCAATTTGAAGCACCTAATTTGGAGTTCATATGGCAAAGTTATGAATTTTACAAGTTTAGGGGTTAAAAATATACCCTAAGGACCTATTTTGAATTAAATAAAAGGTCCGAGGACCTAACTGTAAGAAACCAGGGACGGCGGGTCCAATTTCCAGAAAACCGGGGGGCCCTTTAAGAAAACGCGCGGGCGAAGGGGTATCGGGCTCCTACAGCCGTTGGATCTCGGATCGACGGCCAGGATTAGATCCTGCGGGCGGGCGCGCGAGCGCGCGGCGGCCTGGGTGGCTGACAGGCGGGGCCGGGCGGCAGAGCGGGGCGCGGGCGGGCTGACAGGCGGGGTCGGGCGAGCAGCGCGGGGCGCAGGCGGGCTGACAGGCGGGGTCGGGCGAGCAGCGCGGGGCGCAGGCGGGCTGACAGGCGGGGTCCAGCTGGCAGGGAGGCGGGGCGCGGGGAAACGGCTCTGGGCCGTTGGATCCTGGGCGGACGGCTAGGATTAGACTCGGCCTATTTAAAACGGGGCCGTCCGATCTGAGATGGACGGCGGGGATGGGGCGGCTGGCTTCTGCCTCCTTCCCCAGCCAGCTGAGGCGGCGGCGCCCGTCCCCACGGCGGAGAACTCGCCGGAGACGAGGGGCGCGGGGGCCCTGCGGGTTCCCGGGGCGACCTGAGTGGCCGGGGAGGTTGGGGAGAGCACGGGGAATTCTCTGGTGGGGTCTGGGTCGGGGCAGGGGCACCGAAGGGGGGCGGTTCACGGCGAAGCGGCTCGGCGGCGGCGCTAAGCAACTCCGACGAGGAATTAAGCGCGACAGAGTGCAAAAGAGGGGGCATGGGAGGTTCCTTACCTCAAGGCGAACTCCGGGGACTCCTCGGTGGCGACGGAGACGCGGCGACAGCCCGAGTCGACGGTGGCAGACCCCCGCGACTGCACGGTGAGCGGCGGGTGAGCGCGGGCAGAGGAACTCAGGGAGGGAGAGGGGAAATTGGAGTGCGTTCCGGGTTGCGGACGTCGGGGCGAAACTCACCGTGGCAATGGACACGGCGGAGCTCCAACGGCGGCTGGGAAACGAGCTCGAAACGGCGGGGTTTACGGCGGCGGCGCTCGGGCGTGCGCGCAGCGAGGGAGAGGTGGAAGAGAGAGGCCTGTTGGTGCGCAAATGAGGGAGGGGGAGAGGGCGAGTGGGGTTCGGGACTCAAGTGGCCGAGGCGAGGGCGGTTGCGAGCTTTACGCGCGTCGTGGGCGCGGAGACCGTGGCGACGCGCAGCTCGGGCGGCAGTTACGCGAGGACGAGGGAGCTGACAGCCCGGGCCCGCGAGCAGAGAGAGAGAAGAAAGCGGGCGCGGGGGCGGTTGCGCTGACGGGCGGGGCCCGCGGGCAGCGAGAGCGGGGGAGAGCGGGCGCGCGCGCGGGGAACGCGGGGCTGACTGGCCGGTCCCGCGGCACAGAGAGAGAGGGAGGCGGGCGAGGGCGCGCGCGCGGGATGGGCCTGATGGGCCGAAAGGCCGAGGGGGCGGGGGTAGCGGGCTTCTTTCCCTTTTCTTTTTATTTTGGAATTGTTTTTCCCTTTTCTTTTTTTTATTTTCTCTATTTGATTCAAATTCAAATAACCCACAAATTCAAATTAGACCTTTTGAGAATTATGCACCAAACAAATATGAAATCCAGGGTTCAACATGATGCAACAGTTCACACTCCCTTAGGGTTTGAGCTAATAGACTATATTTATAAATAGAGTAACCACTTTTCTCCTATAGAAATGAGAGAGAGGAGATTGGGGAAGGATGAGAAAAAGGAAGTAACACCTGAATTTGCGAATATGAGCAAAGAAATTTTATACCCCCAAATTCAGGGTGTTACAAACCTATCCCCCTTAAAAGAATCTCGCCCCGAGATTCAGGGTTGGTCAGCAAAGAGTTCAGGGTATTTGGCTTTCAGATCATCTTCTCGTTCCCAGGTTGCTTCTTCCTCGGAGTGGTGACCCCATCTGACTTTGCACATTCTGATGGTATTCCTCCGGGTGACTCTGTCTGCAAACTCCAGAATCTGCGTTGGCTCCTCTATGTATGTCAGATCCTCCTGGACTTCCAAACCCTCCACTGGCAACTGTTCTTCTGGTACTCGCAGACACTTCTTCAATTGCGACACGTGGAACACATTGTGCACTGCTGACAAACTTTCTGGTAGGTTGAGTTGGTAAGCCACTTCTCCACGCTTTGCTTGAATCTGATATGGTCCAACATACCGGGGTGCTAACTTGCCTTTAACTCCGAACCTTCTGACTCCCCTGATAGGTGACACCTTCAGATAGACGAAATCCCCCACTTCGAAACTCAATTCTCTTCTCCTTCGGTCCGCATAGCTTCGCTGTCTTGACTGGGCTATCTTCAGGTTCTCCCGAACCATTTTGATATTCTCTTCGGCTTCAAGCAAAATGTCGGGGCCAAACACCTGTCTCTCTCCAGGCTGGTCCCAATGCAGCGGAGTCCTACAACTCCGTCCATAGAGTGCCTGAAACGGTGACATCTTCAAGCTGGCCTGGTAGCTATTGTTATAGGAGAATTCTGCATAAGGTAACCTTTTGTCCCATCCTGACTTGTCTTGCAACGCACAGGCTCTCAGCATATCTTCTAGGATCTGGTTAGTTCTTTCAGTCTGACCGTCTGTATGCGGATGATAAGCCGAGCTGAAGTTCAAATGGTTGCCCAAAGCTTCTTGTAGCTGCTGCCAAAAATGAGAGGTGAACTGCGTTCCTCGATCTGACACTATCTTCTTCGGCACACCATGAAGGCAGACTATCCGTGACATGTATAACTCAGCTAACGTTGCTCCAGTGTATGTGGTCTTCACAGGTATGAAATGGGCCACCTTTGTTAAGCGGTCCACAACCACCCAGATGGAATCATAACCGGCCCAGGTACGGGGTAGGCCAACTATAAAATCCATCCCGATCTCATCCCACTTCCACTGAGGAATCCGCAATGGCTGCAACAATCCGGCGGGCCTTTGATGCTCTGCTTTGGTCCTCTGACAGCTATCACAGATGGCGACATATTCTGCGATTTCTCTTTTCATGCCATACCACCAAAACCTCCTTTTTAAATCCTGGTACATCTTTTCACTTCCCGGGTGTATGGAGTAGGCTGTCTCATGAGCTTCCTTTAGGATCAGCTCCCGAATAGGTTTGAGGTCGGGGACACACAATCGGTCCTTGAACCATATTACCCCCTCTTCATCCTCTCGAAAGTCTTTGCCTCTTCCTTCTAAGATTAGCTGTCGGATCTTGTTGATGCTTTCATCATCCTTCTGCCCTTCTTTGATCTCCCGCTCTAGGGTGGGCTCTAATTCCACTGTTACTCCTTGCGTACTGTTCAGGAAACCGAGACTCAGTCTGTCGAACTCCTTGGCTAACTCATATGGCATTGGGTACGTGGCCATCATATTGACTTGACTCTTCCTGCTCAGAGCATCTGCAACCACATTGGCTTTGCCTGGATGGTAATGTATCTCCAACTCATAGTCCTTGATCAATTCCAACCATCTTCGCTGTCTCATGTTTAACTCTGACTGGGTGAATATGTACTTCAGACTTTTATGATCTGTGTAAATGTCGCACTTCTGCCCATACAGGTAATGTCTCCAGGTCTTCAAAGCATGAACTACTGCTGCCAACTCCAGGTCATGTGTGGGATAATTTTTCTCATGGATCTTCAGCTGCCGAGAGGAATATGCTACAACTCTTCCTTCTTGCATTAGCACACATCCCAATCCGGTGTAAGAAGCATCGCAATACACTGAGAATGGCTTATGAACATCAGGCAGGACTAACACCGGAGCTGTAGTCAATCTATTTTTCAGTTCTTCAAATGCTTCCTGACACTTTTGGGTCCACTTAAACTCAACTTTCTTCGCTAGTAACGCTGTCATTGGTCTAGCAATCTTTGAGAAGCCTTCGATGAAACGCCTGTAATACCCAGCCATTCCAATAAAGCTCTTGATTCCACGAACATCCTTTGGTGCTTTCCAGTTCAGGATATCTGCCACTTTCTTTGGATCCACTGCCAACCCATCTTGATTTATGATGTGACCCAGAAATAAGACTTCATGAATCCAGAACTCGCATTTGCCTAGCTTGGCATACAACTGATGCTCTCGTAGCCTTTGCAATACCATCTTCAAATGCTCCACATGTTCTTCCTCACTTTTGGAATATATGAGAATATCGTCGATGAACACTACCACAAACTTGTCTAGGTGGTCCATGAACACACTGTTCATCAGGTACATAAAGAAGGCTGGCGCATTTGTCAAACCAAAGGACATAACTGTGAATTCATATAACCCGTACTTGGTGATGAATGTCGTCTTCGGTATGTCCGAGGGTCGGATTCTGAGTTGATGGTAGCCTGACCTCAGATCTATCTTCGAGAATACGCTGGCACCTCTGAGCTGGTCGAACAAATCTTCTATCCTTGGCAGGGGGTACTTGTTCTTGATAGTGACTTCATTCAAAGCTCTGTAGTCTATGCACATCCGTTTGGTACCATCTTTCTTCTCTACAAACAACACTGGAGCGGCCCAAGGCGAGGTACTTGGTCTGATGTAACCCTTCTCTAACATCTCATCTATCTGCTTCTTGAGTTCCACCAATTCTGGTCCAGACACTCGGTAGGCTCTTTTGGAGATGGGGGCGGTACCAGGGATAAGTTCTATGGCAAACTCAACCTTTCTCTCGGGTGGCATGCCCGTTAGCTCCTCGGGAAATACGTCCGGAAAGTCCGACACAACCTTGATAGCCTCGAGCGGGTTGGGCTCCTTACTATCCACTGAAATCTGATGACAGACACCCTCCGCCGATTTAGGCATCCTTAGCTCGGCCACTACCTCTTCTCCTGACGGGGACTTCAACGTTACGGTCCTCTTGTCACAGCTAACATTCGCTTCATACTTCATTAACCAATTCATCCCTAGAATGACATCTATCCCAGGGGTGTCTATTACTATTAGATCACTGGGGAACCCTATCCCCCTTATTTCCACCCTTATATTTGAGCATATTTTATCTGTTTGCACCTTGCCACCAACCAAATTAATCCTCATGGGCGGCATCATTGCCTCTACTGAGATGTTATGCAATTCTACCCAGGTTGCAGTGACAAATGAATGAGTTGCACCAGTATCAAATAGCACTTTCGTGGGATGAGATTCGACTGAGAACATACCTACTGCCACATCTGGTGCATCCTGGATCGCTTCGGCCTCCAAGTGGTTCACCTTTCCACGGTTGTACGCTTGGTTACGATTGCCTGCTGTCGGCTGCAGCACACCTTGCCTTGTTGGAGCATTGGGGTTGGTCTGCTGCTGCGCCGCCTTCTTTGGGCACTGCATCGCCCAGTGGCCTTGCTCTCCACAGTGGAAACATCCTCTGCCTCCTCCTTGTGCTGGAGCTGCTTGGTTGTTCTGGTTTGCTGCTGGGGCAGGAAGGCGAGGTGCCTGGTTATTCTGTTTCTGATACTGATTACCTCCTTGCTGGCTGTGCTGACGATACTGCTGCTGCTGCTGTTGATACTGCCTCTGAAACTGCTGCTGATGCGGACGCTGATTCTGATTCTGATATCCCTGTGGGTGACCGGGCCTGCCTTGCTGAGATGAACTGTCTGAGAAACGTGGACGGCTGATGCCTCCGGACTGGGGTCCACTCATCTTGCGCTTCCGATCTTCCATATCCTTACGCTTCTTCTCAGTCATAACTGCCCTATCGATCAGGTGATGGAAGGTGGGGAAGGTGTGATTCATCAGCTGGTAATGCAGGGGATCCACCAAACCCCTCATGAACCTGTACTGCCTTTTAGCATCAGTATTGACATCCTCAGGTGCATAACGAGATAGCTGCAAAAACTTGTCTCTGTATTCACTAACAGACAGGGGTCCCTGCTTCAGAGCCAGAAACTCCTCCTTCTTCACGATCATCAGTCCCTCCGGCACATGGTACCTACGGAAACTCTCGCTGAACTCTTCCCAGGTGATGGCTTCGGGGTCAGCATGGGTGGCGAGGTAGGACTCCCACCAGGACTGGGCTGCTCCCCTTAGCTGACGGGGACCATACAGAACCTTCTCCCTGTCGTTACATTGAGCGGTGCGCAGTTCTCTTTCCACTGCGCGCAGCCAGTCTTCTGCATCCATGGGGTCAGCAGAATGGGCGAAGGTAGGAGGGTGCCCTCTCATGAACTCACCACGCTTATCCCGTGGCATCTGGGGCATCTGCACTTGCAATTGGGGTTGGGGTTGCTGTTGAGCCTGCTGCATGGCTGCCAGAGTCTGCCCAATGGCCTGCACTGCCTGAGTCTGCATCAAGAACATCTGCTCCACTGTCATCGGGGGTGGTGGGGGAGGCTGCCTCTGTTGTTCCTCCTGCTGGTCATGCTGCTCTTGCTGAGCACGCCTGTTGCATCGGCGCCTGTTGTCAGACATCTGTGGAAGACATTCACACATCAGCATTGATCTTACAACCCTCCAGCATAAGAAAAGAGAATACAGAATTCTTCATGACACTGAGTGAACAAAGAGCTTCACTGATCCCCATTACGATTCAACACAGCTTCTCAGATAAGAAGGAAAGTAGAAGTAAATGGCTTCCCAACTAAATAACTGACTTTATTAACATTATAGCTAGGCCAAACTGCAGGAGAAACCCACAGGTTGGCAACAGTCATTACAAAGATTCAAATCCAGCACAAGTTCATCATAACAAGCATGCAAGCAACTGATAAGCAAACTAAACTAAATGGAAGCAACTGATAAGAAAACTAAACTAACTATCTAAGACTGAGACATCTGACTTAAGAATTATTACAAACTTTGACGCTAACGATCTAAGGATCCAGATCTATCCTGGTCCTACAGGCAGGGGAACCATAAGTGTGGTGACCACGTGGCGGCGAGCGGTATGGGTGCTGAGTCCCAACAGGAGCGGGAGAACCACCCTCCTGGTGATGGCGCTCTGCCAGCTCAGCACGCAACTCCGCAATCTCCGTTCGAGCCCTGCTCAGCTCGTCCAGAGAGTGATCCAGCTCAGTGTTAAGCACTGCGACTAGGTTGACTGTGCTGCTCAACCTAGGGTTAGCCTCACCAACAGGTGAGACAACCACACTCTCTGTGCTGCCAGTAGGGCGGCGGGGGTAGTACCGAAGGTTAAGACCATCGGCCACCCCACCGAACAAAGAACAGTACTGGGAGAGTGCACGTCGTGCTGCATCCTGCATAGCCGCCTCTGCAGTGTCCCTCTCGGAGATGGAATAGTGCTCCGAAACGGCCTCCGCACCCCGGAGGTCATCCTCCGGACGGCGAACTAGGCAGGTAGCCTCCCAGCGGTCTAGGTACCTCCCGCGACTGTGCTGGTAGACTACACAACGATACTCGATCGACCAGGTATGCCGGTCAAAAGCCTGGCGCAGCAAGGTGTCGAGTGCGTCGTGGAAGTGGCAACCGCGAGCGGCGTCACGGGTGATGGGTCGGGCGACCCATCCTTCCGCCTCCTGCGGCTCTGAAGACTCCGTGCTGTGGTCTGAGTCGTCGTCGTCGGGGTCTCCCCCAAGACCTCCTCCAGTAGCTCCTCCAACAGCCGGGACGTCCCGCGGTGGTGCAGGGGGCGCCTCCAGCTGGGCAACAGAGGAACGGGGCCTCACGGACTCCGCCTCTTGCTGGGATGGGGAGGAAGAGCCCTGCTGCTCTCTATGCTGGCGCCAGCGTTCCTGCTCCTCACGCAGGCGGTGGTGCAGTCTCTCCAGGTGACTCGACTGACCGGACACGGTGCGGTGCAGAGGACGCTCCGCAAGTCGAGACGGCAGGAAAGGAATCACCGACTTACGTGCAGTGTGTCTAAGACGAGCCATCTACAAAAGACACCGTAAGCATAAGAGTAAGAGCAGAACTAATATGACAAGTGAATAAACCATAGACAGAATAAGATAAAAATTTTAACAAGGTGTAATATAGTATATATATATATGTAGTAAAACATAGGGTTGGTCGAGGTGACCGACTTTTGAAGTAACATTAGAGGTCAAGGTGAGGGGGGAAGGTCAATAGTCCTTAGTACGACCAGTGCTACTCTAGGTCAGCGGTCCTACAGTCAGCATGGCTTTGATACCACTTATGTCACACCCGGTTTGAAAGGCAAACCGAATGCGAACTATGTACGTGCCAGGATCAGAACTCACGTACACAGCGATTACATAAATGAACATCATCGCACAATGCTCGAATAATAATATAAAAGAGTGTTAACTTATTACATCACAGAGTCATAGACATCCACATAGTCATCAACTTAACAGTTAAATCAAAGTGCTAGCGAGACGCAGTAAAGATAAGGCCTTCACAGGCAGCTGACTGGGGGTTGCCGCCAACCCACACCTAGAATTCGTCGTAGTCTTGGAACTCCTGGAAGTCTCCTTCCACGGCTTCGCCTTCTCCTGAGCAGTGATTACAATGCGGACAACCTGGTGTTTTGTGGTAAAGCAAGGATGAGTACACATCAACGTACTCAGCAAATGTCCCGTTTGGCTGAGGTGGACTAGCTTTATGTGGGGTTAGGCTCAAGCAGTTGCTTTTAGTTGGTCAGGTATTTATCATTAGTAGAAGCCAGATTTTAGCATTAACCAACCCATGAACCATTTCCTCATCGAGGAACAACATCATCATATTCGAACCAAAACCATAACATAATCCTTGTATCTCGAACCATCTGTATCTCTAATCAAAGAGGATCCCAAGGCTGCTCTTAACCGTGAGCACGGCTGATATATCAGTTTCACTACCCTCTGCAGAGGTCGCACACTTTACCCATGAGTCATGATTCCCTTTCTACCCGGGGAGAGCTAATCCCCATTGACCACTACCTAGGTGGTCCGGCAGGGTATCACTACGTAGCTGTTACAAAGATTCCCTAGAGATCATAGCTGCTCGTTAGGTTTCTCCAGTTTGATAAACACAGTACCCCTCCCCGCAGGAGAGTGACTAACAAAAAGCAAAACGAAAGAACCTCGGCACTCAGCCTCGGCAGAGCAAGCACTGTGCCTGGACCCCATTGACGGCACGACGGCGAAGCAACTACACCTCTAGTTCCTCTAATTAATTAGCTAAGGGCGCCCCATTTCACCCTCATGGTTGCACTGTTATCCCGGGTGGTCTCTCAACGAACAGGTCCTTACGGTACTCAGGAAACAGCCTGAGCCCCCTAGAGTATCACAAGATCATCAACATCATCAGGATAACAGTATCATAAATATTCACATCATGTTCATTGATTAAGTTAAGGCAGTAGCAGAATGCTAACCATAATAGCCCATAAGATCATCAAGGATAAAGTAAAGTGTAAAGCTAGTCAATCCTTAGGTTTCAAGTAAGTAATGCGGGAAAGTGAGTTATAAGTGAATAGGACATAATGGGTCAGAGGACACTTGCCTTCACCAAACTGCTGATCAGGGGCTTCCTCTGCAACTTCCTCGGGAAACACAGACTGCTCGTTGTCTACGTAAAGTAATCATTCACACTATGCACTTGGGAAATAACAAACAAAAACAATATACCAAACATATGCAGCAGAGAGATCACAAGTTCATAATAGAAAAGGGATAGGCACTCTGGTATTCCCTAGGTCTGGGGTAGAGGACTATACAAAGTGAGTCATTATCCACTAATCAGGTTTAAGTCAGTGGTGGGATTAAATCATTATCTGGTTTTAAGTTCCTAAACTTAGGTGTTTAAGTCCATAAACTTAAGTGCTCCAACTTTTATTAAAGTCTACTATCTTTTATTTATCTCAAATAGGGTTCCCATAACATCAATTTACCCTAATGATCAACTATTAATTGGGACATAGAAACAGCAGGGAAACATTGCATAAACAGATAGATAATAATATTATGAACATTTTGCAATTTGAAGCACCTAATTTGGAGTTCATATGGCAAAGTTATGAATTTTACAAGTTTAGGGGTTAAAAATATACCCTAAGGACCTATTTTGAATTAAATAAAAGGTCCGAGGACCTAACTGTAAGAAACCAGGGACGGCGGGTTCAATTTCCAGAAAACCGGGGGGCTCTTTAAGAAAACGCGCGGGCGAAGGGGTATCGGGCTCCTACAGCCGTTGGATCTCGGATCGACGGCCAGGATTAGATCCTGCGGGCGGGCGCGCGAGCGCGCGGCGGCCTGGGTGGCTGACAGGCGGGGCCGGGCGGCAGAGCGGGGCGCGGGCGGGCTGACAGGCGGGGTCGGGCGAGCAGCGCGGGGCGCAGGCGGGCTGACAGGCGGGGTCGGGCGAGCAGCGCGGGGCGCAGGCGGGCTGACAGGCGGGGTCCAGCTGGCAGGGAGGCGGGGCGCGGGGAAACGGCTCTGGGCCGTTGGATCCTGGGCGGACGGCTAGGATTAGACTCGGCCTATTTAAAACGGGGCCGTCCGATCTGAGATGGACGGCGGGGATGGGGCGGCTGGCTTCTGCCTCCTTCCCCAGCCAGCTGAGGCGGCAGCGCCCGTCCCCGCGGCGGAGAACTCGCCGGAGACGAGGGGCGCGGGGGCCCTGCGGGTTCCCGGGGCGACCTGAGTGGCCGAGGAGGTTGGGGAGAGCACGGGGAATTCTCTGGTGGGGTCTGGGTCGGGGCAGGGGCACCGGAGGGGGGCGGTTCACGGCGAAGCGGCTCGGCGGCGGCGCTAAGCAACTCCGACGAGGAATTAAGCGCGACAGAGTGCAAAAGAGGGGGCATGGGAGGTTCCTTACCTCAAGGCGAACTCCGGGGACTCCTCGGTGGCGACGGAGACGCGGCGACAGCCCGAGTCGACGGTGGCGGACCCCCGCGACTGCACGGCGAGCGGCGGGTGAGCGCGGGCAGAGGAACTCAGGGAGGGAGAGGGGAAATTGGAGCGCGTTCCGGGTTGCGGACGTCGGGGCGAAACTCACCGTGGCAATGGACACGGCGGAGCTCCAACGGCGGCTGGGAAACGAGCTCGAAACGGCAGGGTTTACGGCGGCGGCGCTCGGGCGTGCGCGCAGCGAGGGAGAGGTGGAAGAGAGAGGCCTGTTGGTGCGCAAATGAGGGAGGGGGAGAGGGCGAGTGGGGTTCGGGACTCAAGTGGCCGAGGCGAGGGCGGTTGCGAGCTTTACGCGCGTCGTGGGCGCGGAGACCGCGGCGACGCGCAGCTCGGGCGGCAGTTACGCGAGGACGAGGGAGCTGACAGCCCGGGCCCGCGAGCAGAGAGAGAGAAGAAAGCGGGCGCGGGGGCGGTTGCGCTGACGGGCGGGGCCCGCGGGCAGCGAGAGCGGGCGCGCGCGCGGGGAACGCGGGGCTGACAGGCCGGTCCCGCGGCGTAGAGAGAGAGAGGGAGGCGGGCGAGGGCGCGCGCGCGGGATGGGCCTGATGGGCCGAAAGGCCGAGGGGGCGGGGGTAGCGGGCTTCTTTCCCTTTTCTTTTTATTTTGGAATTGTTTTTTCCCTTTTCTTTTTTTTATTTTCTCTATTTGATTCAAATTCAAATAACCCACAAATTCAAATTAGACCTTTTGAGAATTATGCACCAAACAAATATGAAATCCAGGGTTCAACATGATGCAACAGTTCACACTCCCTTAGGGTTTGAGCTAATAGACTATAATTATAAATAGAATAACCACTTTTCTCCTATAGAAATGAGAGAGAGAGGAGATTGGGGAAGGATGAGAAAAAGGAAGTAACACATGAATTTGCGAATATGAGCAAAGAAATTTTATACCCCCAAATTCAGGGTGTTACACGCTGCGTGTCCCAGCCCAGATGGGTCGGCGCGAGACGGAGACACAAGGGGGGAAATAGTGAGGGGAATCCACGGGCTCGTGTTGTCCTGCGCCTAGGGCGGATGCGCTTGCAGTAGGGGGTTACAAGCGTTCGCGAGGGAGAGAGAGGGGGCGTGAGACTGCGCGCTAGTCCGTTCTCCCGCGCGGCCACCTTTTTGTACGAGGGCCCTGGACCTTCCTTTTATAGACGTAAGGAGAGGGTCCAGGTGTACAACAGGGGGTGTAGCAGTGTGCTAACGTGTCTAGCAGAGAGGAGCCAGAGCCCTATGTACATGCCGACGTGGCTGTCGGAGAGGTGTTGGAGCCCTGTTCATGTGGTGTCGTGGCCGTTGGAGGAGCGCTTGAGCCCTGTAGAAGCACAACTGTCGAGGCTGTCGGATCCTTGCTGACATATCCTTGCTTCCGTAGGGGCTGAGAACCACTATCGTCATGGAGCACCGGGGTGCCATCATTACTTGTTTTATCGGGGCGAGCCAGATGGGATGCCGGTCTTGTTCCCCGTAGCCTGGGCTAGCCTGGGCTAGCTAGGGATAGGGTAATGATGGCCCCCCTTGTGGCATGGTTGGCCCGAGCAAGGTGGTGACTCCTCCGAGGTCGAGGTTGAGTCCGTGCCCGGGGGTCAGGCGAGGCGGAGACCGCCGTCCGAAGGTCGAGGTCGAGTCCGAACCCTGGGGTCGGGCGAGGCGGAGATCGTCTTCCGGAGTCGAGGTGGAGTCCGAGCCCTGGGGTCGGGCGAGGCAGAGATTGTCTTCCGAGTCGAGGTTGAGCCCGAGCCCTGGGGTCGGGCGAGGCGGAGATTCCTATGGCGCCCGAGGCTGGACTTGGCTGCTGTCAGCCTCACCCTGGCGGGTGGCACAGCAGTCGGAGCAGCGCAGGTGTCGGGGACCGTAATTAGGGGTACCCCCAAGGCTCCTAATCTCAGCTGGTAACCCCCATCAGCACAAAGCTGCAAAGGCCTGATGGGCGCAATTCCGGTTAAGGCTCCGTCCACTCAAGGGACACGATCTCGCCTCGCCCGAGCCCAGCTTCAGGCAGGAACGGAAGACCAAGGCAGATTCACACCTCGCCCGAGGGTCTCCCCAAGCAACGGGCGCACCTTCGACTCGCCCGAGGCCCAGCTCGGGCAGGCTTCACAGAGAAGCAACCTTGGCCAGATCGCCTCGCCAGCCGACCGGATCGCAGGAGCATTCAATGCAAGGATCGCCTGACACCTTATCCTGACGCGCGCTTTCCAGTCGACAAGGCCGAAGTGACCGCAGTCACTTCGCCCCTCCACTGACCGACCTGACAGGAAAACAGCGCCGCCTGCGTTGCTCCGACTGCTGCGCCACCCGCCAGGGTGAGGCTGACAGCAACCAAGTCCAGCCTCGGGCGCCATAGGAATCTCCGCCTCGCCCGACCCCAGGGCTCGGACTCGACCTCGCCTCGGACGACGATCTCCGCCTCGCCCGACCCCCAGGCTCGGACTCTACCTCGACTCTGGAAGACGGTCTCCGCCTCGCCTGACCCCAGGGCTTGGACTTAGCCTCGACTCCAGAAGAAGGTCTCCGCCTCGCCCGACCCTAGGGCTCGGACTCAGCCTCGACTCCGGAAGACGGTCTCCGCCTCGCCCGACCCTAGGGCTCGGACTCGACCTCGACCTCGGAGGAGTCACCACCTCTCTCGGGCCGACCACGCCACAAGGGGAGGCCATTGATGGCCGTGGCATGAGGGATGGTGTGTCCGCGCTGAGGGACGAATAGGTCTTCGATTTGTGCGCGCTGCTGGAGGTTGGGCCGTGTTGCAGGCCGAGTTGGCCTTCGCTCTGCATGAGCGCGATCTCTTGTTCAAGCTCCTGTGCCTTCTGCTCTTCATCGCGTATCATCTGTCGCACCTTGGCTTGTGCAGACACACGTTGGCGCTTGGCCTCGAGGATCTCTTTTTGCTTTTGGAGGTTGCGGTTCTTGATGCGCAGGGCGCGCAGCTGTAGCTGCTCTTCGGCCGAAACGCCGATGACTTCGCCATCCTCAGTGGCGTCCGCGCCCTCTGGTGGAGCGAAGCCTGGGGGAGGCTGCTGTGGTCCCCCGGAGCTGCAGGTGCGGAGGCTGCCTTCGGTAGTGGGTTGTTCATTGCGCTGCTTCTTGCTGTTTGCGTCGTCTTCGCAGGGCTCTTGGAGAGTGTTGTCGACGAGGGCCTTGCCCTTTTTCTCGGCCAGCAGTGCCGCCTTCGCGGCTTCGTTAGCCTTCGACGAGGTTCTCTTGGGTGCCATCGCGGGTGGTGTTTTCGTAGCACGAACGGTGGGCGCCAAATGTTGGAACTTGCTCTCCTGAGCGAGTTGATCCAACTGAGGAGTAAAAGTGGTGTAAACGGGGCTACAACTCGAGATGGCAATAGCTCTGTTAACCTAGCCTCTCAAGGGCACTGTGCGGGGGTATTTATAGGTGTATGAGTGCCCAGCGTCTAGTGTTAAGGACGCATGTGCCCTCAGGCGCCTAGGTTATCCCCGAAATATTCCCATAAAGCTGAGAGCACCTAGAGGGGGGGGGTGAATAGGTGATCCTGTAAATCTTGAAAACTTAAGCCACAAAAACTTGGTTAAGCGTTAGCACAGTACAAGCCAAGTGGCTAGAGAGAAGTCTCAACAAAACACAATAACCACAAGAAATCAATCACAGAGATGGCACGGTGGTTATCCCGTGGTTCGGCCAAGACCAACGCTTGCCTACTCCACGTTGTGGCGTCCCAACGGACGAGGGTTGCAATCAACTGCTCTCAAGCGGTCCAAAGACCCACTTGAATACCACGGTGTTTTGCTTGCTTTACTCAATCCCGTTTGCGAGGAATCTCCACAACTTGGCGCCTCTCGCCCTTACACTTGAAATTCACAAAGAAGCACAGAGCAAGGGAGGGATTAGCAACGCACTCAAGACAAGAAATCACAGCAACACCACGCACACAAGTCGCAACAAGAGCTCACAACACAACTCAATGAGTTCACCACTCAACAAGAGCTCTAATTGCTATCACAAAGAATCAAAGGCGCGGAATTGATGTCTTGGTGCTTAGGAATGTTGTAGGAATGCTTGGTGTCCTCCTCCATGTGCCTAGGGGTCCCTTTTATAGCCCCAAGGCAGCTAGGAGCCGTTGAGAGCATTCTAGGAACGCTGATCTTGCCTTCTGTCGAGTGGCGCACCGGACAGTCCGGTGCCCGATTTCTTTCCTTAAATGGCGCAGTCGACCGTTGGCAGCTTGAGAGCCGTTGGCGCACCGGACATGTCCGGTGCACACCGGACAGTCCGGTGCCTTCTTCTAGTCGTTGGCTCGGCCACGTGTCCCGCGCAGATCACGCGGCCGACCGTTGGCCCTGCCGACCGTTGGCTCACCGGACAGTCCGGTGCACACCAGACAGTCCGGTGAATTATAGCCGTACGTCGCCGATGAATTCCCGAGAGCGACGAGTTCGCCTGTGAACGGCCCACCGGACAGTCCGGTGCACCACCGGACAGTCCGGTGAATTATAGCCGTACACCACCGTCGAAGTCCCGAGAGCAGCCTGTTCGCCAGAGCCAGCCTGGCGCACCGGACACTGTCCGGTGCACCACCGGACAGTCCGGTGCTCCAGACTGAGCAAAGTCTTGGCTGCTCGAGCCAAGGCATTTCCAGTTGGTCTTTTCCTGTTTCCAGCACTTAGACACAATACATTAGTCCATAAAACAATGTACTAAGTCTGAGAAACATACCTTTATCCTTGATTTGTACTTTGTCCACCTTTTTACACTTAGGCACTTGTGTTGGACACTAAATCACCAAAATACTTAGAAATGGCCCAAGGGCACATTTCCCTTTCAAAAGCAGGGTTACAGACTGTAATTACAGGGAGACCTTTACAAACTAGGCTCGTAATGCGCAGCGGCCACGCAGGGCCTATTACGATGGGCCGGATCACACGTGGGCCTTCGTGCTGGACAAGGTCGAGGGAAAAGGCGACTTCGCCGTAGGCCTTCGTCTCTCGGTGCGTCGAGCGAAGGGTAGAGTTCGCCAGTCGTCTTGTCTCCATTGTTGCAGCGGGTGTGGCGAAGGGTGGCGTCTTCGCCTTCGCCTTCGTCTTGTCTCCCGGTGCGTGGAGCGAAGGGTGGCGTCTTTGCCTTCGCCCCAACAGCCATCATTACCCTACCCCTAGCTAGCCCAGGCTACGGGGAACAAGACCGGCGTCCCATCTGGCTCGCCCCGGTAAAACAAGTAATGATGGCACCCCGCGTGCTCCATGACAACGGTGGTTCTCAGCCCCCTACGGAAGCAAGGATACGTCAGCAAGGATCCGATAGCCCCGACAGCTGTGCTTCTACAGGGCTCAAGCGCTCCTCCGACGGCCACATCTCCACATGAACAGGGCTCCAACACCTCTCCGACAGCCATGTCGGCACGTACATAGGGCTCTAGCTCCTCTCTGCTAGACACGTTAGCACACTGCTACACCCCCCGTTGTACACCTGGACCCTCTCCTTACGCCTATAAAAGGAAGGTCCAGGGCTCTCATACAAAGGAGGTGGCCGCGTGGGAGAACGGGCAGCCTAACGCCCCCTGTCTCTCTCTCCCCCGCGAACGCTTGTAACCCCCTACTACAAGCGCATCCACCCTGGGCGCAGGACAACACGAGGCCACGGGTTTCCCCTTGCTGTTTTCCCCCCTTGTGTCTCCATCTCGCGCCGACCCATCTGGGCTGGGACACGCAGCGACAATTTACTCGTCGGTCCAGGGACCCCCCAGGGTCAAAACGCCGACAGTTGTGCACCAGGTAGGGGACTGCTGCGTGTTGACGAATAGCTTCCCGTCAAGCTCCAGACGGGGAGTCTCCAGCAACCTATCCAACCCGGGACGAAGCTCCGTTTCGGGAGTCTCGAGTTCATGTCCCTCGACAGCATCTACGACATGATACTCCTTCCTCCGCCGCGCGACAACGACAATGGCGGCCGTCAGCCCGCCCGCCAGCGGCGGAATCCACGACGTCTTCCCCGCGTGGAGGAAGAACAGCATCCGAGTCTGTCCCATCAACCTCCCCGTCGACGGGGACGGAGGCGGGGCAATCATGGCCAAGCAGGAGGCGGCGCCTCGTCGGCTGTCGAGCGAGTCGGCGACGCCGGCGCCCTAGCGTGGGACACGTCGGGCGTTGACCTCGCGTTTGAGATGAAGACGAGCGTCGTTTCCCCGCAACACGCCAACCCCAAGCATACGACGGGCGACGCCAGCACGCTCGTGAAGGACTTGCTGGGCGTCAGCCTTGTACCTGAGATAACGGTGCAGTCCGTCCCCGACGCGACTTCGTCACCGTCCGTCGATCAAGAGGTACCGTCCATTTCCCATCTTGTACCTTTTAAATTCAGCTTCGACCCACCAAGCGACCCCGCTTCGGTGGACGCTTTTATAAAGGCATATCCAAACCTCCCGGGGTACCATATGTGGTCAACCTGGGACAGATTGACAGCCGTCTCGACCTACGGGCCCCCGGGTTCTGAGGAAGACCACGAGCCCGACTCTGGTTGGGATTTCTCTGGGCTCGGTAACTCTAGTGCCATGCGGGACTTCATGACCGCATGTGACTACTGCCTCTCTGATTGCTCCGATGATAGCCACAGCCTCGGTGATGAGGACTGTGGCCCAAGTCACGAATGTTTCCACGTCGATCTAGAGGGTCTCGACGAAGGCAACCACCTTGGTATGCCGGAGGACGACGATCCCTCTAGGCCTGCGCCTCGTGTTGACATCCTTCGGGAGCTAGCTGTGGTCCCAGTCCCTGCGGGGAGTCAGGACACACAACTCGAGCAAATCCATGAGATGCAGGCCAGGCTCAACGAGGAAGCAGGACAACTTGTGCAGCTCCGGCAGAACATCGGGCAGGAGCGAGCAGACCGAGCACCGGCCGGAGAAGTGTGTCATCTAGCCCAGGATGTCCAGCGCCGCATCACCGACGATGCCAGGGCAAGGCTGCCCCCGGCTTCCAGTGGGGTCGGCCAGAACCTGGCTGCAGCAGCAATACTGCTCCGAGCGATGCCAGAACCATCCACCACCGAGGGGCGGCGTATCCAGGGAGAACTCAGGAATCTCCTGGAGGATGCCGCGGTCTGACGGGCCGAAAGCTCTGCCTCTCGAAGGCAGGGATACCCCCCGGAGCATCGCGCCGCAACTTCCCGATTCATGCGGGAGGCCTCGGTCCACATCGGGCGCACGCGGGACACAACGCCTACGGCCCCGGGCCGCCTCGGCAACGAGCACCATCGCTACGACCGTCGAGCCCACCTCGACGAGAGGGTGCGCCGAGGAAACCACCCCAGGCATGGGGGACGCTACGACAGCGAGGAGGAACGGAGCCCTTCGCCCGAACCACCCGGTCCGAAAGCTTTCAGCCGGGCCATACGACAGGCGCCGTTCCCGACCTGGTTTCGAGCCCCGAGTACCATCACCAAGTACTCGGGGGAGACGAGGCCTGAACTGTGGCTCGTGGACTACCGGCTGGCCTGCCAGCTGGGTGGGACGGACGATGACAACCTCATCATCCGCAACCTCCCCCTGTTCCTCTCCGACGCTGCCCGAGCCTGGCTAGAGCATCTGCCTCCTGCGCAGATCTCCAACTGGGACGACTCGGTCAAAGCCTTTGCCGGCAACTTCTAGGGCACATACGTGCACCCTGGGAACTCTTGGGATCTCCGAAGCTGCCGCCAGCAGCCGGGAGAATCCCTGCGGGACTACATCCGGCGATTTTTGAAGCAGCGCACCGAGCTGCCCAACATCACCGACTCCGATGTCATCGGCGCGTTCCTCGCCGGCACCACTTGCCGTGACCTGGTGAGCAAGCTGGGTCGCAAGACTCCCACTAGGGCGAGCGAGCTGATGGACATCGCCACCAAGTTCGCCTCTGGCCAGGAGGCGGTCGAGGCCATCTTTCGGAAGGACAAGCAGCCTTAGGGGCGCCAGCCGGATGATGCCCCCAAAGCGTCCGCTCAGCGCGGCACGAGGAAGAAGGGCAAGAAGAAGTCGCAAGCAAAACGCGACGCCGCCGACGCAGACCTTGTCGCCGCCGCAGAGCACAAGAACCCTCGGAAACCTCCCGGAGGCGCCAACTTGTTCGACAAGATGCTCAAGGAGTCGTGCCCCTATCATCGGGGTCCCGTCAAGCACACCCTTGAGGATTGTGTCATGCTTCGACGCTACTTCCATAAGGCCGGGCCACCGGCGGAAGGTGGCAGGGCCTCTGACAACGACAAGAGGGAAGCTCACAAGGCAGAGGAGTTCTCCGAGGTCCATGACTGCTTCATGATCTACGGTGGGCGGGTGGCGAACGCCTCGGCTCGGCACCGCAAGCAAGAGCGCCGGGAGGTCTGCTCGGTAAAGGTGGCGGCGCCAGTCTATCTAGACTGGTCCGACAAGCCCATCACCTTCGACCAAGACGACCACCCCGACCGCGTGTCGAGCCCGGGGAAGTACCCGCTCGTTGTTGATCCCGTCATCGGCAACGTCAGGCTTACCAAGGTCCTCATAGACGGAGGCAGCAGCCTCAACATCATCTACGCCGACACCCTCAGGCTCCTGCAGATCGATCTGTCCTCGATTCGGGCCGGTGCGGTGCCCTTTCATGGGATCATTCCTGGGAAGCACGTCCAGCCCCTTGGACAACTCGATCTGCCCGTCTGCTTCGGGACTCCCTCCAACTTCCGAAAGGAAACCCTCACGTTCGAGGTGGTCGGATTTCGAGGAACCTACCACGAAGTGCTGGGGAGACCATGTTACACCAAGTTCATGGCCGTCCCCAACTACACCTACCTCAAGCTCAAGATGTCGGGCCCCAACGGGGTCATCACCGTCGGCCCCACGTACCGACACGCGTACGAATACGACATGGAGTGCGTGGAGTATGCCGAGGCCCTCGCCGAATCTGAGGCCCTCATCGCCGACATGGAAAACCTCTCCAAGGAGGTGCCAGATGTGAAGCGCCACGCCGGCAACTTCGAACCAGCAGAGGCCATCAAATCCGTCCCTCTCGACCCCAGCAACGACGCCTCCAAGCAGATTCGGATCGGCTCCGAGCTCGACCCCAAATAGGAAGCAGTGCTCGTCGACTTTCTGCGTGCGAACGCCGAGGTTTTTGCGTGGAGTCCCTCGGACATGCCTGGCATACCGAGGGAAGTCACCGAGCACTCACTGGATATCCGAGCTGGAGCCCAACCCGTGAAGCAGCCTCTGTGCCGATTCGACGAAGAAAAGCGTAGAGCCATAGGCGAGGAGATCCATAAGCTGATGGCTGCAGGGCTCATCAAAGAGGTATTCCATCCCGAATGGCTAGCCAACCCCGTGCTTGTGAAAAAGAAAGGTGGGAAATGGCGGATGTGTGTAGACTACATTGGTCTAAACAAAGCATGTCCGAAGGTTCCCTACCCTCTGCCTCGTATTGATCAAATCGTGGATTCCACCGTTGGGTGCGAAACCCTGTCGTTCCTCGATGCCTACTCAGGGTATCACCAAATCAAGATGAAAGAGTCTGACCAGCTCGCGACTTCTTTCATCACACCTTTTGGCATGTACTGTTACTGTCGGTGTTTCGAAACCCGGGGGTCCCTGGACCGACGAGTGAATTGTCGTCGCGTGCCCCAGCCCAGATGGGTCGACGCGAGGCGGAACGCGAAGGAGGGAAAGGAAGCAGCCGGAGGGAGGCAGGCGTGAGAGAGTGGATCCCGCGGCCTTCGTGTTAGCCCCGCGCCTGAGTCGGGTGCACTTGCAGTAGGGGGATACAAGCGTCCACGCGGGAGTGGGAGCGAGCGGCCTTGCACGAGCGTCGTCCCGTCCTTCTCCGCGCGGGCCAACCCTCTATAAGAGGGCCCTGGCCTCCCTTTTATAGGCATAAGGAGAGGATCCAGGTGTACAATGGGGAGTGTAGCAATGTGCTAACGTGTCTAGCGGTGGAGAGCTAGTGCCCTAAGTACATGCATCGTGGCAGCCGGAGAGGTCTTGGCGCCCAGTTCGCGTGGTGTCGTGGCCGTCGAAGGAGTGCTGGAGCCTGGTGGGAGGACAGCTGTTGGGGCTGTCGAGTCCTTGCTGACGTCCTCTTGCTTCTGTAAGGGGGCTGAGAGCCGCCGTCGTCACAGGGCATGCGAGGCGCCATCATTACTCGCATGGTGGAGCGAGCCAGATGGGACGCCGGTCTGGTTCCCCGTAGCCCGAGTCATCTCGGGGTAGGGTAATTATGGCGCTTCCTGTTGACGTGGTCGGTCCGTGCCCTAGGCTGGGCGAGGTGGAGGCTTCTCCGAGGTCGAGGTCGAGGTCGAGCCCCCGGGTCGGGCGAGGCGGAGTTCGCCGTCTTCCGGGGTTGAGCCCATGTCCGAGCCCTGGGGTCGGGCGAAGCGGAGTTCACCGTCTTCCGGGGCTGAGCCCGAGTCCGAGCCCTGGGTCGGGCGGAGCGGAGTTCGCCGTCTTCCGGGGTTGAGCCCATGTCCGAGCCCTGGGGTCGGGCGAAGCGGAGTTCGCCGTCTTCCGGGGCTGAGCCCGAGTCCGAGCCTTGGGTCGGGCGGAGCGGAGTTCGCCGTCTTCTGGGGCTGAGCCCGAGTCCGAGCCCTGGGTCGGGCGGAGCGGAGTCCGCCGTCTTCCGGGGCTAAGCCCGAGTCCGAGCCCTGGGTCGGGCGGAGCGGAGTTCGCCGTCTTCCGGGGCTGAGCCCGAGTCCGAGCCCTGGGGTCGGGCGAGGCGGAGTTTCCTATGACGCCCAAGGCCGGCCTTGGCTGCTGTCAGCCTCACTCTGTCAGGTGGCTCAGCAGTCGGAGCGGCGCAGGCGGCGCTGTCCTCTTGTCAGACCGGTCAGTAGAGCGGCGAAGTGACTGCGGTCACTTCGGCTCTGTCGACTGGAGGTCCTGCGTCAGGATAAAGGTGTCAGGCCACCTTTGCATTAAATGCCCCTGCGATTTGGTCGGTCGGCGTGGCGATGTGGCCAAGGTTGCTTCTCGGTGAAGACTGGGCCTCGGGCGAGCCGATAGTGTGCCCGTTGCTAGAGGGGGGTCCTCGGGCGAGACGTAGGTTCTCCGGGGTCGGCTTCCCTTGCCCGAGGCTAGGCTCGAGCGAGGCACGATCGTGTCCCTTGAATGGACCGATCCTTGACTTAATCGCACCCACTAGGCCTTTGCAGCTTTATGCTGATGGGGGTTACTAGCTGAGAATTAGGGGTCTTGAGGGTACCCCTAATTATGGTCCCCGACAGTAGCCCCCGAGCCTCCAAGGGAGTACTAATACTCGCTTGGAGGCTTTTGCCGCACTTTTTTGCAAGGGGACCAACCTTTTTTGGTTGCATTCTGTTCTGGTGGGTGCGCGCGAGCGCACCCGCCGGGTGTAGCCCCCGAGGCCTCGGAGGAGTAGTTTTACTCCTTCGAGGTCTTAGTGCGTTTCGCAACACTTCGGCTGGTCTAGTTGTTCCCTCATGCGAGCTGGCCGTAGCCCGAGTGCACGGTTGGGTCCCAAGTTCTCGGGCTGGTATGTTGACGCTGTCAACGGTTTGGCCGGAGCCGGGTTTGCGAGAGCAGCCCCAAGCCTCTGCACAGGGCGAGAGGACGGTCAAGGACAGACTCGTCTTTTTTACATACGCCCCTGCGTCGCCTTTCCGCAAGGAGGAGGGGGGGAAAGCGCCATGTTGCCCTCGGAGGGCGCCGAACATGGTGTTTCCGGTGAGCTGCTGCGGGTAATCCGAGCGGACGCCCGTGCCCCATTTGCTAGGGGTCGGCTAGAGGCCCGGAGGCGCGCTCCAAAAGTACCTGCGGGTGATCTGCCGGACCCGGTCCCCTTTGACAGGGTCCGAGGGCTCGATGCCTCCCTCTGATGGGATTTCGTTACAAGATCGCTCCCGCTGGTCTCGGAAATGTCCTAGGGTACCTTGGGAGCGCAGCCCGAGCCTTGGTTATGTATCGAACATACCCAGGGTCATCCCTCGCTCTGTGTCTGAGGCGACTGTGAACCATTCGAGGGCCAGCCTAGTAGCCTACGAACCCCTGATCAGTAATGGGCGCGGAGCCCGAGTGGCCTGAGGCATCCGTTGAACCCTTCGAGGGGCCAGCCATCGAACCTTTGACCAGTAGTGGGCGCAGAACCCAATCGATCTAAGGCAGCCGTTGAACCCCTCCGAGGGGCCAGCCTTCGAACCTCTGATCAGTAGGGAGACTCGGAGCCTGTTTCCTTCACGGAGAAGGGTCCTTTTCGGGGTATCCCCCTTTCCCGGTCCCTGTTGTAAGAGAGAGAAAGAGGAAAAGGAAAAGGATACGAAGTCGAATGACGTGGCGTACCTTTTTTTTGACACGATTATTATGGCGAAGGCGAAGCGTCGCTTGCTTCTCCCGCCTGAGGCGCCGCCTGTCCTGCCGCGGAGTTAATGCAACGGGGCGAGCGGTTCGCGAGGCGGTCGTTGCGCGTGTGCGAGCCGTTCGAGGAACGGATCACGGGCACACCGTCTTCATGCCGTGAGAGAGGGCTCCCTTGCTGCCCCTGGATGGGACGTAAGCTTGGCTGACGACGTGACCGCTGCTCCTGCCCGCCTGTCACCGCCATTACTGCCGGCCCATTTTTGACCGCATTTGACCGTCGCGCTTGGCTGGCACTGCAGGGTTGCCTCGAGTCACGGTATTGACTCCGCAGTCGAGGAGCAGTAGTGGCGCGAGTGGCGGTGCAGTTGCTCGCACGTAGCAACCGGCATGCCGGTTGCATGACGCGTGGGCCTAGACCTCCGTGCTGGGCGTGTTGGAGTCGAAGGGGCACGCCCACTTGGCACGGTTGCATGCCGCCTGCATGGCTGTCCACCCTTTCACCCGCTGGTCTGGGCGAAAGTGGAGGAGTGCTTGTAACCGCCGGGTGGTTGCATGCACCGCGTGCGCGGCGGTTTGGCTTCTTCTCCCCCTGACCGGCTTGCATGACGTGTGGGACCCAACCCCCGCGCCGTGGGGGGGAATCTTGGAGCGTGTTGGAGAAGACTCAACCCGCAACGGTTGAGGACGCAAGTGGGGAGAGTCGCCTTAAGAAGGGGGGCGACCCCCTTGGAGGGCAACCATGTCTTCGCGCTCCCCTCATGCATCGTGCCTTTCCACCTTCCGAGCCCCCCAGATGGGGGACGCCCGCAATCCTTCCGCCTTGTCGTTGGAGGAACGCAACTTCGTGGAAGTTGGTACCTTTCAGCCATCGTTCGGCTTCAAGGATTTTCATCATGCAGCCCGGCTGCATCCCCTCGCCGGTGGTCACCCAAGACGGTGACCTCCAGCTTGATGGTGGGGAGAAGCGAACCGGGCTGCGATCTTGGTCCCGCCCTCAGCTTCAAGGATGTTCATCATCCTTGCTGGGGCGGAGGCCGGGCTGAGCCGGAGCTCTACCTCCCGCGCGGGCCGGCTGGGCACCTCCTCTTCCGGCTTCCAAGGGAGAGGGCGCTCGCTGGCCCTGCGAGCGGGCGGACTTCGACAACGCGGGCTGGCCGACGGCGGGCGTCGCCTGCTTCAGCACGTTGGGTTTGCCGGCTGGGCTCCCGGTACCCCCTCCCGCCGCAAGGGCGGTTGTCGCGCCGTGCGCATGGGCGGACCACCCGAGACATCACGCGTCGCTAGAACGGCGTTCATGTCCTGGGGCTGTCCTGCCTTTGCAACGGTACGGGGCCTCCGTGCGGAGATCGGTGCCCCGCTCGCCCGGGAGGATCTGAGTGGAGATCTGCCGATGGGCTGACGCTCCGGTTGCCGGTGCCGAGGTGGATGCGGTTCGAGAAGTCCCCGTCGCCGACGGGATCGCTGCCACCATCTGCGCCCCAGGCCTTCGGCTCTTTGTACTTGTCCTCGCCCCTCGGGCGTCGGCGTGGGCGAGGGCAAGGCTGCAGCGGCGTCCGCACTGAAGCCATCGCTGCTGCAGTGAGGACGGTACCGGAGCTCCATTTGTAATGGCACCTTGAGTGCCGGTGTTTTGTTCATTGCGGCTGTCGAGGCCTGAACGTGTATGTATTTTCGGCACGGAGCCGTGTTTTTTCTTCATTTCGAGCACTAAGACTCGCCTTGTCGATTATCTGAACCGCTTCACCGAGCGTGAGTTGCCTCGTGCAAAGGTGACGAGTGAGGTATCCGTATCCCGGAGGCGTAGGAGTCCCTCGGCTCGGTCGGCCTTGCTGTCCGAGGCCCCTCTTGCTTAGTTAAAGGAACCCCTCGGCCGCCCTTCGATGAGCCGAAGCCGGAGGTAGCGGTGTCAGCATGGACGGAGGCAGAGTTGGCTTCGAAAAGGAGGTGTGGTTGGCTAGAGCCTGGCCGGGTCGTCCACTGGCGGAACCGACGTCGGAGTTGAGCTGCCGAGGCCACAAGCCGAGCTGATGTCTTTGGGGGACAGCTGGCCGAGGCCTCGGGGTGGCCGGCCGAGCCGCCTGCTCGGGCCGGATTCTCGAAGAAGACCCTGGCGGCGATGGCCCGGGTGTGGTGCTAATGTCGTCCTTCAGAGTGGGGGCCCTCCGACCGCGTCGCCGTCCGAGGCTAGGTCAGACCCTGCCGAAGGTGTAGTTGATGCCGAGGGTGCTATTGCCCCCTTCGGCTGTCGACGTCCGAGCCTACAGGATCAGGTTGTCTTGTAGTGTGTGTATGTTTTCTGCGGCCGCCGAGGCCTAAACACACCGTCGTCGTGTTGTAAAGCTGCATTTCTTTTCCTCTTGTTTCGAGTATCCGGACTCATTTGTTGGCAACAGAATTGTTTGTGCGGGCGAGAGTTGCTTTTCACGGAAGGTGATGAGTGAGGTATCCGTATCCCGGAGGCGTAGGAATCCCCCGGCTCGGTCGGCCTTGCCGCTTACGCGCGCTCTTACTCGTCCATAGGGTTCTGTTACCGACGTAGTCGAGAAGGCCCGAAAAATCATTTCGGTAGAGGAGCTCTCGAGCATGAAGACTTGTTCGGTCCGCGGAGTCACTTATCCGAGCGTGAGTTACTTATCGCAAAAGGTGATGAGTGAGGTATCCGTATCCCGGAGGCGTAGGAGTCCCTCGGCTCGGTCAGCCTTGGCTGCTTACGTGTACTCCGTCGTTTTCAGGATCCACTTTTGAAGTAGTCGAAGAGCACAAAAGGCATTCTGGCAGAAAAGATTTTTTTTCTTTTTTCGAGGAAAATTTTGACACAGAGGGGGTTGCCCCCTTCTAGCCCCCGAGGGAGGGTCGGGCTTTGCCGAGGCAAGGCTGACCCTTCCTTGACGACCAGACTTGGTGTGTGAACGAGGTATACGAGCAACTTGAAAGCATCTTAAGGGTAGAAGCGACGTAGCTGTTGGATGTTCCAAGCGTTGCTGTAGACCTCGCCTTGGCTGTTGGCCAGCTTGTACGTTTCGGGCTTCAGAACCTTGGCGATGACGAACGGCCCTTCCTAGGGAGGCGTGAGTTTGTGCTGCCCTCGGGCGTCTTGTCGCAGCCGAAGCACCAGGTCGCCCACCTGGAGGTCTCGGGACCGAACCCCTCGGGCGTGGTAGCGTCGCAGGGACTGCTGGTACCGCGCCGAGTGTAGTAAAGCCATGTCCCGAGCCTCCTCCAGCTGGTCCAGTGAGTCTTCTCGGTTGGCTCGGTTGCTTTGGTCGGTGTAGGCCCTCGCCCTCGGGGAACCGTATTCCAAGTCTGTGGGCAAGATGGCCTCGGCCCCATAGACTAGAAAGAACGGTGTGAAGCCCGTGGCTCGGCTCGGCGTTGTTCTCAGACTCCAGACCACCGAGGGGAGTTCCTTCATCCACCGCTTGCCGAACTTGTTGAGGTCGTTGTAGATCCGAGGCTTGAGTCCTTGCAGGATCATGCCGTTAGCCCGCTCCACTTGCCCATTCGTCATGGGGTGAGCCACGGCAGCCCAGTCCACCCGGATGTGGTGATCCTCGCAGAAGTCCAGGAACTTTCTGCCGGTGAACTGGGTACCGTTGTCGGTGATGATGGAGTTCGGGACCCCAAAGCGATGGATGATGTTGGTGAAGAACGCCACCGCCTGTTCGGACCTGATGCTGTTTAGGGGTCGGACCTCGATCCACTTGGAGAATTTGTCGATGGCGACCAACAGGTGCGTGTAGCCCCCGGGTGCCTTCTGCAAGGGGCCAACGAGGTCCAGACCCCACATAGCAAACGGCCAGGTGATGGGTATGGTCTGCAGAGCCTGAGCGGGCAGGTGGGTCTGCCTCGCGTAGAACTGACACCCTTCGCAGGTGTGGACAATTCTAGTAGCGTCGGCCACCGCCGTCGGCCAGTAGAATCCTTGTCGGAAGGCGTTTCCAACGAGGGTTCGAGGTGCTGCGTGATGGCCGCAAGCCCCCGAGTGTATCTCTTGCAAGAGCTCCTGGCCTTCGGCGATGGAAATGCATCACTGGAGTATGCCTGAGGGGCTGCGGTGGTAGAGCTCCTTCCCATCTCCCAGCAAGACGAAAGACTTGGCGCGCTGCGCCAACCGCCGAGCTTTGGCTTGGTCAAGGGGCAGCTCTCCTCGGTGGAGATATTGCAGGTACGGGGTCTGCCAGCTTTGATTAGGCGTGACCTCGCTCTGTTCCCCCTCGACGCGCAGTGTTTCACCCTCGGGGGCCGAGGGTACCTCGGGCTGAGCCGAGGGTACCTCGGGCTGAGCCGAGGGTACCTCGGACCGTGCCGAGGGTACCTCGGACTGGGCTGAGGGTACCTCGGACTGAGCCGAGGATACCTCGAACTCAGCCGAAGGTGCCTCGGGCGGAGCCAAAGGTGCCTCGGGCTCGGGCGTGTCCTCGGTCTTGACGGAGGGTTGATGCAGGTCTCGGGAGAATACGTCCGGGGGAACTATTGTTCATCCTGAGGCTATTTTAGCCAGCTCGTCCGCAGTCTCGTTGTAGCGTCGGGCGATGTGGTTGAGCTCGAGCCCGTAGAACTTGTCTTCCAGGCGCCGAACCTCATCGTAGTAGGCTTCCATCTTCGGGTCGCGGCAGTGGGAGTTCTTCATGACTTGGTCGATGACGAGCTGCGAGTCACCGCGAGCGTCGAGGCGTCGGACCCCTAGCTCGATGGCGATTCGCAACCCGTTTACCAGAGCCTCGTACTCTGCCACATTGTTGGACGCCGGGAAGTGGAGGCGTAGCACGTAGCGTAGGTGCTTCCCGAGGGGCGAGACGAAGAGGAGGCCTGCGCCGGCCCCCGTCTTCATCAGCGACCCATCGAAAAACATGGTCCAGAGCTCCGGTTGGATCAGAGCCGTCGGGAGCTGGGTGTTGGCCCATTCAGCCACGAAGTCCACCAAGACCTGGGACTTGATGGCCTTCCGAGGGGCGAACGAGATCGTCTCGCCCATGATCTCCACCGCCCACTTCACAATTCTACCCGAGGCCTCTCGGGACTGGATGATCTCTCCCAGGGGGAAGGATGACACCACAGTCACCGGATGAGACTCGAAGTAGTGTTGCAACTTCCGCCGTGTCAGGATCACCACGTACAACAACTTTTGGATTTGTGGGTAGCGGATCTTGGTCTCGGACAGTACCTCACTGATGAAGTAGACTGGCCTCTGGACGGGCAATGCATGCCCTTCTTCTCGTCTCTCAACCACGATCGTGGCGCTAACCACCTGGGTGGTTGCGGCGACGTAGATCAAGAGGGCTTCTCCGGCAGCGGGGGGCACCAAGATGGGCGCGTTCGTGAGGAGCGCCTTCAGGTTCCCGAGGGCTTCCTCGGCCTCTGGAGTCCAAGCAAAGCACTCGGCCTTCCTTAAGAGGCGGTACAGAGGCAGACCTCTTTCGCCGAGGTGCGAGATGAAGCGGCTCAGAGCCGCGAGACATCCCATGACCCTCTGTACGCCTTTCAAGTCCTTGATTGGCCCCATGCTGGTGATGGCTGCAATCTTCTCCGGGTTGGCCTCGATGCCCCGCTCGGAGACGATGAACCCCAAGAGCATGCCTCGGGGGACCCCGAAGACACACTTTTTGGGATTAAGCTTCACGCCTTTCGCCTTGAGACATCGGAATGTCGCTTCAAGGTCGGAAAGGAGGTTGGAGGCCTTCCTCATCTTGACTACGATGTCATCGACGTAGGCCTCGACCGTTCGGCCGATGTGTTCGCCAAACACATGGTTCATGCATCGCTGGTACGTTGCCCCCGCATTCCTCAAACCAAACGACATTGTAACATAGTAGTACATGCCGAAGGGTGTGATGAATGAAGTCGCGAGCTGGTCGGACTCTTTCATCCTGATCTGGTGATACCCTGAGTAAGCATCGAGGAAAGACAGAGTTTCGCACCCAGCAGTGGAATCCACGATCTGATCGATGCGAGGCAGAGGGTAGGGAACTTTCGGACATGCTTTGTTTAGACCAGTGTAGTCTACATACATCCGCCATTTCCCCCCTTTCTTTCTCACAAGCACAGGGTTGGCAAGCCATTCGGGATGGAATACCTCTTTGATGAACCCTACCGCCAGTAGCTTGTGGATCTCCTCGCCTATGGCCCTGCGCTTTTCTTCGTCGAATCGGCGCAGAGGTTGCTTCACGGGTCGGGCCCCAGCTCGAATATCCAGAGAGTGCTCGGCAACTTCCCTCGGTATGTCGGGCATGTCCGAGGGACTCCACGCGAAAACGTCGGCGTTCGCGCGGAGAAAGTCGATGAGCACTGCTTCCTATTTGGGGTCGAGCTCGGAACCGATCCGGATCTGCTTGGAGGCGTCGTTGCAGGGGTCGAGAGGGACGGACTTGACCGTCTCTGCTGGTTCGAAGTTGCCGGCGTGGCGCTTCACGTCGGGCGCCTCCCTAGAGAGGCTCTCCAGGTCGGCGATGAGGGCCTCAGATTCGGCGAGGGCCTCGGCGTACTCCACACACTCCACATTGCATTCGTACGCGTGTTGGTACGTGGGCCTGACGGTGATGACCCCGTTGGGGCCCGACATCTTGAGCTTGAGGTAGGTGTAGTTGGGGATGGCCATGAACTTGGCGTAGCATGGCCTCCCCAGCACTGCGTGGTAGGTTCCTTGAAACCCGACCACTTCAAACGTGAGGGTCTCCTTTTGAAAGTTGGAGGGCGTCCCGAAGCAGACGGGTAGGTCGAGTTGTCCGAGGGGTTGAACGCGCTTCCCGGGGACGATCCCGTGGAAAGGCGCAGCGCCTGTCCGGACCGAGGACAGATCGATCCGCAGAAGCCCGAGGGTCTCGGCGTAGATGGTATTGAGGCCGCTGCCTCCGTCCATGAGGACCTTGGTGAGCCTGACGATGCCGATGATGGGGTCGACAATGAGTCGGTATCTCCCCGGGCTCGGCACGTAGTCTGGATGGTCGGCCTGGTCGAAGGTGATGGGCTTGTCGGACCAGTCTAGGTAGACTGGCGCCGCCACCTTTACCGAGCAGACCTCCTGACGCTATTGCTTGCGGTGCCGAGCCGAGGCGTTCACCACTTGCCCGCCATAGATCATGAAGCAGTCGCAGACCTCGGGGAACCCTCTTGCCTTGTGATCTTCCTCCTTTGCATCGTCGAGGGCCTTGCCACCCTCTGCGGGTGGCCCGGCCTTGTGGAAGTGTCGTCGAAGCATGGCACACTCCTCAAGGGTGTGCTTGACGGGCCCCTGATGATAGGGGCATGGCTCCTTGAGCATCTTGTCGAAGAGGTTGGCACCTCCGGGAGGTTTCCGAGGCTTCTTGTACTCGGCGGCGGCGACAAGGTCCGCGTCGGCGGCGTCGCGTTTCGCTTGCGACTTCTTCTTGCCTTTCTTCTTGGCGCCGCGCTGAGTTGACGCCTCGGGAGCATCTTCCGGTGGGCGGCCCTAGGGCTACTTGTCCTTCCGGAAAATGGCCTCAACCGCCTCCTGGCCAGAGGCGAACTTGGTGGCGATGTCCATCAGCTCGCTCGCCCTGGTGGGGGTCTTGTGACCCAGCTTGCTCACCAAGTCGCGGCAGGTGGTGCCAGCGAGGAACGCGCCGATGACATCTGAATCGGTGACGTTGGGCAGTTCTGTGCGCTGCTTCGAGAATCGCCGGATGTAGTCCCGGAGAGACTCTCCCGGCTGCTGGCGGCAGCTTCAGAGATCCCAGGAGTTCCCAGGGCGCACGTACGTGCCCTGGAAATTGCCGGCGAAGGCTTGGACCAGGTCGTCCCAGTTGGAGATCTGCCCCGGGGGCAGGTGCTCCAGCCAGGCTCGAGCGGTGTCAGAGAGGAACAGGGGGAGGTTGCAGATGATGAGGTTATCATCGTCCGTTCCACCCAGTTGGCAGGCCAGCCGATAGTCCGCGAGCCACAGTTCCGGTCTCGTCTCCCCCGAGTACTTTGTGATAGTAGTCGGGGTTCGGAACCGGGTCGGGAACGGTGCCCGTCGTATGGCGCGGCTGAAAGCCTGTGGCCCGGGTGGTTCAGGCGAAGGACTCCGACCCTCCCCGCTATCGTAGCGTCCCCCACGCCTGGGGTGGTAGCCTCGGCGCGCCCTGTCGTCGAGGTGGGCCCGACGGCTGTGATGATGGCGCTCGTTGCCGAGGCGACCCGGGACCGCAGGCGCTGTGTTGCGCGTGCGCCCGAAGTTGACCGAGGCTTCCCGCATGAATCAGGAAGTCGCGGCCCGATGTTCCGAGGGGAACCCCTGCCTTTGGGAGGCAGAGCTTTCGGCCCGTCGGACCGCGACGTCCTCCAGGAGATTCTTGAGCTCTCCCTGGATACGCCGCCCCTCGGTGGTTGATAGCTCGAGCATCGCGCGGAGGAGTATTGCCGCTGCAGCCAGGTTCTGGCCGACTCCACTGGAATCCGGCGACGGCCTCACCCTGACGTCGTCGGCGATGCGGTGCTGGATGTCCTGGGGGAGATGACGCGCTTCTCCGGCCGGGGGTTGGACCGCCCATTCCTGCCCGATGTCCCGGCGGATCGGCACAAGCGTTCCTGCTCCCTCGTCGAGCCTGGCCTGCCTCTTGCGGATTTGCTCGAGCTGTGGGTCAGGACCCCCCGCCGGGATGGGGACCACAGCTAGCTCCCGAAGGATGTCAAGGCGAGGCACGGGCCTAGGGGGATCACCGTTTTCCGGCATACCAAGATGGTTGCCTTCGCCAGGACCCCCTAGATTGACGTGGAAACATTCACGACTTGGGTCGCGGTCCTCGTTGTCGAGGCCGCGGCTGCCGTTGGAACAGTCAGAAAGGCAGTAGTCACATGCGGTCATGAAGTCCCGCACGGCACTGGGGTTACCAAGTCCGGAGAAATCCCAACAGAGGTCGGGCTCGCCATCTTCCTCGGACCCCAAGGGCTCGTAGGTCGAGTCTGCCGTCAGTCGGTCCCAGGGTGACCGCACACGATACCCCAGAGGATTTGGACTCGCCTCTATGAGAGTGCTCACCGAAGCGGAGTCGCTTGGTGGGTCGAGGCCGAATCCAAAAGACGTGAGATGGGAATCGGTCGGTACCTTTCGGTCGACGGGCGGTGACGAGGTCGCGTCTGGGACTGACTGCACCGTTGTCTTAGGTACGAGGGTGACGCCCAGCAAGTCCTTCGCGAGCGTGCTGGCATCGTGCGTTTGCTTGAGATTGGCGTGTTGCGGGGAGGCGGCGCTCGCCTTCGTCTCAGACGCGAGATCGATGCCCGACGCGCCCTCTGTTGGGGCGCCGGCGCCGTCGACTCGCTCGACAGCCAACGAGGTGCCGCTTCCCGCTTGGCCTTGGTTGCCCCGCCTCCTCCTCCGTCGGCGGGGGAGGGGACGGGACAAGCCCGACTGTCGTCCTTCCACCATGTGGGGAAGGCGTCGTCGATTTCCCCGCCGGCGAGCGGGTTGTCGACCGCCATTGTCGCTGTCGCGCGGCGGGGGAAGGAGTATCATGTCGTAGCTGCCGTCGAGGGACATGAACTCAAGATTCCCGAAACGGAGCACTGTCCCGGGCCGAAAAGGTTGCTGGAGACTGCCCATCTGGAGCTTGACGGGAAGCTGTTCGTCAACACGCAGCAGGCCCCTACCTGGCGCGCCAACTGTCGGTGTTTCGAAACCCGGGGGGTCCCTGGACCGACGAGTGAATTGTCGCCGCGTGCCCCAGCCCAGATGGGTCGACGCGAGGCGGAACACGAAGGGGGGAAAGGAAGCAGCCGGAGGGAGGCAGGCGTGAGAGACTGTGGCCTTCGTGTTAGCCCCGCGCCTGAGTCGGGTGCGCTTGCAGTAGGGGGATACAAGCGTCCACGCGGGAGTGGGAGCGAGCGGCCTTGCGCGAGCGCCGTCCCATCCTTCTCCGCGTGGGCCAACCCTCTGTAAGAGGGCCCTGCTCCTCCCTTTTATAGGCGTAAGGAGAGGATCCAGGTGTACAATGGGGAGTGTAGCAATGTGCTAACGTGTCTAGCGGTGGAGAGCTAGCGCCCTAAGTACATGCCATCGTGGCAGCCGGAGAGGTCTTGGCGCCCAGTTCACGTGGTGTCGTGGCCGTCGGAGGAGTGCTGGAGCCTGGCGGGAGGACAGCTGTTGGGGCTGTCGAGTCCTTGCTGACGTCCTCTTGCTTCCGTAAGGGGGCTGAGAGCCGCCATCGTCACAGGGCATGCGGGGCGCCATCATTACTCGCATGGTGGAGCGAGCCAGATGGGACGCCGTTCTGGTTCCCCATAGCCCGAGTCAGCTCGGGGTAGGGTAATGATGGCGCTTCATGTTGACGTGGTCGGTCCGTGCCCTAGGCTGGGCGAGGTGGAGGCTCCTCCGAGGTCGAGGTCGAGGTCGAGCCCCCGGGTCGGGCGAGGCAGAGTTCGTCGTCTTCCGGGGTTGAGCCCATGTCCGAGCCCTGGGGTCGGGCGAAGCGGAGTTCGCCGTCTTCCGGGGCTGAGCCCGAGTCCGAGCCCTGGGTCGGGCAGAGCGGAGTTCGCCGTCTTCCGGGGCTGAGCCCATGTCCGAGCCCTGGGGTCGGGCGAAGCAGAGTTCGTCGTCTTCCGGGGCTGAGCCCGAGTCCGAGCCCTGGGTCGGGCGGAGCGGAGTTCGCTGTCTTCCGGGGCTGAGCCCGAGTCCGAGCCCTGGGTCGGGCAGAGCGGAGTTCGCCGTCTTCCGGGGCTGAGCCCGAGTCCGAGCCCTGGGTCGGGCGGAGCAGAGTTCGCCGTCTTCCGGGGCTGAGCCCGAGTCCGAGCCCTGGGGTCGGGCGAGGCGGAGTTTCCTATGATGCCCGAGGCCAGCCTTGGCTGCTGTCAGCCTCACTCTGTCGGGTGGCTCAGCAGTCGGAGCGGCGCAGGCGGCGCTGTCCTCTTGTCAGACCGGTCAGTAGAGCGGCGAAGTGACTGCGGTCACTTCAGCTCTGTCGACTGGAGGGCGTGCGTCAGGATAAAGGTGTCAGGCCACCTTTGCATTAAATGCCCCTGCGATTTGGTCGGTCGGCGTGGCGATGTGGCCAAGGTTGCTTCTCGGTGAAGACTGGGCCTCGGGCGAGCCGATAGTGTGCCCGTTGCTGGAGGGGGGGGGGGGGTCCTCGGGCGAGACGTAGGTTCTCCAGGGTCGGCTTCCCTTGCCCGAGGCTAGGCTCGGGCGAGGCATGATCGTGTCCCTTGAATGGACCGATCCTTGACTTAATCGCACCCATCAGGCCTTTGCAGCTTTGTGCTGATGGGGGTTACCAGCTGAGAATTAGGGGTCTTGAGGGTACCCCTAATTATGGTCCCCGATAGTTACGTTACTATGCCATTCGGTTTGAGGAACGCCGGTGCGACATACCGAAGGTGCATGAACCACGTGTTCGGTCAGCACATTGGTCGAACGGTTGAGGCCTACGTCGATGACATCGTAGTCAAGACGAGGAAAGCCTCCGACCTCCTCTCTGACCTTGAAACGACATTCAAGTGTCTCAAAGCGAAAGGCGTAAAACTCAATCCCGAGAAGTGTGTCTTTGGAGTCCCCCGAGGCATGCTCCTGGGGTTCATCGTCTCCGAGCGGGGCATCGAGGCCAACCCGGAGAAAATCGCGGCCATCACCAACATGGGGCCTATCAAGGACTTGAAAGGAGTACAGAGGGTCATGGGATGCCTTGCGGCTCTGAGCCGGTTCATCTCACGCCTCGGCGAAAGAGGCCTGCCCCTGTATTGCCTCTTAAGGAAGACCGAGCGCTTTACTTGGACCCCCGAGGCCGAGGAAGCCCTCAGGAACTTGAAGGCGCTCCTTACAAGTGCGCCCATCCTGGTGCCCCCCGCTGCCGGAGAAGCCCTCTTGATCTACGTCACCGCTACCACTCAGGTGGTCAACACCGCGATCGTGGTCGAGAGACGAGAAGAAGGGCACGCACTGCCCGTCCAGAGGCCGGTTTACTTTATCAGTGAGGTACTGTCTGAGACCAAGATCCGCTACCCGCAAATTCAGAAGCTGCTATACACGGTGATTCTGACACGGCGAAAGTTGCGACACTACTTCGAGTCTCATCCGGTGACTGTGGTGTCATCCTTCCCCCTGGGGGGGATCATCTAGTGCCGAGAGGCCTCAGGTAGGGTTGCAAAGTGGGCGGTGGAGATCATGGGCGAGACAATCTCGTTCGCCCCTCGGAAGGCCATCAAGTCCCAAGTCTTGGCGGACTTTGTGGCTGAATGGGTCGACACCCAGCTTCCAACAGCTCCGATCCAACCGGAACTCTGGACTATGTTTTTCGACGGGTCGTTGATGAAAACAGGAGCGGGCGCGGGCCTGCTCTTCATCTCACCCCTCGGGAAGCACCTCCGCTATGTGCTATGCCTCCATTTCCCGGCGTCCAACAACGTGGCCGAGTATGAGACTCTGGTTAACGGGTTGCGCATCGCCATCGAGCTAGGGGTCCGACGCCTCAACGCTCGCGGCGACTCGCAGCTTGTCATCGACCAAGTCATGAAGAACTCCCACTGCCGCGACCCGAAGATGGAAGCCTACTGCGACGAGGTTCAGCGCCTGGAGGACAAGTTCTACGGGCTCGAGCTCAACCACGTCGCTCGACGATACAACGAGACTGCGGACGAGCTGGCTAAGATAGCCTCGGGGCGGACAACGGTTCCTCCGGACGTCTTCTCCTGAAACCTACATCAACCCTCCGTTAAGACCGACGACACGCCCGAGCCTGAGAAGGCCTCAGCTCTGCCCGAGGCGCCCTCGGCCTAGCCCGAGGCGCCCTCGCTCAGCCCGAGGCACCCTCGGCCCCCGAGGGTGAGGCACTGCGCGTCGAGGAAGAGCGGAATGGGGTCATGCCTAATTGAGACTGGCAGACCCCATACCTGCAATATCTCCACCAAGGAGAGCTACCCCTCGATAGAGCCGAAGCTTGGTGACTGGCGCGGCGCGCCAAGTCGTTCGTCTTGCTGGGTGACGAAAATGAGCTCTACCACCACAGCCATTCAGGCATCCTCCAACGATGCATATCCATTGCCGAAGGTCAGGAGTTATTGCAAGAAATACACTCGGGGGCTTGCGGTCACCACGCAGCACCTCGGGCCCTCGTGGGAAACGCCTTCCGACAGGGTTTCTACTGGCCGACGCCACTAGGATTGTACGCACCTGCCAAGGGTGTCAATTCTACGCAAAGCAGACCCACCTGCCTGCTCAGGCTCTGCAAACAATACCCATCACCTGGTCATTTGCTGTGTGGGGTCTGGACCTCGTCGGTCCCTTGCAGAAGGCACCCGGGGGCTTCATGCACCTGCTGGTCGCCATCGACAAATTCTCCAAGTGGATTGAGGTCCGACCCCTAAACAACATCAGGTCCGAACAGGCGGTGGCGTTCTTCACCAACATCATCCATCGCTTCGGGGTTCCGAACTCCATCATCACCGACAACGGCACCCAGTTCACTGGCAGAAAGTTCCTGGACTTCTGTGAGGACCACCACATCCGAGTGGACTAGGCCGCCGTAGCTCACCCCATGATGAATGGGCAGGTAGAGCATGCCAACGGCATGATTCTACAGGGGCTCAAGCCGAGGATCTACAACGACCTCAACAAGTTCGGCAGGCGGTGGGTGAAGGAACTCCCCTCGGTGGTCTGGAGTCTGAGGATGACGCCAAGCCGAGCCACGGGCTTCACGCCGTTTTTTCTAGTCTATGGGGCCGAGGCTATCTTGCCCAAACACTTATAACATGGCTCCCCGAGGACGAGGGCATACGAAGCCCGAAGCAACCGAACAAACCGAGAAGACTCACTAGACCAGCTGGAGGAGGCTTGGGACATGGCCTTACTACACTCGGCGCAGTATCAGCAGTCCCTGCGACGCTACCACGCCCGAGGGGTTCGGACCCGAGACCTCCAGGTGGGGCGACGTGGTGCTTCGGCTACGACAAGATGCCCGAGGGCGCCACAAGCTCATGCCTCCCTAGGAAGGGCCGTTCATCATCGCCAAGATTCTGAAGCCCAGAACATACAAGCTGGCCGACAGTCAAGGCGAGGTCCACAGCAATGCTTGGAACATCCGACAGCTACGTCGCTTCTACCCTTAAGATGTTTTCAAGTCGTTCATGTACCTCGTTTACATACACAAGCAAAGTCTAACCTTCAAGGAAGGGTCAGCCTTGCCTTGGCAAAGCCCGACCCTCCCTCGGGGGCTAGAAGGGGGGAACCCCCTCTGTGAAATTTTCCTTAGAAAAAGTCTTTCTGCCAGAAAATCTTTCGTGTTTTTCGGCTACTTTGATAGTGGAGTCCTGAAAACGACGGAGTACACGTAAGCAGGCAAGGCCGACCGAGCCAAGGGACTCCTACGCCTCCGGGATACGGATACCTCACTCATCACCTTCTGCGATAAGTAACTCACGCTCGGATAAGGGATTCTGCTGTCCGAACAAGTCTTAACGCTCGAAAACTTCTTCTGCCGAAACGATTTTTCGTGCCATCTCGACTATATCGATAACAGAATCTTACGGATGAGTAAGAGTACACATAAGCAGGCAAGGCCGACCGAGCCGAGGTACTCCTATGCCTCCGGGATACGGATACCTCACTCATCACCTTCTGCGATAAGTAACTCATGCTCGGATAAACGATTCTGTTACCGACGAACAAGTCCTGATACTTGAAACAAGGGGAAAAGAAACACAGCTTTACAACACGACGATAGTATATTTTGGCCTCGGTGGCCGCAAAAAACATACGCACGCTACAGACAAACTATTCCTGCAGGTTCAGGTGTCAGCAGGGGGAGCAGCAGCGCCCTCGGCATCGACTCCACCTTCGGCGGAATCTGACCCGGCCTCGGATAGCAACATGGTCGGAGGATCTCCACCTCGAAGGAAGATGTCAGCACCGCGCCTGCGCCATCGCCGCCAGGGTCTCCTCCACGAACTCGGCCCAAGCAGACGGCCGGACCTGTCGCTCCATAGCCTCAGCCAGCTGTCCGCCGAGGACACCAGCCCGGCTCATGGCCTCGGCAGCCCGACTCCGGGGTTGGTCCCGCCAGCGGACGACCTGGCCAGGTCCCAGCCGCCACCGCGACGCCTCGTCGACCTAGGAAGTCCCCTACTCCTGGGCCGACGAAGTTTCTTCTCCAGCCAACTCCGCCTCTATCCATGCTGACACCGCTGCCTCCGGCTTCGGCTCATCGTAGAGCAGCCGAGGTTTCCTTCACTAAGCAAGAGGAGCCTCGAGCAGCAAGGCCGACCGAGCCGAGGGACTCCTACGCTTCCGGGATACGGATACCTCACTCGTCACCTTCCGCACAGAGCAACTCACGCTTGGTTAAGCGGTCCAGCTAGCCGACAGGCGAGTTCTGGTGCGCAAAATGGAGAAGAAACACGGCTTTATGCCCAAATACACAAGTGTTCAGGCCTCGACAGCCACAATGAACATACGCCAGCACTCAAGGTGCCATTACAAACGGGACTCCGATTCCGTTCCCGCGACAACGACCTCCGCTCCGGGCGGACAAATAGCAGCAACTATGACCTCAGGGCAGACGCTGCTGCGACAAGGTCCTCGCCCTCGTCTCCACTCGAGGGGCGAGGACAAGCTATCAAGGTTACAGAGCTGGAGGCCTGGAGCGCAGATGGCGCCGACGACCCCGTCGGCGACAAGGACTTCTCCGGCTGCTGCTGTAACACCCACTTTGTGATTGCTAGAAATAATACCAATAGAGAAAACAATTTCTCTTTATGTGAGTTTGATCTTTATGCATCATCATATGTGAACACCATGTCCAAAAACAATTAATAAAAATATATGCTACTAAATCATTGCATCATGCTAAATATTTTATTGTGTGTGCATTACTTGTGACAAGGTAAAAATAATATTAAAAAAATGAAAATGAATAAGTTAAAACTAGAGTGGAATTTGAGATCTAAAAGGATTTCTGGAATTTAGAAAAGAGAAGAAATGAATATTATGAGGAGAAAAATAAGTAAATAAAAATATATGGTTCCAAAACTAGAGTTTGAATTTGTGTAATTAACTCAATGGAGGAACTCATAATCAAATCCAAATTCAAGTTTGAATTCAAAAAAAGGAAAAAGGAAAGTAAAGGAAAAATAAAAAGAAAAAGAAAAAGGGGAAACCCTAACTGGGCCTCTGTAACCAATTCGGCCCACTCCCTTCACGTTGGTCGCGCGGCCTAGCTCTGATAAAATCGCGCTGACACCTGGCCCCCACTCGGTAGCTTCATGCGCTCGCTTGGTTTATCGCTGACGTGTGGGTCCCCCATCCGCCAGTCGTCGTCTCCGCGAAAAGGGCGCCGCGTGAACGGATTTCACCGCTTCTTGCGTGGAGCCTCCGTCAGTCCGCGCCTGCAGGGTCTTGGGCGCCTGGCTATAAACCCGGCCGCCGCCTTACTCCGTCCCTACCCTCCTTTAAACTGGTTCGCAGAGAGCTCTGCATTTATTTTACCCGCGGTCGCCACCATTGACACCGAAGGGAGTGGGAGAGAAATTTGCAGCGCCGCCGTCGAGGCTATCTCAATTGAGCACTCCAGTGCTCGGGCCGCGGCATTGGGAAGCTTCGGCGACTCAGGGCGGAACCAATCGTGCCGTCAATTTGAGCTGAGTACCATCGGAAGTCGAGTAATCGCTCGCCAGAGCAGGGAGCGCCACCGTCGTCCGCCTTCTACTGTGGACAGGTATCTCTACGGCATAATTAGTAGTATAACCTACCCCATCGCATTCACCATTCTCTGGGGATCATGTAGATGCACACCACTTAGCTATAGGAGCCCTGGTGCCGCAAACCGATGTTCGCCGGTGGGTGCGCCACCGCCAAGCTCGCCGCTGTGGCTCGGCTCGATCCAGGGGAGGAAGGACGGGTCTCAGCCGTTGGATAGCCAGGGAGCGGCCGTGATCTGTGTTGTGAATAACCCTTCGACCGAGGGGAACCCCAGCCATAGATCTCTGATCGGTCGGATGCGATCGAATCCTGTCACATTACAATATGGACCGTAGATCTTTCATCCGATGGCGCGCGTTGCGTACCGGTTTGGGGAAACCTAGATCTAATCTAGGGCGTCCAATTTTGATCGGACGGCCCGATTCTTCCGATACCCCTTCGGCACTGCAGTTTTGTAATCGTGCCCCTGTGTTTATTATAAATAGAACCCGCCATCCACTTCCACTGTTCTCTGTGTCTAGGACGACTTACCCCGAGCCCCCTGTGCTTCACAGAAATTGAGGCCCAGTCCATAGCTCTTTAAATTCAGTTATTTAATTATAGAAATTACTTTTTAATACAAAATAATTGCTAGAACTTTGATAATTCATAGAAAATTCATACTAACTCCAAATTAATCCATTCCAGTTCCTAAAATTTTGTAATTTTATTCTTTATCACCTAGAGCCTCTGTTATGTCATGAAAACAGTAAGAAATTTATTTATCACTTAATCCTATTTAAAGCACATAAAACCTTTGAAAATGCATAACTTAAATTCTATAACTCCAAAAAATTATGATTCATGTTCCTAGAATTTTATTTTAATGTGTAGATTATTACTGTGTATTTTATTTATATGTTTGGTGTAATGTTAATTTCTCTATATGCACTGTGCTTGTTTGTATTGTGGCGAGTAGAAGAGCCCGTGACCGAGGATCCTGGTGTGCAGCAGGTTGAAGTAGCTAAGCAGGAGCTCATTGAAGGCAAGTTGTGTCCTTGACCACTTTTTACCCAATAATGTTCTTTAATATCATTCATCCATGCATAGGTTAATTTTGATGGGACCCAATAGGTCACCCTAGATTGTTTATCTCATTACCTTGTTTACCCCTGAATCACTTGGGTAGTTTGCTATTGCTTTATATGGTTTTGGGATAATCATTTATTACCTCTATGTTCCAATTCTTTTTGTGTTATTCTATTTATGTTCATGTTGAGATCATTAATGTTAATTGGAACATAGAGCTTAACTTGAGTAACACGTGCCACCACAAGGGTTTAATGGGACGCCCTTGGCTGACTAATTAGGAAAGCTAGTGGAAGACTACCTTACCCGAAAGGGGCAAGGGCAGTAGGGGAGTGGTCAGTGTAGGGAGGTCCTTGGTTGATTTTGCTGCGATGGCGGTCAGCCAAGAACCCTGCATTGGAACTTCCTATAAACTGTAGCGGGTTTTCGGAAGCTAGTGGAACTTTGTAAAGGCCTCGTAGTGTTGCCCTGTCGCGCTTCCTAGGTAGAGGTGTATGGGATTCGCGACCCCTTGGCAGATGGGTAGCATGACTTGTGGGTAAAGGGTACAACCTCTGCAGAGTGTAAAACTGGTATACTAGCCGAGCTCACGGTCACGAGCAGCTCAGGACTCTCTGATGTTTAAATTATGGAACTTAAATTCAATTTTGTCATTTGCATTGCATGGGTTTATTATTAAATTTGTTCTATTACTTTATCTATGGTTTGGTATTTACTTACACTTAGTAATTGCTAATAAAATTTGGACCAACTACTTAAAAGCAATGCTCAGCTCTAACCCCTATCATTGATTAGCCTTACACATCACATGAACTCACACCTTTGTGAGTTTATGTCCACTGGTTCCCCACAACTTGTTGAGCTATGATCATGTGTGAGCTCACCCTTGCTGTCTCACACCCCCCCACAGGAGAAGATCAGGTGGTTCAGGAGGAGCCGCCTAACACTGAGGAGTTCGATCTGATCTAGGTGGCGTTTCCCAGTCGACATTGGCGCCGACGATCCTTAGTTCGTTTTATCTTTATTATTTTATTTTGTAATAAGTCTTCCGCTATGTAATAAATACTCTGATGTTTTATGACATTTATCTCTATACACTCTGTTATTATATATGTTGTCTTCTTGGCGCATGTATGAGATGCACCTGGCTTTGTTCCTTAAAGCCGGGTGTGACAGAAGTGGTATCAGAGGGAATGTTGACTGTAGGACGAGACCTAGATAGAAATGGACAAACCCTTTCCTACTTACCTTACTCTGTTTCATTCTATACTTATCTCATCTTGATCTCGTCTCACCTTTTTGCTATTCTACTCTGATCATTTTTATCTTTTCTACTCTAAGACAGGATGGATTTCACACCTTGGAATCCTATGACTATGATCTTTCTAAGAGATAGGGAACCTAAGACAAAATTAAAACTATTTTCTCTATTTAAAATGTTGTTTGATTGTGCTGATGCTAAATGCCTGATTTGCTTCTTTGATTGATTGAATTATGGACATCTTAGTATGTACCACCATAAGGTATTGAATTAGCTAGGATAGGTAAAATATTAATCTGCTTAGCTAATAAAATTCCCCAAAGTAACCTGATTTGTAAATACCTGCCTTGTCTGCTATTCTCTTACCATATGTATCTAACTCAGATGGTCAATACCAGGCGGGGTGGTGGAATTGACTTGCCTCCTAACCAACACACTCGAAGGATATATAGACAACCTCAGCCACAGCCTGCAGAGATGAATCCTCCCAATCCTCCACCAGGCGGAGTTGACCCACTGGTTGCTGCTCAGATGGCGGTGAGGCAGCAAATGGCAGACACTATGGCTGATATGCGTGCTCAGATGCAGCAAGAACGCCAGGAGATGCGTCAGGAAAGAGAAGATATACGACAGGAGTTGCGCCAGGAGCGAGATGAGATACGCCAGGAAAGGAGGGCACAACAACAGTAGCTGAAACAACAAATGCAACAGCAACAACAGCAACAAGTACCACTGCCTCCACCACCACCACCAGTTCCACCCCGAGATAAGCACCGGGAGTTCATGAGTCATAAGCCACCTACCTTCGCTAGCTCACCTGATCCACTGGACGCGGATGATTGGCTGAAGTCCGTTGAGAAGATGCTGAATATTGCACAGTGCACGGACCGGGAGAAGGTTTTATATGCTTCTGGACGTCTGACAGGTCCTGCTGCTGACTGGTGGGATTCTTATACTGCTGCCCACGATGCTGCTGATACTATTACCTGGGCAGAGTTCAGTACACAATTCAGGAACTACCATATTCCAGCTGGTATGGTAAAGATCAAGAAGAAGGAATTTCTGTCGCTGAAGCAAGGAAGTATGTCAGTCAGCGAGTACCGCGATAAGTTTATTCAGTTATCCAGATATGCCCTTGAAGAAGTTGCTAAAGACGAGAGGAAGCAGGAGCATTTCATTGAAGGACTTAATGGACCACTGCAGTATGCTCTAGTGGCACACACAATTCCGTCATTTCAGAGGCTGCTTGATAAGGCCCTGGCTATTGAACACAAGCGTGTTCAGCTGGGAGATTTGAAGAGAAAGGCAATATCTCAAGGACAAGGAAGCAGCAGTGTTCGTCCTCGCTACAGTTCACCACAGGGTACACCGACTCGACCAGGAGGACCACACCCAGTTCAACAATCACCACTGAGGACTCCACCTCCTCGATAGGCTACCCCTACTGGCACCCCGACGAAGTTTTCAGGACAGAGTCCAGGCACCACATGTTTCAAGTGTGGGAAGACTGGTCATTATGCAAATGTCTGCCCACAGAGGATGGCTACTACTCCAGTTCAGAACAGGCAGCAAACTCCAAGTTCTGGCAAGGGATATTCTATTGCCAAGGTTAATCAAGTCAGCGTTGATGCTACTCCGGATGGAGGGGACCTCGTAATTGGTATGTTTTATGTTAATGCAATTCCTGCAACCATATTATTTGATTCTAGTGCTACACATTCATTCATGTCTGCTAGATATGCCAACACAAATGAAATACCACTGCTAAATATGAGAAAACCCATGATAGTAATTACACCAAAAGGGCCTGTTGAGGCGAATCAAATGACACGTAGATTGACATTAACCATTATGGGTAGAGAATTTGGAGCTACTGCTATAATATTGGAGTCAAGCAGTATAGATTTGATCCTTGGTATGTCATGGCTAAGAAAGGCAAAGGCCGTTATAGCATGTGGTAGAGGTACCGTAGAACTCACTACCACTAAAGGAGAAAGGTTTCAAGTTAATATTGCAGTAACCTCCTCACCCATGCGTGCAATGTTCTTTATACCTGAGGAGTTTGTTGGTGACAACATCCGGGTGGTTAGAGATTTTCCGGATGTCTTTCCAGAGGAGTTACCAGTGATGCCACCTGATAGAGAAGTTGAGTTTGTTATTGACCTCTTACCTGGAACCGCCCCTATTTCTAAACGGCCATATAGGATGTCCGTAGAGGAGTTGAAGGAACTTAAGAAGCAGTTAACTGAGTTACAAGAGGCTGGGTACATTCGTCCGAGTTCCTCACCTTGGGGAGCGCCGGTCTTGTTTGTACAGAAGAAGGATGGATCGCAGCGGATGTGTGTGGATTATAGATCTCTTAATGATGTTACGGTGAAGAACAAGTATCCGTTGCCCCGTATTGAAGATTTATTTGATCAGATGAGAGGTGCTAGAGTATTCTCGAAGATTGATCTCCGATCCGGTTACCATCAGATGAGGATTAGACCATCAGATATTCCCAAGACGGCTTTCTCGACTCGATATGGATTATATGAGTTTACTGTTATGTCGTTTGGATTAACCAATGCACCAGCTTATTTTATGAACTTAATGAACAAGGTGTTTATGGAGTATTTGGACAGATTCATCGTGGTGTTCATCGACGATATTCTCATTTATTCCAAGGGTGATATTGATCACGAGGAACATCTGAGATTGGTGCTACAGAAGCTACGAGATAACCAGCTATATGCCAAGTTTAGCAAGTGCGAGTTTTGGATTGACAAGGTGCCATTCCTTGGACATATTATTTCTAATGGAGGAATAGCAGTGGATCCTGCTAAGGTTAAGGAGATAATGGAGTGGAGAGTACCCACTACAGTTACTGAGATTCGGAGTTTCTTGGGATTAGCAGGCTATTATCGGAGATTTATTGAAGGATTTTCTAAGATTGCTAAGCCTATGACTTCGCTTTTGGAGAAAGGAAAAGAATTTAAGTGGGACGAGAAGTGTCAAGACAGCTTTGATCTATTGAAGAAGAGGTTGATGTCGCCACCAGTATTGGTTATGCCAGACCTATAGAAAGGATTTGATATCTATTGTGATGCATGTGGCCAAGGCTTAGGATGTGTGCTCATGCAGGAAGGTCATGTGATTGCATATGCTTCTCGTCAGTTGCGGAAACATGAAATGAACTACCCCACACATGACTTGGAATTGGCAGCCGTTGTGCATGCACTTAAGATTTGGAGACATTATATCATGGGGACCAAGTGCCAAGTATATACGGATCATAAGGGTCTGAAGTATATATTCACTCAAAAGGATCTCAACCTTAGGCAACGCCGTTGGTTGGAGCTTATTAAGGATTATGATTTGGAGATTCACTATCACCCGGGCAAGGCAAATTTGGTTGCAGATGCCTTGAGTCGAAAGGAGCATGTTCATTCAGCTATTGTTGCCCGGCTACCCGATGAGATTGTCGAGGATTTCAGGAGACTTAACCTGGGGATAGTTGCTCATACTGAAGGAGTTACTATTGATGTGGAACCTACCTTGGAGCAAGAGATCCGCAAAGGACAAATTGGTGATGCTAAAATAAAAGAGATTAAGGATCTGATTACTGAAGGTCGAGTTCCGAAATTTACGGAAGATGAGCAAGGCACTATATGGTTCAAGGATAGGATGTGTGTTCCTGATATTAAAAGCCTTCGAGAGACTATTTTAAAAGAGGCCCATGATTCGGATTATTCTATTCATCCTGGTAGTACTAAGATGTATCAGGATTTGAAGCGGAAGTATTGGTGGTATGGATTGAAAAGAGATGTAGCTGCACATGTGGCTATGTGCGATGTATGTCAAAGAGTTAAGGCTGAACATCAGAGGCCAGCTGGACTATTGCACCCACTGAAGATACCCGAGTGGAAATGGGAAGAGATTGGTATGGATTTCATTACTGGATTGCCTCGCACCCAGAAAGGATATGATGCTATATGGGTGATTGTGGATAGATTGACTAAAGTGGCTCACTTTATTCCTGTAAAGACTACATATAAAGGTTCTCAGCTAGCAGAGTTATATATGGCTCAGATTGTGTGTTTGCATGGAGTACCAAAGAAGATCGTGTCTGATCGAGGTTCGCAGTTTACCTCAAGGTTTTGGAGAAGCTTTCATGAGAACATGAGTACGAAGTTGAATTTTAGTACGGCTTATCACCCTCAGACTGATGGACAGACTAAAAGGACTAATCAAGTATTGGAAGATATGTTGAGAGCATGTGCCCTTCAGCATGGAGGAAGTTGGGATAAAAGTCTACCGTATGCTGATTTCTCGTATAATAATAGTTACCAGGCCAGTCTGAAGATGTCACCTTTTGAAGCTTTATATGGGAGGAAGTGCAGGACTCCTCTATATTGGGATCAGACTGGAGAGAGACAGTTCTTTGGGCCTGAACTAATTCAAGAAGCAGAAGAACAAGTTCGTATAATTCGAGAGAATTTGAGAGTGGCTCAAACCAGGCAAAAGAGCTATCCTGATAATAGAAGGAGGCCACTGGAATTCGAAGAAGGAGATTATGTGTATCTCAAGGTATCACCCCTTCGTGGAATGAGGAGATTTAAAGTTAAGGGCAAATTGTCCCCTCGCTATATTGGACCATTCTTGATCTTTAGGCGAGTTGGGGAGATGGCATACCAACTCGAGTTACCTGCTACTCTATCGGATGTGCATAATGTGTTCCACGTGTCTCAACTGAAGAAGTGTCTCCGTGTCCCTGAGGAACAGTTACCGATGGAAGAGCTCAGTGTTCAAGGAGATTTGACTTACACGGAGTACCCGATCAAGATTTTGGATACTTTGACTAGAGTTACAAGGAATAAGGTGATAAAGATGTGCAAAGTACAATGGAGTCACCACGGAGAAGATGAAGCAACTTGGGAAAGAGACGAAGAGCTTCGCATAGATTTTCCCCACCTTTTCCCTAGATCTTCTTAAATCTCGAGGACGAGATTATTTTTAAGGGGGGTAGGATTTGTAACACCCACTTTGTGATTGCTAGAAATAATACCAATAGAGAAAACAATTTCTCTTTATGTGAGTTTGATCTTTATGCATCATCATATGTGAACACCATGTCCAAAAACAATTAATAAAAAGATATGCTACTAAATCATTGCATCATGCTGAATATTTTATTGTGTGTGCATTACTTGTGACAAGGTAAAAATAATATTAAAAAAATGAAAATGAATAAGTTAAAACTAGAGTGGAATTTGAGATCTAAAAGGATTTCTGGAATTTAGAAAAGAGAAGAAATGAATATTATGAGGAGAAAAATAAGTAAATAAAAATATATGGTTCCAAAACTAGAGTTTGAATTTGTGTAATTAACTCAATGGAGGAACTCATAATCAAATCCAAATTCAAGTTTCAATTCAAAAAAGGAAAAAGGAAAGTAAAGGAAAAATAAAAAGAAAAAGAAAAAGGGGAAACCCTAACTGGGCCTCTGTAACCAATTCGGCCCACTCCCTTCACGTTGGTCGCGCGGCCCAGCTCTGATAAAATCGCGCTGACACCTGGCCCCCACTCGGCAGCTTCATGCGCTCGCTTGGTTTATCGCTGACGTGTGGGTCCCCCATCCGCCAGTCGTCGTCTCCGCGAAAAGGGCGCCGCGTGAACGGATTTCACCGCTTCTTGCGTGGAGCCTCCGTCAGTCCGCGCCTGCAGGGTCTTGGGCGCCTGGCTATAAACCCGGCCGCCGCCTTACTCCGTCCCTACCCTCCTTTAAACTGGTTCGCAGAGAGCTCTGCATTTATTTTACCCGCGGTCGCCACCATTGACACCGAAGGGAGTGGGAGAGAAATTTGCAGCGCCGCCGTCGAGGCTATCTCAATTGAGCACTCCAGTGCTCGGGCCGCGGCATTGGGAAGCTTCGGCGACTCAGGGCGGAACCAATCGTGCCGTCAATTTGAGCTGAGTACCATCGGAAGTCGAGTAATCGCTCGCCAGAGCAGGGAGCGCCACCGTCGTCCGCCTTCTACCGTGGACAGGTATCTCTACGGCATAATTAGTAGTATAACCTACCCCATCGCATTCACCATTCTCTGGGGATCATGTAGATGCACACCACTTAGCTATAGGAGCCCTGGTGCCGCAAACCGATGTTCGCCGGTGGGTGCGCCACCGCCGAGCTCGCCGATGTGGCTCGGCTCGATCCAGGGGAGGAAGGACGGGTCTCAGTCGTTGGATAGCCAGGGAGCGGCCGTGATCTGTGCTGTGAATAACCCTTCGACCGAGGGGAACCCCAGCCATAGATCTCTGATCGGTCGGATGCGATCGAATCCTGTCACATTACAATATGGACCGTAGATCTTTCATCCGATGGCGCGCGTTGCGTACCGGTTTGGGGAAACCTAGATCTAATCTGGGGCGTCCAATTTTGATCGGACGGCCCGATTCTTCCGATACCCCTTCGGCACTGCAGTTTTGCAATCGTGCCCCTGTGTTTATTATAAATAGAACCCGCCATCCACTTCCACTGTTCTCTGTGTCTAGGACGACTTACCCCGAGCCCCCTGTGCTTCACAGAAATTGAGGCCCAGTCCATAGCTCTTTAAATTCAGTTATTTAATTATAGAAATTACTTTTTAATACAAAATAATTGCTAGAACTTTGATAATTCATAGAAAATTCATACTAACTCCAAATTAATCCATTCCAGTTCCTAAAATTTTGTAATTTTATTCTTTATCACCTAGAGCCTCTGTTATGTCATGAAAACAGTAAGAAATTTATTTATCACTTAATCCTATTTAAAGCACATAAAACCTTTGAAAATGCATAACTTAAATTCTATAACTCCAAAAAATTATGATTCCTGTTCCTAGAATTTTATTTTAATGTGTAGATTATTACTGTGTATTTTATTTATATGTTTGGTGTAATGTTAATTTCTCTATATGCACTGTGCTTGTTTGTATTGTGGCGAGTAGAAGAGCCCGTGACCGAGGATCCTGGTGAGCAGCAGGTTGAAGTAGCTGAGCAGGAGCTCATTGAAGGCAAGTTGTGTCCTTGACCACTTTTTACCCAATAATGTTCTTTAATATCATTCATCCATGCATAGGTTAATTTTGATGGGACCCAATAGGTCACCCTAGATTGTTTATCTCATTACCTTGTTTACCCCTGAATCACTTGGGTAGTTTGCTATTGCTTTATATGGTTTTGGGATAATCATTTATTACCTCTATGTTCCAATTCTTTTTGTGTTATTCTATTTATGTTCATGTTGAGATCATTAATGTTAATTGGAACATAGAGCTTAACTTGAGTAACACGTGCCACCACAAGGGTTTAATGGGACGCCCTTGGCTGACTAATTAGGAAAGCTAGTGGAAGACTACCTTACCCGAAAGGGGCAAGGGCAGTAGGGGAGTGGTCAGTGTAGGGAGGTCCTTGGTTGATTTTGCTGCGATGGCGGACAGCCAAGAACCCTGCATTGGAACTTCCTATAAACTGTAGCGGGTTTTCGGAAGCTAGTGGAACTTTGTAAAGGCCTCGTAGTGTTGCCCTGCCGCGCTTCCTAGGTAGAGGTGTATGGGATTCGCGACCCATTGGCAGATGGGTAGCATGACTTGTGGGTAAAGGGTACAACCTCTGCAGAGTGTAAAACTGGTATACTAGCCGAGCTCACGGTCACGAGCAGCTCAGGACTCTCTGATGTTTAAATTATGGAACTTAAATTCAATTTTGTCATTTGCATTGCATGGGTTTATTATTAAATTTGTTCTATTACTTTATCTATGGTTTGGTATTTACTTACACTTAGTAATTGCTAATAAAATTTGGACCAACTACTTAAAAGCAATGCTCAGCTCTAACCCCTATCATTGATTAGCTTTACACATCACATGAACTCACACCTTTGTGAGTTTATGTCCACTGGTTCCCCACAACTTGTTGAGCTATGATCATGTGTGAGCTCACCCTTGCTGTCTCACACCCCCCCACAGGAGAAGATCAGGTGGTTCAGGAGGAGCCGCCTAACACTGAGGAGTTCGATCTGATCTAGGTGGCGTTTCCCAGTCGACATTGGCGCCGACGATCCTTAGTTCGTTTTATCTTTATTATTTTATTTTGTAATAAGTCTTCCGCTATGTAATAAATACTCTGATGTTTTATGACATTTATCTCTATACACTCTGTTATTATATATGTTGTCTTCTTGGCGCATGTATGAGATGCACCTGGCTTTGTTCCTTAAAGCCGGGTGTGACAGCTGCCACCACCTCAGCACCGACGGTGGCGTCCACCTGTCCGCCAACACCACACCAGTGGGCGCCGGCTACCCCAAAGTGCACCGACAGGTCCTCACTCCCGTCCTTGCCACGAGAACGAGAATGGGACCATCCCAAAACACGAGTACCGCCCTCACGGCGTACGACGTGTTGTGAGACCCCCCCCCCCCGGTGCGGCTGGCCATCGTCGCCCGGACAGAGGACAGAGCGCTGCACCCTGGCCGGGCAACAGCAGTTCGCCTCCCCTGCATGGCTGGAGGACGCCTCCTCCGCAGAGCTGGAGGATGGTTTCCACCCCCAGAAGCTGGAGGAAGAAGCGGGACACCGTCCCGTACGGGAGGTAGAGCTCCGGCTTAGCTCGCCCTTCGCCCCAGCAAGGATGACGAAGATCCTTGAAGCTGAGGGCGGGGTAGAGGCCGCAGCCCGGTTTGCTTCTCCCCACCATCGAACTGGTAGTCACCGTCTTGGGTGACCATCGGCGAGGGATGCAGCCGGGCTGCCTGACGAAAATCCTTGAAGCCGAGCGATGGCTGAAAGGTACCAACCTCCACAAGGTTGCACCCCTTCCATGACAAGACGAAGACAACACGCGTGCTCCCCATCCGGGGGCTCGGAAGGCGGAAGGATGCGATGCATGAGGAAAGTGTGAAGCCATGGCTACCACCCATGAGGTCAATCCCTTTTTAAAGGCGACTCTCCCCGCTCGCGTCCTTAGCTCTCGCGGACTAAGTCTTCACCAACACGCTCCAAGGTCCTCCCCCTATGACACGGGGGCTGGGCCCCATGCGTCAGGCGAGCTGCCCCAGGACAGAAGAAGCAAACCGCCGCGCGTAGAGCATGTAACCGCCCAGCGGTTACAAGCATTCCTCCGTCTTCGCCCAAACCAGCGGGTGAAAGGGCGGACCACCATGCAGGCGGCATGCAACTGCACCAAGGGGGCGCACCCTTTCGACTTCGATGCATCCAGCATGGAGGACCAGGCCCACACGTCATGGAACCGGCGCGCTGGTTACTACGTGCAAAAAACTGCAGCGCCACTTGCGCCAGCGTCGCGCCTTCTCCACTACGGAACCGGTGCCACGACTTGAGGCAACCCTGCGCACGGCCCAGCAGTGCCAACCAGGCACGCCGGTCACGGGTCAGTCAGCCGCGGGAGAAGGCGCGACAGTCAACATGGCCAAAAGTGGGCCGGCAGTAATGGCGGTGGCAGGCGGGCGGAAGCAGCAGTCAAATCATCTGCAGGCTCACGTCCCCTCCTGGAACAGCGAGAGGGCTCTCTCCCACGGTGTGAAGACAACGCGCCCGTGTTCCGTTCCTCGAACGGCTCGCGCATGCGCAACGGCTGCCCCACGAATCACTCGTCCTGTCGCATTAACTCTGCGGTAGGACAGGCGACACCTTTGGCAGGCGAAGCGGGCGACGCTTCACCTCCGCCATAATGACCGCGTCAAAAAAGGTGCACCACGTCGTTCAATTTTGTATCCTTTTCCTCTTCCCCTTTCTCTCTCTTGCTACAGGGACCGGGAAAGGGGATACTCTGAAAGGGATCCTTCTCCGCGAAGGAAGCGGGCCCCGAGCCCCCCTACTGATCAAAGGTTCGAAGGCTGGCCCCTCGGAAGGGTTCGACAGCCGCCTCAGAGCACTCAGGCTCCGCGCCTACTACTGGTCAGAGGTTCGAAGGCTGGCCCTCGGAAGGGTTCGACAGCCGCCTCAGGCCACTCGGGCTCCACGCCCACTACTGATCAGGGGTTCGTAGGCTGGCCCCCCGACGGGTTCGACAGTCGCCCTAGAGCATGCAGAGTGAGGGATGACTCTGGGTATGTTCGATACATAACCAAGGCTCGGGCTACGCTCCCGAGGTACCCTAGGACATTTCCGAGACCAGCAGGAACGATTCTGTAATGGAATCCCATCAGAGGGAGGCATCGAGCCCTCGGACCCTATCGAACGGGACCGGGTCCGGCAAATCACCTGCAGGTACTTTTGGAGCGCGCCTCTGGGCCACTAGCCGACCCTTATCGAACGGGGCACGGGCGTCCACTCGGATCACCCGTTAGCAACTCACTGGAGACACCATGTTCGGCGCCCACCGAGGGCAACATGGCGCTTTCCCCCCTCCTCCTTACGGAAAGGCGACGCAGGGGCGTATGAAAAAAGCCGAGTCTGCCCTTGACCGTCCTCTTGCCCTGTGCAGAGGCTCGGGGGCTGCTCTCGCAAACCCGGCTCCGGCCAAACCGTTGACAGCGTCAACATACCAGCCCGAGAACTCGGAACCTGACTATGCACCCGGGCAACAACCAGTTCGCATGAGGGAACAACCAGACCGGCCGAGCCATCACGAAAGGCATTAAGACCTCGAAGGAGTCAAACCACTCCTCCGAGGCCTCGGGGGCTACACCCGGTGGGTGTGCTCGCACGCACCCACCGGAACAAAATGCAACCGAGAAAGGCCGGTCCCCTTGCAAAAAAGTGCGGCAAAGCCTCCAAGAGAGTACCCACACTCCCTTTGAGGCTCGGGGGCTACTGTCAGGGACCGTAATTAGGGGTACCCCAAGGCTCCTAATCTTAGCTGGTAACCCCCATCAGCACAAAGCTGCAAAGGCCTGATGGGCGCAATTTCGGTTAAGGCTCCGTCCACTCAAGGGACACGATCTCGCCTCGCCCGAGCCCAGCCTCGGGCAGGAACGGAAGACCAAGGCAGATTCACACCTCGCTCGAGGGTCTCCCCAAGCAACAGGCGCACCTTCGACTCTCCCGAGGCCCAGCTCAGGCAGGCTTCACGGAGAAGCAACCTTGGCCAGATCGCCTCGCCAGCCGACTGGATCGCAGGAGCATTCAATGCAAGGATCGCCTGACACCTTATCCTGATGCGCGCTTTCCAGCCGACAAGGTCGAAGTGACCGTAGTCACTTCGCCCCTCCATTGACCGACCTGACAGGAAAACAGCGCCGCCTGCGCTGCTCCGACTGCTGCGCCACCCGCCAGGGTGAGGCTGATAGCAACCAAGTCCAGCCTCGGGCGCCATAGGAATCTCCGCCTCGCCCGACCCTAGGGCTCGGACTCGACCTCGCCTCGGACGACGATCTCTGCCTCGCCCGACCCCCGGGCTCGGACTCGACCTCGACTCCGGAAGACAGTCTCCGCCTCGCCCGACCCCAGGGCTCGGACTCAGCCTCGACTCCGGAAGAAGGTCTCCGCCTCACCCGACCCCAGGGCTCGGACTCAGCCTCGACTCCGGAAGACGGTCTCTGCCTCGCTCGACCCTAGGGCTCGGACTCAACCTCGACCTCGGAGGAGTCACCACCTCGCTCGGGCCGACCACGCCACAAGGGGAGGCCATCATTACCTTATCGCTAGCTAGCCCATGCTATGGGGAACAAGACCGACGTCCCATCTGGCTCGCCCCGGTAAAACAAGTAATGATGGCACCCCGCGTGCTCCATGACAATGGTGGTTCTCAGCCCCCTACAGAAGCAAGGATACGTCAGCAAGGATCTGACAGCCCCGACAGCTGTGCTTCTACAGGGCTCAAGCGCTCCTCCGACGGCCACGACGCCACATGAACAGGGCTCCAACACCTCTCCGACAGCCACGTCGGCACGTACATAGGGCTCTAGCTCCTCTCTGCTAGACATGTTAGCACACTGCTACACCCCCCATTGTACACCTGGACCCTCTCCTTACGTCTATAAAAGGAAGGTCCAGGGCTCTCATACAAAGGAGGTGGCCGCGCGGGAGAACGGGCAACCTAACGCCCCCTGTCTCTATCTCTCCCCCGCGAACGCTTGTAACCCCCTACTGCAAGCGCATCCGCCCTGGGCGCAGGACAACACGAGGCCGCGGGTTTCCCCTTGCTGTTTCCCCCCTTGTGTCTCCATCTTGTGCCGACCCATCTGGGCTGGGACACGCAGCGACAATTTACTTGTCGGTCCAGGGACCCCCCTGGGGTCGAAACGCCGACAGCAGGCGGCACTGTTTTCCTGTCAGGTCAGTCAGTAGAGGGGTGAAGTGACTGCGGTCACTTCGGCCTTGTTGACTGGGAAGCGCGCGTCAGGATAAGGTGTCAGGCGATCCTTGTATTAAATGCTCCTGCGATCCGGTAGGCTGGCGAGGCGATCTGGCCAAGGTTGCTTCTCCATGAAGCCTGCCCGAGCTGGGCCTCGGGCGAGTCGAAGGTGCGTCCGTTGCTTGAGGAGACCCTCGGGCGAGGCACGAATCTGCCTTGGTCTACCGTTCCTGCTTGAGGTCGGGCTCAGGCGAGGCGAGATCGTGTCCCTTGAGTGGACGGAGCTTTGACCGGAATTGCACCCATCAGGACTTTGCAGCTTTGTGCTGATGGGGGTTTCCAGCTGAGATTAGGAGCCTTGGGGGTACCCCTAATTATGGTCCCCGACAGTAGCCCCCGAGCCTCAAAGGGAGTGTGGGTACTCGCTTGGAGGCTTTGTCGCACTTTTTTGCAAGGGGACTAGCCTTTCTCGGTTGCATTTTGTTCCGGTGGGTGCGCGCGAGCGCACCCGCCGGGTGTAGCCCCCAAGGCCTCTGAGGAGTGGTTTGACTCCTTCGAGGTCTTAATGCCTTTCGTGATGGCTCGGCCGGTCTGGTTGTTCCCTCATGCGAACGGGTCGTTGCCCGGGTGCATAGTCAGGTTCCGAGTTCTCGGGCTGGTATGTTGACGTTGTCAACGGTTTGGCCGAAGCCGGGTTTGCGAGAGCAGCCCCCGAGCCTCTGCACAGGGCGAGAGGACAGTCAAGGGTAGACTCGGCTTTTTTCATACGCCCCTGCATCGCCTTTCCGCAAGGAGGAGGGGGGAAAGCGCCATGTTGCCCTCGGAGGGCGCCGAACATGGTGTCTCTAGTGAGTTGCTAACGGGTGATCCGAGTGGACGCCCGTGCCCCATTCGATAAGGGTCGGCTAGTGGCCCAGAGGCGCGCTCCAAAAGTACCTGCAGGTGATTTGCCGGACCCGGTCCCGTTCGATAGGGTCCGAGGGCTCGATGCCTCCCTCTGATGGGATTCCGTTACAGAATCGTTCCTGCTGGTCTCGGAAATGTCCTAGGGTACCTCGGGAGCGTAGCCCGAGCCTTGGTTATGTATCGAACCTACCCAGAGTCATCCCTCACTCTGCGTGCTCTGGGGTGACTGTCGAACCCGTCAGGGGGCCAGCCTGCGAACCCCTGATCAGTAGTGGGCGCGGAGCCCGAGTGGCCTGAGGCGGCTGTCGAACCCTTCCGAGGGGCCAGCCTTTGAACCTCTGACCAGTAGTGGGCACGGAGCCCAAGTGCTCTAAGGCGGCTGTCGAACCCTTCCGAGGGGCCAGCCTTCGAACCTCTGATCAGTAGGGGGGCTCGGGGCCCGCTTCCTTCGCGGAGAAGGATCCCTTTCGGAGTATCCCCTTTCCCGGTCCCTGTAGCAAGAGAGAGAAAGGGGAAGAGGAAAAGGATACGAAATTGAACGACGTGGCGCACCTTTTCTGACGCGGTCATTATGGCGGAGGTGAAGCGTCGCCTGCTTCTCCTGCCAAAGGTGTCGCCTGTCCTGTCGCGGAGTTAATGCGACAGGACGAGTGGTTCGCGGGGCAGCCATTGTGCTTGCGCGAGCCGTTCGAGGAACGGAACACGGGTGCGTCGTCTTCACGCCGTGGGAGAGAGCTCTCTCGCTGTTCCAGGAGGGGACGTGAGCTTGCACATGATTTGACTGCTGCTTTCGCCCGCCTGCCGCCGCCATTACTGCCGGCCCACTTCTGGCCATATCGACCGTCGCGCCTTCTCCCGCGGCTAACTGACCCGTGACCGGCGTGCCTGGTTGGCACTGCTGGGCCGTGCGCAGGGTTGCCTCGAGTCGCGGCACCGGTTCCGTAGTCGAGAAGGCGCGTCGCTGGCGCAAGTGACGGTGCAGTTTTTCGCACGCAGTAACCAGCGCGCTGGTTACATGACGTGTGGGCTTGGGCCTCCATGCTGGATGCGTCGAAGTCGAAAGGGTGCGCCCCCTTGGTGCAGTCGCATGCTGCCTGCATGGCGTTCCGCCCTTTCACCCGCTGGTTTGGGCAAAGACGGAGGAATGCTTGTAACCGCTGGGCGGTTACACGCTCCGCGCGCGGCGGTTTGGCTCCTTCTGTCCTGGGGCAGCTTGCATGTCGCGTGGGGCCTAGCCCCCGTGTCGTAGGGGGAGGACCTTAGAGCGTGTTGGTGAAGACTCAGTTCGCGACGGTTGAGGACGCAAGGGGGGAGAGTCGCCTTTAAAAAGGGACCAACCTCCTAGGTGGTAGCCATGCCTTCGCGCTTTCCTCATGCGTCGCGTCCTTCTGCCTTCCGAGCCCCCGGGTGGGGAGCGCCCGCGTTGTCTTCGTCTCATTGTGGAAGGAGCGCAACCTTGTGGAGGTTGGTACCTTTCAGCCATCGCTCGGCTTCAAGAATTTTCGTCGCGCAGCCCGGCTGCATCCCCTCGCCGATGGGCAGTTTGGTGGAGAGAAGTAAGCCGGGCTGCAGCCTCCACCCCGCCCTCAGCTTCAAGGATTTTCATCATCCGGGCTAAGGCGGAGGACCGCACCGAGTGGAGGGTTGCTTCCGCGTGGGCTGGTAACCCTTTTCTTCCCCCGGCGTTTGGGGGAGAAAGGCATTCTCTAGCCCCGCGGAGGCTTCCTTCAGCCATGCCAGGGAAGGCGAACTGCTGCTGCCCAGCCAGGGTGCAGCATTCCGTCCTCTGTCCGGGTGATGGTTGCGCCTCGTACGGGCCAGCCACGTCCAGGTCTTCCTTGCGCCGACAGCCGCACCAGAGGGTTGCCCGGCACGTCGTGCGCCGCGAGGGCGGTGCTCATGTTGTGGGGCGGCCTCGGCGAGGGCGGGAGTGAGGACCTGCCAGTGCGCTTTGGGCGGCCGGCGCCTGCTGGTGCGGTGTTGGCGGACAGGTGGACGCCGCCATCGGTGCTGTGGTGGCAGCAGCCGGAGAAGGTTTCTCTGCCGACGAGATCGCCAACTCCGCCTGCACCCCTGGACCTCCGTCCCCCTGGCTTGAATGGCTAGTTCTCGTCCTTTGTGGGCGAGAGCCTTTCCGCCGCAGCGTTTGCCCTGAAGTCGTTGCTGCAGCTGTCTTGCCGCCCGGGACGGAGGTCGTTGCCGCTGCTGTCGGAGCGGGCGGCGGTGAGCCGCTTAGAGTTCGTCGTCTCGCGGGCCTCCTGGTATGGAGGTTATTCATACCCGCGGGAACGGAACCGGAGTTCCGTTTGTAATGGCATCTTGAGTGCTGGCGTATGTTCATTGTGGCTGTTGAGGCCTGAACATCTGTGTATTTGGGTGTAAAGTCGTGTTTCTTCCCCATTTCGTGCACCAGGACTCGCCTGTCGGCTAGCTGGACCGCTTAACCAAGTGTGAGTTGCCCTGTGCGGAAGGTGACGAGTGAGGTATCCATATCCCGGAGGCGTAGGAGTCCCTCGGCTCGGTCGGCCTTGCCGCTCGAGGCTTCTCTTACTTAGTGAAGGAACCCTCGGCTGCTCTGCGATGAGCCGAAGCCGGAGGCAGCGGTGTCAGCATGGACAGAGGCAGAGTTGGCTGGAGAAGAAACTTCATCGGCCCTGGAGTAGGGGACTTCCCAGGTCGAGGAGGCGTTGCAGTGGCGGCTGGGACCTGGCCAGGTCGTCCACTGGCGGGACCAACCCTGGAGTCGGGCTGCCGAGGCCATGAGCCGGGCTGGTGTCCTTGGGGGACAGCTGGCTGAGGCTACGGAGCGGCCGGTCCGGCCGTCTGCTTGGGCCGGGTTCCTGGAGGAGACTCTGGCGATGACGGCCTAGGCGCGGTGCTGACATCTTCCTTCGAGGTGGAGATCCTTCGACCATGTCGCTGTTCGAGGCCGGGTCGGATTCCGCGGAAGGTGGAGTCGATGCCGAGGGTGCTGCTGCTCCCCCTGCTGACGTCTGAACCTGCAGGAACAGTTTGTCTGTAGTGTGCGTATGTTTTTTGCGGCCGCCGAGGCCAAAACATACCGTCGTCGTGTTGTAAAGTTGTGTTTCTTTTCCCCTTGTTTCGAGTATCAGGACTTGTTCATCGGTAACAGAATCTTTTATCCGAGCGAGAGTTACTTATCGCAGGAGGTGATGAGTGAGGTATCCGTATCCCGGAGGCGTAGGAGTCCCTCGGCTCGGTCGGCCTTGCCTGCTTATGTGTACTCTTACTCGTCTGTAGGATTCTGTTATCGATATAGTCGAGATGGCACGAAAAATCGTTTCGGCCGAAAAAGTTTTTAGGCGTTAAGACTTGTTCGGACGGCGGAATCCTTTATCCGAGCGTGAGTTACTTATCGCAGAAGGTGATGAGTGAGGTATCCGTATCCCGGAGGCGTAGGAGTCCCTCGGCTCGGTCGGCCTTGCCTGTTTACGTGTACTCCATCGTTTTCAGGACTCCACTATCGAAGTAGTCGAAAAGCATGAAAGATGTTCTGGCAGAAAGACTTTTTCTGAGGAAAATTTTGACGCAGAGGGGGTTCCCCCCTTCTAGCCCCCGAGGGAGGGTCGGGCATTGCCGAGGCAAGGATGACCCTTCCTTAAAGGTTAGACTTTGCTTGTGTATGTAAACGAGGTATGTGAACGACTTGAAAACATCTTAAGGGTAGAAGCAAAGTAGTTGTCGGATGTTCCAAGCGTTGCTGTAGATCTCGCCTTGACTGTTGGCCAGCTTGTATGTTCCGGGCTTCAGAATTTTGGCGATGATGAACGGCCCTTCCCAGGGAGGCGTGAGCTTATGGTGCCCTCGGGCGTCCTGTCGTAGCTGAAGCACCAAGTCACCCACCTGGAGGTCTCGGGACCGAACCCCTCGGGCGTGGTAGCGTCGCAGGGACTGTTGATACCGCGCCGAGTGTAGCAAGCCATGTCCCGAGCCTCTTCCAGCTGGTCAAGTGAGTCCTCTCGGTTTGTCTGGTTGCTTCGGGCGTCGTATGCCCTCGTCCTCGGGGAGCCGTATTCTAAGTCTGTGGGCAAGATAGCCTCGGCCCCATAGACTAGAAAAAACAGCGTGAAGCCCGTGGCACGGCTTGGCATCGTCCTCAGACTCCAAACCACCGAGGGGAGTTCCTTCATCTACCGCCTGCCGAACTTGTTGAGGTTGTTGTAGATCCTCGGCTTGAGCCCCTGTAGAATCATGCCGTTGGCACGCTCTACCTGCCCATTCGTCATGGGGTGAGCTACGGTGGCCCAGTCCACCCGGATGTGGTGGTCCTCACAGAAGTCCAGGAACTTTCTGCCAGTGAACTGGGTGCCGTTGTTGATGATGATGGAGTTCGGGACCCCAAAGCGATGGATGATGTTGGTGAAGAACGCCACCGCCTGTTCGGACCTGATGCTGTTTAGGGGTCGGACCTCGATCCACTTGGAGAATTTGTCGATGGCGACCAGCAGGTGCGTGAAGCCCACGGGTGCCTTCTGCAAGGGACTGACGAGGTCTAGACCCCACACAGCAAACGGCCAGGTGATGGGTATGGTTTGCAAGGCTTGAGCGGGCAGGTGCGTCTGCCTTGCGTAGAATTGACACCCTTGGCAGGTGCGTACAATCCTAGTGGCGTCGGCCACCACAGTTGGCCAGTAGAAACCTTGTCGGAAGGCATTTCCCACGAGGGCTCGAGGTGCTGCATGATGACCGCAAGCCCCCGAGTGTATTTCTTGCAATAACTCCTGACCTTCGGTGATGGATATGCATCGCTGAAGGATGCCTGAGGGGCTACGGTGGTAAAACTCGTTTCCGTCACCCACCAAGACGAACGACTTGGCGCGCCGCGCCAGTCACCGAGCTTCGGCTCTGTCGAGGGGTAGCTCTCCTCGGTGGAGATATTGCAGGTATGGGGTCTGCCAGTTTCGATTAGGCGTGGCCCCATTCCGCTCTTCCTCGACGCGCAGTGCCTCACCCTCGGGGGTCGAGGGTGCCTCGGGCAGGGCCGAGGCTGCCTCGGGCTGAGCTGAGGGCGCCTCGGGCTGGGCCGAGGGTGCCTCGAGCAGAGCCGAGGCCTTCTCGGGCTCAGGCGTGTCATCGGTCTTGACAGAGGGTTGATGTAGGTCTCGGGAGAAGACGTCCGGAGGAACAGTTGTTCGCCCCGAGGCTATCTTAGCCAGCTCGTCTGCAGTCTCGTTGTATCATCGGGCGACGTGGTTGAGCTCGAGCCCGTAGAACTTGTCCTCCAGGCGCCGAACCTTGTCGCAGTAGGCTTCCATCTGCAGGTCGCGGCAGTGGGAGTTCTTCATGACTTGGTCGATGACAAGTTGCGAGTCGCCACGAGCGTCGAGGCGCCGAACCCCTAGCTCGATGGCAATGCGCAACCCGTTAACCAGAGCCTCATACTCGGCCACATTGTTGGACGCTGGAAAATGGAGGCGCAACATGTAGCGAAGGTGCTTTCCGAGGGGTGAGATGAAGAGCAGGCCCGCGCCCGCACCTGTTTTCATCAGCGACCCGTCGAAAAACATGGTCCAGAGTTCCGGTTGGATCAGAGTTGTTGGAAGCTGGGTGTCGACCCATTCAGCCACAAAGTCCGCCAAGACTTGGGACTTGATGGCCTTCCGAGGGGCGAACAAGATTGTCTCGCCCATGATCTCCACCGCCCACTTTGCGATCCTACCCGAGGCCTCTCGGCACTGGATGATCTCCCTCAGGGGGAAGGATGACACCACAGTCACCGAATGAGACTCGAAGTAGTGACGCAACTTTCGCCATGTCAGAATTACCGCGTACAGTAGCTTCTGAATTTGTGGGTAGCGGATTTTGGTCTCGGACAATACCTCACTGATGAAGTAGAACGGCCTCTGGACGGGCAATGCGTGCCCTTCATCTCGTCTCTCGACCACGATCGCGGCGCTGACCACCTGAGTGGTAGCAGCGACGTAGATCAAGAGGGCTTCTCCAGCAGCGGGGGGCACCAGGATGGGCGCGCTTGTAAGGAGCGCCTTCAAGTTCCCGAGGGCTTCCTCGGCCTCGGGGGTCCAAGTGAAGCGCTCGGTCTTCCTTAAGAGGCGATACAGGGGCAGGCCTCTTTCGCCGAGGCGCGAGATGAAGCGGCTCAGAGCCGCAAGGCATCCCATGACCCTCTGTACTCCTTTCAAGTCCTTGATGGGCCCCATGTTGGTGATGGCCGCGACTTTCTCCAGGTTGGCCTCGATGCCCCGCTCGAATACGATGAACCCCAGGAGCATGCCTCGAGGGACTCCGAAGACACACTTCTCGGGATTGAGTTTTACGCCTTTCGCCTTGAGACACTTGAATGTCATTTCAAGGTCGGAGAGGAGGTCGGAGGCTTTCCTCGTCTTGACTACGATGTCATCGACGTAAGCCTCGACCGTTCGGCCAATGTGCTCCCCGAACACGTGGTTCATGCACCTTTGGTATGTCGCACCCACATTCCTCAAACCGAATGGCATAGTAATGTAGCAGTACATGCCAAAAGGTGTGATGAAAGAAGTCGCGAGCTGGTCGGACTCCTTCATCCTGATTTGGTGATACCCTTAGTAGGCATCGAGGAACGACAGGGTTTTGCACCCAGCAGTGGAATCCACGATTTGATCGATGCGAGGCAGAGGGTAGGGAACCTTCGGACATGCTTTGTTTAGACTAGTGTAGTCTACACACATCCGCCATTTCCCACCTTTCTTTTTCACAAGCACAGGGTTGGCGAGCCATTCGGGATGGAATACCTCTTTGATGAACCCAGCAGCCATCAGCTTGTGGATCTCCTCGCCTATGGCTCTGCGCTTTTCTTCGTCGAATCGGTGCAGAGACTGCTTCACGGGTCGGGCTCCAGCTCGGATATCCAGTGAGTGCTCGGCGACATCCCTCGGTATGTCAGGCATGTCCGAGGGACTCCACGCAAAAACCTCGGCGTTTGCGTGGAGAAAGTCGACGAGCACTGCTTCCTATTTGGGGTCGAGCTCGGAGCCGATCCGGATCTGCTTGGAGGCGTCGTTGCTGGGGTCGAGAGGGACGGACTTAACCGCCTCTGCTGGTTCGAGGTTGCCGGCGTGGCGCTTCGCATCTGGAACCTCCTTGGGGAGGCTCTCCATGTCGGCGATGAGGGCCTCGGATTCGGCGAGGGCCTCGGTGTACTCCACGCACTCCACGTCGCATTCGTACGCGTGTCGGTACGTGAGGCCGACGGTGATGACCCCGTTGGGGCCCGACATCTTGAGCTTGAGGTAGGTGTAGTTGGGGACGGCCATGAACTTGGCGTAGCATGGTCTCCCCAGCACTGCATGGTAGGTTCCTCGGAACCTGACCACCTCGAACGTGAGGGTTTCCTGTCAGAAGTTGGAGGGAGTCCCGAAGCAGACGGGCAGATCGAGTTGTCCAAGGGGCTGGACGCGCTTCCCAGGAATGATCCCGTGAAAGGGCGCCGCACCGGCCCGGATCGAGGACAGATCGATCTGCAGGAGCCCGAGGGTGTCGGCGTAGATGATGTTGAGGCTGCTGCCTCCATCCATGATGACCTTGGTAAGCCTGACGTTGCTGATGACCGGATCAACAACGAGCGGGTACTTCCCCGGGCTCGGCACACGGTCGAGGTGGTCGCCTTGGTCGAAGGTGATGGGCTTGTTGGACCAGTCTAGGTAGACTGGCACCGCCACCTTCACCGAGCAGACCTCCCGGCGCTCTTGCTTGCGGTGCTAAGCCGAGGCGTTCGCCACTTGCCCACCATAGATCATGAAGCAGTCATGGACCTCGGGGAACTCCTCTGCCTTGTGAGCTTCCTTCTTGTCGTTGTCGGGGGCCCTGCCACCTTCCGTCGGTGGCCCGGCCTTGTGGAAGTAGCGCCGAAGCATGACACAATCCTCAAGGGTGTGCTTTACGGGACCCTGATGATAGGGGCACGACTCCTTGAGCATCTTGTCGAACAAGTTGGCGCCTCCGGGAGGCTTCCGAGGGTTCTTGTGCTCGGCGGCGGTGACAAGGTCTGCGTCGGCGGTGTCATGTTTCGCTTGCGACTTCATCTTGCCCTTCTTCTTTGCGCCGCGCTGAGCGGACGCCTCGGGGACATCGTCCGGCTGGCGCCCCTGAGGCTGCTTGTCCTTCCGGAAGATGGCCTCGACCGCCTCCTGGCCGGAGGCGAACTTGGTGGCGATGTCCATCAGCTCGCTCGCCCGTGTGGGAGTCTTGCGACCTAGCTTGCTCACCAGGCCGCGGCAAGTGGTGCCGGCGAGGAACGCGCCGATGACATCTGAGTCGGTGATGTTGGGCAGCTCGGTGCGCTGCTTCGAGAATCGCCGGATGTAATCCCGCAGGGATTCTCCCGGCTGCTGGCGGCGGCTTCGGAGATCCTAGGAGTTCCCAGGGCGCATGTATGTGCCCTGGAAGTTGCCGACAAAGGCTTTGACCAGGTCGTCCCAGTTGAAGATCTGCGTAGGAGGCAAATGCTCCAGCCAGGCTCGGGCGGCGTCGAAGAGGAACAGGGGGAGGTTGCGGATGATGAGGTTGTCATCGTCCCTTCCACCTAGCTGGCAGGCTAGCCTGTAGTCCGCGAGCCACAGTTCCGGCCTCGTCTCCCCCGAGTACTTGGTGATGGTAGTCGGGGCCTGGAACCGGGTCGGGAACAGCGCCCGTCGTATGGCTCGGCTGAAAGCTCGCGGAACGGGTGGTTCGGGCGAAGGGCTCCGATCCTCCCCGCTGTCGTAGTGTCCCTCACGCCTGGGGTGGTAGCCTCGGCGCACCCTCTCATCGAGGTGGGCTCGACGGTCGCGGCGATGGTGCTCGTTGCCGAGGCGGCCCGGGGTCGCAGGCGCTGTGTCCCGCGTGCGCCCGGTGTGGACCGAGGCTTCCCGCGTGAATCGGGAAGTCGTGGCGCGATGCTCCGGGGGTACCCCTGCCTCCGGGAGGTAGAGCTTTCGGCCCGTCGGACTGCGGCATCCTCTAGGAGATTCTTGAGTTCTCCCTGGATACGCCGTCCCTTCGTGGTGGATGGTTCCGGCATCACTCGGAGTAGTATTGCTGCTGCAGCCAGGTTCTGGCCGATCCCACTGGAAGTCGGGGGCAGCCTTGCCCTGGCATTGTCGGCGATGCGGTGCTGGACATCCTGGGCCAGATGACGCGCTTCTCCGGCCGGCGCTCGGCCTGCCCGCTCCTGCCCGATGTTCTGCCGGAGCTGCACAAGTTGTCCTGCTTCCTCGTCGAGCCTGACCTGCATCTCGCGGATTTGCTCAAGCTGTGTGTCCTGACCCCCCGCAGGGACTGGGACCACAGCTAGCTCCCAAAGGATGTCAACGTGAGGCGCAGGCCTAGAGGGATCGTCGTCCTCCGGCATACCAAGGTGGTTGCCTTCGTTGAGACCCTCTAGATCGACGTGGAAACATTCGCGACTTGGGCCACAGTCCTCGTCGCCGAGGCTGTGGCTATCATCGGAGCAACCGGATAGGCAGTAGTCACATGCGGTCATGAAGTTCCGCATGGCACTAGAGTTATCGAGCCCGGAGAAGTCCCAACCAGAGTCGGGCTCGTCGTCTTCCTCAGAACCCTGGGGCCCGTAGGTCGAGACGACCGTCAATCGGTCCCAGGTTGACCACATATGGTACCCCAGGAGGTTTGGATATGCCTTTATGAAAGCGTCCATCGAAGCAGGATCGCTTGGTTGGTCGAAGCTGAATCTAAAAGGCACAGGATGTGAAACGGATGGTACCTCTTGATCGACGGACGGTGACGAAGTCGCGTCGGGGACGGACTGCACCGTTATCTCAGGTACGAGGCTAACGCTCAGCAAGTCCTTCGTGAGCGTGCTGGCGTCACCCGTTCGCTTGGGGTTGGCATGTTGCGGGGAAACGACGCTCGTCTTCGTCTCAGACGCGAGGTCAACGCCCGACGTGTCCCCCGCTGGGGCGCCGGCGTCGTTGATTCGCTCGACAGCCGACGAGTTGCCGCCTCCTGCTTGGCCTTGATTGCCCCGCCTCCTTCCCCGTCGATGAGGAAGGTGACGGGACAGACCCGGATGCTGTTTTTCCATCACGCGGGGAAGACATCGTCGATTCCGCCGCCGGCGGGCGGGCTGACGGCCGCCATTGTCGTTGTCGCGTGGCGGAGGAAGGAGTATCATGTCGTAGCTGCCATCGAGGGACATGAACTCGAGACTCCCGAAACGGAGCTTCGTCCTGGGTTGGAGAGGTTGCTGGAGACTCCCCATCTGGAGCTTGACGGGAAGCTGTTCGTCAACACGCAGCAGGCCCCTACCTGGCGCGCCAACTATCGGCGTTTCGACCCCGGGGGGTCCCTGGACCGACGAGTAAATTGTCGCTGCGTGTCCCAGCCCAGATGGGTCAACGCGAGACGGAGACACAAGGGGGAAAACAGTGAGGGGAACCCGCGGGCTCGTGTTGTCCTGTGCCCAGGGCGGATGCACTTGCAGTAGGGGGTTACAAGCGTTCGCGAGGGAGAGAGAAAGGCGCGTGAGACTGCGCGCCAGCCCGTTCTCCCGCGCGGCCACCTTTTTGTACGAGGGCCCTAGACCTTCCTTTTATAGACGTAAGGAGAGGGTCTAGGTGTACAACGGGGGGTGTAGCAGTGTGCTAACGTGTCTAGCAGAGAGGAGCCAGAGCCCTATGTACATGCCGACGTGGCTGTCGGAGAGGTGTTGGAGCCCTGTTCATGTGGTGTCGTGGTCGTCGGAGGAGCGCTTGAGCCCTGTAGAAGCACAGCTGTCAGGGCTGTCGGATCCTTGCTGACGTATCCTTGCTTCCATAGGGGGCTGAGAACCGCCGTCGTCATGGAGCACGTGGGGCGCCATCATTACTTGTTTTACCGGGGCAAGCCAGATGGGACGCCGGTCTTGTTCCCCGTAGCCTGGGCTAGCCTGGGCTAGCTAGGGATAGGGTAATGATGGCCCCCCTTGTGGCGTGGTCGGCCCGAGCGAGGTGGTGACTCCTCCGAGGTCGAGGTTGAGTCCGTGCCCGGGGGTCGGGCGAGGCGGAGACCGTCGTCCGGAGGTCGAGGTGGAGTCCAAGCCCAGGGGTCGGGCGAGGCGGAGAACGTCGTCCGGAGGTCGAGGTCGAGTCCGAACCCTAGGGTCGGGCGAGGCGGAGATCGTCTTCCGGAGTCGAGGTGGAGTCCGAGCCCTGGGGTCGGGCGAGGCGGAGATTGTCTTCCGAGTTGAGGTTGAGCCCGAGCCCTGGGGTCGGGTGAGGCGGAGATTCCTATGGCGCCCGAGGCTGGACTTGGCTGCTGTCAGCCTCACCCTGGCGGGTGGCACAGGAGTCGGAGCAACGCAGGCGGCGCTGTTTTCCTGTCAGGTCAGTCAGTGGAGGGGCGAAGTGACTGCGGTCACTTCGGCCTTGTCGACTGGGAAGCGCGCGTCAGGATAAGGTGTCAGGCGATCCTTGCATTAAATGCTCCTGCAATCCGGTCGGCTGACGAGGCGATCTGGCCAAGGTTGCTTCTCCGTGAAGCCTGCCCGAGCTGGGCCTCGGGCGAGTCGAAGGTGCGTCCATTGCTTTAGGAGACCCTCGGGCGAGGCGAATCTGCCTTGGTCTACCGTTCCTGCTCGAGGCCGGGCTCGGGTGAGGCGAGATCGTGTCCCATGAGTGGACAGAGCTTTGACCGGAATTGCGCCCATCAGGCCTTTGCAGCTTTGTGCTGATGGGGGTTTCCAGCTGAGATTAGGAGCCTTGGGGGTACCCCTAATTACGGTCCCTGACAGACGGCAAAAAGAAGAAGGTAAAATCTAGAGCTTCTACTAAGTATGCAACATCTATTGATGAGGCTAGCTCTAGTGATGATGATGATGATTTACTTGCTCTTTTTGCCAACCTAAACATGCAACAAAAGGAAAAATTAAATGAATTGATAGGCGCTATTCATGAGAAGGATGAACTCTTGGATAGCCAAGAGGAATTCCTTATTAAAGAAAACAAAAAGCATGTTAAGGTGAAAAATGCTTATGCTCAGGAAATAGAGAAATGTGAAAAATTAACTAGTCAGCTTAGCATTTGCCATGACACTATCTCCAACCTTAAAATTGAAAATGCTAAATTGATTTCTAAGATTGAGAAGAAAAAAAATCGTGATGATTCAATTGTTAGTCTTAGAAATGATAATGCTAGTTTAATTACTAAGACTAACAAGTTAAATGAATCAATTGCTAGCCTTAAGATTGAGAATGGTAAATTAATTGCTAAGGCTAAGGAATTAGATGTTTGCAATGTTTCAATTTCCAATCTTAGAAATGAAAATGCTATTTTACATGCTAAGATTGATGAATTAAATGCATGCAAACCCTCTACATCTACTATTGGTCATGTTTCCGTTTGTATTAGATGTAGAGACATTAATGTTGATGCTATCCATGATCACTTAGCTTTAATTAAAAAACAAAATGATCACATAGCTCAACTTAGTGCTAAAATTAATGAGCATGAGATAGAAAATGAAAAATTTAAATTTGCTAGAAGCATGCTTATAGTGGGAGATGCCCTGGCATTAAGGATGGCATTGGCTTCCAACAGGGAGGCAATGTTAAACTTAATGCCCCTAAGAAACCGTCTAACTTTGTTAAAGGCAAAGCTCCCATGGTTCAGGATAACGAGGTCTATATTTTATATCCTGCTGGTTATCCTGAACATAAGATTAGGAGAATTCATTCTAGGAAGTCTCACTCTAGCTCTCATCATGCTTTTATGTATAAGAGTGAGGCATCTAGTTCTAGGCAATCCACTCATGTTAAATTGCCTAAAAGGAAAACTCCTACTGCATCAAATGGGCCTACTGTTTCATTTAAGACTTTTGATGCTTCATATGTTTTAACTAACAAATCAGGCAAAGTAGTTGCCAAATATGTTGGGGCCAAACACAAGGGTTCAAAGACTTGTGTTTGGGTACCCAAGGTGCTTGTTTCTAATGTGAAAGGACCCAAGACCGTTTGGGTACCTAACAACAAGGCCTAAATTGTTTTGTAGGTTTATGCATCCGGGGGCTCAAGTTGGATTATTGATAGCGGGTGCACGAACCACATAACAGGGGAGAAAAGGATGTTCTCCTCGTATGAGAAAAACCAAGATCCCCAAAGAGCTATCACATTCGGGGATGGAAATCAAGGTTTGGTCAAAGGACTTGATAAAATTGCTATATCACCTGACCATTCTATTTCCAATATTTTTCTTGTAGATTCTTTAGATTACAATTTGCTTTCTGTTTCTCAATTATGCAATATGGGCTACAACTGTCTATTTACTGATGTAGGTGTTACTGTCTTTAGAAGAAGTGATGATTCAATAACATTTAAGGGAGTGTTAGAGGGTCAGCTATACTTAGTTGATTTCAATAGAGCTGAACTCGACACTTGCTTAATTGCTAAGACTAATATGGGTTGGCTCTGGCATCGCCGACTAGCCCATGTTGGGATGAAGAATCTTCACAAGCTTTCAAAGGGAGAACACATTTTAGGACTAACAAATGTTCATTTTGAGAAAGGCAGGGTTTGTAGTGTATGTCAAGCAGGAAAGCAAGTTGGTGCCCATCATCCACACAAGAACATCATGACGACCGACAGACCGCTTGAGCTACTCCACATGGATTTATTTGGCCCGGTCGCTTACATAAGCATCGGCGGGAGTAAGTATTGTCTTATAATTGTGGATGACTATTCTCGCTTCACTTGGTGTAATACACAATTTGTAAATAACAAGAAAGAGTTGATCTCAATATATGTTTTGCCCTCTACTCATTATAACATGAAAACTCTTTTGCTTATGAGAATTATTCATGTGACATAGTTTATTTTAAATAAATACCAGATAAAAACATGAACTTATGCATCATGCTGGGATTTCTATGTTTGTGCATTAAACCAAAACCTATAATCAAAATAAATTAGCTTTAGATTTAAATTGTGCTTCGAAGGATATGGGAGCAAAGGAATTGAGGAATGAATAATAATAATAATGATGATGATGATGATAATATCACAGAAATTATGGCAAAACATTGGTAGTATTATTTATATTAAAGTACAATTAGGATATGAGAAGTGAAATTCAAATCAACAATACAAACCTATTTTAAGTTATGGGTTTTTGGGTCAATAGAGGAAAAAAAGAAGAAAGCGCTACCTGGGCTGAAACACCACCGTCGGCCCACTCTACCAGACTTTCTCCCTAGCGGCCCAACTCCTTTTTCCACACGCGCCAGCCACCATCATCCTGCACGTGACTCTAGTTGTGGGGCATAGCCGTTAGCCCCTTGCCACGCTCGTCCTCAACAGCACGACTCGCGTCCTCCGCCGAGCTTTGTGCCGGTGGGGCGGCTTGGTCTGTGCACCGCGCGAGATCCTCGCGAACCACGATTCCACACCGCTCGGTCATCCACTCGATACGTCGCATGCCCCATGGCTCTAGCTATTGTGTGGGACCCACGGGCCGGGTCTCGCCCACCGCGCGCTGCTAGACTCCGTCAATAGCCCGACCGATTCGGCCATAGCCATTGCGTCCTTGTCTTTTTTTTTCTTGTGCTTATTTGTTACCTCCGAGCGCCGCTTGGTCCTGGTACATTCTTTCCTTCCGCTCGTGCCTTGGTAAACCCAATCGACGTGCACCGCCATAGCCGGGAGCGTGTGAGAAAGATTCGCCGTCGTCGACCTATGTCTCGGGCGGCACTCCATCCTCAGTGAGCGGCTTGTGAGATTCGCCTTGATACGAAGTTCGTGGCCGAGCAGGATTTATGCCGGGAGAGTAACCAGCACCGGACGAATTTCTCACCGGAATAGCTACTCCGCCGCGGAGCACCATTCACCGCGGGACACCCCCCGCTCCATCTCCTCCTCCGGTAAGAATTCCTCTGTTGAGTTCGCTTCCATCTCTGCTGCACGTAGGAGCTTTTTGGATTGGGGGATTTGTAAGTTTGTGAGCGGATTGGATATCTCACCGGTGTAGCGCCGCTGTGCGGGTGAACAGGGGAGCTGCTGCGCCGGCGGTAGGATTGGGGGAGAGGGAAGATGGGTCTAGCCGTTAGATGGGAGATTGACGGCTAGGATTAGAGTTGAGGAGAAGTTGCTCGTGGGCCGTTGATTCTATTACGGAGAGTGGAGATCAGTTCGGTGCATGCACCGAGTTGGCAGACAAAATCATGTATGTCGAGATCCAATCGGGCGAGCTAAATTAGATCGCGTGCAAACAAATCGGTACCGTTGATATACAATCCAACTGTCGAAAAGGCATAGTTGTTCTTTACACCGTGATCTGATCCTGGCCGTCGGAGTAATCCAACGGCTCGGATCCGAAGATACCCCTTCGACTGCAAGATTTGCAAAAGAACCCTTACAGTATTAGAAAACTAACCCGCAGTCCTGGCAGTGGAAGTCTGAGTCTTAGTAAAATTTGCGCCAGGGCCCCTGACCTTTCTAGAAATTGAGGCCCAATCCAGAGAGTTATAAAATCAGGAAAATGAATTAGAAAATGAGTTTTTAATATAAAAACAATTCCTAGAATTTGTATAATTCATAGAAAATGCATATGAACTCCAAATTGGTCCATTCCAGTTCCTAAATTTTTGTAATATTATTGTCTAACCATTAGTGCCACTGTTTTGACATGAAAGACACATTAAAATTTATCTATCACTTAATCTTGTATTAAATACATAAAACCTTTAGAAATTCATAACTTAAAATCTATACCTCCAAATTTAATGATTCCAGTTCCTGTGATCTTAGTTTAATGTCTAGATTATTATTGTGTATTTTAATTACATGTTTGGTGTGATGTTAATTTTTGCTATACTATGTATGTATTATATTGATGCTAGTAGACGAGCAAGCAACAGAGGATTCTGGGGTTCAGCTGGTAGAGACTGCTGAGCAAGAGCTCGTGGAAGGCAAGTTGTGCCCTTGATCACTTCTTTTACCCATTCATGTTCTTATTAATCATAATGATCTGCATAGGTTAATTTTGCTGGGACCCAATAGGTTACCCTAGATTTGACTATCTTTATACCTTGTTTCACCACTGGTTTTACTACTAAATTTTTGGGTAGTACATGCTATTGCTTTATGTGGATTTGGGTATAGAGATATTTATTACTCATGATTACACTTTTTATTATCTGTTTATTCTTTACTGTTCATGATAAGATCATTATGTTAATGGGAACATGGAGAACCACCCGGGAAAACAGTGCTACCACAAGGGTTTAATGGGACGCCCTTGGCTGATTAACTAGGAAAGCTAGTGGATGGCTACCTTACCCGAAAGGGGCAAGGGCAGTAGGGGAGTGGTTAGTGTAGGGAGGTCCTTGGGTTGATTTTGCTGCGATGGCGGTCAGGCGAGGGATTCCTGCACTGGAGCTTCCTATATACTGTAGCGGGTAGTTTGAAGCTAGTGGAACTTTGTAAAGGCCTCGTAGTGGTACCCTGCCTCGCTTCCTTGGTAGAGGTGTATGGGATCTGATCAACTCTGTGGCAAATGGGTAACACAACTTGTGGGTAAAGATGTGCAACCTCTGCAGAGTGTAAAACTGGTATACTAGCCGTGCTCACGGTCATGAGCGGCTCGGACACTCACATGATTAATTTATGGAACTTAAACTTAATCTTTCATTTCATTGCATCTGAGATTATTTTATTATTACTTTTACTTATTATTACTATGGTTTGGTATTCACTTACACTTAGTAACTGCTAATAAAATTTTGACCAACTTATAAAAGCAATGCTCAGCTTCAGCCTTTATTTCATTGATCAGCCTTACACTTCATGAACTCCCACCTTTGGTGAGCTCATGTCACATTATTCCCCACGACTTGTTGAGATATGATCGTATGTGAGCTCACTCTTCCTGTCTCACACCCCCCATAGGAGAAGAACAGGTGGTAGAAGAGGAGCCGCCTAATACTGAGGCTTTCGACTTGATCTAGGTGGCGTCTCCCAGTCAGCTTTCTGGCGCTAAGGATAGATTTTAGTTCCTGTTATATTTATCTTTTATTTTGTAAGTCTTCCGCTATGTAATAAGTACTCTGATTTTATTATGACATTTATCTCTATACACTCTGTTATTATATATGTTGTCTTCCTAGCGCATGTATGAGATGCACCCGGCTTTGTTCCTTAAAGCCGGGTGTGACAGAAGTGGTATCAGAGGAAATGTTGAATGTAGGATGAAACCTAGATAGAAATGGACAAAACCCTTACCTACTTACCTTACTCTGAGTCATTCTATACTTATCTTATCTTGATCCTGTCTTACCTTTTGTTGTCATACTCTGATTACTCTTCTCTTTTCTATTCTAAGACAAGATGGATTTCACACCTTGGAATCCTACCCCTATGACATTCTTAAGAGATAGAGAACCTAAGACGAAAATAAAACTATTTTCTCTATTTTAAAATGTTGGTTGATTGTTCTGATGATCAATGCCTGATTTGCTCCTTTGATTGACTGAAATAGTATAGACGGGCATCTTAACATGTACCACCATAAGGTAATGAATTAGCTTTAGTAGGCGACACACTTAGCTAATAAATCCCCCAAAATAACATGCTTCGTAATTACATGCCTTGTCTACAATCCTTTCTTTCGTACCCTGTGTTTCTAACCCAGATGGGCTACCCCCATAGTGTTAGAAGAGAGCAGTATAGACGTGATCCATGGTATGTCATGGTTAAGAAAGGCAAAGGCAGTATATACACTATGCTAAAGGAACCATAGAACTCACCAGTTCCAAAGGACAAAGATTTGAAGTTGAAGTTGCAGTAACTACCACCATCAGACTAGCGACATTCTTAGTAGATGAGAAGTTTGTGGGTAACAACATCTGTGCAGTTAGAGATTTTCCGGATGTCTTTCCAGAGGAGTTATTAGGGATGCCACCAGATATGGAAGTTGAGTTGGTCATTGATCTCTTACCTGGGACTGCTCCTGTTTCTAAACGGCCATACAAGATGTCCGTAGAAGAACTAAAGGACTTAAGAAGCAGTTAACGGAATTACAAGAGGTTGGATACATTTATCCGAGTTCCTCACCTTGGGGGAGCGCGAGTTCCATTTGTATAGGAGAAAGATGGATTGCAAGGGATGTGCATGGATTATAGGACCCTTAATGATGTTAATGTGAAGAACAAGTATCCATTACCCCCGCATTAAGGATTTATTTGATCAGATGAGAGATGCTAGGGTATTCTCGAAGACTGATCTCCGATTGGGTTACCATCAAATGAAGATTAGTCCATCGGATATTCCCAAGATGGCTTTCGCGACTTGATATGGATTATATGAGTTCACGGTTATGTCATTTGGACTAACTAATGCACCAGCTTATTTTATGAATCTGAAGAATAAGGTGTTCATGATCTAGACAGATTCGTTGTGGTTTTCATCAATGATATTTTTATTTATTCCAAGAGTGATAGTGATCATGAGGAACATCTGAGATTAGTGCTACAGAAGCTACGATATAATCAACTCTACGCCAAGTACAGTAAATGCGAGTTCTGGATTGATGAGGTGTCATTCCTTGGACATATCATTTCTAATGGAGGGATATCAGTGGATCCTGCTAAAGTCAAGGAGATAGTGGTGTGGAGCATACCCACTATAGTTACTGAGGTCCGGAGTTTCATGGGACTTGCAGGATATTATCGGAGATTTATTGAAGGATTTTATAAGATCGCTAAGCATATGACCTCACTTCTAGAGAAGGGAAGAGAGTTTAAGTGGGATGAGAAGTGCTAAGATAGCTTCGATCAATTAAAGAAGAGATTGATGTCACCACTAGTGTTGGTTATGCCAGATTTACAGAAGGGATTTGATATTTATTGTGATGCATGTGGCCAAGACTTGGGTTGTGTGCTCATGCAAGAAGGACATGTGATTGCCTATGCTTCTCGTCAATTGTGGAAACACGAGTTGAACTATCCACTCATGACTTAGAACTGGCAGTCGTTGTGCATGCGCTTAAGATTTGGAGACATTATATTATGGAAACCAAGTATCAAGTATACACGGATCATAAGAGTTTGAAGTACATATTCACTTAGAAGGATCTCAACCTTAGGCAACGTCGTTGGTTGGAGCTCATTAAGGATTATGATTTGGAAATTCACTATCACCCGGGCAAAGCGAATTTGGTTGCAGATGCCTTGAGTCGGAAAGAGCATGTTCACTCCGCTATTGTTGTCCAGCTACCCGATGAATTAGCAAAAGATTTTGAGAGACTTAACCTAGGAATTGTTACACACAGAAGGAGTCACCATTGAATTGGAACCTACCTTGGAGCAAGAGATTCATAAAGGTCAGGTTGGTGATGCTAAAATTCAAGAGATTAAGGATCTGATTATGGAAGGTAGAGTTCCGGAATTCACGGAGGATGAGCAAGGTACTATATGGTTCAAGGATCGGATATGTGTTCCGGAGATTGATAGCCTTCGTGAGACTATATTGAACGAAGCCCATGATTCTGATTACTCTATCCACCCTGGTAGCACTAAAATGTATCAGGATTTGAAGCAAAAGTATTGGTGGTATGGGTTGAAAAGAGATGTTGCTGCACATGTGGCTAAGTGTGATGTGTGTCAAAGGGTCAAGGCCGAACATCAAAGACCAGCTGGACTATTGCACCCATTGAAGATACCCGAGTGGAAATGGGAAGAAATTGGTATGGATTTCATTATTGGACTACCCCGCACCCCTACTGGGTATGACTCTATTTGGGTGATTGTGGACAGATTGACAAAAGTGGCTCATTTCACCAGTGAGAACTAACAACACGGGAGCCAAGCTAGCAGAATTGTATATGACTCGAATAGTTTGTCTACATGGGGTGCCTAAGAAGATCGTGTCCGATCGAGGATCACAGTGTACTTCTCGGTTTTGGAAGAAGTTGCATGAGAGCTTGGATACAAAGTTGAATTTTAGTTCGGCCTACCATCCTCAAACTGATGGACAGACTGAGAGGACAAATCAAGTGCTGGAGGATATGTTAAGAGCTTGTGCTCTTAAACATGGTGGAAGTTGGGATAATAGCTTACCATATGCGGAGTTTTCTTATAATAATAGCTACCGGGCCAGTTTGAAGATGTCACCTTTTGAGGCTTTATATGGCAGGAAGTGCAGGACCCCTCTATATTAGGATCAGACTGGAGAAAGACAGTTCTTTGGGCCTGAGCTTATTTAAGAGGCAGAAAAACAAGTTCAAATGATAAGAGAAAATTTGTGAATTGCACAATCCAGGCAAAAGAGCTATGCTGATAATAGGAGAAGACTACTGGAGTTTAAGGAGGGTGATCACAGGTATCTGAAGGTGTCACCGATCCGGGGTATGAGGAGATTTAAAGTTAAAGGAAAGTTGTCCCCTCGCTTCATTGGACCTTTCGTGATCTTAAAGCGAGTGGGAGAAGTTGCATATCAACTGGAGTTACCCGATCACCTGTCGGATGTACATGATGTATTTCATGTATCACAACTGAAGAAGTGCCTCAGGGTATCTGAGGAGCAGCTACCATTGGAGGACCTTAGTGTTCAAGATGACCTGACTTATGCTGAGTACCCTATCAAGATTCTGGAACTTTGACTCGAGTTACAAGAAATAAGGTGATTAAGATGTGCAAGGTACAATGGAGTCACCATGGTGAAGATGAAACAACATGGGAATGAGAAGAAGAGCTTCACATAGATTTTCCCCATCTTTTTCCTCGTTCCTCCTAAATCTCGAGGACGAGATTATTTTTAAGGGGGGTAGGATTTGTAATACCCAATTTGTAAATAAAAAGAAAGAGTTGATCTCAATATTTGTTTTGCCCTCTACTCATTATAACATGAAAAAAACTCTTTTGCTTATGAGAATTATTCATGTGACATAGTTTATTTTAAATAAATACCAGATAAAAACATGAACTTATGCATCATGTTGGGATTTCTATGTTTGTGCATTAAACCAAAACCTATAATCAAAATAAATTAGCTTTAGATTTAAATTGTGCTTCGAAGGATATGGGAGCAAAGGAATTGAGGAATGAATAAAAATAATAATAATGATGATAATAATACCACAGAAATTATGGCAAAACATTGGTAGTATTATTTATATTAAAGTACTATTAGGATATGAGAAGTGAAATTCAAATCAACAATGCAAACCTATTTTAAGTTATGGGTTTTTGGGCAAATAGAGGAAAAAAAAGAAGAAAGCGCTACCTGGGCTGAAACACCACCGTCGGCCCACTCTACCAGACTTTCTCCCCAGCGGCCCACCTCCTTTTTCCACACGCGCCAGCCGCCATAATCCTGCACGTGACTCTAGTTATGGGGCATAGCCGTCAGCCCCTTGCCACGCTCGTCCTCAACAGCACGACTCGCGTCCTCCACCGAGCTTTGCGCTGGTGGGGCGGCTTGGTCTGTGCGTCGCGCGAGATCCTCGCGAACCACGATTCCACACCGCTCGATCATCCACTCGATACGTCGCATGCCCCAGGGCTCTAGCTATTGTGTGGGACCCACGGGCCGGGTCTCGCCCACCGCGCGCTGCCAGACTCCGTCAATAGCCCGACCGATTCGGCCATAGCCGTTGCGCCCTTGTCTTTTTTTCTTGTGCTTATTTGTTACCTCTGAGCGCCGCTTGGTCCTGGTACATTCTTTCCTTCCGCTCGTGCCTTGGTAAACCCAATCGACGTGCACCGCCATAGCCGGGAGCGTGTGAGAAAGATTCGCCGTCGTCGACCTATGTCTCAGGCGGCACTCCATCCTCAGTGAGCGGCTTGTGAGATTCGCCTTGATACGAAGTTCGTGGCCGAGCAGGATTTATGTCGGGAGAGTAACCAGCACCGGATGAATTTCTCACCGGAATAGCTACTCCGCCGCGGAGCGCCATTCACCGCGGGACACCCCCCACTCCATCTCCTCCTCCGGTAAGAATTCCTCTGTTGAGTTCGCTTCCGTCTCTGCTGTGCGTAGGAGCTTTTTGGATTGGGGGATTTGTAAGTTTGTGAGCGGATTGGATATCTCACCGGTGTAGCGCCGCCGTGCGGGTGAACAGGGGAGCTGCTGCACCGGTGGTAGGATTGGGGGAGAGGGAAGATGGGTCTGGCCGTTAGATGGGAGATTGACCGCTAGGATTAGAGTTGAGGAGAAGTTGCTTGTGGGTCGTTGATTCTATTACGGAGAGTGAAGATCAGTTTTGTGCATGCACCGAGTTCGCAGACGAAATCCTGTACGTCGAGATCCAATCAGGCGAGCTAAATTAGATCGCGTGCAAACAAATCGGTACCGTTGATATACAATCCAACTGTCGAAAAGGCATAGTTGTTCTTTACACCGTGATCTGATCCTGGCCGTCGGAGTAATCCAACGGCTCGGATCCGAAGATACCCCTTCGGCCGCAAGATTTGCAAAAGAACCCTTACAGTATTAGAAAACTAACCCGCAGTCCTGGCAGTGGAAGTCTGAGTCTTAGTAAAATTTGCGCTAGAGCCCCTGACCTTTCTAGAAATTGAGGCCCAATCCAGAGAGTTATAAAATCAGAAAAATGAATTAGAAAATGAGTTTTTAATATAAAAACAATTCCTAGAATTTGTATAATTCATAGAAAATGCATATGAACTCCAAATTGGTCCATTCCAGTTCCTAAATTTTTGTAATATTATTGTCTAACCATTAGTGCCACTGTTTTAACATGAAAGACACATTAAAATTTATCTATCACTTAATCTTGTATTAAATACATAAAACCTTTAGAAATTCGTAACTTAAAATCTATACCTCCAAATTTAATGATTCCAGTTCCTGTGATCTTAGTTTAATGTCTAGATTATTATTGTGTATTTTAATTACATGTTTGGTGTGATGTTAATTTTTGCTATACTATGTATGTATTGTATTGATGCGAGTAGACGAGCAAGCAACAGAGGATTCTGGGGTTCAGCTGGTAGAGACTGCTGAGCAGGAGCTCGTGGAAGGCAAGTTGTGCCCTTGATCACTTCTTTTACCCATTCATGTTCTTATTAATCATAATGATCTGCATAGGTTAATTTTGCTGGGACCCAATAGGTTACCCTAGATTTGACTATCTTTATACCTTGTTTCACCACTGGTTTTACTACTAAATTTTTGGGTAGTACATGCTATTGCTTTATGTGGATTTGGGTATAGAGATATTTATTACTCATGATTACACTTTTTATTATCTGTTTAATCTTTACTGTTCATGATAAGATCATTATGTTAATGGGAACATGGAGAACCACCCGAGAAAACAGTGCTACCACAAGGGTTTAATGGGACGCCCTTGGCTGATTAACTAGGAAAGCTAGTGGATGGCTACCTTACCCGAAAGGGACAAGGGCAGTAAGGGAGTGGTCAGTGTAGGGAGGTCCTTGGGTTGATTTTGCTGCGATGGCGGTCGGGCGAGGGATTCCTGCACTGTAGCGGGTAGTTTGAAGCTAGTGGAACTTTGTAAAGGTCTCGTAGTGGTACCCTGCCTCGCTTCCTTGGTAGAGGTGTATGGGGTCTGATCAACTCCGTGGCAAATGGGTAACACGACTTGTGGGTAAAGATGCGCAACCTCTGCAGAGTGTAAAACTGGCATACTAGCCGTGCTCACGGTCATGAGCGGTTCGGACACTCACATGATTAATTTATGGAACTTAAACTTTATCTGTCATTTCATTGCATCTGAGATTATTTTATTATTACTTTTACTTATTATTACTATGGTTTGGTATTCACTTACACTTAGTAACTGCTAATAAAATTTTGACCAACTTATAAAAGCAATGCTTAGCTTCAACCTTTATTTCATTGATCAGCCTTACACTTCATGAACTCCCACCTTTGGTGAGTTCATATCACATTATTCCCCATGACTTGTTGAGCTATGATCGTATGTGAGCTCACTCTTGCTGTCTCACACCCCCCACAGGAGAAGAACAGGTGGTAGAAGAGGAGCCGCCTAATACTGAGGCTTTCGACTTGATCTAGGTGGCGTCTCCCAGTCAGCTTTCTGGCGCCAAGGATAGATTTTAGTTCCTGCTATATTTATCTTTTATTTTGTAAGTCTTCCGCTATGTAATAAGTACTCTGATTTTATTGTGACATTTATGTCTATACACTATGTTATTATATATGTTGTCTTCCTGGCACATGTATGAGATGCACCCGGCTTTGTTCCTTAAAGCCGGGTGTGACGCTTGGGTATTCTTTTTGCAGGAAAAATCACAAACCCAAGAGACCTTAAAGGGATTCTTGAGACGAGCTCAAAATGAGTTTGGATTGAGAATCGAAAAGATTAGAAACGAAGTTCAAGAACTCTCAAATTGAAGACTTTCTTGAGGAGGAGGGCATCAAGCATGAGTTCTCTTCTCCCTACACACCACAACAAAATGGTGTAGTGGAGAGGAAGAATAGAACTCTACTTGACATGGCGAGGACCATGCTTGATGAATACAAGACATCGAACCGGTTTTGGGCCGAGGCGATTAACACCGTCTGCTACTCCATCAACTGGTTATATCTACACCGAATCCTTAAGAAGACATCATATGAACTCCTAACTGGTAAAAAGCCCAATGTTTTATATTTTAGAGTCTTTGGTAGCAAATGTTTTATTCTTGTTAAAAGAGGTAGAAAATCAAAATTTTCTCCTAAGGTTGTAGAAGGCTTTTTACTAGGATATGATTCAAACACAAGAGCATATAGAGTATTTAACAAGTCCACTGGACTAGTTGAAGTTTCTTATGACATTGTGTTTGATGAGACTAATGGCTCCCAAGTGGAGCAAGTTGATCTTGATGAATTAGATGATGAAGAGGCTCCGTGCGTCGCGCTAAGGAACATGTCCATTGGGGATGTGTGTCCTAAGAAATCCGAAGAGCCTCCACAAGCACAAGATCAACCATCATCTTCCATTCAAGCATCTCCACCAACTCGAGATGAGGAATAGGCTCAAGATGATGAAGAAGAAGATCAAGAAGATGAGCCACCTCAAGAGGAGGACAATGATCAAGGGGGGGATGACAATGATCAAGACAAGGAAGATGAACAGGGTCAAAGACCACCACACCCAAGAGTCCACCAAGCGATTCAAAGAGATCACCCCGTGAACACCATCCTCGGCGATATTCATAAGGGGGTAACCACTCGATCTCGAGTCGCTCATTTTTGTGAACATTACTCTTTTGTCTCCTCTATTGAGCCATACAGGGTAGAGGATGCACTAAAAGATTCGGATTGGGTGCTGGCAATGCAAGAGGAGCTCAACAACTTCATTAGGAATGAAGTATGACATTTAGTTCCACGTCCTAACCAAAATGTTGTAGGAACCAAGTGGGTTTTCCACAACAAGCAAGATGAGCATGGTGTGGTGACAAGGAACAAAGCCCGACTTGTGGCCAAGGGATATTCACAAGTCGAAGGTTTGGATTTCGGTGAAACCTATGCACCCGTAGCTAGGCTTGAGTCAATTCGTATCTTACTTGCCTATGCTACTTACCATGGCTTTAAGCTCTATCAGATGGACGTGAAAAGTGCCTTCCTCAATGGACCAATCAAGGAAGAGGTCTATGTTGAGCATCCTCCCGACTTTGAAGATAGTGAGTACCCTAACCATGTGTATAAACTCTCTAAGGCGCTTTATGGGCTCAAGCAAGCCCCAAGAGCATGGTATGAATGCCTAAGAGATTTTCTTATCACTAATGGCTTCAAAGTCGGAAAAAGCCGATCCTACTCTCTTTACCAAAACTATTGCAAAAGATTTGTTTGTATGTCAAATTTATGTTGATGATATCATATTTGGGTCTACTAACAAATCTACTTGTGAAGAGTTTAGTAGGATCATGATACAAAAATTCAAGATGTCTATGATGGGGGAGTTGAAGTATTTCTTAGGATTTCAAGTGAAGTAACTTCAAGAGGGCATCTTCATCAGCCAAACAAAGTACATTCAAGATATTCTTACCAAGTTTGGAATGAAAGATGCCAAACCCATCAAGACACCCATGGGAACCAATGGGTATCTCGACCTCGACACGGGAGGTAAATCCGTAGATCAAAAGGTATACCGGTCGACGATAGGATCTCTACTCTATTTATGCGCATCTCGACCAGATATTATGCTTTCCGTATGCATGTGTGCAAGGTTCCAAGCCGATCCTAAGGAAGTTCACCTTAGGGCCGTGAAAAGAATCTTGAGATATTTAGTTTATACTCCTAAGTTTGGTCTTTGGTACCCCAAGGGATCCTCTTTTGATTTATTAGGATATTTAGATGCTGATTGGGCAGGGTGTAAAATTGATAAGAAGAGCACATCAGGGACTTGTCAGTTTCTGGGGAGATCCCTGGTGTCTTGGGCTTCAAAGAAACAAAACTCAGTAGCTCTTTTTACCGCCGAAGCCGTGTATATTGCCGCAGGCCATTGTTGCGCGCAATTGCTTTGGATGAGGCAAACCCTCAGGGACTATGGCTACAAATTTAGCAAAGTCTCTCTTCTATGTGATAATGAGAGTGCAATCCGCATGGCGGATAATCCCGTTGAACACAGCCGCACTAAGCATATAGCCATTCGGTATCACTTTTTGAGAGATCACCAACAAAGGGGGATATCGAGATTGCTTCAGTTAGCACCAAAAAGCAACTAGCTGATATCTTTACCAAACCATTAGATGAGAAAACCTTTACCAACTTAGGAATGAGCTAAACATTGTTGATTCTCGGAATTTTGATTGATACTTTGCACACATAGCTCATTTATATACCTTTGATCATATCTCTTTTGTGTCTATGACTAATGTGTTTTCAAGTGTATTTTCATGCTTAGTCATAGAATTGAAAGGGAAATGGAGTATTCGGCAAAGACGACGCTTCCACTCAACTCTATTGGTATTATTTCCTCTTTGCCGGTATTCCGCCATCTCTCCACATTGGTATAATCTTTCACTCATATATTGTTTGCCAAAGGGGGAGAGAATTTAAAAAGGCTCTCAAATGTCTCTGTTTTTGGCAATTAATGCCAAAAGGGGAGAGAATAATAGCCCAAAGCAAAAGGACCGCACCACCACCAATTTCAAAATTTTCAAAATAAAGTTTTCAATTGATATCGTGTTAATATCTCTCAAAATTGGTTTTCCCCTAGAAATTATATCTCAATTGGTATCTATATTGATTATTTAAAGGAGGATTTTCCAATTGGTATTCAAATCTTTTTCATATTGGTAAAACCCTCTTGAACACTAAGAGGAGAATTTCATCCAGGGGGAGTTTTGTTTTAGTCAAAGGAAAAGCATTTGAAACAGGGGGAGAAAATGTCAAATCTTGAAAATGCTTCTTGCAATCTTACTCATATACCTTTGACTATTTGCAAATAGACTTTGAAAAGATTTTCCAAAAGAATTTGCAAAAACAGAACCATGGTGCCAGCGTGGTCCAAAATGCTAAAGAAAGAAAGCAATCCATGCATATCTAGTGTAAGTAGATATTGGTTTAATTCCAAGCAACCTATGCACTTACATTATGCAAACTAGTTCATTTCAGCACTTATATATTTGCTTTGGTTTGTGTTGGCATCAATCGCCAAAAAGGGGGAGATTGAAAGGGAAATAGGGTCAAACCTTTTCCTAAATGATTTTGGTGGTTAAATTGCCCAACACAAACAATTGGACTAACTAGTTTGCTCTAGATTATATGTTCTATAGGTGCCATAGGTTCAACACAAACCAATAAAAAGAACAAGTTAGGGTTCAAAAAGAAAGGAGCAAAACAAACTGAAGGCTGCCATGGTCTGGCGCACCGGACTGTCTGGTGCACCACCGGACGGTGTCCGGTGCACTAGGGAGATCAACTCTGAACTCCTCAGCTTCGGGTTTTCTCCAGGCCACTCCGCTATAATTCACCGGACTGTCCGGTGTAGCACCGGACTGTCCGGTGTGCCATGCGAAGCAACGGCTACTGCGCCAACGGTCGACTGCACAGTGCCCTGACAGAGCTACAGTTCGCGGCAGAAGTCAGAGCAGGCGCCAGAGGCGCACCGGACAGTGAATAGTGCCTGTCCGGTGCGGCACCGGAATGTCCAGTGCCCCAAGAAGATAGAGCTCCAACGGTCGAAACCGTCAGAACCCTAACGGTTGGGTGACATGGCTGGCACACCGGACAGTGTCCGGTGGCGCACCGGACTGTCCGGTGCGCCCATCGACAGCAGCCTTCCCCAACGGTTGGTTTGGTGGTTGGGGCTATAAATAACCCTAACCACCACCACTTCAAGGCATCCAAGTTTCCAGTAATTTGCATTTAATACAAGAGCTCTAGACTTCATTCCAAGACACAAAACAAAAGATCAAATCCTCTCCAAGTCCCAAACTCATTCCAAAGACTTAGTGGCTTAAGAGAGAGACATTTGTGTTAATTTGAGTTCTTGTCGCTTGGATCGCTTTTCTTCTTCCCCATTCTTGTTCTCAAGACATTTGTAATCAAAGCAAGAGACACCAAGTTGTAGTGGTCCTTGTAGGGGTCTAAGTGACCCGTTTGATTAAGGAGAAAAGCTCACTCGGTCTAGGTGACCGTTTGAGAGAGGGAAAGGGTTGAAAGAGACCCGGTCTTTGTGACCACCTCAACGGGGACTAGGTTTGCAAGAACCGAACCTTGGTAAAACAAATCACCGTGTCATCCGCTTCATTTGCTCTTGATTTGTTTTTCACACTCTCTTTTGGACTCGACTTTATTTCTAACGCTAACCCCGGCTTGTAGTTGTGCTTTAAGTTTATACATTTCAGATTCCGCCTATTCACCCCCCCTCTAGGCGACTTTCAAATGGGAGACCTTGATGTCTTACTTATGTATATGAACCACATGGGAGCAATGAAAAAGTCCTTTTCCTCTAAGAGCTTAAAGATCTGAGAGTGTTGTGTCATGGACCGTTGATGATTGTTGGTGATTTCAACTTGATTTACAAGGTTGAAGATAAGAATAACACTAACATCAACTGAGTTATGAGGAGGAGGTTTCACAAACTGATCAATGACCTTGCTCTAAGCTAAGTGAGTTCCCTCTAATTGGTAGGACTCTCCCACCATAGTGAATCTTGACATAGTCTTATGCACCATAGAATGGGAGGAACTGTTCCTAAATTCATTGCTTCAAAGTTTAGCTTAAAATGATTAGATCATTGTCCCCTTCTTTTTTGGTTGAAGGATAATATCTTAGGAAGGTGCATGTTCCATTTTGAAGCTTTTTGGTCCAAGATTGATGGCTTTCTAGAGGTTGTATCTTTGGTATGGTAGCCTTTTACAGTTATGCAATGCCCTTTCTCAACCTTGAACCTTAAGCTGAAAGCAGTATGATTGTTGCATTCTGTCCCTAGATGGAGCCGCAAATGTTTTTGTTCCATAAACACTTTAAATTAGGTTCTACTTTAGTTTTGAGGACTCAAATATAAGACTTTTTTTGTTGAAGATGATCTATGCCATGCCAGAGGTGGACTGGTGGTATGATTGTTCCATAAACACTTTAAATTAGGTTCTACTTTAGTATAAATTAGGTTCTACTTTTGTTAAAAGATGTTGGGAGGCTTTTTTCCTATTGTGTACTTTTTCCATTTTTTTTATTTGTCGTAGTTTAGTTTAAAAATAAACTAATAAATAATAAATATTTGAGGCAGTACAAAATAAGATTAAAAACGTGGATTTATGATGGAGATGGTATACAGTTTACTCTGTACTTTCGTTTTTTCTTTGCCACGTGGTGGACTGGTGGTACACAGACGCTGAGATGGGAAAATTTGTTGCGTCAAACCAGAGACGACAGAAATTGTTTTTGCGAAACCAGCAAACGAGGAAGGCGAGGAGACGTGCTCTGCTGCTGCAGCCTGCAGCGGCTTTCCTTCCCCCACCATCGCGTGTGAGTCCACGGTGTGATGTCACGGAGCGGTGGCGGCTTTCCCGATCCACTGTGCGGGAGAAATCTCCGTGCAGCCTTCTTCCAGCTCTTCCTACTCTCCGCTACTCGTCTTCGCTGATTTCTGCCTTAATTCCATCCGTTCCCTGCCTAGAACTTGCTTTGCTTCACCCCATCACAGCTTTTGGTGCCTCGTCATCGGCGACCGGATAAACTAAGCCAGGCCCTTCGCTCCGAAAGTCGTCTCTCGTAGAGAGCACTTGCTCACCTGCTCCTCGCCCTCCTCTGCTGGCAGTGGACTTGCGCGGAGTGGAGATCCATCCGGACCTGGTTCGATTTCTTCATCTCGGTAAGTAACCCTAGCTGCTGGGCTGATTCTTTTAACTCTTAGGAGCTTCTTTTGTTTGCTGTAGGGAAGGATTCCGAGTGTTCAGTTTGTTACTGATTTGTTGTCTGAGAGCAGTAGCAGCCTTGCGTGATAATCTATCCATGCACGGTTCGATTAGGTCCTTCTACTCCATAGCGAAAGATCAATATATCAGTTTACACTACACAACGATTCGTGGTAGCCGAGGTGCGCGGGCATTTATTTTTTCTGAAATACGGAGAAATTTGGAATTCAATCCCTATACCCCACATCTGAGTCGTCCCCTTCCCTGTGTCACTGTGTTGCCCTGTTGTCCTCGTTTCGTACTTGCTTTGGAGAGCTTGGTGCTACTATAAGGCAATATCATTTGCGAAGGTGTCTCATCACTTCGGCTTCCCGTTACGAGCTGAATTAATGAAAGCTGCTCTGTCGGCTTTCAGGCTACCTCCTTCGAACCTGCATGAGCTGCCTGAGCTCCTCCCTCACAGACCCTTGTTCTCTTGATCACCTGTATTCTATGTGCTTCCTCTAATTTATTAGCACTTTCTGATCTTGTATATTTCTTGTGTGAGTGAGTGGGTTATTGCCAAATTTACTGTAGCTATACTCATCGATGATTGAACTCGTGGTTATGATTTTTTAGGATGTCCTTTGCTTTCAGCAAGCTGGGGCATAATCGCATGAGCTGGGAAATTTAGGAGTTAGGACTATGCCTAGTAATTAACGTTTGAAACTAAAAAAACATTGTTGTTGTTTTGCATACCATGCGTCCACATGATGTGGTGCTGTACTTATTGTCTTTGCCTCTTTGGAATTACAAGCTGCTATTGACAGGTGGTGGCATTTGGGAAGGTGTCACCACCATGATTCTCAGTTAACTGCAGCTAGATGCATTTTCTTAATCTTTCCAGGACGGGAACATGCAGTTAACTCTGACCATTTGCTGTTTTTGATAAAGTTAGCAATACACCAGTGCTTAGATGGACTATCATTTTTGCCATTTGTACCTTTATATCATTTATTATGCTGCTGATGTACCTGTTTTTTTTTCTTGTAATGGATAGGTTGCTTCTCTGTCCAGTGGGTGGATCACTGGATTGTGGGTTGTGCTAACTGCAGGCTGGCTTGTCAGCCTATCATAAGTAAAGTGAAAAAGAGACAACAAAGCAATTTGTTGTCTCATTCTTAGGAGCTGGCGAGCACTCGGCATGGCAGATGCTAGTTCGAGAACTGACACCTCGACTGTTGTAGACATGGATGATAAGAATCAAAGGGTAGCCCCTCTTTTCTCCATCTGTTATATGTTGTGTTCTTTATGATTGATCATTCGTGAACTGTTAGGGGATGATAGCATAATGTTGGTACTGTACCTTGACTCTGATCTTTCTAGTAGTCTAGTAGGATGCGAAGTCCAATAAATGATGTGTTGAGCTCATGTTCTCTGATGCACATAACATTTTTTGCCATGTCTGTTTAATCATTTTCAGAACATTGCGCTCTCATGCTCTCACGTCAAAAGAAATAGATACAGATTAGATATCAGCTTTCAAATTTGGCAATCTGTGTTATTGGTCTCATGAAGTGGGAAGTTTCACTTGAAGTGCCTTAAAGTATGAACACTTGAATATTATTAATCTCTATAAATGAAACTTTGACTAAAGTAAGTGTTATGAATCCTAGTTCATAACGGGATAAAAAACGTGGGGAAGATAGCCGGGTGGAGTTGGCTTGGGGGGACTAGATTATTAGAGAGATCCGCGACTAATTCTTCTTCATTGATTGATCCCCCCTTAAGAGGTACAACCCATCCTTATATAGATAGGAAGACTTGGCCCCCAAGTAACTAACTCAATTTTATCTAATCTAATCTCAAGTAACTAACTCAATCTCATCTAATCTAAACTTTATCCACTAATCCTAACCCTGAGCCTGTCCCTATGGGCCTCCATGCCCTAGGCTGCCGCCTCATTACATTCCCCCACCCTTTAAAGATAGCTCGTCCTCGAGCTGTAATGGGGTGCATGGCAACAGCCTTGCTGTCTAACTTGATATGCACGTGAAAGTGCAACCCTAACTACAAGCCTTTTACATCTCGATTTTAATTTATTTGCAAATAAAATAAAGAACCTAACATATGCCAAGGTTGGCCCCCTGGATGCCATGGGAACAACCTCGTCCAGGCTGCAAAGGCACGGACGTGGCAGCTCATCAGTCCTACGGCCTGAGCTACCGCGAGTTCCAGACTTCCAGTGGAGACAGTGCCACCCAAACAGACGTGTTCTTGCTGTCCACATGGCTATGGATCAGGACGGTGAGCTGGAGTGCAGGATTGGCCAACCCTGCTGAAGGCCTTGCCGCCCTATGTGTCGCATGTTGTTGAACACACAATATCGATGCAAGTCGCTGTGCCAGGGAACGGCGAACTGTAGCCTGCAGCCGCGCCGCCGCTTGCCGTGCTTGACGCCGCGCTAGGAAGCCACGTGCCGCAGCCTAAATACGGCAAGCCAATGCCTGCAGCCGTGCTGCCGCTTGTCGTGCTTGACGCCGCGCGCCGTAGCCTGAAGACAGCAAGCCACTGCCGCAACTTGTCGCACTGGACGCCGCACCAGGAAGCCACGTGCAGTCATGTTGTCGCCGCTGATCGACGGTCAGACTCCACCTTTGCCGCAAGTAGATCACGGAGCTGGAGGATAGCAGATCGGGCCTGCTCCAGATTTGCCCTGGCACGAGCGAGCTCCTCACGCCAAGTGTATACATCGTCCGCAACAGAAGTCATGGGAAAGGATCCTTGATTCATGATACCAGATGTTATGAATCCTAGTTCATAACGGGATAAACAGCGCCAGGAAGATAGCCGGGCGGAGTTGGCTTGGGGGGAGGGACTAGACTATTAGAGAGATCTGAGACTAATTCTTCATTGATTGATTCCCTCTTAAGGAGGTACAACCCATCCTTATATAGATAGGAAGACTTGGCCCCCAAGTAACTAACTCAATCTTATCTAATCTAATCCCAAGTAACTAACTCAATCTTATCTAATCTAATCTTTATCAACTAATCCTAACCCTGAGCCTATCCCTATGGGCCTCCATGCCCTGGGCTGCCGCCCCATGACAATAAGGATGACAATATGGATTAACCCCTATAAGCCACTTGGTGATTTGAGATTGTCTAAATCCATAGGAAACAAGTTATTTTTCTTGTATTTTCCTTCTTCCTGTTCTTGCTTTTTATCTGTTTCATCTGTTACTGATCTTGTATTATGGTTTGGCAACAAGTTGTTTGCATGTAGCTCCAAATTTGTTAGATTTGCTTTTGAGTTTGCAAGCATTAAATGACGTTGCAACTTTTGTTCACACTAAGCACATCCTGCCTATTTTACATTTGAATTCTGTGAAGAAAATTGATTACTAGTTGATAGAACAATTTGATTTTGGCCTTGGGGCCTTTGGAGGTACAATGGACAATCTCCTAATTTTAGTTACTTGTATCAGATTATTTAACGAAATTTCAACTTCTCTCTGTGGGACATCTAATGGTACAGGTCTTGGAGAGATGCATGTAAAGTGGTAATGTTATTGTATGTTACTTATTCCACTCATCTATGATCTATGTATTCCAATTAAAAAAACGACCATCTATATACCATTTCATGCTATTTTTCCTTTACGTTATAGTTTCATGCATAAACAATGAATTTCTGCAACTTATCTTATTTGGCCTGTGCAGTTAGAAAACGGACAGAGTGGAGCCATGGTCCCGGCTTCTAATTCATCTGACCGGTCTGACAGATCTGACAAACATATGGACCAGAAGGTATTAATTTTGTCTCCTATCTCTTTGTACTCTTTAGTGTTTGTTACCATTTCACAATGATGGTATCTAGATGATGCATTTGGTATTCTTTAGGTTTTACGACGGCTTGCCCAAAATCGTGAGGCAGCAAGAAAAAGCCGGCTGAGGAAAAAGGTATTATTAGCATGACTCTGTACACCTGGGATCTATTCCTACATTTTTGGTGCAGTGTGTCACTCCCTGATGCATGCATGTATGTGCACTAGTGTGAATCAGGACTGAGGTTTATCTGCCTAGTTGTCAATTTGTCATCAGGGGTGAAGCAAACCATGGTCCATTCTACTTGAGCTTTAATCTGTCCCTGTCAACCACATACCCTAATGTTCACCTTATAAAAATTAGGCAAATAATTAGGTTTCATTAGTTGATACATTAACTCTTGAACGTTGACACCTATATAAGTCTAATTTTTGAAATCGTCTAAATTGTACCAATTTACGTGCGCCGTATGTGATACCACATTTATTTTACCACTATTTATATGCTTTCACATTTTCATGAGCTTCTACGAAAAACAACTCTGCGTCTAAGAATAACTTAAGTAACTTTGTGGAAAATGAGAACTCTGCCTTTAATATAATGATACAGAGCTCTCCTGTCTGTTCAAGAAAAAAAAAAGAGAAGTCCGTATTGGTTTTTTCTACAAATGCACACAACACAGATGCTGGGTGGTAATGTGTTATGTAGAGAGATGTGAGCCCAAGTCAGTGTCAATTCCTGTCATCCACCATGGTTTGTGATTGTGTAGTATGTATAAGTTTGATTTCGTGCATCAGAGAGATAGTACTGTATGGTGATGCACTTACTTGGATAGCCTGCAAGTGTGTATGATTTAGAACTTCGGAAGTTCGGATTATGTAGATTGAAGTGTGTCCAATAGTTTTTCTTTGTTCACTTTCAGGTTTATTTATTTGCTAAAAGCCCTTTCTAATATTTATTGTTTTCAAAGGCATATGTGCAACAGCTAGAGAGCAGTAAGCTAAAACTTGCAAGCCTGGAGCAAGAACTCCAGAAAGCTCGACAGCAGGTGTGTTTATTTGGTTGATACTGGGGCACTTTTTTGCTGACAAGTCTCAAATGGTTCTTTTAATTTTATTGCTTGGATATTAATTGTAGGGAATCTTCATTTCTAGTTCTGGAGATCAAACTCATACTATGAGTGGAAATGGTAAAATCTCTCTCTCTCTCTCATGCACACCCCCACACATCCTTTCTGTAATTGCTTTTGCAACCTTACGTCATTGTAATGCTCAAGTGCTTCAAAGGATTATAGCTGACGAAGTAAGCTCATCTCTGCAGGAGCTATGACCTTCGATTTAGAATATTCTCGATGGCAAGAGGAACAAAATAAACAGATAAATGAGCTGAGGACTGCAGTAAATGCTCATGCAAGTGATAGTGACCTCCGTCTTATAGTCGATGGGATAATGGCACATTATGACGAGATATTCAGGCTGAAGGGCATTGCTGCAAAGGCTGATGTGTTCCATATACTTTCAGGCATGTGGAAAACACCTGCTGAAAGGTGCTTCTTGTGGCTTGGGGGTTTCCGTTCGTCTGAGCTTCTAAAGGTGCATGCATATGATATAGATCAAGTTATATGAAACCACCTTTGATTTCAAATAGTCTTGGTACCTGCCTCAAAATGACAGACACCCCACACACCATAATCACCACCTCAACGCACACGCACATCACCACCACAACACACACACATCACCACCACCACCAATTTGTAAGGGCTGTTATCACCTATATATATCAGTGCAACTACTTCCATAATGTCCACATCTTTTTGGTATTATTCAATATCATTGCAGATGTCAGGACCTGCATGCTGTTGCTGTGTAGATGCCCAAATGTATCCCCCAATGTACCAATGACATGAATCTTAAGGTCCTGCATGCTGTTGTCACATCCAATGGCTTTTACCAGTTTGTAACTGTAATATATTTTCCTCGACAAGAGTGCTGTGTAGATGCCCAAAACAACTTACAGTTATAGCCTATTGCAGGAGTATTTTCCTTAGTAGGGCGTGAATTTTTATTTTATTTTATTTTATAATCCGTACCATTCAATGGATGTTTCTGCTTCAAGATGAACTATTCCTTACACTTTTGTAAAATTGCAGCTCCTTGTGAATCAGCTTGAGCCTCTAACTGAGCAGCAATTGATGGGGCTATCCAATCTGCAGCAATCCTCTCAGCAGGCTGAGGATGCATTGTCACAAGGAATGGAAGCATTGCAGCAGTCCTTGGCAGAAACGCTGGCTGGGTCCCTTGGTCCATCAGGATCTTCTGGAAACGTGGCAAACTATATGGGTCAAATGGCTATGGCCATGGGAAAACTTGGCACACTCGAGAATTTCCTTCGTCAGGTAAACTTTTCAGATACCTCTAACCCTGGCGAACATTTAGTTTTGTTGTTTCTGTTGTTGACTGTGATAGGGAGATCATGCCATCTGATTCGATACATTTTCTCTACTTTTAAGAAATATGTATGTAGCTCTTGGTGTTCCTAGCTCTGAAGACTTTTGGTGTTCTATTATCGTTAGGCTGACAATCTACGACAGCAGACCTTACATCAGATGCAACGTATCCTGACAATCCGACAAGCTGCTCGTGCGCTTCTTGCAATCCATGACTACTTTTCACGTTTGCGCGCACTGAGTTCTCTTTGGCTCGCTAGGCCACGAGAGTAACATCACCCACGTTGGGGTCACTCAATGAACTGATCTGTGAATGTTGGGGACTGCTGGCTGCAAACTCGCAACGCATTTGCAGATGACTGGAGGATCAGTCCTCTCTGTACAAGTTGTATTAACATCTTCTGGTCTCATATTGTGCTCCAGTGTTGTACAAGTTAGGGAAAAGCTTGGATTAACTTGTAAGTTATCATGAATTTGTTATTGGCATATTGTACAATTGTATTAGCAATAAAAATAGAAGTACATAAGTGCTGGAAGCCTGGAAGGATATCCAGCATCTATATTGGTTGGAAACGAGCAGCAGAAGGTTGTTATGTTGCTTTGAATATTCGGCTGTAAGTGCCTTTTTTGGGTATATAGAACAAAGAAAGATTCAGGAGAGATGTAGGGATTCACCAGAGGCTATCAGGGATTGTGCTTCTAGGAGCTCCCTGGACTATCTCTAGCAAGTCTCATATATCTATTTCAAGCTCTACTCTGTAAACAATGATACCATTTTGCATAACCAATACACGATCTGTTGGCTACGTTATGATGATGGTAACATTTGCTATACATTTTTTAGATGAATTCTGTGACATTAAAATTTAGTACACATTTTGACTGAGGATTCTGTAAACATTTCTTTCACAAGTTGTCGATGAGTAGTATCTAGGCAAAATTCGAACTTTTGCTAACGCATCGAAGAAGTGCATATGCTTTCGATTCCTGGGGAATTCCGGTATTTTCCATCAAATTCTGGTAAAGCATCCTGGGCTCCTGGCGGTTACCCAAGAATTCCACCAATTGCTCTATACACGACGTCGTCGACGTGTAATGTACAGCTACAGCGGTTCAACTTCGACGGCGGCCCCAGCCTCGCTACACTGTCGCTATCCATTTTCCCCGTCACAAGTTGCCATGAGCAATTAAGTCTTCTTCACTTCCTGGTTCCCAGTATTGGTCGAGGCGATCTGACGGAGGGAGCAGGCAAGTCAGCAATTACCGCAGCACCAAGCAGGCGAGCAGCGCCGAAGATGTCAGGGCTCGCCGCGTCGGCGTCCGCAGCTCCGGCGCCGTTCTCGTTGGCGACCTCGCGCTTCACCCCGGTGAGTACTCGCCACGAGCGGCTGTGGTGTTGTATCCCTGGTCGGTGCTAGGACTAGGATGCAGAAGTGCTGGTTTTCTTTCCTCCCGGCGCTGCGCGCTTAGCTTGCTCGTTGAAATGCCTCAACCAATTCGCTTGGCGCTGGTGCGGTAGCGTTCTGGAGCAATACGTGCCCGTTGCAGATTCACGGAGTGGGATGGCGAGGCTTTGCTTTGCCAGTGCCAGCTTGTGATCCTAGTGAACCTTTCTGCCCTGCTCGGCTCTGCAACGCAAGTTTATTATAGCATCATCCATGATCTCGTTTTCGCCACGGGTTCCATATGATGTTGTTTTATTTCCTTCCCTCTCTGGTGCCGGAGGTGGTGTGTTGGGGGGGTTGGGGGGAAGGAGGCCGGGAGGATACGGGTCATTGTTCAGGACAACTTAAGCCGCATTAGGGCAGCTCGCCCACTCAACGAGCTGATGGAGTCTTGGCTCGAAGTCGGCTTACGAGCTGCACCCTGATAAATAAAATTGCATTATATAATGACTTAATAGCATATAAATGTGAAAATTATAATTATCATTCAACACTATAAGTAATCTAAATTATAAATTGTCATATATTTATCATCAATGGCTAAGGAACGAGTCAGATAGCTATAAAATTATCCAATATCTATTATTATTATATTGGTTGATTAATTTTGTATAGTCAGCAAGCCAGCTCGTGAGCCAGAACGACGGGCTCGGCTCTTGGCTCGACTCGTTGGACCAACGAGCTTGAAAACCTGGCCCGGCTCGAGAGCGAGCTCGAGCCGGCTCGCGAACCTCAAGCTTTTTTTTTCAGCCCTAGGCCGCATTGAATTGAACGTGTGACGTGTCAACATGCTCCTGTTTGGATATTCGAGGAATGTGGTACACATAAAAGGTGTGCTGGTTTGATATGAACCGCACACGCTTGGTTGATGGAATTGCTGTTGCATCAATAGTCAATCCATTACACGGGGGGAGATTGTTTGTTGGTTTGAATGCTATGTTTGTTTACGTTGTGCAGTACATGAATAAAAAACTTGTCCCCCTTTCCCCACCATTGGCCAATTGAAGTCTTGCAAAAATTGCTTTGCATTCGGTGGCTGACAGACAAATTTATCACATCCGATTTATTAGGCATTGATGACGGGATGGAGTTTCTTAGCTTACATTATTTGGTAGTTACACATTGCTACATTCATCTATTGATCTTTCTACTTGATGCTTCTTTACATAGGTTGCAGGACCTGCTCCAAGTTTCAGAACGCAAGCTTGTGGATTGAGGTGCTGGATTGCTGCAAAGCTGAAACTCCGCAAGGCATTGAAAAGGCATCACGGATGGCAACTTCAAAGAAATCTAGATGTTCGAGGGAATGATAAAGTTCCAGATTGCTTGGAGGCTGCATCTCTGACTGAAAAGAGAAGTCATTGGAACATGCATCTTGCTTATGGTTGTCACTCTATTGGGAAATCCGTTGTCTTGAGTCCGTTACTTTGCATGTGCAGATGTGCTTACCATAGTTGTCATTATTGTTCTAATGCCTTATGATTTCCTCAGTGCTGCTGACACTGGATTGCTTCATACTTTTGATAGTTACATTCAATTTGCATTAGCATTATAAGCAAAAAAATGCTCAAGAGAAACTTTCTTCGTCATATTATCTTACAACTACTTTTTACTGCAAACTTCTTGGCAATTTTTGTCTTTATGCTTTCATGTTGCCCTGACTGTTTCCCCTTTATGCAGATTCTGGAGGTGAAATGGCCAACACAAGCTCTGATACTTTGGATAGTTCAACTGTTCAGGAAAAACCAGTGCTTCCGGGACACATCATCTCTGAAATCAGTTCTCATGTTCAAAAGGAAGAGTCTGCTGTGTCCAAAAGACGCTCTAACAATGAACCATCTCTTTGCATTGCTGTAATTGGAGCTACTGGTGAGCTGGCAAGAACTAAAGTTTTTCCAGCATTATTTGCTCTGTATTACAGTGGTTTTCTTCCTCGGGTATGAACATAGAATAACTTCTGCTACTGTCATTTTCATGTCACACCTTCATTTTCATTTTTATGCTGCAGAATGTTGGTATATTTGGGTATTCTAGGAAGAAATTGACAGATGAGGGCTTAAGATCTATAATTGAAGCCAATTTGACCTGCCGGGTGGATCACCAGTATGTTATTTGGCAACTTTCCATATGATAATTTTTGTGATGGCAGTTGCATTGACAAAATAAAAAAACAGCACCACATTTAGTATCTATACTATTTCCTTTATAGCTTTGAGATTAATATAAATAATTATTATAGCCAACCCATTCTTATGATGCCTTTAATAAGCTGCACAGCATGGTTTTAGGCCAAACGATCTGTTGTTTAGGTTGGTGCTTGACACCACTTCGCTTCTTCCAAAGTTTTTGGTGCATGCACTAACATAGTTTTTCTGTCATTTTAAAAATAGTTTTACTGTCGTAGAAAAAAAGGCTTTACCAAACTAAGAAGAATGTGTTCTGATGTTTATTGTGAATGCAGTGAAAATTGTGATGACAAGCTAATTGAGTTCCTCAAAAAGACGTATTATGTAGATGCCGGACATGACAACCGAGAAGGGATGGTTAGATTAAATTCTAGGATGGCACAAATAGAGGTAAAATTTGATCTCATATCTGTTTCTGAATCTTTTGGGATACTTGAAATAGAAATCCCATTCATTAAGTTCCATCACACCCATTTTTGTTTCACAGGGCATTGGTGCTGCAAACAGAATATTCTACCTTGCTGTTCCACAAGAGGCACTCCTTGATGTAGCATTGCCACTGGCTGACGGTGCCCAAACTAAGCAAGGCTGGAATAGAATAATTATCGAGAAACCATTTGGCTTTACTGGTTTGTCCTCACTGCGGGTAACACAATCTATGCTGTCAAGGTTTGAGGAGAAGCAAATTTACAGGTACTATTCCACCTTTAATGTTTAATCCTTTCAACCTTAACCTCACATAAAATTTGGTCCCACGGGGAGTCAAACCCAGGACTTGAGTGCTAATGAGGCCATCTAACCAATTGAGCTAGACACCCATTCACATTCCTTCCAACCTTAGCTGGTTTTCCCTTTTTTGGATTGTTCAATTACGAAGCTTTACATTTTTATCCCATAGGATTGACCACCTTCTGGGGAAGGATTTGATCGAAAATCTTACTGTCTTGAGATTTTCTAACTTGGTGTTTGAACCTTTGTGGAGTCGAACTTACATACGGAATGTGCAGGTACACTTCAAAAGTCATTTTGCACATGCTTTATTATCTTGTATATACATGAATCATGTAGTAATGTGTGTGAATTGTGTCAGGTCATTTTTTCTGAAGAAACATCAAATGAAATACAAGGGAGGTGAGTTAATCCTATTGAATTGCCTTAACAGTCTTGAATGTTATAAAACCATACATGTTATCACAAACTCTAGACTAACTCTGCGTGAGTAGGTCATTATTAGGTTTGTTTGAACTTTACAATAGTCTCTTCTGTTTAACCTTTGAAATTATCTCTTATCTTGGTTCTCTTTATTGAAAACCGATTCATGTTTCGGCATTCTAATTCTGGATCATTTAGTTCAAAACCATATGCCCTTGCAGGTACTTTGGAAATTATGGGATAATCCGTGACATACTTCACAGCCACATTCTTCAAACAATAGCTCTATTTGCTATGGAACCACCTGTAAGTCTTGATGGAGAGGATATCCGAGATGAAAAGGTAAGGTGGTATAATCCTTTTAACATAGTAAATCGGCACTACTGTGCTTAATAGAAGTTAGAAAGTGCTGGCTTTGATACAGGATCATAAGAACTTCCACTTATGCAGGTGAAGGTTCTCAGATCAATTCGGAAAGTGGACCTTGATGATGTTGTTCTTGGTCAACTTAAAGATATGTCTGGTAAAGTTGACAGATACACAAAATCCATGATACCAACCTATTTTGCTGCTGCTATGTACATTGACAATGCACGCTGGGATGGGGTACCATTTTTTATCAGGACAGGCATGGGACTTATGACGAATAGGTACGTTCAATTCAATGAGTTTCATAACTTTTATCAGGAAATGTCTTAATAGTTAAATTTCTGAATTCAGCCACCTCATTGTAGCACTGTGCTGTTATGATCTTATTGCATTTCTATATCCTAACATCTCAAAACGTAGAATCAGGAATCGATACAGATAGCATGCTGTTCTATCAAATGTTTCAGTAGTGCACCCTGTTCTGATCACTTTGTTGATAGCTTTTGCAAGATTGCCACACTTTTATAAAAGAATATTACTAATTTCTTATAGGAAAAAAACTATCACCTGACAAATTGATCAAACATAACTGAAGTCGTCTATCTAATTATTGATTTCCTTCAGAGCTGAAATTCGAATTCAGTTTCGCCATGTCCCTGGTAATATCTACCGTGAACGCTTTGGCCATGACATAGATCTCGACACAAACGAGCTGGTTCTACGCGATCAACCTGAAGAAGCAATCCTGTTGAAAGTCAACAACAAGGTCCCAGGGCTTGGGCTCCAACTGGATGCTTCAGAACTGAACCTGCTTTACCGGGATAGGTATGGAGATCTCTTGGATCGCCTTATGATTTATCCATAGAACTGTCATTAAACTATGAACTTTGACGTGTAGGTACAACACCGAGGTACCAGATTCGTATGAACATCTTTTACTGGACGTGCTAGATGGAGATAGTCATTTATTCATGCGCAGCGACGAGCTGGCTGCCGCATGGAACGTGCTGACTCCGATAATCCATGAGATAGATCAGAACAGAGTAGTTCCTGAGCTCTACGAGGCTGGGGACAGAGGGCCTATCAATGCTTACCATCTCGCTGCCAAACATGGGGTGCGATGGGATGACGACTGGTGAGTCGATACATGGCAAAGATTCTCGATGCGCAACGAGATTCATTACCAATTTTTGTCGTTGTATCGCAGTCAGCTGTACAATATGCCTTCTGTAATCGGCCTGATCAATGACTTTCAAGGAGACATGCAAACATGGTTTCTTTCCTGTCCTGTAGACTGTAGCACTGTTGATTCAAGTTGGAAAAAGAAAGAAAGGAGAAAAGAAAATATGCTTGCGACAAGCCGAGGCCCCATGTCTTGTGCGTTTAGCATCTCGTTTGCCACAAGTATGGCAGTGTTTGGAAAATGGCAATGAAAAGATGGCGGCAATCGGATCATACGTATTTTTGGACTTACATTATAACTTCCTATATAATATCAAAATGAAAGCATAAGAGGTCAATCCGTACGCAAAACGGTAGGGGTCAGGCTTTGTTTGGTTCGGGGATAGGGTGGTCCGAGATAGGATATTTCACCTTAGAGCAAGTATCTCTACAACTATTAAGAGCGGATTGTAGACTGCCTCCACCGCTACCAAATCCTCCCGCTACCACGCGCCCAGCCCCCGCAAAAATCGCCGCAACCGAACGCCGCGATTCCCCGCCCGCAGATCACGCGCAAGCGCAACCGACCCCTGCCGCGATTCCCGCGATTCCCCTCCGCGGCGAATCACCTGCATCCGCAACTTCCGCTGGAGCAAGGGCCCCATCTCCGGCCTGCTCAAGGGCTACGTCGGCCTCAGCACCGCCATCTTCATCGACACCTGCTCCGCGCTCTTCGCCGACGACCCGGCCTCGTTCCTCGTCATGCTCGCCGTCGTGCCGGCCGCCGTCTGCGCGCTCGCCATGGTGTTCCTCCGCGAGGGCACCGCCGCTGCGGACGAGGAGGACGACGGGCGCTGCTTCGCTCGCACCGCTCCTTCAAGGCGGGACAGGCAGCGAACGGTGGAGGGCTCGGACGCGCGACTAAAGTGGGCGGCGGGGCCGCGCCGCGGGAGATCTGGAGGTTGGCGAACGCCCCGGAGAGAGCCCCCACCCCGGGGCCTGGTGGCCCTGGCTTGAGCCCTGCGCGGTAGGGTTTTGCGCGGCGAACGGCGGCAGCGGCTGCGGAGACGATGCCATGGATCGCAGCGAGATCGGGTGCTCTGCTCTGCTACAGCATGGATCGTTTCGTGCGCGGTCGGGTCTGGCGGTCTGGCCCGCCTACTCTGCCCCGCGAGCAAGCCGCCGCCACCTCCCTTCACCCTTCGCTTCTAGCATCGGCGTAGTAGCGACCGAAAGCTTGTCTCTTCTACCCTCCTCTGACTTCTGGGACCACCAAATGAACCTCCTTGACGGCGTGGAGCCACCCCGTTGATCTACGTGCGCGCTGTCTCTGAGGCTTCTTCAGCACCGAGGACGACAGGTACTGCAGCGTTTCTGGCCTATTGTTTTTTATTGCTATGGTTTCTAGCTTCCAGTGGAGACTTATGCTCAATGTATTAATATTTCTAGCATGGCAAGGAATGTTTCTTAATGTTTGCTAAATCAATGGGAAACGAAAGGTCAACGTTGCATCTTCTGTATTAGCTGAATTAATACTAACAGTCACTCATTTATTCAGAACTTCTGTTGGTAACATTATATGAGTAATTGTTTGCTAACTGCTCTGACCTTGGCGACGACGTGCTCCTCGTCGACCTCTACTCGTTGCTTACCCACAACTATGTCGAGGACGACGAGAACATGTTCCACTTTCAACTACTCCTTGGGCTTCCTTCGCTAGGCGCTCAAGCCACTGTCCTTCATCCAAGCCTGGCACATCGACGTCCATTGAGATATTTCATTCTTTTTATTACATGATCTTACTTTGTTCAGTTGATGGGACATGTTGCTTCAAGGAGATGTTGCATGAGATCAAGTGAATTTTTTGTGCCCGTCTTTAGTGAACTCTGACAAAACAAACCAACATATCTTTGTAATGGTTTTTACTGTCTTGTAGCCCCATAGCCTCATTGCCTCATTTGATCTAAACAACTATCATGATCTATGTTGTTTGTTGTCTTTTTGCTAAGGTGAAGTGGAAAAGTATCTTTTGGTCGTAGCTAGGAGCACAAGGTTGTCATAATCATCAAACATGGTTTCAAGTATATCTTCACGAAAACATTATGTTTTTCATGTATTAAACTTAGAGCAGAAAAATGTGAGGTAATTGATTTCCTTCGACACACACATAGTTCTCATTACACAAGTATCAGTTGTCTAACTTGGTTCGTTGGTGTACCCTTTACCTAAAACATTGCTTGTTGATATTATCGGGATGGTCTCAATTTTACAAGAACTAAGCTGATTGTAGATGATAGTGCTAAATTTCTAGATGCAGTTTAACTCATTGATGGTAGTCCTGTTGAAAGTTTCCTTTCTTCTGTACATAGAGCCAATCTGGTTTGTGATTGAACTGGTGCACATGTTTACTTGCAACCTTGTTGGATTCTATATGACATTTCTTTTTTTTACTTTGCATTAGATAGCTTGAGATGGACAATCAATATCCTTGGTTCTCAGTTACTGGTATTTGGTGGAGATGCCTCTGCTTATCTAAGGAGCAGATTGTTACAATTATATGAATTTAAAATGTTTCCTTGTTTTGCTTAATTGGTCTATATATTAAAAAGACCAATAATTGGACCAGGCAACAGATCACCATAGATATGATCACAGGGCCATACAAACTCATTCGACGGTGTGAAGTGACTGCAATTCTTATATTGTACGAGCTGCCAAGGTGATTTCATTCTTATTATTTAACACACTAATTACAATTGATTTAGTTTCCCTTCGACGAACATTGATTCTACTACCAATCCGTCAGAATGCTTGCACGTTTTAATTTTCATTTATTTAATTGCATGTAGGCTGCTGGCTCGATTCTAGCGCATGAGATGGTGCATGCTTACCTCCTACTTACAGGTATTCTGGTTGTGCTTGTTTATCTTCGTCTGCAACTTCCACTTCATTCTTCGATACCATTATATGTTTGCAGTACAACAATATTTACTATCTTAATGTCTTTTTTTGGGGTAGGATACTGAACCCTGAGTCCAGAGGTTGAAGAAGGTAACTGTCAGGTTCTAGCTCATCTTTGGCTTGAGTCAGAAATCACATTAGGTTCTGGTAGCATGGCAACAACCTCAGATGCGCCGTCGTCATCTTCTACATCTTCATCAATGAAAAGGGTGCAAAGACAGAATTCGAAAAAAAGACTTGGCGAGTTCTTCAAGCACCAAATCGAAACAGATTCTTCTGTGGCTTATGGAGATGGGTTTCAAGCACTACACGTTGTAAGCATGTGGTCGACCCTATTCGACTGCTTGCATCTGTCAATTTTGATCGCAGTGGCGCAACTATAAGACGAGTGGTTAAATTTAAGATTAGAAAAGTTAAACGAACTATAAATTAGGACAGAGGGAATAATATAATAGTAGTACTCTACTAACTATTAAGCGCTTACTGTAGACTGCCCCTGCCTCCGCCCGCCCGACCTCCAGAAACCCCGCCTCCGCAAACCTCCGTGAGAGCCATGTCTGTCGCAAACCTCGCCGCCGCAAACCTCCCGCCCCCCGCCTCGCTGTGATACCCATCTGTCCGCAAACCTTTGACCGTCGCGATCCTCAAGCCCGCAAATCCCTCCGCGAATCGCGCCGCGACCATCACAACGCCACGAACCGCCTGCCGCACGCCCTGCACGACCCGTGGAACCCCGCAGCCGCCCCCGAGCAAACTCTGCCGCAATCCGTTCGCCGCGTCCCCGAGCAATCCCGAGCAAGCCGTTAATTGTCTACTCCCTCGCCGTAATCCGTCGTGCCGCGACCGCCGCATACTCCGTCGCAAACTGAAACCCCGAGCTCAATCCCCCGCGCGCGGCCCCGAGCAATCCGCCGTGTGCTGATGGGGCACAAGGGTAACACATGCTCAGGTCTTAACATATTTGGCTTCCGAACAAACTTTCTCCAGATCCCTAAGAAAATATAAGACCCGCTTAGATATGTGTCGATGCTCATCCCAGTGTACTCCCGTTGCAACGCACGGACACACACCTAGTAACAAGAGAAGGCCTTAAGCAGGCTGAGATGGAGGGAAAAAAAGAAGTGAACCAAGAAACTCTGTGAGAGAAATAAGTTGGTCCTGTATTAATAGTTAAGAGCTAACAATTATATGAATAGACTAAAAGATTGACTATAATAAACTTTATAGCTAATAGTTGGCTATATTATTAAACTTGCTTGAGCATAGCGTTTGCTTAAGAATCAGAGATAGGGATCATCCTACTATGGAATATACCACGTAGACTCGGGTTCAGCTCGTTCTTGGAAAAAGAATGGATGGAGATATACCATATATAGGTGTGGTAATGGATCACGATCCAAATAAATTTTTATGATTTGTTTAAGCTATTAATAAATTTTGTTTTAAAAATGAATAGAAATAGAATACAATGATTATAGTATACAATTTAAAGTTTATTACCACTCCTATCCACGTATGATGAGCGGGTTAGCGTATGCTTGCAAGGAAGAAGGGTGTGCAGGCAGCAGGCCCGGTGGCATCGAGCTGATATTTTAGAGATGGACCCAAATATCAAACTTCTTATGTATAAATATAATTTAACTTAATTAATATATTTATATATGCATACATTTTTATCAGCGAAAACTAACTTGATATTAAAAACGCATCAAACTATTTATATAATATCTTAAAAGTTTCTTCAAACAGTTCTTGATGCAAAGTCATTAATAATGGTGTTGGTACCAATCTCATTCAATAATTTCTTCTCAACACATAAAATTGATAGACCATTCAATCGTTTTTGAGACATTATAGATCTTAAATTATTCGTCAACAATTTCAAATTAAAAAATTTGTTTCAACTGATGCCACATTCACAGACATGATAAATAAGATCCGATAAGATATAGATATTTTAGGATAAGAATCTATCTTTTTAATATACTCAAAAAAATCTGCATAGAAGACATTGACGTTTCTAGCAAACTTAAATTCAGAATCCTCATCTCAGATATTAGTTCATTTATGTCAACATCAGATGAACCAGGCAAACAGAATATTTCTGCAAACTTAGTGCAACAATTTTTCAACTCAACCTCATTTAGTGAATTTAAGGTTTATGGGCTCAATAAGAAACCAGATATATTTTTGAATGTCTGAAGCTCTTCAAATCTACTTTCAACGATGTAATTGTAATATCAACCATAACTTTTTTTGGAATTTTTTATTGAGCTAAAACCAAGGTACCGATATAGGGAAGACAAGAGAAGAATCCTACCAGATTTAGGGGGCCTAGAGCCACCATCCCAGTGGCCCTCTACTATATCCAGTCTTGGGTGGCATGAGTTAACTTGGTGTCACACCGACTTGATACCGAGCCGGCCACGAGCAGTGCGGTACTGGCATAGCCATGAGCGACAATGCATGGGCCCAACAGCCACCGGTAGCGAGCGTAGAGGCGAGGCCCGACCATAAGGTCGTGACTCATGAGGGAGTCATCCACTATGTTGTTTTTGTTATTTGTTGCTCTAACCATTTTTGTTGTTGGTGTTTGCCTTTTGGTATTGTTTAATATATTTTATATGCATAGTGTTCATATCTAGAGGGGATGATTTGCTCTAATTTGGGATTTTCAAGAAAATCCTCATGGAACAATTTCTACATTTAAGTTATAAATATTTAGAAACACTTATTCACAATCCTCTAGGCTACACTCTTAGTCATTTCACAGGAGATTATCTATTTTGCTATTCTTATCAGCGGGGCTTCAAAAATTTGTCATTAGACCCTCAAATTATAGACATAGATGGACCAACAAATCATATGCATAGAGCAAAGGGACAACGATCTGAATTATTTCATCCTTTCACCCTCCATTAGAGAAGATTCACTAGAAGGCACAAGTGTTTTGTTCTTAGATTAGTGACTAGTCAATCCAAATTGGAGAACGAGTCGTCTTAGTGAAGCATGAGCCTTGGTGACTCAAAGGAGCTCAACCCTTTGTGGATGCTTCAACATAGATTAGGAGGATGTGGCAACACCTGGATACAATGAGAGAAAAAGTTAGTTGTCTCTTGTCCTTTCTACCTCTTACATTTACATTCATGTTGATTGGCCAGCTTAGTGCTTGTGTCTACCTTAACTAATTTGGTGACAACTAGATTTGCTTGTTCTAGTGTGCCTCTTAGCTTATAGATCTTTAGTTTTTCCATGTAAGGACTATATTGCTAGTCTATTATTAGCTAAAGACATGGTTTAGTGTATTGGTGCTAAGAGCATCTCATTTTCTGTTTATATAGTTTGGATAGTAAGCCATGCAAGTCACAACAAGAATTGTGAGTAATCTCGTCGGCTAAAATAATTCTTATCTGCCTTCGCCAAGTCGACGAGAATTAAGGTAACTCCCGTCGGCCACACCGTCAGGTCCATGAGAATTACTTAATTCCTATCGGCTGCCAGATTGGTTGATGGGAGTTATCGTTAACATGACTACACCACATCCTTCTCCCGGACGCCTTCCTCTCCTGCACGTAACCTTGCCACAAAATGTCGCCATATCGCCGCCTTCTGCCACTGTGCCTTGGCCCTCAGCCACCGCTCCCACCCTTGCTAGTGGCCTCAACCACTTGTTGTGCTTCGCTTGTGGCTGTTGCCTTCGGCCGTGCAAGCTTGCTTGCACACCGCCCTGGCCATCTTTGGCCCCCACAACCACCCCACCGATTCTGGTTGTGTCACTTGTCTATTTACTTATTGTGATTACTATTTTCATGGGTTCTCCACTCCCTTACAATATTACTCCTAAGTTTAATACACATCTTAAAGGAGCAATCAAGAGAAGAGTTTTCTCTCCATCTATTTTCTCATTCTAACTTGGTTTTAGTTTTCACTAACACTTATTATAAACTAAGTTTATGTTGTTTAGAGTTGATTTTTGCAGGATCACCTATTCAACACTCCTCTAGATGCTCTCAGGAGGGTATATCGGGAGTTCAAGGCTTCCAATGTTACAGGAAGCCCCAGCTGCCCTCCAGCACTACGTCCAACCAACACCAGGTGTGCGCATGCATGTGGGCACGTCGCCCCACCAGCTACATGCACGGTTTCTATTTTTATGGTAGATCCGATAATTATAACATGTGTGTGTTTTCATTGCATGCGGGCAATTTTGTATGATATTTTCGTTTTCGCCGCATTTGCGTTAAAAATAGATGACAAGTATCACACAAAATATAAATCCTTATAGAAAATTGCATAAAAATCTACACTGTGCATCATAATTGATAAAAAGTTCTAATACGGGCCCAACTTACAACCTCACTGAAACTAGATGCGCTTTTATGGCAGGTGCGATTTTGTGGCAAAAATTATGGGCGGTTTGATCAAGCGCGCGTGTGAGATATTGAAAGTCGCCTAGAGGGGGGGGGGTGAATAGGGCGAAACTGAAATTCTCAAAAATAATCACAACTACAAGCCGGGTTAGCGTTAGAAATATAATAGAGTCCACGAGAGAGAGCGCAAAACAAATCGCAAGCAAATAATGAAGTGAGACACGCGGATTTGTTTTACCGAGGTTCGGTTCTCTCAAACCTACTCCCCGTTGAGGAGGCCACAAAGGCCGGGTCTCTTTCAACCCTTACCCTCTCTCAAACGGTCCCTCGGACCGAGTGAGCTTTCTCTTCTCAATCACTTGGAACACAAAGTTCCCGCAAGGACCACCACACGATTGGTGTCTCTTGCCTCAATTACAAGTGAGTGTTTGATCACAAGAAAGAATCAAGAAAGAAGAAAGCAATCCAAGCGCAAGAGCTCGAAAGAACACAAGCAAATCACTCTCTCTAATCACTAGGGCGTTGTGTGGAATTTGGAGAGGATTTGATCTCTTGGGTGTGTCTAGAATTGAATGCTAGAGCTCTTGTAAGTAGTTGAGAAGTGGAAAACTTGGATACCATGAATGGTGGGTGGTTGGGGGTATTTATAGCCCCAACCACCAAACTAGCCGTTTGGTGGAGCTGTCTGTTCGATGGCGCACCGGACAGTCCGGTGCACACCGGACATGTCCGGTGCGACGCCACGTCACCAAAAAGCCGTTGGGTCGACCGTTGGAGCTCTGTCTTCTGGGCCCGCCTGGATGTCCGGTGGCGCACCGGACAGGTACTGTAGAATGTCCGGTGCGCCAGCATGGGCGTGTCTGACCTCTGCGCGCGCTGGCGCGCAATAAATGCGCTGCTGGTAGCCGTTGGCGCCAATATAGCCGTTGTCCCGCTGTTACACCGGACAGTCCGGTGTACACCGGACAGTCCGGTGAATTTTAGCGGAGCAGCCAAAATGAAAACCCGAGGCTGGCGAGTTCCTGAGGCCGCTCTTCCTTGGAGCACCGGACATGTCCGGTGTACACCGGACAGTCCGGTGAATTATAGCGGAGTGGCCTTTGGAAATTCCCGAGAGTGAAGAGTTCGGAGTTGGAGTCCTCTGGTGCACCGGACAGTCCGGTGCGCCAGACCAGAGGTGCCTTCGGTTGACCCTTGCTCCTTTATTTGAACCCAATACTTGGTCTTTTTATTGGCTATGTGTGAACCTTTTGCACCTGTATAACTTACACACTAGAGCAAACTAGTTAGTCCAATATTTGTGTTGGGCAATTCAACCACCAAAATTATTTAGGAACTAGGTGTAAACCTAATTCCCTTTCAGTCTCCCCCTTTTTGGTGATTGATGCCAACACAACCAAAGCAAATGTAAAAGTGCATAATTTGAACTAGTTTGCATAATGTAAGTGCAAAGGTTGCTTGGAATTGAGCCAATATAAGTACTTACATGATGTGCATGGATTGTTTCTTTATTTTTAACATATTGGACCACATTTGCACCACATGTTTTGTTTTTGCAAATCCTTTTGTAAATTCTTTTCAAAGTCCTTTTGCAAGATAGTCAAAGGTAAATGAATAAGAATTTTGAGAAGCATTTTCAAGATTTGAAATTTTTCTCCTTATGTTTGAAATGCTTTTCCTTTGACTAAACAAAACTCCCCCTAAATGAGATCCTCCTCTTAGTGTTCAAGAGGGTTTTGATATACCATTTTTGAAATACTACTTCCTCCCCCTTTTGAACATAGTAAGATATTAATTTGAAATTGACCAATTGAAAATCTCCAAATTTTTAAAGTTAGGTGGTGGTGCGGTCCTTTTGCTTTGGGCTCATATTTTCTCCCCCTTTGGCATGAATCGCCAAAAACGGAATTATTAGAGCCCAACGAAGTACTTTCTCCTCCTTTGGTCATAAAATAAATGAGTGAAGATTATACCAAAGTTGGAGAGATGCTCGGAGTGACGGCGAAGGATGAGTAGTAGAGTGGAGTGGAAGCCTTTGTCTTCGCCGAAGACTCCAATTCCCTTTCAATATACCTATGACTTGGTTTGAAATACACTTGAAAACACATTAGTCATAGCATATATAAAAGAGATATGATCAAAGGTATATTTGTGTGCTATGTGTGCAAATTAGCAAAAGAAATTCCTAGAATCAAGAATATTTAGCTCATGCCTAAGTTTGGTAAAAGATTGTTCATCAAGAGGCTTGGTAAAGATATCGACTAATTGATCTTTAGTGTTAATGTAGGAAATCTCGATATCCCCCTTTTGTTGGTGATCCCTAAGAAAATGATACCGAATGGCTATGTGTTTAGTGCGGCTATGTTCAACGGGATTATCCGCCATGCGGATTGCACTCTCATTATCACATAGAAGAGGAACTTTGGTTAGTTTGTAACCATAGTCCCGCAGGGTTTGCCTCATCCAAAGCAATTGCGCGCAACAATGGCCTGCGGCAATATACTCGGCTTCGGCGGTAGAAAGAGCGACCGAATTTTGCTTCTTTGAAGCCCAAGACACCAAGGATCTTCCCAAAAACTGGCAAGTCCCCGATGTGCTCTTCCTATTAATCTTACACCCTGCCCAATCGGCATCCGAATAACCAATCAAATCAAATGTGGATCCCCGAGGGTACCAAAGCCCAAACTTAGGAGTATAAGCCAAGTATCTCAAGATTCGTTTTACGGTCGTAAGGTGTGATTCCTTAGGGTCGGCTTGGAATCTTGCACACATGCAAACGGAAAGCATAATGTCCGGTCGAGATGCACATAAATAAAGCAATGAACCAATCATCGACCGGTATACCTTTTGATCCACGGACTTACCTCCCGTGTCGAGGTCGAGATGCCCATTTGTTCCCATGGGTGTTTTGATCGGCTTGGCATCCTTCATTCCAAACTTGGTTAGGATGTCTTGAGTGTACTTTGTTTGGCTAATGAAGGTGCCCTCTTGGAGTTGCTTAACTTGGAATCATAGAAAATACTTCAACTCCCCCATCATTGACATCTCGAATTTCTTTGTCATGATCCTACTAAATTCTTCACATGTAGATTCGTTAGTAGACCCAAATATGATATCATCAACATAAATTTGGCATACGAACAAATCATTGTCAAGAGTTTTAGTGAATAAAGTTGGATCGGCTTTGCCGACTTTGAAGCCATTAGCAATAAGGAAATCTCTAAGGCATTCATACCATGCTCTTGGGGCTTGCTTGAGCCCATAAAGCGCCTTAGAGAGCCTATAAACATGGTTAGGGTACTCACTGTCTTCAAAGCCGGGAGGTTGCTCAACATAGACCTCCTCCTTGATCGGTCCATTGAGGAAGGCACTCTTCACGTCCATTTGATAAAGCTTGAAGCCATGGTAAGTAGCATAGGCTAATAATATGCGAATTGACTCAAGCCTAGCTACGGGTGCATAGGTTTCACCAAAATCCAAACCTTCGACTTGTGAATACCCCTTGGCCACGAGTCGAGCTTTGTTCCTAGTCACCACACCATGCTCATCTTGCTTGTTGCGGAAGACCCACTTGGTTCCTACAACATTTTGGTTAGGACGTGGAACTAAGTGCCATACCTCATTCCTTGTGAAATTGTTGAGCTCCTCTTGCATCGCCATCACCCAATCCGAACCTTGTAGTGCTTCCTCTACCCTGTGTGGCTCAATAGAGGAAACAAAAGAGTAATGCTCACAAAAATGTGCAACACGAGATCGAGTGGTTACCCCCTTATGAATGTCGCCGAGGATGGTGTCGATGGGGTGATCTCGTTGTATTGCTTGGTGGACTCTTGGGTGTGGCGGCCTTGGTTGTTCATCCTCCTTGTCTTCATCATTTGCGTCTCCCCCTTGATCATTGCCGTCGTCTTGAGGTGGCTCATCATTGTCTTCTTCATCTTTATCAACTTGAGCTTCGTCCTCATTTTGGGTTGCTGGAGATGCTTGCGTGGAGGAGGATGGTTGATCTTGTGCATGTGGAGGCTCTTCGGATTCCTTAGGACACACATCCCCAATGGACATGTTCCTTAGCGCGATGCACGGAGCCTGTTCTTCACCTATCTCATCAAGATCAACTTGCTCTACTTGAGAGCCGTTAGTCTCATCAAACACAACGTCACAAGAAACTTCAACAAGTCCTGAGGACTTGTTAAAGACCCTATATGCCCTTGTGTTTGAGTCATATCCTAGTAAAAAACCTTCTACAGTTTTAGGAGCAAATTTAGATTTTCTACTTCTTTTAACAAGAATAAAACATTTGCTACCAAAAACTCTAAAATATGAAATATTGGGCTTTTTACCGGTTAGGAGTTCATAGGATGTCTTCTTGAGGATTCGGTGTAGATATAACCGGTTGATGGCGTAGCAGGCGGTGTTGACTGCCTCGGCCCAAAACCGATCCGGTGTCTTGTACTCATCAAGCATGGTTCTTGCCATGTCCAATAGAGTTCGATTCTTCCTCTCCACTACACCATTTTGTTGTGGAGTGTAGGGAGAAGAGAACTCATGCTTGATGCCCTCCTCCTCAAGGAAGCCTTCTATTTGTGAGTTCTTGAACTCCGTCCCATTGTCGCTTCTAATTTTCTTGATCCTTAAGCCAAACTCATTTTGAGCCCGTCTCAAGAATCCCTTTAAGGTCTCTTGGGTATGAGATTTTTCCTGCAAAAAGAATACCCAAGTGAAGCGAGAATAATCATCCACAATAACTAGACAGTACTTACTCCTGCCGATGCTTATGTAAGCGATCGGGCCGAATAGGTCCATGTGTAGGAGCTCCAGTGGCCTGTCACTAGTCATGATGTTCTTGTGTGGATGATGAGTGCCAACTTGCTTCCCGGCTTGGCATGCGCTACAAATCCTGTCTTTCTCAAAATGAACATTGGTTAGTCCTAAAATGTGTTCCCCCTTTAGAAGCTTATGAAGATTCTTCATTCCAACATGGGCTAGTCGGCGGTGCCAAAGCCAACCCAAGTTAGTCTTAGCAACCAAGCAAGTGTCGAGTTCAGTTCTATCAAAATCTACCAAGTATAGCTGACCCTCTAACACTCCCTTAAATGCTATTGAATCATCACTTCTTCTAAAGACAGTAACACCTACATCAGTAAATAGACAGTTGTAACCCATTTGACATAATTGGGATACGGAAAGCAAATTGTAATCTAAAGAATCTACAAGAAAAACATTGGAAATAGTATGGTCAGGTGATATAGCAATTTTACCCAATCCTTTGACCAAACCTTGATTTCCATCCCCGAATGTGATAGCTCGTTGGGGATCTTGGTTTTTCTCATATGAGGAGAACATTTTCTTCTCCCCTGTCATGTGGTTTGTGCACCCGCTGTCGAGTATCCAACTTGAGCCCGCGGATGCATAAACCTGCAAAACAATTTTAGTTCTTGACTTTAGGTACCCAAACGGTTTTGGGTCCTTTGGCATTAGAAACAAGAACTTTGGGTACCCAAACACAAGTCTTGGAGCCCTTGTGTTTGCCCCCAACAAACTTGGCAACTACCTTGCCGGATTTGTTAGTAAGCACATATGATGCATCAAAAGTTTTGAATGAAATGGCATGATCATTTGATGCATTAGGAGTTTTCTTTCTAGGCAACTTGGCACGGGTTGGTTGCCTAGAGCTAGATGTCTCACCCTTATACATAAAAGCATGGTTAGGGCCAGAGTGAGACTTCCTAGAGTGAATTCTCCTAATTTTGCTCTCGGGATAACCGGCAGGGTACAAAATGTAACCCTTGTTATCCTGAGGCATGGGAGCCTTGCCCTTAACAAAGTTAGACAAATTTTTAGGAGGGGCATTAAGTTTGACATTGTCTCCCCTTTGGAAGCCAATGCCATCCTTGATGCCCGGGCGTCTCCCATTATAGAGCATACTTCTAGCAAATTTAAACTTTTCATTTTCCAAGTTATGCTCGGCAATTTTAGCATCTAGTTTTGCTATATGATCATTTTGTTGTTTAATTAAAGACATGTGATCATGAATAGCATTAACATCAATATCTCTACATCTAGTTGAAAGTTTCCTTTGGCCCGGGAACAGGATCTAGATGTCGCCTAGAGGGGGGGGGGTGAATAGGCGAATAAAAATTATCACTTTAAAACTTAAATCTTACTCTACTCGAAGACAGGATCGCAGTGGAGTGAAGAATCCTTCGAGTAGGTTGCAGTGGAATTGAAGTTCCTGTCTTACGAATATCCTGCACTTCAAGGAAAGCTAGTACCACAATTAAGTAGTGAAGTGCAGATATATAAGAGAGTAAGACAGAGAGTCAGAGTGCAATACAGAATAGAGCACACAGACGCAAGGATTTATCCCGAGGTTCGGCCAAGCCTGAAATGCTTGCCTAGTCCTCGTTGGAGTTAGCCACACCTGGGCTTGGAGTCTATTTCAACTCCTTCCTCCGTTTGCTCAGATTTGTCAGTATGACAGATAGAGCCTTTCACTATTGAGTGGGGTTACAACAGAACCGCGGCTGCTTACAAACTTCTTGGCAGCACCCCGGCAGAGTAACGATACGCTCAAGACCTTGCTCTAGCTCTTAGCAGCACTACTCCTCTCTCTAAAGGCTTATAGCTGTGCCTTCTACACAAACTATAGAGTTATACACAAGAGGGAGAGCGAGAATTGATTCCAATGAAGTCTACACTTGTTGGCTGCACTTATATTTTGCTTGAGGCGCCTAGGGGTCCCTTTTATAGGCATAAGGGGCCTAGGAGCCGTTTGAAGCAATCCAGGAAGGCAAATCTTGCCTTCTGTCGGGTGGCGCACCGGACAGTCCGGTGCACACCGGACACTGTCCGGTGCCCGATTTCTTTCCTAAAATGGCGCTGCCGACCGTTGCAGATCTGGGAGCCGTTGGCGCACCGGACATGTCCGGTGCACACCGGACAGTCCGGTGCCCCCTTCCGACCGTTGGCCCGGCCACGTGTCGCGCGCAGATTCCGCAGCCGACCGTTGGCCCGGCCACGTGTCGCGCGCAGATTCCACAGCCGACCATTGGCCCGGCCGACCGTTGGCTCACCGGACAGTCCGGTGCACACCGGACAGTCCGGTGAATTTTATCCGTACGCCGTCGGCAAATTCCCGAGAGCGGCCACTTCACGTCGAGCCAGCCTGGCGCACCGGACACTGTCCGGTGCACCACCGGACAGTCCGGTGCACCCAGACTGGACAGACTTTGGCTGCTCGAGCCATCTCTTTTCCAACTCGATTTTTTCTGTTTCCAGCACTTAGACACAATACATTAGTCCATAAAACAATGTACTAAGTCTGAGAAACATACCTTTATCTTAATTATTATATCCATAGCATTTCACATGCTTGAGCTTTGATGTTGGACTCATAAATCATCAAGTCGGCTTGAATTGATCTAGATTGACATTTCTTAGCTCCAACATCCTGCAAAGGTCACATAGAACATCTCCAAACATAGGAACAACCCAAACTAAAGATTAAGGTGAACTTAGCTCTTTTGGGCTGCTTCCAGTTCTGGTTTTGACACTTGTTCTCCTTCTAGTGACCTTGATCTCTTTCTTAGAGCTTGGTCTTGAGCCTTATGACTTACACCACATAACTGTAGCTGTTACCTCATTGGTTGTAAGTCACGTCCTTATGTAGTGATCCTTGGTGTGTTATAGCTCTTCTCAACTCGATCACCCTTGACTTTGCAAGCCTTCTTCTTCACCCTTGGCTTTGGGTTCCTCAGCCTCCTTGACCTTCTCCCGTGCACTTGGTACCTCGAAGCTTCTCTTGCCTCCGTCCTTGGCTTGATCAGTTGTCTCCGAGCTTCGCACCCGAGTCTCACTTTATGCAATGTCCATCTTACTTGTGATGTCCATCTTACTTGTGATGTCCATTATGTATCCATAATCCAGTTCTTGGACCATCACATTTGTTCTCTTGTGTTGAACCCTGTTAGCTTTACCTTAGGCACCTGTTCAACACTTAGTACACTTGTTAGTCCTTTAATTGAGTTGTCATCCAAACACCAAAACTCACAAGAGAGCTTTCAATCTCCCCCTTTTTGGTGATTGATGGCAACACAATTAAAGCTTACATGAGAATAAGATTTGAAGCACAAATTTTGAATTCTAAGTTTATAGAATGCTCCCCCCAAATATGTGCTTACTTCAAAAACATAATTTTGGCCTCAGACGCCAATTTGCACATACTTAGGCAATTCGAAACATTTCTATATCTTAGCAATTTTGGAATGCATTGCATCAAGAATCAAACCATGATGCTATAACGCACAAATGCGCATAATCAGAGTTAAACACCATTCAAATTAGTGGATATATCACAGGAATATCAACCTACCACTATTCACCACTAAGATACCAATTCAAACTAATACCAATTTAAACTAAGACACTAAATTTAAAGCAATCTTAAAGCACCATTAACCACATGACTCTCTATTACACTATAGAAGCCAAATAATTCATCGCAGCGGAAACACTAGTCCATATGAGCAACACATATAATACTGCAAGAAACATATGAATATCACACTTGGCATTGGCAAAGCTCAAACTAACACATCACCCATTAGGATAAGCTTTCCTCTCAGGTTGAGATAAGCTTTAATGCACAACTTCTCCCCCTTTGACATCAAACACCAAAAACCATACGCAACCAAGAACGTAGAATGATGTCAAGGGACAACAGGGTGTTTAAGGAGGAAAAACGACTATCAAAACTCCCCCTTACTTATTGAACATATGCACTATCACATATATGCAAAAAGATTAATACTTTTTTTTGTACCTTTACCATGTTGTAGTGTACTTTCCATCTTGAAAGTATTTAATCTCTCGAGAGCTTCTCCACACTTGTGCCTGATTCTTTATCCTAACATTTTCTTGTTGCTAAGACACCAAACTTAGAACAAGTTATAGTATTGGGCACAAGAAGAAACTTCTATTCTAATGATTATCAAGAGATGTCAATTGAAGCAAACTACCACAGCTACCAATTGAAAGATACCAATTGCAAGTTCATTTATTATCATGGCTCCATGATATTTAAGAATAAGCATCTATTATCACCAGATATTATAGAGCATGAGCAATCTAAAGATATACAATTGCTCATGACTTAAGATACCAATTACTTGACTTACAGAGGTACCCAAGTCCTGATTGCTCCATTTCATGCTCATCTTCTCTTTTCCACCTTGAGACTGTACAAGATTGCTCAAGAAACAGTTAGTCTCAAAAGACACAAGTTATGTGTGCTCCCCCTCAAGTTGTGCATCAAGTATTTGAATGACTTGCACTTTGCACATTCTAGCTTCCTCAGAACTAGAGGGGATCACAACATACCTTGGTCAAGGCATACTCTATCCCTTTCATCACACAAAGATACCAATTTGAATATCAAATGAAAAGCCACTTTACACCAATTGAAGGTTAAACGAAAGGTTGACTAAATACAACTATGCATGCCTCAGTGGCACCTAAGCCAATTGAATACTCACAGGAAGTATAACATTTACACGCAACTTAGACATGCTTCATACTTAACTATCATTGCATCACATATACTAATTGAAAAACAACATGATCATGTCTAAGCACATCATCGTTAAGAAGGTTCTTTAGGTACACCAAAAGGAACAACATTTTAAGGCATAAGTCTCCTAAGCCACGATACTACCAATGAAATGCAAGAACACAGCTATGATCACTATCAATGGAACTTCACGATATTCAATAAAATTGCACAGTTCCATTTTCCATACCTTTGCCTTTATGAGAGCATTTGTTATCACCAATTCAGGGCTCCTTTTGCTCATGCACCTCATAGCTCAAGAGGGCATGACATGGATTTGAAATTCACACAGTACCAAACTAGGGTAATCATGTGAACATGGACTAAACAAAATGTCATATTTGCACATAGCATGACTTACAAAAAGTTACAGGTTAATCCATATATACCAAGAGAGTTAATCGTTGTGGATATAACAAATGAAAGAGCTACCCATGAATGATTCAAAAGATATATCCTATATAGCACCAGTCATGATTAAGCAAACATCATTATGATTCATTTAACACAGGCAATCATAAAGCATAACTACTCCAAAGACAGGTAGCACAACAAGCCAACTTAAGAGCAATCCTAAATTGCAATTATGTACTTAAAACACACGGGTACCATCCTTTGGAGAGCAAGGTGTAAATTCTCATCAAAGTCCTTTACTTGATACACCAATAATGATTTAGGACCTATACACCTTATTTCACTTGAGATGAACATGGGATTAGTGTTTCACAATAATTCAACCTTGGGTCAATAAACACCAAAACAATTAATAGCTTAAGCATAGAGTTTTAGATAACCGTCTTAAGCTCTCCCATGGTCTCCAGTCCATCTCAAGGCACCTGCATGGTCTAGTTAGCACAGTTTGGTACCCATCTCGGGATGGGTCCATAATGATCATCTAAATGTGCCTTTGGTACCCAAATTGCCTTTGTGCTAGTTCTAGGTGATCTCGTTATAGATCTAGCACAAGTGTATGATTTGGGTCTCCTAAGCGAATAAGATTGACACAAATTCACTAGCTTAGGAATCTTACCTTTATAACATACCTTGGATAGATGACCCTGCTCACCACACTTGTAGCAGAAGCGTCGCTCAACCTGACATGACGCTTGATGTGTGTCATTTTCCTTGGTGAGGGTCACCTTGGAGGATGCACACCCTTGATTCTTCATGACCGGACATGAAGTGATCGTGTGGTCCTTATTGTTACATCCAAAACAACTCCTTGTCCCTTCATTTTTGTCTTTGTACGGACAAGACGCGATGAGGTGGCCTAACTTCTTGCACTTGAAACACCTCCTTTTTCCTTTTCCCTTTTTGTACTTGAATGACATGGAGAGAAAGTCAGTGCAAACAACATGATTAATTGAATCTTTACCTTTTTCCAAGCTCATGTTGATTTCTTCATCTTTAGGAACATTTTTCTTATTGAGCTTGACACTTGCTGCAGTTTTTCCTTTCTCAAGCTTCTTCACCACGCGCCCGTGGATATCTTGAGAGAGTTGAGCAATGTGTCTTCTCCTCAGTTGTCTTTGCTTCTTGTTCCCACACAATTTCTTTTGAGACCCTGCAGCTTGATGCTTATTCAAACATTGGCTTTCTTTTGAACAACAGGGGTTAGCACATGGTGATGAATTATCTAAATGTGTACTTGTGCAAGAATGAAGTTCACATGAATTTAAGTTCATAATTACGACCTCATGAGCAACTTTAAGCATGATATGTCTATCCAAGAGATTATCATGATAACAAGACAATAAGTCATATTTTTCAGTAAGAGCAAGGTTATCATGACTTAACAATTCTACTTGATTCCTAAGCATAGAATCTTCAATTTTAAGTTGAGCAGCATTGGATAATACATCATGATTATTTCTTTGCTCAATTAAAATCGATTCATACCGTTGGACCAAATTCCCATGAGAGTGCTTTAGCTCCTCATGTTCTTTGGTCATCTTCTCCAGGCTGTCGTTGGTTTTGATGAGAGTCTCCTCTAGCCTGAGAAGTGTCTCGCCTTGTTCCTTGTTTCTTCTCAACAACTTAACCAAGAGAGATTTGTCCGCTTTGTTGAGATGGTTGTAGAAACGGTGAATCTCCTCTTCTTCCACATCATCGGTCTCATTTTCCCTGTCATTAATGTCAGTGGAAGCAATATAGGAAAATGTACCTTGTGATGATGAAGATTCATCCTCGCTGTCATCCTCATATTCTTCCTCATCATGGCTTTTGTCTCCACCATCATTGTTAGCAATAAAACATTTATCACTAGTGGAGAACAAACCTGTCGACGAGGTGGATTCATCGTTTGGGTGCCATTTTTCTTGTTCTTCTCCCTTTGAATGGTTAGTATCACAAGTAATATAGAGAGTAGGAGCATCACAGTTTGCCACAAAATATTTTTCTTTAATCATATTCCATAAATCATGAGCATCAACAAATAGATCACTATCACTACTCATGATGGCAAAATAGGCACCTCTAGATAGGGAATCAACTAAGATGTTGCATGCATGGTGATTTAGAGTTAGACATCTTAGTTCTTCATTGGAAGGATTTTTACTAATAATAGAGGGAAAAATACTACTATTAAAGACCTGTCTCAAATCAGGATCAACACTCATGAAAGCACTATAAATAGAGACAGACCAAGACTTGTAATTAGAGCCATCGCCTAAAAGAAGTTCTACAGTTACCTCTTGTGGCGACATCGTCATCTCCGGACGGCTAAGCCCACACTGGAGAGGCCTAGTTCTGATACCAATTGAAAGTTTCCTTTGGCCCGGGAACAGGATCTAGATGTCGCCTAGAGGGGGGGGGGTGAATAGGCGAATAAAAATTATCACTTTAAAACTTAAATCTTACTCTACTCGAAGACAGGATCGCAGTGGAGTGAAGAATCCTTCGAGTAGGTTGCAGTGGAATTGAAGTTCTGTAACACCCGGCTTTAAGGAACAAAGCCAGGTGCATCTCATACATGCGCCAGGAAGACAACATATATAATAACAGAGTGTATAGAGATAAATGTCATAAAACATCAGAGTACTTATTACATAGCGGAAGTCTTATTACAAAACAAAGATAAATATAAAACGAACTAAGGATCGTCGGCGCCAATGTCGACTGAGAAACGCCACCTAGATCAGATCGAACTCCTCAGTGTTAGGCAGCTCCTCTTCAACCACCTGTTCTTCTCCTGTGGGGGGGTGTGAGACAGCAAGAGTGAGCTCACATACGTTCATAGCTCAACAAGTCGTGGGGAATAATGTGGCATGAACTCACCAAAGGTGGGAGTTCATGAAGTGTAAGGCTGATCAATAAAATAAAGGCTGAGGCTGAGCATTGCTTTTATAAGTTGGTCAAAATTTTATTAGCAATTACTAAGTGTAAGTAAATACCAAACCTTAATAATATTAAAGAACAGTAATAGTAAAGTAATCCCAAATGCGATGCAAATGTCAAGTTAAACTTAAGTTCCATAGTTAATCATGTGAGGGTCCGAGCCGCTCATGACCGTGAGCACGGCTAGTATACTAGTTTTACACTCTGCAGAGGTTGCGCATCTTTACCCACAAGTCGTGTATCCCATGTCGCCAGGGTTTGCAAGGCCCTTAGACACTACCGAGGTGAATGGCTAGGGATCCACTACGAGGCCTTTACAAAGTTCCACTAGCTTCCGAAAACCCGCTACAGTTTATAGGAAGATCCAGTACAGGGTTCCTGGCTGACCGCCATCGCAGCAACATCAACCAGGGACCTCTCTGCACTGACCTCTCCCCTACTGCCCTTGCCCCTTTCGGGTAAGGTAGTCTTCCACTAGCTTTCCTAATTAGTCAGCTAAGGGCGTCCCATTAAACCCTTGTGGTAGCACTGTTTTCCCGGGTGGTCGCTCCATGTTCCCATTAATTTAATGATCTTAACATGAACAATAATAATAACAAGATAATAACAGAATAATCATGAATAATGAATCTCCATACCCAATCCACATAAAGCAATAGCAAGTACTACCCAAAAATATTCCAGGGGTGAACAAGGTATAGAGGTAATCAAAACTGGGGTACATAAAGGATCCCATCAAAATTAACCTATGCAGATCATTGAAATTAATAAGAACATGGCTGGGAAAAGTAAGTGATCAAGGGCACAACTTGCCTGTAATGAGCTCCTGCTCAGCTACTTCTACTTGCTGAACCTCAGATTCCACAGTGGCTTGCTCGTCTACTCGCATCAACACAATACATACATAGTATAGCCAAAATCAACATCACACCAAACAGATGAATGAAATATACAGTAAAAATCTACACATTAAAATGAAACCATAGGAACTGGAATCACTAAATTTGGAGTTATAGAATTTAAGTTATGAATTTCCTAAGATTTAAGGTGATTATAATAGGATTAGATGATAAATTTATTTTCTAACAGAGTTCATGTCAAAACAGTGATTCTAAATGATAGAGAATAATATTACAAAATTTTAGAAATTGGAATGACTCAATTTGGAACTAAAATGAATTTTCTATGCATTTTACAAGTTTCTAGATTTGTTTTTGTATTAAAAATGAATTTCTAATATTAATTTCTCTGTTTTTAATACTCTCGGGACTGGGCGTCAAATTCCAGAAAACACAGGGGTCTGCGCGAATAAAATCCTAGACTCAGTGTACAGTGGCCAATGGACTGCGGGTTGATAACTAAATTTTCCAGGGGCTCTTTATCAAAACGTACCCGCGAAGGGGTATGGACGAGTCTCGGCCGTTGGATCAACGACGTGCGGCAGAGATTAGATCTTGCGCGCAGTGAACCGGTACGCTATTTAAACCCTTAGATCCAGATCTAACGGCCACGAATTCAAAACTACGTGATCCCATTACGAACGTCCATCCCCAATCGGACGGCTGCGATCAAACCGAGCGAAGGGGTACGCTACTTCTAATCTCAGCCGTTAAAACAACATCCAACGGTGCACATACTATCGTCTTCCCCCGACGCGCCCAACGACGGCAACGCTTCCCAGCGGCGGCGCCATTGCCGGCTCTGGCCAAGATTCGCCTTACCCACTCGAGCTTCGAATTGAATGCGACAATTACACAGTGAACAACTACACGATAACAGGGAAAGGAAGCTCACATCGAATCTAGAAGCGCCCTGCTCTGCCCACGGTGAGCGGCGGATGCCGAGCTCCGGTGAGCAATTCCGGCACCACAAGCGCCCAATCCTTGGTGGAGCGGCCACGGCAGCTTTCCCCCGAGCCCGAGGAAGACCCCAGGCACCCTCGACGGTGCGGACGACGATTGAATCGGAGATTCCCCCCGCGGCGGCACCGCGCAACCTCACCAACTCTCTCTCTCTGGTTCTACGGCACCGGCGGCTGGGTAAGGTGGACACAGGGTGCCACGGATGGGTTGGCTATTTGTATCCGTGGGACTCGTCAACGCACGACGCCGCCCGCCCGAGATCTCCGGCGAGGACGACGCGGAGCGCGCGGAGTCCGTTGACAAGCGAGGGCTGACGCGCCTGGCCCACGCGCCAGTGGAGGGGAGGAGATCGAGCGCGCGGGCGCGAGGGAGTGTCTGTCGAGTGGGTCCCACCACGCAGTGGCACTACGGCAGGTGCTGGCGCCGAGGAGGCTGATGAGTGGGGCCCAGGTGTCGGCGCGGGCGTGCGGAGGCTGAGTCCAGGAATGGGCCAAGCGCGGGATTTCCCCCCCCCCCTGGTGGGCCAAATACTGAGGAGGAGAGCCCAGGTAAGCTTTAGTCTTTTTCTTTTTCATTTTTCTTTCCATTTTCTTTATTTTCAAACCCAATTTGATTTAATTCAAACTTTTTTTTTGTGGATCTTCATTTATAAACTCTATTTTTGCCATTAAAAATACTAAGACTGAAGATAATTATTTATACATTTTATTTATATTTTCCTATCTCTTCTCTTTTCCTCATTTTCAAAACCCTAATTTCAAATTTAGGGTTAAATCAAGCTTCAAATAATTAATACCTTATTATTTTTATCCTCATGGTTTTATTTAATGCACAACACATAAAACTCCAACAAATGCACTTTTTCTTTATTTTAGCATAATTGTTTTATTTAGTCACTCTCAATTACATAGGTGCTCTTTTTATGATGCAAATAAGGCACACAAAATGAGGAACTCTCTTTATTACTCTTGGTATACAACTTGAGTGTTACAAATCCTACCCCCCTTAAAAATAATCTCGTCCTCGAGATTTAAGAAGAACTAGAGAAAAGGTGGGGAAAATCTATACGAAGCTCTTCTTCTCTTTCCCAAGTTGCTTCATCTTCACCGTGGTGGCTCCATTGAACTTTGCACATCTTTATAACCTTATTCCTCGTAACTCGAGTCAAAGTATCCAAAATCTTGATGGGGTACTCAGCATAAGTTAGATCCTCTTGAACACTAAGGTCCTCCATTGGTAACTGTTCTTCAGGCACTCTGAGGCATTTCTTCAGCTGAGATACATGAAATACATCATGAACATCCGCGAGATGATCCGGTAATTCCAATTGATATGCAACCTCTCCCACTCGCTTCAAGATTAAAAAGGGTCCAATGAAGCGAGGGGACAACTTTCCTTTGACTTTAAATCTTCTCATGCCCCGGAGTGGTGACACCTTCAAATAGACATAATCTCCCTCCTTAAACTCAAGCAGTCTTCTCCGGGTATCAGCATAACTTTTCTGCCTGGACTGTGCAGTTCTCAAATTCTCCCTTATTTGCTGAACTTGTTCCTCTGCTTCTTGTATAATCTCAGGTCCAAACAACTGTCTTTCACCAGTTTGATTCCAATACAAGGGAGTCCTGCACTTTCTGCCATACAAAGCCTCAAACGGTGACATCTTCAAACTGGCCTGATAGCTATTATTATATGAGAACTCCGCATACGGTAGACTCTTATCCCAACTTCCACCATGCTTAAGAGCACAAGCTCTTAACATATCTTCTAACACTTGGTTAGTCCTCTCAGTCTGCCCATCAGTCTGGGGATGGTAAGCCAAACTAAAATTCAATCTTGTATCCAATGACTCGTGCAACTTCTTCCAATATCGAGAGGTAAACTGTGATCCTCGATCTGACACAATCTTCTTTGGCACACCATGCAGGCATACAATCCGTGCCATGTACAACTCCGCCAACTTAGCTCCTGAATAAGTGGTCTTCACTGGAATAAAGTGGGCTACCTTGGTTAGCCTGTCCACAATCACCCATATAGAATCATATCCAGCAGAAGTGCGGGGTAATCCAACAATGAAGTCCATGCCAATCTCTTCCCATTTCCACTCAGGTATCTTCAGTGGATGCAGTAGTCCGGCTGGCCTCTGGTGTTCAGCTTTAACTCTTTGGCATACATCGCACATAGCCACATGTGCAGCCACATCTCTCTTCAATCCATACCACCAATACTTTTGCTTCAAATCCTGATACATCTTAGTACTTCCAGGATGAATAGAATAAACTGAATCATGTGCCTCCTTCAATATGGTTTCCCGAAGACTATCAATATCGGGAACACAGATCCGATTCTTGAACCATATCGTGCCTTGCTCATCCTCCGTGAACTCTGGGCCTCTGCCCTCTGTGATCAGATCCTTGATCTCCTGGATTTTGGCATCACCAACCTGACCTTTACGAATTTCTTGCTCCAAGGTAGGTTCCAATTCAATAGTCACTCCTTCCGTATGTGTAACAATTCCCAGGTTGAGCCTCTCAAAGTCTTTTGCTAATTCATCAGGTAGTTGGACAACGAAAGCGGAGTGAACATGCTCCTTCCGACTCAAGGCATCTGCAACCAAATTCGCCTTGCCTGGGTGATAGTGAATCTCCAAGTCATAATCCTTAATGAGCTCCAACCAACGGCGTTGCCTAAGGTTGAGATCCTTCTGAGTGAATATGTACTTCAAACTCTTATGATCCGTATATACTTGGCACTTAGTTCCCATAACGTAGTGTCTCCAAATCTTAAGTGCATGCACAACTGCAGCCAATTCCAAATCATGAGTGGGGTAGTTCAATTCATGCTTCCTCAACTGACGAGATGCATAGGCAATCACATGACCATCTTGCATAAGCACACATCCAAGTCCTTGGCCACATGCATCACAATAAATGTCAAATCCCTTCTGCAGATCTGGCATAATCAGTACTGGAGGTGACATCAATCTCTCCTTCAATTGATCAAAACTCTCTTGGCATTTCTCATCCCACTTGAATTCTCTTCCTTTCTCCAAAAGCGATGTCATAGGCTTGGCAATCTTAGAGAATCCTTCAATAAATCTCCGATAATATCCTGCGAGTCCCAAGAAACTCCGAATCTCAGTAACTGTAGTGGGCACTCTCCACTCCATAATCTCCTTCACTTTAGCAGGATCCACAGCTATTCCTCCATTAGAAATAATATGACCAAGGAATGGCACCTTGTCAATCCAAAACTCGCACTTGCTGAACTTAGCGTAGAGTTGATTATCTCGTAACTTCTGTAGCACCAACCTTAGATGTTGTTCATGATCACTTTCATTCTTAGAATAGATAAGGATATCGTCGATAAACACCACGACGAATCTGTCCAAATACTCCATAAACACTTTGTTCATCAAATTCATGAAATAAGCCGGTGCATTGGTTAGTCCAAATGACATAACAGTAAACTCATATAATCCATATCGAGTCGAAAAAGCCGTCTTGGGAATATCCGATGGTCTAATCCTCATCTGATGGTAACCGGATCGGAGATCAATCTTCGAAAATACTCTTGCACCTCGCATCTGGTCAAATAAATCCTCAATGCGGGGCAACGGATACTTGTTCTTCACCGTAACATCATTAAGGGATCTATAATCCACACACATCCGTTGCGATCCATCCTTCTTCTGCACAAATAACACCGGTGCTCCCCAAGGTGAGGAACTTGGACGAATGTAACCAGCCTCTTGTAACTCCGTCAACTGCTTCTTAAGTTCCTTCAACTCTTCTACGGACATTCTATATGGCCGTTTAGAAATAGGGGCGGTTCCAGGTAAGAGATCAATAACAAACTCAACTTCTCTATCAGGTGGCATCCCTGGTAACTCCTCTGGAAAGACATCCGGAAAATCTCTAACCACCCGGATGTTGTCACCAACAAACTCCTCAGGCATAAAGAACATTGCACGCATGGATGAGGAGGTTACTGCAATATTAACTTGAAATCTTTCTCCTTTAGTGGTAGTGAGTTCTATGGTACCTCTACCACAAGCTATAACGGCCTTTGCCTTTCTTAGCCATGACATACCAAGGATCAAATCTATACTGCTTGACTCTAATATTATAGCAGTAGCTCCAAATTCTCTACCCATAATGGTCAAGGTCAATCTACGTGTCATTTGATTCGCCTCAACAGGCCCTTTAGGTGTAATTACTATCAGGGGTTTTCTCATATTTAGCAGTGGTATTTCATTTGTGTTGGCATATCTAGCAGACATGAATGAATGTGTAGCACCAGAATCAAATAATATTGTTGCAGGAATTGCATTAACATAAAACATACCAATTACGAGGTCCCCTCCATCCGGAGTATCATCAACGCTGACTTGATTCACCCTGGCTATAGAATATCCCTTGCCAGGGGTCTGTTGCTTGTTCTGAACTGGAGTAGTCGCAATCCTCTGCGGGCAGACATTTGCATAATGACCAATCTTCCCACATTTGAAACATTGAGTGCCCGGACTCTGTCCTGCAAACTTTGTCGGGGTGCCAGTGGGAGTAGCCTGTCGAGGAGGTGGAGTCCTCAGTGGTGATTGCTGAACTGGGTGTGGTCCTCCGGGTCGAGTCGGTGTACCCTGTGGTGAACTGTAGCGAGGACGAACACTGCTGCTACCCTGTCCCTGTGAGATAGCCTTCCTCTTCAAATCACCCAGTTGAACACGCTTGTGTTCAATAGCAAGAGCCTTATCCAACAGTCTCTGAAATGATGGAAATGTGTGTGCCACTAGAGCATATTGCAGTGGTCCATTAAGTCCTTCAATGAAATGCTCCTGCTTCCTCTCGTCTTCAACAACTTCTTCAGGGGCATATCTGGATAGCTGAATAAACTTGTCGCGGTACTCGCTGACTGTCATACTTCCTTGCTTCAGCGACAGAAATTCCTTCTTCTTAATCTTTATCATCCCAGCTGGAATATGGTAGTTCCTGAACTGTGTACTGAACTCTGCCCAGGTAATAGTATCCGCAGCATCATGGGCAGCAGTATAAGAATCCCACCAGTCAGCAGCAGGACCAATCAGACGTCCGGAAGCATATAAAACCTTCTCCCGGTCAGTGCATTGTGCAATGTCGAGCATCTTCTCAATTGCCTTCAGCCAATCATCTGCATCAAGTGGATCTGGCGAGCTGGCGAAGGTCGGTGGCTTATGGCTCATAAACTCCCGGTGCTTATCCCGAGGTGGAACTGGTGGTGGTGGTGGAGGCAGTGGCACTTGCTGCTGTTGCTGCTGTTGTTGAAGTTGTTGTTGCAGCTGCTGTTGTTGCGCCCTCCTTTCTTGGCGTATCTCATCTCTCTCCTGGCGTAACTCCTGGCGTATGTCTTCTCTTTCCTGACGCATCTCTTGGCGTTCTTGCTGCATCTGGGCACGCATATCAGCCATAGTGTCTGCCATTTGCTGCATCACCGCCATCTGAGCAGCAACTAGTGGGTCAACTCCGCCTGGTGGAGGATTGGGAGGATTCATCCCTGTAGGTTGTGGCTGAGGTTGTCTTCGAGTGTGTTGGTTAGGAGGCAAATCAATTCCACCACACCTCCTGGTATTGACCATCTGAGTTAGATACATATGGTAAGAAAGAGCAGTAAACAAGGCAGTAATTACAATCATGTTACTTTGGGGGATTTATTAGCTAAGCGGATTAATTTTTCACCTACTATAGCTAATTCAATACCTTATGTTGGTACATGCTAAGATGTCCATCTATAGTAATTCAATCAATCGAAGAAGCAAATCAGGCATTTAGCATCAGCACAATCAAACAACATTTTTAATAGAGAAAATAGTTTTAATTTTGTCTTAGGTTCCCTATCTCTTAGAAAGATCATAGTCATAGGATTCCAAGGTGTGAAATCCATCTTGTCTTAGAGTAGAAAAGGTGAGAATGATCAGAGTAGAACAGTAGAAGGTGAGACAAGATCAAGATGAGTGTAGAAAGAATCAGAGTAAGGTGAGTGTAGAATGAATCAGAATGAGATAAGTAGGTAAGGGTCTGTCCATTTCTATCTAGGTCTCGTCCTACAGTCAACATTTCCTCTGATACCACTTCTGTAACACCCGGCTTTAAGGAACAAAGCCAGGTGCATCTCATACATGCGCCAGGAAGACAACATATATAATAACAGAGTGTATAGAGATAAATGTCATAAAACATCAGAGTACTTATTACATAGCGGAAGTCTTATTACAAAACAAAGATAAATATAAAACGAACTAAGGATCGTCGGCGCCAATGTCGACTGAGAAACGTCACCTAGATCAGATCGAACTCCTCAGTGTTAGGCAGCTCCTCTTCAACCACCTGTTCTTCTCCTGTGGGGGGGTGTGAGACAGCAAGAGTGAGCTCACATACGTTCATAGCTCAACAAGTCGTGGGGAATAATGTGGCATGAACTCACCAAAGGTGGGAGTTCATGAAGTGTAAGGCTGATCAATAAAATAAAGGCTGAGGCTGAGCATTGCTTTTATAAGTTGGTCAAAATTTTATTAGCAATTACTAAGTGTAAGTAAATACCAAACCTTAATAATATTAAAGAACAGTAATAGTAAAGTAATCCCAAATGCGATGCAAATGTCAAGTTAAACTTAAGTTCCATAGTTAATCATGTGAGGGTCCGAGCCGCTCATGACCGTGAGCACGGCTAGTATACTAGTTTTACACTCTGCAGAGGTTGCGCATCTTTACCCACAAGTCGTGTATCCCATGTCGCCAGGGTTTGCAAGGCCCTTAGACACTACCGAGGTGAATGGCTAGGGATCCACTACGAGGCCTTTACAAAGTTCCACTAGCTTCCGAAAACCCGCTACAGTTTATAGGAAGATCCAGTACAGGGTTCCTGGCTGACCGCCATCGCAGCAACATCAACCAGGGACCTCCCTGCACTGACCTCTCCCCTACTGCCCTTGCCCCTTTCGGGTAAGGTAGTCTTCCACTAGCTTTCCTAATTAGTCAGCCAAGGGCGTCCCATTAAACCCTTGTGGTAGCACTGTTTTCCCGGGTGGTCGCTCCATGTTCCCATTAATTTAATGATCTTAACATGAACAATAATAATAACAAGATAATAACAGAATAATCATGAATAATGAATCTCCATACCCAATCCACATAAAGCAATAGCAAGTACTACCCAAAAATATTCCAGGGGTGAACAAGGTATAGAGGTAATCAAAACTGGGGTACATAAAGGATCCCATCAAAATTAACCTATGCAGATCATTGAAATTAATAAGAACATGGCTGGGAAAAGTAAGTGATCAAGGGCACAACTTGCCTGTAATGAGCTCCTGCTCAGCTACTTCTACTTGCTGAACCTCAGATTCCACAGTGGCTTGCTCGTCTACTCGCATCAACACAATACATACATAGTATATCCAAAATCAACATCACACCAAACAGATGAATGAAATATACAGTAAAAATCTACACATTAAAATGAAACCATAGGAACTGGAATCACTAAATTTGGAGTTATAGAATTTAAGTTATGAATTTCCTAAGATTTAAGGTGATTATAATAGGATTAGATGATAAATTTATTTTCTAACGGAGTTCATGTCAAAACAGTGATTCTAAATGATAGAGAATAATATTACAAAATTTTAGAAATTGGAATGACTCAATTTGGAACTAAAATGAATTTTCTATGCATTTTACAAGTTTCTAGATTTGTTTTTGTATTAAAAATGAATTTCTAATATTAATTTCTCTGTTTTTAATACTCTCGGGACTGGGCGTCAAATTCCAGAAAACACAGGGGTCTGCGCGAATAAAATCCTAGACTCAGTGTACAGTGGCCAATGGACTGCGGGTTGATAACTAAATTTTCCAGGGGCTCTTTATCAAAACGTACCCGCGAAGGGGTATGGACGAGTCTCGGCCGTTGGATCAACGACGTGCGGCAGAGATTAGATCTTGCGCGCAGTGAACCGGTACGCTATTTAAACCCTTAGATCCAGATCTAACGGCCACGAATTCAAAACTACGTGATCCCATTACGAACGTCCATCCCCAATCGGACGGCTGCGATCAAACCGAGCGAAGGGGTACGCTACTTCTAATCTCAGCCGTTAAAACAACATCCAACGGTGCACATACTATCGTCTTCCCCCGACGCGCCCAACGACGGCAACGCTTCCCAGCGGCGGCGCCATTGCCGGCTCTGGCCAAGATTCGCCTTACCCACTCGAGCTTCGAATTGAATGCGACAATTACACAGTGAACAACTACACGATAACAGGGAAAGGAAGCTCACATCGAATCTAGAAGCGCCCTGCTCTGCCCACGGTGAGCGGCGGATGCCGAGCTCCGGTGAGCAATTCCGGCACCACAAGCGCCCAATCCTTGGTGGAGCGGCCACGGCAGCTTTCCCCCGAGCCCGAGGAAGACCCCAGGCACCCTCGACGGTGCGGACGACGATTGAATCGGAGATTCCCCCCGCGGCGGCACCGCGCAACCTCACCAACTCTCTCTCTCTGGTTCTACGGCACCGGCGGCTGGGTAAGGTGGACACAGGGTGCCACGGATGGGTTGGCTATTTGTATCCGTGGGACTCGTCAACGCACGACGCCGCCCGCCCGAGATCTCCGGCGAGGTCGACGCGGAGCGCGCGGAGTCCGTTGACAAGCGAGGGCTGACGCGCCTAGCCCACGCGCCAGTGGAGGGGAGGAGATCGAGCGCGCGGGCGCGAGGGAGTGTCTGTCGAGTGGGTCCCACCACGCAGTGGCACTACGGCAGGTGCTGGCGCCGAGGAGGCTGATGAGTGGGGCCCAGGTGTCGGCGCGGGCGTGCGGAGGCTGAGTCCAGGAATGGGCCAAGCGCGGGATTTCCCCCCCCCCTGGTGGGCCGAATACTGAGGAGGAGAGCCCAGGTAAGCTTTAGTCTTTTTCTTTTTCATTTTTCTTTCCATTTTCTTTATTTTCAAACCCAATTTGATTTAATTCAAACTTTTTTTTTGTGGATCTTCATTTATAAACTCTATTTTTGCCATTAAAAATACTAAGACTGAAGATAATTATTTATACATTTTATTTATATTTTCCTATCTCTTCTCTTTTCCTCATTTTCAAAACCCTAATTTCAAATTTAGGGTTAAATCAAGCTTCAAATAATTAATACCTTATTATTTTTATCCTCATGGTTTTATTTAATGCACAACACATAAAACTCCAACAAATGCACTTTTTCTTTATTTTAGCATAATTGTTTTATTTAGTCACTCTCAATTACATAGGTGCTCTTTTTATGATGCAAATAAGGCACACAAAATGAGGAACTCTCTTTATTACTCTTGGTATACAACTTGAGTGTTACAAGTTCCTGTCTTACGAATATCCTGCACTTCAAGGAAAGCTAGTACCACAATTAAGTAGTGAAGTGCAGATATATAAGAGAGTAAGACAGAGAGTCAGAGTGCAATACAGAACAGAGCACACAGACGCAAGGATTTATCCCGAGGTTCGGCCAAGCCTGAAATTCTTGCCTAGTCCTCGTTGGAGTTAGCCACACCTGGGCTTGGAGTCTATTTCAACTCCTTCCTCCGTTTGCTCAGATTTGTCAGTATGACAGATAGAGCCTTTCACTATTGAGTGGGGTTACAACAGAACCGCGGCTGCTTACAAACTTCTTGGCAGCACCCCGGCAGAGTAACGATACGCTCAAGACCTTGCTCTAGCTCTTAGCAGCACTACTCCTCTCTCTAAAGGCTTATAGCTGTGCCTTCTACACAAACTATAGAGTTATACACAAGAGGGAGAGCGAGAATTGATTCCAATGAAGTCTACACTTGTTGGCTGCACTTATATTTTGCTTGAGGCGCCTAGGGGTCCCTTTTATAGGCATAAGGGGCCTAGGAGTCGTTTGAAGCAATCCAGGAAGGCAAATCTTGCCTTCTGTCGGGTGGCGCACCGGACAGTCCGGTGCACACCGGACACTGTCCGGTGCCCGATTTCTTTCCTAAAATGGCGCTGCCGACCATTGCAGATCTGGGAGCCGTTGGCGCACCGGACATGTCCGGTGCACACCGGACAGTCCGGTGCCCCCTTCCGACCGTTGGCCCGGCCACGTGTCGTGCGCAGATTCCGCAGCCGACCGTTGGCCCGGCCACGTGTCGCGCGCAGATTCCGCAGCCGACCGTTGGCCCGGCCGACCGTTGGCTCACCGGACAGTCCGGTGCACACCGGACAGTCCGGTGAATTTTAGCCGCACGCCGTCGGCAAATTCCCGAGAGCGGCCACTTCACGTCGAGCCAGCCTGGCGCACCGGACACTGTCCGGTGCACCACCGGACAGTCCGGTGCACCCAGACTGGACAGACTTTGGCTGCTCGAGCCATCTCTTTTCCAACTCGATTTTTTCTGTTTCCAGCACTTAGACACAATACATTAGTCCATAAAACAATGTACTAAGTCTGAGAAACATACCTTTATCTTAATTAGTATATCCATAGCATTTCACATGCTTGAGCTTTGATGTTGGACTCATAAATCATCAAGTCGGCTTGACTTGATCTAGATTGACATTTCTTAGCTCCAACATCCTGCAAAGGTCACATAGAACATCTGCAAACATAGGAACAACCCAAACTAAAGATTAAGGTGAACTTAGCTCTTTTGGGTTGCTTCCAGTTCTGGTTTTGACACTTGTTCTCCTTCTAGTGACCTTGATCTCTTTCTTAGAGCTTGGTCTTGAGCCTTATGACTTACACCACATAACTGTAGCTGTTACCTCATTGGTTGTAAGTCACGTCCTTATGTAGTGATCCTTGGTGTGTTATAGCTCTTCTCAACTCAATCACCCTTGACTTTGCAAGTCTTCTTCTTCACCCTTGGCTTTGGGTTCCTCAGCCTCCTTGACCTTCTCCCGTGCACTTGGTACCTCAAAGCTTCTCTTGCCTCCGTCCTTGGCTTGATCAGTTGTCTCCGAGCTTCGCACCCGAGTCTCACTTTATGCAATGTCCATCTTACTTGTGATGTCCATCTTACTTGTGATGTCCATTATGTATCCATAATCCAGTTCTTGGACCATCACATTTGTTCTCTTGTGTTGAACCCTGTTAGCTTTACCTTAGGCACCTGTTCAACACTTAGTACACTTGTTAGTCCTTTAATTGAGTTGTCATCCAAACACCAAAACTCACAAGAGAGCTTTCACTAGTGCAAATAGAAGTGTGCTCAACAATAGATGTAGAGGGTTTGCAAGATTTCAATTCTACAACCTTAGCATGTAACAAATCATTTTTAGTTCTAAGGTCGGAAACAGTAGCTTTGCAAACATCAAAATCCTTAGCCTTAGCAAGCAATTTTTCATTTTCAATCTTAAGGCTAGCAACAGAAATGTTTAATTCTTCAATCCTAGCAAGCAAATCATCATCATTATTTCTAGGATTGGGAATTGAAACATCACAAACATGAGAATCAACCTTAGCAATTAAATTAGCATTTTCATTTCTAAGGTTGGCAATAGTGTCATGGCAAGTGCTTAGCTCACTAGATAGTTTTTGACATTTTTCTACTTCTAGAGCATAAGCATTTTTAACCTTAACATGTTTCTTGTTTTCTTTAATTAGAAAATCCTCTTGGGAATCCAAAAGGTCATCCTTTTCATGAATAGCACTAATCAATTCATTTAATTTTTCCTTTTGTTCCATGTTAAGATTGTTAAAAAGGGTAAGCAAGTTATCCTCCTCATCACTAGCATTATCATCACTAGAGGATTCATATTTTGTGGAGGACTTAGATTTAACCTTCTTCCTTTTGCCGTCTTTTGCCATGAGGCACTTGTGGCCGACGTTGGGGAAGAGAAGCCCCTTGGTGACGGCGATGTTGGCGGCGTCCTCGTCGGAGGAGGACTCGGTGGAGCTCTCGTCGGAGTCCCACTCGCGGCACACGTGGGCATCGCCGCCCCTCTTCTTGTGGTACCTCTTCTTTTCTCTTCTCTTGCCTTTCTTGTCGTTGTCCCTGTCACTGTCACTTGATAATGGACATTTAGCTATAAAGTGACCGGGCTTACCACACTTGTAGCAAACCTTCTTGGAACGGGATTTGTAGTCTTTCCCCTTCCGTTGCTTGAGGATTTGGCGAAAGCTTTTGATGATTAAAGCCATCTCCTCATTGTCGAGCTTGGAGGCGTCAATTGGTTGTCTACTTGGTGTAGACTCCTCCTTCTTCTCCTCCGTCGCCTTAAATGCCACCGGTTGTGCTTCGGACGTGGAGGGATCATCAAGCTCGTTGATCTTCCTTGAGCCCTTGATCATACATTCAAAGCTCACAAAATTCCCGATAACTTCCTCGGGGGTCATTTGAGTATATCTTGGGTTGCCACGAATTAATTGAACTTGTGTGGGGTTAAGGAAACTGAGAGATCTTAGAATAACCTTAACCACCTCGTGGTCGTCCCACTTCTTGCTCCCAAGGTTGCGCACTTGGTTCACCAAGGTCTTGAGCCGGTTGTACATATCTTGAGGCTCCTCCCCTTGGCGAAGACGAAAGCGACCGAGCTCCCCCTCGATCGTTTCCCGCTTGGTGATCTTGGTGAGTTCATCACCCTCGTGCGCGGTCTTGAGTAGGTCCCAAATCTCCTTTGCGCTCTTCAACCCTTGCACCTTGTTATATTCCTCCTTACTTAGAGAAGCAAGGAGTATGGTTGTAGCTTGAGAGTTGAAGTGCTCGATTTGGGCCACCTCGTCCTCATCATAGTCTTCATCCCCTACGGATGGTACCTGTACACCATACTCAACAACATCCCATATACTTTTGTGGAGTGAGGTTAGATGAAATTGCATTAAATCACTCCACATAGCATAATCTTCACCATCAAACGTTGGTGGTTTGCCTAATGGGACGGAAAGTAAAGGTATATGTTTAGGAATGCGAGGGTAGCGTAGGGGGATCTTACTATACTTCTTACGCTCTTGGCGCTTAGAAGTGACGGATGCCGCGTCGGAGCCGGAGGTGGATGTCGATGAAGAATCGGTCTCGTAGTAGACCACTTTCCTCATCCTCTTCTTCTTGTCCCCACTCCGATGCGGCTTGTGGGAAGAGGATTTTTCCTTCTTCTCTTTGTGATGTGAAGAAGATATTTTCTCCTTCCCTTTGGAGGAGTCCTTCTTCTTTTCTTCGTGGTGTGAAGAAGATCTTTTCTCCTTCCCTTTGGAGGAGACCTTTTTCTTCTCCTTCCTCTTGGTGCGGGACTCTTCCGATGAAGTGCTCCCGTGGCTTGTAGTGGGCTTGTCGCCGGTCTCCATCTCCCTCTTGGTGTGATCTCCCGACATCACTTCGAGCGGTTAGGCTCTAATGAAGCACCGGGCTCTGATACCAATTGAAAGTCGCCTAGAGGGGGGTGAATAGGGCGAAACTGAAATTCTCAAAAATAATCACAACTACAAGCCGGGTTAGCGTTAGAAATATAATAGAGTCCGCGAGAGAGAGCGCAAAACAAATCGCAAGCAAATAATGAAGTGAGACACGCGGATTTGTTTTACCGAGGTTCGGTTCTCTCAAACCTACTCCTCGTTGAGGAGGCCACAAAGGCCGGGTCTCTTTCAACCCTTACCCTCTCTCAAACGGTCCCTCGGACCGAGTGAGCTTTCTCTTCTCAATCACTTGGAACACAAAGTTCCCGCAAGGACCACCACACGATTGGTGTCTCTTGCCTCAATTACAAGTGAGTGTTTGATCACAAGAAAGAATCAAGAAAGAAGAAAGCAATCCAAGCGCAAGAGCTCGAAAGAACACAAGCAAATCACTCTCTCTAATCACTAGGGCGTTGTGTGGAATTTGGAGAGGATTTGATCTCTTGGGTGTGTCTAGAATTGAATGCTAGAGCTCTTGTAAGTAGTTGAGAAGTGGAAAACTTGGATACCATGAATGGTGGGTGGTTGGGGGTATTTATAGCCCCAACCACCAAACTAGCCGTTTGGTGGAGCTGTCTGTTCGATGGCGCACCGGACAGTCCGGTGCACACCGGACATGTCCGGTGCGACGCCACGTCACCAAAAAGCCGTTGGGTCGACCGTTGGAGCTCTGTCTTCTGGGCCCGCCTGGATGTCCGGTGGCGCACCAGACAGGTACTGTAGAATGTCCGGTGCGCCAGCATGGGCGTGTCTGACCTCTGCGCGCGCTGGCGCGCAATAAATGCGCTGCAGGTAGCCGTTGGCGCCGATATAGCCGTTGCCCCGCTGTTACACCGGACAGTCCGGTGTACACCGGACAGTCCGGTGAATTTTAGCGGAGCAGCCGAAATGAAAACCCGAGGCTGGCGAGTTCCTGAGGCCGCTCTTCCTTGGAGCACCGGACATGTCCGGTGTACACCGGATAGTCCGGTGAATTATAGCGGAGTGGCCTTTGGAAATTCCCGAGAGTGAAGAGTTCGGAGTTGGAGTCCTCTGGTGCACCGGACAGTCCGGTGCGCCAGACCAGAGGTGCCTTCGGTTGACCCTTGCTCCTTTATTTGAACCCAATACTTGGTCTTTTTATTGGCTATGTGTGAACCTTTTGCACCTGTATAACTTACACACTAGAGCAAACTAGTTAGTCCAATATTTGTGTTGGGCAATTCAACCACCAAAATTATTTAGGAACTAGGTGTAAACCTAATTCCCTTTCAGATATGATTTGTGGAAGGGACAAATTTTGTGGCAGATACATTTTGTTGATTGGTTTCAGGTCTAAAAATTATGGTAGACGTAAAAACCGGCATGCGATACAATGGTGGATGGATCTTCAGGTTCTAGCATAAAAACTTTCAGTTTTTGGCATAAAACCCTTAGTTCTGAGTGTAAATATAGAGCCAACATGAAAGATGTTGATAACACTGATACATTGTATTCATGATCGTAAAAATCCTTAAGTTTGAGTATAAAATAGTGTTAGATATAGTGTAAATGTTGATTCAGTCCGAATCAACAATCCCCACATTCTTGCAGCCATCATAAATCAAGGGATTTGATTAGGAGAGTTAGTTATGTGAACTGATTAGGTAATTTGGTTTTTTTTCTGGGGGGTCATGAATACCATAAATCAAGGGATTCCTTTTTCAGTATGCATACGAAAAATATGACACATGATATACTGATGGATTCACTTTAGGTTCGAGCATAAAAACCTTCGGTTTTTAGTGTAAAAACCCTCAGTTTTGATAACTTTCTGTGTTGTATTTATAATTTTAAAAATCCTCAAGTTTGAGCAAATAGTACTAGATAAAAATGTAAATATTGATTCACTCTCAACCAACACGGTCTTGAAAACATGTATAAATAGGTAAGAAAAATACATAAAACTTTTCTACGACTAGCGTAAATTGTTATCTCTACTATACCTTAACGCTGGAGCGAGTGCGTTCCCGCTCCAGCCCCCGCCCGCGCCGTCTTCCCTGCATCCCGCCCGCGAGCCCGCGCCGTCTTCCCTGCATCCCGCCCTCAACCGCGCCGACTTCCTTCCCTGCATCCCGCGCCGACCCCGCTCTCCCATCCGCTACCCCATCCATCTCGCCGCTGATGGCGCGTTGGAGGCAGGGTGGGCGAGGTCGCGCGTGTGTCTCTGGTCGTGGTCGTTTCGTTTGGGCCGACCGTGGGGCGCTACTGTTTCCATCCTCCTGCTCTGACTTCTCTGCTTCGTCCGATCCCCTCTCCCCCACCTGCCAGACTCCCCGTCGTCCACCGCTCGCCGCCCCCGGCCGCCATCCAGTCGCCGGTACAGGGCTCATCCTCCCGGTCGCAGCCGTGTCCAGTTCCTTCACGAAGAGAGGCGCGTAGACTGGGAGCTGGAGCGAGGGAAAGGATGCAGCAGCTGCAACCGAAGCAGATGCACTGGGTGAGGGCCGACTCCTCTGACTTCGGGGGCGACCGTCTCGCCCCCCGCAGGTATCCATCCAGCTCCTCCTCCTCCTCGTCGCCGCCTCGATCCTGTCCTGGATTGGAGTCTCACCCTACCCCTCTAACAAAGTAACAACCTCACGATTTTGCGATTTCGTGCAACGGGCACACTGATGTTATCATTGGCAAGTCCAAGGTGGTCGTCTTCGGTGGATTCGCCGACAAGCGCTTCCTCGCTGATGTTTTCGTCTACGACGTCGGTAATATAATTCCTCTCCAATTCTCCGACTGTTCGCTTGTCGTGCCAATTTGTCTGCCCACGTCTTCGAGCAATTTGTGCACACGCTGCAACTCATCTTAAGGGTTATTAGATTGAGGGACGTAGATTGCATTTACATGCTTGAGATTGTTATGGATGGGCTGATGGAGCATATGCATTGGAAGGAAGAAAGAGCTTGGCCTTACAAACTTCTGGATGCAACTTATGTTGCAGAGAATAAGCTATGGTACACACCTGAGTGCACTGGCAATGGGTCGGATGGGCAGGCCAGCCCAAGCCCAAGGGCTTTTCACATAGCTGTTGTCATTGACTGCAACATGTTCATCTTTGGTGGCCGATCTGGGGGCAAGTGGTATGCAGTCCGCCAGATCTGTTGGTCAATCGAGCGTCAGGATTGTTAGCTTCTTAGTTTGGCGAACTAGGGGATGGGTTGGTCTGGGTGGATCTTGGGTTGCGGGTCTACGGCCGAGCCGCATGATCTTTGATGCAATTTCATCTGAGGATGCTGCTTGCATGAGTACACAGATTGTGCTTTTGTTTCTGAATCCACCTCACACAGTCCAATTTCTTGCAGTGGAAAAGAAGTCCCATCCATCCATTTGCATTTCATATTTGGTCGTATGCTAAGCTATTAGTTATATGTTTGTTTGTCTATTATCTTTACCAGATTAGAGCAATTAGTATATCATTACCTTCTCTATTCACCCATTTTTTGTTGTATTCAGTTATGTATCAAATGCAGTTTTGATATTAGATAGGAGAATGGATGACCATTGCGAGGGCAGTGGAGGAGCTGGGCGACGTGGTCAGACGAAGGCAGGGCAAAGCCACCTCCAGCAGCGACGAGGCTGCATCGCGAGGGCGGTGGAGGAGCTGGGCGACAAGGTCAGACGAAGGCGAGGTGAAGAATCACTGTTGGGCTGCATCGGTCAGCACCCTCTAAGGGAGGAGGATGCATATGATGCGGCAGCTTAAGAGCATCGCCTTCAGCTGCTCGTCAGTCTCCAATCCGGTGAGAGCTCCAATTATCGGTCCATTCCACTGCTATTGGTGGTTCAGGTACCCTCATTGGGTGTTTTTTAGATAGCAAACATTTTTTTAGATTGTCATAGGACTTGGACTTGTGAAAGCGCTAAGAAAAGAAGTAGATTCGACTGAAACTTTTCTAATTTATTTAGTGCTCAATAATATTCCATACTGACGTTACATATTGTCTTTATTAAATAAGAGACGGTTCATTATCTTGTCTTTATTAAATAAGAGGCGGTTCAATAAAATTTTCAGTTACATTCTACTGTCTTGCTAATATCTATTATTGGCGCAGATATATATGTAATTACAAGATTGGCGGACAGAAAGGATTAACCAACCTTACTGGTATAATATATTATTGAAAATTCCTATTTATGAAAGTAAGGTTGTTTAATATTATTATTTCAGTAAATTCTATTTCAGTTCGAGAACCTTTTTGCACACCAACTGTTTTGTTTATGTTTATATGTTATATAATAATAGAGTAGTAGAGATTTTGGTACTACCTAATTAGATGTTGATGTTTACTCTATTTCAGTTCTAGAAATATTTTGCTGATCAGTAAAAAATCAAACATGATACTGTTCCATAAAAGGTTGTTTTCCTGTTCTATTTGTTGTACGTAATACATATATTTTGCCCAAGGTTAGCCCCCCTGGTCTCGCGCGCCTGCGGCGGAGATCGGTCCAAGTTTAGTCTCTAGCGTTTGGCTGATTAGTCGGTTGTGGTGCTTCTGCTTGTTTGCTTCTAGGACAAATTGCTGGACATGACCAGCGTTTCGTGCCTGTTCCCGATCACCGACCGGCTAGGGTTGCTCGCCACGGGGATCGCAGGTGACCTCAGCAGTGCTTGCTTCTCATGTCATTTCTGCCAGAATGCTTTGCGGAATGTACCTAAATATATGAAGTCCTTGATTAGTGTCCTATCTTTGTTTTCTACATCATCCTCAACCTTTTCTTCCCTAATAATGTCATTTATTTTCTAAAATACATGATTTAGAGTTTAATGGTTGGAGCTCAATTTGTTTTTAGTGCCACAAACACTTTAAATGATATGGTATTTTAATTTCGGGGCACTATTTTGAGACCCCTCGTTGGAGATGCTCTTACGGTTTTTGGGGTGATGATGCCGGGGAGTTTTGGGGTAATGGTGTAATACCCATGGCATAGCATGAGGGCGTTTGAAAATTTAAACTACTAGGTGTATCCTCAAAATTCTTCTATGAACCTTTTTAAATTGAGTTCTTTAGACTTGCATTTTGGTTGGTTGACACACCAACATGCTGTAATCATATTCAATTTGATAATCTGAAACCTTTGGTCATACACAGCAGAGGGTCAATTCGACTGTCATCATTAACGCACACATATAATGCATTAATGCATCACATTGTAGAAGTTGGTCTAAATTCTAATGATCTGTTTGGTTTTACTGATTGATGTGAGCTATTTCTGCCTTATGTTCATGAGCATGGAATGCATTATTGCTAGCTAAGCTTGACACCACTTGAAGTAAGGTGGCTCTGCCAGTTTATTACTTCTGTTTCTAATCACCATTGCATCTGACCATTGGCTTGGTACCTTGTTAAACATTACACAATTGCCATTAAATTTAACACCTGAAATGGTTTAGAATTTTCTGTTCAAATTTGAACCAACTCGAATCACCATTACCAGTACTGCCGCGTGGAGCACCAAAGATGGTAACATCAAAACATGACATAATAGTTATTTTTATTTGCATGCTTGTTTTAGAATGCCGATAATCATATTTTTTTCTTCAATCATCATTACAGGTGAGGGGAGATCATTGGCACATGAGGCAAGGAATCAAACTGCAGAATTTCGTTTCAATTGGGGATATGAAATGCCTCCTGATGTTTTGGCACAATGGTAAAAAATGAGCTCAAGGAAATATATAGTATATCAGGACTTCAGACTGGCAGTGCCTATAATTGCTTGATGACATGAAAGCCGCAGATTCAGTTTCGGTATGTTACAATTTTTAGAGTACTATGCTTAGCTACACTACTCAGTACTTACATATGAATGGAATACAGACACATGTATGGTGATGCTTCTAATTCTCTTTGAAACTGAAACTTCAGATGTGCCTATCTAAAGGTTTAGGCGTCCCTATTGGATTCAAAGGCTTTTGTTGACAAGGTCTATCCATGTGTGTTTCTAAGTCTAAATTGTAGTGTTGTATTATTGCAAAATGAAAAGAACTGTATATTATAATGGAAAATGAACAATACCTTCAGGCCAAAAAATCTTCGAAAGATCCTAGGAGGTGGAATGAGGCAGGTTGGAGTTCTGTGTGCTGGTGCTCATACACTATGGGAAAGCTTGCTGGTGAGGATAGAAAGGCTAAAGTTGTGGCAGGTCTATTTTCCCCTCTTTTCTAAAAAATTTAGAATTGGTTGTATGCTATTTAAGGCAAAATGTTTTCTATTGTCTAAAAAATGATTTATTTTTTCCCAGAATATTTATTTCCTAGCTTTTTATCATACTTAAAACAAATCTTTGCTTGTCATTTATTTACAGACAGCAATGTGCCATTGTACTGCAATTTGTGCCATTGTACTACAATTTGGTAGCTCATAATCAATATTTCAGCAATGTGCCATTGTACTGCAATTTGTTGCCATGACATTTTTAGGTCCCAACCAAAGACTATCCCTCTTTTGCTGGTTGTTTCATGTGATATCTTTGCTTGTCATTGGATGTTGCCTTTTACATAGCCAAATGTTCCAACTAATTTTCCAACATCTTGTCTACCTTTACCTGTTAGTTGTAGCTTGAAACCATGTTGTCTTTGATGTCAATGAGAACTTTGTTTGCAAATAGATGTCCCACAAATTCTAACATATACTTTGGTGCTATCAAAGGGAGCCACAATAGTTGATATGGCTGTAATCGTCACACCAGCCAATGATTATGAGCTACCAGCTTCTGTTTTAGCTGCTCTTGAGGTATGATCAGAACCATACTATTTACATGTTACAACATGGTATTGCTATAGTTGTTGTACAACGTTGTAACATTATTTTCATTTCCAGCCTAAAGACACAAAACCTTTTGCCCTTCAAAAGGTCGAGGACATTGTTGGGACCATGCTGGCAAAGGGATTTATCCTTGGTAAAGATGCACTGGACAAAGCAAAAGCTTTGGACGAAAAGTACCAGCTCACGTCAACTGCCACAGCTAGAGTGTCCTCCTTTGACAAGAGAATAGGCCTAAGTGAGAAGATCAGTGTTGGCACTTCAGTTGTAAATGATAAAGTGAAGGAAATGGATCAGAAATACCAAGTCTCTGAGAAGACAAAGTCAGCGCTGGCAGCTGCTGAACAGAGTGTCTTGACCGCTGGATCTGCTATCATGAAGAACATGTATGTTCTCACCGGAGCAGCATGGGTAACCGGTGCTTTCAGCAAGGTCACCAGTGCTGCCAACGATGTTGGTGCAAAGGCTAAGGAGAAAATAGCAGTCGAGCAGGAGGACAAGAATGCCGAGGGTGGGCCTGGACAAGCAAACATCTCAGAGATCCCTGCAGCACACAGGGAGTTGGACAGCGAATTCGCAAACATACATGTCTCTGAAACCTCTGAAGATGTTCCCATGTCTTCCATGACTGTCCCGCTGTTACAGATGAGGAGCCCAGCACGGCCACTCCACCAGCTGAAGTTTCTAAAAAGCCAGAAGCTGCGCAGGGATTAATACTATAAGTGATACAGTTTTGCTTCATACATGCATGGAATGTAAATAGACATGAAATGAGGTAGCCATTGAACTCATTTGTGGTGTTGTGGTTGACATCATCAGATCGAAACCTCTTTGAAGGTTGAAAATGATTGGGACCTGAAGAATTTTGCAATTTGTACGTGGTACTTTTTTTTTTATCAAATTATCAGTCTTACCCGGCAGTGGCAAACTAGGAAAATGGAATTTAATGCTTATGCATTTGTGCTGATGCTGGTCCATCTATTGTTTGTTGGTATAGCAATTGTTTCTGCTTGAGAGATTATTATGGCTGTTAACGAGGGAGCTGTAGTTCCACGTGGGCTGCACATTTTGCGTTCCTGAAGCAGCAACGTTTCTGGAACATGACCGAATTATTTGGACGATTGTCCTGTTTGAATGTTGTAGTTTTTAAAACCATGGTATCAAGAGACTAATCTCGTATTTGAAGCACTTATATCATATCCTGTCAGTGAGCATAGGAAGGTTGGAAACCTAAGACACTGCCGGAGTGCCCATGTTCATTTTCTGAAATCGGGTAGCTTGCCGAGTCCGGTAAGAATAAGCCCAGATGTCCGGCTCGTTACTTTCGTTCTACGTCTATTTAGTTTCATTTAGCCAAAAGATAGGATTTCTGCAACGCGTGTGGCTAGCGCTGTGTATGGCTCGCGCTTGCAGCGACGATAATGCCTGAAAAATAAAAGCAACAGGCGCCGACGCTTGCAATGGCACATTCATGTTTTCCTTGTAGGCTCCCACAATTGTCATTGTCAATGAGTAATAATGAGTGCAATGGACAGGGCCAGGGCAAACAAAAGCCACAGAACATAACTAACGTTATCAGACGATCAGATTTCTGAGCTTCTGATACTACCGGTATGCTTTGCATTTATTTACCGGCAGGGACAAGCTCCATAGAGGCCCGTGTTTATGCTTCGTATCTGGGATGAAATCACCAAATACACAATTTGTATGAAGAGAGGAACTGAAAACAAAACCAAATGTCTCAAACGTTCTCGCTGCATCATTAATTTGTTCAGTCCTTGGTCTCACGATAAGAGCAACCTGGCCTTCACGCTCCCATCCTTCTTCCCAAAACTCGACATGTCTAATAAAGAGTAAAAACAACAGATTGTGATCAGAGATGAAGCACGAACACAAGAAATGAAAAGTGCATGTATGTTAACTTCAGTCGATGGATTTTTACTCACCTGCTAACTGTGATGTGGAGTCTAAACTGAGAACTGCTTGAGTTGGGAAGCGACAAAATTTTAGGAATACAAGTAGGACCCACCCGATAATCTATGATTCAACTACGCTTGCAGAAATTATGTACAAAATATAGTAGCTGTGTGTAACACTTACATTTGTTTCTTCCTAGGTCTGCGCTTATAAAGATGGAAATGTCATAATAGATATTGTTGCCGGTATGTTGGGGAAGTATGATCGTCGACCTGTTCAACCTGATTCTCTCTTTCCTATTTTCTCAGTGACTAAGGCCCTATTTGGAACCACCCAGTTTTTAAGAAACCGATTTATAGAAATAAAGGTGGTTCCAAACATATCAGTTTATGACTCGGTTTATAGAAATTAGATTCTCAGTTTCTTAAAAACCAAAAAGCTGGCCTTCCCTAGCTAAAAAATAAAAATCGGTTTCTTAAAAAGCTTCCAAACAGGGCTTAAGGGTATCACTTATGGGATGGTATATTGGCTTGTGGACAAAGGGTGAGTATTAATTTAGTGCCAGGGTTCTTTTAACCTTGCCAGTTTAAATATGTTTAAATGTCTGCATGATATTAGTATACACTATATTATAGGATTCGGTGTGCTCATAAATTGTTTATCACCTTTACATATACCATTGTCATGGATTTTTACCTTTCGGGAGGGGGCCGTAACATCATGTCATTTCACTCCTTTATAACACCCGTTTTTCTGGAATATATATAGTGCCCGTTTTTTCTGTAATCGTTGTGCACTAATATTTTGTTGAATATTTTATATGCCGTTGCAACGCACGGACACTTAGCTAGTATGTATCTAAATATAGTGATACAAGTAAACATTTCATTTATGGCTGCACTAGAGAAAGGACAATTTATATAAATTGTCAAACTTAACGTGGTAGTTTTTACTCTGAATACAGATTTGCAGGATAGTTTTTTTATTGAATTTTTTAAATTGAATTTTTACCTTATTGTGTATATAACGAAAATTTTAACGTGGCATACCATGTAGTGAAATTCTAGATCCGTTACTCCTCTAAAGCCTGTTGCACCGAGCAGGAACAAAGGATAACATGTTGCCCACCAGGTCGTAAAGGACGTGGAGGTTCTGTTGCTGGTAGTTGCCGATGATGGTCATCAGGCCATCTCCGGCGTTGATAGCAAGACAGGTGAAGCTGCCGCCTGCGTCCTCGAACTCAAACATGTAGTTCTCCCTCGGCAGGGCCAGCGTTGCGCCCTCAAAGTGCAACACCAGCTGTGGCACGTCGGGTTTAGCTCGCCGCGGCACCGAGAAGCAGAGCTGCGAGAGCGACGACGACGTGGCGTTGTCCACGGGCAGCCTCACCTGAGCAGTGAACGCGTCGTGCACGAGCTTGTACACGTCCTGGGGCAGCATTGTCATGCCGGTGCCAGAGTCGATGATCGTGCCGCCCGTCCCGTCCTGCTTCAACGCGAACGTTGACTCCGGAATCGGCAGCCTCGTCGAGCCGACGGTTATGCCCTTTAGTGACAGGTAGTATAGTTCCAGAGACGAGAAGTTCTGGACCAGAGGAGTGGACTGCACTACGCCGCCGGCGTCGCCGTAAAGGTTGGCCGGAAGGCCGAGCAGGATGGAACTGGGCTCCGGCCGCGTTATGTCGGTGAAACAGTAGGAGAAGTTGTCCACTTTGAGCTGCGACGGCAGGGACAGCGCGCCGCGCCCGAAGCCGGCGATGCCGGTCTCGTTGGACTTGAAAATCCCGTTGTTGAAGAGACCGCAGCCGAAGGCCAGGTCGGGTACGGCGGCCTGGCCGCCGGAGCCATCAGCGGCCGCGAACGTGAAGGTGTCGGCGTTGAGGTGGCCGGTGGTTATGGAGCCGTCGCCGTATGAGTAGACGTAGACACAGGTTTGGTTCCCCCAGCTGTGCTTGCCGCAAGACGACCAGGCGAGGTTGTCACACATGGGCTGGTTGCAGGGGAGCACGCCGAACGTGGAGGAGTTGGACAGGTCCAGGTATGGGAGCGCCTGGCTGAAGCAGGTGGTGGCGGGGCACGGCCGGCACTGCGTCCAGACGAGGTCGCTCCCGGTGTCGAGGATGAGCTGCGCGGGCTGCGGCGGCGTGCCGATGGCGAGGTGCACCAGGTACTCCGTGTCGGGGACGCCGTTGGCGTAAGGTCCCGGATCTACGCGGGCGCTCCCCGAGGCCGAGAGCAGCCGCGCGGCGCGGGCCTTGCTACGCGCGGCCATGCGGTGCAGCAGCTCCCGGCGGCTGAGGCTGAGGCCGCCGTCCGCGTGGTGGGCGTGCAGCTTCAGGGTTGCCGCGTCGCAGCAAGAAAAGGTCAGAGCGAGCAGCGGCAGTAAGAGAACCATATTTTCCAACAAGAGTTGTAGGAGAGCCATCTTCTGAAGCTGCTTCATTTGCACTTGCCGGCCCCCTCCCCCGACCCCGAGCACAAGTGTGTTATCTGCTGGTTTTTTGGAGCGGAGATAGAAGCTTTGTTTATAAAAGATTTTGTACTTGCACCATTTGAGCTGCGTTTTGCAACCTTATATAAGAGAAAAGAAATGGATATCGTCAACGATATACGTACAATTTTCCTTATTCCAATTTCCAGCCCACAGTAAGGTCTTTCACGCGCACAAATCCAGCTACCGTGTTGTTTACGTGTTCTTTCTGCTGTCGTCCGATATGCTCTGTCAAACAAATGTACGTCGTCGTGGAAAAGGAAAGGATAATAATAATAGAAGAGAAAGGCAGAACGCAGATCGTGACCATTCTTCCTACCACTTGGACAGAGGCAGAAATGGAGAGGAACAGGTCTAGGCTCGGGAGTGGGTGGAACCTTAATGCAGTGAAACATGGAAATTACCGATTGACAACGTGGAGTTATAGCTACCGGGTCATCTAATCTAATCTAATCTAAAGTAACATCAGTTTGCAAGGTTTGTCTCATTGCTGACTGCAGCTGCAGCCATCCTTGGAACTACGGCACTTCAATGTGCACTAACAATCAATCTTGAGCAAATATTATTATGCTGGTTACAGTTACAAAGTTGGAATTTACTTCGATTCAGGTCGATTTTCAAATGGCAGATGGAATGGTTTTTTTTTTCCATTTCAAGCCAATTTTCAAATAATAACGGTGATAACTGCAACTATGTTACCGAACCGGTGTACCTTTAGACTCATGAAGGTCTACGGATGTTGCAGATGTTACAAAGCTACGCCACATTCTTTAGACTTGTACCTGCAGTACATGGATCAGCGTAGTTACTTCAGTTTTGACAATAAAATCCGGTGCTGGTTATTCTGAAACAAAGACCTTGTCTTACTTGGAAACATATATTGCACTTCTTTTTCTCTGAAACTTTACATGTTCACACACATATAGATAGCCAACAAGCCGACCCGGTCAAGCACGACCCAACACCAAATGGGCCAGCATGGTAAGCCGTGCTTGAAGAGCCCACGTGCCTGGACGTTAGCTCAAACATGTCCCTTTGGGCTGTTTTTCATGTCGGGCTGGCCGGCTGGGCATGGTTAAAAAATGGACCGTGCCAGCACGAAGCACGCCATACTTAATCGCACCAGAAAAAATAACAACAGAAAAATATAGGAAAATATAATAAAAGAACTGTTTTGTGCAATGCTGCCTCATTAAAAACTTTTCTAAGTAAAACCCACCCTTGTAAGAAACCCTAGAAAGGAAAAAAGAGTGCAGCCAGCTCAAAGTTTAGTCACTAAGTTTATATCTGTTACAGATGAAGATTACAATATAAAATCTCTCTGTCTCTCACATTGACAAAACACAGAACATATCACCACACCAGAGTCTAGAACTAAATAGTAAGTACCAAAATCATAAAGCAGCAGCAGGTTCATCTTCGTCAAGGAACGAGTTCTGGAATGAATCCTCAAGCTCTAGGTTGTCAACCGCATGTTGCTCTCTCTTTTCTCCTAATTCCCAATCTTTTAAGCAAGTCAGCATCTCCACATTCTCAGGCAATAAGTGTCATCATCGCTCCTCAATTATCCTCCCTGTCAAACTGAAACAAGACTCCGAAGAGACAGTAGACACATGAACAGACATGATATCCCTTGCCATTATGGACAAGACTAGATATGTTAGCTTGTGGTCACGCCACCAGAGAACTATATCAAAATCATCCTCATAAGAAGTGACATTGTCACTTCTAAGTAGGGTGAGAGCTCACAAATAGCAGAGGAAGATGAAGCAGAAGGGGCAGAGACACGGGGAGGACCAACAACACCTGAACTTGGATCTCCAAGTATTATTCCCCAAGCTTGCTTCTTTTTACATGTATGAATTGAAGGCTGAGCAGGCCTTTGAGCCCTAACTGCGCCAAACTTAGTATGATAATTAGTAAACATTTTATACAATTTATTTTTGACATCAGCATAATAGGTACTGTACTCACACCCAATGCAGTCACCAAGTAAATGCAACACATTAAAGAAAATGCCAGTACGAGCAAAAGATCTAATCTAGCAGACAATCTAGTCTTACACATTCTACAAATAGCAGCAGTTCGAACATTAGACCCATTCACTTTCTCAAAGATCTCATCAAAATCAACCCAGACACTAGATTTATGCTTACCAACTGATGAGGTACCAGTACCACCATTGGTGCTAGTGGAGCGGACCGGAGTGTCGGCTGCCGTCGTAGGCCCTCCACCACCGTCGCCCAGAGTAAAGCTTAGATCGATCGGAGTAGAGCTTAGATCGATACCGAGCAAGGCAGCAGCATCTGCCTGGATGTCATCTTCGTCATCTGGGACAAGCCCTGTCGTGCAAAGGTCGTCGTTGCCGGTGAGCGGATAGACATCGTCATCATCCACCATGGCGACCTTCACCACGGACGGCCGATCTCTAGCACCATTCCTCAACGATGCACGTAGCCATCGAGCCCGGTCTACTCCAGAGGAGGAAGATGTCACACCCGGGTTTCGGGGCACCAAAACCCGGGCGCGAACATCATCACCAGGTGTGCTGGGACCAAGTCTCACACATATGATGAATCATGGCACAGGATCGAATGTCACAACTTTACTATATAATAGAAGTTCTATACAAAATAAACAATTACATTATAAGGAGACAACGGTCCAGCAACCCAAAGTTGACTGGGAGACGACGGCCTAGACCTCTCACGAACACATCGCAGCATCCTCCATGCGCCTCGTCCTGTGGTACCGGTTCTTGACCTGTGGGGGGTGTGAGACAGCAAGAGTGAGCTCACAAACGTTCATAGCTCAACAAGTTGTGGGGAATAATGTGCATGAACTCGCCAAAGGTGGGAGCTCATGTGAAGTGTAAGGCTTACCAAAGAGGATGGTTAGAGCTGAGCATTGCTTTTAGTTGAAATTTTATTAGCAATTATTAAGTATAAGTAAATACCAATCCAATTAAGTAGTTGAACAAAAGTAGTAACAACATCACCTGCGATGCAATGCATATGACAAATTGAATTTAGTTCCATAAATTAATCATGTGAGGGTCCGAGCTGCTCATGACCGTGAGCACGGCTGATATACCAGTTTTACACTCTGCAGAGGTTGCGCATCTTTACCCACAAGTCATGTTACCCATCTGCCAAGGGATCGCGACTTCCCATACACCTCTACCGAGGAGGCGAGGCAGGGTAACACTACAAGGCCTTTACAAAGTTCCATTAGCTTCAGAAAACCCGCTACAGTTTATAGGAAGCTCCAAAGCAAGGACCCTCGCATGACCGCCATCGTACCAAAATCATCCCAAGGGCCTCCCTACACTGACCACTCCCCTACTGCCCTTGCCCCTTTTGGGTAAGGTAGTCATCTACTAGCTTTCCTAATTAATCAGCCAAGGGGTCCCATTCCTCCCTTGTGGTAGCACTGTTTTCCCGGGTGGTCGCTCCATGTTCCAATTAACATAATGATCTTATCATGAACAGTAATAATAAACGGATAATAAAAGTGTGATCATGAATAATGTATCTTCATACCCAAAACCACATAAAGCACTAGCAAGTACTACCCAAAAAGTTTAGTGGTAAACAAGGTATAAAGATAGACAAACTAGGGTAACCTATTGGGTCCCATCAAAATTAACCTATGCAGATTATTATGATTAATCAGAACATGACTGGGTAAAAAGAAGTGATCAAGGGCACAACTTGCCTGGAACTTGAGATTCCAAGTATCAGGATGATCTTCGGGTGACACGTGTCCTCACTGCTAGACGTAGCAATACAGACAAACATGGTATAGACAAAATTAACATCACACCAAACATAAGAATAAGATACATATTAATAATCTACATAATAAAATAAGATCATAGGAACAAGAATTATTAATTTTGGAGTTATAGATTTTAAGTTATGAATTTCTGAAGGTTTTATGTGTTTTGTACAAGATTAAATAGGATACAAATTTTATTATGATATTCATGTCAAAACAGTGGTACTAAATGATAAACAATAATATTACAAAATTATAGGAATTGGAATGGGCTAATTTGGACTTAATATGAATTTTCTATGAATTAAACAAGTTATTAGAATTAATTATGTATTATAAATCTTTTTCTAAATGTATTTCTCTGTTTTATAATTTATCTGGACTGCGCGCCAAAATCAAAGAAGTGCAGGGGCTAATTTGTATATTTCTCCAAGACTCATATTCTCACCGCGTGGATGGCGGGTTGGTTATGGGATTTTGCGGGGGCTCCTTTGCATATAATCCCAGCCGAAGGGGTGAAAGGGAAATGTGCCCTTGGGCCATTTCTAAGTATTTTGGTGATTACATGTCCAACACAATTGCTTAAGTGTGAAACTATGCCAAATGGTGGACAAAGTGCAAATCAGTACAAAGGTATGATTCTAGACTTAGTACATTGGTTTTGTGTACTAACATATTTGTCTAAGTGCTAGAATCAGAGAAAATCCAATTGAAAAAGACTTGGCTCGAGCAGCCAAGACTCTGCTCAGTCTGGGTGCACCGGACAGTGTCCGGTGCGCCAGGCTGGCGACTGTCAACTGGCTGCTCTCGGGAAGCGATCAACGGCGTACGGCTATAAATCACCGGACTGTCCGGTGGTGCACCGGACTGTCCGGTGAGCCATTCACAGGCAAAGTCGTTGCTCTCGGGAAGCGATCAACGGCGTACGACTATAAATCACCGGCCTGTCCGGTGGTGCACCGGACTGTCCGGTGAGCCAACGGTCGGCCGAGCCAACGGTCGGCCGCGTAACCCGCGCGCGACGCGTGGCCGAGCCAACGGTCAAAAGGGGCACCAGACTGTCTGGTGTGCACCGGACAGTGTCCGGTGCGCCAACGGCTCTGGATCTTCAACGGTCGGCTGCGCCACAGAAGGAAAGAAATCCGCACCGGACAGTGTCCGGTGGTGCACCGGACTGTCCGGTGCGCCAGGCGACAGAAGGCAAGAATTGCCTTCCTGGAATGCTCTCAACGGCTCCTAGTTGCCTTGGGGCTATAAAAGGGACCCTAGGTGCATGGAGGAGTACACCAAGCATTCTCTAAGCATTCCTAAGCACCAAGACTCCAATTTCGCGCATTCGATTCTTTGTGATAGCAACTAGAGCTTCATTTGAGTAGAGAACTCTTTGAGTTGTGTTGAGAGCTCGTGTTGTGACTTGTGTGCGTGTTGTTGCTCTGATTTTATGTCTTGTGTGCGTTGCTCATCCCATTCTTACTTATGTTCTTCTTTGTGATAATCAAAGTGTAAGGGCGAGAGGCTCCAAGTTGTGGAGATTCCTCGCAAGCGGGATATAGTAAAGTGAAAGCAAAACACCGTGGTATTCAAGTGGGTCTTTGGACCGCTTGAAAGGGGTTGAGTGCAACCCTCGTCCGTTGGGACACCACAACATGGAGTAGGCAAGTGTTGGCTTGGCCGAACCACGGGATAAACCACTGTGCCATCTCTGTGTTGATCTTCTTGTGGTTATCGTGTTGTGCAAGAACTCTTCTCTAGCCACTTGGCTTTATTGTGCTAACTCTTTGTTGGCGTTTCGACCCCGGGGGTCCCTGGACCGACGAGTAAATTGTCGTTGCGTGTCCCAGCCCAGATGGGTCGGCGCGAGACGGAGACACAAGGGGGGAAAACAGTGAGGGGAAACCCGTGGCCTCGTGTTGTCCAGCGCCTAGGGCGGATGCGCTTAAAGTAGGGGGTTACAAGCGTTCGCGGGGGAGAGAGAGAGAGACAGGGGGCGTTAGGCTGCCCGTTCTCCATGCGGCCACCTTTTTCGTATGAGAGCCCTGGACCTTCCTTTTATAGGCGTAAGGAGAGGGTCCAGGTGTACAACAGGGGGTGTAGCAGTGTGCTAACGTGTCTAGCAGAGAGGAGCTAGAGCCCTATGTACGTGCCGACGTGGCTGTCGGAGAGGTGTTGGAGCCCTATTCATGTGGCGTCGTGGCCGTCGGAGGAGCGCTTGAGCCCTGTAGAAGCACAGCTGTCGGGGCTGTCGGATCCTTGCTGACGTATCCTTGCTTCCGTAGGGGGCTGAGAATCACCATTGTCATGGAGCACGCGGGGTGCCATCATTACTTGTTTTACCGGGGCGAGCCAGATGGGACGCCGGTCTTGTTTCCCGTAGCTTGGGCTAGCTAGGGGTAGGGTAATGATGGCCTCCCCTTGTGGCGTGGTCGGCCCGAGCGAGGTGGTGACTCCTCCGAGGTCGAGGTCGAGTCCGAGCCCTGGGGTCGGGCGAGGCGGAGATCGTCATCCGAGGCGAGGTCTTGTCCGAGCCCTAGGGTCGGGCGAGGCGGAGATCGTCGTCCGAGGCGAGGTCGAGTCCGAGCCCTGGGGTCGGGCGAGGCGGAGATCATCGTCCGAGGCGAGGTCGAGTCCAAGCCCTGGGGTCGGGCAAGGCGGAGATCGTCGTCCGGGGCGAGGTCGAGTCCGAGCCCTGGGGTCAGACGAGGCAGAGATTCCTATGGCGCCCGAGGCTGGACTCGATTGCTGTCAGCCTCACCCTGGTGGGTGGCACAGCAGTGGAGCAGTGCAGGCGGCGCTGTTTTCCTGTCAGGTCAGTCAGTGGAGGGGCGAAGTGACTGCGGTCACTTTGGCCTTGTCGACTGGAAAGCGCGCGTCAGGATAAGGTGTCAGGCGATCCTTGCATTGAATGCTCCGGCCTTTCTCGGTTGCATTTTGTTCCGGTGGGTGCGCGCGAGCGCACCCGCCGGGTGTAGCCCTCGAGGCCACGGAGGAGTGGTTTGACTCCTTCGAGGTCTTAATGCCTTTCGTGATGGCTTGGCCGGTCTGGTTGTTCCCTCATGCGAACTGGTCGTTGCCCGAGCGCATAGTCAGGTTCCGAGTTCTCGAGCTGGTATGTTGACGCTGTCAACGGTTTGGCCGGAGCCGGGTTTGCAAGAGCAGCCCCCGAGCCTCTGCACAGGGCAAGAGGATGGTCAAGGGCAGACTCGGCTTTTTTCATACGCCCCTGCGTCGCCTTTCCGCAAGGAGGAGGGGGGGAAAGCGCCATGTTTCCCTCGGTGGGCGCCGAACATGGTGTTTCCAGTGAGTTGCTAACGGGTGATCCGAGTGGACGCCCGTGCCCCGTTCGATAAGGGTCGGCTAGTGGCCCAGAGGCGCGCTCCAAAAGTACCTGCAGGTGATTTGCCAGACCCGGTCCCGTTCGATAGGGTCCGAGGGCTCGAGGCCTCCCTCTGATGGGATTCCGTTACAGAATCGTTCCTGCTGGTCTCAGAAATGTCCTAGGGTACCTCGGGAGCGTAGCCCGAGCCTTGGTTATGTATCGAACGTACCCAGAGTCATCCCTCACTCTACGTGCTCTGGGGCGACTGTCGAACCCGTCGGGGGGCCAGCCTACGAACCCCTGATCAGTAGTGGGCGCGGAGACCGAGTGGCCTGAGGCGGCTGTCGAACCCTTCCGAGGGGAGAGCCTTCGAACCTCTGACCAGTAGTAGGTGCGGAGCCTAAGTGCTCTGAGGCGGCTGTCGAACCCTTCCGAGGGGCCAGCCTTCGAACCTCTGATCAGTAGGGGGGCTCGGGGCCCGCTTCCTTCGCGAAGAAGGATCCCTTTTAGAGTATTCCCTTTCCCAGTCCCTGTAGCAAGAGAGAGAAAGGGGAAGAGGAAAAGGATACGAAATTGAACGACGTGGCACACCTTTTTTGACGCGGTCATTATGGCGGAGGTGAAGCGTCGCCCGCTTCGCCTGCCAAAGGTGTCGCCTGTCCTGCCGCAGAGTTAATGCGACGGGACGAGTGATTCGTGGGGCAGCCGTTGTGCATGCGCGAGCCATTCGAGGAATGGAACACGGGCGCGTCGTCTTCACGCCGTGGGAGAGGGCTCTCTCGCTGTTCCAGGAGGGGACGTGAGCCTGCAAATGATTTGACTGCTGCTTCCGCCTGCCTGCCACCGCCATTACTGCTGGCCCACTTTTGGCCATGTTGATCGTCGCGCCTTCTCCCGCGGCTGACTGACCCGTGACCGGCGTGCCTGGTTGGCACTGCTGGGCCATGCGCAGGGTTGCCTCGAGTCGCGACACCGGTTCCGTAGTCGAGAAGGCGCGGCGCTAGCGCAAGTGGCGCTGCAGTTTTTTGCACGCAATAACCGGCGCGCCAGTTCCATGACGTGTGGGCCCGGTCCTCCATGCTGGATGCGTCGAAGTCAAAAGGGTGCGCCCCCTTGGTGCAGTTGCATGCCGCCTGCATGGCGGTCCGCCCTTTCACCCGCTGGTTTGGGCGAAGACGGAGGAATGCTTGTAACCGCTGGGCGGTTACACGCTCCGTGCGCGGCGGTTTGGCTTCTTTTGTCCTAGGGCAGCTTGCATGATGCGTGGGGCCCAGCCCCCGTGTCGTAGGGGGAGGACCTTAAAGCGTGTTGGTGAAGACTCCGTCCGTGACGGTTGAGGACGCAAGTGGGGAGAGTCGCCTTTAAAAAGGGATCGACCTCCTTGGATGGCAACCATGTCTTCGCACTCCCTTCATGCATCGCGTCCTTCCACCTTCCGAGCCTCCGGATGGGGAGCATCCGCGTTGTCTTCGTCTTGTTGTGGAAGGAGCGCAACCTTGTGGACGTTGGTACCTTTCAGCCATCGCTCAGCTTCAAGGATTTTTGTCAGGCAGCCCGGCCGCCTTCCCCCACCAATGGGCAATTTGGTGGAGAGAAGCGAGCTGGGCTGTGGCCTCCGCCCCGCCCTCAGCTTCGAGGATTTTCGTCATCCGGGCTGGGGCGGAGGGCGAGCTGAGCCGGAGCTCTTCCTCCCGTACTGGTCGGCTAGCCGCCTCTTCTTCCAGCTTCTGGGGGTGGAAACCATCCTCCAGCTCTGCGGAGGAGGCGCCCTCCAGCCAAGCCGGGGAAGGCGAACTGTTGCTGCCCAGCCCGGGTGCAACATTCCGTCCTCTGTCCTCGCTTTCATGACGAGGACGGGAGTGAGGACCTGCCGGTGCGCTTTGGGGCTTTGGGGCGGCTGGCGCTCGCTGGTGCGGTGTTGGTGGACAGGTGGACGCCGCCGTCGGTGCTGAGGTGGTGGCAGCTGGAGAAAGCTTCTCCGCCGTCGAGACCGTCAACTCCGCCTGCACCCCTGGACCTCCGTCCCCCTGGCTTGAATGGCTGGTTCTCGTCCTTCGTGGGCGAGAGCCTTTCCGCCACAGCGTCCGCCCGGAAGCCGTTGCTGCAGCTGTCTTGCCACCCGAGACGGAGGTTGTTACCGCTGCTGTCAGAGCGGGCGGCAGTGAGCCGCTTGGAGTTCGTCGTCCCGCGGGCCTCCTGGTATGGAGATTGTTCATACCCGCGGGAACGGAACCGGAGTCCCGTTTGTAATGGCACCTTGAGTGCTGGCGTATGTTCATTGCGGCTGTCGGGGCCTGAACATTTGTGTATTTGGGCGTAAAGCCGTGTTTCTTCCCCATTTTGCGCACCAGAACTCGCATGTCGGCTAGCTGGACCGCTTAACCAAGCGTGAGTTGCCCTGTGCGAAAGGTGACGAGTGAGGTATCCGTATCCCAGAGGCGTAGGAGTCCCTCGGCTCGGTCGGCCTTGCCACTCGAGGCTCCTCTTGCTTAGTGAAGGAAACCTCGGCTGCTCTACGATGAGCCGAAGCCGGAGGCAGCGGTGTCATCATAGACAAAGGCGGAGTTGGCTGGAGAAGAAACTTCATTGGCCCAGGAGTAGGGGACTTCCCAGGCCGACGAGGCGTCACGGTGGCGGCTGGGACCTGGCCAGGTCGTCCGCTGGCAGGACCAACCCTGGAGTCGGGCTGCCGAGGCCATGAGCCGGGCTGGTGTCCTCGGGGGACAGCTGCCTGAGGCTACGGAGCGGTCGGTCCGGCCGTCTGCTTGGGCCGGGTTCCTGGAGGAGACCCTGGCGGCGATGGCCCAGGCGCGGTGCTGACATCTTCCTTCGAGGTGGAGATCCTTCAACCATGTCGCTGTTCGAGGCCGGGTCGGATTCCGCCGAGGGTGGAGTCGATGCCGAGGGCGCTGCTGCTCCCCCTGCTGACGTCTGAACCTGCAGGAACAGTTTGTCTGTAGCGTGCGTATGTTTTTTGCGGCCGCCGAGGCCAAAACATACCATCGTCGTGTTGTAAAGCTGCGTTTCTTTTCCCCTTGTTTCAAGTATCAGGACTTGTTCGTCGGTAACAGAATCGTTTATCCGAGCGTGAGTTACTTATCGCAGAAGGTGATGAGTGAGGTATCCGTATCCCGGAGGCGTAGGAGTCCCTCGGCTCGATCGGCCTTGCCTGCTTACGTGTACTCTTACTCGTCCGTAGGATTCTGTTATCGATATAGTCGAGACAGCACGAAAAATCGTTTTAGCAGAAGAAGTTTTCGAGCGTTAAGACTTGCTCGGACAGCGGAATCCCTTATCCGAGCGTGAGTTACTTATCGCAGAAGGTGATGAGTGAGGTATTCGTATCCCGGAGGCGTAGGAGTCCCTCGGCTCGGTCGGCCTTGCCTGCTTACGTGTACTCTGTTGTTTTCAGGACTCCACTATCGAAGTAGTCGAAAAGCACGAAAGATGTTCTGGCAGAAAGACTTTTTCCGAAGAAAATTTTGACGCAGAGGGGGTTCCCCCCTTCTAGCCCCCGAGGGAGGGTCGGGCTTTGCCGAGGCAAGGCTGACCCTTCCTTGAAGATTAGACTTTGCTTGTGTATGTAAACGAGGTACATGAACGACTTGAAAACATCTTAAGGGTAGAAGCGACGTAGCTGTCGGATGTTCCAAGCGTAGACCTCGCCTTGACTGTTGGCCAGCTTGTATGTTCCGGGATTCAGAATCTTGGCAATGATGAATGGCCCTTCCCAGGGAGGTGTGAGCTTGTGGCGCCCTCGGGCGTCTTGTCGTAGCCGAAGCACCAGGTCGCCCACCTGGAGGTCTCGGGACCAAACCCCTCGGGCGTGGTAGCGTCGCAGGGACTGCTAATACCGCGCCGAGTGTAGTAAGGCCATGTCCCGAGCCTCTTCCAGCTAGTTAAGTGGGTCTTCTCGATTTGTCTGGTTGCTTCGGGTGTCGTATGCCCTCGTCCTTGGGGAGCCGTGTTCTAAGTCTGTGGGCAAGATAGCCTCGGCCCCATAGACTAGAAAAATGGCGTGAAGCTCGTGGCTCGGCTTGGCGTCGTCCTCAGACTCCAGACCACCGAGGGGAGTTCCTTCACCCACCGCCTGCCGAACTTGTTGAGGTCGTTGTAGATCCTTGGCTTGAGCCCCTATAGAATCATGCCGTTGGCACGCTCTACCTGCCCATTTGTCATGGGGTGGGCTACGGCGGCCCAGTCCACCCGGATGTGGTGGTCCTCACAGAAGTCCAGGAACTTTCTGCCTGTGAACTGTGTGCCGTTGTCGGTGATGATGGAGTTCGGGACCCCAAAGCGATGGATGATGTTGGTGAAGAACGCCACCGCCTGTTCGGACCTGATGCTGTTTAGGGGTCGGACCTCAATCCACTTGGAGAATTTGTCGATGGCGACCAGCAGGTGCGTGAAGCCCCCGGGTGCCTTCTGCAAGGGACCGACGAGGTCCAGACCCCACACAGCAAACGGCCAGGTGATTGGTATTGTTTGCAGAGCCTGAGCGGGCAGGTGGGTCTGCTTTGCGTAGAATTGACACCCTTGGCAGGTGCGTACAATCCTAGTGGCGTCGGCCACCGCGGTCGGCCAGTAGAAACCCTGTCGGAAGGCGTTTCCTACGAGGGCCCGAGGTGCTGCGTGGTGACCGCAAGCCCCCGAGTGTATTTCTTGCAATAACTCCTGACCTTCGGCGATGGATATGCATCGTTGGAGGATGCCTGAGGGGCTGTGGTGGTAGAGCTCCTTTTTGTCACCCAGCAAGACGAACGACTTGGCGCACCGCGCCAATCGCCGAGCTTCGGCTCTGTCGAGGGGTAGCTCTCCTCGGCGGAGATATTGCAGGTATGGGGTCTGCCAGTCTCGATTAGGTGTGACCCCATTCCGCTCTTCCTCGACGCGCAGTGCCTCACCCTCGGGGGCCGAGGGTGCCTCGGGCGGGGCCGAGGCTGCCTCGGGCTGGGTCGAGGGCGCCTCGGGCAGAGCTGAGGCCTTCTCGGGCTCGGGCGTGTCGTCGGTCTTGACGGAGGGTTGATGTAGGTCTCGGGAGAAGACGTCCGGAGGAACCGTTGTTCGCCCCGAGGCTATCTTAGCCAGCTCGTCCGCAGTCTCGTTGTATCGTCAAGCGACGTGGTTGAGCTGGAGCCCGTAGAACTTGTCCTCCAGGCGCTGAACCTCGTCGCGGTAGGCTTCCATCTTCAGGTCGCGGCCGTGGGAGTTCTTCATGACTTGGTCGATGACAAGCTGCGAGTCGCCACGAGCGTCGAGGCGTCGGACCCCTAGCTCTATGGCAATGCGCAACCCGTTAACCAGAGCCTCATACTCGGCCACGTTGTTGGACGCCGGGAAATGGAGGCGCAGCACGTAGCGGAGGTGCTTCCCGAGGGGTGAGATCAAGAGCAGGCCTGCGCCCGCTCCTGTTTTCATCAGCGACCCGTCGAAAAACATAGTCCAGAGTTCCGGTTGGATCGAAGCTGTTGGAAGCTGGGTGTCGACCCATTCAGCCACAAAGTCCGCCAAGACTTGGGACTTTATGGCCTTCCGAGGGGCGAACGACGGAACGAGATTGTCTCGCCCATGATCTCCACCGCCCACTTCGCAACCCTACTTGAGGCCTCTCGGCACTGGATGATCTCTCCCAGGGGGAAGGATGACACCACAGTCACCGGATGAGACTCGAAGTAGTGTCGCAACTTTCGCCGTGTCAGAATCACCGCGTACAGCAGCTTATGAATTTGCGGGTAGCGGATCTTGGTCTCGGACAGTACCTCACTGATGAAGTAAACTGGCCTCTGGACGGGCAGTGCGTGCCCTTCTTCTCGTCTCTCGACCACGATCGCGGCGCTGACCACCTGAGTGGTAGCGGCGACGTAGATTAAGAGGGCTTCTCCGGCAGCGGGGGGCACTAGGATGGGCGCGCTTGTAAGGAGCGCCTTCAAGTTCCCGAGGGCTTCCTCGGCCTCGGGGGTCCAAGTAAAGCGCTCGGTCTTCCTTAAGAGGCGATACAGGGGCAGGCCTCTTTCGCCGAGGCGTGAGATGAAGCGGCTCAGAGCCGCAAGGCATCCCATGACCCTCTGTACTCCTTTCAAGTCCTTGATAGGCCCCATGTTGGTGATGGCCGCGATTTTCTTCGGGTTGGCCTCGGTGCCCCGCTCGGAGATGATGAACCCCAGGAGCATGCCTCGGGGGACTCCGAAGACACACTTCTCGGGATTGAGTTTTACGCCTTTTGCCTTGAGACACCGGAATGTCGTTTCAAGGTCGGAGAGGAGGTTGGAGGCTTTCCTCGTCTTGACTACGATGTCATCGACGTAGGCCTCAACCGTTCGACCAATGTGCTCACCGAACACGTGGTTCATGCACCTTTGGTATGTCGCACCCGCGTTCCTCAAACCGAATGGCATAGTAACGTAACAGTACATGCCAAAAGGTGTGATGAAAGAAGTCACGAGCTGGTCGGACTCTTTCATCCTGATTTGGTGATACCCTGAGTAGGCATCGAGGAACGACAGGGTTTCGCACCCAGCAGTGGAATCCACGATTTGATCGATACGAGGCAGAGGGTAGGGAACCTTCGGACATGCTTTGTTTAGACCAGTGTAGTCTACACACATCCGCCATTTCCCACCTTTCTTTTTCACAAGCACAGGGTTGGCTAGCCATTCGGGATGGAATACCTCTTTGATGAACCCTGCAGCCATCAGCTTGTGGATCTCCTCGCCTATGGCTCTGCGCTTTTCTTCGTCGAATCGGCGCAGAGGCTGCTTCACGGGTCGGGCACCAGCTCGGATATCCAGTGAGTGCTCGGCGACTTCCCTCGGTATGCTAGGCATGTCCGAGGGACTCCACGCAAAAACCTCGGCGTTCGCACGGAGAAAGTCGACGAGCACTGCTTCCTATTTGGGGTCGAGCTCGGAGCCGATCCGGATCTGCTTGGAGGCGTCGTTGCTGGGGTCGAGAGGGACGGACTTAACCGCCTCTGCTGGTTCGAAGTTGCCGGCGTGGCGCTTCTCATCTGGAACCTCCTTGGAGAGGTTTTCCATGTCGGCGATGAGGGCCTCGGATTCGGCGAGGGCCTCGGTGTACTCCACATACTCCATGTCGCATTCGTACACGTGTCGGTACGTGGGGCCGACGGTGATGACCCTGTTGGGGCCCGACATCTTGAGCTTGAGGTAGGTGTAGTTGGGGACGGCCATGAACTTGGCGTAACATGGTCTCCCCAGCACTGCGTGGTAGGTTCCTCGGAACCCGACCACCTCGAACGTGAGGGTTTCCTTTCGGAAGTTGGAGGGAGTCTCGAAGCAGACGGGCAGATCGAGTTGTCCAAGGGGCTGTACGCGCTTCTCGGGAATGATCCCATGAAAGGGCGCCGCTCCGGCCCGGATCGAGGACAGATCGATCTGCAAGAGCCCGAGGGTGTCGGCGTAGATGATGTTGAGGCTGCTGCCTCCGTCCATGAGGACCTTGGTAAGCCTGACGTTGCCAATGACGGGATCAACAACGAGCGGGTACTTCCCCGGGCTCGGCACGTGGTCGGGGTGGTCGTCTTGGTCGAAGGTGATGGGCTTCTCGGACTAGTCTTGATAGACTGGCGCCGCCACCTTTACCGAGCAGACCTCCTGGCGCTCTCGCTTGCGGTGCCGAGCCGAGGCGTTCGCCACCCGCCCACCGTAGATCATGAAGTAGTCATGGACCTCGGGGAACTCCTCTGCCTTGTGAGCTTCCCTCTTGTCGTTATCGGGGGCCCTGCCACCTTCCGCCGGTGGCCCGGCCTTGTGGAAGTAGCGTCGAAGCATGACGCACTCCTCAAGGGTGTGCTTGACAGGACCCTAATGATAGGGGCACGACTCCTTGAGCATCTTGTCGAACAAGTTGGCGCCTCCAGGAGGTTTCCGAGGGTTCTTGTTCTCGGCGGCGGCGACAAGGTCTGTGTCGGCGGCGTCGCGTTTCGCTTGCGACTTCTTCTTGCCCTTCTTCCTCCTGCCGCGCTGAGCGGACGCTTCGGGGGCATCATCCGGCTGGCGCCCCTGAGGCTGTTTGTCCTTCCGGAAGATGGCCTCGACCGCCTCCTGGCCAGAGGCGAACTTGGTGGCGATGTCCATCAGCTCGCTCGCCCTGGTGGGAGTCTTGCGACCCAGCTTGCTCACCAGGTCGCGGCAAGTGGTGCCGGCGAGGAACGCGCCGATGACATCGGAGTCGGTGATGTTGGGCAGCTCGGTGCGCTGCTTCAAAAATCGCTGGATGTAGTCCCGCAGGGATTCTCCCGGCTACTGGCGGCAGCTTCGGAGATCCCAGGAGTTCCCAGGGCGCACGTATGTGCCCTAGAAGTTGCCGGCGAAGGCTTTGACCAGGTCGTCCCAGTTGGAGATCTGCGCAGGAGGCAGATGCTCCAGCCAGGCTCAGGCGGCATCGGAGAGGAACAGGGGGAGGTTGCGGATGATGAGGTTGTCATCGTCTGTTCCACCCAGCTGGCTGGCCAGCCGGTAGTCTGCGAGCCACAGTTCAGTCCTCGTTTCCCCCGAGTACTTGGTGATGGTAGTCGGGGCCCGGAATCGGGTCGGGAACGGCGCCCGTCATATGGCCCGGCTGAAAGCTTGCGGACCGGGTGGTTCGGGCGAAGGGCTCCGATCCTCCCCGCTATCGTAGCGTCCCCCACGCCTGGGGTGGTAGCCTCGGCGCACCCTCTCGTCGAGGTGGGCTCGACGGTCGCGGCGATGGTGCTCGTTGCCGAGGCGGCCCGGGGCCGCAGGTGCTGTGTCCCGCGTGCGCCCGGTGTGGACCGAGGCCTCCCGCATGAATCGGGAAGTTGCGGCGCGATGCTCCGGGGGGTATCCCTGCCTTCGGGAGGCAGAGCTTTCGGCCCGTCGAACCGCGACATCCTCCAGGAGATTCCTGAGTTCTCCCTGGATACGCCGCCCCTCGGTGGTGGATGGTTCTGGCATCGCTCGGAGCAGTATTGCTGCCGCAGCCAGGTTCTGGCCGACCCCACTGGAAGCCAGGGGTAGCCTTGCCCTGGCATCATCGGCGATGCGGCACTGGACATCCTAGGCCAGATGACATACTTCTCCGGCCGGTGCTCGGCCTGCCCGCTACTGCCCGATGTTCTGCCGGAGCTGCACAAGTTGTCCTGCTTCCTCGTCGAGCCTGGCCTGCATCTCGCGGATTTGCTCGAGCTGTGTGTCCTGACCCCCCGCAGGGACTGGGACCACAGCTAGCTCCCGAAGGATGTCAATGCGAGGCGCAGGCCTAGAGGGATCGCCATCCTCCGGCATACCAAGGTGGTTGCCTTCGTCGAGACCCTCTAGATCGACGTGGAAACATTCGTGACTTGGGCCACAGTCCTCGTCGTCGAGGCTGTGGCTATATCAGAGCAATCGGAGAGGCAGTAGTCACATGCGGTCATGAAGTCCTGCATGGCACTAGAGTTACCGAGCCCGGAGAAATCCCAACCAGAGTCGGGCTCATCGTCTTCCTCGGAACCCGGGGGCCCGTAGGCCGAGACGGCCGTCAATCTGTCCCAGGTTGACCACATATGGTACCCCAGGAGGTTTGGATATGCCTTTATAAAAGCGTCCACCGAAGCGGGGTCGCTTGGTGGGTCTAAGCTGAATCTAAAAGGCACTGGATGGGAAACAGACGGTACCTCTTGATCGACGGACGGTGACGGAGTCGCGTCGGGGACGGACTGCACCGTTATCTCAGGTACAAGGCTGACGCCCAGCAAGTCCTTCGCGAGCGTGCTGGTGTCGCCCGTTGTATGCTTGGGGTTGGCGTGTTGCGGGGAAACGACGCTCGTATTCGTCTCAGGCGTGAGGTCAACGCCCGACGTATCCCCCGTTGGGGCGCCAGTGCCGTCGACTCGCTCGACAGCCAACGAGGTGCCGCCTCCTGCTTGGCCATGCCTGCCCCGTCTCCTCCTCCGTCGGTAGGGAAGGTGACGAGACAGACCCGGATGTCGCTCTTCCGCCACGTGGGGAAGACGTCGTCGATTTCGCCACCGGCGGGCGGGCTGACGGCCGCCATTGTCGTTGTCGCGCGGCGGAGGAAGGAGTATCATGTCGTAGCTGCCGTCGAGGGACATGAACTCGAGACTCCCGAAACAGAGCTTCGTCCTGGGTTGAAGAGGTTGCTGGAGACTCCCCATCTGGAGCTTGACGGGAAGCTGTTCGTCAACACGCAGCAGTCCCCTACCTGGCGCGCCAACTGTCGGCGTTTCGACCCCGGGGGGTCCCTGGACCGACGAGTAAATTGTCGCTGCGTGTCCCAGCCCAGATGGGTCGGCGCAAGACGGAGACACAAGGCGGGAAAACAGTGAGGGGACACCCGCGGCCTCGTGTTGTCCAGCGCCCAGGGCGGATGCGCTTGCAGTATGGGGTTATAAGCGTTCGCGAGGGAGAGAGAGACAGGGGGCGTTAGGCTGTCCGTTCTCCCGCGCGGCCACCTTTTTTGTATGACAGCCCTGGACCTTCCTTTTATAGGCGTAAGGAGAGGGTCCAGGTGTACAACGGGGGGTGTAGCAGTGTGCTAACGTGTCTAGCAGAGAGGAGCTAGAGCCCTATGTACGTGCTGACATGGCTGTCGGAGAGGTGTTGGAGCCCTGTTCATGTGGCGTCGTGGCCATCGGAGGAGCGCTTGAGCCCTGTAGAAGCACAGCTGCCGGGGCTGTCAGATCCTTGCTGACGTATCCTTGCTTCCATAGGGGGCTGAGAACCACCGTTGTCATGGAGCACGCGGGGTGCCATCATTACTTGTTTTACCGGGGCGAGCCAGATGGGACGCCGGTCTTGTTCCCCGTAGCTTGGGCTAGCTAGGGGTAGGGTAATGATGGCCTCCCCTTGCGGCGTGGTCGCCCCGAGCGAGGTGGTGACTCCTTCGAGGTCGAGGTCGAGTCCGAGCCCTGGGTCGGGCGAGGCAGAGATCGTCGTCCGAGGCGAGGTCGAGTCCGAGCCCTGGGGTCGGGCGAGGTGGAGATCGTTGTTCGAGGCGAGGTCGAGTCCGAGCCCTGGGGTTGGGCGAGGCGGAGATCGTCGTCCGAGGCAAGGTCAAGTCCGAGCCCTGGGGTCGGGCGAGGCGGAGATCGTCGTCCGGGGCGAGGTCGAGTCCGAGCCCTGGGGTCGGACGAGGCAGAGATTCTTATGGCGCCCGAGGCTGGACTTGGTTGCTGTCAGCCTCACCATGGCGGGTGGCACAGCAGTCGGAGCAGCGCAGGCGGCGCTGTTTTCCTGTCAGGTCAGTCAGTGGAGGGGCGAAGTGACTGCGGTCACTTTGGCCTTGTCGACTGGAAAGCGCGCGTCAGGATAAGGTGTCAGGCGATCCTTGCATTGAATGCTCCTACGATCCGGTCGGCTTGGCGAGGCGATCTGGCCAAGGTTGCTTCTCCGTGAAGCCTACCCGAGCTGGGCATCGGGCGAGTAGAAGGTGCGCCCGTTGCTTGAGGAGACCCTCGGGCGAGGCGTGAATCTGCCTTGGTCTTCCGTTCCTGCCCGAGGCTGGGCTCGGGCGAGGCGAGATCGTGTCCCTTGAGTGGACGGAGCCTTAACTGGAATTGCGCCCATCATGCCTTTGCAGCTTTGTGCTGATGGGGGTTACCAGCTGAGATTAGGAGCCTTGGGGGTACCCCTAATTACGGTCCCCGACACTCTTAATCATGTTTTGTGGATTAAGTTTCAAGTTTTTACAGGATCACCTATTCACCCCCCTCTAGGTGCTCTCAATTGGTATCAAAGCCGTTCTCTTCACGTGAGGGACTAATCGCCTGAAGAGATGGATCCTAAGGGCAAGGGGATGGTGGTCAATGATAAGGAGAAGGAGTCCTTCGTCAATGATCCAAAGGATGACAAGCCTACTGACTCGGGCGCGAGTCACAAAAGAAAAGACGGGAAGAAGAAGAAAATGAGGCGCATCAAGGAGATCGTCTACTACAACGACAGCGACGAGTCCTCTTCTTCCCAAAAGGACGACGACAACGACTACGAGAAAAAGAAGACGGTTAATTCAAATTTTTCCTTTGATTATTCTCGTATTCCGCAAAGTTCCAATACTCATTTGCTTTCCATTCCCCTCGGTAAACCCCCTCTCTTTGATGGAGAGGACTACAGATTTTGGAGTCACAAAATGCGTAGCCACTTGTTCTCTCTCCATCCAAGTATATGGGAGATAGTAGAAAATAGAATGCACTTTGATAGTACAGATAGTGCCATGTTCATCAATGAACAAATCCATAAAAATGCACAAGCTACTACTATCCTTTTAGCATCTTTGTGCAGGGAAGAATACAATAAGGTGAGCGGCTTGGACAATGCCAAGCAGATCTGGGACACCCTCAAGATATCACATGAGGGAAATGACGTCACCATGCTCACCAAGATGGAGCTGGTGGAGGGCGAACTTGGGAGATTCGCAATGATCAGGGGAGAGGAGCCAACCCAAACGTACAACCGGCTTAAGACCCTCATCAACAAAATAAGGAGCTATGGGAGCACACGATGGACGGACCACGACGTCGTCCGCCTAATGCTAAGGTCTTTTACTGTCCTTGATCCACATCTTGTAAACAATATTCGTGAGAATCCCAGGTACACCAAGATGTCGCCCGAAGAAGTACTTGGGAAGTTTGTAAGCGGGCGGATGATGATCAAGGAGGCAAGATACGTCGATGATGCATTGAATGGCCCAATCCACGAGCCTCAAACTGTGGCTCTCAAAGCAACAAGGAGCAAGGAGGCGCTACCTAGCAAGGTGGCGCAAGTTGAGGCGGTCGGGCTTAATGAGGAAGAAATGGCCCTCATCATCAAGCGGTTCAAGACGGCGCTTAAGCGTCGCAAGGAGCACCCCAACAAGAACAAGACGAAGGGGAAGCGCTCCTGCTTCAAATGTGGTAAGATTGGTCATTTTATCGCTAATTGTCCCGATAATGAGAGTGACCAGGAAAAGAAGAGTGGAAAGTGGGAAAAGAAGAAGAACTACAAGAAGGCAAAGGGTGAGACACATCTTGGAAAGGAGTGGGATTCGGATTGCTCCTCGTCCGACTCCGACAACGAAGGACTCGCCGCCACCGCCTTCAACAAATCATCCCTCTTCCCCAACAAGCATCACACCTGCCTCATGGCAAGGGAAAAGAAGGTAAGCACTCGTAATACTAGTACTTACGCTTCTTCAAGTGAAGATGAATCTAGTGATGATGAAATTGACTATTCATGCTTATTCAAAGGCTTAGATAGAACTAAGATTGAAAAGATTAATGAATTGATTGATGCTTTAAATGATAAGAATAGATTGTTAGAAAAGCAAAAGGATCTTTTGTATGAAGAGCATGATAAATTTATTAGTGCGCAAAATTCTCTTGCTCTAGAAGTCAAAAGAAATGAAATGCTTTCATGTGAACTATCTACATGCCACGAGTCTATTTCTAACTTGAAGAGTATTAATGATGACTTGAATGCTAAGTTAGAAGTAGCAAATAGATCTAACTCTTGTGTAGAACATGTTGTGATTTGCAATAGGTGCAAATATTTTAATGTTGATGCTTGTAGTGAACATCTAGTTTCCATTGCAAAACAAAATGGTGAAGTGGCTAGTCTTAATGCCCAACTTAAGACTAGCAAGGATGAATTTGAGAAACTAAAATTTGCAAGGGATGCCTACACTATTGGTAGACACCCCTCAATTAAGGATGGGCTTGGCTTCAAGAGGGAAGCCAAGAACTTAACTAGTCATAAGGCTCCCATTCCCACCAAGGAGAAAGGGAAGGCCCCTATGACTAATAGTTGTCAAAAGAACCATGCTTTCATGTACCATAATAGGAAATTTTCTAGAAATGTTCATTATGATAGGAGTTGTAATGCTTACAATTCAAATGCAATGATTGCATCAAGTTCTTCTATTATGCATAATAGAAATTTGACTAGGAAAAATGTCATGCCTAGAAGAAATGTTGTTCATGTTCCTAGGAAAGTAAACAATGAACCTTCTACAATTTATCATGCTTGCAATGCTTCCTTTGCAATTTGTAGAAAGGATAGAAAGGTGATTGCTAGGAAATTAGGGGCAAAATGCAAGGGAGATAAAACTTGCATTTGGGTCCCTAAGGATATTGTCACTAACCTTGTAGGACCCAACAAGAGTTGGGTACCTAAGACCCAAGCCTAAATTTGCCTTGCAGGTTTATGCATCCGGGGGATCAAGCTGGATTATCGACAGCGGATGCACAAACCACATGACGGGGGAGAAGAAGATGTTCACCTCCTACGTCAAGAACAAAGATTCCTAAGACTCAATCATATTCGGTGACGGGAATCAAGGCAAGGTGAAAGGGTTAGGAAAATAGCTATTTCATCCGAGCACTCCATTTCCAATGTGTTTTTAGTTGAGTCGCTTGGATATAACTTGTTGTCTGTGAGTCAGCTTTGTAATATGGGATATAACTGCTTATTCACAAATGTAGATGTGTCTGTCTTTAGAAGGAGTGATGGTTCATTAGCTTTTAAGGGTGTATTAGACGGCAAACTCTATTTAGTTGATTTTGCAAAAGAGGAGGCCGGTCTAGATGCATGCTTAATTGCTAAGACTAGCATGGGCTGGCTGTGGCATCACCGCTTAGCACATGTGGGGATGAAGAACCTTCACAAACTTCTAAAGGGAGAACATGTGATAGGTCTAACAAATGTTACTTTCGAAAAAGATAGACCTTGTGCAGCTTGTCAAGCAGGCAAACAGGTGGGAAGCTCTCATCATACCAAAAATGTGATGACGACATCAAGACCTTTGGAGTTGCTTCATATGGACCTCTTTGGACCCATCACCTATCTAAGCATAGGAGGAAGTAAGTATGGTCTTGTTATAGTTGATGATTTTTCCCGCTTCACTTGGGTATTCTTCTTGCAGGATAAATCTGAAACCCAAGGGACCCTCAAGCGCTTCCTAAGGAGAGCTCAAAATGAGTTTGAGCTCAAGGTGAAGAAGATAAGGAGCGACAACGGGTCCGAGTTCAAGAACCTTCAAGTGTAGGAGTACCTTGAGGAGGAAGGGATCAAGCACGAGTTCTCCGCTCCCTACACACCACAGCAAAACGGTGTGGTAGAGAGGAAGAACAGGACGCTCATTGACATGGCGAGGACAATGCTTGGAAAATTCAAGACGCCCGAGCGATTTTGGTCGGAAGCCGTGAACACGGCTTGTCACGCCATAAACCGGGTGTACCTTCATCGCCTCCTCAAGAAAACTTCGTATGAGCTTCTAACCGGTAACAAACCCAATGTGTCTTACTTTCATGTATTTGGGAGCAAATGTTATATTCTAGTAAAGAAAGGTAGAAATTCTAAGTTTGCTCCCAAAGCTGTAGAAGGGTTTTTGTTAGGTTATGACTCAAATACAAAGGCGTATAGGGTCTTCAACAAATCATCGGGTTTGGTTGAAGTCTCTAGCGACGTTGTATTTGATGAGACTAATGGCTCTCCAAGAGAGCAAGTTGTTGATATTGATGATGTAGATGAAGAAGACGTTCCAACGGCCGCAATACGCACCATGGCGATTGGAGAAGTGAGGCCACAAGAACAAAAGGAGCAAGATCATCCTTCTTCCTCAATGATGGTGCACCCCCAACTCAAAATGATGAACAGGTTCCTCAAGAAGAGGCGTGTGATCAAGGGGGAGCACAGGATGTCCAAGTTGAAGAGGAAGAAACACCACAGACCCCTCCAACTCAAGTTCGAGCGACGATTCAAAGTAATCCTCCCGTCGACCAAATTTTGGGTGACATTAGCAAGGGAGTAACTACTTGCTCTAGATTAGTTAATTTTTGTGAGAATTACTCTTTTGTCTCTTCTATTGAGCCTTTCAGGGTAGAAGAGGCTTTGCTAGATCCGGACTGGGTGTTGGCCATGCAGGAAGAGCTCAATAACTTCAAGAGAAATGAAGTTTGGACACTGGTGCCTCGTCCCAAGCAAAACGTTGTGGGAACCAAGTGGGTGTTTTGCAACAAACAAGACGAGCACAGAGTGGTGACAAGGAACAAGGCTCGACTTGTGGCAAAAGGTTATGCCCAAGTCGCAGGTTTGGACTTTGAGGAGACTTTCGCTCCTGTGGCTAGGCTAGAGTCTATTCGTATTTTGCTAGCATATGCCGCTCACCATTCTTTCAGGTTGTTCCAAATGGATGTGAAGAGTGCTTTCCTCAACGGGCCAATCAAGGAGGAGGTGTATGTGGAGCAACCCCCTGGCTTCGAGGATGAACGGTACCCCGACCACGTATGTAAGCTCTCTAAGGCGCTCTATGGACTTAAGCAAGCCCCAAGAGCATGGTATGAATGCCTTAGAGACTTTTTAATTGCTAATGCTTTCAAGGTTGGGAAAGCCGATCCGACTTTATTCACTAAGACTTGTGATGGTGATTTATTTGTGTGCCAAATTTATGTCGATGACATAATATTTGGTTCTGCAACTCAAGGACGGCACCTTCATCTCCCAAACGAAGTACACGCAAGACTTGCTAAAGCGGTTCACGATGAAGGAGGCCAAGCCCGCAAAGACTCCAATGGGAACCGACGGACATGTCGACCTCAACAAAGGAGGTAAGTCCGTTGATCAAAAAGCATACCGGTCTATGATAGGTTCTGTCGGTGTTTAGGGTCCGACTGCACACCCGGGGTTGCCCCTCAAGGTGTTTTAGGAGTAGGAAGGTGTCGACAACTGTAGCAGAATGGTTCGTGCCGATCGCACGAGGGACGGTGGACAAGATTTACAGGTTCGGGCCGCTTAGTGATGCGTAACACCCTACGTCCTGATGAGTATGCTTGGTGGATATGGTTGCAAGAGAGCTCTCTGGATCGAGAATACAGAGAGTTGATGTGGGTGGCTAAGTAATGGGTCGATCGTTCTGAAGGGGTGCCCCCTAGGCCTTATATACTCGACCGTGGGGCAGTACACATGGATAAGATAACAACAAATGGCTAAAAGATAGTGAACCTCTCGGGATTATCCTTTACGTAACCCTCGCCGACTTATCCTCACGTGGCGTCGTTGCATGGAGGCCCCGACGCGGGAAAGTCGGATCTCTGTTGCGGCCAATGGCTCGACGCTATGGGCCGTCCGGGTTTGCACCAATCCGGCCTCATGTCGCTCTGCGTTGCTGGTTGTCTTTCCCCAGGCCCACGAAAGAATAACCTTACGAATTATTGGGCCCTTGGGCCTTTCGTGAGGTCCTTTACTCTTTTAGTGGACCCGGGAGATATCTATCCCCCACAAGCCCCCGATCTTTGGGTTAATTTAGAGGTAATCAACCCGAAGATCCCAGGTCCAGCTTGTAGGTGATTTGAAGAAAGATGACTCCTTGCTGTTCTCTCCTGCTTCGATCACTTGTTGACCAGAACCTAGCTTTGTGCCTGTGCCTCAGAGATCGGCGTTCCTGTTTGTTGGATTCTGAACTTTATTGGGTGCACCGGAGGTGCACCCAATGGGTGTAGCCCCCGAGCTTCGAGTAGATTTTAGAAAATAATCTACTCGAAGGTCTTCATCAAAGATTACTTTCATTTGTGTTCCTTTATTCCAGTTGAGGATTGGCTTCTTAATCTTGTCCCATGCCCTTAGAAATTGGTGCTATCCTGGCTTAGAATGACAATCCATGGGGTGCACCGAAGGTGCACCCAATGGGTGTAGCCCCCGACCTTCAAGTGGATTTTTTGAGGATAATTCGCTTGAAGGTCTTCTTTTTGTGTCCTTTTGCTGAAGATTACTCTTTCTGCTTATAAAAAAGTTGGCATGATGTCATCCGTGCTATGTCATCAATATTATGCTTCGGAGGTCAGCATGTGTTTTGTCTTTTGCAACTGAATTTGCAATCCTTCCATATCTTGCTGAGTAGCATAGTGTATTTGCTCTGCAACTGATTGGACGTTCGATGGACGTTCTCTGTCTAGTCTTCAAGTCATGTCTGTCGACCATATTTTGCACTCTGCTGACTATACTTGGCTTCCCTTTAACTCTTGTTGATATCTCATTTTTGTCTTGAGGCATTCACTGCATGCTCTGTACAGATGTGACCATTTTGAAAAATATACTGACAATTCCTGGGCGTCCCCCCCCAATGGGTGTGGGCAAGGGACGGCTTGGTACGCTGAGTGTTTTAACCGGCTGCTTCTGAGTTGTAATGTGATGGGACGGCGAGTGTAATCATATCCTTTGCGCTGTTGACTGGAGTCCCAATGGGTGTAGTGCTGCATGAAACGGCGTCAGCCGCCTGACGTGTCTTTGGACGGGTGGAGGTGTATATTGAATGCTTAGCGACTGTTCAGTGACCGCGGTTGGAGGTGAGCGGTTGCCTTTCTCTTCTATAAATAACGCTGTTGTTCCTCTGGTTTCTTCACATCCCTTCGCTATTCTTTACTGCTTCCTTCTCTTCTTTTCTGCTTGCCTCCATGGGAAAGAAACGCAAGCGTGAGCCGACTCCTCCATCGGAGGACTTCGGCGACTCGGAGTACTCGGAGGAGGAGTTCTCCTCCGAGTCCGAGAGGTCCCCGGCCCCCGTCTCTCCCCCGGCGTCGTCCGATGACTCGGACGACTCCCAGGGGATAGCCGCGGAGGTCTGGTCGTACATCCGGGCCGTCGAGCGCTCCGGGCTCGAGGGCTCGGATGAGTCCGAGTACTCCTCGGAGGAGGAGGACTCGGACGGCGGCGGCGAGGGCGAGGACGACGACGACGACGAAGACGATGACGACGACGACGACGACGATGACGACGGCAGCGGCAGTGGCGGGGGCGGCGGCAACGGCAGCAGCAGGGGCAGCACCAGGGGCGGCGGCAGCAGGGGCGGCACCAAGAGCGGCGGCGGCGGCAGGGGCAGGGCCAGTGGCTAGATGCCACTGGTCCTTTTAAATATTAGTATAGATTAGAAGTAGTATAGTTAGATAATGAAGTAGTATTAGTAATGTAGAGTAGTATAGTGTAGCGTAGTAGTAGTAGTAGCAGTAGAGTGTAGTATAGTAGTAGAAATAGGGAAGTATCAACTCATAATGAGTTGATTTGTAAGTATTGCCACTTCCCTTTAATGAAGAATGAATTTGGTTCCCTCCTGATGACTCGCTTTGTTTGACTACAAATCTGGTTCTTTTTGAGACCATAGACGAACAGCTTGATCGTTATACTGATGCTTCCGAGCAATATTGCGGTCTGTATCAATGTTTTTAGAAGTAATGCCGAGTGATTGATCTTGAGGTCGGCGTTTTTAGAAGTAATGCCGAGTGATCGGAAGTCGCCGTCGACATTTTAGAAGTAATGCCGAGTAGTTGAACTCCAGATCATCGTTTTAGAGGCAACGCCGAGTGACTAAGTAGTGACTTCGGCATTTTAGAGGCAATGCCGAGCAATTAAACTCGAGGTAAGCGTTTTAGAGGCAACGCCGAGTGATTAAGTAGTGACTTCGGCATTTTAGAGGCAACGCCGAGTTATTGAACTCGAGATCAGCGTTTTAGAGGCAACGCCGAGTGGTTGGACTTGAGATCAGCGTTTTAGAGGCAACGCCGAGTGATTGAGGGTCAACGTTGGCATTTTAGAAGTAATGCCGAACGATTGAACTCGAGATCAGCGTTTTAGAGGCAACGCCGAGTGACTGAATAGTAACATCGGCATTTTAGAGGCAACGCCGAGTTATTTCGAGGATTAGCACCCGAGTAAGGAGAGGGCCCACCAGTTTTTTGGGAAATAACTGCCGAATGACCACGTGGCCTGCTGGGATTTCGGAAATGACTGCCGAGTGATGACTGGGCACTTTTTGAAACGGTATCTGGTCCGAGAATATCCCATAAGAGTTGCACTTTTAGCCGCCTTTGCTTTCCGCGCCCTAGTTTTTGCATTCCTGCTTCCAAATCCTCTCTGCGCTTGCCTCCAATTTGCTCGCTGGTGAAATCGAGATGGCTCCCAAGAGGAAAATCGCGAGTTCTTCCGCTGTGGTGATTCCCCCAATTGATCCCAACAGCCAGTTGCCTTTCGCAGGTAACCACATGTCCATCATCTCTGAAACCGAACTCCTTCACCTCGTGTCCATCGGGGTTCTTCCTCCACGGGAACTCTGTTCTTGGCGGATTTGCCACGGGACTACGGTCCCGACGGAGGATACCCACGAGTCCGTGGTTTACGCTCCCTTTCTTCTCCGCGGCCTTGGCCTTCCTATTTCTCCCTTTTTCCGTGGTCTTCTTGATTTCTACCACATCAACCTAACCCATCTGAACCCTAATTCAATTCTGCAAATTTCTATCTTCGTCCACTTATGTGAGGCCTTTCTTGGCGTGCTGCCGCATTTTGGATTGTGGAAACACCTGTATCATTGTCGCCCTGGGATGGCCGGGGGACAACATCAGTTGGTTGGAGGTGCCAGCTTGGAGATGCGCCGGGGACGGAAAACTGAGTATCTTGAGATCCCCCTTAAAGACAGCATTAAGGGATGGCGCCTGGAATGGTTTATAGTTGATAACTATGGAAATTCTCTCCCCCCCCCCGGTCAGGAAGACAGCCAGATGTTCGCACCCCGAGCTGGACCGAGTCTCCTACAGACGAGGAGGTGGCTGAGGCCAGTGTGCTGCTAGCTGAAGTTGGGCTATTGAAAGAGAGGGGTTTAACTGCTGAAGCTATAGTTGCTGACTTCGTTTTCAAAAACATTCAGCCGCTGAAAGATAGGGTCCACCCGGCTTATCTGTATCAAGGGCTAGCCGACCCAACTCGAGTTACCAATAGAAGAATCCCTTCTGCAGATTTAGTGAGCCGACTGGAGATGATTCTCAGAGGCAAAGTATCCAATGTTGGTGCTCCGGTGGCGTATTCAGCCTGGAATCTGCCTCCTGCCAAGGCCTTCACTCGCTTCGTGTCAAGCCCACCTGCGACTGATGGCAGTTTGGGCCTTAGAACGCGGCCTTCTGACGAGGAGGTTAGTGCTTTGGTTGCCTCACTTGGGAAAATCCCTGATGATGAACGACAAATCCATTTCGAGGTGCCTTTGGATCCTACTGATGCTGAAATAAATGCCGTGCTTGACATGTTGGCTGAAGATTCTTCTGACGCTATTCCTGCTGAGTCATTGGCAGTGGCACCTCTCCCAGAGGTCGGTATAATCTTGGATGTTCAGAGGCCTGTCCGTGCTCGCTCGAGGCGTCCCCGCCGAACCAATCAGACTGATCTTTCTGATGATGAGCAGAAAAAGAAGAAGAGACGTATTCGGCGAGTATCTAGTTTGGATCAGGGTGCTGGTCCCTCGGTTCCTGCTGATGAGGAGGTTCCTGCGCCTGAATTTGCTGATGCTGATCCCAATGGGTGTGGTCCATCTGTTGCTGATCCCAATGGGGGTGTTGCCAGTGTTGCCGATGAAGATGACGAAGAGGAAGAGGATGAGGTTCCTCTGACTCGGAAGAACAGTCGGCAATTCCTCGCCAGTGGAGAAAGTAGTGGGGTTCCTTCTCCGGCTTTGTCTGCTCTTGTTGGTCTGCAAAACATATCCCTGGCCGACTTTGATCAAACTCTCGAGGATATGGTCCCAGAGGACTTGTTATCAGGGCCAGTGGATGATGATGTGACGGAAGCTTGTGGTGCTGTGCCGGACGCTGGGTTGAGGTCATCCCGTGCCTCATCAACCTTAGAGCGCGATCTTGAGGGACGGGATGTTAACTTGGATTGTCCTGATTCCATGGAGGTAGCCGAGGGCCCATCAACCTTGGAGATGGTTACTGCTGAGAGTTTGGACCCCAAGGATGGTGTTGACACATGTCCAGCCCCCGAGGGTGTCGTCGGGGATGACTTAGCCCGGGCGAAGAGTGCGAGCTACTGCCCAGCCCCCGAGGGTGTTGCCGGGGATAATCCGGCTCAAGTGGGCAGTGCCAACTATGGCCCAGTCCCCGAGGGTACCCAAACAGGGTCTCCTTCCGGCGCTTCCATGGACGTTCACGCTGGGTCACCTCCTCACTCTGGCTGCATGGTGGTGGCCCAAACTTCAGACCGGGGCGTCGCTTTGGAGGGCAGCGTCCCCGTTGATCGGGTATCCGGCTCTGTTGAAGGAGATGAACTGATTCCCACTGTTCCATTGCATGCTGCTTCGGGTGATGACCTTGCGCCTGGTTTTCATCTGATTTCTCCTGACTTGGGGATCCCTTCGTTCTTCTCCAACCTCTAGGTACTGTGCTGTTTCTTAGCTTGACTTTTACATGAACTCTTGCCATTATGCTCATCTGCTCTTCTCATCAGGTTTTGGTGGATGGGATGACCAGCCAGCTGAAATTGCATGGTGCTCCTATCCCGGAAGTAGCTTCATCCTTTTCGTGTTGGAATCCGGTGTCTCTTCATCGCCGTGTATCCGAGTTGGAGGCGACTAACGCTGGTTAGTGCCCTTTTTTCTTTTCTTCGTGCTTGTTGTGGACTGTTTTACCTTCTGACCTCGCTTTGTTTGGTTGTCCTTCGCTAGGAATGACTCGACAGATTACACTACTTGAGGAGAAACATTCTCAAGATCGGGCTAAACTGTCTCAGCGATGCACTGATCTTGAGGAAAAGTACTCTCAAGGTCAAATTGAGCTGAGTCAAGTCTCTGCCGCCTTAGATGATGCCAACGCGTTGAGTTCTTCCCTGCATGCTCAGCTCGACTCTGAAAAGGTGAAATACGAAACTGTGCTTTTGTCTTGCTGTACTCCTATTATTTGCCTGGTTTTCTGAAGGAACTGATTTGTGCTTGCAGGAAGAAAAACGTATCCTTGTCGCTTCTCGTGACAATCTTGATAGGTTGTATCGAGATTCTAGCAACTCGTTGACTATTCTGGAGAGGAGTCATCGCTTTTCCATGGAGGAGTTGAACAATCTTCGCTATAAGCTGCAGGAGTCCTTGGATGATGTGATTCGCCTTCGGGAGTTGATATCGGCTAAGGACGTTGTCATCAAGAATCTGCGTGCTTCCAAGAAATCCGTTACCCAGGAGCTAGAGGCTGCCCAGTTGGCTGTCAAAGTTGCTGAAGAGACTTCCAATACTCTGAGAGCCCAGCGCGATAGGGCCATGGATAAGGCCATTCGAGCGGGACGAATTCTGATGAGGAGGCCTGGCGTAGTCGTCCCTGAAGATATAAGGGCTGACGTGAACGCTACCCCTGATTCCTCGAGTCGCCCTTCTTCGTCGACTGCTCCTGGAAAAGACATTACAAAATAGAGAAAACATTTCGCGTGCTCCGAGCGCGCAGTCTTGCATGATTGAACATTTGTTAGAGGACGCCGGTTTATTTGAATAGCATAGTTATTCACTTATTGTATCAGAATTTTTTAGTTAATGAGTTTGGTAGTTATGACGCATGATGACTATGAATGTTGTCTGTGGGATATGGAGGTCATCCCCTGAATTAAATAGGCGAGAGCATGTTGCATTGGTCTTAAGTAGGCGCCAACTGGAGTCGATTGCTTCGTTAGCTGGGCATAGTGGTCGCCCTGAGTTAAGTAAAGCGTGAGCATGTCACACCGCCTTAAGTCGTTGCCGACTTAAGTCGATTGCTCCGTTAGCAGGGCATAGTGGTCACCCCGAGTTAAGTAAGCGTGAGCATGTCGCACCGCCTTAAGTCGTTGCCGACTTAAGTCGATTGCTCCGTTAGCAGGGCATAGTGGTCACCCCGAGTTAAGTAAGCGTGAGCATGTCGCACCGCCTTAAGTCGTTGCCGACTTAAGTCGGTTGCTCCGTTAGCAGGGCATAGTGGTCACCCCGAGTTAAGTAAGCGTGAGCATGTCACACCGCCTTAAGTTGTTGCCGACTTAAGTCGATTGCTCCGTTGGCAGGGTATAGTGGTCACCCCGAGTTAAGTAAGCGTGCAAGTCAATCGTAAATAAATTGAGTATCCTTGAAACCTTTTCTTTATTGATGACATATTTCCACTTTACAGAGTACATTATCGTTATCCCAGCAGTTTTGAGGTACGGCTAAGGATAAAACTTTCTCAGGTGTTCTATGTTCCAGGAGTTCCCAACTTCTGTGCCATCCATCCGAGTGAGGCGATATGATCCGGGCCGAGTGATTTCTGCTACTATGAAGGGTCCTTCCCATAAGGGTGATAACTTGTGTCGTCCTTCTCCCGTTAGAATTCGGCGAAGGACGAGCTCCCCTACTGAAAAAGATCGTTGCCGCACAGCCTTGTCGTGATAGCGCCTTAGAGTCTGCTGGTATCTTGCTGACTGAATTACTGCGCTTAGCCGTTCTTCCTCGAGTACGTCTATGTCCTCCAGCCTGGTGGTCTCAGCTTCTGCTATGCTTTCAAAAATCAGCCTTGGCGCCCCAAACTTGAGATCAGCAGGCAGCACTGCCTCCGACCCATAGACCATGAAGAAAGGAGTGTTTCCATGCAAAGCTCGGCTAGGTTGGGTTCTCAGGCTCCAAACAACATAGGGTAATTCCCTTATCCACTTTCCTGCGAATTTTTCATTCTTATCGAAAATCTTTTTCCTGAGTGCATCCAATATCATCCCGTTGGCTCGCTCAACTTGCCCGTTGGCTCTTGGATGGGCTACAGATGCATACTTGATCTGAATGCTTTTTTGCTCGCAGAAGTCGAAGAATTCTGAACTCGTGAAATTGGATCCTAAGTCAGTTATGATGCTGTTTGGTATCCCGAATCTGAACATTATATCTTGTATGAATTCCACGGCCTTAGCAGAAGTTAAGGAGGCAATGGGCTTGAATTCTATCCATTTAGTGAACTTGTCAATTGCTACCAACACATGAGTATATCCCCCTTGAGCTTTCTTGAAAGGTCCAATCATATCCAGCCCCCAGCATGCGAAAGGCCAGGTCACTGGTATGGTCTGCAGCTGCTGTGCTGGCAGGTGTTGTTGCTTTGACAAGTATTGGCAGGCTTCGCACCTCTGAACTAACTCGGCTGCATCATTCTTTGCTGTTGGCCAATAGAATCCTGACCTGAAGACCTTCCCAACTAGTGTTCTGGAGGCTGCATGTATCCCACATTGTCCAGCGTGGACCTCTTCTAAGAGTTGCTTTCCAGTGGATGGGAGAATGCACTTCATGAAGACGCCTGATGCACCCCTTCTGTATAATGTTTCCCCAATAAGTGTATAGTGAGCTGACTGTCTTGCAATGCGCTCTGCCGAGTTCTTATCATCTGGTTCTTCTTCATTCCTTATGTACTTAATGATTGGCTTTCTCCAGTCATCGGGATCTGACTCAGGTTGAGCTATGATGTTGCATTCTTCCATTTGACCCAATGAGATACTTGGCTGCAGAATTTCTTGCACAAAAACCCCGGGTGGGACCTGAGCTCGACTGGACCCTAGCTTGGACAGTACATCGGCTGCCGCGTTCCGATCTCTCTCCACATGATGAAATTCTAGACCCTCGAATTTATCCTCCAGTTTTCGGACGGCAGTGCAGTATCTTCCCATCGAATCGTTCGAGCAATCCCACTCCTTATTTATCTGGGTGATGACTACCAGAGAATCCCCGTATACCATTAATCTTTTGACGCCCAATGATATGGCGATGTTCAATCCATGAATCAAGGCTTCATACTCGGCTGCATTGTTGGAGGCCGGGAATAGCAGCTGGAGGGCGTACTTGAGGTGTTCGCCTCCTGGTGCAGTGAAAAGAATCCCCGCTCCTGCTCCCTGCAGCTTGAGTGAGCCATCGAAATACATTCGCCATACTTCTGCAGTCTCCGGGTTGTCTGGTACTTGTTGTTCAGTCCACTCTGATACGAAATCAACCAGTGCTTGGGTTTTGATGGCAGTGCGAGGCCGAAACTCGATGTCATGAGATCCCAGCTCACAGGCCCACTTGGCTATTCGACCGATGGCTTCCTTGTTGTGAAGAATATCCCCTATTGGAAAACTTGTGACTACTATGACTTTGTGGTCGTCAAAGTAGTGACGCAGCTTGCGGGCAGTTAGAAGTACTGCATACAATAGTTTCTGAACTTGAGGATACTTTTTCTTTGAGGGGCCGAGGACTTCACTAATGAAGTAGACAGGATGTTGTATTGGATAGGCATGCCCTTCTTCTACTCGCTCGACTACCAACGCGGTGCTCACCACGTGAGTCGTGCAAGAGATGTATAATAGCAAATCTTCAGCTGGTTGAGTTGACGTAGCTCGCCGAGGTGGTTTCAGTACTGGTGGTGTTGTTAAGAATTTTTTCAGAGCATCCAGAGCTTCTTGCGCTTCTGAAGTCCACTGGAATTTATCCACCTTCTTGAGTAACTTGTAAAACGGCAAACCTTTTTCCCCCAGCCTGGATATAAATCTGCTTAAAGCTGCCATGCATCCGGTAAGTCGCTGAACCTTCTTCTGTGATCGAGGTGCTTCCATCTTCATAATAGCTTCAATCTTATCCGGATTAGCCTCAATTCCTCGGTGGCTGACAATAAATCCGAGCAACTTTCCGGCTGGTACCCCAAAAACACATTTCTCGGGATTAAGCTTCCATCTATACCGCCTCAGGCTGTTGAAAACCAGTTGCAAATCTTCGATGAAGTCTTTTGAGTCCTGTGTTTTGATCACCACGTCATCCACATAAGCCTCCACACGCTTGCCCCAGTGATCGGCTAAGCATGTTTGAATAGCTCTCTGGTAAGTCGCTCCAGCGTTTTTGAGGCCAAACGGCATGGAGGTATAACAGAAAGCGCCAAACGGAGTAATGAATGCCGTTTTTTCTTCGTCCTCCTTCGCCAGACTAATCTGATGATATCCAGAATAACAATCCAGGAAAGACAGCATAGAACATCCAGCGGTGGAGTCCACCACCTGATCTATCCTCGGGAGCCCGAAGGGGTCCTTCGGACAGTGTTTGTTGAGATCGGTATAATCAACACACATGCGCCAGTCCACTTTATTCTTTTTGAGTACAAGAACAGGATTGGCTAACCACTCAGGATGTAACACTTCTCTAATGAATCCAGCCGCGACCAAGCGAGCTAACTCGGCGCGAATGGCTTCCCTCTTATCAGGCGTGAAACGACGTAATTTCTGTCGAATCGGTCTCGCCTGGGGAAAAACCTTCAGTTTGTGCTCGGCCAGTTCTCTCGGGACTCCCGGCATATCCGCAGGTTGCCATGCGAATACATCTCGGTTATCTTGCAGAAACCGGACGAGCGCGCTTTCCTATTTGTCATCCAAACTGGAGCTGATGATGGCCGTCTTGCGCTCATCAGCGAACCCCAGGTTGATTCTTTTGGTTTCTTCAGTCGGCCGCATAGAGGTCGCGGTCTGAGCTTCATTTGCTGGTATTGCGAAGTCCTCCTCAGGCTTAGAGTTCGCCATTGCGGAGGGAGCCGTCGATGGCTTGGCGGTGAGGGCTGCCTGAATAGCCACTCGGAAACATTCTGCGGCGCCTTGGAGGTCGGCGCGCACAGTTATGATCCCTTGTGGCCCTGGCATCTTCAGTATCATGTATGTGTAATGCGGAATGGCCATGAACTTGGCCAATCCTGGCCTCCCGATGATGGCGTTGTACCCGCAGTCGAAGTTTGCCACCTCAAACCTTAGGAACTCGGTTCTGTAGTTCTCCGGAGTTCCAAAGGTGACCGGCATGTAGATGTGGCCCAGCGGGTATTCCCCTTCCGTCGGCACGATGCCGAAGAAAGGAGTGTCCGACTCGTGGAGCTCTTTGAGATGAACTCCCAAGCTTTGGAGTGTCCGGGGGAAGGTGATGTTGATGCTGCTCCCCCCGTCCACTAACACCTTTTTCACCCGGCTCTCTCGGATCACCGGATCGACGAGAAGCGGGTACTTGCCCGGGTGGTCGAAGTTGAGCCATTGATCCGCCCGAGTGAAGGTGATCGGGTGCTCCGACCATCGGTATGGGGCGGGAGGGCCGATGGTCGCCACCAGTATCTGGCGATCATTGAGCTTTTGCTGTCTTCTGCTCTCCTGCGATCCGTGTCCGCCGAAGATGACGTTGACCTCCCTGTCAACGCGCGGAAAAGCTCCTCCTCCTCCTCCCTCCTCCTGCCGATGGGGTTGTCGTGGTTCATCTGGTCCTCCCCTCGGCGGAGGAGGAGGTAGAGGTTGGAAGGGTCGGCCGTGTCCAACGGAGTGCTTGAAGTCTCGGCAGTTACGAAGAGTGTGGCGCATGTCCTTGTGGTACGGGCACTGGGCGTCGAGGATGTCGTCCAGCGTACGCTCGCCTCCACGAGGTCCTCCTCGAGCGCGAGAGGCAGGTGGTCCGGCGGCGTGCACTTCTTCGCGTGGCCTCTTCTCCCACCGCTTGTCAGGTTGCTGGTTCGTGTCGCGTCGTGGTGCTGCCGGTGCGGGCTTTGCTCCTCCGATGAGATCCTGGGCTCGCTCGTCGGCGGTGATGTAGAGGTCGGCTTCCCGGAACAGCTCCTCCGAGGTGGTCGGCGCCCTTTGTAGTATGGCTCGGACGAAAACCGAATCATTAGATCCTCGGTAGAAGTCCTCGATCACGGCCGCCTCCGTGACGTCGGGGATACGATTCCTCATGGTTTGAAACCTCTTGAGGTACGATCGGAGAGTTTCGTCCCCCCGGCGCTTGATAGATTTAAGGTCCCACGGCTGCGCCGGCTTGTCGGAGAGGGACTGGAAGTTGGCGGTGAAACGCCGGCTGAAGTCTCCCCAAACGTCGATGCAGTGTCGAGGTAGATGTCGTAGCCATTGCAGCGCGTCTTGTCCAAGGACAATGGGCAAGTACGCGGTCATCACGTCTTCAGATGCTCCGGCAGCTCGAGCGGCGGTGGTGTAGACGGCTAGCCAACCCCATGGATCCTGCTTAGGTTCATACTTGTCAACATTGGATACCTTGAAGTTGGGAGGCCACTGGATGGCCCTAAGGCGCGGAGTAAGGGCGGACACTCCGCATGTGTCCTCCTGTCGCCGGGGTCGATGTCTGTCCCGGGGAGGGGAGTTGTGGTTGTGATTCCTCGACCGTCCCCGGGAGGTTCCGCCAGTTGAAGCCGTTGCCGACTCAGTCCTGGTAGCTTGGCTCTGAGTCAGGGCGCCATGATCCCTGTCGTACTCCTCTCGACGACGAATTTCGTTCTCATGCCGCCGTTCCCGCGAAGCATTGATGGAGCTCCGTGCGTCTCGGCGACTGTTGATGGCGTGTCGTAGATCGTTCGGCGGGTGGGCAAGCGGTAGAAGATGGTTGGCCGCCTGGGTGAACAGTCGTCGGTAGCCGTCGGCGTCTGGAGTCCGAGGAAGTCCTTCCGCTATCCGAGCCAGCACCCCTCCGACTTCGCTCGGCGTGTTCATGGCTCGGGCGAAGTCGGGGTTCAGGTTGCGCCCGAAGAGTGGGTTCTCTCGACGTTGCCTTGCATCTTGCTCAGCCTGCTCCTGAGCTCGTCGGCGATCACGTCGTCGGGAGTTCCTTCGCTCTCTGAAGACGCGTTCTTCCGGGGTTTCTCCTACCTCCGAGACCTCGTCTCGCGAGACAGGTTGTTCCGGATTCCGCTCTCCGGCCGCGTGATGTCGTCGAACATTCCTGCGCCGGTTCCTTCGTCGACGGGACTCTCGCTGAGGCGGTTCCTCCCCGGGTACAGTCGGCTCGTCGTCGGAGATGGCGGGCGATTCCGCCCTTCCGATGAAGAGGACGTCGGGGTAGAACGGTGCTGCCGTCGTGGTGATCTTCTTTCGAGGAGCCGGAAAACGGTGCTGCACTTCTCCGGTATTTTCGGAGTTTGTTGAGGAAGACTCCTTTTCCGGCGGATCCGCGATACGGTGCAGAATTCCTTCTTCGTCTGCTATGAATGAGATTGTTCCAAAGCAGAACGTAGATCCAGGGCGTAGGGCGATCTTGCTATAGAAAAAGACGGCCATTGAGCTAGCTTGGATTGTCGACACACCCCCTACCTGGCGCGCCAGCTGTCGGTGTTTAGGGTCCGACTGCACACCCGGGGTTGCCCCTCAAGGTGTTTTAGGAGTAGGAAGGTGTCGACAACTGTAGCAGAATGGTTCGTGCCGATCGCACGAGGGACGGTGGACAAGATTTACAGGTTCGGGCCGCTTAGTGATGCGTAACACCCTACGTCCTGATGAGTATGCTTGGTGGATATGGTTGCAAGAGAGCTCTCTGGATCGAGAATACAGAGAGTTGATGTGGGTGGCTAAGTAATGGGTCGATCGTTCTGAAGGGGTGCCCCCTAGGCCTTATATACTCGACCGTGGGGCAGTACACATGGATAAGATAACAACAAATGGCTAAAAGATAGTGAACCTCTCGGGATTATCCTTTACGTAACCCTCGCCGACTTATCCTCACGTGGCGTCGTTGCATGGAGGCCCCGACGCGGGAAAGTCGGATCTCTGTTGCGGCCAATGGCTCGATGCTATGGGCCGTCCGGGTTTGCACCAATCCGGCCTCATGTCGCTCTGCGTTGCTGGTTGTCTTTCCCCAGGCCCACGAAAGAATAACCTTACGAATTATTGGGCCCTTGGGCCTTTCGTGAGGTCCTTTACTCTTTTAGTGGACCCGGGAGATATCTATCCCCCACAGGTTCCTTGCTTTATTTATGTGCTAGTAGACCGGATATTATGCTTAGTGTATGCATGTGTGCTAGATTTCAATCCGATCCAAGGGAGTGTCACTTAGTGGCTGTGAAGCGAATTCTTAGATATTTAGTCGCTACGCCTTGCTTCGGGATCTGGTATCCAAAGGGGTCTCAAAGGTGGATTGAAAGGGAAAAGGTGGACTTGGACCATGCAAGACTTCCACTACACTCCGATGAGAGGGTAACTTACTCCAAGTTCATCTCAATATCCTTATTGCCTTTGTACTCTTATTTGAAGATTTTGGTGAGGCAATGGGGTTTAGGGGCCAAGATTGATCCCGTTTTGGTGCTTGATGCCAAAGAGGGAGAAAATAAGGCCAAAGCAAGAAATGGATCAGCTACCATTTGAGAATTTTGAAAATAGTAGAGTTAGAGCCTTTGTTTTGCCAAAATACTCTTGTTATCTCTTATTGTCAAAAGTTGGTCTCTTGTGGGGAGAATGTTTGATTATGGGAAAAAGGGGGAGTTTTTGAATCTTTGATCAATTTCTCTTGGAATACCTCTCTTTATGTCTCTACAAGTGAATTTGACTTAGAGATAGGAATTTGAGTTTGATTTGCAAAAACAAACCAAGTGGTGGCAAAGAATGATCCAAATATGCCAAATTTGAATCGAAATCATTTTTTGTTCGAAATTGCATTGATGTTGCACTTCCTTTTAGTTGCATTATGTTCTGTTGGCATAAATCACCAAAAAGGGGGAGATTGAAAGGGAAATGTGCCCTTGGGCCATTTCTAAGTATTTTGGTGATTACATGTTCAACACAATTGCTTAAGTGTGAAACTATGCCAAATGGTGGACAAAGTGCAAATTAGTACAAAGGTATGATTCTAGACTTAGTACATTGGTTTTGTGTACTAACATATTTGTCTAAGTGCTAGAATCAAAGAAAATCCAATTGAAAAAGACTTGGCTCGAGCAGCCAAGACTCTGCTCAGTTTGGGTGCACCGGACTGTCCGGTGCGCCAGGCTGGCGACTGTCAACTGGCTGCTCTCGGGAAGCGATCAACGGCGTACGGCTATAAATCACCGGACTGTCCGGTGGTGCACCGGACTGTCCGGTGAGCCGTTCACAGCCGAAGTCGTTGCTCTCGGGAAGCGATCAACGGCGTACGGATATAAATCACCGGACTGTCCGGTGGTGCACCGGACTGTCCGGTGAGCCAACGGTCGGCCGGGCCAACGGTCGGCCTCGTAACCCGCGCGCGACGTGTGGCCGAACCAACGGTCAAAAGGGGGCACCGGACTATCCGGTGCGCCAACGGCTCTGGATCTTCAACGGTCGGCTGCGCCACAGAAGGAAAGAAATCTGCACCGGACAGTGTCCGGTGGTGCACCGGACTGTCCGGTGCGCCAGGCGACAGAAGGCAAGAATTGCCTTCCTGGAATGCTCTCAACGGCTCCTAGCTGCCTTGGGGCTATAAAAGGGACCCCTAGGCGCATGGAGGAGTACACCAAGCATTCTCTAAGCATTCCTAAGCACCAAGACTCCAATTCCGCGCATTCGATTCTTTGTGATAGCAACTAGAGCTCCATTTGAGTAGAGTACTCTTTGAGTTGTGTTGAGAGCTCGTGTTGTGACTTGTGTGCGTGTTGTTGCTCTGATTTTGTGTCTTGTGTGCGTTGCTCATCCCATTCTTACTTCTGTTCTTCTTTGTGATAATCAAAGTGTAAGGGCGAGAGGCTCCAAGTTGTGGAGATTCCTCGCAAGCGGGATATAGTAAAGTGAAATCAAAACATCATGGTATTCAAGTGGGTCTTTGGACCGCTTGAAAGTGGTTGAGTGCAACCCTCGTCCGTTGGGACGCCACAACGTGGAGTAGGCAAGTGTTGGCTTGGCCGAACCACGGGATAAACCACTGTGCCATCTCTGTGTTGATCTTCTTGTGGTTATCGTGTTGTGCAAGAACTCTTCTCTAGCCACTTGGCTTTATTGTGCTAACTCTTAATCAAGTTTTGTGGATTAAGTTTCAAGTTTTTACAGGATCACCTATTCACCCCCCTCTAGGTGCTCTTAAGGGGTACGGGTCATTTTGAGCCGCACGATCAGATATCGAGGGCTGGGATTAGATCTAGTGTTTTATATACCGGTATTTGACCAGGGCCATTGGATCGCAAGCGAACGCCCCAGATTAGATCGCCCATTTAAGTGAACCAGTACGCGCTACTGGCCGCCAGATCTTGGATCAACGGTCAGTATTTAATGTAACGTGATCCAATATGGGCCATCCAATCTGCCCAACGGTTCGGATCAAATCGCCGAAAGGGTACCTCCTCATCTAATCACCACCGTTCGGCCGAGATCCAACGACCCAGAGACGTCTTCCCCAACCGAGAACCAGCAGCGGCGGTGAGCCGCCCACCACGGTGGCGATGCTCGCTGGAGACTGCAATTCGGCGCCCCGATGCCCCTGGTCCTCCCGTAAATGGTTCTACAGGGAGAATGGTCAGCTGCGAACGACAAGGGGAGCATATTACCTGTAGTGGCGCGGTAGGAACACCAGTCCACGGCGACATGCGGTCCATGGTGGTTGTGGTTTTCCGTTGAGCAATTCCTTAGTGACAGGCGCTCATCCACCAGTGCTGGTGCCGCTAACACGTTCGCCCGGTCGCGGCAACCTTCCTAGTCACTGGTTTGACCCCGACCGACGGCGCGAACGGAAAACAGCCAGCGGCGGTGCACTCCTGCTTTCTCCCTGCACCAAGCTTAGGGCATAACCCGGTAGTTCCCCAGCGTGAGCTGAGGGGCAAGGGTTTTATACCCATCCTCAGCCACCAACAATCCGCCCCAATAGCGCAACCGGTGAGATTAGCGGTGGTCGGGTGGGATTCCACGCGCGATCCGCGGTGTCCTGGTCGACGAAGTTTGTTGCAGCGAGGCAGATGAATCCGACACCCTAGGCCCACATGGAAGCAAGGGAGTCAACACGTAGGCGCGGTCGGTTTTCCTGGCTAGCAGGCCCACGTGGCAGTGAGTGTGTGCGCCACACGCAGAATGGGCCACGCGCAGATGGCTGGCGTGGTGAGGAGGAAATGAAGTTGGGCCGAAACAGGTGACCTCGGCCCAAGATGAGGTTTCTGTCTTTTTTTATTTTCTTTTTTATTTTGTTTGCTTTCCAAATTCCAATTGGATTTTAAATTCAAACCTAATTCAATTTTGAATTTCAAGCACGATTCTGATGTGGACAGAAATCCCATCATCATATTTATTATTATTATTTTTTTTATTTATCTTCTTCCTCGCCATTTAGTTATAAAAAGGAATAGATATTTATCATAATTACCTTTCTCACTCTTTTCAATTCCATGTTTGATCTTCAAATCTATAAGTGTCCAAATTATTACTAATGTGAATATAACTTTTATTGTTTACAATGTCATTATTTATTTTTCTCCTTGTTATTTATTTCATGGGAGATATAAATGGTTTCCTTTAAAAGAAAAATTCCTTTCTCATATATATATTTCATTCCCTAATTCCCAATGCACTATAATAATTGTATTTGTTTATTTTTTTAAAAAAATCTACTATTTGTGGGTCTTACAAATCCTACCCCCTTAACAGAAATCTCGTCCTCGAGATTTGTAAGGAAAAGGATGTACACTCATATTGTCTCAGAACATATGCACAAACAAAGAAATCTCAGCATGATGCATAACTCATTAGCAAAATATATAGTCAATAGACCTTATTATTATTCCTAAAATAGTAAAATACTTACTATTGGCGAAACTAATATTTAGGTCTTACAAATAGTAAAATATATATATGTATGTATATTTATGTTTATTTCCATTTATGCTCTACTCTTGTTGCTCATTGACTTCTTCACTGACTACTTCATCTTCGACTAGCTCTTCTTCTTGAATTTCAAGTTCACCAGGTTCTGTCTCTACTTCTGCATGATGGGCTTGTCCCCGATTGATAGGTAGCGGTTGACTCTTTCCTGCCGAAGCCTGACCTTGCTTCATTGGAGCTGGTGTAGTGTAGGCAGCCCTGTTAGGACAGTAGTTGGCATAGTGTCCTGGTTGTCCACACTTGAAGCATGCCCTGTTGGTGGATGTGTTAGGAGCAACAGGTCCTGCTGGGGTGCTTGCTTGCGGAGGAGCAGTTGGTGCCTGTTGAGTTTGCTGCCCTGAACCGCCACGAGCTGGTGTACTTGGAGTGGTAGTATAGCGAGGGTGGGAACTACTTCCAGCCTGTCCTTGGTTAGCAGCCCTTCTTTTCTCTCCAAACATAATCCTCTTGTTTTCTACAGCAATAGCTTTGTCAAGTAGCCTTTAGAAGGATGGGAATGTGTGTGATACCAGTTGATATTGCAAGAGTCCAATCAAACCATCCAGAAAAAGCTCCTGCTTCTTCTCATCATCCTCTACATCCCTAGGAGCATATCAAGATAACTGGATGAATTTGTCTCTATATTCACTCACAGACATGCTTCCTTGCTTAAGGGATAGAAACTCCTTCCTTTTAATCTTCATGAGTCCACAGGAATATGGTAACTCCTGAATTGCGTGGAGAATTCTGCCCAGGTAATTGTGTCGACAGCAGCATGAGCAGCGCAGTACGCATCCCACCAATCCGCAGCGGGACCAGTAAGACGACCCGATGTGTAGAGAACTTTCTCTCTGTCTGAGCACTGAGCTATGTTGAGCATCTTCTCTACGGACTTTAGCCAGTCATCTGCTTGCAGCGGATCCGCGGAGTTGGAGAAGGTTGGTGGTTTGTTGCTCATGAATTCCCTGTGCTTATCCCTGGATGGAGCTGGTGGTGGAGGTGGCGGCAGTGGTGCTTGTTGTTGTTGCTGTTGCGCCCTTCTCTCTTGACGTATCTCCTCCTGCTCTTGGCGCATCTCTTGACGTATATCCTCTCTTTCTTGGCGCATCTCTTGACGCTCCTGTCGCATCTGTGCGTGCATGTCTGCCATAGTGTCTGCCATTTGCTACATTATTTGCATCTAGGTTGTAATAACTGGATCAGCACCGACTGGTGGAGGATTTGGGGGATTCATCTCTGCTTGTTGTTGTTGTCTAAGCACCCTTTGGTTATATGGATTGGCAGGTAGATCAATTCCTCCTCCCTTCCTGGTATTGACCATCTGAGTTAGAAGCATATGGTAAGATAGTTTTGCAAGGGAATCATTTGGTAGGCAGAATGAATAAGCTAATAGTTGGTTATGTACTGAAGATTCTTTGGCAGGGTTTGACCAGATGTTTTATGTCAAGACTAGGGTAACTAGTTGTATGAGGTGAATGTCCAAAGATAAGATAGAATCTGTCAAGATGAGATAGATACGGAATACTAGTTACCTTTTAATGGGGATATTCTAGATTGACTAGTTATTTTATAAATACTATCCTTTATGCCTAGATGTATATGCAGATGTAATTGTGGACATTACTCCACAACTCATCACACTCAATCAAAGATCCAAATCAAACAAGTATCATAAGAACAAACATTTAAGTTCATAGACATCTATATAAAAATAGTTTTGTTTTTATTCCTAAAAGTAGGTCTCCTATTTCTAAAGGTCACTTTAGATAAGGTATTTCAAAGTGTTAAATTGAAAGTCGCCTAGAGGGGAGGGGGTGAATAGGCAGAATCTGAAAATTACAAACTTAAGCACAACTACAAGTCGGGGTTAGCGTTAGAAATATAAACGAGTCCGAAAGAGAGGGCGAAAATAAATCACAAGCAAATAAGAACGGATGGCATGGTGATTTGTTTTACCGAGGTTCGGTTCTTGCGAACCTACTCCCCGTTGAAGTGGTCACAAAGACCGGGTCTCTTTCAATCCTTTCCCTCTCTCAAACGGTCACTTAGACCGAGTGAGCTTCTCTTCTCAATCAAATGGGACACTAAGTCCACTATAAGGACCACCACACAATTGGTGTCCCTTGTTTTGATTACAAGTGTTATGGAAACAAGAATGATGAAGAAGAAAAGCAATCCAAGCGCAAGAGCTCAAAAGAACACAAAAATCTCTGTCTCTAGTCACTAATTTGTTTGGAGTGATTCCGGACTTGGGAGAGGATTTGATCTCTTTGTTTGTGTCTTGTATTGAATGTTATAGCTCTTGTATGAGGTTTGAAGGCTGAAAACTTGGATGCCATGAATGTGGGGTGGTTGGGGGTATTTATAGCCCCAACCACCAAAATGGTCGTTGGGGATGGCTTCTGTCGACGGGCGCACCGGACAGTCCGGTGCGCCAGCCACGTCACCCAACCATTAGGGTTCGACCGTTGCAGCTCTGACTTGTGGGGCCACCGGATAGTCCGGTGGTGCACCGGACAGGTCCTGTAGACTGTCCGGTGCGCCATCTGGCGCCTGCTCTGACTTATGCGCGCGCAGGCGCGCACTGTAGCGCATTTAATGCCTTCTGCAGACGACCGTTGGCGCGAAGTAGCCATTGCTCCGCTGGCACACCGGACAGTCCAGTGCTACACCGGACAGTCCGGTGAATTATAGTGGAGCGGCCTCCCAAATTCCCGAAGTTGGCAAGTTCAGCGTCGATCTCCCTGGTGCACCGGACACTATCCGGTGGCACACCGGACAGTCCGATGCGCCAGACCAGGGCTGCCTTCGGTATACTTTGCTCCTTTGTTTTGAACCCTTTCTTTTATCTTTGTATTGGTTTGTTGTGAACCTTTGGCACCTGTAGAACATATTTTCTAGAGCAAACTAGTTAGTCCAGTAAATTGTGTTGGGCAATTCAACCACCAAAATTCATATTGGAAAAGGTTTGACCCTATTTCTCTTTCAATCTCCCCCTTTTTGGTGATTGATGCCAACACAAACCAAAGCAAATATAAAAGTGCAGAATTGAACTAGTTTGCATAATGTAAGTGCAAAGGTTGCTTGGAATTGAAACCAATATACTTATTTCAATAGATGTGCATGGATGGTTTTCTTCTTATTTAAAATTTTGGACCTCATTTGCACCACGGGTTTTGTTTTTACAAATCCTTTGTAAAATTCTTTTCAAAAACCTTTTACAAATAGTCAAAGGTACATGAATAAGATTGAAAGAAGCATTTTCAAGATTTGAAATTTTCTCCCCCTGTTTCAAATGCTTTTGCTTTGACTAAAACAAAACTCCCCCTAAATAAAATTCTCCTCTTAGTGCTCAAGAGGGTTTTGCAAGTTTTGAAGATACTACTTTCTCCCCCTTTTGAACACAATAAGATTTCAACTTGAAAAACTTCTTTTTTTGAAAAAACGGTGGTGATGCGGTCCTTTTGCTTTAGGCTCATACTTTCTCCCCCTTTGGCATGAATCGTCAAAAACGGATACTTGTGAGTGAAATATAAGCCCTTTCACAAACTCTCTCCCCCTTTGGCAAACACAAAAATGTGAGTGAAGATTATACCAAAGTGGAGAACGATGCGGAGTACCGACAAATACAATTGGAGTTGAGTGGAAGCGCCTTCTTTGCCGAATACTTCATTTCCCTTTCAATATCTATGACTAAGCATAATATGATACTTGAAAACACATTAGTCATAGACATAAAAGAGATATGATCAAAGGTATATAAATGAGCTATGTGTGCAAAGAGTCAATCAAAATTCCTAGAATCAAGAATATTTAGCTCATTCCTAAGTTTGGTAAAGGATTGCTCATCTAAAGGCTTGGTAAAGATATCGAGCAATTGATCTTTGGTGTTTATATAGGCTATCTCGATATCCCCCTTTTGTTGGTGATCACTCAGAAAGTGATATCGAATGGCTATGTGCTTAGTGAGGCTGTGTTCAACGGGATTATCCGCCATGCGGATTGCACTCTCATTGTTACATAGGAGAGGGACTTTGCTAAATCTATAGCCATAGTCCCTAAGGGTTTGCCTCATCCAAAGCAATTGCGCGCAACAATGGCCTGCGACAATGTACTCGGCTTCGGCGGTAGAAAGAGCTACTGAGTTTTGTTTCTTTGAAGCCCAAGACACCAGGGATCTCCCCAGAAACTGACAAGTCCCTGATGTGCTCTTTCTATCAATCTTACACTCTAGCCAATCAGCATCGGAAAATCCTAATAAATCAAATGAGGATCCCTTGGGGTACCAAAGACCAAACTTAGGTGTTTGAACTAAATATCTCAAGATTCTCTTCACGGCCCTAAGGTGAACTTCCTTAGGGTCGGCTTGGAACCTTGCACACATGCATACAGAAAGCATAATGTCCGGTCGAGATGCACATAAATAGAGTAAGGATCCTATCATCGACCGGTATACCTTTTGATCTACAGATTTACCTCCCGTGTCGAGGTCGAGATGCCCATTGGTTCCTATGGGTGTCTTGATGGGCTTGGCATCCTTCATTCCAAACTTGGTGATTATATCTTGAATGTACTTCGTTTGGCTGATGAAAGTGCCCTCTTGGAGTTGCTTGACTTGGAATCCTAGAAAATACTTCAACTCCCCCATCATAGACATCTCGAATTTTTGAATCATGATCCTACTAAACTCTTCACAAATAGATTTGTTAGTAGACCCAAATATGATATCATCAACATAAATTTGGCATACAAACAAATCATTTTCAATGGTTTTAGTGAATAAAGTAGGATCAGCCTTGCCGACTTTGAAGCCATTAGTGATAAGAAAATCTCTTAGGCATTCATACCATGCTCTTGGGGCTTGCTTGAGCCCATAAAGCGCCTTAGAGAGTTTATACACGTGGTTAGGATACTCACTATCTTCAAAGCCGGGAGGTTTCTCAACATAGACCTCTTCCTTGATTGGTCCATTGAGGAAGGCACTCTTCACGTCCATTTGATAGAGCTTAAAGCCATGGTAAGTAGCATAGGCAAGTAATATACGAATTGACTCAAGCCTAGCTACGGGTGCATAGGTTTCTCCAAAATCCAAACCTTCGACTTGTGAATACCCTTTGGCCACAAGTCGTGCCTTGTTCCTTGTCACCACACCATGCTCATCTTGTTTGTTGCGAAAGACCCACTTGGTTCCTACAACATTTTGATTAGGACGTGGAACTAAATGCCATACCGCATTCCTCGTGAAGTTGTTGAGCTCCTCTTGCATCGCCAACACCCAATCCGAATCTTGAAGTGCTTCCTCTACCCTGTGTGGCTCAATAGAGGAAACAAAAGAGTAATGTTCACAAAAATGAGCAACACGAGATCGAGTGGTTACCCCCTTATGAATGTCTCCTAGGATGGTATTCACGGGGTGATCTCGTTGGATTGCTTGGTGGACTCTTGGGTGTGGCGGCCTTTGATTTTGTTCATCTTCCTTGTCTTTATCATCGGCATCTCCCCCTTGATCCTTGTCCTCCTCTTGAGGTGGCTCATCTTCTTGATCTTCTCCTTCATCATCTTGAGCCTCATCCTCATCTTGAGTTGGTGGAGATGCTTGTATGGAGGAAGATGGTTGATCTTGTGCTTGTGGAGGCTCTTCAAATTCCTTAGGACACACATCCCCGATGGACATGTTCCTTAGCGCGACGCACGGAGCCTCTTCATCATCTAATTCGTCAAGATCAACTTGCTCTACTTGAGAGCTGTTAGTCTCATCAAACACAATGTCACAAGAAACTTCAACTAGTCCAGTGGACTTGTTAAAGACTCTATATGCCCTTGTGTTTGAATCATATCCTAGTAAAAAGCCTTCTACAGCCTTAGGAGCAAATTTAGATTTTCTACCTCTTTTAACAAGAATAAAGCATTTGCTACCAAAGACTCTAAAATATGAAACATTGGGCTTTTTACCGGTGAGGAGTTCGTATGATGTCTTCTTGAGGATTCGGTGTAGATATAACCAGTTGATGGTGTAGCAAGCGGTGTTGACCGCCTCGGCCCAAAACTGATCCGAAGTCTTGTATTCATCAATCATGGTCCTTGCCATGTCCAATAGAGTCCTATTCTTCCTCTCCACTACACCATTTTGTTGTGGCGTGTAGGGAGAAGAGAACTCATGCTTGATGCCCTCTTCCTCAAGAAAGCCTTCTATTTGTGAGTTCTTGAACTCCGTCCTGTTGTTGCTTCTAATTTTCTTGATCCTCAAGCCGAACTCATTTTGAGCCCGTCTCAAGAATCCTTTCAAAGTCTCTTGGGTTTGAGATTTATCCTGTAAAAGAATACCCAGGTGAAGCGAGAATAATCATCCACAATAACTAGACAGTACTTACTCCCGTCGATGCTTATGTAAGCTATCGTGCCGAATAGGTCCATGTGGAGGAGCTCGAGTGGCCTGTCAGTTGTCATGATGTTCTTGTGTGGATGATGAACACCAACTTGCTTCCCTGCTTGGCATGCGCTACAAATCCTGTCTTTCTCAAAATGCACATTTGTTAGTCCCAAAATGAGCTCTCCCTTTAGAAGCTTGTGAAGATTCTTCATCCCAACATGGGCTAGTCGGCGATGCCAGAGCCAACCCATGTTAGTCTTAGCAATTAAGCAAGTGTTGAGTTCAGCTCTATCGAAATCAACTAAGTATAGCTGACCCTCTAACACTCCCTTAAAAGCTACTGAATCATCACTTCTTCTAAAGACAGTAACACCTGTATCCGTGAAAAGACAGTTGTAACCCATTTTGCATAATTGAGAAACAGAAAGCAAGTTGTAATCTAAAGAATCTACAAGAAAAACATTGGAAATAGAATGGTTAGGTGATATAGCAATTTTACCCAATCCTTTGACCAAACCTTGATTTCCATCCCCGAATGTGATAGCTCGTTGGGGATCTTGGTTTTTCTCGTAGGAGGAGAACATCTTTTTCTCTCCAGTCATATGGTTTGTGCACCCGATGTCGATGATCCAACTTGAGCCCCCGGATGCATAAACCTACAAAACAGATTTAGTTCTTGATTTTAGGTACCCAAACAGTTTTGGGTCCTTTGACATTAGATACAAGAACTTTGGGTACCCAAACACAAGTCTTTGATCCCTTGTGTTTGACCCCAACATATTTGGCAACTACCTTGCCTGATTTGTTAGTTAGCACATAGGAAGCATCAAAAGTCTTGAATGAAATGTTATGGTCATTTGATGCAATAGGAGTTTTCTTCTTAGGCAATTTAGCATGAGTGGATTGCCTAGAACTAGATGTCTCACTCTTATACATAAAAGCATGATGAGATCCAGTGTGAGACTTCCTAGAATGAATTCTCCTATTTTTGTGTTCGGGATAGCCGGCAGGGTACAAAATGTAACCCTCGTTATCCTGAACCATGGGAGCTTTGCCCTTAACAAAGTTAGACAATCTTTCTGGAGGGGCATTAAGCTTGACATTGTCTCCCTGTTGGAAGCCAATGCCATCCTTAATGCCAGGGCGTCTCCCACTATAGAGCATACTTCTAGCAAATTTAAATTTCTCATTTTCCAAGTCATGCTCATTGATTTTAGCAGTTAATGTAGCTATGTGATCATTTTGTTGTTTAATTAAAGCAAGGTGATCATGAATAGCATCTACATTAACATCTCTACATCTAGTGCAAATAGAAACATGCTCAACGGTAGATGTAGAGGGTTTGCAATCATTTAATTCAACAATCTTAGCATGTAAAATAGCATTTTCATCTCTAAGATTGGAAATGGAAACATTGCAAACATCTAAGTCTTTAGCCTTAGCAATTAATTTTTCATTTTCAATTTTAAGGCTAGAAAGAGAGGCATTCAATTTGTCAATCTTAGTAATTAAATTGGCATTGTCATTTCTAAGATTAACAATTGAATCATCACAAACATCAAACTTTTCAACCTTAGCAATTAATTTTGCATTTTCATTTCTAAGGTTGGAAACAATGTCATGGCAAGTGCTTAGCTCACTAGTTAATTTTTCATTTTTCTCTACCTCCTGAGCATAAGCATTTTTAACTTTAACATGCTTTTTGTTCTCTTTAATTAGGAAGTCCTCTTGGCTATCCAAGAGTTCATCCTTCTCATGAATAGCGCTAATCAATTCATTTAATTTTTCCTTTTGTTCCATGTTTAAGTTGGCAAAAAGAGTAAACAAATTATCCACATCATCACTAGAATTAGCCTCATCACTAGATGTTGCATACTTAGTGGAGGATTTGGATTTTACCTTCTTCTTGTCGTCCTTCGCCATAAGACACTTGTGGCCGACGTTGGGGAAGAGGAGCCCTTTGTTGACGGCGATGTTGGCGGCGTCCTCGTCGGAGGAGGAGTCGGTGGAGCTCTCGTCGGAGTCCCACTCCCGGCAAACATGGGCATCGCTGCCCTTCTTCTTGTAGTACCTCTTCTTTTCTCTCCTTTTTCCCTTCTTGTCGTCGCCCCTGTCACTATCACTAGATAATGGACATTTAGCAATGAAATGACCGGGCTTACCACACTTGTAGCAAACCTTCGTGGAACGGGGCTTGTAATCTTTCCCCTTCCTTTGTTTGAGGATTTGGCGGAAGCTCTTGATGATGAGCGCCATCTCCTCATTGTCGAGCTTGGAGGCGTCGATGGGGACCCTACTCGGTGTAGAGTCTTCTGTCTTCTCCTCTGTTGCCTTGAATGCAACAGGTTGTGCTTCGGGTACGGAGGAGGAGGCGCCTTGCTCGATGATCTTCTTGGAGCCTTTGATCATCAATTCAAAGCTCACAAATTTGCCTATCACTTCCTCGGGAGACATTAGTTTATATCTTGGATCACCACGAATTAATTGAACTTGAGTGGGGTTAATAAATATGAGTGATCTAAAAATAACCTTGACCATTTCATGGTCATCCCACTTGGTGCTCCCGAGGTTGCGCACTTGGTTCACCAAGGTTTTTACCCGGTTGTACATGGCTTGCGGGTCTTCTCCTTGGTTGAGCATGAAGCGACCGAGCTCCCCCTCGATCGTTTCCCTCTTGGTGATCTTCGTCACCTCGTCTCCTTCGTGTGTCATTTTGAGTATGTCCCAAATCTCCTTGGCGCTCTTCAATCCTTGCGCCTTGTTATACTCCTCTCGACTTAGAGAGGCGAGAAGTATTGTGGTGGCTTGTGAGTTGAAGTGTCGTATTTGGGCAACTTCGTCCGAATCATAGTCCTCATCCCCTACGGATGGTACCTGTACACCAAACTCAACAACGTCCCAAATACTAGTGTGGAGTGAGGTTAGATGATGTCTCATTTTATCACTCCACATGTTATAATCTTCACCATAAAAAACCGGTGGTTTGCCTAATGGAACGGAAAGCAATGGAGTACGTTTAGAAATGCGAGGGTAGCGTAGAGGAATCTTACTAAACTTCTTGCGCTCATGGCGCTTAGAAGTTACGGACGGCGCGTCAGAGCCGGAGGTGGATGGCGACGAAGAATCGGTCTCGTAGTAGACCACCTTCTTCATCTTCTTCTTTTTGTCGCCACTCTGATGTGACTTGTTGTGGGAGTGTGATTCTCCCTTTCCTTTGGAGCCGGACTCCCTTGACGGAGCCTTCCTGAGACTTGTAGCGGGCTTCTCACCGGTCACCATCTCCTTCTTGGCGTGATCTCCCAACATCACTTCGAGCGGTTAGGCTCTAATGAAGCACTGGGCTCTGATACCAATTGAAAGTCGCCTAGAGGGGGGTGAATAGGCGGAATCTGAAAATTACAAACTTAAGCACAACTACAAGCCGGGGTTAGCGTTAGAAATATAAACTAGTCCGAAAGAGAGGGAGAAAACAAATCACAAGCAAATAAGAACAGATGGCACGGTGATTTGTTTTACCGAGGTTTGGTTCTTGCGAACCTACTCCCCGTTGAGGTGGTGAAAGTCGCCTAGAGGGGGGGTGAATAGGGCGAAACTGAAATTTACAAAGTTAATCACAACTACAAGCCGGGTTAGCGTTAGAAATACAATGCGAGTCCGAGAGAGGGCGTAAAAACAAATCGCAAGCGGATAAAAAAGTGAGACACAAGGATTTGTTTTACCGAGGTTCGGTTCTCTCAAACCTACTCCCCGTTGAGGTGGTCACAAAGACCGGGTCTCTTTCAACCCTTTCCCTCTCTCAAACGGTCCCTCGGACCGAGTGAGCTTCTTCTCTCAATCAAATGGGAACAAACTTCCCCGCAAGGACCACCACACAATTGGTGTCTCTTGTCTCGATTACAATTGAGATGATCGCAAGAAAGAATGAAAGAAAGAAGCAATCCAAGTGCAAGAGCTCAAAAGAACACAACAAATCTCTCTCACTAATCACTAAAGCTTTGTGTGGAATTTGGAGAGGATTTGATCACTTGGGTGTGTCTAGAATTGAATGCTAGAGCTCTTGTAAATGGTTGGAAGGTGGAAAACTTGGATGACTTGAATGTGGGGTGGTTGGGGGTATTTATAACCCCAACCACCAAACTAGCCGTTTGGTGAAGGCTGCTGTCGACGGGCGCACCGGACACTTTTCGGTGCGCCGGCCACGTCACCCGACCGTTAGGGTTCGACCGTTGGAGCTCTGACGTGTGGGCCCACCTGGCTGTCCGATGGTGCACCGGACAAGCCCTGTAGGTTGTCCGGTGTGCCACCCGCGCGTGCTCTACTCCTCTACGCGCGTTGGCGCGCATTTAATGCGTTGCAGACGACCGTTGCGCTTGAAGTAGTCGTTGCTCCGCCGTTACACCGGACAGTCCGGTGTGCACCGGACATGTCCGGTGAATTATAGCGGAGCGGATTCCCGAAGCTGGCGAGTTCAGAGTCGCTCTCCTCTGGAGCACCGGACACTGTCCGGTGGTCCACCGGACAGTCCGGTGAATTATAGCGAAGCGCCTCTGATTTTTCCCAAAGGTGAAGAGTTCAGCTTGGAGTCCCCTGGTGCACCGGACACTGTCCGGTGGTGCACCGGACAGTCCAGTGCGCCAGACCAGGGTGCCTTCGGTTGTCCCTTTGCTCTTTTGTTTGAACCCTTTTTCTTGGTCTTTTTATTGGCTTATTGTGAACCTTTGGCACCTGTAGAACTTATAGACTAGAGCAAACTAGTTAGTCCAATTATTTGTGTTGGGCAATTCAACCACCAAAATCAATTAGGAATCTAGGTGTAAGCCTAATTCCCTTTCAATCTCCCCCTTTTTGGTGATTGATGCCAACACAAACCAAAGCAAATATAGAAGTGCATATTTGAACTAGTTTGCATATGTAAGTGCAAAGGTTACTTAGAATTGAGCCAATAAATATTACTTACTAGATATGCATGGATTGTTTCTTTATTTTTAACATTTTGGACCACGCTTGCACCACATGTTTTGTTTTTGCAAATTCTTTTTGTAAATCTTTTTCAAAGTCCTTTTGCAAAACAGTCAAAGGTAAATGAATAAGATTTTGCGAAGCATTTTTAAGTTTTGAAATTTTCTCCCCTTGTTTCAAATGCTTTTCCTTTGACTAAACAAAACTCCCCCTTAATGAAATCCTCCTTTTAGTGTTCAAGAGGATTTTAAGATATCAATTTTTGAAAATACTACTTTCTTCCCATTTTTAACACAAAGAGATACTAATTTGAAAATCATAAGTTTTAAAATTTGGTGGTGGTGCGGTCCTTTTGCTTTGGGCTCATACTCTCTCCCCCTTTGGCATGAATCGCCAAAAACGGATACTTAGAGTGAAATATAAGCCCTTGGCTAACTATTTTCTCCCCTTTGGCAAATAAGACATATGAGTGAAGATTATACCAAAGACGAGGAATTGCTCGGAGCGACGGCGAAGGATGAGTTATGGAGTGGAGTGGAAGCCTTTGTTTTCGCCGAAGTCTCCAATTCCCTTTCAATATACCTATGACTTGGTTTGAAATACACTTGAAAACACATTAGTCATAGCACATGAAAGAGATGATCAAAGGTATATTTATGAGCTATGTGTGCAAGACATCAAAAGAAATTTCTAGAATCAAGAATATTTAGCTCATGCCTAAGTCGGGTAAAAGTTTGTTCATCCAATGGCTTGGTAAAGATATCGGCAAATTGATCTTTAGTGTTAATATATGCAATCTCGATATCCCCCTTTTGTTGGTGATCCCTAAGAAAATGATACCGAATGGCTATGTGTTTAGTGCGGCTATGCTCAACGGGATTATCCGCCATGCGGATTGAACTCTCATTATCACATAGAAGAGGAACTTTGGTTAATTTGTAACCATAGTCCCTAAGGGTTTGCCTCATCCAAAGCAATTGCGCGCAACAATGGCCTGCGGCAATATACTCGGCTTCGGCGGTTGAAAGAGCCACAGAATTTTGCTTCTTTGAAGCCCAAGACACCAAGGACCTTCCCAAAAACTGGCAAGTCCCCGATGTGCTCTTTCTATTGATTTTGCACCCTGCCCAATCGGCATCGGAATATCCAATTAAATCAAATGTGGATCCCCGAGGGTACCAAAGCCCAAACTTAGGAGTATAAGCCAAATATCTCAAGATTCGTTTTACGGCCGTAAGGTGAGATTCCTTAGGGTCGGCTTGGAATCTTGCACACATGCATACGGAAAGCATAATGTCCGGTCGAGATGCGCATAAATAGAGTAATGAACCTATCATCGACCGGTATACCTTTTGATCTACGGATTTACCTTCCGTGTCGAGGTCGAGATGCCCATTGGTTCCCATGGGTGTCTTGATGGGCTTGGCATCCTTCATACCAAACTTGTTTAGAATGTCTTGAGTATACTTCGTTTGGCTAATGAAGGTGCCCTCTTGGAGTTGCTTTACTTGAAATCCTAAGAAATACTTCAACTCCCCCATCATTGACATCTCAAATTTATGTGTCATGATCCTACTAAATTCTTCACATGTAGATTCATTAGTGGACCCAAATATAATATCATCAACATAAATTTGGCATACAAACAAATCATTGTCAACAGTTTTAGTAAATAAAGTAGGATTGGCCTTGTCGACTTTGAAGCCATTAGCAATAAGGAAATCTCTTAGGCATTTATACCATGCTCTTGGGGCTTGCTTGAGCCCATAAATCGCCTTAGAGAGCCTATAGACATGGTTAGGGTACTCACTGTCTTCAAAGCCGGGAGGTTGCTCAACATAGACCTCTTCCTTGATTGGTCCATTGAGGAAGGCACTCTTCACGTCCATTTGGTAAAGCTTGAAGCCATGGTAAGTAGCATAGGCTAATAATATACGAATTGACTCAAGCCTAGCTACGGGTGCATAGGTTTCACCAAAATCCAAACCTTCGACTTGGGAGTATCCCTTGGCCACAAGTCGAGCTTTGTTCCTTGTCACCACACCATGCTCATCTTGCTTGTTGCGGAAGACCCATTTGGTTCCTACAACATTTTGATTAGGACGTGGAACTAAATGCCATACCTCGTTTCTACTGAAATTGTTGAGCTCCTCTTGCATCGCCATCACCCAATCCGAATCTTGGAGTGCTTCCTCTACCCTGTGTGGATCAATAGAGGAAACAAAAGAGTAATGCTCACAAAAATGTGCAACACGAGATCTAGTGGTTACCCCCTTACAAATGTCGTCGAGGATGGTGTCGACAGGGTGATCTCGTTGGATTGCTTGGTGGACTCTTGGGTGTGGCGGTCTTGGTTCTTCATCCTCCTTGTCTTGATCATTTGTATCTCCCCCTTGATCATTGCCGTCATTTTGAGGTGGCTCATCATTTTGATTTTCTCCTTCATCAACTTGGGCCTCATCTTCATTTTGAGTTGGTGGAGATGCTTGCGTGGAGGAGGATGGTTGATCTTGTGTATGTGGTGGCTCTTCGGATTCCTTAGGACACACATCCCCAATGGACATGTTCCTTAGCGCGATGCACGGAGCCTCTTCTTCACCTATCTCATCAAGATCAACTTGCTCTACTTGAGAGCCGTTAGTTTCATCAAACACAACGTCACAAGAAACTTCAACTAGTCCTGAGGACTTGTTAAAGACTCTATATGCCCTTGTGTTTGAATCATATCCTAGTAAAAAGCCTTCTACAGTCTTAGGAGCAAATTTAGATTTTCTACTTCTTTTAACTAGAATAAAGCATTTGCTACCAAAGACTCTAAAATATGAAATGTTGGGCTTTTTACCAGTTAGGAGTTCGTATGATATCTTCTTGAGGATTCGGTGTAGATACAACCGGTTGATGGCGTAGCAGGCGGTGTTGACCGCCTCGGCCCAAAACCGATCCGACGTCTTGTACTCATCAAGCATGGTTCTTGCCATGTCCAATAGAGTTCTATTCTTTCTCTCTACTACACCATTTTGTTGTGGCGTGTAGGGAGAGGAGAACTCATGCTTGATGCCCTCCTCCTCAAGGAAGCCTTCAATTTGAGAGTTCTTGAACTCTGTCCCGTTGTCGCTTCTTATTTTCTTGATCCTTAAGGCGAACTCATTTTGAGCCCGTCTCAAGAATCCCTTTAAGGTCTCTTGGGTTTGAGATTTTTCCTGCAAAAAGAATACCCAAGTGAAGCGAGAATAATCATCCACAATAACTAGACAGTACTTATTCCCGCCGATGCTTATGTAAGCTATCGGGCTGAATAGGTCCATGTGTAGGAGCTCCAGTGGCCTATCAGTCGTCATGATGTTCTTGTGTGGATGATGAGTGCAAACTTGCTTCCCTGCTTGGCATGCGCTACAGATCCTGTCTTTCTCAAAATGAACATTTGTTAATCCTAAAATGTGCTCTCCCTTTAGAAGCTTATGAAGATTCTTCATTCCGACATGGGCTAGTCGGCGGTGCCAGAGCCAACCCATGTTAGTCTTAGCCATTAAGCAAGTGTCGAGTTCAGCTCTATCAAAATCTACTAAGTATAGCTGACCCTCTAACACTCCCTTAAATGCTATTGAATCATCACTTCTTCTAAAGACAGTGACACCTACATCAGTAAACAGACAGTTGTAGCCCATTTGACATAATTGGGAAACGGAAAGCAAGTTGTAATCTAATGAATCAACAAGAAAAACATTGGAAATGGAATGGTCAGGAGATATAGCTATTTTACCTAAACCTTTGACCAAACCTTGGTTTCCATCCCCGAATGTGATAGCTCGTTGGGGATCTTGGTTTTTCTTGCAGGAGGAGAACATTTTCTTCTCCCCTGTCATGTGGTTCGTGCACCCGCTATCGATGATCCAACTTGAGCCCCCGGATGCATAAACCTATAAAACAATTTTAGTTCTTGACTTTAGGTACCCAAACGGTTTTGGGTCCTTTGGCATTAGACATAAGAAATTTGGGTACCCAAACACAAGTCTTGGAGCCCTTGTGTTTGCCCCCAACAAACTTGGCAACTACCTTGCCGGATTTGTTAGTCAAAACATAAGATGCATCAAAAGTTTTAAATGAAATGTCATGACCATTTGATGCATTAGGAGTTTTCTTCTTAGGCAACTTAGCACGGGTTGGTTGCCTAGAGCTAGATGTCTCACCCTTATACATAAAAGCATGATTAGGGCCAGAGTGAGACTTCCTAGAGTGAATTCTCCTAATCTTGCTCTCGGGATAACCGGCAGGGTACAAAATGTAACCCTCGTTATCCTGAGGCATGGGAGCCTTGCCCTTAACAAAGTTAGACAATTTCTTAGGAGGGGCATTAAGTTTGACATTGTCTCCCTTTTGGAAGCCAATGCCATCCTTGATGCCAGGGCGTCTCCCACTATAAAGCATACTACGAGCAAATTTAAATTTTTCATTTTCAAGTTCATGCTCGGCAATTTTAGCATCTAATTTTGCTATATGATCATTTTGTTGTTTAATTAAAGCCACATGATCATGAATAGCATCAATATCAACATCTCTACATCTAGTGCAAATGGAAATATGCTCAACGGTAGATGTAGAGGGTTTGCAAGATTTTAATTCTACAATCTTAGCATGTAATATATCATTTTCACTTCTAAGATTGGAAATAGTAACATTGCAAACATCAAAATCTTTAGCCTTAGCAATTAATTTTTCATTTTCATTTCTAAGGCTAGCAAGAGAATCATTCAATTTTTCAATCTTAGTAAGCAAATTAGCATTATCATCTCTAAGATTGGAGATTGAATCATCACAAATATTAGAATCAACCTTAGCAATTAATCTAGCATTTTCATTTCTAAGGTTGGCAATCAAATCATGGCATGTGCTTAGCTCACTAGTTAATTTCTCACATTTTTCAACTTCCAAAGCATAAGCATTTTTAACCTTAATATGCTTTTTATTTTCCTTGATTAGGAAGTCCTCTTGGGAGTCCAAGAGTTCATCCTTCTCATGAATAGCACTAATTAATTCATTTAACTTTTCTTTTTGTTGCATGTTTAGGTTGGCAAAAAGAATACGCAAGTTATCCTCCTCATTACTAGCATTATCCTCATCACTAGAGGTTTCATATTTAGTAGAGGATCTTGATTTTACCTTCTTCCTTTTGCCATCCTTGGCCATGAGGCATTTGTGGCCGACGTTGGGGAAGAGAAGACCCTTGGTGATGGCGATGTTTGCGGCGTCCTCGTCAGAGGAGGAGTCGGTGGAGCTCTCGTCGGAGTCCCACTCCCGACAAACATGGGCATCGCCGCCCTTCTTCTTGTAGTATCTCTTCTTCTCCTTTCTTCTCCCCTTCTTATCGTCGCCCCTGTCACTATCACTAGATAATGGACATTTTGCAATAAAATGACCGGGCTTACCACATTTGTAGCACACTTTCTTGGAGCGGGGTTTGTAATCCTTCCCCCTCCTTTGCTTGAGGATTTGGCGGAAGCTCTTGATGATGAGCGCCATCTCCTCATTGTCGAGCTTGGAGGCGTCGATGGGTGTTCGACTTGGAGTAGATTCCTCCTTCTTTTCCTCCGTTGCCTTGAATGCCACCGGTTGTGCTTCGGGAGTTGAGGAGGTGCCTTGCTCGATGATTTTCTTTGAGCCTTTAATCATTAGCTCAAAGCTCACAAATTTTCCTATAACCTCCTCGGGAGACATTAGCTTATATCTAGGATCACCTCGAATTAATTGAACTTGCGTAGGGTTAAGAAATACGAGGGATCTAAGAATAACCTTGACCATCTCATGGTCATCCCATTTTTCGCTCCCGAGGTTGCGCACTTGGTTCACCAAGGTCTTCAAGCGGTTGTACATAGCTTGTGGATCCTCTCCTTGGTGAAGCATGAAGCGACCGAGCTCCCCCTCGATCGTCTCTCGCTTGGTGATTTTTGTCACCTCGTCTCCTTCATGCGCGGTCTTGAGTATGTCCCAAATTTCCTTCGCACTTTTTAACCCTTGCACCTTATTATACTCCTCTCGACTTAAAGAGGCGAGGAGTATAGTGGTGGCTTGGGAGTTAAAGTGGTGAATTTGGGCCACTTCGTCCGAGTCGTAGTCTTCATCCCCTACGGATGGTACATGTACACCAAACTCAACAACATTCCGTATGCTTGTGTGGAGTGAGGTTAGATGATGCCTCATTTTGTCACTCCACATATTATAATCTTCACCGTCAAAAACTGGTGGTTTGCCTAATGGAACGGAGAGCAAAGGAGTATGCTTTGAAATATGGGGATAGCATAGAGGAATCTTACTATACTTCTTGCGCTCATGGCGCTTAGAAGTAACGGACGGCGCATCGGAGCCGGAGGTCGATGGTGATGAAGTGTTGGTCTCGTAGTAGACCACTTTCCTCATCTTCTTGTGCTTGTCGCCTCTCCGATGCGACTTGTGGGAAGAAGATTTCTTCTCCTTCCCCTTCCCCTTGTTGCGGGATTCTTCCGATGAAGTCTTCCCGTGGCTTGTAGTGGGCTTGTCGCCGGTCTCCATCTCCCTTTTGGTGTGATCTCCCGACATCACTTCGAGCGGTTAGGCTCTAATGAAGCACCAGGCTCTGATACCAATTGAAAGTCGCCTAGAGGGGGGTGAATAGGGTGAAACTGAAATTTACAAAGTTAATCACAACTACAAGTCAGGTTAGCGTTAGAAATACAATGCGAGTCCGAGAGAGGGCGTAAAAACAAATCGCAAGCGGATAAAGAAGTGAGACACAAGGATTTGTTTTACCGAGGTTCGGTTCTCTCAAACCTACTCCCCGTTGAGGTGGTCACAAAGACCGGGTCTCTTTCAACCCTTTCCCTCTTTCAAACGGTCCCTCGGACCGAATGAGCTTCTCTCAATCAAACGGGAACAAACTTCCCCGCAAGGACCACCACACAATTGGTGTCTCTTGTCTCGATTACAATTGAGATGATCGCAAGAAAGAATGAAAGAAAGAAGCAATCCAAGTGCAAGAGCTCAAAAGAACACAACAAATCTCTCTCACTAATCACTAAAGCTTTGTGTGGAATTTGGAGAGGATTTGATCACTTGGGTGTGTCTAGAATTGAATGCTAGAGCTCTTGTAAATGGTTGGAAGGTGGAAAACTTGGATGACTTGAATGTGGGGTGGTTGGGGGTATTTATAACCCCAACCACCAAACTAGCCGTTTGGTGAAGGCTGCTGTCGACGGGCGCACCGGACTGTCTGGTGCGCCACCGGACACTGTTCGGTGCGCCAGCCACGTCACCCGGCCGTTAGGGTTCGACCGTTGGAGCTCTGACGTGTAGGCCCGCCTGGCTGTCCGGTGGTGCACCGGACAAGCCCTGTAGGCTGTCCGGTGTGCCACCCGTGCGTGCTAATGCGTTGCAGACTACTGTTGCGCTTGAAGTAGCCGTTGCTCCGCCGTTACACCGGACAGTCCGGTGTGCACCGGACATGTCCGGTGAATTATAGCGGAGCGGATTCCCGAAGCTGGCGAGTTCAGAGTCGCTCTCCTCTGGAGCACCGGACAGTCTGGTGAATTATAGCGAAGCGCCTCTGATTTTTCCCGAAGGTGAAGAGTTCAGCTTGGAGTCCCCTGGTGCACCGGACACTGTCCGGTGGCACACCGGAAAGTCCGGTGCGCCAGACCAGGGTGCCTTCGGTTGTCCCTTTGCTCTTTTGTTTGAACCCTTTTTCTTGGTCTTTTTATTGGCTTATTGTGAACCTTTGGCACCTGTAGAACTTATAGACTAGAGCAAACTAGTTAGTCCAATTATTTGTGTTGGGCAATTCAACCACCAAAATCAATTAGGAATCTAGGTGTAAGCCTAATTCCCTTTCAGGTGGTCACAAAGACCGGGTCTCTTTCAACCCTTTCCCTCTCTCAAACGGTCACTTAGACCGAGTGAGCTTCTCTTCTCAATTAAATGGGATACTAAGTCCACTACAAGGACCACCACACAATTGGTGTCTCTTGTTTTGATTACAAGTGTTATGAAAACAAGAATGAGAAAGAAGAAAAGCAATCCAAGCGCAAGAGCTCAAAAGAACACAAAAGTCTCTCTCTCTAGTCACTAATTTGTTTGGAGTGATTCCAGACTTGGGAGAGGATTTGATCTCTTTGTTTGTGTCTTGTATTGAATGCTATAGCTCTTGTATGAGGTTTTAAGGCTGAAAGGGAAATGTGCCCTTGGGCCATTTCTAAGTATTTTGGTGATCAAGTGCCAACACAAATGGTTTAAGTGTAAAACTATGCCAAATGGTGGATAAAGTGAAAATCAACACAAAGGTATGATTCTAGACTTAGTACATTGGTTTTAGTGTACTAACTTATTTGTCTAAGTGCTAGAATCAGAGAAAATGCAATTGGAAAAGACTTGGCTCGAGCAGTCAAGATGTTGCTCAGTCTGGGTGCACCGGACTGTCCGGTGGTGCACCGGACTGTGTCTGGTGGTGCACCGGACAGTGTCCGGTGCGCCAGACTGGCGTCTGGTCAACTGGCTGCTCTCGGGTCTCGACGGTGGCGTACGGTTATAAATCACCGGACTGTCCGGTGGTGCACCGGACTGTCCGGTGAGTCGGCTGCGGGAAGTCACCGCTCTCGGGAATCAAGTCAACAGCGTACGACTATAATTCACCGGACTGTCTGGTGAGCCAACGACCGGCTGGGCCAACGGTCGGCTGCGCAATCCGCGCGTGACGCGTGGCCGAGCCAACGGTCAGAAGGGGGCACCGGACTGTCCGGTGTGCACCGGACAGTGTTCGATGCGCCAACGGCTCCAAATCTTCAACGGTCGGCTGCGCCAGAATAGGAAAGAAATCAACACCGGACAGTGTCCGGTGGTGCACCGGACTGTCCGATGCACCAACCGACAGAAGGAAAGAATTGCCTTCCTGGATTGCTTTCAACGGCTCCTAGCTGCCTTGGGGCTATAAAAGGGACCCCCTAGGCGCATGGAGGAGCACACCAAGCATACTTTGAGCATTCTTGATCATTCACACTTCGTCTTTGCGCACTCGTTTGACATTCTTAGTGATTTGAGCTCCGTTCTAGTGAGAACCTTATGATATTCATTTGAGCTCGAGTCTTGGCCGTGTGTGTGCGTATTGCTGTGGATTTGTGTGTGTTGCTTCCCTCCCTTACTCTAGTGCTTTCACTTTGATCCTCATTGTAAGGGCGAGAGACTCCAAGTTGTGGAGATTCCTCGCAAACGGGAAAGAGTAAAGAAAGAAGAACACCGTGGTATTCAAGTTGATCATCGGATCACTTGAGAGGGGTTGAGTGCAACCCTCGTCCGTTGGGACGCCACAACGTGGAGTAGGCAAGTGTTGTACTTGGCCGAACCATGGGATAAATCCTCGTGTCTCTTGTGCTTGTTATCACTGTGTCTATTGTGTTTCACAAGAGCTCTCCTTAGCCACTTGATTTCATTATACTAACTCCTAATCAAGTTTTGTGGCTTTAAGTTTCAAGTTTTTACAGGATCACCTATTCACCCCCCCCCCCCCCTCTAGGTGCTCTCAAAGGCTGAAAACTTGGATGCCATGAATGTGGGGTGGTTGGAGGTATTTATAGCCCCAACCACCAAAATGGCCGTTGGGGATGGCTTCTGTCGACGGGCGCACCGGACAGTCTGGTGCGCCACCAGACACTGTCCGGTGCGCCAGCCACGTCACCCAACCGTTAGGGTTCGACCATTGGAGCTCTGACTTGTGGGGCCACCGGTGTAACACCCACTTTGTATTTGTTAGAGATAATACCAATAGAGAAACAATCTCTCTTTATATGAGTTTGACCTTTATGCATCATCACATGTGAGCACTACATTCAAAAACAAATAAGTAATAAAAGGATATACCATTAAAGTGTATGCATCATGCTGAGTTTTTATTTGGTTGTGCATTTGTGCTTAATAAGATAAATATACCATTAATAGCATATCAAGGGATCCATAGAATTTAAGGTCTAACTTGAAAATAAAACCATGAAAATAGAAAAGAGAAAGGAATACTATTCAATACAAATAAAATTGTCATTAAAATAACTTCATTACAGTTGATATGATCAAAATAAATAATTAGCCAGTATACAAAGTGCCACAAAGTTTGAATTTGAATTAAAGTTTGAAATTGAAAAGAAATGAAAAGAAAAGAAAAAGGGGAAAAGAATAAAACTCTAACTGGGCTCAGAACACCAATTCGGCCCAACTTCTGTTCACTGCGCGGCCCACTCCTCAATCCCGCGCGCGGCGCTCTGGCAACCGGACCCACACATCAGCTGTTGCGGACACTCTTCTGTGACACTGCTGCTGGGCCCGCTCGTCGGTCGTCCGCAGCACGCGCTCGGGATCTTTGCCTCTGACCGGTGGGCCGGCTCGGTCAGCAGCGTCTCCAACAACTCCAACGAATCCAACCAACTTTGCCGCAGCTAACGCACGAGAACGTCGCCGGGCCTGCGGTCGTGGCTTGATCCAACCTCCGCGTGGAATTCGGGTCCGGGGGTCCACGGGCGCTGAGGATAAAGACCTGTCCGCGCCGCAACGACCTCCCTCTCGAGCTCTCCCCTCTTGTTTCCCCCTTCCAGCCGCCATCCGCGGAGAGGTGTGAGGTCGGTCGCCGGTCAAATTCACCGTGTCGCCGTCACCATTGTCGTGTGGCTAGCTCCAGAAGCTCCGCCGGATTATCCTGATCACGCTCGCGGTGGAATCGAGGTGGGCGTGCAGTCGGGCACCTCCAATTCGGCATCGCCTTGGCATGTTCACCGCAGCGCCGTGTTGAAATCCGCCACCGCCATCGATTCGTGCTGCGTTCGTTGGCTCGGGTCGTGCCCTCGGAGTCCGGTAGAGCAAGGGAGAACCTCGCCTTGGGCGAATTGTACTTCGGGACTCCGGAATTTCTCACCGTGTCCGCTGCGCCGCCGTGAACCCGCGCCGCGCCGTGGACGGGCGTACCCGTGACTCCATCGTTGGTAAGAAGCCTACCTTCATGTTCTCCATCATCTCGGCTTTGCGTAGAACGTCTCGGGTGGGAGCATTAGTGCTCGGTGGCGTGGATTGCATGCGCCGGCGATGGCGCCGCCGTGTGCTGTCTTCGCGCCGCCGTGTCTGTTCGCCGAAGGGGCTGGCGATGGGGGCAACGCGTAGAAGCCGTCGATCTCTGGATTAACGGTTAGGATTAAATCGGCCGCTTACCCTTTCGCCCATTGAACGCGGGTCGTGGATCGTTCATCCGATGGCCAGGATGGGTCATAGCTGCGGACCGTTGATTCTTGATCCAAGGGGCGCAATGTCATACCGGTTCGGATTGGTCTGTTTTAATCTGGGCCGTTAGAATCTGATCGGGCGGCCGTGATCACAAGATACCCCTTCGCGGCGTGCGTTTTGCTTAAGAGACCCTAGGTTTACTTGAAATAGAACCCGCCGTCCAGAGAGGACTATTCACTGTGTCTTAGAAATTTTACCCCGGGGCCCCTGACCTTTCTGGTAAATGAGGCCCAGTCCATAACTCTTTAAAATCAGTTATTTAATTATAGAAATTACTTTTTAATACAAAATAATTGCTAGAACTTTGATAATTCATAGAAAATTCATACTAACTCCAAATTGAGCCATTCCAGTTCCTATAATTTTATTCTCTATCACTTAGTGTCTTTGTTTTATCATGAAAACAGTAAGAAATTTATTTATCACTTAATCCTATTTAAAGCACATAAAACCTTTGAAAATGCATAACTTAAAATCTATAATTCAGAAAATTATGATTCCAGTTCCTAAGTTTTTATTTTAATATGTAGAATACCTCTGTGTAATTAGTTTATATGTTTGGTGTAATGTTAATTTCTCTATATGCACTGTGCTTGTTTGTATTGTGGCGAGTAGAAGAGCCCGTTGCTGAGGATCCTGGTGAGCAGCAGGTTGAAGTAGCTGAGCAGGAGCTCATTGAAGGCAAGTTGTGCCCTTGACCACTTTTTACCCAATAATGTTCTTTAATATCACATACTCATGCATAGGTTAATCTTGATGGGACCCAATAGGTCACCCTAGATTGTTTATCTCATTACCTTGTTTACCCCTGAATCACTTGGGTAGTTTGCTATTGCTTTATATGGTTTTGGGATAATCATTTATTACCTCTATGTTCCAATTCTTGTTGTTATTCTGTTTATGTTCATGTTGAGATCATTAATGTTAATTGGAACATAGAGCTTAACTTGAGAACCACGTGCCACCACAAGGGTGGAATGGGACGCCCTTGGCTGACTAATTAGGGAAGCTAGTGGAAGACTACCTTACCCGAAAGGGGCAAGGGCAGTAGGGGAGAGGTCAGTGCGGGGAGGTCCCTGGTTGATTTTGCTGCGATGGCGGTCAGCCAGGAACCCTTTACTGGATCTTCCTATAAACTGTAGCGGGTTTTCGGAAGCTAGTGGAACTTTGTAAAGGCCTCGTAGTGTTGCCCTGCCGCGCTTCCTAGGTAGAGGTGTATGGGACTCGCGACCCCTTGGCAGATGGGTAACATGACTTGTGGGTAAAGGGTACAACCTCTGCAGAGTGTAAAACTGGTATACTAGCCGAGCTCACGGTCACGAGCAGCTCAGGACTCTCTGATGTTTAAATTATGGAACTTAAATTCAATTTGTCATTCGCATATGCATGGGTTTATTATTAATTTTGTTCTATTACTTTATCTATGGTTTGGTATTTACTTACACTTAGTAATTGCTAATAAAATTTTGACCAACTACTTAAAAGCAATGCTCAGCTTTAACCCCTGCCATTGATTAAGCCTTACACACCACATGAACTCACACCTTTGTGAGTTTATGTCCACCGGTTCCCCACAACTTGTTGAGCTATGATCATGTGTGAGCTCACTCTTGCTGTCTCACACCCCCCCCCACAGGAGAAGAGCAGGTGTTTCAGGAGGAGCCTCAAGGCGAGGAGTTTGACTTGATCTAGGTGGCGTTTCTCAGTTGACATTGGCGCCAACGATCCTTAGTTTGTTTTATCTTTATTATTTTGTAATAAGTCTTCCGCTATGTAATAAATACTCTGATGTTAATGACATTTATCTCTATACACTCTGTTATTATATATGATGTCTTCTTGGCGCATGTATGAGATGCACCCGGCTTTGTTCCTTAAAACCGGGTGTTACAGAAGTGGTATCAGAGGAAATGTTGACTGTAGGACGAAACCTAGATAGAAATGGACAAAACCCTTCCCTACTTACCTTCTTCTGATTCATTTCATACTTACCTTACTCTGGTTCTTTCTTGTCTTGATCCTGTCTCACCTTCTACTGTTCTACTCTGATCATGCTTACCTTTTCTATTTTGAGACAAGATGGATTTCACATCTTGGAACCCCTACCCCTATGACATTTTAAGAGATAGGAGGCCTAAGACCAAACCAAAACTATTTTCTCTATTAAAAAAAATGTTGGTTGATTGTTCTGATGATAAATGCTTGATTTGCTTCTTTGATTGATCGCAACATTATAGTTGGGCATCTTAACATGAACCATCATAAGGTATTAGCTTTAGTGGATAACACACTAATCTACTTAGCTAATAAATCAACCGCAGTAACATTTCTAGTAATTACTCGCCTTGTCTACAATTCTTCCTTTCTTACCCTATATTCCTAACCCAAATGGGCTACCCCTATACTGTTAGAAGAGAGCAGTATAGGCTTGATCCTTGGTATGTCATGGTTAAGAAAGGCAAAGACGGTATATACACTGTACTAAAGGAACCGAAGAACTCACCAGTTCCAAAGGACAAAGATTTGAAGTTGAGTTGATCATTGATCTCTTACCTGAGACTGCTCCTATTTCTAAACGGCTATACAGAATGTCCGTAGAAGAACTAAAGGAACTTAAGAAACAATTAACGGAGTTGCAAGAGGCTGGGTATATTCGTTTGGATTCTTCACCTTGTGGAGCACCAGTTCTATTTGTATAGAAGAAAGATGGATCGCAAGAGATGTGCGTGGATTATAGATCCCTTAATGATGTTACTGTGAGGAACAAGTGTCCATTACCCCGCATTGAGGATTTATTTAATTGGATGAGAAGTGCAAGCGTATTCTCGAAGATTGATCTCCGATCGGGTTACCATCAAATGAAGATTAGGCCATCCGATATTCCTAAGATGACTTTCTCGACTCGATATGGATTATATGAGTTCATCGTTATGTCGTTTGGATTAACTAATGCACCAGCTTATTTTATGGATTTGATGCATAAGATGTTCTTGGAGTATTTGGACAGATTCGTCGTGGGGTTCATCGACGATATTCTTATCTATTCTAAGAGTGAGAGTGACCATGAAGAACATCTAAGGATGGTGCTACAGAAGTTGCGAGATAATCAACTCCACGCTAAGTTTAGCAAGTGCGAGTTTTGGATTGGCAAGGGGCCATTTCTTGGACATATCATTTCTAATGGAGTGGAGAGTGCCCACTACGGTTACGGAGGACCGAAGTTTCGTGGGACTTGCAGGATATTATTGGAGATTTATTGAAGGATTTTCTAAGATTGTTAAGCTTATGACCTCGCTTTTGGTGAAGGAAAGAGAATTCAAGTGGGATGAGAAGTGCCAAGTATATATGGATCATAAGAGTTTGAAGTATATACCCACTCAGAAGGATCTCAACCTTAGGCAACGTCGTTGGTTGGAGCTTATTAAGGATTATGATTTGGAGATTCACTATCACCCGGGCAAGGCAAATTTGGTTGCAGATGCCTTGAGTCAAAAGGAGCATGTTCATTCAGCTGTTGTTGCCCAGCTACCTCATGAGATTATTGAGGATTTCAGGAGACTTAACCTGGAGATAGTTACTCACACTAAAGGAGTTACTATTAATACAGAACCTATTTTGGAGCAAGAGATCCGCAAAGGACAAATTGGTGATACTAAAATACAAGAGATTAAGGATCTGATTACTGAAGGTCGAGTTCCGGAATTCACGGAAGATGAGCAGGGCACTGTATGGTTCAAGGACAAGATATGTGTCTCTGAGATTGAAAGCCTTCGTGAGACTATTTTAAAGGAGGCCCATGATTCGGATTATTCTATTCATCCTGGTAGTACCAAGATGTATCAGGATTTGAAACGGAAGTATTGGTGGTATGGACTGAAGAGAGATGTAGCTGCACATGTGGCGATGTGCGATGTATGTCAAAGAGTTAAGGCTGAACACCAGAGGCCAGCTGGATTATTGTGTCCACTAAAGATACCCGAGTGGAAATGGGAAGAGATTGGTATGGACTTCATTACTGGATTGCCTCGCACCTCGAAAGGATATGGTTCTATATGAGTTATTCAGGATAGACCGACCAAAGTGGCTCATTTCATCCCGGTTAAGACTACTTATAAGGGATCGCAATTGGCTAAGTTATACATGTCTCGGATTAAGTCTCTACGCAATGTACCAAGGAAGATCATTTTGGATAGAGGATCACAGTTTACCCCCAGATTTTGGAAAGGTTGTCATGAGAATATGGATACGAAGTTGAATCATAGTTCGGCCTACCTCAGACTAATGTACAAACTGAAAGGACTAATCAAGTATGGGAATACATGTTGAGAGCTTGTGCCCTTCAGCATGGTAGTGGTTGGGACAAGAGTCTACCTTATGCTAAGTTCTCATATAATAATAAGTTACCAGGCCAGTCTTATGATGTCGCCGTTCGGGTCTTTATATGGCAAGAAGTGCATGACTCCTCTATATTGGACTAGACTAGAGGAATACAGTTCTTTGGACCTGAACTTATTCAAGAGGTAGAAGAACAAGTCTGTATAATCAGGGAGAACTTGAGGGTAGCTCGGACCAGACAAAAGAGCTATGTTGATAATAGAAGAAGACCACTTGAGTTTGAGGAAAGAAATCATGTGTACTTCAAGGTGTCACCACTTCGTGGAATGAGGAGTTTTAAAGTCAAGAGTAAGTTGTCCCCTCACTATATTGGACCATTCTTGATCTTTAGGAGAGTTGGGGAGATGGCATACCAACTCGAGTTACCTGCTAGTCTATCGGATGTGCATAATGTGTTCTACAACTTAAGAAGTGTCTCCGTGTTCCCGAGGAACAGTTACCCATGGAAGAGCTCAGTGTTCAATGAGATTTGACTTACACGGAGTACCCGATCAAGATTTTGGATACATTGACTCGAGTTACAAGAAATAAGGTGATAAAGATGTGCAAAGTTCAATGGAGTCACCACAGTGAAGATGAAGCAACTTGGGAAAAAGAAGAAGAGCTTCGTATAGATTTTCCCCACCTTTTCCCTAGATCTTCTTAAATCTCGAGGACGAGATTATTTTTAAGGGGGGTAGGATTTGTAACACCCACTTTGTATTTGTTAGAGATAATACCAATAGAGAAACAATCTCTCTTTATATGAGTTTGACCTTTATGCATCATCACATGTGAGCACTACATTCAAAAACAAATAAGTAATAAAAGGATATACCATTAAAGTGTATGCATCATGCTGAGTTTTTATTTGGTTGTGCATTTGTGCTTAATAAGATAAATATACCATTAATAGCATATCAAGGGATCCATAGAATTTAAGGTCTAACTTGAAAATAAAACCATGAAAATAGAAAAGAGAAAGGAATACTATTCAATACAAATAAAATTGTCATTAAAATAACTTCATTACAGTTGATATGATCAAAATAAATAATTAGCCAGTATACAAAGTGCCACAAAGTTTGAATTTGAATTAAAGTTTGAAATTGAAAAGAAATGAAAAGAAAAGAAAAAGGGGAAAAGAATAAAACTCTAACTGGGCTCAGAACACCAATTCGGCCCAACTTCTGTTCACTGCGCGGCCCACTCCTCAATCCCGCGCGTGGCGCTCTGGCAACCGGACCCACACATCAGCTGTTGCGGACACTCTTCTGTGACACTGCTGCTGGGCCCGCTCGTCGGTCGTCCGCAGCACGCGCTCGGGATCTTTGCCTCTGACCGGTGGGCCGGCTCGGTCAGCAGCGTCTCCAACAACTCCAACGAATCCAACCAACTTTGCCGCAGCTAACGCACGAGAACGTCGCCGGGCCTGCGGTCGTGGCTTGATCCAACCTCCGCGTGGAATTCGGGTCCGGGGGTCCACGGGCGCTGAGGATAAAGACCTGTCCGCGCCGCAACGACCTCCCTCTCGAGCTCTCCCCTCTTGTTTCCCCCTTCCAGCCGCCATCCGCGGAGAGGTGTGAGGTCGGTCGCCGGTCAAATTCACCGTGTCGCCGTCACCATTGTCGTGTGGCTAGCTCCAGAAGCTCCGCCGGATTATCCTGATCACGCTCGCGGTGGAATCGAGGTGGGCGTGCAGTCGGGCACCTCCAATTCGGCATCGCCTTGGCATGTTCACCGCAGCGCCGTGTTGAAATCCGCCACCGCCATCGATTCGTGCTGCGTTCGTTGGCTCGGGTCGTGCCCTCGGAGTCCGGTAGAGCAAGGGAGAACCTCGCCTTGGGCGAATTGTACTTCGGGACTCCGGAATTTCTCACCGTGTCCGCTGCGCCGCCGTGAACCCGCGCCGCGCCGTGGACGGGCGTACCCGTGACTCCATCGTTGGTAAGAAGCCTACCTTCATGTTCTCCATCATCTCGGCTTTGCGTAGAACGTCTCGGGTGGGAGCATTAGTGCTCGGTGGCGTGGATTGCATGCGCCGGCGATGGCGCCGCCGTGTGCTGTCTTCGCGCCGCCGTGTCTGTTCGCCGAAGGGGCTGGCGATGGGGGCAACGCGTAGAAGCCGTCGATCTCTGGATTAACGGTTAGGATTAAATCGGTCGCTTACCCTTTCGCCCATTGAACGCGGGTCGTGGATCGTTCATCCGATGGCCAGGATGGGTCATAGCTGCAGACCGTTGATTCTTGATCCAAGGGGCGCAATGTCATACCGGTTCGGATTGGTCTGTTTTAATCTGGGCCGTTAGAATCTGATCGGGCGGCCGTGATCACAAGATACCCCTTCGCGGCGTGCGTTTTGCTTAAGAGACCCTAGGTTTACTTGAAATAGAACCCGCCGTCCAGAGAGGACTATTCACTGTGTCTTAGAAATTTTACCCCGGGGCCCCTGACCTTTCTGGTAAATGAGGCCCAGTCCATAACTCTTTAAAATCAGTTATTTAATTATAGAAATTACTTTTTAATACAAAATAATTGCTAGAACTTTGATAATTCATAGAAAATTCATACTAACTCCAAATTGAGCCATTCCAGTTCCTAAAATTTTATAATTTTATTCTCTATCACTTAGTGTCTCTGTTTTATCATGAAAACAGTAAGAAATTTATTTATCACTTAATCCTATTTAAAGCACATAAAACCTTTGAAAATGCATAACTTAAAATCTATAATTCAGAAAATTATGATTCCAGTTCCTAAGTTTTTATTTTAATATGTAGAATACCTCTGTGTAATTAGTTTATATGTTTGGTGTAATGTTAATTTCTCTATATGCACTGTGCTTGTTTGTATTGTGGCGAGTAGAAGAGCCCGTTGCTGAGGATCCTGGTGAGCAGCAGGTTGAAGTAGCTGAGCAGGAGCTCATTGAAGGCAAGTTGTGCCCTTGACCACTTTTTACCCAATAATGTTCTTTAATATCACATACTCATGCATAGGTTAATCTTGATGGGACCCAATAGGTCACCCTAGATTGTTTATCTCATTACCTTGTTTACCCCTGAATCACTTGGGTAGTTTGCTATTGCTTTATATGGTTTTGGGATAATCATTTATTACCTCTATGTTCCAATTCTTGTTGTTATTCTGTTTATGTTCATGTTGAGATCATTAATGTTAATTGGAACATAGAGCTTAACTTGAGAACCACGTGCCACCACAAGGGTGGAATGGGACGCCCTTGGCTGACTAATTAGGGAAGCTAGTGGAAGACTACCTTACCCGAAAGGGGCAAGGGCAGTAGGGGAGAGGTCAGTGCGGGGAGGTCCCTGGTTGATTTTGCTGCGATGGCGGTCAGCCAGGAACCCTTTACTGGATCTTCCTATAAACTGTAGCGGGTTTTCGGAAGCTAGTGGAACTTTGTAAAGGCCTTGTAGTGTTGCCCTGCCGCGCTTCCTAGGTAGAGGTGTATGGGACTCGCGACCCCTTGGCAGATGGGTAACATGACTTGTGGGTAAAGGGTACAACCTCTGCAGAGTGTAAAACTGGTATACTAGCCGAGCTCACGGTCACGAGCAGCTCAGGACTCTCTGATGTTTAAATTATGGAACTTAAATTCAATTTGTCATTCGCATATGCATGGGTTTATTATTAATTTTGTTCTATTACTTTATCTATGGTTTGGTATTTACTTACACTTAGTAATTGCTAATAAAATTTTGACCAACTACTTAAAAGCAATGCTCAGCTTTAACCCCTGCCATTGATTAAGCCTTACACACCACATGAACTCACACCTTTGTGAGTTTATGTCCACCGGTTCCCCACAACTTGTTGAGCTATGATCATGTGTGAGCTCACTCTTGCTGTCTCACACCCCCCCACAGGAGAAGAGCAGGTGTTTCAGGAGGAGCCTCAAGGCGAGGAGTTTGACTTGATCTAGGTGGCGTTTCTCAGTTGACATTGGCGCCAACGATCCTTAGTTTGTTTTATCTTTATTATTTTGTAATAAGTCTTCCGCTATGTAATAAATACTCTGATGTTAATGACATTTATCTCTATACACTCTGTTATTATATATGATGTCTTCTTGGCGCATGTATGAGATGCACCCGGCTTTGTTCCTTAAAACCGGGTGTTACAACCGGATAGTCCGGTGGTGCACCGGACAGGTCCTGTAGACTGTCTGGTGCGTCTTCTGGCGCCTGCTCTGACTTCTGCGCACGCAGGCACGCACTGTAGCGCATTTAATGCCTTCTGCAGACGACCGTTGGTGCGAAGTAGTTGTTGCTCCGCTGGCACACCGGACAGTCCGGTGAATTATAGCGGAGCGGCCTCCCAAATTCCCGAAGCTGGCAAGTTCAGCGTCGATCTCCTTGGTGCACCGGACACTGTCCGGTGGCACACCGGACAGTCCGATGCGCCAGACCAGGGCTGCCTTCGGTATACTTTGCTCCTTTGTTTTGAACCCTTTCTTTTATCTTTGTATTGGTTTGTTGTGAACCTTTGGCACCTATAGAACATATTTTCTAGAGCAAACTAGTTAGTCCAGTAATTTGTGTTGGGCAATTCAACCACCAAAATTCATATTGGAAAAGGTTTGACCCTATTTCCCTTTCAGAAATCCACATTTTTCTTTAGAAGGAAAAGGTAAGAATAATCAGAGTAAAGCGGAAATAGATGAGAAAAGATTAAGAAAAGTTTAAAAAAAGTCAGAGTAACAAAGGTAAGTAGACAATGGTTGTCCAGTTCTATCTAGGTTTCGTCCTACAGTCAACATTCCTCTGATACCACTTCTTTCACACCCGGGTTTTGGGGCACCAAAACCCGGGCGCGAACATCATCACCAGGTGTGCTGGGACCAAGTCTCACACATATGATGAATCATGGCACAGGATCGAATGTCACAACTTTACTATATAATAGAAGTTCTATACAAAATAAACAATTACATTATAAGGAGACAACGGTCCAGCAACCCAAAGTTGACTGGGAGACGACGGCCTAGACCTCTCACGAACACATCGCAGCATCCTCCATGCGCCTCATCCTATGGTACCTGTTCTTGACCTGTGGGGGTGTGAGACAGCAAGAGTGAGCTCACATACGTTCATAGCTCAACAAGTTGTGGGGAATAATGTGCATGAACTCGCCAAAGGTGGGAGCTCATGTGAAGTGTAAGGCTTACCAAAGAGGATGGTTAGAGCTGAGCATTGCTTTTAAAGTTGGTCAAAATTTTATTAGCAATTACTAAGTATAAGTAAATACCAACCCAATTAAGTAGTTAAACAAAAGTAGTAACAACATCACCTGCGATGCAATGCATATGGCAAATTGAATTTAGTTCCATAAATTAATCATGTGAGGGTCTGAGCTGCTCATGACCATGAGCACGGCTGATATACCAGTTTTACACCCTACAGAGGTTGCACATCTTTACCCACAAGTCATATTACCCATCTGCCAAGGGATCACGACTTCCCATACACCTCTACCGAGGAGGCGAGGTAGGGTAACACTACGAGGCCTTTACAAAGTTCCACTAGCTTCAGAAAACCCGCTATAGTTTATAGGAAGCTCCAATGCAGGGACCCCTCGCATGACCGCCATTGCAGCAAAATCATCCCAAGGGCCTCCCTACACTGACCACTCACCTACTGCTCTTGCCCCTTTCGGGTAAGGTAGTCATCCACTAGCTTTCCTAATTAATCAGCCAAGGGGTCCCATTCCTCCCTTGTGGTAGCACTGTTTTCCCGGGTGGTCGCTCCATGTTCCAATTAACATAATGATCTTATCATGAACAGTAATAATAAACGGATAATAAAAGTGTGATCATGAATAATGTATCTTCATACCCAAAATCACATAAAGAACTAGCAAGTACTACCCAAAAAGTTCAGTGGTAAACAAGGTATAAAGATAGACAAACTAGGGTAACCTATTGGGTCCATCAAAATTAACCTATGCAGATCATTATGATTAATCAGAACATGGCTGGGTAAAAAGAAGTATCAAGGGCACAACTTGCTTGGGACTTGAGATTCCAAGTATCAGGATGATCTTCGGGTGACACGTGTCCTCACTGCTAGACGTAGCAATACAGACAAACATGGTATAGACAAAATTAACATCACACCAAACATAAGAATAAGATACATATTAATAATCTACATATTAAAATAAGATCATAGGAACAAGAATTATTAATTTTGGAGTTACAGATTTTAAGTTATGAATTTCTGAAGGTTTTATGTGTTTTGTACAAGATTAAATAGGTTACAAATTTTATTATGATATTCATGTCAAAACAGTGGTACTAAATGATAAACAATAATATTACAAAATTATAGGAATTGGAATGAGCTAATTTGGACTTAATATGAATTTTCTATGAATTAAACAAGTTATTGGAATTAATTGTGTATTATAAATCTTTTTCTAAATGTATTTCTCTGTTTTATAATTTATCTAGACTGCGCGCCAAAATCAAAGAAGTGCAGGGGCTAATTTGTATATTTCTCCAAGACTCATATTCTCACCGCGTGGATGGCGGGTTGGTTATGGGATTTTGCGGGGGCTCCTTTGCATATAATCCCAGCTGAAGGGGTACGGGTCATTTTGAGCCGCACAATCAGATATCGAGGCTGGGATTAGATCTAGTGTTTTATATACCGGTATTTGATCAGGGCCATCGGATCGCAAGCGAACGCCCCAGATTAGATCGCCCATTTAAGTGAACCGGTACGCGCTACTGGCCGCCAGATCTTGGATCAACGGTCAGTATTTAATGTAACGTGATCCAATATGGGCCATCCGATGTGCCCAACGGTTCGGATCAAATCGCCGAAAGGGTACCTCCTCATCTAATCACCACCGTTCGGCCGAGATCCAACGACCCAGAGACGTCTTCCCCAACCGAGAACCAGCAACGGCGGTGAGCTGCCCACCACGGTGGCGATGCTCGCCGGAGACTGCAATTCGGCGCCCCGATGCCCCCGGTCCTCCCGTAAACGGTTCTACAGGGAGAGTGGTCAGCTGCGAACGACAAGGGGAGCATATTACCTGTAGTGGCGCGGCAGGAACACCAGTCCACGGCGACATGCGGTCCACGGTGGTCGTGGTTTTCCGTTGAGCAATTCCTTAGTGACAGGCGCTCATCCACCAGTGTTGGTGCCGCTAACACGTTCACCCGGTCGCGGCAACCTTCCTAGTCACTGGTTTGACCCCGACCGACGGCGTGAACGGAAAACAGCTGGCGGCGGTGCACTCCTGCTTTCTCCCTGCACCAAGCTTAGGGCATAACCTGGTAGTTCCCCAGCGTGAGCTGAGGGGCGAGGGTTTTATACCCATCCTCGGCCACCAACAATCCGCCCCAATAGCGCAACCGGTGAGATTAGCGGTGGTCGGGTGGGATTCTGCGCGCGATCCGCGGCGTCCTAGTCGGCAGAGTTTGTTGCAGCGAGGCAGATGAATCCGACACCCTAGGCCCACATGGAAGCGAGGGAGTCAACACGCAGGCGCGGTCGGTTTTCCTGGCTAGCAGGCCCACGCGGCAGTGAGTGTGTGCGCCACACGCGGAATGGGCCGCGCGGAGATGGCTGGCGCGGTGAGGAGGAAATGAAGTTGGGCCGAAACAGGTGACCTCGGCCCAAGATGAGGTTTCTGTCTTTTTTTTATTTTCTTTTTTATTTTGTTTGCTTTCCAAATTCCAATTGGATTTTAAATTCAAACCTAATTCAATTTTGAATTTCAAGCACAATTCTGATGTGGACAGAAATCCCATCATCATATTTATTATTATTATTTTTATTTATCTTCTTCCTCGCCATTTAGTTCTAAAAAGGAATAGATATTTATCATAATTACCTTTCTCACTCTTTTCAATTCCATGTTTGATCTTCAAATTTATAAGTATCCAAATTATTACTAATGTGAATATAACTTTTATTGTTTACAATGTCATTATTTATTTTTCTCCTTGTTATTTATTTCATGGGAGATATAAATGGTTTCCTTTAAAAGAAAAATTCCTTTCTCATATATATATTTCATTCCCTAATTCCCAATGCACTATAATAATTGTATTTGTTTATTTTTTAAAAAAAATCTACTAATTGTGGGTCTTACAGAAGACGAGGCATCAACAACTGATCTACGCAAAAGAGCAAACCAATTAGCGATTAGAAACGACGCAAGTGAAATATGGATTCTAGGGTTAGGGTTTACCTGTGCTACCGGAGCCCAACGCCGGAGAATACGGGGGCCACCCAGACGACAGACAGACACTGATTAGAGACGACGACGAGCGGGGCATGGGAGGAGGAGTAGACAACAACACGAACTCACATAGTTCACCGAGAGAGAGAGAGGGGATAGGAGAGGGGAGAGGGGAGAGAGGAGCTGGTGCTGGATCAAGGTCACCGGCGTCGAGGACGGGGCTGGGAGCCAAGGGCACCGAGGTCACCGAATCGGGGCGGCGCCGCGGCGGAGGAGCCGAGCTGGGAGGCATCAAGTCGGGGAGAGAGGGCGGAGGTCGGGTCGAGTGGGAGTGGGAGATGGACGGCTGAGGGGGCGAGGGGGTGGGGTGGCCGAGTATATGGCCACACGGGTCTCTACCGGGCTGCCCTGCTAGGAGCAGGTTGTGCCGTACCGCCCCACGTGCCTGGCTTTCGGCCCAAGTACGGCCTGCTCCACTGGGCCATGCTTGCCCGGGCCCATCACCCCCATAGAGAGGCGGGCCCAGGGGTGGTTCATGGGTATTCATTGAATATCCAAGTTTTTTTTGTTATTTTTGGTGATCTATAGTAATTTATCAATAATGTATTATAAAAAATAGTGTTAGAGCACTAATTTCTTTGATCTTTTGAATTTTTGAATACTCAATCTTAAATTTCTAGGCCTGCTTCTGCCCCCATGTCAGGCTGGGCGTGGATCGGGACAAAAAAGGGCCTCAGGCCGGGTCAACGGGCTTGGGCTTCATGTAAAACTATACACACAACACAAGAAACAATTATGGAGTTGGTAAATACTGTTGCTAAAAATTGATGTCCACAGATACAAATGAACACAGTAATATTTTAAAGAAAAAAAAGGTGTAGTAGTTGCTTTACCTTGGTCCGCTGTTGGCAGTAGAATTATGTTACAAGAGTTATGTTACAAGAAGGGTGTGTAAAGACGGTTCTAGTTCTAGACATCAGCGTGTGTGGTGAGCTGCTTGTTGGAAACCGACAGTAGTTGTAAAATTGGCCCATATGGTCCATATCGCAGCATCAACTCTTGCTATATGTGCCTGTGAAGGGGTGTAGCATGTGCGCATGGAGGGTCGTACCGAGAAGTGGTTCTGGGCATCTGCTATGTATATGATGAACGCCCATGGTGTATACGGTCAACGGCCACATGATCTTTGCAGCAAATGAAAAGTTTTAGTTGGTGTGTTTATTTATTTGCATGTTCCTTTTCACCTCAATGTATGTGGATTGAATGGGTTTAAATCCATAGCGATTTAAAATCTCTACTATTAGCAAGGCCTAAAAGTTTAGAAAAGTAAAAATCACCTTATAATCCTTGTTTTTCAAATGTAGCTGTTGACACCTTTTTAGAGGCGCCAATCACTCAAAAGAACCAGCGGCGGTGCTCTCTGGTCAGGCGCGGACGGTCCGCGGCACAGGGCCGGACGGTCCGCGACCTGGCGCGAGGCGGCGGTGCTCTCTGGTCAGGCGCGGACGGTCCGCAGCACAGGGCCGGACGGTCCGCGACCTGGTACAGGAGCTCGGGTTCCCTGCCTGACGGCCGGACGGTCCGCGCGTGCGCAGGGGCAGCGGAAGATCGCCGGCGGCGCCTGGATCTCGCTCCCGGGAGGGACCCCGTTGGGGAGAAGAGATCCTAAGAGTTGTCTAGGCTCGGGTAGACCGACCTAGACTCCTCTAATCGACGTAGAGTCGAAGAGAAGCGGAAGATTTGGTGATTGGAAGACTAAACCTAAACTAGACTAGAACTACTCCTAGGATAAAATGTAAATTGTATTGATTGAAGGTTCGATTCGTTGTTTAAATCGGCCGTATACCTCTCTATTTATAGAGGCGGGGGACTGGACCCTTTACAAACTAATTTCCAAGCGAATCCCGCGAATCTAGCTAACAACTGTAGCACAAAACTCGGAACCCTAAACTGCTCTGCGCACGCGCGGACCGTCCGGCTCACAGGCGCGGACCGTCCGGACCGCGGACCATCCGACCTCAGGGCCGGACTGTCCGCACCTTCAATTTGGTGCTGAACATATGCCCCCCTGCCTTTTGGTGGAGCTGAGCAAACCAAAAGCAATTAACTCGATGTGATTACATCAGTTTTTTTAGGCATCTTGCCACATACTAGGATGGTACTGTTTGAGGAAACGCCCATTCAAAGCCTTAGGTAAATCCATGCCTTGTAATGTTTGTAGTAAATAAGTGTTACCAGACATGACCTGTTTTACTTTATAAGGACCCTCCCAGCTTGGCGACCATTTCCCGAACTTCCGGTCTTTATTCCTTAGAGGCAGGATGGTCTTCCACACCAGGTCCCCTACTTGAAATGATTTTGCTTTGACCTTCTTGTTGTAGGCCCTGGCTACCATAATGTTGTCCTTTTCTATTGCTCCCAAAGCTATCACCCTCTTGTCAGTCACCTCATCAATATTATCCATCATTGAATTATAATAATCAGTGACAGTTAGATCATTTTGTCTATCGAACCTGACAGCAATCAAACTTATTTCCACAAGCAATACTGCTTCCTGCCCATAGACAAGCTCAAAAGGAGATACTTTAGTAGCACTATGTTTAGATATTCTATGAGCCCATAAAGCTTCGGACAAAATCTTATGCCAATATTTAGGATTATCAGATATCTTCTTTTTTATTAAATTAATCAATGTCCTATTACTAGACTCGGTCTGTCCATTGGCCTGAGCATAATATGGAGATGAATTAAGCAGCTTAATTCTATATAATTCAGCAAATTCATGTACCTCCTTTGACATAAAAGAAGTCCCTTGATCTGTAGTCAAGATCTGGGGAATGCCGAATCTATGAATGATATGTTCAGTTATGAACTCAATTACCTCCTTGTGCGTCATGTTTTTCAGAGCAACGACTTCAGTCCATTTGGTAAAGTAGTCAGTGGCAACTAACATGAACCGATGCCCCTTTGATGATGAAGGATGAATTTCTCCAATAAAGTCTAATCCTCATCCTCTGAAAGGCCAAGGCTTGATGATAGGATGTAATTCGGCTGCAGGGACCAACTGTAGGTCACCGAATTTTTGACACACTTGGCAACCCTTGTAGTACTTGAAACAATCAGCTATCATGTTAGGCCAATAAAAACCAAACCTTCGCAATAGCCATTTCATCTTTGGAGCCGATTGATGGGTACCACAAATTCCTTCATGCACTTCGGCCATGGCTAATATAGCATCATCTGGGCCCAAGCACTTAAGTAGGATGTCGTTGACTGTTCGGCGGTAGAGTTCATCACTCATCAAAACATACTTGAAAGTTGTACGTCGAATATTCTTATCTGTCCTGACATTGGGATTTCGTAAATAATTTATTATAGGCGTCCTCCAATCACTTGCATCGGCTTCATTATCAGCCGAATCGACTAGGAGAACCTTCCTGGTAACCCCGGACGGTCCGGCGCCTTCACGCGGACGGTCCGCGGCCTGTTGATTTGGCCCTGCACTGGTTATCAGATTTCCAGTGTTGTGAAATCTCCCTCGCTTTATCCGATAACCTGATGCATCTTGTGCCAAATTGTTAGCTCTATGATTCTCAACTCTAGAGATATGCCGAATACTGAATTCGTCAAAAGAATGGATTATGCTCCAACATTTTTCAAGGTAACTATTTAAAGTACCATCAAAACATTGATATTCTCCTAACACCTGTTGGACGACCAGCTGAGAATCACCAAATGCCTTCACATGTTTTACTCCCATACAATTTAAAAGTTCCAAGCCGAATAAGAGGGCCTCATATTTGGTTTGATTATTAGTATAATAAGTTTTCAATCGGCTAGAGAAGTCGAAGGAGACATCACTTGGTGAAACAAGTACGATGTCAATGCCTTGCCCTTCATTGCAAACCGATCCATCAAAATATAAAGTCCAAGGAGTAATAGTGAGGTATGTCATGTCTAGTTTATGAATATCATTAATCCGATGTTCTACAATAAAATCTGCTACGACCTGGCCTTTCATAGATTTCAATGGTTCATAGTGAAAGGGAATTAGGCTTACACCTAGTCCCTAATTAATTTTGGTGGTTGAATTGCCCAACACAAATAATTGGACTAACTAGTTTGCTCTAGTGTATAAGTTATACAGGTGCCAAAGGTTCACACTTAGCCAATAAAAAGACCAAATATTGGGTTCGACAAAAGAGCACAGGGGCAACCGAAGGCACCTCTGGTCTGGCGCACCGGACTGTCCGGTGCACCAGAGGACTACAGCGCAAACTCGTCGTCTTCGGGAAAATCCAGAGGCAACTCCACTATAATTCACCGGACTGTCCGGTGTACACCGGACAGTGTCCGGTGCTCCAAAGAAGAGCGGCCTCAAGAACTCGCCAGCTTCGGGAAAATGCAACGGCTGCTCCGCTATAATTCACCGGACATGTCCGGTGTACACCGGACTGTCCGGTGTAACTGCGGGGCAACAGCTACTTCGCGCCAACGGTCACCTGCAACAGCAATTAATGCGCGCCAGAGCGCGCAGAAGTCAGGCACGCGCGTAGTGGCGCACCGGACACTCTACAGTACATGTTTGGTGCGCCACCGGACATCCAGGCGGGCCCAGCGTCAGAGCTCCAACGGTCGAAACCCTGACGGCCGGGTGACGTGGCTGTCGTACCGGACATGTCCGGTGTGCACCGGACTGTCCGGTGCGCCATACGTCAGACAGCTTTCACCAACGGCTAGATTTTGGTTGGTGGCTATAAATACCACCCCAACCGGCCACTTCAAGGTGGGAGAGCCCAAGCAACATTCCAAGTCATCTAGTTGACATACTCAAGCCCTCCCAACCACATATATTCATTGATCCATCCTATACACAAGATTTAGACCACTACAACCAACACAAGTGCCACAAAAGAGAGAGCAAGCAAAAGAGAGCTACTCATTTGAGTTTAGCACTAGTGTCTTGTGAGATTCATCGAGAGATAGTGTGTGCTTCATCTTTGTGTTCATTTGCGCGTGGAGTTTTGACTCCCATTGAACTTCCTCCAAAGTTTTGGAGGTTTGTAAAAGCTAGCAAGAGACACCAAAGTGTGTGGTGGTCCTTGCGGGATCGAGAGTAATCCTTGAGAAGAAGAAGAGCTCGCCGATCCTTGTGTGATCGGGGGAGAGAGGGAAAGGGTTGAAAAAGACCCGTCCTTAAGTGGACTCCTCAACGGGGACTAGGCCTTCGAGGGCCGAACCTCGGTAAAACAAATCACCCGTGTCCATTGTGTTTATTGCTTGTGATTTGTTTGTTTTCTCTTGCTCTAAGTTTTCTTGCACCATTATTTGCTAATATCATTTGGTGTTGCTTCAAGTTAAATTCCCATTTAGTAAAGCAACACGTTGCAAGAAAGAACTTGACCTAATGCTCTTCTCATCTAAGGCTTCTTGCTTTGTTATTCTATAACTTATTAGTTGTTTTGATTTATCACTCCCGCATTATTTGAAAGCAATACTCTTTACAAGCAAGAACTTAGCTTTTATATTCCAATATTTGTGTATCTTGTTCTAACCACTAATCCAGGGATCTAGTTGGGGGATAAAGTTTTAAATTTCAGGTTTTGCCTATTCACCCCCCCCCCTCTAGGCGACTTTCAATTGGTATCAGAGGTAGGCACTTCATCTTGAGTCTAACAACTCGAAGTGATGGCTCATAGAAGATCCCAAAAGAACAAGAAGATCCAGGAGAACAAGGAGGTAACTCTTGAGATATTACTTTCCGATTGTTCTAATTATGTTTCTTGGTCTACTAGAGTGATAAATGCTTTTAGAACCATAGATCCACAATTAGAATAAATTTTAGACAAGAGTATCTTCCCTCCCAGTTATAACGGAAAAATTGTCTCCGAGGAGGATCAAAGATGTTTTCGCTTAAACTACCTAGCTTTTGACATCTTAAGCAATTCTCTTAGCAAAGAAGATTATCATGCCTTCATATCAAATTATGACGAATCAATTCATGATGCGCATGATATTTGGACTAGAATTAAAAGCAAATTTGATGAGTCCAAACATGATAGTTCATTTTATGCTTCTACTTCCCTTGGTATTTGTGATACTAACTCTTGCAAGGAAGAAGAAGAAAATGAACGGTGGAGACCAAACGATGAATCCACCTCTCCTAAAGGTTTGTCCTCCCATTTCGATTCCCACATGTGTTGTGTGGCTAATGTAAATGATGGCGGAAGCACAAATGAGGATGAGGAGGAAGAAAGAAGCTTTGTGCAACTCTACGCTCGCCTAAGCCAAGAAGATAAGGCGGTCATGCTCAAACTTCTAGAAAGAGCGAGAGAGCAAGGCAATGCTCGTCAAAGGCTAGAAAGTATTCTCTCCATGAAGATGCAATGCTTTGACGAGTTGACTAAAGAATATGAGGAGCTAAAGTGCTCTCATGTTGATTTGGTCCAAAGGTATGAAACTATTTCAATTGAGCAAGATAACGCTTTACATTATATCGCTCAATTAGTAAATAGGAACACCTTGCTTAAGGACCAAGTAGAAAAGCAAAAAATTGAAAATCTAGCTTTTCAAGAAAAATATGATATGCTTCTATGTTCTCATGAAAATCTTATGGATGATCATATCATATTGAATATTGCTCATGAGGTTGTGATAGAAAACTTAAAATCCCAACAACCTCACTCATGCACATGTATTCAAATTGATACTATATTGTCATGTGCTAATGCTTGTTGTCCGTCAACAAGCAAATCTTCCTTTGAGCTAAAATTTGCAGGAACAAATGATGATTCATATCAAAAGCTCAAAGAAGAAAATGAGAGGCTAAAAATGAGCTTGACACAACTAAAAGGGAAGTGCATTGCTCAACCTTCTCAAGATAACCGTGATCACATGGTGAAGAAGCTTGAGACGGGAACAACCGTGGCATGCACTACATCCCTTGAAGAAAATGTCAAGGAATTGAGGATTGCCAAGAGGAAGAAACAAAAGATGAATTTCAACACCTCCTACAAAAGCCTCAACCACGCCTCCACAAAAGGTAACATCCAAGGTAATGATCAAGCCACACTTCACATTAAGAGGTGTAGTGAATGCTTTGAAGAGGGGCACTTGATTAGGTCATGTCCCTACATTAAAAATGGCTTGATTATTAACAAGGATGATAGACTTTGTTTTAAATGCTCCAAGAAGGGACACTTACTTAGATCTTGTCCCCATTTAAAACAAAGTGGCATAGGGTTAGAAAAGAAAGTTTTGACTAACCATGTAGCAAGCAACAAACAAGGAAAGAAGAAAGTTTTAAAACTTGAAAAGCGCCTTTGCTACACATGCCGAAAGAAGGGACATCAATGCAAGGATTGTCCCATTGGTAACAATTCCACTCCTAGCTTGTCAATTAATTCTCATGTAACTAGACAACCCAAAATTGCAACTTGTGCTAGAAAGGTAATGAGTTTACCTAGTGCTAACACAAAGGACTTTTGGGTTCCTAGATCTTTGTTGACTAACCATGATGGACCCATCAAGCGATGGGTACCAAAATATGCTTGACAAGCTTTGCAGGAAAAGGAGATGATATGAAGCCTTGGGGTGCTTGAGAAAGTCCATTCAATTCTTATCAACTCAAACTATCAATCTTCAATGATCTATATACTTGATTGACCCGAGGTTATTTTTCAAATTGCTATGTCTTAAACTCATATCATCTCGCGGAAGATATTATATGTTGTAGGAAGTGAAGAGATATCATGTGCGAAAAATCAAGGCCTACAACATGGAGGAGAGCCAAAGGATGGTAACACTTATCTGTTAAGTGCAAGTATTTTAGAATATCATTTCTTATGTGTCTTGAGTAGTCACATAGAAAAATTGAAGCACTTCAAATGTCTTTAAATTGATATTACCATTCTTTGAAGAATTTCCTCTCATATGGTAGATTGCACATTCATCATTTCCATACTATGGCAATCTACATGCTCTAATTTGTTGCAAGTATATCATGGCATGTTCTCCCTCTAATTATCTTGTTATTGCCATGATTCTAGATATAGAGAGATATTTCATGTTCTTAAAAGAATAAGGTGTCATGTAAGGAATTCAAATCCTTAGGACACTTGTAAAAGGAAAACTCTCTCTATAACTGGAATAGTGAGACTAATGATTTTTATCTAATTAACTCAAGTAGTCTCACTTGTAGAGAATAAGTTTCTTTTTGGAAGTGTGTAATCTAACATAAAAAAATCAATCCAATGATTTACGATGTGCTTCTACTTGCTTAAATTGGATTTGATTCTTTCACATTTATCGCTTTCCATATCATGAATTAGATTTATTCCCATAATCTTAAAGGATTATTTATGATTATCTTATGAGTTAAAATTAAGCATAACATCATTTATGGATAATCTAGTTCATGCTATGAAGTTTCCATGTTTTAGTAATCTAGCTTTTCATTCCTTATCAAAAATGATTACAAAAATGGAAATTAGTGCTTGTGTTACTAACAAAGTATCTCTTGAGCCTAATTATGAATATCTACAAAAGAGAAAGTGTACAAGCCTCAAAGTGTACTCTACACCCAAGAGGAAGAAAGGTAAAAGCAAAGGTATGGGAACTCATTTTCTTAATCAAATATAGTTCCTATCAATGATTATTTACTCTAATTATATCTCTGTGAAGAAATTGATTCTTTATCGAATTTAAATTGTCTAAGATGTGCATTCAATCAATGCACTTATCCACTAGAATCTATTTCATGCCTTTGCTATATTTGTTATCATATTGATTTGCTTCCAAGTAATGATTAACTAAATTCAATATGATAAAGTAAAATCTACAATGATTATTAAAATACTTAAAAGGTGCTCACTCATATTTCTCAAATGAAATGCACCAATGTCATAGATTTTACTTCATGTCTGTGTGACCTATGGATGATAAATTGTGCTTATTTCCTATCTAAAAGAAATCATCCTTCATTAAATACTCCCTTGTATTACTAACATCCTTCTTGAGTATTTTCAATAAGTTTGAAAGGAAAAAGAAGCCACTGCAAAGGGAGGACTCTCAAATGAAAGAGGAGAACATCAAGAACAACACCACCTACTTCTACGAAACAATCAATGGTGTGGTTGTGAGTATTCTAAACCCTTTCATAATGAGAATACTAGGCTCAAGTTGTTTATTACAAATTTAATGAGCCTTGATCAAGATGTATAATGCTTCTCTCTATTTCTCTTTAAAGTAAATGCATCCATTCAATTCATTCAAATACTTGATGCATATCTTTAGGGGGAGCCTCTTTTCATATCTTGATTATGTTGAGACTATTACTTTATCTTAGAAATTTCATATAGTCTCTTGCATGAGAATGAGTTTCTCATGAAGTATTTGCTGGATTCTCCTATCCTAAGCTTAATTGATAATCTAATGCGTATGTTGTTCTTTTGATCACATGTGTTATTTGTTTGATCATTGAATGACTTTCATTAACAACCATGCCTCTTAGTGCCTCATATACATATTCTTTCAATCAATATCTCTCTTGATATGCACTAAGTTAAAAGGAGAATTCATGATTCATTTATACAATTGGTGATCCATTTGATATATGCTTCAATAACTTGGAAAAGGATCACTAGTTGTAAAACTCTCTCTTGTGCAAAATATTTCCATATACTATCATTAAGTATAGGTCTTAAGCATCTAAAGACTATGGACAAAGCACAATGAAGAGAGCATCTCTATGTGAAGGTACAAAAGGGTAAAACTATCTCCTTTCACTTAAAACTTGTACCTAAATCTTCCTTTTCTATACATTCTTTGCATATCTTGTATAAAAGGAAGAGAAAGCATGTCCATGTATTATCCCTGCTTCATACCTAGTTTAATTTCCCAAAATTCATTCCTGCTTTAGTGCATCTTTGGTAAAACTAGATGAAGTACTTTTATTGTCAAAGAGCTTAAAGCTTAACCTTGTAACGAGGATAAGCTGCCTTTGTTCCAAAGGTGGATGGTCCTTAAGTCTCTTTGAAATCCTTAAGGGAAAATGCTTAAAATGTTTACAACATGCTTTCATAAGTGCATAAATTGTCATGAGCATCACACTTATACTATGACACAATGCACTTCACATTCTGTATGATATAGATATGTTCTCATTAACCTAATTATGTGCAATTGGCATTTAAGGCCAAAATATGTGTTCCTCTCCATGCACATACTTAGGGGGAGCAATCTATGTTATATAGAACTATGATCATGCTTAATTTGATATATCCTCTTGATCATATCTCTTTTATGTCTATGACTAATGTGTTTTCAAGTGTATTTCAAACCAAGTCATAGGTATATTGAAAGGGAATTGGAGTCTTCGGCGAAGACAAAGGCTTCCACTCCACTCTACTACTCATCCTTCGTCGTCGCTCTGCTTCACTCTCCATCTTTGGTATAATCTTCACTCATATGTTTTATTTGCCAAAGGGGAGAAAATAGTTGTCACGGACCTATATTTCATTCCAAGTATCCGTTTTTGGCGATTCATGCCAAAGGGGGAGAAAGTATTGGCCGCACCACCACCCTAATTTTTAAAATTAATGATTTTCAATTGGTAAATTTCAAATTTGTATCTCCTTGTGTTCTAAAGGGGGAGCAAGTAGCATTTTCAAAACTTGATATCTTAAAACCCTCTTGAACACTAAGAGGAGAATTGATTGAGGGGGAGTTTTGTTTTTAGTCAAAGGAAAAAGCATTTGAAACAAGGGGAGAAAATTTTCAAATCTTATAAATGCTTCTCAAAATCTTATTCATTTACCTTTGACCATTTTGCAAAAGGACTTTTAAAAGAATTTACAAAAAGAATTTGTAAAAACAAAACTTGTGGTGCAAGCGTGGTCCAAAATGTTAATAATAAAGAAACAATCCATGCATATCTTGTAAGTATTTATATTGGCTCAATTCCAAGCAACCTTTGCACTTACATTATGCAAACTAGTTCAAATATGCACTTTTATATTTGCTTTGGTTTGTGTTGGCATCAATCACCAAAAAGGGTGAGGATTGAAAGGGAATTAGGCTTACACCTAGTCCCTAATTAATTTTGGTGGTTGAATTGCCCAACACAAATAATTGGACTAACTAGTTTGCTCTAGTGTATAAGTTATACAGGTGCCAAAGGTTCACACTTAGCCAATAAAAAGACCAAATATTGGGTTCGACAAAAGAGCACAGGGGCAACCGAAGGCACCTCTGGTCTGGCGCACCGGACTGTCCGGTGTGCCACCGAACATGTCCAGTGCACCAGAGGACTACAGCGCAAACTCGTCGTCTTCGGGAAAATCCAGAGGCAACTCCACTATAATTCACCGGACTGTCCGGTGTACACCGGACAGTGTCCGGTGCTCCAAAGAAGAGCGGCCTCAGGAACTCGCCAGCTTCAGGAAAATGCAACGGCTGCTCCGCTATAATTCACCGGACATGTCCGGTGTACACCGGACTGTCCGGTGTAACTGCGGGGCAACGGCTACTTCGCGCCAACGGTCACCTGCAACAGCAATTAATGCGCGCCAGAGCGCGCAGAAGTCAGGCACGCGCGTAGTGGCACACCGGACACTCTACAGTACATGTCCGGTGCGCCACCGGACATCCAGGCGGGCCCAGCGTCAAAGCTCCAACGGTCGAAACCCTGACGGCCGGATGACGTGGCTGTCGCACCGGACATGTCCGGTGTGCACCGGACTGTCCGGTGCGCCATACGTCAGACAGCTTTCACCAACGGCTAGATTTTGGTTGGTGGCTATAAATACCACCCCAACCGGCCACTTCAAGGTGGGAGAGCCCAAGCAACATTCCAAGTCATCTAGTTGACATACTCAAGCCCTCCCAACCACATATATTCCTTGATCCATCCTATACACAAGATTTAGACCACTACAACCAACACAAGTGCCACAAAAGAGAGAGCAAGCAAAAGAGAGCTACTCATTTGAGTTTAGCACTAGTGTCTTGTGAGATTCATCGAGAGATAGTGTGTGCTTCATCTTTGTGTTCATTTGCGCGTGGAGTTTTGACTCCCATTGAACTTCCTCCAAAGTTTTGGAGGTTTGTAAAAGCTAGCAAGAGACACCAAAGTGTGTGGTGGTCCTTGCGGGATCGAGAGTGATCCTTGAGAAGAAGAAGAGCTCGCCGATCCTTGTGTGATCGGGGGAGAGAGGGAAAGGGTTGAAAAAGACCCATCCTTAAGTGGACTCCTCAACGGGGACTAGGCCTTCGAGGGCCGAACCTCGGTAAAACAAATCACCCATGTCCATTGTGTTTATTGCTTGTGATTTATTTGTTTTCCCTTGCTCTAAGTTTTCTTGCACCATTATTTACTAATATCATTTGGTGTTGCTTCAAGTTAAATTCTCATTTAGTAAAGCAACATGTTGCAAGAAAGAACTTGACCTAGTGCTCTTCTCATCTAAGGCTTCTTGCTTTGTTATTCTATAACTTATTAGTTGTTTTGATTTATCACTCCCGCATTATTTGAAAGCAATACTCTTTACAAGCAAGAACTTAGCTTTTATATTCCAATATTTGTGTATCTTGTTCTAACCACTAATCCAGGGATCTAGTTGGGGGATAAAGTTTTAAATTTCAGGTTTTGCCTATTCACCCCCCCCCCCCCCCTCTAGGCGACTTTCACATAGGCCAAGTCATATTCTATACGCGCATAAGCCCACTTACCAATTCTACCACTCATAATTGGGCTATGCAACATGTATTTAATTACATCGGCTTGACCAAAAACAGTGCAATGACTAGACAGTAAATAACATCTACACTTGGTGCATGCATAAAACAAGCATAAGCATAACCTTTCAATAAAAGTGTACCTTGTTTCAGGATCCACCAACCTCCGACTTAGATATGTCACCACATGCTCCTTTCCTTTAGTTTCTTGTGTCAGAACAGCCCCAATAACCTTGTCTTCAGCCACAATGTATAATCTGAATGGTGCTCCTACTTGTGGTGCTTTTAACACGGGAGCCGAAGACAAGTATTTTTTAATGAGATCAAATGCTTCCTGCTGCTCTGCCCCCAAGTGAATTCGGCATCATTCTTAAGCCGAAGGATAGGGGTGAAGGCATCAATCTTCCTGGCTAGGTTAGAAATAAACCTTCGTAAATAATTCACCTTGCCGAGAAACTTCTGCACTTCGACCTTACAAGTCGGAGGTCCCACATTCCGAATAGACTTGATTCGGTCAGGATATATTTCTATACCATGTTCATGGATGACAAATCCTAAAAACTTACCAGCCGACACTCCAAAAGCACATTTATGTGGGTTCATTTTCAAACCATACCGACGCATTTTATCAAAGGCTTTGCGCAAATCAGCTATATGAGGACCAAACTCAGCCGATTTGACTACAATATCATCAATGTAGACTTCCACAGTGTTTCCTAACAACTCATGGAAGATCAGATTCATAGCCCTATGATAAGTAGCACCAGCATTTTTAAGACCGAATGTCATGACAACCCATTCAAATAAACCAATGAAACCTGGACATATAAAGGCCGTTTTAGACGCATCCTCTTCGGCCATGAAAATCTGGTTATATCCGGCATTACCATCAAGAAAGCTAATAATTCTATTTCCTGATGCATTATTGATTAATGTGTTGGCTATGGGCATAGGATATTCATCTTTAGGAGTTGCTCTATTTAAATTGCGAAAATCAATGCATACCCTAAGCTTACCTGACTCTTTCTTCTCTACCGGCACAATATTGGAGACCCACTCTGCGTATATGCAAGGTCTAATAAAATTAGCTTCTAGCAGCCGGTGGATTTCGTCCTTGATTCGTGGGAGAAGATCTGGACGAAAGGTTCTAGCTTTCTGCTTGAAAGGTCTAAAACCGGACTTAATAGGCAGCCGATGTTCGACGATCTCTCGGCTTAGTCCAGGCATCTCAGTGTAATTCCAAGCAAAACAATCTGAATATTCCTTCAATAGACCGATCATCTCATTTCTAGGATCGGTCTCCAGGGTCTTGTTTACAAAAGTCGGCCTTGGAGTGCTACCATCTCCTATGTCAATCTCCTCCAAAGGATTGGCCGATGTAAATCCCTGTCGTAGTTTATCAAGATCTCTGAATTCCTCTATCATGTCCCCCACAGAGGAATCAGATGGTCTTTGTGTGATGGCGGACTTTCCGGTCTCGGGGACCGGATCATCCGTAATACTGTCTTTTCGCTGCGGTAGATGTTCGGTCTTAAAGTCTGAACTGTTTTGTGAAAGACCAGACCATCCGGCTTTGGGAGCCGAACTATCCATGACCAAAGACTCATAAACTTTGTGTGTATTCATCATTTAAACTTTATTTAGGATTTAGCCGATTCTCCATCGGCTCTAGCATTACAGGAATGAAACCTTTCTTATCTATACTTATAAACTGATAATCAGAAAAATCTACTCCTGTGAGACATGTAGCAATCTCATAAGTCTAGAGTACAAGGGCATCGGCCACAGCGATGCAGGCCGATACATCAGCATATACTTGTTCTACATCATCGCCTACCCATTGTATTAGCATTTGATGTAATGTAGAAGGTATACATTGATTGGCATGAATCCAATCTCTGCCTAGGATTAAACTGTAATTTCCTTCTACATCAGCGACAAAGAATGCAGCAGCAAGGGTCTTAGTCCCGATGGTTAATTCAACGAACGTGACTCCCCTAGCTTTAATCGAACTATCCCCAACACCGCTGAGGGTCATGTTGGTCTTAACAAGTTCGTCATCTTGTTTACCTAATTTTCTGTATAATAAATAAGGCATTAGATTTACAGCTGCCCCTCCATCTACCAACATCTTAGCAATCGGTATTCCATCAATGTGACCGCGCACGAAGAGCGGCTTTAAATGATTTACCGATTCCTTTGGTTTAGTAAAGGTGGCTTCTTTAGGACCAAAATCAAACTGGGCAACAACAGGTTCATCGTCGCCGATAATAATACAATCGGCAGAAAATGTAATAACTTTTACATCCATACCTGGGCGTTCTGGAGAAGCCTCATAGTCGACCAAGTCTTCTCCCAGCAGGTCGTCTTCTTCCATTGATGTTGGCGTGTCGTTGGAGGCTTCCTGGTGTGGTGCGGACGGTCCGGACTCCGGGGGCGGACGGTCCGCGCCTGGTGCAGATTGCCCAGTCTTGCTGGCCAGGCTACCTGCCATACCTGCAGGGTGCTGTACAAGCGTTGTTTCATTTTCTATTTTTATGGCCGTTTGTTTTTCCTCAACGGCCTTTGGTCTCCATTTCTTTTGTGGTGGCGGGTATTGTGGATGTGTGTCATTGAATATCTTTTCCGCCTCCTTTTCCTGGCTCTCCTTCGCTCTTAGGTGCTGTATTTTGGATCAGTTGTTTTGATGATAGCTGTATCTTCTTTTTTGGTTATGTTGGCCGATTCACCAAAAATCATCGGCCTTTTATTATCTTCCTGTATGACAACGTCTGCAGTACCTATTTTGATGACGTCCTTCTTTGTTGTCCTTTCGATTGCTGCAGGTACATGCCCCCCTGCCGGATTGGTCGGCCTTAGAGGCCGAGTAGTTCGGCAATCCTGTTGGGTCTGTGCTTGGTGACCGGATTGAGCGGTGCTCAATCGGTCTTGTACTGGTGGCGTCAACCTGTCAAAAACAGATGCTTGGGGTGCCCCCCAGGCGGGGTACTGTGGCATCCCAAATGGATATGGTGGCATGCCCCACATTTGATTTGGGACATGTGGTGGAGGTAAATATGTGTATGGATATGGCATAGGAGGATAAGGTGGAGGTGTCCATGCAGGTATGTTAGGTCTCAGTTGCACAGTATGACCTTTCATTTCTTCCGATTGGTGAGATGGTCCAATCGGCCTTACCTGACGCTGCTCAAGAATGGGTGAGCGAGGTCGCTTTGCTGCCCGGTCACTGGGGCCGGCCTTCTTTTTTACGTATTTAGACAATAATTGATCAAAAGTTGGGCCGGCTTTGACCAACCGACCAGCCGCCTTGAATGTATTTGTTTTCCACGTACCTATCTCTGGTCGTCGTGGTTTGAAAGTACGTGGCCGTTGTGAGTCTTGAGCACATTTGGACCGTCCACTAGAGTTCCCCGGACCGTCCGGCGGGGTCCCGGACCGTCCGCGCCTGTGCGTCGAACCGTCCGCGGTGCGTAGCACGGGTTCCTGCTCCTTGGTCTGTGCTTGCCCCCCAGTGCCGGAGGTCGTGATGGTCACCTTAAGAGTTTCCCCTCCATCGGGAGTCTTCTCTGCCACCACTTTCCTGGAAGAAATTTTATGATTCTCATCGGCCTCTCTTGCATTGCCGATGACTACCTCATTGCCCTTGCCTTTATCGGTTGTGTTTGGCCGAATCAGGACTTTCTTGCCCTCGAAGTCGATCATGTTCATCGGAAAGGGCTCTGTATCCACCTACATTTCCTGAAATTTCAATCATCCCTCGTTAATGGCCGATTGAATCTGTATACGGAATACATTACAATCATTTGTGGCATGAGAAAATGAGTTATGCCACTTGCAGTATGCACGACGTTTTAGCTCGTCGGCGGATGGAACAGTGTGATTTATTTTAATGTTGCATTTTTTAGTAACTCATCAAATATTTTATCACACTTACCAACATTAAACGTAAACTTAACTTCCTCTTGTCGTTTCTTTTGAACCAGCTGTAAGGAAGAACAAGCTGAAGATTTGGCCTGCTTTGGCCAAACCATTTCAGCAGCATACACTTCTGCTGATTCATCATCTGAGCTACTTTGGTCGCATTCTACTATATGTACGTTGTGACGAATTGTTTTAGCAGTTTCTTTGCTTCGGCTTTCACAAGCCAAAGCTCTCTGGTGTAACTGTGCTAGTGTAAAAAATTGGATGCCTTCTAATCTTTCTTTTAAATAATATCGTAGACCATTAAAGGCTAATCCTGCTAGCTGTTTTTCTGCTAAATGAATTTGGAAGCATCTGTTTCTCGTATCTCGGAATCTCCGGATGTAATCACTAACCGATTCATCTTTTGCTTGTCGCAATGACACTAAATCTACCAAATCCAACTCATAGTCACCGGAGAAAAAATGATCATGAAATTTTTGTTCTTGATCCCCCCATGATGAAATGGAATTAGATCCCCCCATGATGAAATGGAATTAGGAGGTAAAGTGGCGTACCATGCAAACGCAGTTCCTGTTAAAGATAATGAAAATAAACGTACGTGAAATGCCTCTGTGTCGGCCAACTCTCCTAATTGTGCTAAAAATTGGCCTATGTGTTCACGTGTGTTCTTTCCTTGATCACCCGAAAATTTTACGAATTCAGGTATCCTGGTTCCCTGTGGGTATGGGTGGTGATCAAATCGGCTGTCATAAGGTTTCTGATATGATTGCCCCCCAAGGATCATGCTTACTCCGAGCTTGTCTCGGAACGCCCCGGCTATTTCTTCCCTTACTATATCAATGGCAGCCGGTGCGAGACCACCGGCTCTCTGGTCAAACATAGGTGGGGTTGGCTGGATATTAGCATGTTGTCTTTCCTCCCATTGGTTTGAGCTACGTGGTGCATTGCCACTTGCCCTATATGGTTCATATGTTTGATCGTTCCTTTCCGGCCTTCTAGGTGGGGCCGGAAAGCTTTCCTGGGCTCTAGACCTCGAATTAATGGGTTGGTGCATTGCATAGTGCAATGGGAAGTGTTGCTGGGACGGGTGAGGATTCAGGTAACAATCCTCCTCAAAAAGGTCATGCGCGGACTGTCCGGACATTGGCACGGACCGTCCGTGATTATATGCGGACCGTCCGTCGTTGTATGCGGACCGTCCAACTGGGTAGTTTAGATTCTGTGCCGTATGTGGTGGCTCGGGCGCATATCTAGGTAACTCATTAAAAATAGGCCCGACTGTTGCTGGCCCGGACGGTCCGTGCTCACGTGCGGACGGTCTGGGCATATGCAGATCGGCTGATTTGCTGCTGATTTGCGGTTGCTCAGGGTACGTGTCCATCGGCATCCCATAAAGGGGTTGTGACTGGTCGTGACAACCTCTAGCCGATGTATTACGTGTGTTATCCCCTAATTCAACCTCGTGTGAAGGAAAATTTGCTATACTAGATTTATCAAATGCACGTACTAGTCTCCTGTAATCTTTTTGCATATCCCCTATGATATTTTGCATTTGCTCACGCTGTTCATCTACATAATTTCTAAGAGATTGTAGCTCGTTTGTATTACTTACATTGGGGATTTCTGGTGTGGGTCGGAGCGAAGCCGGAGCCATCGCCCGATGTCGGACGACCTTGTTGTTCCTGTCCACTTTGAAGTTGGCCAAGAACTTTGCTTTTGCCTCCTGGATCATCTGCTCCTTGTGCTCCTTGAATTAGAGTTGTTCGTCAGCCGGCAAGGTCTCCCAAGTCGGCTCTATGATGTTGCTTTGGGAAATATCAGAGCTATCTCTTGAACCGGTCATTGAGGGCCGATTTGATGCGTCTATATTTGTTGTCCCCAACGGAGTCGCCAAAAAGTATGTTGACACCTTTTTGGAGGCGTCAATCACTCAAAAGAACCAGCGGCGGTGCTCTCTGGTCAGGCGCGGACGGTCCGCGGCACAGGGTCGGACGGTCCGCGACCTGGCGCGAGGCGGCGGTGCTCTCTGGTCAGGCGCGGACGGTCCGCGGCACAGGGCCGGACGATCCGCGACCTGGTACAGGAGCTCGGGTTCCCTGCCTGACGGCCGGACGGTCCGCGCCCTAGGGCCGGACGGTCCGCGCGTGCGCAGGGGCGGCGGAAGATCGCCGGCGGCGCCTGGATCTCGCTCCCGGGAGGGACCCCGTCGGGGAGGAGAGATCTTAGGAGTTGTCTAGGCTCGGGTAGACCGACCTAGACTCCTCTAATCGACGTAGAGTCGAAAAGAAGCGGAAGATTTGGGGATTGGAAGACTAAACCTAGAATTGACTAGAACTACTCCTAGGATAAAATGTAAATTGTATTGATTGAAGGTTCGATTCGTTGTTTAAATCGGCCGTATACATCTCTATTTATAGAGGCGGGGGACTGAACCCTTTACAAACTAATTTCCGAGCGAATCCCACGAATCTAGCTAACAACTATAGCACAAAACTCGGAACCCTAAACTGCTCTGTGCACGCGCGGACCGTCCGGCCCACAGACGCGGACCGTCCAGCCTCAGGGCCGGACTGTCCGCACCTTCAATTTGGTGCTGAACAGTAGCATGGTGTGTTATACCATGTATTTGTTCCACTTTGGCCATACAGTTCCCTTGCCTTGCATTTATGTATGAACAAACGTAGCAACTGATACCTGACCCGAGTTATGCGTAGCCCCTGTAGAAATAAATATGAGCACACAAATATTTGGTACAGTACATATATGTTGTTACAGTGCGATTTCTTTTTCTCGAACACTCTCAGCTGCGAACAAAATTACAGTGTAAATCCTCAAATCCAAACTATATAAGTGAATTCTCCTTTCCTGACAGAACTTTCGCTATAAATGCCAAAGCTCCAACGATATCTCTATTGGATCCGCAAGACTATTATTTACCGTTTTCAATGTATAGATAAAGGAAAACAAAACTAGATCATTGCCTAAGTACGCTGTTAGAGCTGAAGACGAAATTTTCCTCTCCTGCAATCGTCGAGGTAAGCCGTCCAGCTGCCCACCCGTTGTTTATAACTCTGTCTGCGTTCTTTGCTGGATCACCTATAACCCGACTACCCTCGACAACCTTGTCGAATTCTGGGAGGCCTTTCTCCTTTCGCTCCTTTCTCCTCCTCCTGTCCTCGTCTCTTTCTTTCCTCAACCAGCTCTCCACAGTCCTCTGAAATGCAAACGCAAATCTGAATGGCCATGCGGTACTAAAGCATACTGTGAATGTCCATGATGTGCTAAAGCATACTGTTCTATATGGATGGACGATACTTACCATGAGAGATAACTGACTCATTTCTTTCACCTTTTCCAAAGGCAGTGTTAATTGCAGTTTCCCATGAGCAATGTAAACCTTGAAATACAAAAACAATAATCATCTAAGTCCACAATTCCACAAGAAATACTTGAGCTTATAAACAACAAGATTCAATGGAGCTTACAATGTGTGTTGGCCAATCATCAAGACCATCAAAAATATGTGTGGCATAGATGATTGTTGCACCTCTTTCCTCACATTCCTTTTTAAGATATGTTAACAGATTTGATCTTGCCAGAACATCAAGATCAACTGTGATCTCATCAAGAAGAAGAACCTGCATTACTTTTTTTAATTATAGTGTGAATGATAGCATTATATCCTTTGAGACATGGAAAAGGAAAACAAACCTTGAATGACTTAAGAAGTCCCATGCAAATCTGGACACGTCTCCTCTGACCATCTGATGCCTTGTGCATGCGCCAGGTGAGGTCGATGTCTAAAATCTGAAACATGGTAGAATGGTAGTTGAACAAAACAAGCTTTCATTGCAAACCAAAGGCACAGTAGACTTTTGCGAAAGTTTACGTTTAATGAAGTCAATTCAAATTACCAACAACACATCATCTACAGAATTCAAGACTTGCAAACTAAAAGCCCTATGAAGAGCAAAGCTTGGAGATGGATGAATGCAGCGAGCCCTAACATTGAAAAGAAGAAAGAGAAAAACAAAATCCAATGTGTCAAGGCAAATGTATAAATAGGCATTTCGTTTTGCTGGTCAAGACGCAATAAAGTGTAAGATCGAGTTTAGAATAGATAGTCGTATTATTAAGAGGGAAGTTCTAATTAGCAAACACGGTTATCTAGAGCCAATAGATGTTTAATCTACATGCCTTTGCATTTAGGCCTAACTGACACGGCAGTAATCAAGAAAAAATGGTTCTAATTAGCTTTCTTAAATAGTACGCCCTTTATAGGAAGACACTTGCGCATAGTTATTAAGGCATCGCTTAGGCGACACTGTCACCTAAGCGGTAAAGCGGTCTGCCGAGGCAAGGTGTCTGCCTCGCGTTACCTGGCACCTAAGGCGAGTGGGAGAGAGAGCTCTGTCTGCTGGCGCCCACGCTAGGGAGGGAAAAGTGGTCGTGAGGGGGCGCTGGAGCGGCAGCACCGGCGGGGAGAGGGGGCATCGGCGGCGGCCGGCAACCTAGAAGGCGTGCGGCACGTGGCCGGAGCAGATTAGTACCTGCTTGGACAGGCTAATAACTATCTAGCTAAAATTAGCGAAAATTAGCCCTTTTTGGCCAGCTAATGAGCTAACGGATAGAATGTGTCTGAAAAAAATAGCCCTGTTATTAGGCCCCACATGTTTGGATGGGCTAACGGCAATAGGTGAGGCTAATGGCTAATTTCCTTAGAATACATTTGGTAGTAAGGGATATTATAATCTCACACTACAATATGTATCAAAGAAGCATCTTTCCCCCAAGTCATGTACTCTACTTATACCGTCCAAGGGCTCAATGTAAAGCATCCATGCATTATAACGATCGCGTCCTACTTTCATGGTATCACGATTTTAGGTATTTCCTGAACCTTAAGGCTCTCGTCGCCTCTAGGGACTAGGGAGATCAATCTTTGTCAGGGACCAGCCCTCGGTTTTGGCGGCTGATTTGATTGATTCACCACCTAGTGTTATCAAGCAGCAGCAAATCAGAGGAACACATACGATGGGCACTGCCAGGCTGTTGTGCCATCCCGTCAGGCTCACTTCCCACCCTGTGTTCTTCTACATCCTCCGCCTCTCCTCAAAGTCCCTCGATCATCTTCAATCTCCAGCATCATAGGCACCAGGCCACCACACCACCCTGCTTAGCTTCTGCAATGGCGTCGTCGTTTTGTGCCTTCCCAGGCAGCAATGACTTTGCTCATGGTCAAGCCATCACCACAGTCGCTATCGCTGGTCCTCATCATGCTCGATATAGGTCTTAGGCCGTCTGTGCCTACGGTTGCCACCTTCTGGATGCCAACGTTGTAGATGGATGACGTGTGAGCCCTTGTGGATACATCCATCCACATGAGCTACTTGTCGGTTTCTACTCTTGTCGCAAAATCTGCATTGTGACGTAACGATGGCTGCGAGGGATGTTAGTCTTTACCTTTTTCCCCAGTTTGACCATCTACCATGCTCCCATTATGACTTGGGGGGAAGGGAGGTATTTGGTAGTTAGGTACATTGGAATCTCGTATTGCCATATGTACCATGGAAATATCTTGCCCCCATGTCTTGTACTATATTTAAGGGCCTGTTTAGTTGGTGTCGTAGTTTATCACACTTAACCTTAGAAAAACTATGGGCTATGGCTGCTATAGAAAATTAGAAATTGTGGTAGCAAAACTGAAGCCAGACATGTGACAAGAAAATGAGTCTGACATGTGAAGAAAGTGTGGTGCGTCATATTTGTGGCAGCGAACCAAATAAATACATTAAAAACTGTGGCCCGACTAGCCTGTAGTATGGCTAGTTGTGGTCATTAAAAACTGTGACCCAATTCTTCCTGCTTCCAAATTCTAGCCAAACACCCAATTAGCCCTTCTCTGTTAGCACATCCAAACAGGCCCGAATAATATTGTTTCCCGTTGGTGACGCCCAGTGAAAAAATGTGACCATATTCTGGCCCGAGAAACAAGGGATTCCCAAAGGGGAAACATTTGTGGAAGCACTGGATCCAAAATAACAGAAATGGAATCTCACAGCAAATAGCCATTGTACATACTAAGGGGGTGTTTGGTTTCTAGGGACTAATTTTTAGTCCCTCTATTTTATTCCATTTTAGTTCCTAAATTGCAAAATACGGAAACTAAAACTCTATTTAGTTTCCATATATGGCAATTTAGGGATTAAAATAGTATAAAACAGATGGACTAAAAATTAGTCCCTACAAACCAAACACCCCTTAAACATTTTAGACTGCATAAACATATAACCCATTGGAGAATGAGATGGTCAATAACTAGAATTAATATGTACTCCCTCCATCCCAAATTAAAATTTGTTTTACCTTTTTAATGAATTCATACAATAATTAATGTACGTGTTCCATATGCGTCTAGATTCATCATCATCTATTTGAATAGAGACATAAAAATCAAGAACTACAACGACTAATATTTTGGGATGGAGTACTATGATAAAACTGTGTGATCGATTATCAATCTAGAAGTGCAGTTCCCTAAAAACTTGTATCTGAAAACGTACAGGCATGCTGCTCCATGAAAATAATGGGCACATGTCATGAAAATTTTGCAGGTTTTGAGAGTTAACCTGCCTTGATAAGCTCGTCTCTCCTCTTTGGATCAACACCAGCAATACCAAAAATCATCTTCTCTGCCGATATATCCATCTGAATGTTCACCTGGTAGCCAGCAAAGGCCACGTCGCGTCTCCACTGCACCACAGTTAACACAGATTAGATCCGACGGCAAAATTGGGCATGCTCATTACATTTCAGAGACCGAACAAAGGAACTCTCAGGTCGCTGTCTCACCTCACCGCCGAGATAGGAGAGGTCGCCGGAGGAGGTGAGTGCCGTGTCGTGGAAGGCGGACCTTCCCAGGACCCGCACCATGCTCGGATCCACCATGTGCTTCCCGCCTAGTATCTTCAGTATCGTCGTCTTGCCTATCGCATGGGAAAACGAAGCCGCCGCCGCGCTAAATCAACACCGAGAGACAACCGAGAGAAACGAAGCAGGTGGAGAGGCGGGTGACCTGCGCCGTTGGAGCCGAGGAGGAGGCATCGTTGGCCGGCGTCGAGGGAGAAGCAGACGTCCTCGATGAGCGGTGGCGCGCCGGGTGGAGGGCGGCCGTCGATGCCGGGGTAGGTGAAGGTGAGGTGGCTGATCTCAACCGTTGGCGTCATCGGAGCTGGGGCCGCTCGCCGCCGTGAGCCCGTGGCCGGAGGTTGGTCTGGTTGGTGGACAGACGAAGACGAAGCGTCGTAGCGGGCCAAGCGCGCGTGAAGGGTGGAGAGCCCGACTTGCATCCAGTCCGCCGAGGCGTGGTAGTTGGGCCGCGTTTGGTGAATGGCCCTTTGCGAGACGTGGCTCCGTATTGAACAGAGGATAGCAGACGCCTACGTGACTGGACAGACCGACAGAGTTTGCTGCTGAACCATAGAGTATAAAATAAGTTTCGGCTCCAAATCTCTGAAACCAACAGACTCTTCGTTTTTTCTGTCTATTTAACTATTTATTTAACTTTTTATAAATGTTACACTTTACATATAGCATCTCGCTCTAATAGACTAACTGTCTAGTTTGGTCTAGCCAGATTTGGCTAGTGAGAGCCAATTTAGAGAGTCAGATTTTACTATTGAGTAGTCAAAATTTGACTTTACGAGTTATTTAACTAGTCCCTTGAAGATGCTCTTAGCCTCTGTTTGGATCTGTGTGGCAACCAGTTTACTGACTAATTTTAGTACATTGGCCTTCAAACAGGCTGACTAATAACTTGGCTAATTGTTAGCCGAAGGCTGGTAAACTGTTTGCCTATTAGCCATTTGACCTTGCTAATAGGTGATAATAGATGGTGTAAAAAGAAAAGATATCTATTAGCCAAGACTCAAACATACTCTGGCAGATTGTTGCTAGTTGATTATTCGCTAGCTAATTATTAGCCACATGTAAATAATTAGTCGTGAGGATCCAAATAAGACCTTAGTTAAAAGGTTTAGAACGGATTAGTGTATCGGCTAACTGCTAGTTATGTCTCTCAAGCTGTCTCAATCCAACTAAAACAGCTAATAACTTGTTAGCTTGGAACCGGGCAGACAGCGCCGAATTTTTTATATTTTAGCCCTTCCTCGGAAAAAAATTCACGTTTGGACCTTAGAAAATTTTAATGTCATTTTTGGACCCTTTGCTCGGGCCATAGCCAATGGCGCCGAGGTAACACAGCTTGGCGCCATAGGCTATGGCGCCGAGGTGCGTGCTACGCTGGCCCAACCTGAACCAACGTGGTACCGAGCTCGGCGCCAAGATCAGTCGGTAGAGTGCAAGACTTTTAACCTTGAGGTTGTGGGTTCAAGCTCCATGGTGGACGTATTTTTTTATCACTAATTGGTTTTTTTTGTTGTCCATATTTTTCGTTTATGTCGCTGATTTATCCGTCCAGATTTATTTTTCATCTATTTTTTTGTTTTTGTGACCGATTTATTTATTCATCTAGATATTTTTTGTTTTTGTTTTTGTTTATTCAAACTCCGTGACGCAAGTACCATGCACATAAGTAACCCACCCTATGAAAGTACGGAGTACTTTATAAAATCATCAAGTCACTGTTTATTTATACATTGTATATTTATATTTTGGACTCTAATTATAATCTTTTTTGTTTATTAAGTATATTTATATTTTGGACTCTAAAACTCCAATAATCTAATATATTCGAAATTATACTTTTTAATCTTAATTAAAATTTATCATTGTACATCACTACTAATGTTAGATTAACACAATCATTTGTTTATGATATAAATATTTTTAACATTTTAAATGGTGTACTTCAGTTTTTAGTATATTATTTAATGTTTAAAATCACTTGTAATTAGCGAGAGGACGGAATCAAGCTTAAGCATGTGGGGTTTACAATGCACCAAGGGCCAGACGGATTATTCAGTACTATTAAATAAAATGTAATAAACAAATCAGTCGCAAAAGCAAATCAAGATGAGAAATAAATTTGGACGGACAAATCAGCGGTATAAACGAAAAAAACCACGATGCACCATAGCTAAACCGGTGGCCGCTAACCAATGCAAGTACGTTTCCTTAAGCTTAATAAACGAAAAAAATATGGACGGATAAACAAATCAGTCGCAAAAGCAAATCAAGATGAGAAATAAATTTGGACGGACAAATCAGCGGCATAAACGAAAAAAACCACGATGCACCATAGCTAAACCGGTGGCCGCTAACCAATGCAAGTACGTTTCCTTAAGCTTAATAAACGAAAAAAATATGGACGAATAAACAAATCAGTCACAAAAATAAAAAATCTGGATAAGAAATAAATCTAGACGGACAAATCAGCGACATAAACGAAAAATCTGGACAACAAAAAAAATCAGTGACAAAGACAAAAAAAAAGTATGAAAACATGCCTATCGTGAGGCTTGGAACCCACAACCACAAGGTTAAAAGCCTTGTGCTCTACCAACTGAGCTAGACAAGTTTTGTGTTCACAACAGAGCTCGGCGCCAAGATCTATGGCGCCGAGCTTGGTGCCACGTCGTCCGTTTATGCCAGCGTAACACGCACCTCGGCGCCATAGCCTATGGCGCCGAGCTGTGTTACCTCGGCGCCATTGGCTATGGCGCCGAGCAAAGGGTCCAAAAATGACATTAAAATTTTGTAAGGTCCAAACGTGAATTTTTTCCGAGGGCTAAAATATAAAAAATTCGGCAGACAGCGGCACCAAATGGAGCAAAACGAAGCACGGGTAGGTAGGTAGGCAGTAGCCGGGTAGGTTTGGAAACATGTGGGCAACGAAGGTCAATTAATTAATAATAGGGTGTTTGGTTTGAGAAATAAGTCAATTCATAATCTTCTCACTCCTTATTTTTTTTTAGTTTGTGTAATGGAATGAGTTGATTCATCATCATCTCATTCCTCATAGTTACTTAGTTAGTACTAACACGAGGAATGAAGTCATCCCACCAAATTTAAGGAATAGACTCATGATACACCACCTAATCTTGGATAGAGTAATTCCTCAAACTAAACACCCCCTAACTGATCCATCCAACCTTAAAAATAAGTTATCTGATCATATCTGGACTGTCTGACACCTGGACTGTCTGACACCAAGGACAATTGCATCTTTCTCTGTCTGACACCAATTACGATTGGCTTGTCTCAACTGCACCACAATATCTACATCACTGGAACACTGGCTATCTTGTTTAAGAAAAACGTGTCGCGAATGTTAGCACGAAGTGGTTAGCATGTGGGTTGGTAACTTAGTAGTATATTCGACCACCGTCTCCTGCAAAATCATTAATGATGGCACATAGGCTGATTAGGCCTAAACGATGGAGAGGAATGACAAAATATCCTGCTATGGATCAACTGACCGACATATCTCCCTGCGTTCTTTTTTCTTTTAATAATCAATTTATATATTAAAACCTACGGGCTACGTCGGGCAGCCATCGCCCATCGGAAGTCGCAAGTCACGGTATCAGGTAGTATCCTGGTAGTTATCCAATCAGGTGCACGCCGCCCCTGTGCATGGCCATCGCAAGGCCGCGTGCTTGCGCGCAAATGGGCGCGCGTCCGCGCGTGGCGCATACAGCCTCTATGGCTCCATCCAACAACCGGGACAGCCGGCGAGCGCACGCCGGGGGAGAGGGAACACGGTCGCGACGCGCCTGGCGCCCAGGTGGCGCGATACGGCGTGTCATCCCGCCACGACCACCCAGCTTCCGCGGCAGCTTGTCAGACATGCGACCAGGGTCGTAACTGTGGGGTCGAACCGGGCGGCCGCCCAGAGCCGTTAAAATATTGGGTACCCCAAGTATACAGTATTTAAGTGTAACATTAGTTATTTAGGGGGTGTTGAAATAATTAGCTGACTAAAAATTTACTAATGAAATTAGCTAGTTAACTATTATATAATTTGTTAAGAGTAGTTCATAGCTAAACTGTTTGATTGTCTTTAGCTAATTTTAGCTGTTAAATATTAGCTCTAATACATTTAAACACTTATTTAATTTGGCCAAACAGTGTTCATTTGGTTGCCACAGCTGTCCTATACTAATCGAGCAGTTCGGCCTCTACAACCCACGTCGTCAAAGAACTGAACAAGAATACAACACAACATGGCACGTCGTCGATGATCGATCTTCGCATGTACGTACTCGCATACCATAGACAATAGCTAGCTAATTGTATTTGTGTCATTTGAGCCCTCGAAATGTGTATGTATAATCATACATTGCATATATAGTTATTATATAGATGGGTTAAAAGGGTCTCTAGATAAGCTTTAGTCCCTGAAATCTTAGACACGGCCAGACATACATGGACGATCACAGTGACTCAGTTGCTCCCCCACTCCGAGCGGGCAGCTAGCGCCTCTGCTGCCTACTGCTCTTGTCATCTTCTTCTGCTTTGCGTTTGCTTACGTACGTGGAGTACTGTGTGTGCCTGTGCTATTGATGAATCGATCTTCCCGTTCCACCAAGGCACCAGAAAAAGTCACTGTCCTTGTTTCTGTATGGCGACGGGGGTTGTGTGCTGCACTGGCTGCTCGATTTGAATATTCGGGGCTTGTCTTTGCCTGCCGGACGCGTACGCGGCAGCACAGGGGAAGGAGACAAACGACCTGACAGCACGAGCGCCACGACACTGGTACACTGCACGTACACCGGGTGGTGCATAACTGCATATAGACACTCGATTTGAATTAACTGACGTTTGACCGAGGGATCGGTTTACCAAGTTGCCAGGGAACCGGAGTGTGGATATACACGTGCGATGTGCTTATTTGATCTCCAGTGACGTCGATTGCAGCCACTGTAGAATGGTAGAATTGAGATGACTACAAAGAGAACGATCAAAATAGAAGCTGACTGGATCTGCTCATGTTTAGTAACTGGTGGGAAAACACCTGCCTTTATTTTTTTCTTTTCTGGTTCTTATTTTTTTATTTTTTAATCACCATTGCCCCTTCGTCTCTTTCGTCTTGATGACTTTTGTGGATTAGGTGCAGGTCACAAACACGGTAAAGAAAAAAAAAAGACTGAGGCTCACTCGAGTGCCGAACGGTAAAACCTCCTCTAGCCTACATTTAGAGAGTGTTCTCCAAAACGTTTTCTAAATATAGATGATACTCCAATGTACCCTTTTATATAAAGACGCTCTCATCTATGTTCTCTGTCTATTTTTATATTTCAAACAACGGTTTAGGTAAAATATATATAATATATTTTAGAGTATGATAAATATGTACGTATTAAAATCTAAAACGAAACATGTCTCTATAATATGTGTATTTAACAATCTAAAACGAAATATTTCTCTAATATGTGTATTTAATGTATAAAAGACCGTGTTGAATAGAAATGAGATATAGAAGATAGAACTTTTATCTTTTATAGAAGCATGTAAATTAAAAGAGAGATATAGAGAATACGATTATATATAGTCTGCAAGCCCCTAGAATAATAACAGAGAATTTCTTGCCTTCACTTTAGCAGCAATAATCCACAGTGCGGGAGTGCCTCGTGAGCTCTTCGCTGTTTTACTCGTCCGGCAATCGCTATAGATAAGTGAAATCTTGTTCATCCTATACATTAGCTTGCTCATTTTATTTCTTAACGTCGCATCAGAATTTTTTGTTGCCATTCTAAATGTTTGGGTGCGTAGGAAGTGAATGAACATGTATATACAAGTCCAAAATCTCTTCTCCCAAATTAGCAGTTCAGGTGGTTTAGGTTCATACATAGCTGGATTTCCTACAGTTAGTTAATTGCACGTGCTCTATCGTCATTTATTGGAGAAAAATATTCTTGAATGTTTACTGGATCAAACTGGCAAAGGCTTTTTAAGCTGAGACTGTTTTGGCTACTCAAGCTCTCTGGGGCACCTAGTGGATTAGGACTGGACGGAGCCAAAAATAATTTAGAAAGGACTAAATTAAAGCAATGGTATAACCTTACTAAGTTATCCACAATATACATTTCAAATTTTAGGATGGACTCTAATAGGGTTCTATGGACTTAGAAGTGGTAGGGCCCACCCGTCCTACAGCTAGATCCATGTATATATGGACTCAAGGCTCTTCGTGTCTTGATACATATGACAGTTATGTTTTGACTTTTCATGTCCTCTAACGGATAAGCTATTAGGACCTTTCATGGTGTGTTTGGATGGAGCGACAAAGAAGAATGAAGAAGGATGGGATGAGATCATTTTAACTTGACCCGCGTTTAGTTTGGAGGTCCAGAATCAGAGTCAATAAATATTCTTCAAAAATGGTGGATGAGACCATCCCTCAAAAAATAAAGGACGGGTCAGCCCAGGGTTAATCCCATTCCATTCCTCGTTGACACCGAACCAAACACTACATTTAGCCCTAGAGCACCAAATGGATAAAACCTCAGACAGAATACGTCACTAGAGCCTATGTGTCTTGAGGAAGGTCGTATATTTGGTTCCCTCTCGGGCCCACCGCCCACAAGGGTCATATAGATACTAGGGCCTATAGGGATGGTAATAGATCATGGTCTAAAAGTTTCTCACAATAAATTAGGACACTAGATAAATAGAAATAGAGTTCTATCCTAATTCAATTTGATTCTTACATTTTATAGTGTAAAAATTAGAGTTTATTACCACTTCTTCAAAACTCGGCCGGCGAGGAAAAGACTGCTCTCCCGGTATTCCATATAAGAAGAGACCGAAAAATGGTCTCGGCCGAGAAAATCCCCGAACCCTGACCCCCATTAATAACAGGCCGACGTCAACTGTCCACTCTGCAACGGCCCAACCGGAGGGTGGCGCATAGGACATCGCAACCCGAAAGCGGACGGGGGCACGGCCCAACCGGAGGGTGGCGCATAGGACATCGCAACCGAAAGCGGACGGGGCACAGCGAGACGATTTTTTTAACCAAGCCTGAAAATTCGCTCCCGAGGGGAATCGAACCCAGGACTTGGAGGTGCTACTCGAAAATTCTTAACCGCTAGGATTCATTGATCAATTTTGTGATGATGCATAGATATTTAATAATATGAATTGAAAAAACATTAGAAAATATATTCGATTTGTGATGATGCATAGATATTTAATAATATGAATTGAAAAAACTTTAGAAAATACATCGAATATCTAGATGGTGTTCTACAAGGACATTTGATCTTAGGTGTTGTTTGGTTAAGACATTGTTAAGAGAATGATAATGAGATATTTACTGGCGGTAATGGTTACTAGTTATAATTAGATTGGATAGTATGATCTTTGTTATCAAATATTTGTCATCCGCTAGTTTATTTTTAAACTAAATCGTGATAAATAAAAAAGAATGGAGTGAGTAGTACCTAATACTGTTAAAAAGAGCTTAACCAAACAAAATTATCAATATCCATTATCTCTTATGCAATCCATTTGCGTTATGTTTGGCCAAACCAAACATCACATTGCAGTTTCCTATGGGCTATGGTTTCTCAATCGTACTGAGAAAAAAAAACGACGACCATAGTATTACAGCCGCTCTCGGCATTAAGGTGAGGCTGACGTCCATGCCATGCCCATCGTGAAAATAAAGAGGAAATCTTTTCCTCCGCTCGGCAGGCACATGACATGCCCGTCCCCATCGCTCTCTCTTCCCTCCACCGTTGTTGCTCCCTGGTTCCGCCCGATCCTACCGTTCCTGGTCACTTGTCTCTGATTCCACACCTGCCTCGCTGATACCTCGCGTCAAGGTTCTCCGTACGTCGCTGCTAGATCTTTGGACCACACCGCTCGCGCCAGCCGGGAGCTCTCTCTCTCTCTCTCTCCCGTGAGAGGTGAGGGGCTTGCTGCCAGACGCTGCTGAAGTGTTGTGGAGCGTAGAGACCACGACAAATCGACAACAGCAGCACTCAATTTTCGTGATTTTGATTGTTCGGCGAGGCCAGGCCTCAGCCTTGAGACCCGTGCAAGATTTGAGCCATGTCATCCGCATCCCGGTGGATTTTCCAGTATCCGGACGCCCTTAGACTGTCCGCAACCGTTCCCCCTAAATTTTTCCCCCCTAAATGTTACTATGCAGCCACGTCAGCAAGATTCCATCCCCTATATTCACTCGTCCCGCAACCGTTCCTTCTATACTTTCCCCTATATATCCCTCTACTCATTAAAAAACCATTTCCATATAACTAACTTTAACCAACTTCAATTTTGATTTTCTTTCATTATTTTGCACACGTCCGACTTGTTACGCATGTATTCAAAAATCAAATTTATAAAAAATAATTACTTTACAATTACTTCCACAAAAAATATATAACAACTATTATTTTACAATACATTCGAATTTGCATATTTTCGTGATGACGTTTGATCCGTCCTGGGATACGAAATCAAATTTCGTGCAAACCAAAATGCACTAGTCTTATGCGGCAAGCAACACTTGTCTTGCAACGAAAGCCATGTGCGGCTTTCGTCGCAAGCCACTAGCTTGCACCTGAAGCCGCATTCCTCTCCCCTATATATATGCAATCCATCTATTCACAAATGCAACAACAAACTTCACTACATCAACAATTCAAACATTTCACAGTATGTCTCACAGCCATAGCGATGAAGACTCTTACTCGAGTGATAGTGAGGACAAAACACTTATGCTTGTCAATCTTCTTGTCCTCAACATAGAGGCCAGACGCCACCTCCAACGACGGTCCCGTTTGCCTCGGCGGGTTATTCATAGAGATCATTGTCGTGGAGAAAATCTTATCCATCATCACTACTTCGCCGAGAACCCTGTGTATCCACCCCACGTCTTTCGTAGAAGGTACCCACTACTTATTATTCGAATACGGTTTAATATTTGCAATTTCATTACAAATATTCTTTATTATAAACTTAGGTTCCGCATGAGTAGGCCTCTTTTCCTGAGAATCTTGCAAGGTCTTCAACAACATGATTCGTACTTTACACAACGGGTAGACGCAACTGGTATGCCTGGTCTAGGTCCACTACAAAAAGTATGTGCGGCAATGCGGGTACTAGCATATGGGTTACCTTCAGATGCTGTAGACGAGTACATTCAAATAGGGGAGTCGACAGCTAGGGAATGCCTTCATCATTTCTGTCGAGGTATCATTGCATACTTCAGTGGGTGGTATTTACGAACTCCTAACGAAGCTGACATAACACGCATCATGCACCATAGCGAATCAAGAGGTTTCCCAGGGATGTTGGGTTCTATAGATTGCATGCATTGGGAGTGGCGGAACTGTCCTACCGCATGGCGTGGTCAGTTTTGTGGCAGAAATGGACGAGCATCTATGATCCTAGAAGCTGTGGCAACCTATGACCTTTGGATTTGGCATGCTTTCTTTGGCATGCCCGGGACAAACAACGACGTGAACGTGCTCCACCGATCACCAGTTTTCGACCCCATGACATCTGGCCGAATGCCACCTGTGCATTACACAATAAATGGTAATGCATATAACTTCGGATATTACCTTGCTGATGGTATTTACCCGAACTGGCCAACATTCGTAAAAGCTATAAGGCACCCATATGAGCAAAAGAAAGTGTATTTCACACAAATGCAGGAAAGTTGTCGAAAGGATATTGAGCGTGCATTTGGAGTTCTTCAAGCTAGGTGGGCGGTGCTACGAGGTCCAGCATATGGTTGGGATCGAAATCGTTTAACTGAAATTATAACAGCTTGCATCATAATGCACAACATGATTGTTGAAGACGAAGGGCCGTTTGCAGCTAATACTGATTTTGGAGATAACACTTCAACCAGCCAAGCACCACAACTAATTGCTGAAGGAAGGGCCGAATGGGTGATTAACCACTTCGATCTTCGTCGCCAAGAAAGATCATGCTCCCTCCAAAATGATCTTGTGGAGCATTTGTGGGCTTGGCGTGGAAGCATGTAAACTTCACCAGTCGTATGCTAAAGTTTATTGAAACTTGACTCTACTATGTGTAATTTCCATTCGCAAGTCGTACGTATCGATTCTGAAATAAAGAAGTTCGTCATTGCAAACCTGTACTTGTTCGTGCAACACAATAACATGAACACTTGTAACGATTTGTACACATCACAAGCGATTCCAAGCTCAACACGCAGCCAATATATGAAAATTAAAGCAAACTTGTTCACAGCAACTGGAAATAATTATTGTCGATTACAACACCTTAGAACAAACACAACTGCACGACTGTCCTTCACGACTTATGGTTCGAACAAATAATATAATGGTCTGCCAAACAAATGTAACGTTGTCACATAACCAAATAATACAAACAGGTTCGGTGAAACAAGCTCAAGTAACTAGTAACCGAATATATCTTTCACTCGTAACCAAATATGAATTCTTGCAACTTCTGTTTTTGTTTTTGCATCATAATCCAAACTTGGGGTTGGACATCTTCTTCCTTCGTTGCCTCCAGCCTTTGTAATCTTTTTTCAGCAGATTCTAGTTCTTGAAGTTTCAATTCCCTTTTTCGTATGATGACCTTTTCGGCTTCCAATTCTAACCGCTTTTTCTCCATTTCCCTGTCTTCTTCTGTGCACTTCTCTTTTTTTGCACCCTTTTCTATGGACCTCTGAATTTGTTTTTCAGTTATTTCTTGCAAACCGCTGAGGTACTCTGGAGATGAAGATGATGCAGGTTTGTTTCTCTCTGATTTACTGAAATCACGACCACGCGGCCGTTTTCCTGTCAACCATGCTGATGAACTATCATTTTCAGTTGTCGGACCAGACGGAGTACCTGTGGACCCAACTGGATTTGCACTCAATCCGCGGAACGATTGTCCACTACAAATGCTCTCCCATTTCGGTTCTCCCTTTAGTTGGTGCCAGCAATGCATGTACTGGAAATTTTTGTTCTCCTCGTGTGCAAATAATGTTGCCGCCTTCGAAGTCTGTACAAATTAAGGTTTCATTTTACAAATGTGTTAACATGTATATAGATTCATTTGTAAATGATTTAAAGTCGGGATAATTTGGGTTACCTTGTCGTCATCAGTTAACCCACTTTGTTTCTCTCTAAGAACTCTTGCATAGTACCCAGCAAACTTACTTACATCTGCTCTTATCTTGTCCCATCTGCTGCTAAGCGCTCTGTTCACTCGACAAGGAAAGTTCCCCCTCTGTTCGTTGTATCTTTTTTCAATTCTAGCCCAAAGGCCCTCCCTACGTTGCCCAGTGTGCACAACAGGGTCACTGCTAATTTGCAACCAGGTTGTGCAAAGTAGAAGATCTTCAGGGCCAGTAAAGTTTTGTTCCTTAGCCTTTTTGGGTTTTTGTATAGGAGGTGCATTCTTTTCAGGACTATTGATGTCGTGAACACTATGTTCTGCATCTGAGTCCAAATTCACAGGTATGGAAGGTATAGTATTGGAACCCTGCAATGGTGTACTGGTATTGGATGGTGGAATGCAATCAGGAAATGGGTTAACTTCAGGTGGCCCAAGAGGATTCCTGACAAAATTCAAGTAATGATTCCAGTACATAGCTGATTGAGAGGCCGGAATCATGGATGATTGGGAAGAAGTATTCCCTGTATGCATGGGTGCCCACATTGTTGTCGGACCTTGAGCAGGGTTTGGAAAATTCAGGTTTCCCACGAGGTTACAATCCATAGCACTCTGCTGCATGTAAGCCGTGGGCCACATAGGGGGTGGAGGAACAAACTGCTGGCCAATAGAAGTATTTGACATGGGCTGAGAAGAAGTCGCATTGTTTGATGGGTCCATTCTAGTAAGGGTGGACAGGGGACAGATTAAGTCAGATGGTAATAAGAGTTACATTTCAGCATAAGCATTTGCACTAATGATTTCGAAATCAAATATAATAAAAGGTTCGCATTAACGGTTACAGTACTAAACCAAACACATGAGACTTGCTACTGAGCATAGTTCACAGACTACAATTATTCCTTACATGGAACTAAGTACTTCGGACAGTGTACTGCTTAGACATACATGACATATGGGTGTTCAAAAGGATGTCATGTACCTTTCACTGCCAACATAACCCTAAAACATATTCCAGTAGCTATTACGGGTAGACCTATCTGAATCACTGAAATACCATTCGTCACTCACGTCGGGGCAGTAGAACTCCTCTTCGTCAACAGAAGGATCAGTAACTGTTGGAGGGGGTGACGGAGAGGGAGGATCAACACTGATGTCATCCCACTCGTACTTAGCTACTTCTGGAAAGGCTTGGACTTTTGCCTCTAAGGCATCCTGCTGAAGCAACTGTAGTTTATCTTTGATAGCAAACAATGTCCTAGCTAGGATTTCTTCATCATGCATGTGGTCTAATGCATGATCAACTAAACCCCCCAGGGATTTTGTGGCATCCTCTGTACAGTCGATAAGGACTTTCATCAAAGCCTTCATCTTATCTTCTTGGGAGGATGCCATTACCAAATGGGTTGCAAACATTTAATTTATGAAGTAACATGTGCAAACCCTTTAAAAGCATATGCATTCTTGTAATGACAAAAGTTTGCATATAAAATTACATACAAATTTTGTTTGAACCACAATGGTGTCATAAAAACATGCAATAACATTACAAACATGTACCAAATATAAGGGATGTAGAAACTACAGATTCGAAATTCAAAACTGATATGTACAATCACTTTCCTAAGATCTATCATATTGATGATCAAATGTAACAGATAAATTGTATAGTTACCCATATGAAAAACATGAACATGTCCAAATGCAACATAGGATATTGAGTAAACTGAAGATGAGGTAACACATGTACACTTCGAATCATAAAAAAAACAGACAGATGCAAACTTGGCAGTTCTACTTATCAGTAAAATATTTGTTGGCAGGTACATGGGAATGAACCTGCCAAGAACATTTTATACACATTTCAAGCTTACGAAAATAATTGCCACAGTAATATAAAGGAAACATGTAAGTGCAGAGAGAAATGGTAGAGGTAATGTCCCTAGAGGAAGACAAGTTTAAGTCTGAAACATTACATATCCTGGCACAGTAAACAAGTGATTTAGTATTGTCGGTTATATTGGTAGATACTCATATAGTGCCAAAGGGTAACATTGCACATAAAAGGCACAAAAACAATGTCTGAGTTGAAATACATGAAGGACAGTCGAATCAACAGCACTGGATGGCATGGAACATAAGGTATGGTATACCAGGGCCATAAATCACCGGATGAAAAACTACCTAACTTCATACCTACAACACATCTGTGCTTGTGCTAAATCCTATGGGCTTGGCAACAAAAAATAGGAATTTGTAACACCGCAGCAGTGGTAATGTTAATTTGTCGTCACTGAACTTTTCGTTTGAAGCGGAACAAGAACCTATACCTCTAGTAGGTATGGATCTGGGCCGCAAGACGGCGAATGAAGCACAATACGACTTCAGTTCTATATCTATCGGAACATAAACAATGATTTGTCGTGGATTTGTAAAGCAAATTACCTTAAGCACGGGAGATTTAGTGCCCACCAAGTCGAATCGAAGGGGATGCGTCTGGATCTGATGGCGCCGTTGAGGGTCTGAGACGGAAGCCAACGAATCGGACGCGACGAACCTCGGCGGAAGCGGATGTGACCCCTCTTCGTCTTCGCTCGCGAACGGCAGTGCGTGCTCACGACGTCGACTTCGTCTTCTGCGCACCCGAGCGCGGCCGGTGCCGAGTCCACCGCCCGACGGGAGATCCGCCGTCGCGTCGCCTCCAAAAATCGCCCTTCCGTGGACGGGTGGAGACGGAGCGAGGTGGAGCGAGAACTTTCCGGTGTCTGGCGCGGGCGGATCCTTCCGCGCGAAGAAGCCGAGGGGGCGGCTACAGTGAACCGCTGCATCTGGCGTGAGAGAGAAGAGTGTCGCGAGGAAGGGGAGAGGCGAGCGCTCACCGCTGCGCGAGGTAGGGGGAACTGTAGCCCCTATACGGTGAACAGTGTTGGCGTAGGGGAGGTGAAGAGGCAAGCGTAGGGGAGGTGAAGAGGCAAGCGTTGCAGTGAGTCTTACCAATCCCACGTCACCCTCCAACTCCAAATCAGAAGCATCGCAGCGCAATGTGTGAACACTGTGCGGGACGTCAGGGTACTGTACTCCCAAGAGCGAGCCGGAAAAAGAAATGACAACAGCCAAGAGCCCCCGCATTAAAACCGAAGGAAAAGAAAGTCCGAAAAGAAATCTGGGGCCTGGGGGGACCCAAAAAAAATAACATGAAAAAGGCAGTGCAACATCACCCACCAGTAATGCGAGTGACACCGAACCCGACAGAAATATGGCCATAATTTCGCGGCTCCCTATTTTTTATTACTGTATTAATTTACCGAGCGAAATAGCAAAAATACACATAATCCCCCGGTACAGGACAAACACTCTAGCCCAATTCCTGACTGTTAAAGTGTACTCAGTGGTAACGAGATTGAGAGAGACAAATGACAGAACCATCGTCTTTATTGCAGAGTGTCATGTATTTATACAGGGGATACAAAGTCTCCCAAGGGGTGTGTCCCTTGGGAGTAACTGCCAGTTGATCACAGGACAATATTTTGTAACACTCCCCCTTGATCAACCAATATCCATTTGATCATCTGCAAGCTGTCGTCCAATGTTTCATCTCCTCAAAAACCCTGTGGGAAAAATAAGGAGTACACAATGCTTTTGGATCATGAGTAAAACTCACATTGAACTCCAAAAGAAAATATGCTTGTAATCATCATTCGTAAAAACCCCCTTGGGGAAAAATCAATGATGAAGCATATAGCTTAGTTGATATTACCTCGTTAAAAACTTTGGATGAGAAAACCTTAACAAGGCAAAACTCATACAAAGAAAAGAGTGTAATATGATGGTATAAAACAGGTCGAATATCACGGAGAATTACTCCCCCTGATCTTGCAAACACTTGAGTCTTCTCATACCAATCACCTCAACACATTTCTGAAAACGTTGAGTATGGTAGAGATTTTGTGAATAGATCAGCAAGATTATCACAAGACTTTGCAAGATGTTAATGTTTCCATTTTCCTGTTTCCATCTGAACAACACAAGCTCAATTATCCTTATGGATAATGGTCAGTGGTTCAATTGAACCACAATACGACATTGTTCTCCAATGGACCTTTAGCCCAAAGAACAATAATATGTCTATATTCATCATCTCAAAAACCCCCGTGGGAAAAATAAATGATGAGACATATAACTCAGGCTAATATTTCCCCAAGATAATCTAGTCAGAAAATCTGAGAAATTAACATATCAGTCGAGTCTCCTTAAAAACCCAACGGGAAAAATAAGGAGAGTAGTCATACTCTATTGTTGATCCATTTGAACTCTAGGGATATAAACTCATATCCTAGTTCAAATACAACAATAACTATGTCATAATGTATCATCCTTGAAAACCTCTACGGGAAAATAGATGATACGACATAGACCTTGTGTTGATGTTGTCTCATTAAAAACTTTGAATGAGAAACCCAAATAGGGGGAAAACTCATGCAAAGAAAAGAGTACAACATGATGCAGAAACAAGTTCTTCAGATCAAGAGAAAACTCCCCCTGATCTTTACAAATCACTAAGTCATCCCATACCTGCTCTCAAACACATCTAAAATGTGGAGTAAGTAGAGACTTAGTTCGTAACTTGTTTTTCATCTAAACAACACAAAGTAATATTATCTCCATAGATAATAAGGTCAATGATATAAAATCATGACCACCACATACCTTCAGTATGTAGTATATCATTCTGTACAATCCCACGAAGTGTACTATAGAATGATTAGTGTAAGTGACCATTAATCTCTGTTGATCAACATTTATCAAACAGTAGGTCCAACTTACCAGAAGTATGTCATTGATCTTGTACCTGGGGATCTTCTATAGATATCCAAGATCAGTATATCCAAACATAAGGAGAGCATGAGTACATCTAGAGATCATAACTCGATCTCATGTGCTGTTAGCTAGCAAATATTGCAAAGCAATATCCGGCCAGATGCTCTTGCAAGATACAATAGCACATCTCATGATCAGAAAGAATCAAATAACAATGATTCTTTCATATTGAATTTCTTCAATATATGTTGGATATAGACAATTTTTGTATCCAAGATACTCAAGATAGTTTACTTTGAATTGAAAATCTCTTTCAATTCATATCTTCTATCTCAAACTCTGTCGATAAGTAATGTATGTTTAAAATATGCTGCACATATTTACACTGAACATACCATTCTTTGTGTATCCTTTCAGAAGGAAGGATTCACTAGGTCGAATGTACCATATTTGACCAGGATGCTCTAAGTCACAAAGACTTTCCAAGCATTGCAAATTTGTGATTGGTGATTATGTATTTGGAATCCTTCAAGACTCCACAAATACCATAATCCAGTGACCATATAAGCATATGTTGTCACTACATCTACCAACTGCAAAGATAGATGATTTACTGCCCTTTGTATTGTATCGGAATTTTACTACTCACGGTAGAAGAGAATTTATAGCATTAAAATAATGCTTGGGTTTGCGTATAAACCCAGTTGCTACTAGCCATGCTTTCTCACCACCTCATTGTTTCCAAGTCCATGAAAACAAACTTGTATCCACAGTAAGATACCTTGAAGTGAAAATAAGTTAACACTTCTTTTCGGTGAGCAAGGCTATCTCTGCAACATTGTATCACTCAACAAGATCCAATTTGAGCATACTCGTGCTCTGCTATGGCCATAGTCTTTTGGATCACTTGGAGCGCATATACAATTGTTGAGATGTATGTGTCGACACTTGTAGCTTTTAAATAACACAATTCTCCAGTTGACATGAAGTCATTTTCTTATGTACCCTTATGATTTGTCGTGAAATCCCAAAACGAGAATCAAGGGCTTCCGATAACCTAGCCTCATCAGTGCGCACTGAGCTAGGTTGTGAATGTCTTCCATTCACAGGATAATCCATATCCTCTAGGTGTCTACCAACACTAGGTTGGTTACCAACAAATAGTTGGTCTGCATTTACTATCTCAGAAGGCATAGCCTTCAGCTGCTTGCAAGCATCTTAATGTGACCATACTTCTCCCCCTCTTATTTACAACAACGTTGCAATAGGGAGTTTAGTGGTGTTCTATTTAACCACTCTTTCTGGCACTTCCACATAGGATTAATTTGAGTGACACCTCATAGTAAATGCACATGGCAGTTAATTTGCAACATCTTGCAAATCATTCGAACCCAAAGGTTCAGTTTTAGTACGTGATCCTGAGCCTGAATGCTTACTGCATTCATTATAATTTCCTGGCATTCTTTTCGGTACTCGAAATCTCCCCCTAATGCCTGGAAAAGCTCATGATTCAAGCAAGCGTACGAGCCATAAATAGATTCTCATGAAGAGATTCTAAGACTTAATGATCGACGGAGAATGAATTCTCACATAGATCCCCAGTTTTCTGTGTGCCCATTCATGTACGCTGCGGTGGTGAGATTGGGAAAACATACCCAATGTACGCATGGGAAATTTTTCACGGATTCCCACGTACTAAAAACCATAGGGGAACTTGTACATCCAGTACATGCAGTTAATCACAAGTCAGGAGCGTGCAAAACTTCTTGACTCCAACCATAACTAGTTGGAAATGACAATTCATTATTGATGGTCATTAATGATCTAAAATTTTCGAATCTATCACAGATTCATCATATCCTTTATGGATATCATTCTGAATACCAAGACAAACAATCATCATTGTAAGCACATTTGGTAAATTCAGTAGTGTGGAGGCTAATGTGCTCAAGCTTGAGACATTATTACTTAATGGTCATGTGTTGTCTGAAGGACACACTTGAGGTCATCATATAGATGCACCAAATAACCATATAAAGCCTTCAATGTCCATATCATCTATGTAATGGACCACACTCGTTACTTTGAAACAATTCAAAGAACTTAACCAATTCAGATCAGATTTTAAGATAAGAGGGACTTAAAATCTCATTCCCAATGATACTCATCAAGTATCCATCTTATGGGAAAAACATGACCAACAAAATTGTCCATAACTTTTCATTTCATCCCAATAATGGAATTACACAATTCAGTCTTACCCTGCATGGTAAGAATCATCACATGAAAAGTTATAAATGCAACACTTTGTATGGGAGGATGTATGTAGAATACAATCCATAAGAAATGTTTCTGAGAAACATATGCAATATCCGTCACTATCACCTTGTGTTTACACATGATAGTAATTTTTATGGATATCTCTATAATTTGGTAAGATAAATTAGGATATATCAACACATCCTTGATACTTCCAATACCAAAAGGGGATATGATAATAACATATCATGATATCGCGCGAAGCGATTGTCAAAATATTCTTTCCTCTTTCCAAAGGAATATGAGAATATTTTGTTCCCCCACTTATAAAGTTTGTGGCTCAATTCTCCACATTGCATGTTTCTTCCTCAATTGGAAGAATCCCTGTACAAGTTTGCACAACTCAAATTAATGAGTCTTCAACTCCCTTGATGAGTTGGTTCAACTCTAATCGATGAGCTTGTTCAACTCAAATCACATGAGTGATCAACTCCAATCGATGAGTTTGTTTAACTCAAATTCATATGAGTTTTTACACTCAAATCACATGAGTGTGTTCAACTCACATCGCATGAGTTGAACCTATCAATTATGAGATTATACCAAATCTCATGCATCATTTAAATAGTACTCAAAAGCAAATCATCTAACAAAGTGGTCTTCTCTTAGAAAAAGAAGTGTTGTTACATGATTAGTCCAAATCATGATTTACACAACTAACCACTGTTATCATGTCAGATGGAAGATTGAAGTACCCTTCATATCTTAGCTTTCATGAGTAGTTTGTATATATTGGGATTTCATATACAAGATTAGATGCTTAGGCATACAACACTATATCACGTATAATGTAATGACAAATGAGTTTGTCATACTCATTGCCCTTCTCTTTTTAATGTGCTTATATATTTGCTTTCAAGCAAAAATATTTAAATACAAAGTGTTAGTCTACAACATAATGTAGACACATACTCATAAGTCCACAAGTCTTATGATTTTCTTTGCTATTCATTTTGCACTTGCATATCAAGCCGCAAAAGCACATAAGTTCTTTTCATAAGAACCGTAAGAGAAAGAGAGCATCTCATTTCCTCCAAAATGAAGAGGTGAATTCCCATGTCATGCAAAAATGAAATGAACATATCCAATGAACATTAAGGATAATTAAGGCCATTAGGCGAGTTCATCAAACTCTATTAAATAATTATCCTCCAAATGGCTTAACCATTTTCATTTGTTGTTGCAACTTTGCCGCAAAATATACCATATCTTTATATGTTGGAGAATTCTAGGTATCACATAAAGTGTACCAAAGATTTTTGAAAATTGGTGTACACAACGTAGATAATCTCCATGTAATAAAAAAAAATGGAGTAGATCTCCCAGTAGTGGGCAAAACTTTTGCTGCCTGAAAGCATGGTCTCTGGGCTGATATATTCAAGGAACATACCGCAGCCAATGCTTAGGACTCCACTACCCTGTGCTTGACCAAAATTTCAAAAATAAAATGGAAATCACCATAAAGGTGAATAACCAACATCACATCTCCAACATATCTACTTGGGAGAACACATAGGTAATCATCATAACCATATGATGTAGACCTCTTACTGATGGGCAAATAACATTTTGCTGTCTAAAAGCTTGGTCTCAGGGCAAATAAATTCCAAGAATTTATTGCAGCCAAAGCCTAGATCTCCATCATGTGTTGAAATATCCCAAGTTCAAGATATGTGTCATATTTTGCAAGAATTCATCGTTTAATTAAGTAGAACTTAATTAAAAGAATTCTTTTAGCAGTCAGCATGACTGCAGCGTCTAGACTGGCTCCATAGCCCATGACGCCTGTTTGGTCCGTGATCTTTTTGGGTAGCACGTATAGGTAATCATCTCGAAAGATGTAGACCTCATAGTGATAGGCATTTCAAATGCGGCCTAAAGCATGGTCTCTGGGCTACTAAACTCTATAAAGAATTTAGTGCAGCCAGTGCTTAGAACTCCATCACCCTATGCTTTTCCAAAAAATGCAATATCATTTTGCATGAGGACCATTAGTTTCAACTTAATTATGTGCTATGTTTTCCATGCAAACATAAAAGAATGCAAAAACAAAAGCAAGTCGAAACTATGTGAATTATAAATGTAAATAAAATATAATTCACTTAATAAGTCTGCATTTTCATAATAAAATAGACAACTACCATAATTACATATATCAGTAGTAGTCTAAATATTCAAATTTAGATACTAAATACTGATTAATATAGTAATTATGTACAAATATGAAGTCATATGTCTGAAATTGCAGAAAATAAAAAGAATAAATTTAGTCCAGCCAAACATATGGCCGAACAGCCCAGGCGGCCAGCCAGCCAGGCGTGGCCCATGCGGTCAGCGCGGCCCAGCCGGCTCGCCCAGTCGCCAGGCGCAGCCCAGCAGGCCAGCCAGCGGCCCAGCTTCCAATAAGGGTGGCAGTTAGGGTAAAAACCCTAACTGCTCCTCTCCTTTCCTTAGCAGCCTGCGACGCGGCTCCTAGCGGCGTGCGCGGCCCTCCTGGCGGCTCGGGGCGGGCAGCCCCGGCGAAGGCTCGCGGCCACGGCGGGCGCGCGGCCCCGGAGGGCGAGGCTCCTCGGGCGCGCGGGCGCGGCCCCGGCAGCGGCCCGGCTGTCCAGTGCACGAGCGCGGGCGCGCGAGCACCTGCAGCTCGGCGGGCGTCGTCCTCCCTGGTGCGCGGCTTCGGCCATGTCCGGTGGTGGCCCGGCCGACCCTTCCTCCTCATCCGGTCCGTCGTCGACGACGTTAGCGCCGAACTGGGAGAGGGGCAGCAGGCCCCACGGCTTCTCCCAAGGCGAGGAGGAGGGAGCGGCGTGGCCGTCCTTTTCGTCGAGCCCCTTGCGTGCGCGCGGCGACCCGGCAGCGCGCGGCAACTGGCGCGCAGCCCCGGCCAGGCGCGCACGGCGGCAGCAGCCCCGGCAGCGCGCGGCAACCGACGCGCATCCCCAGCCAGGCGGGCACGGCGGCCCGGCGGCAGCGGCCTCGGCAGCGCGCGGCAACCGGCGCACGGCCCCGGCCAGGCGGGCCCGGCGGCCCGGCGGCGAGCGCGACCCCTGCAAGTCACAGGCTCGGCGCGCGGTAAGGGCATGGGCGCTGCAGCCCCGGCGTGCTGCGCGGGCGTGGCCCAACGTCCAGCGGCCCTGACGCCGATGCTTGCACCCGTGCGAAGCCCCATACCCAGCAATTCCATTGTTTGCATGAATGAAATCATCGAGACGATTGACACATAATAAATCCTTACAGAATTGCCGTAGATTCATAGTGCTAGATGTGGACAGCAAAGCACCCCTGTATGCTTCCTTTGTTCCTGCCCGGCGCCATTATGATCGGTGCGCACTGGGAGCATCGCCGGAAAAAAAAAAATTCTTCCGCTAAGAGTAACTTCTTTCTCTTTGCGTTCGATGTTCCTCCTGTCTGCTTTTTTCTTGACCGATCATCGGTTCCATTGTACAGCGAGCGATCTCCTCTGTCTGTCTCCAACAGAAATTTCTCTCGGTTCTCTCGCGAGTCGTGCTGATAACGTGTTAAAGTGTACTCAGTGGTAACGAGATTGAGAGAGACAAATGACAGAACCATCGTCTTTATTGCAGAGTGTCATGTATTTATACAGGGGATACAAAGTCTCCCAAGGGGTGTGTCCCTTGGGAGTAACTGCCAGTTGATCACAGGACAATATTTTGTAACACTGACCAACGCTTGCAGCACCTTGAAATGGGCGCTATATAGTAAGCTCCACACTTACACAAGGGGAAAAGGAACTGGTGAAAAATTAGACACCCTAATCCAAAACCAAAATGCAAACACAGAACGAAGGCCTTTATAGTGAGAGATTCTTCTTATGTTCCGCGATGGCCACACACACCAGCTATAGCGCGCGGCCACCGGTACGGTGCGCGGTGGGGGAAGGCCAGAGCACGGGGTCACGCGGCCGAGGGCGCCGTGACGTACTTGACCGTGCCGGCCTCCGCCAGGGCCGCGCGAAGCGGCTTCTTGGCCACCGCCTCCACCTCGTCGTCGTCGTCGGGCGAGAGCGAGGGCAGGCCCTTCAAGTCCAGCGTCTCGTCGTTGTAGATGTCCCACCACTTCTTCACCAGGGCGTTGATGTCCTCCCTGTCCATGTTCGCCTCCTTGCCCGTGAACCTCCACGGCTTGGACCCCGCCGCGCAGTAGTGCACGACCTTCACCTTCTCCAGCTGCACGTTCTCGGGGTGCCTCCAGAGCATGGCCAGCACGAGGTTGTACACGTTGGGGATCGGCCTGTACTGATCCCTGAAGAACATGTTCAGGAAGTCCTGCGGGAGGAGGAATTCGATCGAGAAGAGTGAGCACACATGCTGTATGCTGTGCCAATTAAGAAGAGTGAGCACGCACGCCACGCATGGATCACACCGCTCACCTGCTCTGCGAAGGGGGTGGGCGGAGTCACGCGGAGGGTGTCGAGGAGCGCCTTTGCGGTGGCCACGCTGGGCTCGTGCACGAACATGCCGGCGTTGAAGTAGAGCGACGGCGGAGGGCCCAGCTCGGCGGTCGCCGCTGGCCACGCCACCTTGTCCGGGCACTGCTGGCAGTAGCCGATCCTGTACTGCGGGGTGTGGCTCCACGTCTTCTCGCAGAAGCAGTCCATCACCGCGTAGAAGTACCCCTTCTCGAGCTCGAACAGGCCGTCGATGTTCTCGAACACCTGGATGTCCGCGTCCAGGTACACCATCCTCTCGTACTCCACGAACTGCACGGAATCGACACGTGAGCACACTGCTACAGGACAATTATGGGCAAAAGAAAAGGCTAAAAAGTAAACAAAAAAAACACAGTACGTACGTACCTCCCAGATGCGGAGCTTGGAGTAGTTGATGACGTAGTACGCCATGGCGAACTGCGTCTGGTTCTCAGGCGGGTACACGGGCTCGATCTCGCGGACGACGCAGCCCTGCGAGACGAGGATGCGGCGGTGGGACTCGGGCACGTCGGGCAGCACGGCCACCACCAGGGGGTAGGCCGACCGGACCTTGCGCAGGCCCTTGGCCAGCCCCACCACGCCCTTCCAGTAGTCGCCGTCGCCGGCAAGGAACGTCACGTACGCCCTCGTGGCAGGCTTCACCGCCGCCGCCGCGGCCTTGGCGGTCATCTTGGCTGTCATCAGCTCGGGAGCCATCTCGCGGTGTCGGGTTCTCGGGGCTACGAGCGAGTTCTGGTCGGGACTAGGAGGCCTGTTTGTTGGCTGGCGGTTGGTTTGAGTGTGGTTTAAGCGCCTTGTGTTTTTGCTTGAGCTTGCGGTTGGGGTTTCCGCCGTGGGTTGGCGAGGGGTTAAATAGATAGCCGGAGGGCGGAATGGTCCCCGGTTGCGTCGGCCGCTGGGCACGGCCGCTCTTCCATCTGAGGCGCACGTGTCGCGGCGTAGACAGATCGGACGGCCCTGACGCCGTGGACGGAAGTTTCTCGGTGGGGCAGTTTGGGGAATTCCAGGAGGAAGGCCCGAGAAGTGAGGAGATAAGAGCAACTTCAGTAGTTCTCTAAAAAATAGCTTGCTAAAATCATGTTTAGCAAGTTGCTAAATAGCTATTAGAAGTAAAAAATAACTTCGTCTCCAATAGTTGCTCATATTTAGGAACTAGTTCGATTTTGAATCTAGCTTTAGCGGCCCTGCTCCTATGAGATCTGCCTGATAATAAGGTTGAGAGCAGAGGATGTGAGGGCGGAAGAAAAAAAAAGGCCGGTCGATATAAACTATAGAGGAGTGGTGGTCCGGTGGCGCAACCTATGAGGAAGTTGGGTTCGACGATGAAGGAGAAAATTGCGTCATACGTGTTTGACCTAGCTACCTCATTATGCTAGAAAGTGAAAAAAGAGCGTGCTATATACCTGGCTATCTCACTGTGTGAGAAAGGGAAAAATAATAACGCTAGTATGAAGAAATTGACGTCAACTGCATTTAGCGAGTTCCTACCGAGTTGCTAAATATGGAGAGTAAATAGAGTTGAATAGCAACTAAGTAAATTTAGCAAGTCTATTTAGAGAACCATTGGAGAAGCATTTTTCTGTTCACTTCTTAAATTTAAGATTTAGAGAGTTGTTTAGAGAACTATTGGAGTTGCTCTAACATGTCTCTACGCTCTCTCTGTAGTGGCGGGCCCTGCGACCTCGTTTTATATTTATGGTCGCGATTTCCGCCCGCTAATTGGCGCTTGATTTAGAAACTAAATTATCCACTCCGGTGATCCTGCTTTTACTTTCGTTTCGTACTGGGATTAGTCGAATCGAGATTTAATGCGATAAAGGGGAAGGCAATGGATAAACCTTTTTACCCGGGGTTGTGCATTTGATTACTATATTACATATAATATATTCCCCCTGTCGGTGGACCAAAGTCCACGTCCCATTGCGAGAGACGTTCCACCTTAGATCTGAATGACATCTGAGCTTGAAAACGGGAAACAAATTAGTGACGGGATCACGGCAATCAAATGATTCCATACCTGTATGAGAATATACTTTTTCCCTCATCTACTATCCTTCCTACTCTCTGTTTTCTCTCTTTCTCATAAATACCTTATCAATTTTATACTAGGACAAAATTTCTATATTTGATTGTCATTTTCTACAGATTATATCTCTAGGTGCACAAATATTTTTATTATAACGAATAATTTGCATGCTGTGTTCGGCATATTGACAGCTTATTGACGATGAAAGAAGCAAATGGTATTGTGAGCACCGGAACGTATAGTTCTAGCAGCCGCGAACTGGCTCCGGGAAGCAGTACGTTCATCCTCAACTCAAGAACGACGTGCTGGATCGCGTCTCAAGAGTGGACTCCCAAGGCTTCTGCAGAACTTGCAGTCATATCCTCACAATGGGCCACGTCGTCTATCCGCTGCGTGGAGTCTAGACCGCCCAGACGAGTTCTGAGTTCTTGTTAGAACTCAGCGGGAAAGAGAGAAAAGACAAATGACAGAGACAAGTAACTCATCTGTTTATTGCAGGGAAGACAGTATTTATATACAAGCGAACTAGTGTCTCCCCAAGGGGTGCGTCCCTTGGGGAGAAACTGTCGCACCCAATGGGGGATTGAACACACATATTGTAACACTCCCCCTTGATCAATCCAAGCCCATTTGATCATCTGCAAGCTGTCTTCCAATATATTATCTCCTCAAAAACCCTGTGGGAAAAATAAGGAGTACACAATGTCTTTTGGATAATGAGAATAATCTCACATGAACTCCAAAAGAAAATATGCTTATGATCATCATACATAAAAACCCCTGTGGGGAAAATCAATGATGAAGCATATAGCTTAGTTGATATTACCTCGTTAAAAACTTTGGATGAGAAAACCTTAACAAGGCAAAACTCATACAAAGAAAAGAGTGTAATATGATGGTACAAAACAGGTCAAATATCACGGAGAATTTACTCCCCCTGATTCTTGCAAGCACTTAAGTCTTCTCATACCAATCACCTCAACACATTTCTGAAAACGTTGAGTATGGTAGAGATTTTGTGAATAGATCATCAAGATTATCACAAGACTTTGCAAGATGTTAATGTTTCCATTTTCCTGTTTCCATCTGAACAACACAAGCTCAATTATCCTTATGGATAATGGTTAGTGGTTCAATTGAACCACAATACGACATTGTTCTCCAATGGGCCTCTAGCCCAAAGAACAATAATATGTCTATAGCCATCATCTCAAAAACCCCAGTGGGGAAAATAAATGATGAGACATATAACTCAGGCTAATATTTTTCCAAGATAATCTTGCCAGAAAATCTGAGAAATCAACATATCAGCTGAGTCTCCTTAAAAACCCAGTGGGAAAAATAAGGAGAGTAGTCATACTCTATTGTTGATCTATTTGAACTCTAAGGAGATAAACTCATCACCTAGTTCAAATACAACAATAACTATGTCATGATGTATCATCCTTGAAAACCTCTACGGGAAAAATAGATGATACGACATAGGCCTTGTGTTGATGTTGCCTCGTCAAAAACTTTGAATGAGAAACCCAATCAGGGAAAAACTCATGCGAAGAAAAGAGTACAACATGATGTGTAAACAAGTTCTTCTGATCAAGAGGAAACTCCCCCTGATCTTTACGAATCACTAAGTCATCTCATACCTGCTCTCAAACACATTAAAAATGTGGAGTAAGGTAGAGACTTAGTTCGTAACTTGTTTTCATCTAAACAACACAAAGTAATATTATCTCCATAGATAATAAGGTCAATGATATAAAATCATGACCACCACATACCCTCAGTATGTAGTATATCATTCTGTACAATCCCACGAAGTGTACTATAGAATGATTAGTGTAAGTGACCATTAATCTCTGTTGATCAACATTTATCAAACAGTAGGTCCAACTTACCAGAAGTATGTCATTGATCTTGTACCTGGGGATCTTCTATAGATATCCAAGATCAGTATATCCAAACATAAGGAGAGCATGAGTACACCTGGAGATCATAACTCGATCTCATGTGCTGTTAGCTAGCAAATCTTTGCAAAGCAATATCCGGCCGGATGCTCTTGCAAGAGACAATAGCACATCTCATGATCGAAAAGAATCAAAGAACAATGATTCTCTCATATTGAATTTCTTCAATATATGTTGGATATAGACAACTTTTGTATCCAAGATACTCAAGATAGTTTACTTTGAATTGAAAATCTCTTTCAATTCATATCCTCTATCTCGAACTCCGTCGATAAGTAATGTATGTTTAAAATATGCTGCACATATTTACACTGAACATACCATACTTTGTGTATCCTTTCAGAAGGAAGGATTCACTAGGTCAAATGTACCATATTTGACCAGGATGCTCTAAGTCACAAAGACTTTCCAAGCATTGCAAATTTGTGATTGGTGATTATGTATTTAGAATCCTTCAAGATTCCACAAATACCATAATCCAGTGACCACATATGCACATGTTGTCACTACATCTATCAACTGCATAGATAAATGATTTACTGCCCATATTATTGTATCGGAATTTAACTACTCACAGTAGAGGAGAATTTATAGCATTAAAATAATGCTTGGGTTTGCGTTTAAACCCAGTTGCTACTAGCCATGCTTTCTCACCACCTCATTGTTTCCAAGTCCATGAAAACAAACATGTATCCACAGTAAGATACCTTGAAGTGGAAATAATTCAACACTTTTTTATGGTGAGCAAGGCTATCTCTGCAACATTGTATCACTCAACAAGATCCAATTGAGCATACTTATGCTCTGCTATGGCCATAGTCTTTTGGATCACTTAGAGCGCATATACAGTTGTTGAGATGTATGTGTCGACACTTGTAGCTTTTAAATAACACAATTCTCCAGTTGACATGAAGTCATTTTCTTATGTACCCTTATGATTCGTCGTGAAATCCCAAAACGAGAATCAAGGGCTTCCGATAACCTAGCCTCATCAGTGCGCACTGAGCTAGGTTGTGAATGTCTTCCATTCACAGGATAATTCATATCCTTTAGGTGTCCACCAACGCTAAGTTGGTTACCAACGAATAGTTGGTTTGCATTTACTATCTCAGAAGGTCTAGCCTTCAGTTGCTTGCAAGCATTTTAATCCCAATTTGTGACCATACTTCTCCCCCTCTTATTTACAACAACATTGTAATAGGGAGTTGAGTGGTGTTCCATTTAATCACTCTTTCTGGCACTTCCACATAGGATTAATTTGAGTGACACCTCATAGTAAATGCACATGGCAGTTAATTTGCAACTTCTTGCAAATCATTCGAACCCTGAGGTTCAGTTTTAGTACGTGATCCTGAGCCTAAATGCTTACTGCATTCATTATAATTTCCTGGCATTCATTTTGGTACTCGAAATCTCCCCCTAATGCCTGGAAAAGCTCATAATTCAAGCAAGCGTATGGGCCATAAATAGATTCTCATGAAGAGATTCTAAGACTTAATGATCGACGGAGAATAAATTCTCACATAGATCCCCAGCTTTCTGTGTGCCCATACATGTACGCTGCGGTGGTGAGATTGGGAACATACCCAATGTACGCATGGGAAATCTTTCATGGATTCCCACGTACTAAAAACATAGGGGAACTTGTACATGCAGTACATGCAGTTAATCACAAGTCAGGAGCGTGCAAAACTTCCTGACTCCAACCATAACTAGTTGGAAATGACAATTCATTACTGATGGTCATTAATGATCTGAAATTTTCGAATCTATCACAGATTCATCATATCCTTTATGGATATCATTTTGAATACCAAGGCAAACAATCATCATTGTAAGCATATTTGGTAAATTCAGTAGTGTGGAGGCTAATGTGCTCAAGCTTGAGACATTATTACTTAATGGTCATGTGTTGTCCGAAGGACACACTTGAGGTCATCATATAGATGCACCAAATAACCATATAAAGCCTTCAATGTCCATACCATCTATGTAATGGACCACACTCGTTACTTTGAAACAATTCAAAGAACTTAACCAATTCAGATCAGATTTTAAGATAAGAGGGACTTAAAATCTCATTCCCAATGATACTCATCAAGTATCCATCTTATGGGAAAACATGACCAACAAAATTGTCCATAACTTTTCATTTCATCCCAATAATGGAATTACCAATTCAGTCTTACCCAGCATGGTAAGAATCACCACATGAAAAGTTATAACAAATGCAACACTTTGTATGGGAGGATGTATGTAGAATACAGTCCATAAGAAATGTTTCTGAGAAACATATGCAATATCCATCACTATCACCTTGTGTTTCCACATGATAGAAATTATATGGATATCTCTATAATATGGTAAGATATCAATTAGGATATATCAACACATCCTTGATACTTCCAATACCAAAAGGGGATATGATAATAACATATCATGATATCGCATGAAGCGATTGTCAAAATATTCTTTCCTCTTTCCAAAGGAATATGAGAATATTTTGTTCCCCACTTATAGAGTTTGTGGCTCAATTCTCCACATTGCATGTTTCTTCCTCAATTGGAAGAATCCCTATACAAGTTTGCACAACTCAAATCAATGAGTCTTCAACTCCCTTGATGAGTTGGTTCAATTCTAATCGATGAGTTTGTTCAACTCAAATCACATGAGTGATCAACTCCAATCGATGAGTTTGTTTAACTCAAATTCATATGAGTTTTTACACTCAAATCACATGAGTGTGTTCAACTCACAGCGCATGAGTTGAACCTATCACAACATCAAATATGAGATTATACCAAATCTCATGCGTCATTTATATAGTACTCAAAAGCGAATCATCTAACAAAGTGGTCTTCTCTTAGAAAAAGAAGTATTGTTACATGATTATTCCAAATCACGATTTACACAACTAACCACTGTTATCATGTCAGATGGAAGATTGAAGTACACTTCATATCTTAGCTTTCATGAGTAGTATGCATCTATTGGGATTTCATATACAAGATTAGATGCTTAGGCATAAAACACTATACCACGTATAGTGAAATGACAAAAGAGTTGTCATACTCATTTCCCTTCCCTTTTTAATGTGCTTATATATTTGCTTTCAAGCAAAATATATGAATACAAAGTGTTAGTCTACAACATAATGTAGACACATACTCATAAGTCCACATGTCTTATGATTTTCTTTGCTATTCATTTTGGGCTTGCACATCAAGCCACAAAAGCACATAAGTTCTTTTCATAAGAACCATAAGAGAATGAGAGCATCACACTTCCTCCAAAGTGAAGAAGTGAATCCCCATATTATGCAAAAATGATCTTTACATCCAATGAACATATCCAATGAACATTGAGGATAATTAAGCCCAGTAGGCGAGTTCATCAAACTCTATTAAATAATTATCCTCCAAATGGCTTAACCATTTTCATTTGTTGTTGCAACTTTGTCGCAAAATATACCATATCTTTACATGTTGGAGAATTCCAGGTATCACATAAAGTGTACCAAAGATTTTTGAAAATTGGTGTACACAACGTAGATAATCTCCATGTAATGAAACAATGGAGTAGATCTCCCAGTAGTGGGCAAAACTTTTGCTGCCTGAAAGCATGGTCTCTGGGCTGATATATTCAAGGAACATACCGCAGCCAATGCTTAGGACTCCACTACCCTGTGCTTGACCAAAATTTCAAAAATAAAATGGTAATCACCATAAAGGTGAATAATCAACATCACATCTCCAACATATCTACTTGGAAGAACACATAGGTAATCATCATAGCCATATGATGTAGACCTCTTACTGATGGGCAAATAACATTTTGCTGTCTAAAAGCTTGGTCTCTGGGTAAATAAACTCCAAGAACTTATTGCAGCCAAAGCCTAGATCTCCATCATGTGTTGAAATAATCCCAAGTTGAAGATATGTGCCATATTTTGCAAGAATTCATCGTTTAATTAAGTAGAACTTAATTAAAAGAATTCTTTTAGCAGTCACCATGACTGCAGCGTCCAGCCTGGCTCCATAGCCCGTGACGCCTGCTTGGTCCGTGATCTTTTTGGATAGCACGTATAGGTAATCATCTCGAAAGATGTAGACCTCATAGTGATAGGCATTTTAAATGCGGCCTAAAGCACGGTCTCAAGGCTACTAAATTCTGTAATAGAATTTAGCGCAGCCAGTGCTTAGGACTCCATCACCCTATGCTTCACCCAAAAAATGCAATATCATTTTGCATGAGGACCAGTACTTTCGACTTAGCTATGTGCTATATTTTCCATGCAAACTTGAAAGAATGCAAAATAAAAGCACATAGAGGTATATGAATTATAAATGTAAAACAAATATAATTCAATAACTAGTTTGTATGTTTTTTTTAAATAAAAAAAACAGACAATATGTACAATTACATCATTCGTCAGGGGTCTAAAATTCAAATTTAGACGCAAAAATAAAACGAATACTTAATTCTGTATAGAAAATAAAAAAAATGCAGCACATCTGGCCCAGACGAATGCAGCACATCTGGCCCAGACGGCTAGCCACCGGCCCAAGAGGGCAAGGCGCAGGCGGCCTTTTATGGATGGCAGTTAGGGTTTTTTTTTAACCCTAATTGTGCCTCTAGCCGGCGGCCCTGATGGCCCTGGCGGCGGCTCCCGCGGCGCGCAAGCGCGGCCCTCCACGGCAGTGCACGGCACGGCGGCGTGCGTGCGGCCGCACGGCGCGCGTAGGCGCGGCCTCTCCCGGCGGCGCGGTCGCCACCGGCGGGCGCGCAGCCTCGACGGCGCGTGGCCGTGTCTCCCGGCGGCCCTTTACGGCGCGCGGGCACGGCCGACCCTCGGCTCAGGCGGCCTTCGGCCAGGGCGGGCGTGGCAGGAGGTGGCCCTCCCGGCGGAGGCTGTGGGCGTGGCCCCCTGGGCGGCGCCAAGGCGCTCGGCTGGCGCGGCCCCGGCGGCGCCCCGTGGTGCGGCGGTCACGGCCCCGACCCCGACGGCACGGGCGCGGGCTCGGCTGCCTGGTCACGGCGTGGCGGCGCCCGTCCCCGACGGCCTTGGCGGCGCGGGCAGGCACGGACCAGCGGCTCGCGGCCTCGGCGGCGCGCAGCCCCGGCACGGCCTCCCATCGACGTGGGGCGCAGTCCCTGGCGCGATGCGGGCGCGGATCCGGCCCCGACAGAAACGGCGTGGCTGCCTTGCAGACGCGCGCGCAAGGCCCCGACGAGCGACGGCGCGGGCAGGTACGGTCTCCCGTTGACGCGCTGGCGCGATCCCTTGACAGCGCCGCGCGGGCCCGCGGCCCTTCTGCGCAAGCGAGCACAGCCTCCCGGCTGTGGTCCGTCTGCCAGGCGCAGGTCCGCGGCGCCCTCGGCTGTTCGGCTTCCCGCGGCGAGTCCGCGGTATCCTCCAAGCATCAGCGTGAGCCCGCGGTACCATGGCCAGGACGCATGCGCAACCCAATCCATTGACGAGTGCTCCAATATTGTTCTATGGAAGCCAAAAAGAAACTGTAATCGTACGTACTCTTATCTGGAGACTGAAGCCCCTCATTTCTTTTCTTCTTAGATCTCCATTAGCGATCGTGCTGATAACGTGTTAGAACTCAGCGGGAAAGAGAGAAAAGACAAATGACAGAGACAAGTAACTCATCTGTTTATTGCAGGGAAGACAGTATTTATATACAAGCGAACTAGTGTCTCCCCAAGGGGTGCGTCCCTTGGGGAGAAACTGTCGCACCCAATGGGGGATTGAACACACATATTGTAACAGTTCTCACGCCGCTCTCGTGACCTCACATCGCTGCTCCCTCGTGCCAGGCTGGCGCAGAGGGAGGGACTACCGGAAGGCCGGAACTGGGACGAGAGGCCACGATGGTTCCGGAACCATTCGGTCTCCTGGTCCTGGGTGCTGGGGTCCAACGAAACACTTGCTGCGCATTTGCAGCCGGCGACCCACACGATCGCGCAGACGGACGGCTACCGGCATCGTCTCGACGAGAGCTCACGTGTGCCTCGCCCGGGGCTACCGTACCGTCCTCTCAGTTCGTAAGCTGACACGTGGACCAGGCGCGCAGCTTCGTGCTCCTAGATGTTTCTTGATACTAGTATATTCCCAAGCTTTGCCGGGACAGAAATGCTACTCCCTCTATCGCCGAGTGCAACTATAAATAAATTGTGTAAGGGTTTGAGTAGTCCACGTCTAACTAAATAAAATTTTAATAAACGGTATTTATATTTACGACTCTAAAATAATTCATTATAAAAAACTATTTTATAATCAATCTGATAATATTTATTTAGTCTTATAAATAATACTATTATTTTATTCATAATTAAGTATCGCTTGCCGACTTCGAATCCGTATTGCTGGATTAATATTAGCATTGATTAGAGACATCCATCGATCTTAATATCCTCCTAAGGGGCCGTTTGTTTGCATGAGAATAAACCCGGATTTGTTCCACCTCATCAAAATTTATATAAATTAGAGAAGTAATCCGGTTAGGAATTATTCCGGATCTCCAATCCGTAGAAACCGAATAGGGCCTAAGTTGTTCACGGCGCACTCGTCCAGGGTTCGAGCTCCGAGTCACACACCCTTTTTTATGGTTTTTCAAGAAATAGGGTACACACATGCAAGTGCGTTCAGTAATATTGTGTGTCCATATGTCTAGACCTTTTAAGCCTTGTTCGTTTGTTCAGGAATGGACAAAAATCATTCCAACTGATCAAAACCTATATAAATTAGAGAAATAAACCGGCTAGTTCCGAAAGAAACTAACGGCCCCTTAATCAGTTTAGAGTGTGTATTGGATAAAAAAGGGGAAGGGTGTGAGCGCGTGTGGCATTTTAGTACCCTATAAAAATATCCTCTTATAGCTACTAGTAAAAAGTCCTTGTCTCTACCATTGATCTAATAATATTCTTGATATTGTTTGCAGTAGGATTATCCGGAGGTATCTTATTTGCATTTATCTATAAGTTGTCACTTCACTTTTATCATATTTTTATCAATAGCTAATTGTCTTTGATTGTTTAGATAGCCATGTCTTTGTATAGTTCGCACTGGTCGCAGACCGGTTTGTTCTCCGACTAGGAGGAATGCTATGGTCAGGTAGCACTAAGGATGTAGTCCGCAATGAGATGAATTCTATCACTGTAAAATGGAACATGTAAGGTTATAGATCAATCTATATGTTGTAAGTCAGTTAGTTGTAGGTGGGTATTTAAGAAGAAGCTTAGGTATGATGGTACTATTAAAAATATAATGCTTGTGGCTAAAGAGTATACACAAAAGAAGGGTAATGATTTCTTTGATAGCTAGTCACCGCTCGATTAACTATAATCTATTATCCTTGGCTGCTTCTCATAGTCTTCTTATCCATTAAATAGATGTGAAGACGACTTTACTTAATGATGAGCTAGAGGAAGAAATTTATATGGATCAGTCTCATGTAATTATAACACAAGGACAAGAGGGTAAGGTGAGTGAGTTATTAAATCCTTGTATGGCTTAAAGCAGGCGCCCAAGCAATGGTATGAGAAGTTCGATAAAACATTAGCTAACACTTATGTGTACTATCACTACGGTGGTGGCAAAGGAGTAATCATATGCTTGTATGTCGATGACATTTGATTTTTGGGAAGTCTCGATAAGATAAATGATGTAAAATCATTCTTATCCCAAAATTTTAACATAAAAGATTTGAGGGGAAACTGGTGTGATCCTTAATATTAAACTTATTAAGGGTGAGAATGTGATTGCTCTTTTGCAGTCTCATTATATAGAAAAGGTGTTGAACCGCTTTGGCTATATGGATAGCAAGCCTTCTCCAACACCTTATGGTACGAGTCAGGTACTTCCAAAGAATAAAAAACAAGGAAAAGATCATATGAGATACTCCCAGATTGTTGGCTCTTTGATGTATCTAGCTAGCGCAACCCGCCCTGACATTTCATTTGTTGTAAGCAAGCTGAGTAGATTCTCAACTAATCCAGGAAATGGTCATTGGTGCGGTATTGATCGTGTAATGCGCTATCTGAAGGGTACAATGAGTCATTGAATTCACTATTCAGGTTACCCAAGTGTACTTCAGGGATATAGTTATTCAAATTGGATTACATATGATGTTGAGATGAAGGCCACTAGTGAATATATATTCACATTGGATGGTGGTGCTGTCTCTTGGAGACCATGTAGACAGAAAATACTTACTAAATCTACCATGAAGGCAGAGCTCGTGGCTCTGGACATAGCTTCTACATAAGTTGAGTGGTAAGAAAACTGTTGATGGACTTACCTATGGTTGAGAAATAAATTCCTACCATTCTCATAAACTGTGGTAATCAAACGGTGATCACGAAGGTGAAGAATATCAGGATAATATGAATTCCAAGCGTATATTGAAGTCTCACAGGAAATTGAGATGCTCTGGAGTAATAGTTGTGGATTATATCCAAATAGCTAAAAACTGGCAAACCCCTTCACCAAGAGACTATCACATACTGTGATTTATAATGTATCGAACGAGATGGGACTGAGACCCATGTGAGTTAACCTTAGTGGTAACCCAACCTATATGATCAAAGATCCCGTGAATTAGGATAGGGAAGAACAAACTATTGGTTAATGGGAGAGTTCACCTTACTTCTAACTCACTACAATGGAGATGCAATACTCTCATTTCTGCAGGGTAGGTTGACTTAGTATTAATGTGTTCTGAGGCTTTATAGCAAGATATTGTCCTACAGAGTATTCTTGTAAGAACACACCTATTTAAGTTCAACTGTTGGTCGCAGTTTGTAGAAAATAGGAATTCCTTAAGAAGCTCATGAAGAGAGACATGAGTATGACCTATACACTCTAATCGCGGGGTAAGCAATTGGTAGCCTAGTATCAATCCAGACGACAAGTGAAACTTGTTCACACCAAACTGCCAATTCAAAAGCTTATAACATTGTGCAGTTGTGGATGAGCCTAGCTAGTTTGTTCTAGGTGGATGTTCAACCTTAGCCGGTCTCCACTGAAAAGCTGATATATTAACAATACTTTGGTACATGGATGATGAAATATGGCTTTTGGGATCTGGTGGGGGGTTGCTAGAGAATTTGGTCTTGACCCAAATAATAATTCATATAAATTCCACATCCCCACTCACACATGCATGGTATGGTGGGAACTTTATTACCACCTTGCTACTGTAGATGGAATAAGGCCAACTTAAATAGTTGAGTTGTCTCCACATGGTTGAAGCCACTGAGAAGAGAAAAAGGGAGAATCCACACGCGTGCTCGCTTGCCTCACCGGGCTCTAGCGGGGCAATGGGCGTAGACGCATGACATAAGCGTGAATAGTTCGGCAATTTCTCGCTTCTGACCTTGCGGGTGCGTGACTTTCTTTTGCCACTTGATATTTTGCATACATGAAAAAATTGAGTTGGGTTATTTTGACAATCAATTATTCTCGCATTAATTGTGATTGATCTTGATTCATTGTGGATCAGTCACATTAGTGTTGTGATTACAGTCGACTGATCACTTGCTTGTTTTTGCCGGGTCATGTGTACATATTGAGGACGTCTCTCTCAAGTACAGATTTCTCCCCCTCACACCAACGTGTTGTGCTGTCTTTGTCTTCTCCATCCCACTGCCAACGTGCCATTAGGGTTGTGAGAGCAGGATCTCCGAAGCCTACATCCCCTCGTGTCCTTGCACGGGATGGGGGTACATATCAGGTTTTTGAGAAGCGCCATCGCGACTGCTTGCCATTTGTCTCCTTTTTCCACATCGATGTCGTCGTTCTCGCTGGTCTGCTTCCACTACTTTTTGTGTTGTTATAGTGCCGACAATCCTGCTGTGAGAATGGCTATACTTTCTCTGTTGTTTATTTTCGTAATCTTTCGTACACTAGCATTAGATTATAAACTATTAGTGAGTTATACGCTTATGAAACATGTTGCTAGTCATTTTATTATTGTCGAAATTATTTTATTTATCACTAAATTGTTGTTATTTCTAACACTTTGATGTATGCAACCAAACATACATGCTACCTTGTATGGCTGAGCGCCTGGCCGGCGAGAGCCTGCATGTTGAATGCAGTGAGACTGATTACCTGTAAGGCAATCAGGTTAATTCTATTCAACGTGGATGGGATGAAATCAGAAAAAAATATGAAAGATTTTGATTTGTTTGGAATTAAAACTCATTCAATCTCACATAATTCATATGGATTGAGATCAAAACGAAAGCCTTATACGGATGATGGTGCAGTAGGTGATGTTGAAAGGGAAATGTGCCCTTGGGCCATTTCTAAGTATTTTGGTGATTGAGTGCCAACGCAAGTGCATTTGTGTTGATCTATGCAATATGGTGGACAAAGTACAAATCATGTCAAAAGGTATGTTTCTAGACTTAGTACATTGTTTTATGGACTAATGTATTGTGTCTAAGTGCTGGAAACAGGAAAGATTGAATTGGAAATGAGATGGCTTTGTTCAGTCAAAGTCTGCTCGGTCTGGGTGCACCGGACTGTCCGGTGGTGCACCGGACAGTGTCCGGTGCGCCAGGCTGGCTCTGGCGAACAGGCTGCTCTCGGGACTTCGACGGCGGTATACGACTAAAATTCACCGGTCTGTCCGGTGGTGCACCGGACTGTCCGGTGAGCCGTTCACAGGCGAACTCGTCGCTCTTGGGAGATGATTAACGGCGTACGGCTAAAATTCACCGGTCTGTCCGGTGGTGCACCGGACTGTCCGGTGAGTCAACAGTCAGCCGGGGCAACGGTCGGCCGAGGATTCCGCGCGTGACGCGTGGGCGAGCCAACGGTCACATTGGTGCACCGGACTGTCCGGTGTGCACCGGACAGTGTCCGGTGCGCCAACGGCTCTCAGACTCCAACGGTCGGCTTCGCCAAATAAGGAAGGATATCTGCACCGGACAGTGTCCGGTGGTGCACCGGACTGTCCGGTGCGCCAGTCGACAGAAGGCAAGATCTGCCTTCCAGGAATGTTCTCAACGGCTCCTAGCTGCCTTGTGGCTATAAAAGGGACCCCTAGGCACATGGAGGAGTACACCAAGCATTCTTACAACATTCCTAAGCACCAAGACCTCGATTCCGCGCATTTGTTTCTTTGTGATAGCATATAGAGCTCTAGTGGAGTTGTGAACTCATTGGGTTGTGTTGCGAGCTCTTGTTGCGACTTGTGTGCGTGTTGACACTCTGATTTTTGTGTCTTGTGTGCGTTGCTAATCCCTCCATTGCTCCATGCTTCTTTGTGAACTTCAAGTGTAAGGGCGAGAGGCTCCAAGTTGTGGAGATTCCTCGCAAACGGGATTAAGAAAAGCAAGCAAAACACCGTGGTATTCAAGTGGGTCTTTGGACCGCTTGAGAGGGGTTGATTGCAACCCTCGTCCGTTGGGACGCCACAACGTGGAGTAGGCAAGCGTTGGTCTTGGCCGAACCACGGGATAACCACTGTACCATCTCTGTGATTGATCTCTTGTTGGTTATTGTGTTTTGCTGAAGACTCCTCTCTAGCCACTTGGCGGTTATTGCGCTAACACTTAACCAAGTTTTTGTGGCCTAAGTTTTAAGTGTTACAGGATCACCTATTCACCTCCCCTCTAGGTGCTCTCAGACGTCCACCACTTTGGTAGAGCTCGCGACTACACATTAGTGTTTGTTTGGTTCCCTTTTAAAACAAGCCAAGTTGTTTGAGCTTCTTGTCTAACTTTTTACTGTGAAAAGTCAGAAGCTGAAATAACCACCTAGCTTTTTGGTTTAGTATCTGACAACTTTTCACTGTAAAAATGTTTGTCTCTAGCTTCTCGCCAACTTGTCAGAGTGAAAATGCTATGCCTCATCAGCATATATCTCCATCGGGTTCATTTAACGAGCCTTTCGTGCAGCTGCTATGTTGTATTCGTGCTCTTCGCCACCAGCAAAGAGACCGATCATCATTTTTTAAGTAACTGTTGACACCTTTTTGGAGGCGCCAATCACTCAAAAGAACCAGCGGTGGTGCTCTCTGGTCAGGCGCGGACAGTCCGCGGCACAGGGCCGGACGGTCCGCGACCTGGCGCGAGGCGGCGGTGCTCTCTGGTCAAACGCGGATGATCCGCGGCACAGGGCCAGACGGTCCGCGACCTGGTGCAGGAGCTCGGGTTCCCTGCCTGACGGCCGGACGGTCCGCTCCCTAGGGCCGGACGATCCACGCGTGCACAGGGGCGGCGGAAGATCGCCGACGGCGCCTGGATCTCACTCCCGGGAGGGACCCCATCGGGGAGGAGAGATCCTAGGAGGTGTCTAGGCTCGGGTAGACCGACCTAGACTCCTGTAATCGACGTAGAGTCGAGGAGAGGCGGAAGATTTGGGGATTGGAAGACTAAACCTAAACTAGACTAGAACTACTCCTAATTGTACAGGAAATAAATGCGAAATAGAAGTTGTATTGATTCGATTGATGATTACAAATCGGCCGTATACCTCTCTATTTATAAAGGAGGGGGCTGGACCCTTTACACAACTGGATTCCGAGCTAATCCCGCGAATCTAGCTAACAAACATAGCACAAAACTCGGAACCCTAATCTACTCTGCGCACGCGCGGACCGTCCGGCCCACAGACGTGGACTGTCCGGAACGCGGACTGTCCGGCCTCAGGGCCGGACCGTCCGCGTGCTCATTTTGGTGCCAAACATATGCCCCCCTGCCTTTTGGTGGAGCTAGGCAAACCAAAAGCACCTTAATCCGATGTGATCACATCGGTTTTCTTAAGCATCTTGCCACATACTAGGATGGTACTGCTTGAGGAAACGTCCATTCAAAGCTCTGGGTAAATCCTTGCCTTGCAATGTTTGTAGTGAATAGGCGTTACCAGATATTACCTATTTTACTTTATAAGGACCTTTCCAGCTTGGCGACCATTTTCCAAACTTCCGGTCTTTATTCCTTAGAGGCAGGATGGTCTTCCACACCAGGTCCCCTACTTGAAATGACTTTGCTTTGACCTTCTTGTTGTAGGCCCTGGCTACCATGATCTTGTCCTTTTCTATTGCTCCCAAAGCTATCACCCTCTTGTCGGTCACCTCATCAATATTATCCATCATTGAATTGTAATAATCAGTGATGGTTAGATCATTTTGTCTGGCGAACCTGACAACATTCAAACATATTTCCACAGGTAACACTGCTTCCTGCCCATAGACAAGCTCAAAAGGAGACACTTTAGTAGCACTATGTTTAGATATCCTGTGAGCCCATAAAGCCTCGGACAAAATCTTATGCCAATGCTTAGGATTATCCAATATCTTCTTTTTTATCAAGTTAATCAATGTCCTATTACTAGACTCGGCCTGTCCATTGGCCTGAGCATAATATGAAGATGAATTAAGCAATTTAATTCTATATAATTCAGCAAACTCACGTACCTCCTTTGACATAAAAGAAGTCCCTTGATCTGTAGTCAAGGTCTGGGGAATGTCGAATCTATGAATAATATGTTCAGTTATGAACTCAATTACCTCCTTATGTGTCATGTTCTTCAGAGCAACGGCTTCAGTCCATTTGGTGAAATAGTCAGTGGCAACTAACACGAACCGATGCCCCTTTGATGATGAAGGATGAATTTCTCCAACAAAGTCTAATCCCCATCCTCTGAACGGCCAAGGCTTGATGATAGGATGTAATTCGGCTGCAGGGACCAACTGTAGGTCGCCGAATTTTTGACACACTTGACAACCCTTGTAGCACTTGAAACAATCAGCTATCATGTTAGGCCAATAAAAACCAGACCTTCGCAAGAGCCATTTCATCTTTGGAGCCGATTGGTGGGTACCACAAATTCCTTCATGTACTTCGGCCATGGCCAATATAGCATCATCTAGGCCCAAGCACTTAAGCAGGACGTCATTGACTGTTCGACGGTAGAGTTCATCACTCATCAAAACATACTTGAAAGATGTACGCCGAATGTTCTTATCTGTCTTGATATTGGGATTTCGTAAATAATTAAGTATAAGCGTCCTCCAATCACTTGCATCGGCTTTATTATCAGCCGATTCAATTAAGAGAACATTTCTGGTAACCCCGAACGGTCGGGCGTCTTGACGCGGACGGTCCGCAACCTGGGGAATTGGCCCTACACCGGTTATCAGATTTTCAGTGTCGTGGAATCTCCCTCGCTTTATCCGATAACCTGATGCATCTTGTGCCAGATTGTTAGCTCTATGATTCTCAACTCTCGAAATATGCCGAATACTGAATTCGTCAAAAGAATGGATTACGCTCCAACATTTTTCAAGGTAACTATTCAGAGTACCATCAAAGCATTGATATTCTTCTAACGCTTGTTGGACGACCAACTGAGAATCACCAAATGCCTTCACATGTTTTACTCCCATACAATTTAAAAGTTCCAAGCGGAATAAGAGGGCCTCATATTCGGCTTGATTATTAGTGCAATAATTTTTCAATCGGCTAGAGAAGTCGAAGGAGACATTACTTGGTGAAACAAGTACGATGCCAATTCCTTGCCCTTCATTGCAAACCGATCCATCAAAATATAAAGTCCAAGGAGTAATAGTAAGGTATGACATGTCTAGTTTATGAATATCATTAATCTGATGTTCTACAATGAAATCCGCTATGACTTGGCCTTTCATAGATTTCAATGGTTCATAGGCCAAGTCATATTTTATGAGTGCATAAGCCCACTTACCAATTCTACCACTCATAATTGGGTTATGCAACATGTATTTGATCACATCGGCTTGACCAGAAACAGTGCAATGACTAGACAATAAATAACATCTACATTTGGTGCATGCATAAAACAAGCATAAGCATAATTTCTCAATAAAAGTGTACCTTGTTTCTGAGAGCACCTAGAGGGGGGGTGAATAGGTGATCCTGTGAAACTTGAAACTTAAGCCACAAAACTTGGTTAATCGTTAGCACAATAATTGCCAAGTGGCTAGAGAGGAGTCAAAACACAATAACCACAAGAAATCAATCACAGAGATGGCATGGTGGTTATCCCGTGGTTCGGCCAAGACCAACGCTTGCCTACTCCACGTTGTGGCGTCCCAATGGACGAGGGTTGCAATCAACCCCTCTCAAGCGGTCCAAAGACCCACTTGAATACCACGGTGTTTTGCTTGCTTTTTCTCAATCCCGTTTGCGAGGAATCTCCACAACTTGGAGCCTCTCGCCCTTACACTTTAAGATCACAAAGAAGCACAGAGCAAGGGAGGGATTAGCAATGCACTCAAGACAAGAAATCACAGCAACACCACGCACACAAGTCGCAACGAGAGCTCACAACACAACTCAATGAGTTCACTACTCAACTAGAGCTCTAATTGCTATCGCAAAGAATTGTTGTAGGAATGCTTGGTGTCCTCCTCCATGTGCCTAGGGGTCCCTTTTATAGCCCCAAGGCAGCTAGGAGCCGTTGAGAGCAATCTAGGAAGGCTGATCTTGCCTTCTGTCGACTGGCGCACCGGACAGTCCGGTGCACACCGGACATTGTCCGGTGCCCGATTTCCTTCCATAAATAGCGTAGTCGACCGTTGGCAGCTTGAGAGCCGTTGGCGCACTGGACATGTCCGGTGCACACCGGACAGTCCGGTGCCTTCTTCTAGCCGTTGGCTCGGCCACGTGTCCCGCGCAGATTGCGCGGCCGACCGTTGGCCCGGCCGACCGTTGGCCCGGCCGACCGTTGGCTCACCGGACAGTCCGGTGCACACCGGACAGTCCGGTGAATTATAGTCGTACGTCGCCGATGAATTCCCGAGAGCGACGAGTTCGCCTGTGAACGGCCCACCGGACAGTCCGGTGCACCACCGGACAGTCCGGTGCACCACCGGACAGTCCGGTGTATTATAGCCGTACACGCCGTCGAAGTCCCGAGAGCAGCCTGTTCGCCAGAGCCAGCCTGGCGCACCGGACACTGTCCGGTGCACCACCGGACAGTCCGGTGCTCCAGACTGAGCAAAGTCTTGGCTGCTCGAGCCAAGGCATTTTCAATTGGATTTTTCTTGTTTCCAGCACTTAGACACAATACATTAGTCCATAAAACAATGTACTAAGTCTGAGAAACATACCTTTATCCTTGATTTGTACTTTGTCCACCTTTTTACACTTAGGCACTTGTGTTGGACACTAAATCACCAAAATACTTAGAAATGGCCCAAGGGCACATTTCCCTTTCAATCTCCCCTTTTTGGTGATTTATGCCAACACAACATAAAGCAAGTAGAACAAATGCAAAATCAATTCAACTAAGAACTCAAAATTGTTTTGATTCAAATTTGACATATATGGATCACTCTATGCCACCACTTGGTTTGTTTTTGCAAATCAAACTCAAATTCCTATCTCTAAGTCAAATCCACTTGTAGAGACATAAAGAGAGGTTTTCCAAAGAAATTTGATCAAGGATTTCAAAAACTCCCCCTTTTTCCCATAATCAACACTTCTCCCCACAAGAGGCCAGCTTTTGACATAAGAGACAATCAAAGAGTTTTGACAAACCAAAAGCTCTAATCTACTATTTTCAAAATTTCTCAAGTGGTAGCTGATCCATCTATTGCTTTGGCCTTTATTTTCTCCCCCTTTGGCATCAAGCACCAAAATGGGATCAATCTTGGCTCTTTAACCCCATTGCCTCACCAAAATCTTCAAATAAGAGTACAAAGGCAATAAGAGTATAAAGATGAACTTGGAAAAGTTACTCTTTTCATCGGAGTGCAGTGGAAGTCTTGCATGGTCCAAGTCCACCTTTTCCCTTTCAATCCTCCTTTGAGACTAAAACAACCAAACTCAAGAATATGGTTAGTCTCAAAGGGTCAAGTTATAGCACAGCTCCCCCTAAATATGTGCATCACTTGCAAAAAGGACTTGTGAGGTCCAGGGAGTGTTTGTACAACTTGAGCACCACAATAAGCAACAAAATGCAGAATGAACATGATCAAAGGCATAAACACATGTATGCTACAATTCAATCCAAGTTCCGCGAATCTAGGACATTTAGCTCACTACGCAGCCTGCAAAAGGTCTTTTCATCTAAAGGCTTAGTGAAGATATCGGCTAGCTGGTTCTTGGTGCTAACATGAAACACTTCGATATCTCCCTTTTGCTGGTGGTCTCTCAAAAAGTGATGCCGGATGTCAATGTGCTTTGTGCGGCTGTGCTCAATAGGATTTTCCGCTATACGGATAGCACTCTCATTGTCACATAGGAGTGGGACTTTGCTCAGATTGTAGCCAAAGTCCCGGAGGGTTTGCCTCATCCAAAGTAGTTGCGCACAACACTGTCCTGCGGCAACGTACTCGGCCTCAGCGGTGGATAGGGCAACGGAAGTTTGTTTCTTAGAGTTCCACGACACCAGGGACCTTCCTAAGAATTGGCACGTCCCCGATGTACTCTTCCTATCGACCTTACATCCAGCATAGTCGGAATCTGAATATCCAATCAAGTCAAAGTAAGACCCCTTTGGATACCAGATCCCGAAGCAAGGCGTAGCGACTAAATATCTAAGAATTCGCTTCACAGCCACTAAGTGACACTCCTTAGGATCGGATTGAAATCTAGCACACATGCATACGCTAAGCATAATATCCGGTCTACTAGCACATAAATAAAGCAAAGAACCTATCATGGACCGGTATGCTTTTTGATCAACGGACTTACCACCTTTGTTGAGGTCGGTGTGTCCGTCGGTTCCCATCGGCGTCTTTGCGGGCTTGGCGTCCTTCATCCCAAACCGCTTTAGCAAATCTTGCGTGTACTTCGTTTGAGAGATGAAGGTGCCGTCCTTGAGTTGCTTCACTTGGAACCCAAGGAAGTAGTTCAACTCGCCCATCATGGACATCTCGAATTTCTGCGTCATCACCCTGCTAAACTCTTCACAAGACTTTTGGTTAGTAGAACCAAATATTATGTCATCGACATAAATTTGGCACACAAAAAGATCACCATTGCAAGTCTTAGTAAAAAGAGTTGGATCGGCTTTCCCAACCTTGAAAGCATTAGCAATTAAAAAGTCTCTAAGGCATTCATACCATGCTCTTGGGGCTTGCTTAAGTCCATAGAGCGCCTTAGAGAGCTTACACACGTGGTCGGGGTACCGTTCATCCTCGAAGCCAGGGGGTTGCTCCACGTACACCTCCTCCTTGATCGGCCCGTTGAGGAAAGCGCTCTTCACATCCATTTGGTACAACCTGAAAGAATGGTGAGCGGCATATGCTAGCAAAATACGAATTGATTCTAGCCTTGCCACTGGAGCAAAAGTCTCCTCAAAGTCCAAACTTGCGACTTGGGCATAACCTTTTGCCACAAGTCGAGCCTTGTTCCTCATCACCACCCCGTGCTCGTCCTGTTTGTTGCGGAACACCCACTTGGTTCCCACAACATTTTGCTTGGGACGAGGCACCAGTGTCCAAACTTCATTGCGCTTGAAGTTGTTGAGTTCCTCCTGCATGGCCAACACCCAGTCCGGATCTTGCAAGGCCTCTTCTACCCTGAAAGGCTCAATAGAAGAGACAAAGGAGTAATGCTCACAAAAATTAACTAATCTCGAGCGAGTAGTTACTCCCTTGCTAATATCACCCAATATTTGGTCGATGGGATGATCCCTTTGGATCGTCGCTCGAACTTGGGTTGGAGGTGCCTGAGGTGCTTCTTCCTCCTCAACTTGAACATCCTGTGCTCCCCCTTGATCATGCGCCTCCACTTGAGGTACCTATTCGTCATCTTGGGTTGGGGAATGCACCATAGTTGAGGAAGACGGTTGATCTTGCTCCAATTGTTCCTGAGGCCGTACATCTCCAATCGCCATGGTGCGTATCGCGGCCGTTGGAACGTCTTCTTCATCTACATCATCAAGATCAACAACTTGCTCTCTTGGAGAGCCATTAGTCTCATCAAATACAACGTCGCTAGAGACTTCAACCAAACCCGATGATTTGTTGAAGACCCTATACGCCTTTGTATTTGAATCATAACCTAATAAAAACCCTTCTACAACTTTGGGAGTAAATTTGGAATTCCTACCCTTCTTCACTAGAATGTAGCATTTACTCCCAAATACACGAAAATACGATACATTGGGTTTGTTACCAGTTAGTAGCTCGTATGAAGTCTTCTTGAGGAGGCGGTTAAGATAGACCCTGTTGATGGCGTGGCAAGCCGTGTTCACGGCTTCCGACCAAAAGCACTCGGGGGTCTTGAACTCTCCAAGCATAGTCCTCGCCATATCAATGAGCGTCCTGTTCTTCCTCTCTACCACACCATTTTGCTGAGGTTTGTAGGGAGCGGAGAACTCGTGCTTGATCCCCTCCTCCTCAAGGAACTCCTCCACTTGAAGATTCTTGAATTCGGACCCGTTGTCGCTTCTTATCTTCTTCACCTTGAGCTCAAACTCATTTTGAGCTCTCCTTAGGAAGCGCTTGAGGGTCCCTTGGGTTTCAGACTTATCCTGCAAAAAGAACACCCAAGTGAAGCGGGAAAAGTCATCAACAATAACTAGACCATACTTACTTCCTCCTATGCTCAGATAGGCGACGGGTCCAAAGAGGTCCATATGTAGCAGCTCTAGAGGTCTTGAAGTGGTCATCACATTCTTGCTGTGATGTGCTCCTCCCACTTGTTTACCTGCTTGACAAGCTGCACAAGGTCTATCTTTTTCGAATTGCACGTTAGTCAAACCTATCACGTGTTCTCCCTTTAGAAGCTTGTGAAGGTTCTTCATCCCCACATGTGCTAAGCGGCGATGCCACAGCCAGCCCATGCTAGTCTTAGCGATTAAGCATGCATCTAGACCGGCCTCCTCTTTTGCAAAATCAACTAAATAAAGTTTGCCGTCTAGTACACCCTTAAAAGCTAGTGAACTATCACATCTTCTAAAGATAGACACATCTACATTTGTAAATAGACAATTATATCCCATATTACATAATTGACTGACAGATAGTAAATTATATCCAAGAGACTCAACTAAAAACACATTAGAGATAGAGTGCTCATTGGATATTGCAATCTTGCCTAAACCTTTCACCTTGCCTTGGTTCCCATCACCGAATATGATTGAATCTTGGGAATCCTTATTCTTGACGTAGGAGGTGAACATCTTCTTTTCCCCCATCATATGGTTTGTGCATCCGCCGTCGATAATCCAGCTTGAGCCCCCGGATGCATAAACCTGCAAGGCAAATTTAGGCTTGGGTCTTAGGTACCCAACTCTTGTTGGGTCCTACAAGGTTAGTCAAAATTGTCTTAGGGACCCAAATGCAAGTTTTATCACCCTTGCATTTTGCCCCTAATTTCCTAGCAACTATCTTCCTATCCTTTCTACAAATAGCGAAGGAAGCATTTAAAGCATGATAAATTGTAGAGGGTCCATTCATAACTTTCCTAGGAACATGAACAATATTCTTTCTAGGCACATGATGAATATTTTTCCTAGGCACATCTCTAGCATGCATATAGGAAGAACTGGGAGCAAACATAGCATAAGAATCATAGGCATGTGAATCAAAAGCATTACAACTCCTATGAGACTGTCTTCTATCATTGTACATAAAAGCATGGTTCTTTTTAGTACTACTTGCCATAGGGGCCTTCCCTTTCTCCTTGGCGGAGATGGGAGCCTTATGGCTTGTTAAGTTCTTGGCTTCCCTCTTGAAGCCAAGCCCATCCTTAATTGAGGGGTGTCTACCAATTGTGTAGGCATCCCTAGCAAATTTTAGTTTATCAAAATCACTTTTGCTAGCCTTAAGTTGGGCATTAAGACTAGCCATTTCATTATTTAACTTTGCAATAGAAGCTATGTGTTCACTACAAGCATCAATATCAAAGTCTTTACATCTATTGCAAATAACAACATTTTCTACACAAGTTGTTGATTTACTAGCTATTTCTAACTTAGCATTCAAATCATCATTAATGCTCCTTAAGCTAGAAATCGTCTCATGGCAAGAAGATAATTCATAAGAAAGCATTTCATTTCTCTTAACTTCTAAGTCATGAGATTTTTGTGCTTCTACAAATTTGTCATGTTCTTCATACAACAAGTCCTCTTGTTTTTCTAAAAGCCTATTCTTATCATTCAAGGCATCAATCAATTCATTAATTTTATCTACCTTGGTTCTATCTAGGCCCTTAAATAAACATGAATAATCTATTTCATCCTCATCACTAGATTCGTCTTCACTTGAAGAAGCATAAGTAGAGTCTCGAGTACATACCTTCTTATCCCTTGCCATGAGGCATGTGTGACGCTCGTTGGGGAAGAGGGATGACTTGTTGAAGGCGGTGGCGGCGAGGCCTTCATTGTCGGAGTCGGACGAGGAGCAATCCGAATCCCACTCCTTGCCAAGATGTGCCTCGCCCTTTGCCTTCTTATAGTTCTTCTTCTTCTCCCTCTTGCTCCCGTGTTCCTGGTCACTTTCATTATCGGGACAGTTAGCAATAAAATGACCAATCTTACCGCATTTGAAGCATGAGCGCTTCCCCTTGGCTTTGGTCTTGCTTGGCTGTCCCTTGTGACCCTTAAGCGTCGTCTTGAATCTTTTGATGATGAGGGCCATCTCTTCATCATTAAGTCCGACCGCCTCAATTTGTGCCACCTTGCTAGGTAGCGCCTCCTTGCTTCTTGTTGCCTTGAGAGCAAGGGGTTGAGGCTCGTTGATTGGACCATTCAATGCATCGTCCACATACCTCGCCTCCTTGATCATCATTCGCCCGCTTACGAATTTTCCAAGGACTTCTTCGGGCGACATTTTGGTGTACCTGGGATTCTCACGAATATTATTCACCAAATGAGGATCAAGAACGGTAAAGGACCTTAGCATCAGTCGGACGACGTCGTGGTCCGTCCATCGCGTGCTTCCGTAGCTCCTTATTTTGTTGATAAGGGTCTTGAGCCGGTTGTATGTTTGTGTCGGCTCCTCGCCCCTTATCATAGCGAATCGTCCAAGCTCGCCCTCCACCAACTCCATCTTGGTGAGCAAGGTGACGTCGTTCCCCTCATGAGAAATCTTGAGGGTGTCCCAGATCTGCTTGGCATTGTCCAAGCCGCTCACTTTGTGGTATTCATCCCTGCACAATGAAGCTAGAAGAACAGTAGTAGCTTGTGCATTCTTATGAATTTGCTCATTAATGAACATGGGACTATCCGTACTATCAAAGTGCATTCCACTCTCTACAATCTCCCATATACTAGGATGGAGAGAGAACAAGTGACTACGCATTTTGTGACTCCAAAATCCGTAGTCCTCTCCATCAAAATGAGGAGGTTTACCAAGTGGAATAGATAATAAATGAACATTTGTACTTTGAGGAATACGAGAGTAGTCAAAAGAAAAGTTCGAATTGACCGGTTTCCTTCTCTCGTAGTCGTTGTGGTCGTCGTCCTTTTGGGAAGAAGTAGACTCATCGCTGTCGTCGTAGTAGACAATTTCCTTGATGCGCCTTGTCTTATTCTTCTTCCCATCTTTCCGTCTATGACCCGAGCCAGAGTCGGTAGGCTTGTCGTCCTTCGGCTCGTTGACAAAGGATTCCTTCTCTTTATCGTTGATCACGATACCCTTCCCCTTAGGATCCATCTCTTCGGGCGGTTAGTCCCTTTGTGAAGAGAACAGCTCCGATACTAATTGAGAGCACCTAGAGGGGGGTGAATAGGTGATCCTGTGAAACTTGAAACTTAAGCCACAAAACTTGGTTAATCGTTAGCACAATAATTGCCAAGTGGCTAGAGAGGAGTCAAAACACAATAACCACAAGAAATCAATCACAGAGATGGCACGGTGGTTATCCCGTGGTTCGGCCAAGACCAATGCTTGCCTACTCCACATTGTGGCGTCCCAATGGACGAGGGTTGCAATCAACCCCTCTCAAGCGGTCCAAAGACCCACTTGAATACCACGGTGTTTTGCTTGCTTTTTCTCAATCCCGTTTGCGAGGAATCTCCACAACTTGGAGCCTCTCGCCCTTACACTTTAAGATCACAAAGAAGCACGGAGCAAGGGAGGGATTAGCAACACACTCAAGACAAGAAATCACAGCAACACCACGCACACAAGTCGCAACGAGAGCTCACAACACAACTCAATGAGTTCACTACTCAACTAGAGCTCTAATTGCTATCGCAAAGAATCAAAGGTGCGGAATCGATGTCTTGGTGCTTAGAATTGTTGTAGGAATGTTTGGTGTCCTCCTCCATGCGCCTAGGGGTCCCTTTTATAGCCCCAAGGCAGCTAGGAGCCGTTGAGAGCAATCTAGGAAGGCTGATCTTGCCTTCTGTCGACTGGCGCACCGGACAGTCCGGTGCACACCGGACACTGTCCGGTGCCCGATTTCCTTCCATAAATAGCGTAGTCGACCGTTGGCAGCTTGAGAGCCGTTGGCGCACCGGACATGTCCGGTGCACACCGGACAGTCCGGTGCCTTCTTCTAGCCGTTGGCTCGGCCACGTGTCCCGCGCAGATTGCGCGGCCGACCGTTGGCTCACCGGACAGTCCGGTGAATTATAGTCGTACGTCGCCGATGAATTCCCGAGAGCGACGAGTTCGCCTGTGAACGGCCCACCGGACAGTCCGGTGAATTATAGCCGTACACCGCCGTCGAAGTCCCGAGAGCAGCCTGTTCGCCAGAGCCAGCCTGGCGCACCGGACACTCTAGCGGGAGTCGCAGGGGCATTTAACGCAAAGGTAGCCTGACACCTTTATCCTGACGCGCGCCCCCCGGCAGAGCCGAAGTGACCGCCGTCACTTCGCCGCTCCACTGACCGGTCTGACAGAAGGACAGCGCCGCCTGCGCCATTTCGACTGCAGTGCCACTTGACAGAGTGAGACTGACAGGCAGTCAGGCCTTGCCAAAGGCGCCATAGGAAGCTTCGCCCGACCCAGGGCTCGGACTCAGGCTAAGGCCCCGGAAGACGGCGAACTCCGCTCCGCCCGACCCAGGGCTCGGACTCGGGCTAAGGCCCCGGAAGACGGTGAACTCCGCTCCGCCCGACCCAGGGCTCGGACTCGGGCTAAGGCCCCGGAAGACGGCGAACTCCGCTCCGCCCGACCCAGGGCTCGGACTCGGGCTAAGGCCCCGGAAGACGGCGAACTCCGCTCCGCCCGACCCAGGGCTCGGACTCGGGCTAAGGCCCCAGAAGACGGCGAACTCCGCTCCGCCCGACTCAGGGCTCGGACTCGGGCTAGGCCCCAGAAGACGACGAACTCCGCTTCGGCCGACCCCAGGGGTCGGACTCCGCCCTGGCCTCTACCAAACGACCTCCGCCTCGCCCAACCCAGGAGCTCGGGCTCGGCCTCGGCCATGGAAGACAGACTCGACCTCGGCTTCGGAGGAGCCTCCACGTCGCCCGACCTAGGGCACAAGTCCGCCACGTCAACAGGAAGCGCCATCATCACCCTACCCCGAGCCGACTCGGGCCACAGAGAACAAGACCGGCGTCCCATCTGGCTAGCTCCGCCAGATAGGCAATGATGGCGCCCCGTTAGACCCGTGACGACGGCGGCTCTCAGCTCCCTTACGGAAGCAAGGGGACGTCAGCAAGGACCCAACCGCTCCGACAGCTGTCCCTCCTCCAGGCTCCGATTGCTCCTCCGACAGCCACGACACCACACCAGCTGGGTGCCAAGATCTCTCCGGCTGCCACATTGGCATGTACTTAGGGCGCTAGATCACCCCCGCTAGACACGTAGCACTCTGCTACACCCCCATTGTACACCTGGATCCTCTCCTTACGCCTATAAAAGGAAGGACCAGGGCCTTCTTAGAGAAGGTTGGCCGCGCGGGGACGAGGACGGGGCAGGCGCTCTCTTGGGGCCGCTCGCTTCCCTCACCCGCGTGGACGCTTGTAACCCCCTACTGCAAGCGCACCCGACCTGGGCGCGGGACGAACACGAAGGCCGCGGGATTCCTACCTCTCTCACGACTCGTCTCCGGCCACCTCGCCTTCCCCCCTTCGCGCTCGCCCACGCGCTCGACCCATCTGGGCTGGGGCACGCGGCACACTCACTCGTCGGCTTAGGGACCCCCCGGTCTCGAAACGCCGACAGTTGGCGCGCCAGGTAGGGGCCTGCTGCGTGTTGACGAGCAGCTTCCCGTCAAGCTCCAGATGGGCAGTCTCCAACGACCTCTCCAACCCGGGACGGTGCTCCGTTTCGAGAGTCTCGAGTTCATGTCTCTCGACGGCAGCTACGACATGATACTCCTTCCACCGCCGCGCGACGACGACAATGGCGGCCGACAGCCCGCCCGCCGGCGGCGGAATCGACGACGTCTTCCCCGCGTGGTGGAAGAACAACATTCGAGCTCGCCCCGTCCTCTCCCCCGCCATCGGAGGAAGAGGCGGGGCAACCAAGGCCGAGCGGGAGGCCGTGCTCCGTCGGCTGTCGAGCGAATCGACGTCCCCAGCGCCCCAACGGAGGGCGCGTCGGGCGTCGACCTCGCGATTGAGACGAAGGCGAGCGCCGTCCCCCCGCGACACGCCAATCCCGAGCAAGTGGACGACGCCAGCACGCTCGCGGAGGGCCTGCAGGACGTCGCCATCGTACCCAAGACGACGGCGCAATCAGTCCCCGACGTGACTATGTCACTCCTCGTCGACCAAAAGGTACCGACTGATTCCCATCCTACGTCATTTCGACTCGGCCTCAACCCGCCTAGCGACCTCGCTTTGGCGGGCGCTCACGTTGAGGCGAGTGCAACCCCTCTGGGGTTTCGTGTGCGGTCGCCTTGGGACCGATTGACGGACGTCTCGACCTACGGGCCCTCTGGGTCCGAGGAAGATGACGATCCCAGCATCTGCTGGGATTTCTCTAGATTTGGCAACCCCAGTGCCATGCGGGACTTTATGACCGCATGTGACTACTGCCTCTCCGACTGTTCCGACGGCAGCCGCAGCCTTGACGACAAGGACTGCGGCCCGAGCCGCGAATGTTTCCACGTCGAGCTAGGGGATCCCTCCGAAGGCAACCATCTCGGCATGCCGGAGGATGGTGATCTCCCTAGGCCGGCGCCTCGCGCCGACATCCTGCGGGAGCTAGCTGTGGTCCCCGTTCCGGCGGGGGGTCACGACCCACAGCTCGAGCAAGTCCGCGGGGCGTAGGCCAGGCTCGACGAGGGAGCAGGAGCGCTCGAGTCGATCCGCCGGGACGTCAGGCAGGTATGGGCAGGCCAACCCCCGGCCGGAGAAATACGTCACCTGCCCCAGGGTTTCCAACACCGCGTCGCCAACGATGTCAGGGACAGGCCGCCACCCGCATCCAGCGGGGTCGGTCAGAACCTGGCAGCCGCAGCGATGCTCCTCCGCGCGATGCCGGAGCCATCAACCACCGAGGGTCGGCGAATCCAGGGAGAGCTCAAGAATCTCCTGGAGGGCGCTGCGGCCCGGCGGGCCGAGAGCTCTGCCTCCCGAAGGCAGGGGTACCCCTCGGAACCTCATGCCTCGACTCCCCGATTCATGCGGGAAGCCTCGGTCTACACCGGGCGCACGCGCAACACCGCGCCTGCGGCCCCGGGCCACCTCGGCAACGAGCACCATCGTCGCGACCGTCGGGCCCGCCTCGACGAAAGGGTGCGCTGAGGCTACCACCCCAGGCGTGGGGGACGCTACGACAGCGGGGAGGATCGGAGTCCCTCGCCCGAACCACCCGGTCCGCAGGCCTTCAGCCGGGCCATCCGGCGGGCGCCGTTTCTGGCCCGTTTCCGACCCCCGACTACTATCACAAAGTACTCGGGGGAAACGAGACCGGAATTGTGGCTCGCAGACTACCGCCTGGCCTGGCAACTGGGTGGAACGGACGACGACAACCTCATCATCCGCAACCTCCCCCTGTTCCTCTCCGACACTGCTCGCGCCTGGTTGGAGCACCTGCCTCTGGGGTAGATCTTCAACTGGGATGATTTGGTCCAAGCCTTCGCCGACAACTTCCAGGGCACGTACGTGCGCCCCGGGAATTCCTGGGACCTCCGAAGCTGCCAGCAACAGCCAGGAGAGTCTCTTCGGGACTACATCCGGCGATTCTCGAAGCAGCGCACCGAGCTGCCCAACATCACCGACTCCGATGTCATCGGCGTGTTCCTTGCCGGCACCACCTGCCGTGACCTGGTGAGCAAGTTGGGTCGCAAGACCCCCACCAGGGCGAGCGAGCTGATGGACATCGCCACCAAGTTCGCCTCTGGCCAGGAGGCGGTCGAGGCCATCTTCCGAAAGGACAAGCAGCCCCAGGGCCGCCCGTCGGAAGATGCTCCCGAGGCGTCTACTCCGCGCGGCGCCAAGAAGAAAGGCAAGAAGAAGTCGCAAGCGAAACGCGACGCCGCCGACGCGGACCTTGTCGCCGCTGCCGAGTACAAGAACCCTCGGAAGCCCCCCGGAGGTGCTAACCTCTTCGACAAGATGCTCAAGGAGCCGTGCCCCTACCATCAGGGGCCCGTCAAGCACACCCTTGAGGAGTGCGTCATGCTTCGGCGCCACTTCCATAAGGCCGGGCCACCCGCAGAGGGTGGCAGGGCCCGCGACGACGACAAAAAGGAAGATCACCAAGCAGGAGAGTTCCCCGAGGTCCGCGACTGCTTCATGATCTACGGAGGGCATGCGGCGAATGCCTCGGCTCGGCATCGCAAGCGAGAGCGTCGGGAGGTCTGCTCGGTGAAGGTGGCGGCGCCAGTCTACCTAGACTGGTCCGACAAGCCCATCACCTTCGACCAAGCTGACCACCCCGACCACGTGCCGAGCTCGGGGAAATACCCGCTCGTCGTCGACCCCATCATCGGCAACGTCAGGCTCACCAAGGTCCTAATGGATGGGGGCAGCTGCCTCAACATCATCTACGCCGAGACCCTCAGGCTCCTGCGCGTCGATCTGTCCTCCGTCCGAGCGGGCGCTGCGCCCTTCCACGGGATCATTCCTGGGAAACGCGTCCAGCCCCTCGGACAGCTCGACCTTCCTGTCTGCTTCGGAACGCCCTCCAACTTCCGAAGGGAGATTCTGACGTTCGAGGTGGTCGGGTTCCGAGGAACCTACCACGCGGTATTGGGGAGGCCATGCTACGCGAAGTTCATGGCCGTCCCCAACTACACCTACCTGAAGCTCAAGATGCCGGGCCCCAACGGGGTCATCACCGTAGGCCCCACGTACAAACACACGTTCGAATGCGACGTGGAGTGCGTGGAGTACGTCGAGGCCCTCGCCGAGTCCGAGGCCCTCATCACCGACCTGGAAAACCTCTCCAGAGAGGTGCCAGACGTGAAGCGACACGCCGGCAATTTCGAGCCAGCAGAGACGGTTAAGGCCGTCCCTCTCGACCCCAGTGGCGACACCTCCAAGCAGATCCGGACCGATTCCGGGCTCGACCCCAAATAGGAAGCAGTGCTCGTCGACTTTCTCCGTGCAAACGCCGACGTCTTTGCGTGGAGTCCCTCGGACATGCCCGGCATACCGAGGGATGTCGCCAAGCACTCGCCGGATATTCGGGCAGGAGCCCAACCCGTCAAATGGCCTCTGCACGGATGACGCCCGGGGGCTGCGCCCCTCCGCGTCGAGATTGGGTGTACTTTTCCGCATCAAAAATTTTCGATCAAAAAGGGGCTTTGGCGTTCTCCCGGCTATGTCAGAACAGGGTCCCGAGGAGCGAACATGGGTACATGTAAGTGGCGAGGCCGACTGAGCCGAGGAACTCCTATACCTCCGGGTTAGGGACACCTCACTCATCACCTGCCACGAAAAATGACCCAACTCGGGAAGTCACCCTATCATTGACGAGCTAGGCCGGACGCGCAAATTAAAAGAAAGGAGAGTACGACTTCATGCTAGAAAAATAAAGTGTTCAGGCCTCGGCGGCCGCGGTAAGGCGCACATCCAACAGAAACTGTTCCAACAAGAGTCAGGCGCCGCCTTGGGAAGGAGCCGCGCCCTCAGTTCCGCCCCCGCCGTCGGAAAGGTCCACCTCGGCTTCCGGCGACGGCGCAGGAGGAAGGATCTCCGCCTCAAAGATGGTCGCCAGCGCCGCGCTCGGACCCGCGGCGACCGCGTCGAGCCGCTGAACCTCTGCCAGGGCAGCTTCGTCTTCGTCAGGAAGACAATACCCCTCACTGACCCGTTCCAGGTCCACAACGTAATGGGAAGCGAGCACGGCGAAGGCCCGCCTGACGCCATGGTGTAGCGCCTCGCGGACTTTGCCGCGCGCGTAATCACCCAAGGCTTGAAGGCGACTTTGAGGGGAGCTTCCTGAAGGGACGTCGCCGGGCCCAAGGATCCGATAAACGTCCGAGACGGCCTCGGACATGGCCACGAGGTCAGCCTCCCTCTGCTCGGCAGCTCCGGCAAGCGCCTCGGCGAGCGCCTTGGCGGACTCGTCAAGGGCGGACTCGAGCTCTGCGAACAACCAGAAGGAAGACCTCAAGCACAAGCAGAAGAAACAGACAAGAACAAGAACCAGGGACGGCCAAGGCATACCTCCGGCTCGGGCACGCTGCTCCGAGGCCGCGACTTGGGCTGCGGCCAGGTCGGCCGCGAGGGTCTCAGCCCGGCTTTCGGCCTCGGCAGCCCGGCCCCGAGATTGGTCCCGCTCCTCGACGACCTGGACGAACTCCGACCGCTGCCGTTGCGCCTCCGCGCGCGCTGCCGCCGCCTCGGCTCTCAGGTCAGCGCAGAGCAACTGGAGGTCCGCTATCTTAGCATCCTGCTGAGAAAGGCGCGCGGTAGCCCCAGCGAGCGAGGTCCTCAGGGATCGCAGCGAGCCCCAGACATCGACCTCGCGACGGATGAACGACGACTTGGCGGCGCTCCGATCCGTCAGATCCTGGGGGAAGGAAACAGGGCGTCACGACGAACGCCTCGCTCACAGAAAGGAAAAGGTACGCCTGAAACCGTTACCTGGAGGATTTTGGGGACGTCCCTGCAGAGAACCTCTAGCGACGACCGGAGCGACCCCACCGTTGCTTCAGCACGCTCGCGGAGCTCGTCCCAGGACTGGTCCTCCTGTTCATCGTCGAGAACGAAGACAGGGTCTGAGGCCTGAGAGCACCTAGAGGGGGGGGGGGTGAATAGGTGATCCTGTGAAAACTTAAAACTTAAGCCACAAAAACTTGTTAAGTGTTAGCACAATAGTTGCCAAGTGGCTAAAGAGAAGTCTCAACAAAACACAATACCACAAGAGATCAAGCACAGAGGTGACACAGTGGTTTATCCCGTGGTTCGGCCAAGACCAACGCTTGCCTACTCCACGTTGTGGCGTCCCAACGGACGAGGGTTGCAATCAACCCCTCTCAAGCGGTCCAAAGACCCACTTGAATACCACGGTGTTTTGTTTTTCCTTTCACTATCCCGTTTGCAAGGAATCTCCACAAATTGGAGTCTCTTGCCCTTACAAGTATATGATCACAAAGAAGCACAGAGTAAGGGAGGGAAGCAACACACACAAATCCACAGCGAAACGCGCACACACACGGCCAAGAATCGAGCTCACAAGAGTATCACAAAGTTCTCACTAGAACGGAGCTCGAATCACTTAGAATGACAAACGAATGCGCAAAGACTGAGTGTGGATGATCAAGAATGCTCAAAGGTTGCTTGTGTATCTCCTCCATGCGCCTAGGGGCCCCTTTTATAGCCCCAAGGCAGCTAGGAGCCGTTGAGAGCAAATCCGGAAAGCCATCCTTGCCTTCTGTCGTCGGGGGCACCGGACAGTCCGGTGCACACCGGACACTGTCCGGTGCCCGATTTGTTTCCATAACTGGCGCTTCCGACCGTTGCAGACCGTTGGCAGATCTGGAGCCGTTGGCGCACCGGACATGTCCGGTGCACACCGGACAGTCCGGTGCCGTCTTCCGACCGTTGGCTCGGCCACGTGTCCCGCGCGGATTGCGCGGCCGACCGTTGGCCCCGGCCGACCGTTGGCTCACCGGACAGTCCGGTGCACACCGGACAGTCCGGTGAATTTTAGCCGTACGCCGTCGGCGAATTCCCGAGAGCGGCCTGTTCGCGCCGAGTCAGCCGGACACTGTCCGGTGCACACCGGACAGTCCGGTGCTCCAGACCGAGCTGGGTCTTGGCAGCACACAGCCAAGTCTTTTCTCCTCTTCTCTCTTCTTCTTCTTTCTGTTTCTAACACTTAGACAAATATATTAGTACACAAAACCAATGTACTAAGGCTTAGAAACATACCTTTATCCTTGATTTGTACCTTGTTCATCCATGTACATAAATTCACAATTAAGCACATGTGTTGGGCACTAAATCACCAAAATACTTGGAAATGGCCCAAGGGCACATTTCCCTTTCAATCTCCCCCTTTTTGGTGATTTATGCCAACACAACATAAAGCAAGTAGAACAAGTCCAACAACACTTCAAATAAGAACTCAAATTATTTTGGTTCAATTTTGACATATATGGATCACTCTATGCCACCACTTGGTTTGTTTTTGCAAATCAAACTCAAATCTCTATCTCTATGTCAAACACACATGTTGAAGCAAAAAGAGAGTCATTTCAAGAGAGATTGATCAAAGATGTCAAAAACTCCCCCTTTTTCCCATAATTACTACTTCTCCCCACAAGAAGCCAAAAGAGACAATAAAAGAGTTTTGACAAACCAAAAACTCTACTCTACTATTTTCAAATTTCTCAAGTGGTAGCTGATCCATTTATCGCTTTGGCCTTTATTTTCTCCCCCTTTGGCATCAAGCACCAAAACGGGATCAATCTTGGCCCTTTAACCCCATTGCCTCACCAAATTTTCAATTTAGAGCAAATGGCAATAAGAGTTCATGAGATGGACTTGGAATAAGTTACCCTCTCATCGGAGTGCAGTGGAAGTCTTGCATGATCCAATCCCACCTTTTCCCTTTTTAATTCTCCTTTGAGACTAAATCAAACAAACTCAAGCATATGGTTAGTCTCAAGGGATCAAGTTGTAACACATCTCCCCCTAAACATGTGCATCACTTTACAACAGACTTGTGAGGTCCAGGGAGTGTTTGTACAACTTGAGCACCATAATAAGCAACAAAATGCAGAATGAACATGATCAAAGGCATAAACACATGTATGCTACAATTCAATCCAAGTTCCGCGAATCTAAGACATTTAGCTCACTACGCAGCCTGCAAAAGGTCTTCTCATCTAAAGGCTTGGTAAAGATATCGGCTAGCTGGTTCTCGGTGCTAACATAAAACACTTCGATATCTCCCTTTTGCTGGTGGTCTCTCAAAAAGTGATGCCGGATGTCAATGTGCTTTGTGCGGCTGTGCTCAACAGGATTTTCCGCTATTCGGATAGCACTCTCATTATCACATAGGAGTGGGACTTTGCTCAGATTGTAGCCAAAGTCCCGGAGGGTTTGCCTCATCCAAAGTAGTTGCGCGCAACACTGTCCTGCGGCAACATACTCGGCCTCAGCGGTGGATAGGGCAACGGATGTTTGTTTCTTAGAGTTCCATGACACCAGGGACCTTCCTAAGAATTGGCACGTCCCCGATGTACTCTTCCTATCGACCTTACATCCAGCATAGTCGGAATCTGAGTACCCAATCAAGTCAAAGTTAGACCCCTTTGGATACCAGATCCCGAAGCAAGGCGTAGCGACTAAATATCTAAGAATTCGCTTCACCGCCACCAAGTGACACTCCTTAGGATCGGATTGAAATCTAGCACACATGCATACGCTAAGCATAATATCCGGTCTACTAGCACATAAGTAAAGTAAAGACCCTATCATTGACCGGTATGCTTTTTGATCAACGGACTTACCTCCTTTGTTGAGGTCGGTGTGTCCGTCGGTTCCCATCGGCGTCTTTGCGGGCTTGGCGTCCTTCATCCCAAACCGCTTTAGCAGATCTTGCGTGTACTTCGTTTGGGAGATGAAGGTGCCGTCCTTGAGTTGCTTCACTTGGAACCCAAGGAAGTAGTTCAACTCGCCCATCATCGACATCTCGAATTTCTGCGTCATCACCCTGCTAAACTCTTCACAAGACTTTTGATTAGTAGAACCAAATATTATGTCGTCGACATAAATTTGGCACACAAACAAATCACCATCACAAGTCTTAGTGAAAAGAGTTGGATCGGCTTTCCCAACCTTGAAAGCATTAGCAATTAAGAAATCTCTAAGGCATTCATACCATGCTCTTGGGGCTTGTTTAAGTCCATAGAGCGCCTTAGGGAGCTTACACACGTGGTCGGGGTACCGTTCATCCTCGAAGCCAGGGGGTTGCTCCACGTACACCTCCTCCTTTATTGGCCCGTTGAGGAAAGCGCTCTTCACATCCATTTGGTACAACCTGAAAGAATGGTGAGCGGCATATGCTAGCAAGATACGAATGGACTCTAGCCTAGCCACAGGAGCAAAAGTCTCCTCAAAGTCCAAACCTGCGACTTGGGCATAACCTTTTGCCACAAGTCGAGCCTTGTTCCTTGTCACCACTCCGTGCTCGTCTTGTTTGTTGCGGAACACCCACTTGGTTCCCACAACATTTTGCTTGGGACGAGGCACCAGCGTCCAAACTTCATTGCGCTTGAAGTTGTTAAGTTCCTCCTGCATGGCCAACACCCAATCCGGATCTAGCAAGGCCTCCTCTACCCTGAAAGGCTCAATAGAGGAGACAAAAGAGTAATGTTCACAAAAATTAACTAGTCGAGACCGAGTAGTTACTCCCTTGCTAATGTCACCCAGAATTTGGTCGACGGGATGATCCCTTTGAATCATCGCTCGAACTTGGGTTGGAGGTGCCGGTTGCGCTTCTTCCTCCATCACATGATCATCTTGTGCTCCCCCTTGATCACACGCCTCCTTTTGATGAACCTGTTCATCGTCTTGAGTTGGGGAATGCACCGTTGTTGAGGAAGGAGGTTGATTTCGTTCATCTTGTTCCTGTGGCCGAACGTCTCCAATCGCCATGGTTCGTATAGCGGCCGTCGGAACATCTTCTTCATCTACATCATCACAATCAACAACTTGCTCTCTTGGAGAGCCATTAGTCTCATCAAATACAACGTCGCTAGAGACTTCAACCAAGCCCGATGATTTGTTGAAGACTCTATACGCCTTTGTATTTGAATCATAACCTAATAAAAACCCTTCTACAGCTTTGGGAGCAAACTTGGAATTTCTACCCTTCTTCACTAGAATGTAGCACTTGCTCCCAAAAACACGAAAGTAAGATACATTGGGTTTGTTACCGGTTAGTAGCTCATACGAAGTCTTCTTGAGGAGTCGATGAAGATAGACCCTGTTGATGGCGTGGCAAGCCGTGTTCACAGCTTCCGACCAAAAGCACTCGGGGGTCTTGAACTCTCCAAGCATCGTCCTCGCCATATCGATTAGCGTCCTGTTCTTCCTCTCTACCACACCATTTTGCTGTGGTGTGTAGGGAGCGGAGAACTCATGCTTGATCCCTTCCTCCTCAAGAAACTCCTCCACTTGAAGGTTCTTGAACTCGGACCCGTTGTCGCTCCTAATCTTCTTCACCTTGAGCTCAAACTCATTTTGAGCTCTCCTGAGGAAGCGCTTGAGGGTCCCTTGGGTTTCAGACTTATCCTGCAAAAAGAACACCCAAGTGAAGCGGGAAAAGTCATCAACAATAACTAAACCATACTTACTTCCTCCTATGCTTAGATAGGCGACGGGTCCGAAGAGGTCCATATGCAGCAGCTCCAGAGGTCTTGATGTGGTCATCACATTCTTGCTGTGATGTGCTCCTCCCACCTGTTTACCTGCTTGACAAGCTGCACAAGGTCTATCTTTTTCGAAATAAACATTTGTTAGACCTATCACGTGTTCTCCCTTTAGAAGCTTGTGGAGGTTCTTCATCCCCACATGTGCTAAGCGGCGATGCCACAGCCAGCCCATGCAAGTCTTAGCCATTAAGCATGCATCTAGACCGGCCTCTTCTTTTGCAAAATCAACTAAGTAAAGCTTGCCGTCTAGTACACCCTTAAAAGCTAGTGAACCATCACATCTTCTAAAGACAGACACATCTACATTAGTAAAAAGGCAATTATATCCCATGTTGCATAGTTGACTAACAGATAGCAAATTGTAACCAAGGGACTCAACTAAAAACACATTTGAAATTGAGTGCTCATTAGAAATTGCAATTTTACCTAACCCTTTTACCTTGCCTTGATTCCCATCACCGAATATAATTGAATCTTGGGAATCCTTATTTTTGACGTAGGAGGTGAACATCTTCTTCTCCCCCGTCATATGGTTTGTGCATCCGCTGTCGATAATCCAGCTTGAACCCCCGGATGCATAAACCTGCAAGGCAAATTTAGGCTTGGGTCTTAGGTACCCAACTCATGTTAGGTCCTGCAAGGTTAGCACAAATGTCCTTAGGGACCCAAATGCAAGTCCTGTCTCCCTTGCATTTTGCCCCTAACTTCCTAGCAACTATTTTCCTATCCTTTCTACAAATAGCAAAGGAAGTGTTTAAAGCACAATAAATTATAGAAGGTTCATTCACTACTTTCCTAGGAGCATGAATAACATTCTTTCTAGGCACATGAGCAATATTTCTCCTAGGCATATGTACAACATTTCTCCTACGCATATCTCTATCATGCTTATAAGAAGAACTAGAAGCAAACATGGCATGAGAATCATAAACATGTGAATCAAAATCATTATAAGCATTTCTAGGATTTCTCCTATCATTATACATAAAGGCATGGTTCTTTTTCGCACTACTAGCCATAGGGGCCTTCCCCTTCTCCTTGACGAAGATGGGAGCCTTATGGCTTGTTAAGTTCTTGGCTTCCCTCTTGAAGCCAAGCCCATCCTTAATTGAGGGATGTCTACCAACCGTGTAGGCATCCCTTGCAAATTTTATTTTATCAACTTCACTCTTGCTAGTCTTAAGTTGTGCATTAAGACTAGCCAATTCCTCATTTAATTTGGAAATTAAAACTAGGTGTTTACTACAGGCATCAACATCGAAATCCTTACACCTAGTGCAAATCATAACATGTTCTACACAAGAATTAGATTTATTTGCTACTTCTAACTTAGCATTTAAATCATTGTTAACACCTTGTAAAGTAGAAATGGTTTCATGACAAGTAGATAGTTCATAAGAAAGCATTTCATTTCTTTTCACTTCTAAAGCATATGATTTTTGTGCTTCTACAAATTTATCATGTTCATCATACAATAAATCCTCTTGCTTTTCTAAAAGCCTATCCTTTTCATTCAATGCATCAATCAATTCATTGATTTTATCTATCTTAGATCTATCTAAGCCCTTGAACAAGCATGAATAATCTATGTCATCATCATCACTAGACTCATTATCACTAGACGAAGCATAAGTGGAGTCTTGAGTACTCACCTTCTTCTCCCTTGCCATAAGGCATGTGAGACGCTCGTTGGGGAAGAGGGAAGACTTGTTGAAGGCAGTAGCAGCGAGTCCTTCATTGTCGGAGTCGGAGGAGGAGCAATCTGAGTCCCACTCCTTTCCTAGATGCGCCTCGCCCTTTGCCTTCTTGTATTGCTTCTTCTTCTCTCTTTTGTTCCCCTTTTCCTGGTCACTTTCATTATCGGGACAGTTAGCGATAAAATGACCAAGCTTACCGCATTTGAAGCATGAGCGCTTCCCCTTTGTCTTGGTCTTGCTTGGCTGCCCCTTGCGACCATTTAGCGCCGTCTTGAATCTCTTGATGATGAGAGCCATCTCTTCATCATTGAGCCCGGCCGCCTCAACTTGCGCCACCTTGCTAGGTAGCGACTCCTTGCTCCTCGTTGCCTTTAGAGCAATGGGTTGAGGCTCGTGGAGTGGTCCGTTCAACGCGTCGTCGACGTATCTTGCCTCCTTGATCATCATCCGCCCGCTCACGAATTTTCCAAGTATTCCTCGGGCGTCATCATCGTGTACCTAGGATTCTCACGAATATTGTTCACGAGATGAGGATCAAGAACGGTAAAGGACCTGAGCATTAGGCGGACGACGTCGTGATCCGTCCAACGCGTGCTTCCGTAGCTCCTTATTTTGTTGATAAGGGTCTTGAGCTGGTTGTAAGTTTGAGTTGGCTCCTCTCCCCTTATCATGGCGAATCGTCCAAGCTCGCCCTCCACCAACTCCATCTTGGTGAGCAAGGTGACGTCATTCCCCTCATGAGAAATCTTGAGGGTGTCCCAGATTTGCTTGGCGTTATCCAAGCCGCTCACTTTATGGTATTCATCCCTGCACAAGGAAGCTAGAAGAACAGTAGTAGCTTGTGCATTCTTATGAATTTGTTCATTAATGAACATAGGACTATCCGAACTATCAAAGTGCATTCCACTCTCTACAATCTCCCATATACTAGGATGGAGAGAGAATAGGTGGCTACGCATTTTGTGGCTCCAAAATCCGTAGTCCTCTCCATCAAAGTGTGGGGGCTTGCCGAGTGGAATGGAGAGCAAATGTGAATGTGAACTTTGCGGAATATGAGAGTAATCAAAAGAAAAGTTCGAATTAACCGGTTTCCTTCTCTCGTAGTCGTTGTGGTCTTCGTCCTTTTGGGAAGAAGTGGACTCATCGCTGTCGTAGTAGACGATCTCCTTGATGCGCCTTGTCTTCTTCTTCTTCCCTTCCTTCCGTCTATGACCCGAGCCGGAGTCGGTAGGCTTGTCGTCCTTCGGCTCGTTGACGAAGGATTCCTTCTCTTTGTCGTTGATCACGATACCCTTCCCCTTAGGATCCATCTCTTCGGGCGGTTAGTCCCTTTGTGAAGAGAACGACTCTGATACCAATTGAGAGCACCTAGAGGGGGGGGTGAATAGGTGATCCTGTGAAAACTTAAAACTTAAGCCACAAAAACTTGTTAAGTGTTAGCACAATAGTTGCCAAGTGGCTAAAGAGAAGTCTCAACAAAACACAATACCACAAGAGATCAAGCACAGAGGTGACACAGTGGTTTATCCCGTGGTTCGGCCAAGACCAACGCTTGCCTACTCCACGTTGTGGCGTCCCAACGGACGAGGGTTGCAATCAACCCCTCTCAAGCGGTCCAAAGACCCACTTGAATACCACGGTGTTTTGTTTTTCCTTTCACTATCCCGTTTGCAAGGAATCTCCACAAATTGGAGTCTCTTGCCCTTACAAGTATATGATCACAAAGAAGCACAGAGTAAGGGAGGGAAGCAACACACACAAATCCACAGCGAAACGCGCACACACACGGCCAAGAATCGAGCTCACAAGAGTATCACAAAGTTCTCACTAGAACGGAGCTCGAATCACTTAGAATGACAAACGAATGCGCAAAGACTGAGTGTGGATGATCAAGAATGCTCAAAGGTTGCTTGTGTATCTCCTCCATGCGCCTAGGGGCCCCTTTTATAGCCCCAAGGCAGCTAGGAGCCGTTGAGAGCAAATCCGGAAGGCCATCCTTGCCTTCTGTCGTCGGGGGCACCGGACAGTCCGGTGCACACCGGACACTGTCCGGTGCCCGATTTGTTTCCATAACTGGCGCTTCCGACCGTTGCAGACCGTTGGCAGATCTGGAGCCGTTGGCGCACCGGACATGTCCGGTGCACACCGGACAGTCCGGTGCCGTCTTCCGACCGTTGGCTCGGCCACGTGTCCCGCGCGGATTGCACGGCCGACCGTTGGCCCCGGCCGACCGTTGGCTCACCGGACAGTCCGGTGCACACCGGACAGTCCGGTGAATTTTAGCCGTACGCCGTCGGCGAATTCCCGAGAGCGGCCTGTTCGCGCCGAGTCAGCCGGACACTGTCCGGTGCACACCGGACAGTCCGGTGCTCCAGACCGAGCTGGGTCTTGGCAGCACACAGCCAAGTCTTTTCTCCTCTTCTCTCTTCTTCTTCTTTCTGTTTCTAACACTTAGACAAATATATTAGTACACAAAACCAATGTACTAAGGCTTAGAAACATACCTTTATCCTTGATTTGTACCTTGTTCATCCATGTACATAAATTCACAATTAAGCACATGTGTTGGGCACTAAATCACCAAAATACTTAGAAATGGCCCAAGGGCACATTTCCCTTTCAAGGCCTCGCGGGTCCGGAACCGGAGCAACTAGCGCCGGGCCTCGGGGCTCCGCCGCGCAGCAACGAGGCTGCCGCCCGGCTGGACGAATTGCGCGTCCACGCCCACCTCTTCCGAGGCACTAGGCACCGCCGCAGCAGCCATCCCGACGCTGGCAGCAACCAGTTGCTCTCCGACTGGGATGGCGGCGACTTTAGTGGCGGCAGGCGCCAGCATGGCCGGCACGACAGGCGGGCTCGGGACCACCTCGGCGCCAGCCGCCTCCCCTATCACGATGGCCGCCTCGGCAGAAGAGCCCGCCTCGGGAACCTGCTCCCCAGAGACAGGCGACGCCCGATCCCCCTGCGGTGAAACGCCCTGCGAAAGGGTCGGCTGAACGACAAGGCCCGGGGCGGCGTTGGCCGCTCGGACCGACGCCGTCTTAAGGGCCTTTCGGGGTGCCAGGTCAGTCTGGCCATGGCTTCGCTTGCTGAATAAAAAAGAGAAAAAAAAGAGAAAGGGAAAGTCACGGTCGGGACATGTGAATGAAGCGCCAGGACGAAGACATTCCAAGATACTTACCCGCTCCGGGCCATGATCAACCGTGCCTGGGGGAGGTCTCTTGGATCTCGCTCCCCGGAACCGCCGCCGAGGTCCGCTTCGCCGACAGCTTCGGCACCACCCTCGCTTTGGGCGCCCCGGACGCCCGGGAGGCGGACTGCCCAGGCTCCACCACGGCGACCTGAGGGTCGCTCCCCCGCGCTGCCGGCGCGGGCGGCGGCTCTCGGGGAACGGATGCCTCGGCCTGGCTCCCTGGGGTCGCCTCAGCTCCTCCGGTCGAGGGGTCAAGTACCCTCTCGGGTTGCCCCCGCCCCTCAGGCCGGGAACCCGGCGTCCCGACTCTGGGAACTGACGGCATCAGCCCGCTCGGGGGCTGGCTCGACGGCTCCTGGCCACGCCCCAAGCCGGGGCTAAGGCCGAGACGGGCGGCCATGTCGTCCTCCTCCTCATCACCGTCGTCATCATCGTCATCGGGTGTCTCCGGCGACGGCTCCCTTGGGAGTCCTTCCCTCTCCTGCTGGCGACGGCGCTTCTCCAAGGCGTCCCGAGCCCGCCTCCGCTCGCGGGCCCAGGCCTTCTCCGCGTCCTTCTTCTTCTTCTCCTCCTCCGCGGCGACCCGCCGCGCTGCCCGGTCCACCGCGTCCTCCGGGACCCGTGGCAGGGAGGGCTTGTGCCACCCCACCTCCTAAAGAAGGGGGGAAAGAAACCCAATCGTAAGAACCAGGAGCAACCCGGTGCATGAAGAAGGAAGAAGCGAACACTCACCAGAGTTACGCACCCCTGGTCGGGGCGCATCCGAAGCTGGGAGAAGGCGTGGGGGTCCGGCTTCCCCATCGCGGCCGACACCCGCCATTGGAGGGCGTCGAAGGGAAGAGGATCAGGGGACATTCGTGACCCCTCCCAGTCAGCCTCCGGGGTCATCTCCCAAAGCGGCAGCCGCCGCTCCGCCAAGGGAAGCACTCTCCGACGATGGATGGCGGCAACCACTCCCGCAGCGGTAAGTCCTCCCTCCCGCAACGCCTTCAGGGCCTGGAGAAGGGGTTCGAGGTTCTTCTGTCTCTCGTGTGGAGTCCCATGGCGCCAGGCGTCGGTGGCGGCGGTGACAACCCGCTGGGAGAACGGCGGGAGCAACTCACCGTCATTCCGGAGGTAGAACCACCGGCGCTGCCACCCCTTGTTCGAGGACGCGAGGACGGCAGGGATGTACTGCGACGCCCGCGACTGCCTCAACAAGAGGGTGCAGCCGCCGGCCCGCACCACTGCACGGACCTTCCTCTCCCCCGTCGGCAAGGCAAAAAGCTCGGCGAAGAAGAGATGGGTCCACAAATCCCAATGGGGGGCGATCCCCAAATACCCTTTGCACACCGCTACAAAGATAGTGGCCTGCGAGATGGAGTTGGGGGTGAGGTTATACAACTCCACCCCATAGTGGAACAGGATGGCCCGCATAAAGCGGCTCGTCGGCACGCCGAATCCCCGCTCGTGGAAGGAGACGAAGCTCACGACGTACCCCGGCGGTGGGGATGGAGCGACTCCGCCCATGGGAGGAATCCATTCTGGCCGCTGCTCATCGGTGAGAGGGCGAAGCAAACCCTCGTTGACGAGATCCTCCAGATCACTCGCCGTCACCGTGGAGAAGGGCCATGGGTCGCGCGGCGAGATGATGGTCACCCGGTCAGCCATCGCCGAGCGGAAGGGGTGGCGGCGCAAAGGACAGGGAGGGTGGTTTCCTTTTCTCTGGCTAAGTCTCTCAGGCTGCAAAAAACCTAAGAGGGAGACAGGAAGCGGAGCAAAGAACCGTCACCGGACCCTCTCCGGGGTATATAAAGACCAAGGCGAAGACGGTTCCAACGTTCCGCCCGGACCGGACGCGGGGTTCAAAAACGCGAAGCGAAACAGCCGTTCCTCGAACGGCTCGTGCACGCGCAACGGCAGCCCCGCCAACTACTCGCCCCGTCGCATCAACTCCGCGGCTGGACAGGCGGCGCTTCTGGCAGGAGCAGCGGGCGACGCTTCGCCTTCACCGAAACAACCGCGCCAAAAAAGGTACGCCGCGTCGTTCGGTTTCGTATCCTTTTCCTTTTTTCCTCTTTCTCTATCTCTTGCGACAGGGACCGGGAAAGGGGGATACCCCGAAAGGGATCCTTCCCCGTGAAGGAACTAGGCTCCGAGCCTCCTTACTGATCAGGGGTTCGAAGGCTGGCCCCCCGGAGGGTTCAACAGCCGCCTCAGATCGCGTGGGCCCTACACCCACTACTGGTCAGAGGTTCGAAGGCCGGCCCCCCGAAGGGTTCCACCGCCGCCTCAGGCTACTCGGGCTCCGCGCCCATTACTGATCAGGGGTTCGAAGGCTGGCCCCCGAAGGGTTCACAGTCGCCTCAGACACCGAGCGAGGGATGACCAGGGGTACGTTCGATACATAACCGAGGCTCGAACTGCGCTCCCGAGGTACCCTAGGACATTTCCGAGACCAGCGGGAGCGATTTTGTAACGGAATCCCATCGGAGGGAGGCATCGAGCCCTCGGACCCCGTCGCCAGGGGACCGGGTCCGGCAGATCACCCGTAGGTACTTTTGGGCGTGCCTCTGGGCCCCTAGCCGACCCCCAACGAACGGGGCACGGACGTCCACTCGGATTACCCGCTTGCAGCTCACCGGAGACACCATGTTCGGTGCCCATCGAGGGTAACATGGCGCTCTCCCCCCCTCCTCCTTGCGGAAAGGCGACGTAGGGGCGTATGCAAAAAAGCCGAGTCTGTCCCTGATTGCCCTCTCGCCCTGTGCGGAGGCTCGGGGGCTGCTCTCGCAAACCCGGCTCCGGCCAAACCGTTGACAGCGTCAACATACCAGCCCGAGAACTTGGGCCCCGACCGTGCACCCGAGCTACGGCCAGTTCGCTTGAGGGAACCACCAGACCAGCCGAAGCATTACGCAAGGCATTAAGACCTCGAAGGAGTGAAACCACCCCTCCGAGGCCTCGGGGGCTACACCCGGCGGGTGCGCTCACGCGCACCCACCGGAACAAAATGCAACCGAGAAAGGCTGGTCCCCTTGCAAAAAAGTGCGACGAAAGCCTCCAAGCGAGTGCTAACACTCCCTTCGAGGCTCGGGGGCTACTGTCGGGGACCATAATTAGGGGTACCCTCAAGACGCCTAATTCTCAGCTGGTAACCCCCATCAGCATAAAGCTGTAGAGGCCTGATGGGTGCGATTAAGTCAGGGATCAGTCCATACGAGCGACTCGATCACGCCTCGCCCGAGCCTAGCCTCGGGCAAGGGCAGCCGACCCCGAGATGTTTCCGTCTCGCCCGAGGCCCCCTTTTAACGGCAGACACATCTCCGGCTCGCCCGAGGCCTTGCCTTCGCTAAGAAGCAACCCTGACTAAATCGCCGCGCCGACCGACCGAGTCGCAGGGGCATTTAACGCAAAGGTAGCCTGACACCTTTATCCTGACGCGCGCCCCCCGGCAGAGCCGAAGTGACCGCCGTCACTTCGCCGCTCCACTGACCGGTCTGACAGAAGGACAGCGCCGCCTGCGCCATTCCGACTGCAGTGCCACTTGACAGAGTGAGACTGACAGGCAGTCAGGCCTTGCCAAAGGCGCCATAGGAAGCTCCGCCCGACCCAGGGCTCGGACTCGGGCTAAGGCCCCGGAAGACGGCGAACTCCGCTCCGCCCGACCCAGGGCTCGGACTCGGGCTAAGGCCCCGGAAGACGGCGAACTCCGCTCCGCCCGACCCAGGGCTCGGACTCGGGCTAAGGCCCCGGAAGACGGCGAACTCCGCTCCGCCCGACCCAGGGCTCGGACTCGGGCTAAGGCCCCGGAAGACGGCGAACTCCGCTCCGCCCGACCCAGGGCTCGGACTCGGGCTAAGGCCCCGGAAGACGGCGAACTCCGCTCCGCCCGACTCAGGGCTCGGACTCGGGCTAGGCCCCAGAAGACGACGAACTCCGCTTCGCCCGACCCCAGGGGTCGGACTCCGCCCTGGCCTCTGCCAAACGACCTCCGCCTCGCCCGACCCAGGAGCTCGGGCTCGGCCTCGACCATGGAAGACAGACTCGACCTCGGCTTCGGAGGAGCCTCCACGTCGCCCGACCTAGGGCACAAGTCCGCCACGTCAACAGGAAGCACCATCATCACCTTACCCCGAGCCGACTCGGGCCGCAGAGAACAAGACCGGCGTCCCATCTTGGCTAGCTCCGCCAGATAGGCAATGATGGCGCCCCGCTAGACCCGTGACGACGGCGGCTCTCAGCTCCCTTACGGAAGCAGGGGGACGTCAGCAAGGACCCAACCGCTCCGACAGCTGTCCCTCCGCCAGGCTCCGATTGCTCCTCCGACAGCCACGACACCACACCAGCTGGGTGCCAAGATCTCTCCGGCTGCCACATTGGCATGTACTTAGGGCGCTAGCTCACCCCCGCTAGACACGTAGCACTCTGCTACACCCCCATTGTACACCTGGATCCTCTCCTTACGCCTATAAAAGGAAGGACCAGGGCCTTCTTAGAGAAGGTTGGCCGCGCGGGGACGAGGACGAGGCAGGCGCTCTCTTGGGGCCGCTCGCTTCCCTCACCCGCGTGGACGCTTGTAACCCCCTACTGCAAGCGCACCCGACCTGGGCGCGGGATGAACACGAAGGCCGCGGGATTCCCACCTCTCTCACGACTCGTCTCCGGCCACCTCGCCTTCCCTCCTTCGCGCTCGCCCACGCGCTCGACCCATCTGGGCTGGGGCACGCGGCACACTCACTCGTCGGCTTAGGGACCCCCCGGTCTCGAAACGCTGACAAGGTGGGGCCGGAAAGTTTTCCTAGGCTCTATATCTCGAATTAATGGGTTGATGCATTGCATAGTGCGATGGGAAGTGTTGCTGGGACGGGTGAGGATTCAGGTAACAATCCTCCTCAAAAAGGTCATATGCGGACCGTCCGGACATTGGCCTGGACCGTCCGTGATTATATGCGGACTGTCCGTCGTTGTATGCGGACTGTCCGACTGGGTAGTTTAGATTATGTACCGTATGTGGTGGCTCGGGTGCATGTCTAGGTAACTCATTAAAAATGGGCCCGGCTGTTGGCTGTTGCTGGCCCGGATGGTCCGCGCTCACGTGCGGACGGTCCGGGCAAGTGCAGATCGGCTCATTTGCTGCCGATTTGTGGTTGCTCAGGGTACGTGTCCATCGGCATCCCATAAAGGGGTTGTGACTGGTCGTGACAACCTCTAGCCGATGTATTACGTGTGTTATCCCCTAATTCAACCTCGTGCGAAGGAAAATTTGCGATATTTGATTTATCAAATGCACGCACTAGTCTCCTATAATCGCTTTGCATACCCCCTATGATATTTTGCATTTGTTCGCGCTGTTCATCTACATAATTTCTAAGAGATTGTAGCTCGTTTGTATTACTTACATTGGGGATTTCTGGTGTGGGTCGGAGCGAAGCTGGATCCGTCGCCCGATGTCGGACGACCTTGTTGTTCCTGTCCACTTTGAAGTTGGCCAAGAACTTTGCTTTCGCCTCTTGGATCGTCTGCTCCTTGTGCTCCTCAAACTGGAGTTGTTCGTCAGCCGGCAAGGTCTCCCAAGTTGGCTCTATGATGTTGCTTGGAGAAATATCAGAGCTATCTCTTGAACCGGCCATTGAGGGCCGATTTGATGCGTCTATATTTGTACTCTCCAGCGGAGTCGCCAAAAAGTATGTTGACACCTTTTTGGAGGCGCCAATCACTCAAAAGAACCAGCGGCGGTGCTCTCTGGTCAGGCGCGGACAGTCCGCGGCACAGGGCCGGATGGTCCGCGACCTGGCGCGAGGCGGCGATGCTCTCTGGTCAAACGCGGACGGTCCGCGGCACAGGGCCGGACGGTCCGCGACCTGGTGTAGGAGCTTGGGTTCCCTGCCTGACGGCCGGACTGTGCGCGCCCTAGGGCCGGACGGTCCGCGCGTGCGCAGGGGCGGCGGAAGATCGCCGGCGGCGCCTGGATCTCGCTCCTGGGAGGGACCCCGTCGGGGAGGAGAGATCCTAGGAGGTGTCTAGGCTCGGGTAGACCGACCTAGACTCCTCTAATCGACGTAGAGTCGAGGAGAAGCGGAAGATTTGGGGATTGGAAGACTAAACCTAAACTAGACTAGAACTACTTCTAATTGTACATGAAATAAATGCGAAATAGAAGTTGTATTGATTCGATTGATGATTACAAATCGGCCGTATACCTCTCTATTTATAGAGGAGGGGGCTGGATCCTTTACACAACTGGATTTCGAGCTAATCCCGCGAATCTAGCTAACAAACATAACACAAAACTCGGAACCCTAATCTACTCTACGCACGCGCGGACGGTCCGGCCTCAGGGCCGGACCGTCCGAGTGCTCATTTTGGTGCCAAACAGTAACAAAAAAAACCTAGACAGCATTGTCACTTTGTCAGGCTAAGGCAAAATGACCAAGCATGTCGCATGCAGAGGTGGCGGAGCTGGTCGTAGGCAAAGGTGCCGTGGCCCGTGGACTCGTGGACACTGGAGTGTGGAGTCTGGACGCCTTGCCAAATCACTTTATTCTTCTGTTAAAAAAACAAAATTTTCCTTTTAGTAATCAATCAATTTCAACTTTAATTGGATTTATAAAAAACAGTACGGTAAGTATACCTAAATATGTTTATTATAAAAAAAGTTTTAGATTAGTCTAATAATTATTATAATTATTATGTATATATTAGTAGTTTTTAAAAATATGTTTAAAATCAATATATTAAATAAATGCTCGGATTAGACAATGGCCATGCCTACGACCTCCGCAACTCGTATGCTTGCTCCGAGTTTATTTACGAATAGCCGCTGGCTCTGCACTTAAAAATTACACTGTGCACACATGCAACGCGTCTATAGTATAGTAGTTTGAATTGTTCGGGTAATGCTGTTTCGGCTGTCAGCGCGCGTGCAAGCACGTACGGTATGGGCCTATCGTATCGTCTATGGAAGTATGGATGAGGTTTGTAGTACTGTATATATAAACTACTCCTAACCGGCACATCCATTCAAGGCGTTCAACGGTCAGCTAGCCAAGAACTTGCACAGGTTTTCCGCGAGCTTTCCATGGCGTCGTCATCAGCTGGGAACGGATAATGGCAGGGCAATGTTAATTCAGTGGCGCCAATGAGCGCCAGTCACCTCGGTCGCTGGCATGCTGTACGTAACCGACTAACGCCGGGCCGTGGCCCGGTGCCGCCGCGTGCATGCACCGTGCACATGCCGCGCCGGCTTATCTGGATAACGCAATTACGCCAGTCTCTTTCTTTCGCAGTTTCCCGGTGCACCCCGCTCGGCGGTGGCCGGTGGCGGTGGGTGACCCCGCACGACGAATCGAGATTGACACAGGCGGCGTCGTCCGCGCGGCCGAGACGGGCCGGGCGCCGAGCCGATACGACGTGCGCTGCTGGACGTGGGGGCGGACACCTCGCCGTGGTCGGCGTCGCGCGTCGTTTGCGTGGGAGAGAAAGAGAACGCGATGTGCCGTGTCGTATGGCGATGGCCGGTGTGGGTTTTTTTTTTCGCGCGCGTCGCTCTCCATGGCGAATTCCGGGCAGTTATGGTGGTTGGCTGGACGGTTTGAACTCGTGCCGGTACGCATGGTCGGTCGGGACACGACAGCGCAGCTAACGGAACGGTCAAGAGTAAGCCACCGGGGACTTGCACCTGCGTGCCGCGCGGCACTCTGGCGCGCACGGCAGCGAACCATTCGTTCAACCCCCCCGTTGCCTGCGGCCTGCGTTTTTTTTTTGACTTTTTGTTATTTCACTCCGGGCTTGCGGTGTTTTTCGTCCACCACAAACGATGAACTGTCCTTTACTGTTTTTCGACGTAACAGACTCGTTTGGTTCAGCTTTTTCTAACTAGTTTTTTTTGAATTTGGCTGTAAGGAGAATCTAAGTATCATTAAAATTACGTGTAGAGAAAGATAAATATGTCTATAGGGCTTAGAATCTAGAAAGTGACGAATTTCTACTATTGCAACAACTCAACCGATTATATGTTTATGTTGATTTTGAATGGTTTTTATCCAAACGAATTTTATAGAAGCTGACTAAAAAACTGAGTGTTTGACGGTCCGCAGCAACTTTTGGTGGCCAGAAGCTGCAAATGCTAAAACAAACAGGGACATTACCTGCTCATCTGTAATACTCAAAATTGTATACAAGGAATATATACAGGTCCCCCTTACTTTTTTTCTGTGCCATATATTTATCACGACAAGAGCATACATACAATTGAGAGTGATTAATTAAAACAAATGATATCAAAATAAAAGAATGTACATCATGCTGGAGTTTGGTTGTTTGTGTATTTAATAAAATAGTAAGATGGACAAAAAAACATAATAATAAGTTGAGGATTTGAATTTAACCCAAAAGTGCAATTAGGAAAATTAGAGATAATATAGAAAGAGATAAATGCTATACAAAACAAAATAAATTTATAAATACCTTATTCCCATAATATGTTCAAAATAAACATTTTAATGTGAAGACAAAATTGTCACCAAGATTTGGATTTAAATTAGAATTAAAAGCTTGAATTTTGAATTTAAAAAGAAAAAGAGAAAAGGAGAAAAGATTACTACTTGGGCCCAACATCGGTTTCGGCCCTTATTAACCTTCGTCCACTGCTCGGCCCACCAACAGATCACGCGTGCGGCTTAATTTTTATCTGGCGTGGTGCTGACGGAAGGGTCCCACTGGTCGGCCACTTAGCGCTGGTGCTCTGCCAGGTGGGACCTCATCCCTGTTCATCTTCTATCCACGCGATGAATTCGCCCACCTCCTCAACGAACTTCGAGATCCAGCCGGTTGTGCCGGACACGCATGGAGACCCCCCCTCCTTGGGCACCTGGGTATAAGATGAAAGCACCTCTCGCTCCCTCTAGTACTACCACAAATTCCCTCGCCACACCGGAGAGGATAGGTTAATCGCGCACTTGAGCCGACAGAACCGTGGCTTGGGTCGACCGCCGCCACCGTTGGGACTCCTCTGCAGCTGCCCTGGGCTGTGGATCGTCTTCGCGAGGGCGGCGCGCGTGGATCTACCGGTAGCTTGGACGGCTGGATAGCTCCTCGGTAAGGAAACCACTGCCGCGGACCCGCTCGCCACCGTGATCTGCCAAGCCCCAGCGTATTATTGCGGCGAGTGTCCCATTGTTTTCGCCCGGTTTTTCACTACATGTATCATACGGCGGAGTAGGAGCTAGCTGTAGAAATCGCCGGGGGCGCATGCTCCGGCCATGCCACCGCCGTAATAGATAGGTTTGGTCGCCTGAGTTGGGGGCAAAGACAGCCGTGCGTGGGATCTGTGTTCGGCGGTTGTGATCAGGCGAGGAAATACATCCCTTGCGTTTCGAATCCGAGCCATGTAAAAACCATCTAGCGGGCGAGATTAGGTTTCAGCGTGTTCAGATATCGACCACAGATCTCGGATCCATCGACAAAGATTGAAAGCGGAATGTTAACCGGAGTCAATCTAATCGAGGCCATCCAAGAGTGATCCTGCGGCCAGTGCATCCCGATACCCCTTCGCTGCGCGTGTTTTGCATCTAGGCCCCTCTGTTTTCAGGAAACCAACCCGCAGTCCCCTCGGCTGAGCCTCTGTGTCTCGGTTCCTTTTGCGCTTGAGCCCCTGCACTTTCCAAAAAATTGTGCCCAGTCCAGATAACAATAAAACCAGAGAAACTAATTTAAAAATAGATTTTTAGTACAAATTTAATTGCAGAAACTTGTTTAATTTGTAGAAAATTCATATGAACTCCAAATTGGTCAATTCCAGTTTCTAAATTTTTGTAATATTATTGTCTATTCATTAGTGCCTCTGTTTTTACATGAAAGTCACATTAAAATTTATCTAGTACGTAATCTTGTATTAAATACATAAAACCTTCAGAAATTCATATCTTAAAATCTATAACTCCAAAATTAATAATTTCAATTCCTATGATCTCATTTTAATGTCTAGATTATTACTGTGTATTTTATTCACATGTTTGGTGTGATGTTAAATTTTGCTATACTATGTATGTATTGTGTTGATGCGAGTAGACGAGCAAGCTTCTGAGGTTCCTGGGGTTCAGCTGGTAGAGACTGCTGAGCAGACGTTCGTTGAAGGCAAGTTGTGCCCTTGATCACTTCTTTTACCCATTCATGTTCTTATTAATCATAATGATCTTGTCGGCGTTTCGGACCCGGGGGGTCCCTGGACCGACGAGTGAAATTGCTGCGTGTCCCTGCCCAGATGGGTTGACGCGGGATGGAACACAAGATGTGGGGGAAGCCTTGTATTATCCTGCACCAGGGTGCTGCTCGTAGTAGGGGTTACAAGCACGTCGCGAGAGGGAGAGAGAGAGAGGGCGAGCCCGTTCGTCCGCTCCTTCCCTCGCGCGAACCCCCTCCAGGATGGCCCTGGACCTCCCTTTTATAGACGCAAGGAGAGGGTCCAGACGTACAACGGGGGGGCGTAGCTATGCGCTAACGTGTCCGGCAGAGAAGTGCCTAAGCCTTGTGTACATGCCAACGTGGCCGTCGAGGGAGAGCTTGAACCATGTACACGTGATAGCGTGGCCGTCGGAGGAGCGCCTGAGTCCTGTAGGAGCACAGCTGGCAGTGCGGCAAGGATCCTGCTGACGTCTCCTTGCTACCGTAAGGGGCTGAGAGCCACCGGCGTCATGGTGCACGCGGGGCACCATCATTACTCGTCGCCGGGGTAAGCCAGATAGGACGCCGGTCTTGTTCCTTGTAGCCTGAGCAGGCTAGGGATAGGGTAATGATGTATCCCCTATTGGCACGGTCGGTCCGAGCCCAAGGTCGGGCGAGGCGGAGACTTCTCTTGAGGCCGAGGCCGGGGTCGGGCGAGGACGCGATTCCTCCCGAGACTGAGGTCGAGGCCGAGTCCGGGGGTCAGGCGAGGCGGAGACCTCCTCCCGAGGCTGGAGCCTGAGGTCGAGGCCGAGTCTGGGGGTCGGGCGAGGCGGAGACCTCCTCCCGAGGCCAGAGCCTAAGGTCGGGCGAGGCGGAGCTTCTTGTTGCGCCCGGGGCCGAACTCGGTGGTCGATCGTGACTTGTTGTCAGTCTTTGCCTGGGTGGTTGGCACGACAGTCGAAGCGGGGCGAGCGGTGCTGTTTTCCTGTCATATCGGATAGTAAAAGAGAGGGGCGAAGTGACTGCGGTCACTTTGGCCTGGCCGACTGAGGCGCGTGTGTCAGGATATGGCGTCAGGCATCCCCTGCATTGAATGCGCCTGCGAAGCGGTCGGTTGGTGAGGCGGTCTGGCCAAGGTTGCTTCACAACGAAGCCTGCCCGAGCCGGGCTTCGGGAGAGCCGAGGGGGCGTCCGCTGCCTGAGGAGGCCCTCGGGCGAGGAGTGAACTCGTCTGGGACTACTGCTCTAGCCCGAGGCTAGGCTCGGGTGAGGTCGCATCCCTTGGGTAGACGAAGCCTTGACTTGGACCGCGCCCGTCAGTGGGTCTGAGGGTGTTTACCAGCCGTGATTAGGAGTATTGGGGGTACCCCTAATTATGGTACCCGACAGTAGCCCCCGAGCCTCGAAGGGAGTGTTGGTACTCACTTGGAGGCTTTTGCCGCATTTTCGATGAGGGGACCGGCCTTTCTCGGTTTTGCTTTGTCCTGGTGGGTGCGCGCGAGCGCACCCGCCGGGTGTAGCCCCCGAGGCCTCGGAGGAGTGGTTTGACTCCTCTGAGGTCTGAATGCTTTTCGTGGTGCCTCGGCCGGTCTGATCGTTACCTCATGCGGCCTGGTCATAGCCCGGGTGCATGGTCAGGTTCTAAGTTATCAAGCTGGTTTGGTGACGCTGTCAACAGTTTGGCCGTAGCCGGGTGCGAGAGCAGCCCCCGAGCCTCTGCACGGAGCGAGAGGACGATCAAGTACTTTCCCGACTTTTATCATACGCCCCTGTGTCGCCTTTCCGCAAGGAGGAGGGGGGGAAAGCGCCATGTTGCCCTCGGAGGGCGCCGAACATGGTGTTTCCAGTGAGCTGCTAACGGGTGATCTGAGTGGACGCCCGTGCCCCGTTCGTTAGGGGTCGGCTGGTGGCCCAGAGGCGCGCTCCAAAAGTACCTGCGGGTGATTCGCCGGACCCAGACCCCTTCGATAGGGTCCGAGGTCTCGATGCCTCCCTCCGGTGGGATTCCGTTACAAATCGTTCCCGCCAGTCTCGGAAATGTCCTAGGGTACCTCGGGAGCGTAGCCCGAGCCTCGGCCATGTATCGGACGTACCCAGAGTCATCCCTTACTCTGCGTGCTCTGGGGCGACTATCGAACCCTTCCGAGGGGCCAGCCTACGAACCCCTGATCAGTAATGGGCACGGAGCCCGAGCGCTCTGGGGCGGCTGTCGAACCCTTCCGAGGGGCCAGCCTTCGAACCCCTGATCAGTAATGGGCTTGAAGTCCGAGTGCTCTGGGGCGGCTGTCGAAACCCTTCCGAGGGGCCAGCCTTCGAACCCCTGATTAGTAGGAGGGCTCGGGGCCTGCTTCCTTCGCCGAGAAGGATCCTTTCCACAACATCCCCTTTCCCGGTCCCTGTAGCAAGAGAGAGAGAGGAGGAGGGGAAGGATATGAATTTAAATAAGGTGGCGCACCTTTTTTGATGTGGTCATCATGGTGAAGGCGAAGCGACGCCCGCCTCGCCTGCTAGAGGCGTCGCCTGCTCCGTCGGGGAGTCAATGCGGCGGGATGGGCGATTCGCGTGGCGCCCGTTGCGCGCGAGCCGTTCGAGGAATGGGACACGGGTGCATCTTCACGCCGTGGGAGAGGGCTCTCCTGTCGCTTCAAGAGGGGACGCGAGCATGCGGGTGATTTGACCGCGCTTCCGCTGCAGTTACTGTCGGCCCACTTTTGGGCCATGCCGACCGCCGCGCCTGTCCCTGCAGTCGACTAACCCATGGCCGTCGCCTTTAGTTGGCACTGTTGGGTCATGCGCAGGGCTGCCTTGAGACGCGGTACTGGTTCCGCAGTCGAGGAGGCACAGCATTGGTGCAAGTGGCGGTGTAGCTTCTTGTACGTCGTAACCGGCGCGCCGGTTATATGACATGCGGGCCCGCTTCCTTTGCGCTGGTCCACCGAATGTGGTCGAAGCCGAAAGGGTGCACAGTTGCGGTGCAGTTGGATGCCTATCGCGTGGCAGTCCACCCTTTCGACCATCGGTTTCTCCGAAGATGGGAGAGCGCTTGTAACCGCGGGACGGTTACATGCCTCGCGTGCGGCGGTTCGCCTTCTTCGCGCTTCGGATCAGTTCGTATGACGTGTGGGTCCTAGCCCCCGTGTCGTAGGGGGAGAACCCTAGAGTATGTCAGTGGAGACTTCGCCCGTGATGCTAAGGGGTGCAAGTGAGGAGGTCTGCCTATAAAAGGGGGATCGATCCCCCGAGCAGTGGCCATGCCTTCGTTTTCCCCTCATGCATTGCGCCCTTCCACCTTTTGAGCCCCCGGATGGGGTGCACCAGCGTCGCCTTGCTCTTGCTGTCGTTGGAGGAGTGCGGCCTCGTGGAGATCGGCGCTCTTCAGCCATCACTCGGCTTCAAGGATTTTCGTCGTGCAGCCCGGCTACATTCCCTCACCAATGGGCAATTTGGTGGGGAGAAGCAAGCTGGGCTACAGCCTCCGCCTCGCCCTCAGCTTCAAGGATCTTCGTCATCCGGGCTGAGGCGGAGGAGCGCACCGAGTGGGGGGTTGCCTCTGCGTGGGCCGGCGACCCTTTTCTTCCCCCAGCGTTTAGGGGAGAAAGGCATCTTCCAGCCCTGCGGAGGCGTCCTCTAGCCATGCGGGGGAAGGCGAACTGCTACTCCCTGGACAGGGTGCAGCTTTCCGTCCTTTATCCGGGCGGCAATCGTGCCGCGCGCGGGCCGGCCACGTCCAGGTCCTCCTCGTACCGTCAGCCGCGCCGGGGGGTCGTTCAACACATCGTACGCCGCGAGGGCGATACTCATGTTCTGGGACAGCCTCGGCGAGGACGGGGGTGAGGACCTGCCGGTGCGCTTTGGGGCAGCCGCTGTTCGCGGGCGCGGCGTCGGTGGGTTTGATCCCACGGTCGGCGCCCTCCGACTCTTCGGCCTTAACGGCTTGTCCTCGCCGCTCATGTGGGGACGTGGGCGAGGGCCTCTTCACAGCAGCGTCTGTCCTGAGGTCATCGCCGATGTTGTTTAGCCGCCCGAGGTGGAGGTTGTTGTCTCTGCTGCTGCAGAGGTCGCCGGCGAACCGCTTGGAGTTTGTTGTCCCGTAGGCCCCCTGGTGTGGAGGTTGTTCATATCCGCGGGAGCGGAACTGGAGTCCCGTTTGTAAGGTGATATACTGGATTTTTGCCAGAGCAAAATGTAACCGCTTCAAGTACTTAGACATTTGTCGTAGGTTGGGAGAACCGCCGAGGGTTCTGCCGACGTCTAAGCCTGTGTAGCATAGTTACCCCAAGTATATGTGTTTGTTCTTTGTGGCTGTCGAGGCCTGAACATTTGGGTATTTCGAGCATAAAGCTGTGTTTCTTCCTCATTCCGAGCACTGGGACTTGCCTGTTGACTAGCCGAACCACTTAACCGAGCGTGAGTTGCCTTTCACGGAAGGTGACGAGTGAGGTATCCGTATCCCGGAGGCATAGGAGTCCCTCGGCTCGATCGCCCTTGCCGCTCTAGGCCTCTCTTGCTCAGTTTTTAGAACCCTCAGCTGCTCTGCGATGAGCCGGAGCCGGAGGCAGCGGTGTTAGCACGGATAGAGGCGGAGTCGGCTCGGAAAGAGACTTCGTCAGCCCGGGAGCTGGCGGCTTCCCAGGCCGAGGAAGATGTCACAGTAGCAGCTGGAGCTTGGCCAAGACATCTGCTGGCGCGGTGCTCGCGCGGTGCTGGCGCCCTCCCTTAGGTGGAGGTCCTTTCGTCGGGGTTGCCGTCCGAGGCCGGGCCAGGTTCCGCCGAGGGTGGAAACAATGCCGAGGGTGTTGCTGCTCCCCCTGCCGATGCCTAAACCTGCAGGAACAGTTTGTCTGTAGCATGTGCATGTTTTTTCGCGGTCACCGAGGCCTAAACACTTTATCGTCGTGTTAAAAAGCTGCGTCTTCTTTCCTCTTGTTTCGAGCATCACGACTTGTCTGTCAGTAGCAAAATCGTTTATCCAAGCGAGAGTTACTTTTCGCGGAAGGTTATGAGTGAGGTATCCGTATCCTAGAGGCGTAGGAGTTCCTCGGCTCAGTTGGCCTTGCCGCTTACGTGCACTCTCATTTGGTCATAGGATTCCGTTATTGATACAGTCGAGAAGGCACGAAAGTTGTTTTCTACCCGAGTGTTTGGACTTGTTCGGTAGCAGGATCGCTTATCCGAGCGTGAGTTACTTCTCGCGGAAGGTGATGAGTGAGGTATCCATATCCTGGAGGCGTAGGAGTCCCTCGGCTCGGTCGGCCTTGCCGCTTACGTGTACTCTCGTCGTTCTCAGGATCCCGCTATCGATACGGAAGTCGAAAGCACAAAGGTTGTTTTGGTAGAAAATTTTTCCGAGGAAAATTTTGACGCAGAGGGGGTTCCCCCCTTCTAGCCCCCGAGGGAGGGTCGGGCTTTGCTGAGGCAAGACCGACCCTTCCTTGATAGTTAGACTTTGTGTATGTAAACGAGGTACATGAACGACTTAAAACATCTTAAGGGTAGAAGCGACGTAGTTGTTGGATGTTCCAAGCGTTGTTGTAGACCTCGCCTTGGTTGTTGGCCAACTTGTATGTTCCGGGCTTCAAGATCTTGGCGATGATGAAGGGCCCTTCCTAGAGAGGAGTGAGCTTGTGGCGCCCACGGGCGTCCTGTCGCAGACGAAGCACCAAGTCTCCCACTTGGAAGCCTCGGGGCCGAACGCTTCGGGCGTGGTAGCACCGCAGCGACTGCTGGTACCGTGCCGAATGTAGTAAGGCGACATCCTGAGCCTCCTCGAGCTGGTCCAGCGAGTCCTCTCGGCTGGTCTGGTTGCTTCGGTCGTCGTACGCCCTGGTCCTCGGGGAGCCGTATTCTAAGTCTGTGGGGAGGACGGCCTCGGCCCCATAGACTAGAAAAACGGCGAGAAACCTGTGGCACGGCTCGGCGTCGTCCTCAGACTCCAGACTACCGAGGGTAGCTCTTTCATCCACCGCTTGCCGAATTTGTTGAGGTCGTTGTAGATCCTCGGTTTGAGCCCCTGCAAAATCATACCGTTGGCATGCTCCACCTGCCCATTCATCATGGGGTGAGCTACGGCGGCCCAGTCCACACAGATGTGGTGGTCGTCGCAGAAGTCCAGGAACTTTTTCCAGTGAACTGCGTGCCATTGTCGGTGATGATGGAGTTTGGGACCCCGAATCGATGGATGATGTTGGTGAAGAACGCCACCGCCTGCTCGGACCTGATGCTGGTCAAGGGTCAGACCTCGATCCACTTGGAGAATTTGTCGATGGCGACCAGCAGGTGCGAGAAGCCCCCGGGTGCCTTCTGCAAGGAACTAACGAGATCTAGACCCCACACAGCAAACGACCAGGTGATGGGTATCGTCTGCAGGGCCTGAGCGGGCAGACGTGTCTGCTTCGCGTAGAATTGACGCCCCCGGCAGGAGCGAACAATCCTAGTGGCGTCGGCCACCGTGGTTGGCCAATAGAAACCTTGTCGGAAGGCATTCCCCACGAGGGCTCGAGGTGTTGCATGGTGACCGCAAGCCCCCGAGTGCATTTCTTGCAACAGCTCTTGTCCTTGGGCGATAGATATGCATCGTTGGAGGATGTCCGAGGGGATGCGGTGGTAGAGCTCTTTTTCATCACCCAGCAAGACGAATGACTTGGCGCGCCGAGCCAGCCGCCAAGCTTTTGTCTTGTCGAGGGGAAGCTCTCCTTGGAGGAGATATTCCAGGTATGGGGTCTGCCAGTTCGGATCTGGTGTGACCCCATTCTGTTCCTCCTCGACGGGCAAGGCCTCTTCCTCGATGGCTGAGGGTACCTCGGGTTCGGCCGAGGGTACCTCGGGCTGGGCCGAGGCTTCTTTGGGCTCAGGCGCCTCGTTGATCTTGACGGATGGTTGATGTAGGTCTCTGGAGAAGACGTCCGGGGGAACCGTCGTCCGCCCCGAGGCTATTTTCACCAGCTCGTCCGCAGTCTCGTTGTACCGTCGGGCGATGTGGTTGAACTTGTCTTTAGGCACCGGACTTCGTTGCAGTAGGCTTCCATCCTCCGGTCGCGGCAGTGGGAGTTCTTCATGACTTGGTCGATGACAAGCTGTGAGTCGCCATGAGCATCGAGGCGCCAGGCCCCTAGCTCGACGGCGATGCGCAGCCTGTTAACCAGAGCCTCGTACTCGGCCACGTTGTTTGATGCCGGAAAATGGAGGCGAATGACGTAGCGGAGATGCTTTCTGAGGGGTGAAACAAAGAGCAAGCCAGCGCCTACCCCCTGTTTTCATGAGTGACCCATCGAAGTACATAGTCCAGAGCTCGGGTTGGATTGGAGTTGTTGGTAACTGGGTGTCAGTCCACTCAGCCAGGAAGTCTTCCAAGACCTGGGATTTTATGGCCTTCCAAGGAGCGAATGATAGCGTTTCGCCCATGAGTTCCACCGCCCACTTTGCTATCCTACCCGAGGCCTCACGGCACTGGATAATCTCCCCCAGGGGGAAGGATGACACCACAGTCACCGGATGAGACTCGAAGTAGTGTCGCAACTTTCGCGAGTCAGAATCACTGCGTAGAGCAGCTTCTGGATCTGTGGGTAGCGGACTTTGGTCTCGGAAAGCACTTCGCTGATGAAGTAGACTGGCCTCTGGACGAGCAGTGCATGCCCTTCTTCTTGTCTCTCGACTACGATCGCGGTGCTGACCACCTGAGTGGTTGCGGCTACGTAGATCAAGAGGGCTTCTCCTGCAGCGGGGGGCACCAGGATGGGTGTATTTGTAAGGAGCGCCTTAAGGTTTTCGAGGGCTTCCTCGGCCTCGGGGGTCCAAGTGAAGCGCTCGGCCTTCCTTAAGAGGCGGTACAGAGGCAAGCCTTTCTCGCCAAGGCGTGAGATGAAGCGGCTCAGAGTCGCAAGGCATCCCATGGCCCTCTGTACTCCTTTCAAATCTTTGATCGGTCCCATATTGGTGATGGCCGCGATTTTCTCCGGATTGGCCTCGATGCCCCGCTCGGAGACGATGAATCCTAGGAGCATGCCTCGGGGGACTCCGAAGACACACTTCTCGAGGTTGAGTTTCACGCCTTTCGCTCTCAGACACTTGAATGTCGTTTCAAGGTCAGAGAGGAGGTCGGAGGCTTTCTTCGTCTTAACAACGATGTCATCGACGTAAGCCTCGACCGTTCTGCCGATGTGTTCTCCGAACACGTGGTTCATGCACCTCTGGTAGGTGGCACCTGCATTCCTCAAACCAAATGGCATTGTAGTGTAACAGTACATGCCAAAAGGTGTGATGAAAGAAGTCGCGAGCTGGTCGGACTCTTTCATCTTGATTTGGTGATAGCCTGAGTAGGCATCGAGGAATGACAGGGTTTCACACCCAGCAGTGGAGTCCACGATTTGATCGATGCGAGGTAGAGGGTAGGGAACTTTCGGACATGCTTTGTTTAGACCAGTGTAGTCTACACACATCCTCCATTTCCCATCCTTCTTCCTTACAAAAACAGGGTTAGCTAACCATTTAGGATGGAATACCTCTTTGATGAACCCTGCCGCGAGTAGCTTGTGAATCTCCTCGCCTATGGCCCTACACTTTTCTTTGTCAAAACGGCGTAGGGTTTGCTTCACGGGTCGGGCTCCAGCTCTGATGTCCAGTGAGTGCTTGGCGACATCCCTCGGTATGCCGGGCATGTCCGAGGGACTCCACGCAAAGACTTCGGCGTTTGCACGGAGAAAGTCGACGAGCACTGCTTTTTATTTGGGGTCGAGCTCGGAGCCAATCCGGACTTTCTTGTTGGCGTCATTGCTAGGGTCTAGAGTGACGGACTTGACCGTCTTGACTGGTTCGAAGTTGCCGGCGTGCCGCTTCGCGTCGGGTGCCTCCTTGGAGAGGCGTTCCAGGTCGGCGATGAGGGCCTCGGACTCGGCGAGGGCCTCAGCGTACTCCACGCACTCCACATCGCATTCGTATGCGTGGCGATACGTGGATCCGATGGTGATGATCCCATTCGGGCCCGACATCTTGAGCTTGAGGTAGGTGTAGTTGGGGACGGCCATGAACTTGGCGTAGCATGGTCTTCCCAACACCGCATGGTGGGTTCCTCGGAACCCGACGACCTCAAAGGTGAGAGCTTCCTTTCGGAAGTTGGAGGGAGTCCCGAAGCAGACGGGTAAGTCAATCCGTCCGAGGGGGAGGATACGCTTTCCGAGCGTGATCCCGTGGAAGGGTGCCGCACCAGTCCGGACCTCGGACCTGTCAACCCCCAAGAGTTCCAGGGTCTCGGCGTAGATGATGTTAAGGCTGCTGCCTCCGTCCATGAGGACTTTGGAGAGCCTAACATTGCCGATGATTGGATCGACGACAAGCGGGTACCTTCCTGGGCTTGGCACGAAGTCGGGGTGGTCGCCTTAGTCGAAGGTGATAGGCTTGTCGGACCAGTCTAGGTAGACTGGCGCTGCCACCTTCATGAAGCAGACCTCCCGGCGCTCCTGCTTGCGGTGCCGAGCCGAGGCGTTCGCCGCCTGCCCGCCGTAGATCATGAAGCAGTTATGGACCTCTGGGAACCCCTCTTCCTTGCCGCCCTCCTTCTTGTCGTTGTCATGGCCCTTGCCATCTTCCGCCGGGGGCCCGGTCTTATGGAAGTAGCGCCGGAGCATGACACATTCTTCGAGGGTGTGCTTGACGGGACCCTGGTGATAGGGGCATGGCTCCTTGAGCATCTTGTCGAATGCGTCGGCCCCTCCAGGAGGTTTCCGAGGGTTCCTGTGCTCGGCCGCAGCGACGAGATTCTCGTCAGCAGCGTCGCGCTTCGCTTGCGACTTGTTCTTGGCCTTCTTCTTCGTGCCCCGTAGGGCGGACGCCTCGGGGGCGTGTGTCTTCGGCTCTCCCTGAGGCTGCTTGTCCTTTCGGAAGATGGCTTCGACTGCCTCTTGACCCGAGGCGAATTTGGTGGCGACGTCCATCAGTTCGCTCGCACGGGTGGGAGTCTTGCGCCCCAGTTTGCTCACCAGGTCTCGACAAGTGGTGTCGGCGAGGAAAGCCCCGATGACATTCGAGTCGGTAACGTTGGACAGCTCGGTGCGTTGCTTCGAAAACCACCAGATGTACTCTTGGAGGGACTCCCCTGGCTGCTGGCGGCAGCTTCGGAGATCCCACGAGTTCCCAGGGCGCACGTACGTGCCTTGGAAGTTTCCCGTGAAAGCCTTGACCAGATCGTCCCAGTCGGAGATCTGCGCAGGAGGCAGATGCTCTAGCCAGGCTCGGGCGGCGTTGGAGAGGAAAAGGGATAGATTACGGATGATGAGGTTGTCATCATCCGCCCCTCCCAACTGGCATGCCAGTCGGTAGTCCACGAGCCACAACTCCAGCCTCGTCTCCCCCGAGTACTTGGTGATGGTAGTCGGGGCTCAGAAACGGGCAGGGAACGGCGCTCGTCGTATGGCCCGGCTGAAAACCCGCGGACCGGGTGGTTTGGGTGAAAGACTGCGATCCTCCTCGTTGTTGCAGCGTCCCCCATGCCTAGGATGGTAGCCCCGACACACCTTCTCGTCGAGACAGGCTCGATGGTCGAGATGGCGGTGCTCGTTGCCAAGGCGATCCTGGGCGGCAGGCGCCTCGTCCCGCGTGCGCTCGGGATGGACCGAGGCTTCCTGAATGCGTCGGGAGGACACCGCGTGATGCTCCGAGGGGTCAGCTCGCCTGCAGATGTCCTGGGCCCGATGACAGGCTTCTCCAGCGAGTGCTTGGCCTGCCCACTCCTGTTCGATGTTCTATCGGAGCTGCACAAGCCGGCCTGCTTCCCCGTCGACCTGGGCCTGCATCTCACGAATTTGCTCGAGCTATATGCCTGACCCCCGGCAGGGACTGGGACCACAGCTAGCTCCCGCGGGATGTCAACACGAGATGCGGGCCCAGGGGGATCGTCAACCTCCGGCATACCGAGGTGGTTGCCTTCGTTGTGATCTCCCAGATCGACGTGGAAACATTCGCGACTTGGGCTGTAACCCTCATCGTCAAGGTCATGGCCATCGTCAGAACAACCGGAGAGGCAGTGGTCACATGCGAACATGAAGTCCCGCATGGCACCGGGGTCATTGAGGCCAGAGAAATCCCAATCGGAGTCGGGGTCGTCCTCTTCCTCGGAACCCGCTGATCCGAAGATTGAGACGGCTGTCAGTCGGTCTCAGGTCAACCACATGTGGTACCCCGGAAGGTTTGGATACGCCTTTACGAAGGCGCTCACCATAGCGGGGTCGCTAGGTGGATCAAAGCTGAACCGAAAAGGTACGGGATGGAAAACGGACGATACCTCTTGGTCGATGGACGGTGGTGAAGTCGCGTCGGGGGCGGAGCACACCGTCATCTCAGGTACGAGGGTAACGCCCAGCAGATCCTTGCGAGGGTGCTGGCGTCATCAGTCCGCTTGGGGCTAAGACGTCGCGGGGAAGTGACACCCACCGTCGTCTCAGGTGCGAGGACAATGCCCGACATGTCCCCCGGGGGAGTGTCGGCGTCGTCGACTCGCTCTGGTGCGACAGCCAACAAGGTGCCGCCTCCTGCATGGCCATGGTTGCCCCGTCTCCGCCTCCTCCGGCGAGGAGGGTGGCGGGGACGACCGGAGCACTCCTCTTCTGCCGCAGGGAGATGCTGTCATAGAGCTCTCCGCCGCCGGGCGAGTCGAAGACCGTCGCTGTCGTCGCACCGTGAGGGGAGGAGTACCATGTCGTAGCTGCCGTCGAGGGACATGAACTCGAGACTCCCAAAGTGGAGCACCGTCCCGGGCTGAAGAGGTTGCTGAAGACTCCCCATCTGGAACTCAACGGGAAGGTGTTCGTTAACACGCAGCAGACCCCTACCTGGCGCGCCAACTGTCGGTGTTTCAGACCTGGGGGGTCCCTGGACCGACGAGTGAAATCGTTGCGTGCCCCTGCCCAGATGGGTTGGCGCGGGATGGAACACAAGATGTGGGGGAAGCCTTGTATTATCCTGCACCACGGTGCTGCTCGTAGTAGGGGTTACAAGCACGTCATGAGAGGGAGAGAGAGAGAGAGGGAGAGCCCGTTCGTCCGCTCCTTCCCTCGTGCGAACCCCCCTCCAGGATGGCCCTGGACCTCCCTTTTATAGACGCAAGGAGAGGGTTCAGACGTACAACGGGGGGCGTAGCTATGCGCTAACGTGTCCGGCAGAGAAGTGCCTAAGCCTTGTGTACATGCCAACGTGGCCGTCGGGGGAGAGGTTGAGCCCTGTACACGTGATAGCGTGGCCGTCGGAGGAGGGCCTGAGTCCTGTAGGAGCATAGCTGGCAGTGCGGCAAGGATCCTGCTGACGTCTCCTTGCTGCCGTAAGGGGCTAAGAGCCACCGGCGTCATGGTGCACGCGGGGCACCATCATTACCCGTCGCCGGGGTAAGCCAGATGGGACGCCAGTCTTATTCCTTGTAGCCTGAGCAGGCTAGGGATAGGGTAATGATGTATCCCCTGTTGGCGCGGTCGGTCCGAGCCTAAGGTCGGGCGAGGCGGAGACTTCTCTTGAGGCCGAGGCCGGGGTCGGGCGAGGGCGCGATTGCTCCCGAGACCGAGGTCGAGGCCGAGTCCGGGGGTCCGACGAGGCGGAGACCTCCTCCCGAGGCCAGAGCCTGAGGTCGAGGCCGAGTCCGGGGGTCGGGCGAGGCGGAGACCTCCTCCCGAGGCCGGAGCCTGAGGTCGGGCGAGGCAGAGCTTCCTGTTGCGCCCGGGGCCGAACTCGGTGGTTGATCGTGACTTGTTGTCAGTCTTCGCCTGGGTGGTCGGCACGGCAGTCGGAGCGGGGCGAGCGGCGCTGTTTTCCTGTCATATCGGACAATAAAAGAGAGGGGCGAAGTGACTGCGGTCACTTCGGCCTGGCCGACTGAGGCGCGTGTGTCAGGATACGGCGTCAGGCATCCCCTGCATTGAATGCGCATACGAAGCGGTCGGTTGGTGAGGCGGTCTGGGCAAGGTTGCTTCACAACGAAGCCTGCCCGAGCCGAGCTTCGGGAGAGTTGAGGGGGGCGCCCGCTGCCTGAGGAGGCCCTCGGGCGAGGCGTGAACTCATCTGGTACTACTGCTCCAGCCTGAGGCTAGGCTCGGGTGAGGTCGCGTCGCTTGGATAGACAAAGCCTTGACTTGGACCGCGCCCGTCAGTGGGTCTGAGGGTGTTTACCAGCCGTGATTAGGAGTATTGGGGGTACCCCTAATTATGGTACCCGACAGATCTGCATAGGTTAATTTTGATGGTACCCAATAGGTTACCCTAGATTTTGACTATCTTTATACCTTATTTCACCACTGGTTTTACTACTAAATTTTTGGGTAGTACATGCTATTGCTTTATGTGGATTTGGATATAGAGATATTTATTACTCATGATTACACTCGTTATTATCTGTTCATTATTTTCTGTTCATGATAAGATCATTATGTTAATAGGAACATGAAGAACCATCCGGGAAAACAGTGCTACCACAAGGGTTTAATGGGACGCCATTAGCTGATTAACTAGAGAAGCTAGTGGATGACTACCTTACCCGAAAGGGGCAAGGACAGTAGGGGGTGGTCAGTGTAGGGAGGTCCTTAGGTTGATTTTGCTGCGATGGCGGTCAGGCGAGGGATTCCTGCACTGGAGCTTCCTATAAACTGTAGCGGGTTTTCTGAAGCTAGTGGAACTTTGTAAAGGCCTCGTAGTGGTACCCTGTCTCGCTTCCTTGGTAGAGGTGTATAGGGTCTGATCAACTCCGTGGCAAATGGGTAACACGACTTGTGGGTAAAGATGCGCAACCTCTGCAGAGTGTAAAACTGGTATACTAGCCATGCTCACGGTCATGAGCGGCTCGGACACTCACATGATTAACTTATAGAACTTAAACTCAATTTGTAATATCATTGCATTTGGGATTATTTTGTTATTACTTTTACTTATTATTTCTAAGGTTTGGTATTTACTTACAATTAGTAACTGCTAATACAATTTTGACCAACCTATAAAAGCAATGCTTAGCTTCAGCCTTTATTTCATTGATCAGCCTTACACTTCATGAACTCCCACCTTGGGTGAGTTCATGCCACATTATTCCCCACAACTTGTTGAGCGATGAACATGTGTGAGCTCACTCTTGCTGTCTCACACCCCCCACAGGAGAAGAACAGGTGGTCGAAGAGGAGCCGCCTAGCACCGAGGCTTTCGACTTGATCTAGGTGGCGTCTCACAGTCAGCTTTGTGGCGCCAGGGAATAATATCTAGTTCGCTTTATTTTACTATTTATTTTTGTAAGACTTCCGCTATGTAATAAGTATATTTATGACATTTATCTTTATACACTCTGTTATTATATGTGTTGTCTTCTCTGGCGCATATATGAGTACCCGGCTTTGTTTCTTAAAGCTCGGGTGTGATATCATCTACGGACAGCCCATGCATTCAACCTGACCGAATTTTTTGTTTTTTAGCCCCTTTCGTGACAAAAATTTACGTTTGGACCCCCAGAAATTTTATTTGCACGTTTCGACCCGATGCTCGGCGCCATAGGCTGTGGCGCCGAGGTAACATAGCTCGGCGCCACAGCCTATGGCGCCGAGCTGTGACGTGGCCATGGCGGGCAGGGATGATGTGGATGTACACGTGGCGCCTAGCTCGGCGCCACAGATCTTGGCGCCGAGCTAGGACTTAAGCGTCCGAGCCGAGCCGTGTTTCTTCTTCCTTCCACTCTCGCTCTCGTGGTTTTCGTTCTTCTTCGCCATAGCCGAGCGACCGCGCCGCCGGTCCATCGCCGCGCCGCCCGCCCCGCCCGCCGAGCGTGCCATCGCCCGCCCCGCCCGGCTGCCGAGCGCGCCGGTCCATCGCCCCAGCCGCCGCGCCACCGCCCCGGCCCGGCCCGGCCACCGGCCGCCGCGCCAGCTCCCGCCACCGGCCGCAGCGCGCCCCCGACCCGGCCGCTGCCGCTAGGTATTTTTTTAATTACTTAGTTAGTAAATTGTTAGGTATTGTTAGGTATTTACTTAGTTAGTAAATTGTTAGCTATTGTTAGGTATTAGTTAGTAAATTGTTAGCTATTGTTAGGTATTTTTTATTGTTTAGTAAATAGTTAGATATTTTCTTGTTAGTGTTTATTAAATTAGTTAGCTAGTTTCTTGCTTAGCATATTGTTAGTGTTTAGTAAATTCTTAGTGATTATATAGTTAGCATTTTGTTTAGCGTATTTATATTACATGTTTTTGTTGGCAACCATCGTGTTGTCGTTTATTTGCAGGTTCTATAAACATCACTTTACAGGGGAGGTGCTGCCAAATTTTTTATTGACAATAGTTTTTTTGTACGTAGGTGTTCGTCCGACTTGACCTTCTCCACCGTTAGCTGGACTCGTACGCGATCTCAGGTATACATTGTTTTCGTACATTATTTATAGATTATGTAATTTCGTTTGATGTGTTCATTTAATATTTACTATATAGTTATTAGTTAATATATATTTATTACTTAGTAAGTTTGTAGGCTTAAGTATATAGCCATTATTGAGTTAGTAATCCATTTTTGCAATAGATGGACAGCCTAGTAACACTATACCATGGAGGAAGGGTGGAGATAGATGCTTATGGGAATGTTACTTTTGATGGTATGAAGATCGTGACCATGTTGTTCGATGAAAGACCATCTTTTGACAAGCTTTTGGCTCGAGCTTGTGAGGAGATTAGTTGCGACATAAACGACCCTAGAATATCAATTCAGGGTTTGTTGTCCCATATTACATATGGAACAGTTGTCCGACGGTTGATCTCCATTACCTCAGAAGATGATTGGGTGATATATTTAAGAATTGTGAAGACGATGGTTCCACCATGTTTAGATGTGGTTGTTCAAAAGTTACCTGTTAGTCATTGCGATGGTCCAGTCGGGTTGTCTCCACAAATGCCAATTGCATCTCGTATTGAAGCTCCTTTGGTAGAGCTTCATGAAGAAGTGGTTGTTGTGCCCGATGCTCAATCGGGTCCGCACGAGTATGGGATTTCTCGTCCTCTTCCTGGTGTTTATGGGGCTTCTAATCCGGTGGTACCCCCCCAAGAGATCCCATTGACCCAGGATCCAGTTCACGATCATCCTAGTAAGTGTCTTTGACACGTTGTTCGTATCCATCGTTATTTCGTTTGATTAGACTTTTTAATGTGGTTTTTCTTGCTTCGACCCGATGCAGGATCTCCACATATCGATAATGCTGCTTATCTTGATGTGCCTATGTCATATAATATGGACAACATATGCAGGGCATCCAATAGTGTTGATGTTCAGATTGAGGATGAGGAGGAGCCATATGAGGCTGCATGAGCCTTAGATTCTGATGCATTATCCGTCCGATTCAAGAAATGACCGAGCAAGAAATTGAACTCATAAGACGTTTGTGTCCGGAGCGTGACCCTGCAGTACATGAATTTAGCAGTTTAAGTCATTCCACCCGTGCATATGCTGAAGGACGTGACGATGAACTGCTAGAGGCTCCGGATAACGCCGACAGCATTGAGATTAAGGTAGGCTTACTTTTCAAGGACCTGCCTACACTGAGACGATGGCTACAGGAATATTCTGTGAACCGCAAGAGGCCGTTCAAGGTGAGACATTCGTATGCACAGCGTCGTTACACTGTTGTGTGCGAGGTGTCGGAATGTAATTGGAGGGTATGTGCCCGAAGGCAGAAGGACACCGGAAAGTTTAAGATCACCAAAATTGTAGGTCCACACACTTGTGCCCAGACAGAGCTGAGCTCTAAGCATCGTCAGTTGACATCTACCCTGATTGCGAAAAGGATATTGGGGATATTGAAGGGTCAGCCAAACTTGAAGGTGAAGTCAATTATGACCATGACTTCGGAGCTGTTTGGTTACAGGATCAAATATGGGAAAGCATGGAGGGCAAAGCAGCGAGCATGGAAGATGATATACGGGGATTGGGAGGAGGGTTATGAGAAGTTACCAGCATTGTTCAATGCAATGAAAGCAAAAAACCCAGGCATGCATTACGAGTACATCCCCAAACCTAATGAATGGAGGAACGGCAGAGAGATATTTTTTCGTGCTTTCTGGTGTTTCTCGCAGTGCGTAGAGGCCTTCAGGCATTGTCGTCCTGTGCTCTCTATTGATGGTACTTTTCTGCTTGGGAAGTATAAGGGCACATTGTTGGTTGCCATATCATGCGACACAGACAACGCACTGGTTCCTTTGGCATTTGCTTTGGTGGAGAGGGAGAACAGAGATAGTTGGTCTTGGTTCTTGCGGCTTGTACGCATCCATGTTGTAGGCCCTGGACGCGAGGTTGGTGTCATATCTGACAGACACCAAGGTATTCTTAATGCAGTGCAAGAGCAGATTCCTGGCTACGCACCCATGCACCACAGATGGTGCACTCGACATCTAGCAGAAAATCTTCTTCGAAAGGATCATAGCAAGGCTAACTTCCCCCTTTTTGAGGAGGTATGTCGACAGTTGGAGGTTTCGTTTTTCGAGGATAAGTTGAAGGAACTAAAAGATGCAACAAATGCTGAAGGTAAGAACTGGATTGCTGGATTGCTGAGGGAACCGCAGAAATGGACAAGGGCCTATGACGAAGGTGGCTGGCGGTTCGAGTTTCAGACTAGCAACATGGCCGAGTCATTTAACAGTGTGCTCAAGGGTATACGGGGCATGCCAGTCAATGCTATAGTAACATTCACTTTTTATAGGCTTGTGGCTTGGTTTAATGATAGACACGCGCAGGCCAAGGCAATGCAGACGCGAGGGCAGAGATGGGCACCTAAACCAACATCACACCTTAATAATGCAAAGGAACGTGCCCATAGACATGAGGTACAATGCTCTGTTTCTCGGCTTGAGCCGCTTCCCATTCCCTTGCATCTTGTGCTCTCTTCTCATCTGCCGCCTTCAACCTCCTATACTCTGCACGCTTCGGGCTATCATAAAAGGCAGATTTTGCTTCCCTACGCATGTCGCGTATGCGATCTTTAATGTACAAATCGACGAGCCGAGATCCACAACGCATCTTCTGTCCCATTATTCTCTTGGACTCTATTGTGCGCATCACCTCTCCTTTGTCGTCGTAACTCTCCCAACTGCATTTCCTCGTCTCCTACAAAAAAATAGTAAGTACCGCTATAACATTACAGCTGGTGCAAAAGAATACCAACCTCATCGTAATCGACCATATGTCCACAAAAATATCCAACACCAAGCTCCGAAGGAACTAATCCATACTTAGCTTCAATACCACATTTGCAGAGTACTGGATCAAATTTGACCTCTTCTTCCGCCCACCCGTTGTATCTCTTTTCCTTTACCTCTGGCTCTGGCCAATGGGACAAAGGACCATACAACCACTCTGTAACACCCGGCTTTAAGGAACAAAGCCAGGTGCATCTCATACATGCGCCAAGAAGACAACATATATAATAACAGAGTGCATAGAGATAAATGTCATAAACATCAGAGTTTTTATTACAAAGCGGAAGTCTTATTACAAAATAGAAATGTAAACATAAAACGAACTAAGGATCGTCGGCGCCAATGTCGACTGAGAAACGCCACCTAGATCAGATCGAACTCCTCAGTGTTAGGCGGCTCCTCCTGAACCACCTGCTCTTCTCCTGTGGGGGGGGGGTGTGAGACAGCAAGAGTGAGCTCACATACGATCATAGCTCAACAAGTCGTGGGGAATAATGTGGCATGAACTCACCAAAGGTGGGAGTTCATGTAGTGTAAGGCTGATCAATGAAATAAAGGCTAAAGCTGAGCATTGCTTTTATAAGTTGGTCAAAATTTTATTAGCAATTACTAAGTGTAAGTAAATACCAAACCTTAATAATAATAAAGAACAGTAATAGTAAAATAATCCCAAATGCAATGAAATGACAGGTTAAGTTTAAGTTCCATAATTTAATCATGTGAGTGTCCGAGCCGCTCTTGACCGTGAGCACGGCTAGTATACCAGTTTTACACTCTGCAGAGGTTGCGCATCTTTACCCACAAGTCATGTTACCCATCTGCCAAGAGATGGCCAATCCCATACACCTCTACCGAGGAGGCGAGGCAGGGTAACACTACGAGGCCTTTACAAAGTTCCACTAGCTTCAGACTACCCGCTACAGTTTATGGGAAGATCCAGTAAAGGGTTCCTGGCTGATAGCCATCGCAGCAAAATCAACCAGGGACCTCCCCGCACTGACCTCTCCCCTACTGCCCTTGCCCCTTTCGGGTAAGGTAGCCCTCCCCTAGCTTTCCTAGTTAATCAACCAAGGGCGTCCCATTCCACCCTTGTGGTAGCACTGTTTTCCCGGGTGGTTCTCCATGTTCCCATTAACATAATGATCTTAACATGAACAAGGAATAATAAAACAGATAACAATAAATAGTATAACAATGAGTGATGAATATCTCTATACCCAAATCCACATAAAGCAATAGCATGTACTACCCAAAACTTTAGTAGTAAAACCAGTGGTGAAGCAAGGTATAAAGATAGTCAAACCTAGGGTATCCTATTGGGTCCCAGCAAAATTATCCTATGCAGATCATTATGAATAATAAGAACATGAATGGGTAAAAGAAGTGATCAAGGGCACAACTTGCCTGGCACTTGAGATTCCAGGTACCAACTTGCCTTTCAGATGACACATGTCCTCGCGCTAGACGTAGCAATACAAGCAAACATGGTATATACAAAATTAACATCACACCAAACATAAGATTATACTGCATAATAATGACCTACACGTTTCTACGAGACCAACGCGACTTGAACGAATCAAATCGGAGTAAGAACGGAGGAGATACGAATTTCCTAAGGTTTAATGTGATTAAAATAGGATTAGATGATGAATTAATTTTCTAACTGAGTTCATGTCAAAACAGTGATACTAAATGATAAATAATATTATTATAAAATTTTAGAAACTGGAATGGTTCAATTTGGACCAAAAATGGAATTTCTATGAATTTTACAAGTTTCTAGATTTGTTTTTGTATTAAAAATGAATTTCTAATATTATTTTTCTGTTTTTAAACGTCTCTGGACTGGGCCTCAATAACAGAAAACCGCAGGGGCTAACCTATAAAAATTCCTGAGACTCATACTCCAGCAGCCAGTACTGCGGGTTGAATAGTAAATATGCTAGGGGCTCTTTTGCGAAGCATCCAAGTCGAAGGGGTACCGGAGGATCTGAACCGTCCGATCAAGTGCTGTCGGCCCAGATTAGATCCGAAGGGGTACGGGACAGTGACCGTGGGATCACAGATCGACGCTCGGGATTTAAAATAGCCCCAACTAACCGTGCCCGCTCACACATTGATCTACGGTCGAGATCAGGCTTAGTCGAATCGGTACGAGTCTCAAATCCAGTCCACTCATCGCAGAACCGACGGCTCACGAGCCCTCCCCCACACGCGTCGTCTACCTCCAGCCGGCCCTGGGCGGCGAACATGCCTTGCGCTCGACACCGCGCCACCGTGGCCTGCTTGACCGACGGTGAGCCCAACGCATCCGCGCCAGCGCCTAGCTAGAGCGCCTCGCTTCCTAACACGCTACAGAGAAGGAACCGGATCATACCGCATGCCGAGACGAAGGAGAGGTCGACGCAGATTCCCAGCCCGCACCGCGATGGATACACCGGGGATTCCAGACGCCGAGTCGCCAAGCCGCCTTCGCCGCCGCCCTGGGGAAGTTACGCCGCGCCCGGGCTCACAGTGGTCTCACGAACCGAAGGCGAGCAGACGACGACGGTCGGCGATGTGCACCCACGCTCTCTCTCCTCCCTCTTTCTCAACTCTCTCTGCGGATCCGTTCGTCGCCGCGGCGTAGAGTGGCTTGCGGGCAGAGAATCAGGCATGACGACCCCACCTTTATCCAGGGAGTCCAGCTCTCCCGAGGATCCCGCAGCGGTGGTTGAGATCCGATGCCCACGGAGTCCGCGTCTGTCGCGCGGAGCGCAACGACCACGCGAGGACGACGGTCCTGCACGATGGCCCCACGCGCCAGTGAGCCTGAGCGAGGGATGCGGCGCCAACGCTCAAGTGGCCCACGCGTCAGTCGCTAGGTTATCTACGCACGCGCGGCTGGGTGGAGGGAGTGTGGGCCGCGCGGGAGAGAAGTGAGATTGGGCTAAATTTGAGGTTGGCGGCCCAGTAAGCTTTCTTCTTCCTTTTTCTTTTTCCTGTTTGGTTTTCTTTTATGATTATTTTGAATCAAGTTTGAATTTGAATGTGAGTTTCACCTTTGAGTACATTTTACAAATTCACATTCTAGTGTAGGAATAATATATTTTTTTGTACTCATTTTTATCCTCATAATATTTATTTTCCTTTCTTTTCTAAATTCTAGAATCTCTTTTAGATTTTAAATCCCCATTTGGATATTAATATAATTCTTTTCTCATTATTCTATGTCGTCACAAAGTGCACACAAAATAAAATTCCGGCATGATGCATAATTTAGTGGTATATCCTTTTTATCATTTATTTGTTGTTCGAATATGGTATTCACATGTGATGATAAGTAAATTCTACACACACAAAGATTATGGGAAAATGACTTTTCTCCCCTTTTATTACATATTACAAAGTGAGCATTACAAATCCTACCCCCCTTAAAAATAATCTCGTCCTCGAGATTTAAGAAGGACTAGGGAAACGATAAGGAAAATCTACGCGAAGCTCTTCTTCTCTTCCCCAAGTAGCTTGATCTTCACTGTGGTGGCTCCATTGAACTTTGCACATCTTTATAACCTTACTCCTTGTAACTCGAGTCAAGGTATCAAGAATCTCGATCGGGTATTCTGTGTAAGTCAAATCACCGTGAACACCGAGCTCTTTCATTGGTAACTGTTCCTCAGGGACACGGAGACACTTCTTAGGTTGTGATACGTGAAATACATTAAGCACATCAGATAGATTAACAGGTAGCTCTAGTTGATAGGCCATCTCTCCATCTTGCCTAAAAACTCAGAATGATCCAATAAGGTGAGGGGACAATTTGCCCTTAACTTTGAATATCCTCATTCCACGAAGTGGTGACACCCCGTGGTACACATAATCACCTTCCTCAACTCCAGTGGTTTCTTCTATTACCAACGTAGCTCTTTTGCGTGGTTTGAGCTACCCTCAAATTCTCTCGAACTATACGAACTTGTTCCTCTGCTTCTTGAGTAAGTTCATATCCAAGGAACTGTCTTTCTCTAGTCTGATCCAATATAAAGGAGTCCTGCATTTCCTGCCATACAAAGTCTCGAACAGTGACATCTTCAGACTGGCCCAGTAACTATTATTATATGAGGACTCAGCATAAGGTAGACTCTTGTCCCAACTACTACCATGCTGAAGGGTACAAGCTTTCAACATGTCTTCCAATACTTGATTAGTCCTTTTAGTTTGCCCATCAGTTTAAGGATGGTAGGCCAAACTAAAATTCAACTTTGTATCCATATTCTCATGAAAACTTTTCCAAAATCTGAAGGTAAACTTTGATCCTCTATCCGAAACGATCTTCTTTGGTACACCATGTAGAGACTCAATCCGAGACATGTATAACTTAGCCAATTGTGATCCATAAGTAGTCTTGATCGGAATGAAATGAGCCACTTTGGTCAGTTTATCCACAATAACCCATATAGGATCATATCCTTTCGAGGTGCGAGGCAATCCAGTCATGAAGTCCATACCAAACTTTTCTCACTTCCACTTGGACATCTTTGGTGGGTGTAATAGTCCAGCTAGTCTTTGGTGTTCGGTCTTAACTCTTTGGCACACATCGCACATAACCACATGTGCAGCCATATCTCTCTTCAATCTCTACCACCAGGACTTATACTTCAAATCCTGATACATCTTCGTACTACCAGGATGAATAGGATAATCCCAGTCATGGGCTTCCTTTAATATAGTCACACGAAGGCTTTCAATATCAGGAACACATATCCTGTCCTTGAACCATATGGCACCTTGCTCATCTTTCATAAATTCCGGAACTCGATCTTCAGTAATCAGATCCTTAATCTCTTGTATCTTAGCATCACCAATTTGTCCTTTGCGGATCTCTTGCTCCAAAGTAGGTTCCACATCAATAGTAATTCCTTCAGTGCGTGCAACTATCCCCAGGTTAAGTCTCCTGAAATCCTCAACCATCTCATCGAGTAGCTGGGCAACAACAGCTAAATGAACATGCTCCTTCCGACTCAAGGCATCTGCAACCAAATTTGCCTTGCCCGGGTGATAGTGAATTCCCAAATCATAATCCTTAATAAGCTCCAACCAACGGTGTTGCCTAAGGTTAAGATCCTTTTGAGTGAATACATATACTTCAAACTCTTATGATCCGTATATACTTGGCACTTCTCGTCCCACTTGAACTCTCTTCTCTTCTCCAAAAGTGAAATCATAGGTTTAGCAATCTTAGAAAATCCTTCAATAAATCTCCAATAATCTCCTGCAAGTCCCAAGAAACTTCGGTCCTCCGTAACCGTAGTGGGTATGCTCCACACCACTATCTTCTTGACTTTAGCAGGATCCACTGATATTCCTCCATTAGAAATAATATGACCAAGAAATGGCACTTCGCCAATCCAAAACTCGCACTTGCTGAACTTAGCATAGAGTTGATTATCTCGAAGCTTCTGTAGCACCAACCTTAGATGTTCTTCATGGTCACTCTCATTCTTAGAATAGATAAGAATATCGTCGATGAACACTACGACGAATCTGTCCAAATACTCCAAAAACATCTTATTCATCAAATCCATAAAATAAGCTGGTGCATTAGTTAATCCAAACGACATAACGATGAACTCATATAATCCATATCGAGTCGAGAAAAGCCGTCTTAGGAATATCTGATGGTCCAGTCTTCATCTGATGGTATCCCGATCGGAGGTCGATCTTCGAGAGTACCCTGGCTCCTCTCATCCGATTAAATAAATCCTTAATGCGAGGTAACCGAAACTTGTTCTTCACGATGACATCATTAAGGGACCTTTAATCCACGCACATCCCTTGCAATCCATCTTTCTTCTTTACAAACAAAACTGGTACTCTCCAAGGTGAAGAATTCAGACGAATGTATCCATCCTCTTATAATTCCGTTAATTGTTTCTTAAGTTCCTTTAGCTCTTCTATGGACATCATGTATGGCCGTTTAGAAATAGGGACAGTCTTAGGTAAGAGATTAATGACCAACTCAACTTCCATATCTGGTGGCAGCCCTAATAACTTTTCTGGGAAGACATCCGGAAAATTCTTAACCACACGGATGTTGTCACCAACCAACTTCCCATCTACTAAGAATGTTGCTAGTCTGAAGGTGGTAGTTACTGCAACTTCAACTTCAAATCTTTGTCCTTTGGAACTAGTGAGTTTCTACGGTTCCCTTAGCACAGTGTATATACTGCCTTTGTCTTTCTTAACCATGACATACCAAGGATCAAATCTATACTGCTCTCTTCTAACAGTATAGGGGTAGCCCATCTGGGTTAGAAACACAGGGTAAGGAAGGAAGAATTGTAGACAAGGAGAGTAATTACAAGGAATGTTACTGCGGGGGATTTATTAGCTAAGTAGATTAATGTGTTATCCACTAAAGCTAATACATTACCTTATGGTGGTACATGCTAAGATGCCCAACTATAATGTTTCAATCAATCAAAGAAGCAAATCAAGCATTTATCATCAGAACAATCAACCAACATTTTTAAATAAAGAAAATAGTTTTAATTTCGTCTTAGGTTACCTATCTCTTAAGAAGATCATAGTCATAGGATTCCAAGGTGTGAAATCCATCTTGTCTTAGATTAGAAAAGGTAAGAATGATTAGAGTAGATTAGCAAAAGGTGAGACAGGATCAAGGTAAGTGTAGAAAGAATCAGAGTAAGGTAAGTGTAGAATGAATCAGAATGAGATAAGTAGGTAAGGGTTTTGTCCATTTCTATCTAGGTTTCGTCCTACAGTCAACATTCCTCTGATACCACTTCTGTAACACCCGGCTTTAAGGAACAAAGCCAGGTGCATCTCATACATGCGCCAAGAAGACAACATATATAATAACAGAGTGCATAGAGATAAATGTCATAAACATCAGAGTTTTTATTACAAAGCGGAAGTCTTATTACAAAATAGAAATGTAAACATAAAACGAACTAAGGATCGTCGGCGCCAATGTCGACTGAGAAACGCCACCTAGATCAGATCGAACTCCTCAGTGTTAGGCGGCTCCTCCTGAACCACCTGCTCTTCTCCTGTGGGGGGGTGTGAGACAGCAAGAGTGAGCTCACATACGATCATAGCTCAACAAGTCGTGGGGAATAATGTGGCATGAACTCACCAAAGGTGGGAGTTCATGTAGTGTAAGGCTGATCAATGAAATAAAGGCTAAAGCTGAGCATTGCTTTTATAAGTTGGTCAAAATTTTATTAGCAATTACTAAGTGTAAGTAAATACCAAACCTTAATAATAATAAAGAACAGTAATAGTAAAATAATCCCAAATGCAATGAAATGACAGGTTAAGTTTAAGTTCCATAATTTAATCATGTGAGTGTCCGAGCCGCTCTTGACCGTGAGCACGGCTAGTATACCAGTTTTACACTCTGCAGAGGTTGCGCATCTTTACCCACAAGTCATGTTACCCATCTGCCAAGAGATGGCCAATCCCATACACCTCTACCGAGGAGGCGAGGCAGGGTAACACTACGAGGCCTTTACAAAGTTCCACTAGCTTCAGACTACCCGCTACAGTTTATGGGAAGATCCAGTAAAGGGTTCCTGGCTGATAGCCATCGCAGCAAAATCAACCAGGGACCTCCCCGCACTGACCTCTCCCCTACTGCCCTTGCCCCTTTCGGGTAAGGTAGCCCTCCCCTAGCTTTCCTAGTTAATCAACCAAGGGCGTCCCATTCCACCCTTGTGGTAGCACTGTTTTCCCGGGTGGTTCTCCATGTTCCCATTAACATAATGATCTTAACATGAACAAGGAATAATAAAACAGATAACAATAAATAGTATAACAATGAGTGATGAATATCTCTATACCCAAATCCACATAAAGCAATAGCATGTACTACCCAAAACTTTAGTAGTAAAACCAGTGGTGAAGCAAGGTATAAAGATAGTCAAACCTAGGGTATCCTATTGGGTCCCAGCAAAATTATCCTATGCAGATCATTATGAATAATAAGAACATGAATGGGTAAAAGAAGTGATCAAGGGCACAACTTGCCTGGCACTTGAGATTCCAGGTACCAACTTGCCTTTCAGATGACACATGTCCTCGCGCTAGACGTAGCAATACAAGCAAACATGGTATATACAAAATTAACATCACACCAAACATAAGATTATACTGCATAATAATGACCTACACGTTTCTACGAGACCAACGCGACTTGAACGAATCAAATCGGAGTAAGAACGGAGGAGATACGAATTTCCTAAGGTTTAATGTGATTAAAATAGGATTAGATGATGAATTAATTTTCTAACTGAGTTCATGTCAAAACAGTGATACTAAATGATAAATAATATTATTATAAAATTTTAGAAACTGGAATGGTTCAATTTGGACCAAAAATGGAATTTCTATGAATTTTACAAGTTTCTAGATTTGTTTTTGTATTAAAAATGAATTTCTAATATTATTTTTCTGTTTTTAAACGTCTCTGGACTGGGCCTCAATAACAGAAAACCGCAGGGGCTAACCTATAAAAATTCCTGAGACTCATACTCCAGCAGCCAGTACTGCGGGTTGAATAGTAAATATGCTAGGGGCTCTTTTGCGAAGCATCCAAGTCGAAGGGGTACCGGAGGATCTGAACCGTCCGATCAAGTGCTGTCGGCCCAGATTAGATCCGAAGGGGTACGGGACAGTGACCGTGGGATCACAGATCGACGCTCGGGATTTAAAATAGCCCCAACTAACCGTGCCCGCTCACACATTGATCTACGGTCGAGATCAGGCTTAGTCGAATCGGTACGAGTCTCAAATCCAGTCCACTCATCGCAGAACCGACGGCTCACGAGCCCTCCCCCACACGCGTCGTCTACCTCCAGCCGGCCCTGGGCGGCGAACATGCCTTGCGCTCGACACCGCGCCACCGTGGCCTGCTTGACCGACGGTGAGCCCAACGCATCCGCGCCAGCGCCTAGCTAGAGCGCCTCGCTTCCTAACACGCTACAGAGAAGGAACCGGATCATACCGCATGCCGAGACGAAGGAGAGGTCGACGCAGATTCCCAGCCCGCACCGCGATGGATACACCGGGGATTCCAGACGCCGAGTCGCCAAGCCGCCTTCGCCGCCGCCCTGGGGAAGTTACGCCGCGCCCGGGCTCACAGTGGTCTCACGAACCGAAGGCGAGCAGACGACGACGGTCGGCGATGTGCACCCACGCTCTCTCTCCTCCCTCTTTCTCAACTCTCTCTGCGGATCCGTTCGTCGCCGCGGCGTAGAGTGGCTTGCGGGCAGAGAATCAGGCATGACGACCCCACCTTTATCCAGGGAGTCCAGCTCTCCCGAGGATCCCGCAGCGGTGGTTGAGATCCGATGCCCACGGAGTCCGCGTCTGTCGCGCGGAGCGCAACGACCACGCGAGGACGACGGTCCTGCACGATGGCCCCACGCGCCAGTGAGCCTGAGCGAGGGATGCGGCGCCAACGCTCAAGTGGCCCACGCGTCAGTCGCTAGGTTATCTACGCACGCGCGGCTGGGTGGAGGGAGTGTGGGCCGCGCGGGAGAGAAGTGAGATTGGGCTAAATTTGAGGTTGGCGGCCCAGTAAGCTTTCTTCTTCCTTTTTCTTTTTCCTGTTTGGTTTTCTTTTATGATTATTTTGAATCAAGTTTGAATTTGAATGTGAGTTTCACCTTTGAGTACATTTTACAAATTCACATTCTAGTGTAGGAATAATATATTTTTTTGTACTCATTTTTATCCTCATAATATTTATTTTCCTTTCTTTTCTAAATTCTAGAATCTCTTTTAGATTTTAAATCCCCATTTGGATATTAATATAATTCTTTTCTCATTATTCTATGTCGTCACAAAGTGCACACAAAATAAAATTCCGGCATGATGCATAATTTAGTGGTATATCCTTTTTATCATTTATTTGTTGTTCGAATATGGTATTCACATGTGATGATAAGTAAATTCTACACACACAAAGATTATGGGAAAATGACTTTTCTCCCCTTTTATTACATATTACAAAGTGAGCATTACACACTCTCTGAAACGACACTTACGCCACCCGTATGGCTGCAGGAGAAAAAATTAGTAATTTATTGTAAATAAAACTAGTTCATACATTTAGCGTATCAATGGGCTCACATAATCAATATTCGGACAACAGAACTGCTTCTCATAGTCTTCGTCGATGACAGCACAGTCTCCACAATCGCATCGAGATGGTGAGTCCATCTGTCTTTCTGTTGCTACCTCCTTCTCCGCATCCGTCATTGGTGGAGGATTCGGGGGAGGAGGTACCCAACGCTTAAAACACTCATGACTGGTCCTTCCACTCAACCAATTAACGAAAAGAAGATATCGAGGGTCAAATTTATCAGGACCGTCGATCCACTCGAAAAAGAAACACCTCTGATGTCCCTAAAATAATGGAAAGAAGCACTATTACACATCTACAAAATAATGAATGCGAACAAAATTAAGTGACAAGTCATAAGCTACGTACGTCCAAACCGCCACAAAGGTAGTAGCAGCGAGCAGCCGTGTCTGGATGTTGTGATTGATGTACCCAAGCCAGTCTGCCACAGTCACAGTTAGGCACGGGGAGTTCAGGAGGAACAGGAGCATCCTTACTAGATACGTCCGGATATAACTCCCGAGGACGACCTCTCTTCTGCCACAACGCCTCTCGGTACATGTCTTTCATCTAATAAACGATTATAATTATCACTTGTACCTAATATGCTTTATAATAAGTTTACACAAACTAATAATCGAAATGATAATATAATAGGTGTATACAAACTATTAAAATATGAAACTATGAGCAACTATGAAACTAACAACCCAATATACAAAACGAATCAGTTGGAAATCATACCTTGGTCTACGAAGTGAACCAACTCAAATCTTTTAATCCAGCAAATTTTGACGAAGTTTGGAAACGAGATGAAATGCGCTGCTCTCGGCCAGCCGCGCGAGCGTTTTTATAGGAATTTGTAGCTCGGCGCCAAGATCTGTGGCGCCGAGCTACGAGGCCGCGCCGCCACCACGTCAGTGCCAGGTCAGCCCTAGGCGCAAGTAGCCGTTGCTGCCACGTCACAGCTCGGCGCCATAGGTTGTGACGCCGAGCTGTGTTACCTCGGCGCCACAGCCTATGGCGCCGAGCATCGGGTCCAAACGTGCAAATAAAATTTTTGGGAGTCCAAACGTAAATTTTTATCACGAAAGGGGCTAAAAACAAAAAATTCGGTTCAACCTGATCCATTTTATCCCTTTCTCCCAGGTGCAAGTCTATTATTGACGAACTGCGAGCTTACTCAACCTAACTCAAAATGTGTCGGTTACTTCTTTTGTTTACAGCTCAAATCTCTATAGTCGTCTTGACATCCAATTGCTGCAGCTCAAAATACCCATTGCCGGCGTGTCCCAAGAATGCATACACCCGAGGTGCGCGAAAACGGCTCAGGCCCGAGCTCGCCCGCTAAAGGCCCTGTATTCAGTTATTCTTATCTTGTATTGCGTAGAATTAGGAAAAAAAAAGAAAATCTTTTCCCTTGCTATAAATTTTAATTCACTCAATTGAACGATCCCGTTCAATCATATACATTTGGGACTAAAACGAACAGATCCTAATAATGTTTGGCTAGGATTTTTTTCTATGCATCTCTCACAATCAACATAATAGGTAAAAGTAGAGTATAGATAAATAAATGTGTTCTTTATTTCTCTAAGGGGGTGTTTGGTGACTACGAATTTATTTTGGTCCCTCTATTTTATTCCGTTTCGTCCCTAAATTAATAAACACGGGAACTAAAATAAAGTTTTAGTTTACGTATTTAACAATTTATAGACTAAAATTGAACAAAATAGAGTGACTAAAAATTTGACACTAAAAACCAAACACCTCGTAAATATTAGCAATTATAACACAGAGTTCTTATATGTATATTGTCGAGACCGTAATTAGGGGTACCCCCAATGCTCCTTAACCTGACCGAAAAACATCTTCAGAACAAACCATCAACGACTGATAAGCACGGTTCATGTCAGGGCCTCGTTTCCTAAAGGACACGACCTCGCCTCGTCCGAGCCCAGCCTCGGGCGAAGACAATAGTCCCGGACGAATTCACAACTCGCCCGAGGGTCCCCTCAGTCAACAGACACACCCCCGTCTCACTCAAGGCTAAGCTCGGGCGAACTTTGTCATGCAGCGACCTCGACCGAATCGCCTTACCAACCGACCGTATCGCATGCGCATTCAATGCGGGGATCGCCTGACACCCTGTCCTGACACGCGTGCCTCAGTCGGCAAGGTCGAAGTGACAGTAGTCACTTCGCCCCTTTATTGACCGTTCTGACAAGGAAACAACACTATTCACCCCGTTCCGACTACTGTGCCAACCACCAGGGTAAAACTGACAACAATAAGTCGCGACCTCCCCCGAGTTCAGCCTTGGGCGCAACAGGGAGCTCCGCCTCGCCCGACCTCAGGCCTCGGCCTCAGCCTCAGCCTCGGGAGAAGTTCTCCGCCTCGCCTGACCTTAGGCCTCGGCCTCGACCTCGGCCTCGGGAGAAGGTCTTCGCCTTGCCCGACCTCAGCCTCGGCCTCGGGGGAAGTCTCCGCCTCGCCCGACCTCGGCCTCGGACCGACTACGCTACAGGGGATACATCATTACCCTACCCCTAGCTAGCTGTCTCAGGCTATGAAGGAACAAGACCGGTGTCCCATCTAGGTTACTCCGGTAACAGGTAATGATGGTTCCCCGCGTGCGCCCATGACGTCGGTTGCTCTCAACCCCCTACGGAAGCAAGGAAACGTCAGCAGGATCCATGCCGCACCGTCAGCTATGCTTCTGCAGGGCTTAAGGCACTTCTCCGACGGCCACGTTAGTACATGTATAGGGCTCAAGGCACTTCCCCGCCAGCCACGTTAACTCATAGCTACACCCCCATTGTACAGCTGAACATCTCCTTGTATCTATAAAAGGGGATGTCCAGGGCCTTCCTAAGGGGAGGAGGGGGGACACGTACGAAGACACGGGCAAAAAAGGATGGAGGGCGAAGGTGGGCGAGCAGAGGCAGACAGAGTAGGAGAGATGCGGTAGAGGCAGACTCAGACAGCTCACCTCAAGGCCGAACCCTCTCTCTTTCTCTCTCTCTCGCTCTCGCTCTCTCGCAGCGCTTGTAACCCCTACTACGAGCACCCCGGTGCAAGATAATATAAGCCTCATCCCCCCGCTTACGTTCCATCTTGCATCAACCCATCTGGGCAGGGACACGCAGCGACAAATTCACTGATCGGTTGACGGTCCTCGCGGGTCCGAAACGCCGACAGTTGGCGCGCCAGGTAGGGGTTCTGCTGCGTGTTGACAAACACTTTCCCGTTGAGTTCCAGATGGGTAGCCTTCAGCAGCCTCTTCAGCCCGGGACGGTGCTCCGCTTTGGGAGTCTCGAGTTCATGTCCCACGACGGCAGCTATGACATGGTACTCCTCCCCTTGCAGCACGGCAACAACGACGGTCGTCGACTCGCCAGGCGGAGGCAAACTCGACGACAACTTCCTCCCGCGGCGGAAGAGGAACACTCGGGTTTGCCCCGCTACCCTCCTCGCCGGAGGAGGAGGAGACGGGGCAACCGTGGCCAGGCAGGAGGCGGCACCTCGTCGGCTGTCGGACCAGAGCGAGTCGACGACGCCGGCACCCCTGCGGGGGACATGTCGGGTGTTGTCCTCGCACCTGAGACAACGGCGGGTGTCGCTTCCCAGCAACGTGCCAACTAGTGGCGGAGGACACACAAAATTTGAGGTATGGCAGATTTTGTTTATAACTATGTATTTATACTTACAAATCCTGAAATCCATGTATACGTGTATAAGTTTTAGTTCACAACAAATAATTTAAAATAAAGCAATGATTTACCATAACAAAATAAGTTGAATTTATCATTGCTCATACAATCAAACAATAAATTTAAACCTATACAACACAAATACTTAATCAACTTGTACGATTATAATTCACATTTTAATATTGACATAATATATATTTCTTGCAACAGACATACAAAAATCTGCAGATACTTTGTTTTCGTTTTAGAACCCGTGCCTTCTTGTCTTCCAAAGTAATCCATGATCAAAATCAGGTGCGTCCTATTTCTGCATGCGCTGGAAAAGATACAAATCTAAGCTGTTATGGGTCAACTACTTGCAAACAGGTATAGTAGTACAATGCATAACGCAGCTATGAACATAGGCCTAGTCGCCTAGCGCAAGCATCCGCATACAAGCAAGCACATGCTAGGGAAGAGCACGAGCAGTCTGTGAAAGATGAGGATGAGCAGCGCGCAACTCCATAGAGGGAAGCGGCGATAGGCTGAGAAGCAGACGTCATGTTGTGCGTACGACGATGGAGCAAAGAAGAAAATTGCAGACAGGCCGCAGACACGAGGCAATACCAAAGTGGCTTGGGTCAGGCCAAGGTATGGCTTGGGCTACACCTAGCCACACTAGGCCCTCCGCCACTGGTGCCAACCCCAAGCGGGCTGATGACGCCAGCACCCCCACGAAGGACTTGTTGGGCGTTAGCCTTGTACCTGAGATAACGGTGCATTCCGTCCCCGACGCGACTTCACCGCCGTCTGCCAATCAGCAGGTACCTTCAGTTTTCCATCCCGTTCCCTTTAGATTCAGCTTCGACCCACCAAGCGACCCCGCTTCTATGAGCGCGTTCGTGAGGGCATATCCTGACCTTCCAGGGTACCATATGTGGTCAACTTGGGACCGACTGACGGCCGTCTCAACCTCCGGACCCGCGGGTTCCGAGGAAGAGGACGACCCCGACGTCAGTTGGGATTTCTCCAGACTCCGTGATCCCTGTGCCATGCGTGACTTCATGTCCGCATGTGACCACTGCCTCTCCGGCTGCTCTGATGATGGCCACAGCCTTGACGACGAGGGTTGCGACCCAACTCGCGAGTGCTACCACATGGATCAGGAAGATCACGACGGAGAAAACCACCTTGGCATGCCAGGAAGTGACGGCGCCCTTGCACCTGCGTCTCGCGTTGAGATCCCGCGGGAGCTAGCTGTGGTCCAAGTCCCTATGGGGGGTCAGGACGCACAGCTTGAGCAACTCCGTGAGATGCAGGCCAAGCTCGACGAAGAAGCAGGGCGGCTTGTGTAGCTCCGACAAAACGTCGAGCAGGAGTGGGCAGGCCGGGCACTCACCGGAGGAGCGCGTCATCGGGCCCGGGACGTCCAGCGCCGTATCGTTGACGATGCTAGGGCAGGGCTGCCCCCGGCCTTCAGCGGGGTCGGCCAGAACCTAGCTGTAGTGGCGATGCTACTTTGAACAATGCTGGAGCCATCCACCACCGAGGGGCGACGTATCCAGGGCGAGCTCGAGGGCCTCCTGGAAGACGCCGCTGTCCAACAAGCCGAGAGCTCTGCCTCCAGGAGGCGAGGAGACCCCTCGGAGCATCGCGCAACGCCCTCCCGACGCATGCGGGAGGCCTCGGTCCACACCGAGCGCACACGGAATGGGACGCCTGCAGCCCCGGATCGCCTCGGCGCCGAGCAACACTACCGCGACCGTCGAGCCCGACTTGAGGAAAGGGTGCGCCGAGGCTACCACCCTAGGCGCGGGGGATGCTACGACAGTGAGGAGGATCGGAGTCCCTCGCCCGAGCCACCAGGTCCGCGAGTCTTCAGCCGGGCCATACGACGAGCACCGTTCCCGGCCCGGTTCCGAGCCTCGACCACCATCACCAAGTACTCAGGGGAGACAAGGCCGGAGTTGTGGCTTGCGGATTACTGACTGGCATGCCAGTTGGGAGGGACGGACGACGACAACCTCATCCTCCGCAACTAGGGGTGGTAATGGATCGTGATCCAAATGGTTCTTCACAAAATGTCAAGGCCCTAAATAAATTATAGTTCAAAAATGACTAGAAATAGAGCTCGATCCTAACTCGATTCGATCCTTAAATCTTATAGTGCAAAATTTATAGCCCATTGTCTGCCCTATCCGCAACCTCCCCCTTTTCCTCTCCGACGCTGCCCGGGCCTGGCTGGAGCATCTGCCTCCTGCGCAGATCTCCGACTGGGACGACCTGGTCAAGGCTTTCGCTGGATATTTCCAGGGTACGTACGTACGCCCTGGGAACTCATGGGATCTCCGAAGCTGCCGCCAGCAGCCAGGAGAATCCCTGCGAGAGTACATCCGACAGTTTTCAAAGCAGCGCACCGAGCTGCCCAACATCACCGACTCGGACGTCATCGGGGCATTCCTCGCCGGCACCACTTGCCGAGACCTGGTGAGCAAACTAGGACGCAAGACTCCCACCAAGGCGAGCAAATTGATGGACATAGCCACCAAGTTCGCCTCTGGTCAGGAGGCGGTCGAATCCATCTTCTGGAAGGACAAGCAGCCTCAGGGAGGGTAGAAGGAAGACGCCCCCGAGGCGTCCGTCTAGCGTGGCGCGAAGAAGGCCAAGAAGAAGGTGCAAGCAAAACGTGACGTCGTTGACGCGAATCTCGTCGCTGCTGCCGAGCACAGGAACCCTTGGAAGCCTCCCGGAAAGGCCAACTCGTTCGACAAGATGCTCAAGGAGTCGTGCCCCTATCACAGGGGTCCCGTCAAGCACACCCTTGAGGAGTGCGACATGCTCCGGCGTTACTTCAACAAGGCTAGACCCTCGGCAGAAGGTGGAAAAGACCAAGGCGACAACAAGAAGGGGGCGCCAAGGAAGAGGAGTTCCCAGAGGTCCACAACTGCTTCATGATCTACGGCGGACAGGTGGCAAATGCCTCGGCTTGGCACCGCAAGCAAAAGCGTCGGGAGGTCTGCTCAGTGAAGGTAGCGGCGCCAGTCTGCCTAGACTGGTCCGACAAGCCCATTACCTTCGACCAAGGTGACCACCCCGACTGCGTACCGAGCCCAGGAAGGTACCCGCTCATCGTCGATACTGTCATCGGCAACGCTAGGCTCACCAAGGTCCTCATGGATGGAGGCAGCAGCCTCAACATCATCTACGCCGAGACCCTTGGGCTCTTGGGGGTTGATCTGTCCACGATCCGGGCCGGCGCAGCACCTTTCCACGGGATCATTCCCGGTAAGCGCGTCCTGCCCATTGGGCAACTTGACTTGCCCGTCTTCTTCGAAACTCCCTCCAATTTCTGAAAGGAAACCCTCACTTTCGAGGTGGTTGGGTTCCGAGGGACCTACCACGCGGTGTTGGGAAGACCGTGCTACGCCAAGTTCATGGTCGTCCCCAACACGTACCTCAAGCTCAAGGTGCCAGGCCCCAACGAAACCATCATCGTCGGATCCACGTACCGCCATGCTTACGAGTGCGATGTGGAATGCGTGGAGTACGCCGAGGCCCTCGCCGAGTCCGAAGCCCTCATCGCCGACATGGATTGCCTCTCCAAGGAGGCACCCGACGCGAAGCTGCGCGCCGGCAACTTCGAACCAGCCGAGGCGATTAAGTCTGTCTCCCTCGACCCCAGCAACGACGCCGGCAAGAAAGTCAGGATCGGCTCCGAGCTCGACCCCAAATAGGAAGCAGTGCTCGTCGACTTTCTCCATGCAAACGCCGAAGTTTTTGCGTGGAGTCCCTCGAACATGCCCGGCATACTGAGGGATGTCGCTGAGCACTCACTGGACATCCGAGCCGGTGCCAGACCCATGAAGCAGTCCCTGCGCCGCTTTGATGAAGAAAAGCGCAGGGCCATAGGCGAGGAGGTCCACAAGCTAATGGCTGCAGGGTTCATCAAAGAGGTATTCCATCCAGAATATTTAGCTAACCCTGTGCTTGTAAAGAAAAAAGGTGGGAAATGGAGGATGTGCGTAGACTACACTAGTTTAAACAAAGCATGTCCAAAGGTTCCCTACCCTCTGCCTCGCATCGATCAAATTGTGGACTCCACTGCTGGGTGCGAAACTCTGTCTTTCCTCGACGCCTATTCAGGCTATCACCAAATCAAGATGAAAGAATCCGACCAGCTCGCGACTTCTTTCATCACACCCTTTGGCATGTATTGTTATATTACTATGCCATTTGGTTTGAGGAATGTAGGTGCAACCTACCAAAGGTGCATGAACCATGTGTTCGGGGAGCACATCGGCAGAACGGTCGAGGCTTATGTCGATGACATCGTTGTCAAGACAAGGAAAGCCTTCGACCTCCTCTCCGACCTCGAAGTAACTTTCGGGTGCCTGCGTGCAAAAGGCGTAAAACTCAATCCCGAGAGGTGTGTCTTCGGAGTCCCCCGAGGCATGCTCCTAGGGTTCATCGTCTCCGAACGAGGCATCGAGGCCAACCCAGAGAAAATTGCGGGCATCACCAACATGGGGCCCATCAAAGATTTGAAAGGAGTACAAAGGCTCATGGGATGCCTTGTGACTCTGAGCCGCTTCATCTCGCGCCTCGACGAGAAAGGATTGCCCTTGTACCGCCTCTTAAGAAAGGCCGAGCGCTTCACTTGGACTCCCGAGGCCGAAGAAGCCCTCGGAAACTTAAAGGCACTCCTTACTAATGCACCCAGCTTGGTGCCCCCCGCTGCGGGAGAAGCCCTCTTGATTTACGTAGCCGCAACCACTCAGGTGGTCAGCGCCGCGATCGTAGTCGAGAGAGGGGCATGCACTGCTCATCCAGAGGCCGGTCTACTTCATCAGCGAGGTGCTATCCGAGACCAAGATCCGCTACCCACAAATCCAGAAGCTACTGTACGCAGTAATTCTGACACGGCGAAAGTTGCAACACTACTTCGAGTCTCATCCGGTGACTGTGGTGTCATCCTTCCCCCTGGGAGAGATCATCCAGTGCCGAGAGGCCTCGGGCAGGACAGCAAAATTGGCAGTGGAACTCATGGGCGAAACACTTTCATTCGCTCCTCGGAAGGCCATAAAATCTCAAGTCTTGGCAGACTTTCTAGCTGAATGGGTCGACACCCAATTGTCGACAGCTCCAATACAGCCCGAACTTTGGACCATGTACTTCGATGGGTCGCTTATGAAAACAGGAGCAGGTGCTGGCTTGCTCTTCATCTCACCCCTCGGGAAACATGTGCGCTACGTACTGAGCCTCCATTTTCTGGCATCAAACAATGTGGCCAAATACGAGGCCTTGGTTAATGGACTGCACATCGCCGTCGAGCTAGGGGTTCGGCGCCTCGACGCTCGTGGCGACTCCCAGCTCGTTATTGACCAGGTCATGAAGAACTCCCACTATCGTGATCGGAAGATGGAGGCCTACTGCGACGAAGTTCGGTGCTTGGAAGACAAGTTCTATGGGCTGGAGCTCAACCATGTTGCTCGACGGTACAACGAGACGGCGGATGAGCTGGCGAAAATAGCCTCGGGGCGAACGACGGTTCCCCCAGACGTCTTCTCCAGGGACATATATCAACCATCCATCAAACTCGATGGCACGCCCGAACCCGAGGAGACTTCGGCCCAGCCCGAGGAACCCTCGGCCGCCGAGGGTGAGGCCCTGCGCGTTGAGGGAGAACAGAACGAGGTTGCGCCAAACCAAGACTGGCAGACCCCGTACCTGGAATATCTCCTCCGAGGAGAGCTGCCCCTCAACAAGGCCGAAGCTCGGCAACTGGCTCGGCGCGCCAAATCGTTCGTTTTACTGGGTGATGAAAAAGAGTTATACCACCGCAGCCCCTCGGGCATCCTCCAACGATGCATATTCATTGCCCAAGGACAAGAGATGTTACAAGAAATACATTCGAGGGCTTGCGGTCACCATGCAGCGCCTCGGGCCCTCATGGGAAACGCTTTCCAACAAGGTTTCTACTGGCCGACCGCAGTGGCCGACGCCACTAGGATTGTACGCTCCTGCCGAGGGTGTCAATTCTATGCGAGACAGACGCACCTGCCCGCTCAAGCCCTGCAGACAATACCTATCACTTGGCCGTTTGCCGTGTGGGGTCTAGACCTCGTTGGTCCCTTGCAGAAGGCACCTGGGGGCTTCACGCACCTGCTGGTCGCCATCAGCAAATTCTCCAAGTGGATCGAAGTCTGACCCTTAACAAGCATCGGGTCCGAGCAGGCGGTGGCGTTCTTCACAAATATCATCCATCGCTTTGGGGTCCCAAACTCAATCATCACCGACAATGGCACGCAGTTCACTGTGAAAAAGTTCCTGGACTTCTGCAAGGACCACCACATCCGTGTGGATTGGGCCACCGTAGCTCACCCAATGACAAATGGGCAGGTGGAGCGCGCCAACGGCATGATTTTGCAGGGACTAAAACCAAGGATTTACAACGACCTCAACAAGTTTGGCAAGCGGTGGATAAAAGAACTACCCTCGGTGGTTTGGAGTCTGAGGACGACACCGAGCCGGGCCACGGGCTTCTCGCCGTTTTTCCTAGTCTATGGGGCCGAGGCCATCTTACCCATGGACTTGGAATACGGTTCCCCGAGGACAAAGGCTTACGACGACCAAAGCAACCAGACCAGCCGAGAGGATTCATTGGACCAGCTGGAAGAGGCTCGAGACGTGGCCTTACTACACTCGGCGCGGTATCAGCAGTCTCTGCGACGCTACCACGCCCGGAGGGTTCGGCCCTAAGACTTCCAAGTGGGAGACTTGGTACTTCGGCTGCGACAAGATGCCCGAGGGCGCCACAAGCTTACTCCTCCCTGAGAAGGGTCGTTCATCATCGCCAAGATTTTGAAGCCCAAGACATACAAGCTGGCCAACTGAAAGGGAAATGTGCCCTTGGGCCATTTCTATAAGATTTTGGTGATTTAGGGCTTCACACAAAAATGCTTTGAATTATATTTGTGCCAAAGATTCAAGAAGTGAAAATCAAGATTAAAGGTATGTTTCTAGTCTTAGTCCATTGTTTTGAAGACTAATGTGCTGTGTCTAAGTGCTAGAAACAGGAGAAATCACTTTGGAGATTAGTTGGCTATGTTCAGCCAAAGGGTTGTTCGGTCTGGATGCACCGGACTGTCTGGTGGTGCATTGGACAGTGTCCGGTGTGCCAGGACCAGTCCCGGTGAACTGCCTGCTCTCGGGTCTCGACAGCGGCGTACGGCTATAAATCACCAGACTGTCCGGTGGTGCACCGGACTGTCCGGTGAATCGTCTGCGGCGAAGTCGCTGCTCTCGGGAACCAAGTCAACAGTGTACGGCTATAATTCACCGGACTGTCCGGTGAGGCACCGGACTATCCGGTGAGCCAACGGTCGGGCGCGCCAACGGTCGGCCGCGCAATCCGCGCGTGACGTGTGGCCGAGCCAACGGTCGGATGGGGGCACCGGACAGTGTCCGGTGCGCCAACGGCTCCAAATCTTCAACGGTCGGCTGCGCCAGATAAGGAAAGCAATCCGCTCCGGATAGTGTCCGGTGGTGCACCAGACTGTCCAGTGTGCCAGCCGACAGAAGGCAAGATTTGCCTTCCTGGATTGCTTCCAACGGCTCCTAGCTGCCTTGGGGCTATAAAAGGGACCCCTAGGCGCATGGAGGAGCACACCAAGCATTCTTTGATCATTCCTAAGCACCAAGACTTCATTTTCGCGCATTCGATTCTTTGTGATAGCAACTAGAGCTCCATTTGAGTAGAAAACTCTTCGAGTTGTGTTGAGAGCTCAAGTTGTGACTTGTGTGCATGTTGTTGCTCTGATTTTGTGTCTTGTGTGTGTTGCTCATCCCATCCTTACTTTCGTGCTTATTTGTGATAATCAAATTGTAAGGGCGAGAGGCTCCAAGTTGTCGAGATTCCTCGCAAGTGGGATATAGTGAAACAAAAAGAAATACCGTGGTATTCAAATGGGTCTTTGGACCGCTTGAAAGGGGTTGAGTGCAACCCTCGTCCGTTGGGACGCCACAACGTGGAGTAGACAAGTGTTGGACTTGGCAGAACCACGGGATAAACCACTGTGCCTCTTTGTGTTGATTTCTTTGTGGTTATCGTGTTTAGCAAGAACTCCTCTCTAGCCACTTGGCTTTATTATTCTAACACTTAATCAAGTTTGTGGCCTTGAGTTTTAAGTTTTTACAGGATCACCTATTCACCCCCCCCCTCTAGGTGCTCTCAATTGGTATCGGAGCCGTTCTCTTCAAGAAAGGGACTAATCGCCCGAAGGGATGGATCCTAAGGGAAAGGGGATGGTGATCAACGACAAGGAGAAGGAGTCCTTCATCAATGAGCCAAAAGACGACAAGCCCACTGACTCGGGCTCAAGTCATAAGAAGAAGGATGGGAAGAAGAAGAGGCGTATCAAGAAGATCGTCTACTACGATGTCACACCCGGTTTTGGAAGGCAAACCGAATGCGAACTATGTACGTGCCAGGATCAGAACTCACGTACACAGCGATTACATAAATGAACATCATCGCACAATGCTCGAATAATAACATAAAAGAGTATTAACTTATTACATCACAGAGTCATAGACATCCACATAGTCATCCACTTAACAGATAAATCAAAGTGCTAGCGAAACACAGTAAAGATAAGGCCTTCACAGGCAGCTGACTCGGGGTTGCCGCCAACCCACACCTAGAATTCGTCGTAGTCTTGGAACTCCTGGAAGTCTCCTTCCACGACTTCGCCTTCTCCTGAGCAGTGGTTACAATGCGGACAACCTAGTGTTTTGTGGTAAAGCAAGGATGAGTACACATCAACGTACTCAGCAAATGTCCCGTTTGGCTGAGGTGGACTAGCTTTATGTGGGGTTAGGCTCAAGCAGTTGCTTTTAGTTAGTCAGGTATTTATCATTAGTAGAAGCCAGATTTTAGCATTAACCAACCCATGAACCCTTTCCTCATCGAGGAACAACATCATCATATTCGAACCAAAACCATAACATAATCCTTGTATCTCGAACCATCTGTATCTCTAATCAAAGAGGATCCCAAGGCTGCTCTTAACTGTGAGCACGGCTGATATATCAGTTTCACTACCCTCTGCAGAGGTCGCACACTTTACCCATGAGTCATGATTCCCTTTCTGCCCGGGGAGAGCTAATCCCCATTGACCACTACCTAGGTGGTCCGGCAGGGTATCACTACATAGCTTTTACAAAGATTCCCTAGAGATCATAGCTGCCCGTTAGGTTTCTCCAGTTTGATAAACACAGTACCCCTCCCCGCAGGAGAGTGACTAACAAAAAGCAAAACGAAAGAACCTCGGCACTCAGCCTCGGCAGAGCAAGCACTGTGCCTGGACCCCATTGACGGCACGACGGCGAAGCAACTACACCTCTAGTTCCTCTAATTAATTAGCTAAGGGCACCCCATTTCACCCTCATGGTTGCACTGTTATCCCGGGTGGTCTCTCAACGAACAGGTCCTTACGGAGAGGTACTCAGGAAACAGCCTGAGCCCCCTAGAGTATCACAAGATCATCAATATCATCAGGATAACAGTATCATAAATATTCACATCATGTTCATTGATTAAGTTAAGGCAGTAGCAGAATGCTAACCATAATAGCCCATAAGGTCATCAAGGATAAAGTAAAGTGTAAAGCTAGTCAATCCTTAGGTTTCAAGTAAGTAATGCGGGGTAGTAAGTTATAAATGAATAGGACATAATGGGTCAGAGGACACTTGCCTTCACCAAACTGTTGATCAGGAACTTCCTCTGCAACTTCCTCGGGAAACACAGACTGCTCGTTGTCTACGTAAAGTAATCATTCACACTATGCACTTGGGAAATAACAAGCAAAAACAATATACCAAACATATGCAGCAGAGAGAGATCACAAGTTCATAATAAAAAAGGGATAGGCACTCTGGTATTCTCTAGGTCTGGGGTAGAGGACTATACAAAGTGAGTCATTATCCACTAATCAGGTTTAAGTCAGTGGTGGGATTAAATCATTATCTGGTTTTAAGTTCCTAAACTTAGGTGTTTAAGTCCATAAACTTAAGTGCTCCAACTTTTATTAAAGTCTACTATCTTTTATTTGTCTCAAATAAGGTTCCAATAACATTAATTTTACCCTAGTGATCAACTATTAATTGAGACATAGAAACAGCAGGGAAACATTGCATAAACAGATAGATAATAATATTATGAACATTTTGCAATTTGAAGCACCTAATTTGGAGTTCATATGGCAAAGTTATGAATTTTACAAGTTTAGGGGTTAAAAATATACCCTAAGTACCTATTTTGAATTAAATAAAAGGTCCGAGGACCTAACCGTAAGAAACCAGGGACGGCGGGTTCAAATTCCAGAAAACAGGGGGGCTCTTTAAGAAAACGCGCGGGCGAAGGGGTATCGGACTCCTACGGCCGTCGGATCTCAGGCGGACGGCTAGGATTAGATCCGCAGGCGGGCGCGCGAGCGCGCGGCGGCCTGGGCGGCTGACAGGCGGGGCCGGGCGGGCAGCGCGAACGCGGGCAGGCTGACAGGCGGGGCCAGCGGGCAGCGCGGGGTGTGGGGGAAACGGCTCTGGGCCGTCGGATCTTGGGCGGACGGTTAGGATTGGACTCAGCCTATTTAAAACTGGGCCGCCCGATCTGAGATGGACGGCGGGGATGGGCGGCTGGCTTCTATCTCCTTCCCCAGCCAGCTGAGGTGGCAGCGCCCGTCCCCGCGGCGGAGGTGCTCGCCGGAGACGAGGGGCGCGGGGGCCCTGCGGGTCCTTGGGGCGATCTGAATGGCCGGGGGGTTGGGGAGGGCGCGGGGGACCTTTTGGTGGGGACTAGGTCGGGGCAGGGGCACCGGAGGGGGGCGGTTCGCGGTGGAGCGGCTCGACGGCGGCGCTAAGCAACTCCGGCGAGGAATTAAACGCGATAGAGAGCAAAACAAAGGTCAATAGGGGCGGGAGAGGTTCCTTACCTCAAGGCAAACTCCGGGGACTCCTCGGTGGCGGCAACGGCGCGACGACGGCCCGGGTCGACGGCGGCGGCTGCACGGAGGACAGCGGGTGAGCGCGGGCAGAGAGAAATAGGGAGGGAAAGGGGAAATTGGAGCGCGTTCCGGGTTGCGGACGTCGGGGCGAAGCTCACCGTGGCAATGGACACGGCGGAGCTCCAACGGCGACCGGGAAACGAGCTCGGAACGGCGGGGTTTACGGCGGCGGCGCTCTGGCGTGCGCGCAGCGAGGGAGAGGCGAGAGAGGGGGCCTGCAGGTGCGCAAATGAGGGAGGGGGAGATGGCGAGCGAGGTTCGGGGCTCAAGTGGCCGAGGGCGAGGTGGGGCGAACCCCACGCGCGACGTGGGCGCGGAGACCGCGGCACGCGCGGCGGCGGTTACGCGAAGACGACGGGGCTGACAGCCCGGGCCCGCGAGCAGAGGGAGAGAAGAAAGCGGGCGTGGGGCGGTTGCGCTGACGGGCGGGCCCGCCAGGGCAGAGAGAGCGGGGGGGAAGCGGGCGCGCGCGCGGGGAACGCGGGGCTGACCGGCCGGGCCCACGGCGCAGAGAGAGAGAGAGAGGCGGGCGCGGAGACGGCGGCCGCGCCGACAGGCCGGGCCCGCGGCGCAGAGAGAGAGGAGGGGCGGGAGGGCGCGCGCGCGGGATGGGCCTATTGGGCCGAAAGGCCGAGGGGGGCGGGGGTTTGGGCTTCTTTCCTTTTTCTTTTTATTCTGGAATTGTTTTTCCCTTTTCTTTTTATTTTCTCTATTTGATTCAAATTCAAATGAGCCACAAATTCAAATTAGACTTTTTAGGAATTATGCACCAAACAAAAGTGAAATCTAGGGTTCAACATGATGCAACAATTCATACTCCCTTGGAGTTTGAGCTAATAGACTATAATTATAAATAAAATAACCACTTCTCTCCTATAGAAATGAGAAAGAGAGGATTGGGGAAGGATGAGAAAAGGGAAGTAACACCTGAATTTGTGAATATGAGCAAAGAAATTTTATACCCCCAAATTCAGGGTGTTACATACGACGATAGCGACGAGTCTTCTTCCTCCCAAAAGGACAACGACGACGACGACTACGAGAAAAAGAAGGCGGTTAACTCGAACTTTTCTTTGGATTACTCTCGTATTCCGCATAATTCAAATGCACATTTGCTTTCCATTCCTCTTGGTAAACCTCCACACTTTGATGGAGCCACGTTTGGTTCAAGTTCTTCCTTTGTCCATAGGAGAAATATGCCTAGAAACAATGTTGTTCATCATGCTCCTAGGAAAGTGAATCATGGATCTACTACTGTTTTTCTAGCCTGCAACACTGATTTTGTGCTTTCATGTAAAAATAAGAAGGTGATTGCTAAAAAGGTGGGAGCCAAATGCAAGGGAGATAAAACTTGCATTTGGGTCCCTAAGGCTATTGTGACTAACCTTGTAGGACCCAACAAGAGTTGGGTACCTAAAACCCAAGCCTAATTTGCCTTGCAGGTTTATGCATCCGGGGGCTCAAGCTGGATTATCGACAACGGATGCACAAACCACATGACGGGGGAGAAGAAGATGTTCACCTCCTACGTCAAGAACAAAGATTCCCAAGACTCAATCATATTCGGTGACGGGAATCAAGGCAAGGTTAAAGGACTAGGAAAAATAGCTATTTCTTTTGAGCATTCCATTTCTAATGTGTTTTTAGTAGAATCGCTCGGATATAACTTGTTGTCCGTTAGTCAATCATGTAATATGGGTTACAATTGCTTATTTACAAACATAGATGTGTCTGTCTTTAGAAGAAGTGATGGTTCATTAGCGTTTAAGGGTGTACTAGATGACAAACTCTATTTAGTTGATTTTTCGAAGGAGGAGGCCGATCTAGATGCATGCTTAATCGCTAAGACTAGCATGGGCTGGTTGTGGCATCGCCGTCTAGCACATGTGGGGATGAAGAACCTTCACAAGCTTCTAAAGGGAGAACATGTGTTAGGTCTAACAAATGTAACTTTCAAAAAAGATAGACCTTGTGCAGCTTGTCAAGCAGGTAAACAAGTGGGAAGTGCTCATCACATCAAGAATGTGATGACTACATCAAGACCTCTGGAGCTATTACATATGGACCTCTTCGACCCGTCGCCTACCTCAGCATCGGGGGAAGTAAGTATGGTCTTGTTATTGTTGATGATTTTTCCCGCTTCACTTGGGTATTCTTTTTGCAGGATAAATCTGAAACCCAAGGGACCCTCAAGCGCTTCCTAAGGAGAGCTCAAAATGAATTTGAGCTCAAGGTGAAGAAGATAAGGAGCGACAACGGGTCCGAGTTTAAGAACCTGCAAGTGGAGGAGTTTCTTGAGGAGGAAGGAATCAAGCACGAGTTCTTCGCTCCCTACACACCACAGCAAAATGGTGTGGTAGAGAGGAAGAACAGGACGCTTATAGACATGGCGAGGACGATGCTTGGAGAATTCAAGACGCCCGAGCGGTTTTGGTCGGAAGCTGTGAACACGGCTTGCCACGCCATAAACAGGGTCTACCTTCATCGCCTCCTCAAGAAGACGTCATACGAGCTATTAACCGGTAACAAACCCAACGTTTCGTACTTTTGAGTTTTTGGGAGTAAATGCTACATTCTGGTGAAGAAAGGTAGAAATTCAAAATTTGCTCCCAAAGTTGTAGAATTGTTTTTGTTAGGTTATGACTCAAATACAAAGGCGTATAGAGTCTTCAACAAATCATCGGGTTTGGTTGAAGTCTCTAGCGACGTTGTATTTGATAAGACTAATGGCTCTCCAAGAGAGCAAGTTGATCTTGATGATGTAGATGAGGATGATGTTCCAACGGACGCGATTTGTACCATGGCGATTGGAGACGTGCGACCACAAGAACACAAGGAGCAAGATCAACCTTCTTCCTCAACAACGGTGCACCTCCCAACTCAAGATGACGAAGAAGTACCTCAAGAAGAGGCGTGTGATCAAGGGGGAGCACAAGATGTCCAAGTTGAAGAGGAAGAAGCACACCAGGCCCCTCCAACTCAAGTTCGAGCGATGATTCAAAGGAATCATCCCGTCGACCAGATTTTGGGTGACATTAGCAAGTGAGTAACCACTCGCTCAAGATTAGCTAATTTTGTGAGCATTACTCTTTTGTCTCTTCTATTGAGCCTTTCAGGGTAGAAGAGGCCTTGCTAGATCCGGACTGGGTGTTGGCCATGCAGGAAGAGCTCAACAACTTCAAGCGAAATGAAGTTTGGACACTGGTGCCGCGTCCCAAGCAAAATGTTGTGGGAACCAAGTGGGTGTTCCACAACAAATAGGACGAGCACGAGGTGGTGACAAGGAACAAGGCTCGACTTGTGGCAAAAGGTTATGCCCAAGTCGCAGGTTTGGACTTTGAGGAGACTTTTGCTCCTGTGGCTAGGCTAGAGTCAATTCGTATTTTGTTAGCCTATGCCGCTCACCATTCTTTCAGGTTGTTTCAAATGGACGTGAAGAGCGCTTTCCTCAACGGGCCAATCAAGGAGGAGGTGTACGTGGAGCAACCCCCTGGCTTTGAGGACGAACGGTACCCCGACCATGTGTGTAAGCTCTCTAAGGCGCTCTATGGACTTAAGCAAGCCCCAAGAGCATGGTATGAATGCCTTAGAGACTTTTTAATTGCTAATGCTTTCAAGGTTGGGAAAGCCGATCCAACTCTTTTCACTAAGACTTGTGACGGTGATCTATTTGTGTGCCAAATTTATGTCGATGACATAATATTTGGTTCTACTAACCAAAAGTCTTGTGAAGAGTTTAGCAGGGTGATGACTCAGAAATTCGAGATGTCGATGATGGGCGAGTTGAACTACTTCCTTGGGTTCCAAGTGAAGCAACTCAAGGACGGCACCTTCATCTCTCAAACGAAGTACACGCAAGACTTGCTAAAGCGGTTTGGGATGAAGGACGCCAAGCCCGCAAAGACTCCAATGGGAACCGACGGGCATGTCGACCTCAATAAAGGAGGTAAGTCCGTTGATCAAAAGGCATACCGGTCTATGATAGGGTCTTTACTTTATTTATGTGCTAGTAGACCGAATATTATGCTTAGCGTATGCATGTGTGCTAGGTTTCAATCCGACCCAAGGGAGTGTCACCTTGTGGCCGTTAAGCGAATTCTTAGATATTTAGTCGCTACGCCTTGCTTCGGGATCTGGTATCCAAAGGGGTCTACCTTTGACTTGGTTGGATATTCAGACTCCGATTATGCTGGATGTAAGGTCGATAGGAAAGTACATCAGGGACGTGCCAATTCCTAGGAAGGTCCCTGGTGTCGTGGAGTTCTAAGAAACAAACTTTCGTTGCCCTATCCACCGCTGAGGCCGAGTATGTTGCCGCAGGATAGTGTTGCGCGCAACTACTTTGGATGAGGCAAACCCTCCGGGACTTCGGCTACAATCTGAGCAAAGTCCCACTCCTATGTGACAATGAGAGTGCTATCCGCATGGCGGACAATCCTGTTGAACACAGCCGCACAAAGCACATAGACATCCGGCATCACTTTTTGAGAGACCACCAGCAAAAGGGAGATATCGAAGTGTTTTATGTTAGCACCGAGAACCAGCTAGCCGATATCTTTACCAAGCCTTTAGATGAGAAGACCTTTTGCAGGCTGCGTAGTGAGCTAAATGTCTTAGATTCACGTAACCTGGATTGATATAGAGCATACATGTGTTTTATGCCTTTGATCATGTTCCTTTATGCATTTTATTGCTTATTTATGGTGCTCAAGTTGTGCAAGGGATCCCCCGGACCTCACAAGTCCATGTGTGAATGATGCACATATTTAGGGGGATAAATGCTACAATTTGACCCTTTGAGACTAACCGTGTGCTTGAATTTTCTTAATTTAGTCTCAAAGGAAGATTGAAAGGGAAAAGGTGAACTTGGACTATGCAAGACTTCCACTGCACTCCGATGAGAGGGTAACTTACTCCAAGTTCATCTCCGTGTTCTTATTGCCTTTTTACTCTTAATTGAAGATTTTGGTGAGGCAATGGGGTTCAAGGGCCAAAAATGATCCCGTTTTGGTGCTTAATGCCAAAGCGGGAGAAATTAAGGCCAAAGCAAGAAATGGATCAGCTACCACTTGAGAATTTTGAAAATAGTAGAGTAGAGCTTTTGTTTTGTCAAAAGTTTGTCTCTTGTGGGGAGAATGATTGACTATGGGAAAAAGGGGGAGTTTTTGAATCTTTGATCAATTTCTCTTGGAATACCTCTCTCTATGCCTCAACCAGTGACTTTGACTTAGAGATAGGAAATTGAGTTTGATTTGCAAAAACAAACCAAGTGGTGGCAAAGAATGATCCAAATATGTCAAATTTGAATCAAATACAAATTTTTGTTCTCATTTGCATTGACGTTGCACTTCTTTAGTTGCTTTTTGTTGTGTTGGCATAAATCACCAAAAAGGGGGAGATTGAAAGGGAAATGTGCCCTTGGGCCATTTCTATAAGATTTTGGTGATTTAGGGCTTCACACAAAAATGCTTTGAATTATATTTGTGCCAAAGATTCAAGAAGTGAAAATCAAGATTAAAGGTATGTTTCTAGTCTTAGTCCATTGTTTTGAAGACTAATGTGCTATGTCTAAGTGCTAGAAACAGGAGAAATCACTTTGGAGATTAGTTGGCTATGTTCAGCCAAAGGGCTGTTCGGTCTGGATGCACCGGACTGTCCGGTGTGCCAGGACTAGTCCCGATGAACTGCGTGCTCTCGGGTCTCGACGGCGGCATATGGCTATAAATCACCGGACTGTCCGGTGGTGCACCGGACTGTCCGGTGAATCGTCTGCGGCGAAGTCGCTGCTCTCGGGAACCAAGTCAACAGCGTACGACTATAATTCACCGGACTGTCCGGTGAGGCACCGGACTGTCCGGTGAGCCAACGGTCGGGCGCGCCAACGGTCGGCCGCGCAATCTGCGCATGATGCGTGGCTGAGCCAACGGTCAGATGGGGGCACCGGACTGTCTAGTGTGCACCGGACAGTGTCCGGTGCGCCAACGGCTCCAAATCTTCAACGGTCGGCTACACCAGATAAGGAAAGCAATCCGCTCCGGACAGTGTCCGGTGGTGCACCGGACTGTCCGGTGCGCCACCCGACAGAAGGCAAGATTTGCCTTCCTAGATTGCTTCCAACGGCTCCTAGCTGCCTTGGGGCTATAAAAGGGACCCCTAGGCGCATGGAGGAGCACACCAAGCATTCTTTGATCATTCCTAAGCACCAAGACTTCATTTCCGCGCATTCGATTCTTTGTGATAGCAACTAGAGCTCCATTTGAGTAGAAAACTCTTTGAGTTGTGTTGAGAGCTCAAGTTGTGACTTGTGTGCATGTTGTTGCTCTGATTTTGTGTCTTGTGTGTGTTGCTCATCCCATCCTTACCTCCGTGCTTATTTGTGATAATCAAATTGTAAGGGCGAGAGGCTCCAAGTTGTGGAGATTCCTTGCAAGCGGGATATAGTGAAACAAAAAGAAATACTGTGGTATTCAAGTGAGTCTTTGGACCACTTGAAAGGGGTTGAGTGCAACCCTCGTCCGTTGGGACGCCACAACGTGGAGTAGACAAGTGTTGGACTTGGCCGAACCACGGGATAAACCACTGTGCCTCTCTGTGTTGATTTCTTTGTGGTTATCGTGTTTAGCAAGAACTCCTCTCTAGCCACTTGGCTTTATTGTTCTAACACTTAATCAAGTTTATGGCCTTGAGTTTTAAGTTTTTACAGGATCACCTATTCACCCCCCTCTAGGTGCTCTCACCAACGATCAAGGCGAGGTCTACAGCAACGCTTGGAACATCGAACAGCTACGTCGCTTTTATCCTTAAAATGTTTCAAGTCGTTCATGTGTCTCGCTTTCTTTATATGCATAAATAAAGTCTAACCATCAAGGAAGGATCAGCCTTGCCTCGGCAAAGCCCGACCCACCCTCGGGGGCTAGAAGGGGGGAACCCCCTCTGCGTCAAAATTTTCCTCGGAAAAGTTTTCTACCAAAACGACTTTCGTGCTTTTCGACTCATATCGATAACAGAATCCTAAAAACGACGAGAGGAACCTTAAACGGCAAGGTCGACCGAGCCAAGGGACTCCTACGCCTTCGGGATATGAATACCTCACTCGTCACTTTCCGCGAAAAGTAACTCACGCTCGAATAAGCGATTCTGCTACCGACGAACAAGTCCTAATGCACGAAACGAGAGGAAAGAAAACGACTTTCGTGCTTTTTGACTACATCGATGACGGAATCCTAAAAACGACGAGAGGACACTTAAACGGCAAGGCCGATCGAGCCGATGGACTCCTACGCCTCCGGGATACGGATACCTCACTCATCGCCTTCCGCGAAAAGTAACTCGCGCTTGAATAAGCGATTCTGCTACCGAACAAGTCCTAACGCACGAAACAAGAGGAAAGAAAATGCAGCTTTATAGTCCAACAATAAAAATGTTTAGGCCTCGGTGGCCGCAAAAGACATACGCAAACTTAAAACAAACTGTTGCTGCAGGCTCAGACATCGGCAAGGGGAGGAGCAGCACCCTCGACATCGTTCCCACCCTCGGTAGAATCTGGCCCGGCCTCAGACGGCGACTCGGGCGGAAGGATCTCCACCTCAAAGGAGGAAGCCAGCGCCGCGCTTGGGCCCTCGATAGCCGCGTCAAGCCTCTGGACCTCGGCTAAGGCAACCTCCTCTTCGTCAGGTAAGCAGTACCCCTCGCTGACCCGCTCCAGATCCACGTCGTAGTGGGAAGCGAGCACGACGAAGGCCCGCCTAACGCCGTGGTGCAGCGCCCCGCGGAGTCTGGTGCGCACATGGCCGCCTAAGGCCCGCAGGTGATTGTGGGGGGAGCTACCCGAGGGGACATCGTCGAGACCAAAGGCCCGACAGAAAGCCGAGATAGCCTCGGACATGGCCATGCGCTCGGCCTCCTTCTGCTCAGCCGCCTCGGCAAGCGCCTTGCAGTTCTTGACGGACTCGTTGAGAGCCATCTCGAACCCTGCAGACAGCCAGACAATGTTCTTCAGACACAAGGAGAAGAATGAAGACAAAAACAAAGTCATAAAGCGGGCAAAACATACCTTCGACCCAGGCATGCTGCTGCGAGGCCTCGGCTTGGGCGGACTGAGCAGACCCGACGGCCATGGCCAGGTCCTACGTAAGGGTCCCGGCCCGAGCAGACGCCTCGACTAGCCGCTCCGTAGCCTCAGCCAGCTGACCCCTAAGGGCCTCAGCCCGGCTTATGGCCTCGACAGCTTGGCTCCGAGATTGGTCCCACTCGCCGATGACCTTGCCAAGCTCCAACTGCCGCTGCTGCATCTCCTTAGCCTGGGAAGCCAACTGCTCCCGGGCCGACGAAGCCTCCATCCATGCCAACGCCGCCTCTACCCGCGCCGCCGCTGCCTCCGACTTCAGCTCATTGCAGAGCAACCGAAGGTCCGCCACCTCGGCACTCCGTTGGGCGAGGCGCTCATTGGCCTCGGTAAACGCGGCCCTCTGGGACCACAGTGAATCCCAAACGTCACTCTCGCGGCAAATGAACAGCGACTTGGCGGTGCTCACGCCCGCAAGTTCCTGAGGAAGCAAAACAAGATGTCACAAAGAATGCCCTGGTCACGCAAGGTGTATGTCTAAATCCTTACCTGGAAAACCCTGGGAACGTCCCTAGAAAGGATTTCCATGGTCGACCGAAGCGACCTCATCGTCGCCTCAGTATACTCACGGAAACTATCCCGAGACTTCTCCAACTCATCGTTGAGGGAGAGGAGGGGCTCCGAGGTGCCACGGCTCCAGAACCGGAGCGGCTACCCACACCACTCATTGGGATTGAGCTGCGCAGGGGTAAGGTCGCTACTCCAATGCACCGAGGCGTCGGGTCCCCCTACAGTCGATGCATTGGGTACCACCGCCGTCGACGTACTGGGCCTCTCCTCGGCTAAGGCGGTGGGCCTCCGATCACCAACCTCGGCAACGACGGTCGCCCTCTCCTCATGGTCGAGAGTGGGGAGGTCGGGGACGACCACGGGCGGCGGCGCCTCAACCATCCTGACGTCGGCGGCGACGGGCGGCTCCGCAGGCGAATCAGCGACGGCCCCGGCAGGAGTCGATGCCAGCGCCGGCAACAAGTCAGGAGGGCTCAGGACCGTGGCCGCGTCAGCGGCCTCCACCGGCATGATGGCCGCTCCAACAGGGGGTCAGCCTGGGAGGCTTGCCCCATGGCAACTCATGCCGCCTAGGCCCCCAGCCGGAGGGCGCCTTGTGCGGAGGCCAGCCAACCGGCATGGCGCGCCGTAGCACCGGCTGCAGGGGCCGGCCCCGTCTTAAGGGCCTTCGTGGGGGCCAGACCGGCCGGGCCCTGTTTCCGCTTGCTGAAAAAGAGAGAGAGAGCAAGTTCAAGACACACCGTGAAAAAACCAAGATAGAGGTGTCCTCAAACACTTACCTGCTCCGGGGCAAGGCCAATTGTGCCTGCGGAGAGGCCCCTCGGGCCCCGGTCTCGGCACACGCTGCCGAGGGTTGCCCTGCTGCCGACTTTGGCACCATTTCCACCTCGGACGCCCGAGGCACCGAGGGAGCGGCCTGCCCATGCATCATCATGACGGCCAAGGGACCGGCCTCCTGTATGACCGGCACGGGCACTTGCTCTTGGGGGGCATATGGTTCGGCCTGACCCCCGGAGTCACCCCGACCATCTCAGCCAAGAGGTCAAGTAACCCCTCGGCCTGCCTCCGCTCCTCGGACCGGGACCTTGGTGTCCCAGCCCCAGGCACTGATGGTGCCAGCCCACTTGGAGGCTGACTCGGCGACCCCTGGCCCAGCCTCGGGTCTAGACTGAGGACAAGTTGGGCCGCCATGTCATCATCTCTGTCATCATCATCAATTCATCATCATCATTATCGTCGTCGTCGTCGTCAGACGTCTTCGGCGACGACTCCCTCGGGAGCCCGTCCCTCGCCTGCCTCCAACGACGCTTTTCCAAGGCTTCCTGAGCTCGCATCCTCTCACGAGCTCAAGCCTTTTTCGCGTCCTTCTTCTCCTTTTCTTTCTCTGCGGCGAGCCTACGCACGGCTCGGTCCACCGCGTCCTTGGCCGGGCGACTTTAAAACTCCTCAACCCCTGAGGACGAACAAAAATCCCAACAGTAAGAGTCAAAGGCGTAGAAAACTCGGCGTAAAACAGGAGAAGGACCGGGTGCTTACCAGGGACACATACCCACGGTCGGGGCGCATCGCGGGCTGGTCAAGGGCGCCAACATCCAGCCTCCCTACCGTACCCGCTACCCGCTTGAGGAGGTCGTCGGCGGAGAGGGAGGTCGAGGACATCTGCGAGCCCTCCGAATCAACCCCTGGCTTCATCTTCGGAAGCCGCAACCGCCGCTCTGCCAAAGGGAGCACCCTCCGGCGATGGATAGCGGCGACGACCCCCGCAGCGGTAAGGCCCTCATCTCGTAACTTCTGCAAGGCTTGCAGAATAGGTTGGAGCTTCTCCTGGTTCTCGCGCGTGGCCCCCCAGCGCCAGTTATTGCCGGCGGCGGTCACCACTCGTTGAGAAAACGGCGGAAGCATTCCGCCGTCGTTCCGGAGATAAAACCATCGGTTCTGCCACCCCTTGTTCGAAGACACAAGGGAGGCAGGGATGTACTGCTGCGCGCGCCCCGGCCTCAGCTAGAGGGTGCAGCCACCGGCCTGCACCGCCATACAGACCTTCTTCGCGTCCGTCGTCGCGGCGAAGAACTCCACGGAGAAAAGATGGGTCCACAGGTCCCAGTGAGGGTCAATCCCCAAAAAACCCTCGCAAACCGCCGCGAAGATGGCCGCTTGCGCGATAGAGTTGGGGGTTGAAGTTATGCAGCTCCACCCCGTAGTGGTGTAGGAACGCCCGCATGAAGCGGCTCGCTGGCACTCCAAACCCCCGCTCGTGGGAGGGGATGAAACTGACCACATACCCCGACGACAGAGTCGGGTCAGCCTCGCTTGCGGGGGCCATCCACTCCGGCTGCGGCCCACCGGAGAGAGGACGGAGCAAACCATCAGCAACAAGGGCCTCCAGATCCTCCACAGCAATGGTGGAAAAAGGCCATGGGTCGCGCGACGGGACGACGGTCACCTTGTCAGCCATTGCCGAGCGGAGGTGGTGGAGGCGGAGGGGATGAGGTGCGTGGTTTACTCTTCTCAGGCTATTCTCTTAGGTTGCAGAAACCAAAGCAGAAGGCAAGCACAAATGGCAGGGTAAAGAACCACTGCTGGCCCCTCTTCCGGGTATATAAAGGCCTGGGCAAGATCCACCCAAAACTTCGCCCGAAACCGTCGTGAAATTCAAACTCGGAGGTGAAACGGTCTTTCTGTTCCACGAACGACTCGCGCACGCGCAACAGCCGCCCCGCGAATCGCCTGTCCCGTCGCATTAACTCCTTGGCAGGACAAGCGACACCTCCGGCAGGCGAAGCGAGCGCCGTTTCGTCTCCGTCATGATGACCGCGTCAAAAAAGGTGCGCCACATTATTTAAATTTATATCCTTTTCCTCTCTCTCTCTCTCTTGCCATAGGGATCAGGAAAGGGGATATTTCGGAAAAGATCCTTCTCAGTGAAGGAAACGGGCCCCGAGCCCTCCTACTGATCAGGGGTTCGAAGGTTGCGCCCTCCGGGGTTCGGCAACCGCCCCAGAGCACTCGGGCTCCGAGCCCTTTACTGATCAGGGGTTCGAAGGCTAGCCCCTCGGAAGGGTTCGATAGCCGCCCTAGAGCACGCAGAGTCAAGGATGACCCTAGGTACGTCTGTTACATGGCCGAGGCTCGGGCTATGCTCCCGAGGTACCCTAGGACATTTCCGAGACCAGCGGGAACGATTTATAATGGAATCCCACCGGAGGGAGGCACCAAGCCCTCGGACCCTATCGAATGGGTCCGGGTCCAGCAAATCACCTGTAGGTACTTTTGGAGCGTGCCTCTGGGCCACTAGCCGACCCTTATCGAACGAGGCTCGGGCGTCCACTCGGATCACCCGCTAGCAACTCACCGGAAACACCATGTTCGGTGCCCTCCGAGGGTAACATGGCGCTTTCCCCCCTTCCTCCTCGCGAAGAGGCGACGAAGGGGCGTACAATAAAAGTCGAGATGGTCCTTGATCGTCCTCTCGCTCCGTGCAAAGGCTCGGGGGCTGCTCTCGCGCCAGGCTACGGCCAAACTGTTGACCACGTCAACAAACCAGCTCAAAAACTCGGAGCCTGACCGTGCACCCGGGCTGCGGCCAGGCCGCATGAGGGAACAACAAGGCTGACCGAGGCGTCACAAAAAGGATTAAGACCTCAGAGGAGTCAAACCACTCCTCCGAGGCCTCGGGGGCTACACCCGACGGGTGCGCTCGCGCGCACCCATCGGAACAAAATACAACCGAGAAGGGTCGGTCCCCTTGCAAAAAATCCGGCAGAACCTCCAAGCGAGTACCTACACTCCCTTTGAGGCTCGAGGGCTACTGTCGGGGACCGTAATTAGGGGTACCCCCAATGCTCCTTAACCTGGCCGAAAAACATCTTCAAAACAAACCATCAACGACTGATAAGCACGGTTCAAGTCAGGGCCTCGTTTCCCAAAGGACACGACCTCACCTCGTCTGAGCCCAGCCTCGGGCGAAGACAATAGTCCCGGACGAATTCACGCCTCGCCCGAGGGTCCCCTCAGTCAACAGACGCACCCCTGTCTCACCCAAGGCAAAGCTTGGGCGAACTTTGTCGTGCAGCGACCTCGACCGAATCGCCTTACCAACCGACCATATCGCATGCGCATTCAATGCGGGGATCGCTTGACACCTTGTCCTGACATGCGTGCCTCAGTCGGCAAGGTCGAAGTGACCGCAGTCACTTCACCCCTTTACTGATCGTTCTGACAAGGAAACAACACTATTCACCCCGTTCCGACTACTGTTGAAAGTTCCCTTTGGCCCGGGAACAGGATCTGGATGTCGCCTAGAGGGGGGTGAATAGGCGAATAAAAATTGTTACTTTAAAACTTAAATCTTACTCTACTCGAAGACAGGATCGCAGTGGAGTGAAGAACCCTTCGAGTAGGTTGTAGCGGATTTGAACTTCCTGTCTTAAGAATATCCTGCACTTCAAAGAAATCTAGTACCACAAGTAAGCAGTGAAGTGCAGATGTAAGAACTGAATAAGATAGAATCAGTACACAACACAGAGCAGAGCACGTGGACACATGAATTTATCCCGAGGTTCGGCCAAGCCTGAAATGCTTGCCTAGTCCTCGTTGGAGTTAGCCACACCTGGGCTTGGAGTCTATTTCAACTCCTTCCTCCGTTTGCTCAGATCTGTCAGTCAGACAGATAGAGCCTTCCACTATGTTGAGGTAGTTACAACAGAGCCGCGGCTGCTTACAATCTTCTTGACAGCACTTCGGCAGAGTAACAATATGCTCAGACCTTGCTCTAGTTCTTAGCAGCACTTCTCCACTCTCTAAAGGCTTATAACTTTGCCTTCTACACCAACTAGAGAGATACTCACAGGAGGGAGAGTGAGAATTGATTAGAGTGATGTCTACACTTGTTGGCTGCACTTATTTTTTGCTTGAGGCGCCTAGGGGTCCCTTTTATAGGCACAAGGGGCCTAGGAACCGTTGGAAGCAATCCAGGAAGGCAAATCTTGCCTTCTTTCGGTTGGCGCACCGGACATTCCGGTGCACCACCAGACACTGTCCGATGCCCGATTTCCTTCCAAAATTGGCGCAGGCGACCGTTGCAGTCTTGGAGCCGTTGGCGCACCGGACACTGTCCGGTGCCCCCATCTGACCGTCGGCTCGGCCACGCGTCACGCGCGGATTGCGCGGCCGACCGTTGGCCCAGCCGACCGTTGGCTCACCGGACAGTCCGGTGAATTATAGCCGTACGTCGCCAGACTTCTCCCGAGAGCGGCGACTTCGCCGCAGCCGACTCACCGGACACCGTCCTGTGCACCACCCGACAGTCCGGTGATTTATAGCCGTACGCCGCCGACTTCTCCCGAGAGCGGCCTGTTCACCAGAGTTCAGCCTGGCGCACCGGACACTGTCCGGTGCACCACCGGACAGTCCGGTGTGCCAAGTCGAGCTGAAGTTGGCTGCTCATAGCCAACACTTTTCCTTTTCTTTTCTTCTTCTTTTCTTTCTGTTTCCAGCACTCAGACAAACCATGTTAGTGCTCAAAAACAATGTATTAGGTCTGGAAACATACCACGTGCCTTTATTTGCGCTTTACCCAATTTTAGCATTTGGCACGTTTTTGATATTTAATGTGGAACTCCAAAACCTCAAGTCAGCTTGACTTGATCTAGATTGATATGTCGGAGTTCCAACACCCTGCAAAGGTCATATAGAATGTATCCAAACATAGGAACAACCCAAACTAAAGATCAAGGTGAACTTAGCTCTTTTGGGCTGCTTCCAGTTCTGGTTTTGACACTGCTTCTTCTAGTGACCTTGTGCACTTCTTGGAGCTTGATCTTGAGCCTTATGAATTACACCACATAACTGTAGCTGTTACTTCATTGGTTGTAAGTCACGTCCTTATGTAGTGATCCTTGATGTGCCATAGCTCTTTCTCAACTCGATCATCCTTGACTTTGCAAGTCTTCTTCTTCACCCTTGGCTTTGGGTTCCTCAGCCTCTTTGACCTTCTCACGTGCACTTGGTACCTCGAAGCTCTTCTTGCCTCCATCCTTGGCTTGATCAGTTGTCTCCGAGCTACACACCCGAGTCTCACTTTATGCAATGTCCATCTTACTTGTGATGCCCATTATCTATCCATCATCTAGTCCTTGGACCATCACACTTGTTCACTTGTGTTGAACCCTGTTAGCTTTACATTAAGCACCTGTTCAACACTTAGCACACTTGTTAGTCCCTTAATTGAGTTGTCATCCAAACACCAAAACCCACAAGAGAGCTTTCAATCTCCCCCTTTTTGGTGATTGATGGCAACACAATTAAAGCTTACATAAGAGTGAAATTTAAAGCACAAATTTTGAGCTGTAAGATTGTAGAATGCTCCCCCTAAATATGCGCTTACATTAAAATCTTAGCTTTGGCCTTAAATGCCAAAATGCACATACTTAGGCAATTCGAAGCATTTCTACACCTTAGCACATGTGGGATGCATTGTGTCAAAGATAAAACCATGATGCGTATAACACACAAATGCACAGAATCAGAGTTAAACACCATTCAATTGAGTGGATATATTACAGGAATATCAACCTACCACTACTCACCACTAAGATGCCAATTTAACCTAAGATATCAATTTAAAGCAATCTTAAAGCACCATTAACCAATTAACCACTTGCACCATTACCCACATGAATATCTATTACAGAATGAACACAATAGATGCCAATTAATTCATAGCAGCGGAAGCACTAGTCCATATGATGCAACACATATAATACTGCAAGAAGCATATGATAAGAATTATCAATAACACAATAACACACTAACAATGCTCAAATTAACACATCACCCCTTAGGATAAGCTTTCCTCTCAGGTTGAGATAAGCTTTAATGCACAAATTCTCCCCCTTTAACATCAAACACCAAAACCACATTCAAGCAAGAACATAGGATGATGTCAAGGGACATCAGGGTGTTAAGGAGGAAAAACACACTATCAAAACTCCCCCTTATTCATTAAACATATGTACCAGAGATATTAGGATACATTTACGCAATATATCAATATTTCCTTTTGTACCTTTACCATGTTGTGATGAACTTCCCATTTTGAAAGTATTAATCTCTCGGGGAGCTTCTCCACACTTGTGCCTGATTCTTTATCCTAACCTTTTCTTGTTGCTAAGACACCAAGCTTAGAGCAAGTTATAGATTTGTGGCACAAGATGAAGCTTCTATTCTAGTGATTACCATAAGATGTCAATTGAAGCAAACTATCACGGCTACCAATTGAAAAGATCATTTATTATCATAGCTCCATGATATTTAAGGATAAGCATCTAGTATCATCAAAGAGCATGAGCAATCTAAAAATATGCAATTACTCACGACTTAATATACCAATTTCTTGACTTACAGAGGTACCCAAGTCCTGATTGCTCCATTTCTTGCTCATCTTCTCTTTTCCACCTTGAGACTATACAAGATCGCTCAAGAAACAATTAGTCTCAAAAGACACAAGTTATGTGTGCTCCCCCTAAAGTTGTGCATCAAGTATTTGAATGACTTGCACTTTGCACATTCTAGATTCTTCAGAACTAGAGGGGATCACAACATATCTTGGTCAAGGCATACTCTATCAATTTCATCACAAAGAGATACCAATTTGAATATCAAATGAAAGATTGACTTAATACAACAATGCATGCCTCAAGAAGTATAACATTTTACAAGCAACCTAGGCATGCTTCATACATGATAATCATCTTACCACATATACCAATTGAAAATTACAAGATCATGCATATAAGTCACAATGTCTAAGCACATCATAATTAAGAAGGTTCCTTAGGTACACCAAAAGAAACAACATTTTAAAGTAAGGAGCACTTAAGCCAAGATACTACCAATGAAATGCAAGAACTTAGCTATGATCACAATCAATGGAACTTCAAGATATTTAATGAAATTGCATAGTTCCATTTTCCATACCTTTGCCTTTTGCCTGTATGGCCATGAGAGCACCAGTTATTACCACAAGTTCCCTACTGTTTATGCATTTCATAGCTCGAGATGGTGTATTAGAGGCATAACACATAGTGCCAAAATAGGGTAATCATGTGAACTTGGACTAAACAAGATGTCATGCTTGCACACATAGGTTACTCATTACACACGTATAGCATGATTTATTAAAAGATACAGGTTTATCCATGAACACATAAAGGTTTAATCATGGTAAATATCTCAAATGATAAGCTACCCAATGATCCAAAAGATATGACTTATAGAGCACCCAGTCATGATTAAGCAACCATGAATGTGATCTTTGAAATCATGAATCAATTATTAACAAGGTTCAACACGAGCAATCTTAAAAGCGTAACTACTCCAAGGACAGATAGCACGACAATCAACTTTTAAGAGTAATACTGATACTTAAGAAGCACAGTTACCGTCCTTTGGAGAGCCAGATGCACAATCAAGGTCCTTTGCTTGATTCACCAATAATGATTAAGGACTTCTACAACTTATTTCACTTGAGATGAACATGGGATTAGTGTCTCACAATAATTCAACCTTGGATAAATGAATAATCACCAAAACAATTAACAGCTTAATCATAGAGTTTGAGTTAACCGTCTTAAGCCCTCCCATGGTCTCCAGTCCATCTCAAGGCACCTACATGGTCTAGTTAGCATAGTTTGGTACCCACCTCGGGATGGGTCCATGATGTTCAACTAAAAGTGCCTTTGGTACCCAAATAGTCTTTGTGCTAGTTCTAGGTGATCTCGTTATAGATCTAGCACAAGTGTATGATTTGGGTCTCCTAAGCAAATGAGATTGAGACAAATTCACTTGCTTAGGAACCTTACCTTTATTACATACCTTGGATAGATGACCCTGCTCACCACACTTGTAGCAGAAACGTCGCTCACCCTGACATGACGCTTGATGTTTGTCATTTTCCTTGGTGAGAGTCATCTTGGAGAATGCACATCTTTGATTCTTCATGACCGGACATGAAGTGATCATGTGGTCCTTGTTGTTGCATCCAAAACATCTCCTTATCCCTTCATCCTTGTCTTTGTATGGACAAGATGCGATGAGGTGGCCTAATGCCTTGCACTTGAAGCATCTTCATTTTCCTCTTCTCTTGTTACTTTTAGATGACATAGAGAAATTATTAGTGCAATTAACATGATTAATTGAATCATTACCTTTTTCTTGTATCATATTGATTGCTTTACTTATTGCTTTAGGAACATCTTTTTCAAGGAGTTTGACCCTTGCTGCGGTTTCTCCTTCCTCAAGCTTCTTCACCACGTTTTCGCAGATATCTTGAGGAAGTTGAGCATGGCATCTTCTACTTAATTGTCTTTGTTTCTTATTCCCAAGCAATTTCCTTTTTGACCCTACAACTTGTTGCTCATTCAAACATTTGCTTCCTTTTGAGCGACAAGGGTTAGCACATGACGATATATTATCTAGATGTGTACTTGTGCAAGAATGAGGTTCACATGAATTTAAGTTTGTAATTACAACCTCATGAGCAACATTAAGCACGATATGGTCATCAACTAGTTTACTATGAGAATATGACAACCTATCATACTTTTCACCTAGAGCAAGTTTTTCTAAATTTATCATTTCTACTTGACTCCTAAGCATGAAATTTTCAGTTTTAAGTTGAGCAACATTAGATAATGCATCATGATTATTTCTTTGCTCAATTAAGACAGATTCATACCGTTGGACCAAATCATCATGAGAGCACTTTAGCTCCTCATGTTCTTTGGTCATCTTCTCCAGGCTGTTGTTGGTTTTGATGAGGGACTCCTCTAGCCTGAGAAACGTCTCGCCTTGTTCCTTGTTCCATCTCAACAGCTTAACCAAGAGTGTTTTGTCCTCTTTGTTGAGATGGATGTAGAAACGACGAATCTCCTCTTCTTCCACATCATCGGTCTCATTTTCCCTGTCATTAATGTCAGTGGAAGCAATACAGGAAAATGCACCTTGTGGTGATGAAGATTCATCCTCGCTATCATCCTCATATTCCTCCTCATCATGGCTTTCGTCTCCACCATCATTGTTAGCAATAAAACATTTATTACTAGTGAAGAACAAACCTGTCGACGAGGTGGATTCATCGTTTGGTGCCCAACACTTTTCTTCTCCCTTTGAAGGGTTAGTATCACAAGTAATGTAGGGAGTAGGAGCATCACAATTTGCCACATAATATTTTCCTTTAATTCTACTCCATAAATCATGAGCATCAACAAATAAATCACTATCACTACTCATGATGGCAAAATAAGCACTTCTAGAAAGAGAGTCGACTAAGATGTTGCAAGCACGGTGATTGAGAGATAAACATCTTAGTTCAGCATTAGAAGGATTTTTACTAATATTAGAGGGGAAAATACTTCTACTAAAGATCTGTCTTAAATCAGGATCAACATGCATGAAAGCATTATAAATAGAGACAGACCAAGATTTGTAATTAGAACCATAGCCTAAAAGAAGTTCTACAGTTACCTCTTGTGACGACATCGTCATCTCCGGACAGCTAAGCCCACACTGGAGAGGCCTAGTTCTGAAACCAATTGAAAGTTCCCTTTGGTCCGGGAATAGGATCTGGATGTCGCCTAGAGGGGGGTGAATAGGCGAATAAAAATTGTTACTTTAAAACTTAAATCTTACTCTACTCGAAGACAGGATCGCGGTGGAGTGAAGAACCCTTCGAGTAGGTTGCAGCGGATTTGAACTTCCTGTCTTAAAAATATCCTGCACTTCAAAGAAAGCTAGTACCACAAGTAAGCAGTGAAGTGCAGATGTAAGAACTGAATATGACAGAATCAGTACACAACACAGAGCAGAGCACGTGGACACAGAAATTTATCCCGAGGTTCGGCCAAGCCTGAAATGCTTGCCTAGTCCTCGTTGGAGTTAGCCACACCTGGACTTGGAGTCTATTTCAACTCCTTCCTCTGTTTGCTCAGATCTGTCAGTCAGACAGATAGAGCCTTCCACTATGTTGAGGTAGTTACAACAGAGCCACGGCTGCTTACAATCTTCTTGACAGCACTCCGGCAGAGTAATAATATGCTCAAGACCTTGCTCTAGTTCTTAGCAGCACTTCTCCACTCTCTAAAGGCTTATAGCTTTGCCTTCTACACCAACTAGAGAGATACACACAGGAGGGAGAATGAGAATTGATCAGAGTGATGTCTACACTTGTTGGTTGCACTTATTTTTTGCTTGAGGCGCCCAGGGGTCCCTTTTATAGGCACAAGAGGCCTAGGAACCGTTGGAAGCAATCCAGGAAGGCAAATCTGGCCTTCTTTCGGTTGGCGCACCGGACATTCCAGTGCACCACCGGATACTGTCCGATGCCCGATTTCCTTCCAGAATTGGCGCAGGCGACCGTTGCAGTCTTGGAGCCGTTGGCGCACCGGACACTGTCCGGTGCACACCGGACAGTCCGGTGCCCCCATCTGACCGTCGGCTCGGCCACGCGTCACGCGCGGATTGCGCGGCCGACCGTTGGCCCAGCCGACCGTTGGCTCACCGGACAGTCCGGTGCACCACCGGACAGTCCGGTGAATTATAGTCATACGTCGCCAGACTTCTCCCGAGAGCGGCGACTTCGCCGCAGCCGACTCACCGGACACTGTCTGGTGCACCACCGGACAGTCCGGTGATTTATAGCCGTATGCCGCCGACTTCTCCCGAGAGCGGCCTGTTCACCAGAGTTCAGCCTGGCGCACCGGACACTGTCCGGTGCACCACCGGACAGTCCGGTGTGCTAAGCCGAGCTGAAGTTGGTTGCTCATAGCCAACACTTTTCCTTTTCTTTTCTTCTTCTTTTCTTTCTGTTTCCAGCACTCAGACAAACCATGTTAGTGCTCAAAAATAATGTATTAGGTCTGGAAACATACCTCGTGCCTTTATTTGCGCTTTACCCAATTTTAGCATTTGGCACGTTTTTTATATTTAATGTGGAACTCCAAAACCTCAAGTCAGCTTGACTTGATCTAGATTGATATGTCGGAGTTCCAACACCCTGCAAAGGTCATATAGAATGTATCCAAACATAGGAACAACCCAAACTAAAGATCAAGGTGAACTTAGCTCTTTTGGGCTGCTTCCAGTTCTGGTTTTGACACTGCTTCTTCTAGTGACCTTGTGCACTTCTTGGAGCTTGATCTTGAGCCTTATGACTTACACCACATAACTGTAGCTGTTACTTCATTGGTTGTAAGTCACGTCCTTATGTAGTGATCCTTGATGTGCCATAGCTCTTTCTCAACTCGATCATCCTTGACTTTGCAAGTCTTCTTCTTCACCCTTGGCTTTGGGTTCCTCAGCCTCTTTGACCTTCTCCCGTGCACTTGGTACCTGAAGTTCTTCTTGCCTCCATCCTTGGCTTGATCAGTTGTCTCCGAGCTACGCACCCGAGTCTCACTTTATGCAATGTCCATCTTACTTGTGATGCCCATTATCTATCCATCATCTAGTCCTTGGACCATCACACTTGTTCACTTGTGTTGAACCCTGTTAGCTTTACATTAAGCACCTGTTCAACACTTAGCACACTTGTTAGTCCCTTAATTGAGTTGTCATCCAAACACCAAAACCCACAAGAGAGCTTTCAACTGTGCCAACCACCAGGGTAAAACTGACAACAATAAGTCGCGACCTCCCCCGAATTTAGCCTCGGGCGCAACTGGGAGCTCCGCCTCGCCCGACCTCAGGCCTCGGCCTCAGCCTCAGCCTCGGGAGAAGGTCTCCGCCTCGCCCGACCTTAGGCCTCGGCCTCGACCTCGGCCTCGGGAGAAGGTCTCTGCCTCGCCCGACCTCAGCCTCGGCCTCGGGGGAAGTCTCCGCCTCGCCCGACCTCGGCCTCGGACCGACTATGCTACAGGGGATACATCGTTACCCTACCCCTAGCTAGCTATCTCAGGCTATGAAGGAACAAGACCGGTGTCCCATCTAGGTTACTCCGGTAACAGGTAATGATGGTTCCCCGCGTGCGCCCATGACGTCGGTTGCTCTCAACCCCCTACGGAAGCAAGGAAACGTCAGCAGGATCCATGCCGCACCGTCAGCTATGCTTCTACAGGGCTTAAGACACTTCTCCGACGGTCACGTTAGTACATGTACAGGGCTCAAGGCACTTTCCCGCCAGCCATGTTAGCTCATAGCTACACCCCCATTGTACAGCTGGACATCTCCTTGTATCTATAAAAGGGGATGTCGAGGGCCTTCCTAAGGGGAGGAGGGGGGACACGTACGAAGACACGGGCAAAAAAAGGACGGAGGGCAAAGGTGGGCGAGCAGAGGCAGGCAGAGTAGGAGAGACGCGGTAGAGGCAGACTCAGGCAGCTCACCTCAAGGTCGAACCCTCTCTTTCTCTCTCTCTCGCTCTCGCTCTCTCGCAACGCTTGTAACCCCTACTACGAGCACCCCGGTGCAAGATAATATAAGCCTCATCCTCCCGCTTCTGTTCCATCTTGCATCAACTCATCTGTGCAGGGACACACAACGACAAATTCACTGTTCGGTTGACGGTCCTCGTGGGTCCGAAACACCGACATATATGTAGTCCTATTAAGAGATAAGAATTCAATAAGAGCTCGTATAAATAGAATTGTAGTTCATATTCTCCTTTTCTTTTAGATAAAGTAATTATGTTTTGCACATTTATCTTGTCAGTATACAGTGGGCCTTTGATACGAAAAGTGGAACTCGATAGCCCAGTTTGTTGTTCAATGTGTTCGTGGCAAGAGAAATTTACGTTATTGTAGTTGATTGCCACGAAATTGTATAGCGCTGAAGTTTCGAGATGCAATTAACGAATTAGCTATTTGTTAAAAATGGTATAAATTGTTGTATGAACATGTTTTTCCCCGAATGAATGTATGAAATAGTTCGCCGCTTCCTTTTGCAAGCGTGTAATTAACCAGTCCTGTGACGAAACAAATAGCCTGACACGCCGAAGGCCCGAAGCCCGCGAAGCGTTTCTTACCTGGCCTGATCTGGCCCAAAACCAGCCAACCATCTCCGCCTCCTATCCTAAACCCCACCGACCGGATAACAGGACACTGGCACTGCCATTCCCGTTTCCTCGCTCGAACACACACCGAAGAGAGAGAGAGAGAGCGAGAGAAGATGGCGTCCCTGGCGCAGCACGTCGCGGGCCTACCGTGCCCCCCTCTATCCGGCGCGTCGCGCCGTCGCCCCGCGGCGCAGAGGCGGCCTCCGTCGGCGCTTGTGTGCGGTACCTATGCGCTGACCAAGGACGAGCGGGAGCGGGAGCGGATGCGCCAGCTGTTCGACGACGCCTCCGAGCGCTGCCGCACCGCGCCCATGGAGGGCGTCGCCTTCTCCCCCGACGACCTCGACACCGCCGTCGAGTCCACCGACATAGACACGGAGATCGGCTCGCTCGTAATCCCTCGATTCCTCCCCTACTCTATGTCATTAATTGTTCTTTAGGTATCGGAGTCCATAGCAGCAATTTGTGCGGTTAGGAAGCTGTTCATCCTTCGAAATTAGATGGTGTCAGTCAATAGAGTTATAACGCTTTGTCATACATTCTAGTTTATAGTCTCCCAGAATGTGACGTGGTAAGTAATGCAGGGAATGTAAGAATATCGCTGATCTCCGGAGATGAATTTTCAACTTGTTTGGACAATAATGCTATGTTTCTCACTATAGTGAGTTAGTATGTCTCTCAACCCATTAATAGTGTACCTGGTTGGAGCATACTGGGATAACACACCACCGCTCACTAATCAGTAATAACTACTCCGTAGTTCAGTTGTTGGTCATTTTTTTAAAGAAAAAAAAGTCTAGTATTATTCTTATACCAAGACCAAACATGAACTTGTAGAATCAGTTAGTTAACTAAAGAACAACTCGGATTAACTTGCCAAGCCTCCACTCCCTAAGCCAGCTCGGAACATTGAAGCTAGCGATAGCAGGTGATGTGAGGACCTGGACTCAGACCTCACAAGTCTAGTTGTCATAGTTTTTTTTTTCTCGAAAGCGCAGGAGAACTGCGCCTCATAATGTATTAAGAAGAGGTAAAAAGAGGCCAAGAAAGGCCAGTACAAAACAGCCTCCTTACGGAGGCCAGTAGGAAGCATACAAAAAAGAATCCATAAAACTCTACTTAGCTCTCAGCTAACGGTAGCTAGATGGCAGAGCCCCTTGGCACCAGCGATCTCCCATTGCATCCTTTCCTCATTAGCAGCTTTAAGACTCATGGCAACACTGGGGCTGCAGCCATCAAAAACGCATTTGTTTCTATGCTTCCACAAGGTCCAGGCTCCCAGAATGATAAGGGAATCAAGCCCTTTTCTAGAGAGCCCAGCAGCAATATTCCCCACCGATTCCCACCAGCCTAGATATGATCCAACATCAGGTTGAGGAGTCAAAGAATGCAGTCCAAAATTCCGTAACAACAGGTACCAGAATTCCCTGGAGAAGGAACAGGTAACAAGGAGATGATCAATATTTTCATCTTCTTGATCACAAAAGGGGCACTTCTCAGGATGACTCAGCCCTCTTTTAGCAAGTCTATCCGCTGTCCAGAGACGATTTTGTGCAACCAGCCAGATGAAAAAACGACATTTTGGCAAGGCCCAAGTTTTCCAAATTTTCTTGTAATGAGGGAAAATTACAGACCCCAAAAAGAAGCCCTCGTAAGCAATCTTTGCTGAGTAGATGCCATTAGGAGCAATACTGAAAACATGTTTATCCTCAACCTCAGGCTGCAGCTGCCAATCTGAAGTCATGTCCCACAACTGAAGATACTCTGTTAAGACTCCCACTGTCAGAGGACCTTTAATATCAGAGATCCATTTTCTGTCTGTAATTGCCTCATAGACTGTCCTGGTATTGATAATCCTCTTGGGTATAATATTATATAAACTTGGAGTAAGATCTTTAATTCGCTTACCATATAACCACACTTATCCTTCCAAAACTTTGTATTTTTGTCATCTCCCACCTCAGTAATGACCACCTCCAGGAAGAAAGTTCTAGCTTTTCTAGGCACTTTTATGTGGAGGTCAGACCAAGGTCGAGAAGGATCAGTCTTCTGCAGCCATAGCCAACGCATTCGAAGGGCCCAACATAATTCTTGAAAGCTAGATATGCCAAGACCTCCAAGCTGCAGTGGTCTGCAAACACGACCCCAGGCTACAAGACAATGGCCTCCTCTTGCCTCCTTCCGGCCCCTCCAAAGAAAGCCCCTGCGAATTTTATCAATTGCATCTAGACCCCATTTTGGAATGTCAACTGCCATAGCAAGGTAGACCAACATGCTTGTGAGAACATGCTGAACCTGCACTCTCCTCCCAGCTCGAGTCATGAGATCTGCCTTCCAATTGGGGAGCTGATCAGCAATCTTCTCAACAATTGGTTGGAACTGCTGTTTGGTCAGCTTGTGTAAGGAAAGAGGCAGCCCCAAATAAGTGCAGGGGAATGCTGAAATACCCCCTGGAATCATGTTCTGGGCAGCTGCCAAGTCTAGTTGTCATAGTTGATGTGGCAGCAGAGAGGAATAGATTTACTGATGTAATGTGAAGTGCTAACTAGTAGCTTTTTAATTGCTCCATTCCCTTGTCAAACTGATTTATCTTTATATAAGGTAGATCCAAAGTTCCAAACACAATGTCTAGTAGGACCTAAGCAGCATTAATTTTAACTACAACTTAATGCTTAAGTAAACAAACTAACATAATGTCTCCTAGAATTATCTTTTAAGCCTGGTCAGCTTCTGGAGGAAACTTTGGGGCTGCTGCTCGTGTAGTGTGCCTAGTAAACGATGATTTTCTGTAACTAGGTGTTCCAAGGTATGAATTCCATTATTATTCTAGGGGTTTGATCTTTGTGGAACCACTGAATTCATTGTGTCTTTGATGGAGGAACGCCCAACCTTGTTGGCATTGTCTCTGGCCAGCAAGAGTTCAAATTTTGCAGTTTGGTGGGGGGCCAGGGGTTCTCTCTCCTGATTGCCCCAAGGCTAGATATGTAGTGTATCAGGTCAAGGCTGTTTTGTCTTAGTCTAAAGCGCCAGTGTAGTGATATGTTTTCCTGGGATGTGGTGTGTGTGTGTGTGTGTTGCTGTTGCATGGATTTCTTATGCCTTTCTTCTTCTTTACATAATGATACACAGCTTTCCTTTGCGTTTAAGAAAAAAAAAGTTATTCTGTAACTGATATTGCTATTGGTTTTTCCTAAACTTCATTTCAAATAGATGCATCACTGAATTATTCATATCTGTCTTGTGATAATAAACTCAATATCTTAAAAATGAGTCATTGTACTGTTATGTTACAAAGTCAAATGCCGTAGGTAATCATAGTTTGGGTATCACTGGCTTTGTGTTAGTCCCTGATTTTTTTCCTCTGGCATTGTGGACCTGTGGTTCTGCAGCAGCCATTCTCGATGTATTATTATTGCTACTATTTGCTCTTGCACCTCGATTCATTGCAGGATATTAGTTCTGGTCACATTTCAACATAAGATCTTATTTAGCTTCAGTATTTTCATAATCTGATCATCGAAAAATATTTTATATGACTATGGTGTCTACAGATTAAAGGAACAGTATTTATGACTACCTCAAATGGTGCATATATCGACATCCAATCCAAGTCTACTGCTTTTTTGCCCTTAGATGAGGCATGCCTTCTTGATATCGATAATGTTGAAGAGGCTGGCATTCGTCCTGGGTTAGTAGAAGAATTCATGATAATTGATGAGAACCCTGGTGATGAAACTTTGATTCTGAGTTTGCAAGCAATTCAGCAAGAACTTGCATGGGAAAGGTGCCGGCAACTTCAGGCCGAAGATGTCGTTGTCACGGGTAAAGTGAGTACAAATTACACACAAACATCTTTTTTAATTCTCTTCTTCTGTTTCCTTTTTTATTAGTATTTCTCTTTGATGGTCAAAAAAAAAACTTGCTGTTGTTGCTGACTCGTTGAGAACTGGATAATCTAATTAAGTACTGCGTTCCATTTCCCCTTGTCTGTGTTGAATTTGAACAGATAAGTTTTAACCCTTTTGTTGTCTACCTGTCAACAACAGCTATTGTTCCTTAGGAAAAACTCCGTGTATTTTAAAATGTAGGTTATTTTAGTTTTATCCTAAGTCAAACTTCTCTAAATCGACCAAGCTCATATAAAAATGTATTAACATCTACGAGACCAAATAAATTCTTTATAGACATATTTTATAGTTGTTTACTGAAACTAGTTGCTTTTGCTGTTGCAGATAGCATTTTTCTATAGATTTGATCTAAGTTAGAGAAGTTTGACTTAGGACCAAACTAAAAGGGCCTATATTTTGGAGGCACTATATTCCACTGCAGTTACATATATCGTGCAGTGCTTCTTAACTATGAACATACAGTCAGTTATGATTCCAATGTTTTATTAACTTCACATTGCTTGGTTATCAGTTACAGACAAATAAGTAGCTCATAGTTCATGTAATAACTTCCCAAGTTCCCACAAATTCCATTACCTTTTTGTACTTTCCATGTGCTACAATTATTGAACTTATGAAGTTAGGATCAGTCTGTTTATGAGAACATGTCATCTGTCTTCAAGGTGTATATATCTTTGCTCCTATGTTGTCTATCTGTTTATAGTGTTTTTTTTACCATAAAACTGTAGGGGAAGGTATAACTTTATATGGCTGGTCTCTGTTGGGAATACCTTTATGTCATTGTTCAGCCTTTCTAGGTTATCTTAGTTTCTTCAACCTTATTCAATTTTGCTTGCAGGTGATTGGTGGAAACAAAGGAGGTGTAGTAGCTCTTGTGGATGGGCTTAAGGGTTTCGTTCCATTTTCGCAAGTGTCATCGGTTGGTTCTTGATCTTTTCACAGAAGTTTCTTATATTCTACGTTTAATTGCCATGCATGAGCTGCCTTTCTTATATTTACCATATTTTATGTTTGATGCTTTGCTCTAGCTGAGCTTTACAATTCCTTATTTGATAAACTTTTGTTTGATCTTGATCAGAAAACAACTGCCGAAGAGCTGCTTGAGAAAGAATTGCCTCTGAAGTTTGTAGAGGTCGATGAGGAACAAGGCAGGCTTGTCCTCAGTAATCGCAAGGCAATGGCAGATAGTCAGGCCCAGCTAGGTATTGGATCAGTTGTCTTGGGAACTGTAGAGAGCCTAAAACCTTATGGTGCCTTCATTGACATCGGTGGAATCAACGGCCTTCTCCATGTGAGCCAGATTAGTCATGACCGTGTTGCAGATATCTCAACAGTTCTGCAACCAGGAGATACCCTCAAGGTATTGTGGCTGTGGTTCTTGGTTGTTATGTCGTATCCATACTTAATGGAGTTAACACCAATGAATTCTGTTGCTTATAGGTTATGATACTGAGCCATGACCGTGAAAGAGGCCGAGTCAGCCTTTCTACTAAGAAGCTTGAGCCAACACCTGGTGACATGATCCGCAATCCCAAGCTTGTGTTTGAGAAGGTAAGAATAAACAAAAGCAACATTATCGCATGTGCTGAATTTGCTTTTGGTAAGCAACTGACATATGGTTTCTTTTGCTCAAATTAGGCTGATGAGATGGCTCAGATATTCAGGCAGCGAATAGCTCAGGCAGAGGCTATGGCTCGTGCTGACATGTTGAGATTCCAGCCAGAGGTATTGCAAACGTTTCCTTGTTAATGCTACCGTGTCAAATCACATTTCATCTAACTTCAACTGTGTGTGTAAATCATGAATCATGTGGCTGAGCTAATCGAATCCTCCTCCTGCTGTACCTCTTCACAGAGTGGATTGACCCTCAGTTCAGAGGGCATCTTAGGACCATTGTCGTCGGATGCACCTTCGGAGGATTCTGAAGAACCCACAGATGAATAGAGGCAGTTGACGAAGTGCACCGGGTTTGAGATATGTGATGGCAGTTCATCATGCTCATTTTCCTTGGGGTGGGGGAGGCATGACGTGGAAATCTGAAAATGTAACAAGGTTCTGAAGACACCGAAAAGAAATGTAATTAAATCCCTCTGTGAAGTTATCCCATTCTTGCAGGAACCTCAATGTGTAGTCTGATCGTTGAGTGTATATTTTGTAATTTTGAATGCATATTCCGCAGGGAACACGCGAAGTGTTCTGAATCGCATCACGTTTCACTGAAGACTTATCAACAGCAAATCAGCATACGAGTGTAAAAAAAAATGCTGTTGCACTGTAATGGAGAGGATGGTTGTGCGACACCTGGCACGTAAAAAAGTTAGATAGGAAACTTGTTTGAGTTGCCCACAGCCCCTTCAACACAGTCACAGTGGCAGTGGTAGTGGCACAACAGATGTCCGTCCATACAAGTGCCCAAGCTGTTTCACCGAAAGTGCCGAAAAGGAAAAGAGAAGCAAAGCAACTTTTGCAGCCTCGCAGGTTGACAATCGACAAACTCGTGTTTATTTTTACGAAATTTAGTTGTGCCTGGACAGCTGCTCCTCCTCCTCATGGCCACGGGCCACCCGATAGACAGACAACAAGAGAACCGGGTTTTAAAGCAGTTTGCTTGTACAATACAACTATGCCCCCCACTGCTCTTTTGTTCAAACATCTCAAGCTGCCAAACCTTACTACTAGTTTCACTGATAGCGCCCTCCACTACATTCACATGCCAAACCAAACATATATCAAATGTTCATCCCAGTGCATGTCAACTCTGAACAATTCTCCTCAGGAAAAAAAAAGGCTTTCACACTGTGAGAAAACACGGATTATATCCATCGAACGACCGGGGGTCAAATTAGCTTTGTTGATCCTCATCAATCACGCGTAGGCGTCCGCTCTGCTGAAAGACCTGAACCTGAACGGCTACCAAACTAATTAAGAAGGCAGCAGGGTTGTGTTAGTGTCAGTCCCTTTCCAGCAGCTCATACTTTCCTGAAACCCTTGTACCCACCGCAAGCAAATCCGCCATATCCAGTTTCCCAGCGAGTACGGCTAATTCGGATTACGTGCTTCACTGGCCGTGACCTTGAGTGCGGATTGGAATTCGCAGGCGCGCGGCCGGCTGCCTCCCGTCGCCTGCAACTTTGCATTGCATGAATTCTACTAGTTGCTAGCTTGGCATCAGCAAGCAAGAAACAAAAGCAACCTCCCTCTCTCTCTCCTCTCTCTGTCTGTGTCTGCTGAGGCCCGCCTGAGGTTGAGCTCTGCACTGCACGGTAATTAATGTAGCTGTCGATCGGCTGAAGCTAGCTGCACACGTACGTACGTCCACGGACCACGGTCCACCAGCAGCAGCAGAAGCTGAGCTCTCATGTACGTAACGACTCAGCAGTCAGCACCTACTTGCATGCATGCATGACCCTCTTGGCTTCTCTTCACGGCTCACTGTCCCTGCCCAGGCTACCTACTCTGGCTCGCCGCGCGCCTGCCTACCGCTCACGGTCGTCGCTGGCTTAATAATTCGTGTTTGACAAGTGGAGTGAGAGTGTACGTTGACCGGCAACTCATAAATTAAAGAGGATTAGGTAGCACGGCATAACATGACAGTACGTGCACCATGCAAAATTGAAGGCATAAACACTCGGGCCGTAAGTAGTTTACAATAGAGTATATTAAGTTGAACGCACTGACGCACCCACCAATCAACCCAAAAGCTTAAACTGATGAGAGGACGTGGACAATCCACTTATATTATATACTAACAGAGTATTAACCACGGAATTATTTGCACTGCAAGGAGGAGATCTTTTCCTTTGCTGCTCCACCGTACCATTCGAGAGACTGAGCACGCACGCATGGTACAAGCAGCTGAAGCTCGCTCGAAAATTAAAGGCGACGCAGCGGTCAGTCTCGTTGCCGAATTCCGGAGAGGTAAATTAATTTAAACTGGTTTATACGTACGTACGTGTCGAGAGTGAGAGGCCGAGTTGAACAACACGTATACGCGCGCGCGGTATACCAAGTCCTCACGCTAGCTGCAAGCCTGCAAGAGAACGAAATGCGTGCATGGCTTCTCTTTTTGGGACGCTTTTGTGATGGATACATCTCATCTCGCCTTTGGAAACTAAAAATGCATGTCAAACAGCATACACGGCTGGCGGGCAGCGACGGAACCGTCGCCGTCGATGGCTCTCTGCCTCCACCGACCGGGTACAGATACACGCGGATCGGTGGATGGATACATACACGGCGACATGCGCCGCGCCGGCCGCACGCGACTGCCGACTGGCCTGCTGCCACATTGATTGTTTCGTTCGGCCGGATCGGAGGAGCTCTAGAGACGTACGTACGCTGAACGTACGATCGATCGAGCAGCACGATCCATCTGGCGCGTTGTTTTTGTGGCGGTAGATATGACGCGCGCGCGGCGCGCGGGCACAAGCCACAGCCACACACTAGCAGATAGCAGATCACGATGTTTTGTACTAGTGTAGACTGCACAAAGTTTGACATAGAAGATAGGAGGGATAAGACCGATGGGGTTGTGGAGGTAGATGTTACGTACTCGCACTAGTGCGGAGAATATGGATCATGTTTTTTTTTAAGACAGAACGAGCACGAACAAAAAAAAAACAGAAACCCAAATCACGGTCTAACACAAAATGACATAGACCGAGCTAGCGCGATCCAATAGTGGTCCTAGACCATGCCTCAAATTCTGGTCTATCGAACTTCTATCACAATCCACATGTATAAACTGGGCTTGGATCAGTCTGACCTAATTAATGAAACATGTATTATTTAATTTCTTTAACTTAGTAAGCTATAGACTTGTAGTATTTGGATTTTAGTCAAATGATGCTCACATTGTTTATATATATATATATATGTTGTGGATTTATCGGTAGCTACTGAGAAAATAAAAAACGATTTTGTAGAGCGTAAATAAATAAGATATGGAAAAGTTATTAGAGAACGAAAAGATATATAAAAAACGATTTCTACTAAAGATTCTTTAGATGATAGCTCAAATAATAAAAGGGGTGTTTGGTTTGAGAAATTGCTCCGTCTAAAATAAAGTGGTGCATTATAAGTCTATTATTAAAATTTGGTGGGATAACCACATTTCTCATATTAGTACTAACTAACTAACTATCACTACCGGAATCCGATCCTTTGCCGAGTGCCGGCCGCTTTGCCGAGTGCCTTTTCTCGGGCACTCGGCAAAGACGGCTTTGCCGAGAGCCGCACTCGGCAAAGCTCGGCTCTCGGTAACGAGCGTCTTTACCGAGCGTAGGGCACTCGGTACAGGCCCACACTCGGCAAATCCATGTTTGCCGAGTGTCAAACACTCGGCAAACGGGGCTCTCGGCAAAGGGCCGTCAGCGGCCGTCCCAAAGCTGACGGCCGTCAGTCTTTGCCGAGCGCCAATGGTTGGCACTCGGCAAAGAGTCTTCTTTGCCGAGTGTCGCCCAGTTGACGCTCGGCAAAGAACTCTTTGCCGAGTGTCTACGGATGGCACTCGGCAAAGTATATTTTTATTTCTTTTATTTTGTCTCCCAAACTTTTTGTGGTATGTTCCTACACTATGTAGACCTACATGTATCATTTGTGGACAATTTTAACAGAGTTTCAATCGTTAGTAGATTTAGTTCGTTTATTTGAATTTCTTCGGAAAATTTAGATTTGAACTGCAGGTCACTCGAAACTTGGAAAACCGTGCATGAAAAAATGATATTCATGTTACTTAGCATAAGTTACGAACGATTCCAGGAGCGGACCAAAAACTTCGAGCAACATGCTCACTAAACATGGTCGTGAACTTGTCATCAACATGTTTAAAACTTGTATAAAACACAAACAAAGTCAGAAAATCTTGAAACTTGTCCACGTGTCATGATATCATATGTACAGGCTGCGATAAAAAATTGAAAAAATTTCGAGAAAACTATGACGCGCTATGTGTACAAACCTAAGAGATCCACATTGAAACTCTATGATTTCATGTGTAGTTCTCTTAGGTTTCTACACATAGTGTCTCACAACTTTGTCCAAACATTCTCAATTTTTTATCACAACCTGTACATATGATATCATGACACGTGGACAAGTTTCATGATTTTCTGACTTTGTTTGTGTTTTATACAATTTTTAAACATGTGGATGGCAAGTTCACGGCCATGTTTAGTGAGCATGTTGCTCGAAGTTTTCGGTCCGCTCATGGAATCGGTCGTAACTTATGCTAAGTAACATGAATATCATTTTTTTCATGCACGGTTTTCCAAGTTTCGAGTGACCTGCAGTTCAAATTTGAATTTTCCGAAGAATTTCAAAAAAACAAACTAAATCTACTAACGATTGAAAACTATGTTATAATTGTCCACAAATGATACATGTAGGTCTACATAGTGTAGGAACATACCACAAAAAGTTTGGGAGACAAAATCAAAAAAATAAAAATATACTTTGCCGAGTGTCTGGATAAGACACTCGGCAAAGCTTCCTTTGCCGAGTGCCAGCTGCGTGGCACTCGGCAAAGAATAGGGAAAGAGTCTTTGCCGAATGTCGCTCAAGGGACACTCGGCAAAGACGGCTTTGCCGAGTGCCCGCGATCTGGCACTCGGCAAAGCTTATTTTAAAATTAAAAAAAAACTTTGCCGAGTGCCAGATCACGGGCACTCGGCAAAGCGCCCTACATACAACGCCCAGCGGGCATCTTCCTCACTCTCTCTCTCACTCACTCAACGCCGCCGTGCCGTTCCTCGCCGCCGCCGCCGTGCCGTTCCTCGCCTGCGCCGCCCCCTCGCCTGCGCCTGCGCCGCCGCCGCGCGCCCGCGCCGCCGCGCGCCCGTTCTCGCGCCGCCGCGCGCCCTCGCCGAGCGCGCTCCCGTGCCCGCCGCCGCCGCGCGCCCTCGCCCGTGCGCGCTCCCGTGCCGCCGCCGCGCGCCCGCGCTCGCCCTCGCGCTCGCCGAAGCCGCGCCCGTCGTGCCCGCGCTCGCCGTGCCGTGCCATGCCTACGCTCGCCCTCGCCCGTCGTCGTGCCCCTCGCCTAACCCCTCGCCCGTGCCCCCGCCGTTTCCTCGCCCACCGCCCCCGCCCGTGCCCCCGCCGCTCTCCTCGTCGTGACCCCGCCGTTTCCCCGCCGTGCCCTCGCCCGCCAGGCGCCTCGCCCGCCGAAACCTCTAAGGTGATTACTTGTTTTATGTTATACGTGTATGATTTATATGAAATGATTAGTTTTAATATTAAGTTAATTATATACGTGCATGATTAGGTTAATATGTAGTATTGTGGATTGCCGGCCATCGTGCCGTTGAATTATGCGTGGATGTCAGCCATCGTGCTGATAGTTTTATTTGCAGGATTTTGAAACCTCCCCGTGCAGGGGAGGTGCTGCCGAAATTTTCTGTTGCTAGGCTTTTGTATTAACAGACTTGTGTTTCTTTTTTTACAGAGAAGATACTTGTCTTCCTAGCCGCTGCGGGTCTCCCTGCACCGCGTCCCGTCGCCACTGCACCGACCCGCCACAGCCCCACTAGCCTGACTCCACCGCCACCCTAGGTATAACCTCTACATCCGCATCATGGTCGTAGATCACCTAACCCAGTTAGGCGTCTCCCGTTCGAAAGTGATACGGTGTAGATATGCAGATCTTTGCATATCTACAAATGTATCAGTTTCGAATTGTCCACGTTTTTTGGACAGCCCGCGGTTGCGTAGATGGTGTTAGTTTCATGCTCTGCTCCGGTCTGAGATAGAGTTTCGGCGTCACCTCCCTGTTGTTCTCCGGACAGTACACTCTCCCTGCCAGGACGTGTATCCGGAGAACAGCGGGGAGGTGCTGCCGAAATTCTATCTCGGATCGGAGTAGAGCATGAAACTAACACCATCTACGCAACCGCGGGTGGGATTAGGACCTATCGTCACCTATTAGAAGGTAGGAACGTAGTGTACATGCATTACATGTCTATATTAAACTATACTCGGTTATATATGTTAGAGGATGGAGGACCGTGAGTGGATGTACACGGGCCGTAGAGGAAGGAACGATGTCACCACTGAATGGATTAGAAAGACCGATGATTTCGTGGAACGGGCATATGGCGAAGCTGCTAAAGGAGCGAGTCTAGTCCCATGCCCGTGCAGCAAATGTGACAACCGGAAAAGAAAACCAAAGAAGACCATGGTAGAACATATTTGGAAGAATGGATTTACGCCGGGCTATACTCGGTGGATATTTCATGGTGAAGCGCATCGTACGAGAGAAGAGGTGCTGAGACAACGTGTCGAGGATTATGACGCGGATGCGGGGGTAGCGGATATGTTGAACGACTATCAGGAGGCACAGTACACGGGAGGATGTATGGATGACGAGCCAGAGCCGACTGCAAAGGCGTTCTACGACATGTTCGACGCGGCACAGAAGCCCCTTCACGGCCAGACAAAGGTTTCTCAACTTGATGCCATTGGGCGTGTAATGGCGTTCAAGTCGCAGTACAACATCAGTAGAGATGCATTCGATGGCTTGTTGACAGTTATTGGGAGTCTGCTTCCGGATGATCACATTCTGCCAAAGAGCATGTACGAGGCACAGAAACTACTTCGTGCACTTAAGATGACGTATGAGCAGATTCATGCTTGTCCGAAGGGCTGCGTGCTATTTAGGAAAGAATACGCGGAGGCAAAGTACTGTCCCAAGTGTAATTCGTCTAGGTTTATGGAGGTAGACTCTGGTGATGGACAGAAGAGGCAGCTCGACATCCCCTTGACAATCCTACGACACCTTCCGTTCATACCGAGGATCCAGCGTCTTTACATGACAGAGGAATCCGCGAAACAGATGACATGGCACAAAAATGGAAAACGATACAATCCTGACAAGATGGTGCACGCGTCAGATGGTGAAGCATGGAAACACTTTGATGACATTCACCGTGAGAAAGCCGAAGAGGCTCGTAATGTACGTGTTGCGTTGGCCACAGATGGGTTCAATCCCTATGGAATGAGCGCTGCCCCGTACACATGTTGGCCCGTGTTTGTTATCCCAATCAATCTCCCCCCTGGTGTGTGCTTTCAAAGGCAGAATATATTCGTGTCGTTGATAATTCCCGGACACCCGGGGAACAAAATGGGCGTGTACATGGAGCCTTTGATCGATGAATTGGTACGTGCCTGGGAGGAAGGGGTATGGACATATGACCGAGCTACGAAGACAAACTTCAGAATGCATGTTTGGTACCAGTACTCCATGCATGACTTACCGGCGTATGGGCTATTCTGTGCCTGGTGTGTTCACGGTAAATTCCCATGCCCAGTTTGCAAGGAAGCTCTCAGGTTCATTTGGTTGAAAAAGGGTGGCAAATATTCGTCCTTCGATAAACATCGACAATTTCTTCCTGCTGACCATCCATTCCGCCTAGACATCAAGAACTTTACGAAAGGTGTCGTAGTGACAGACCGCCCACCTGCAACGATGACTGGTGCCGAAATTCGTCAACAGATAGATGGGCTCGTGGCCAATACAGAAGGTGGTTTTGTGGGATATGGTGAGCAGCATATGTGGACACATAAGTCTGGCTTGACTCGGCTCCCCTATTATGATGACCTGCTCCTTCCACACAACATTGACGTGATGCACACTGAAAAGAATGTTGCCGAGGCACTGTGGGCAACAATTATGGACATTCCTGATAAGTCAAAGGATAATGTGAAGGCAAGAGTGGATCTGGCAGCGTTATGTGATAGACCAAAACTAGAGATGAAGCCGCCAAGTGGGGGAAAGACGTGGAGAAGGCCTAAGGCCGATTTCGTCCTAAGCAGGGCCCAGAGGAAGGAAGTACTTCAGTGGATAAAGATGTTGATGTTCCCTGATGGATATGCAGCTAACCTGAGTAGGGGGGTGAACTTATCTACTATGCGAGTCTTAGGGATGAAGAGTCATGACTTCCACATATGGATTGAACGGATTCTTCCTGCGATGGTTCGAGGCTATGTCCCTGAGCATGTCTGGCTAGCGCTTTCAGAGTTGAGCTATTTCTTCCGTCAGCTTTGTGCAAAAGAGTTATCTCGGACCGTGGTTGCAGACTTGGAAAGATTGGCCCCCGTGTTACTGTGTAAGCTTGAGAAGATATTTCCACCTGGCTTCTTCAATCCAATGCAGCATTTGATTCTTCATCTCCCCTATGAGGCACGAATGGGGGGCCCCGTGCAGGGACGTTGGTGCTATCCAATCGAGAGATGTCTAAAGACTATTCGAAAGAAATGTAGAAATAAATGCAAAATCGAGGCTTCCATTGCAGAGGCATACATTCTAGAGGAGGTCTCAAACTTCACAACAACTTATTATGGTGACAAACTGCCGAGCGTGCATAATCCACCCCCTCGTTACAATGATGGCGACAATGAATCGAACCTTAGCCTATTTCGAGGCCAACTCGGAAGCGCAAGTGGCTCGACCACCAAGACCCTGACACATGAAGAGTGGCGGCATATCATGCTATACGTATTGACCAACCTTGAAGAGGTGACGCCATACATGGAACAATTTCTTCATGAATTCTGGCGTCGATCAAGGGACCCCACTCCACAGGAATATGACGCTCTTCTTAGAAAGGGTGCGAGAAATGGGTTGCCCGATTTCATTTCCTGGTTCAAACATAAGGTACGTGCTTAGTTTGTAAAAGAGATACGTCTTTAAACTCAATTTAGCGTCTTTTAACTTGCGAATACTTGCAGGGCCAAAGAGATCCGTCTATGAGTGCCGAATTGAGACAAGTAGCCAACGGCTTTGCTTATAGGGTCAAGAAATATTCTGGGTATGACGTCAATGGATACCGTTTTCGCACAACACACTACGATAAAAGTCGGCCCAATCGGAAAACAACGTGTTCTGGGGTCTTTACGCCGGGCCTTGACAATGTCGATTATTTTGGACGAATCGAAGAAATATATGAGCTCAATTTTTATGGTTCCAAACCTCTTACTCCAGTGATATTCAAATGTCATTGGTTTGACCCTCAAGTGACGAGACAGACACATTCTAATCTTGGGATAGTCGAAATTCGACAAGATTCCACCTTAGCAGGAGACGATGTCTATATCGTTGCCCAACAGGCCACACAAGTGTATTATCTCCCATATGCGTGTCAAACGAAAGAACATCTTAAGGGTTGGGATGTTGTGTATAAGGTATCGCCGCACGGGAGGTTACCTGTTCCTAATGATGAAGATTACAACTTAGACCCGGACACATATGATGGAGAGTTCTTCCAAGAAGATGGGCTAGAAGGGCGATTTGAGATAGACTTAACCGAAGCTATCGGAATGGACGTAGATATTGAAATGGTTGTTGATGAGGAGGAGGATGAGGTGCAAAATGATAATGACTTAGTAATCCTTGAAGGCAATGACATTACTGACGAACTTGCGTCTTCCGATGGTGTGGAGATTGAAATGCTTGATAGTGATGATGAGAGTTATGATCCGGCTAACCCCGACACATATGAAGATTATTTTTAATCGATGTAATGCTATATGACTTTTTATTTCGCACCTGTTTTTAAATACATCTTTTTATATGTGCTTATTTGTTTACTCTTAATTGCAGGTTGTTGGACAAATATGGTGGGCGGTTTCCTGAGGAGGAGGAGGGGGAGGAGGAGTAGGACGGCGGACGATGCACAGCAGGCAGCGCAACAGGACGAGGCAGAGCAGGCAGCGCAGCAGCAGGCGGCGCCTCAGGACGACGACGGCCAGCAGCAGGACGACGACGACCAGCAGCAGGACGCCTCAGGTTCAGGCGGCTCTAGTTCGAGGAGCATCTACCTGCGAGGCCCCGCGAGTCTCCCTCAGCGTCCCATACTTCGGGACAGACGGCCGCTGATTCGGCCGGAAGGGGAGAGGTATGTAACTTTATGTTCTTCATTCTTGTTCATATTATGTGTTCAAAATCATAATATAAACTAATACTTTTTATTTATCACTTGGACAGGTCTTGGACGGTTTTGGATTATGCTGGGGGTCATCGTCGCCCCCCCAATGGCATCCTCGGCCTGCTGTGCAGGGAACACTTCCCTGGACTTGTGGAGTACGCCGGAGTCACGGGCCCAGCCTTCACCTTTGACCACTACGCCGTCGCCCCCGATGCAGTAGACCGGGACGGCAGGGAATTCAATAACAAGGCGGAGCGGGTGAAGCAAGAGTTGTGGGTAAGTCTTAGTATAATGTAAAATATGTCGCATTCGTTGCAAATTCTTGAAATAATGTATGGATACATCGTTTTTGTATGCAGGATTTCTTCAGATGCGATGCTGGATACGAGGCTAGGGCGGATGTGGTGGCCACCACGAGCTGTAAGAAGCTCGTCGTGGACATGCACTATGAGGCCCGCATCCAGGCCATCATCACCTACCACGGCTCCGTCCTTGGGGAGAAGGTGACCAAAACTCAAGCCCGAACCATGTCGTTGACCAGGGAGCAGTACCTGCAGGTAAAGTCATGCATGTTTGGTACCAGTACTCGATACATGAATTTTATTTTATCTTCTGATATGCACTTTACGTGTTTACTTTGCAGATGATTCCACATTGGTGCGCCGCACATCCTCTGTGCTGGGAGCAGATGGTGGATAGGTGGTGTTCGGCTGAGTGGGACGAGGCGCACACAGCTAGCCGGGAACGGCGTTTGATGATGCAAGGCCCCTCCCACCACCAAGGCAGCCGGAGCCTGGGCCAATATGCCGAAGCATGGGTACGCCACCTTTTTTATTTAGATATATAGCACTAAGTTAGATATTATTTCTAACTATCTCGTTGGTTTTCGTTGCAGTCGGCGTCACATGGTGGAAGGCCTTGCTCCACCTTCTCGGCCTATGCTATGGCCCATAAGGGTAAGGCGACGTCCGACGTCACCTACAACCCGGATGACGGGCCCGAGGCCTACACCAACCCCGCCGTCTACAGCCGCCTCCATGACTACACCGCCATGGCGCAGGAGGTCCATGGCCCAGACTATGATCCGAGCACCGAGCCGATCGACACCGATGTGCTCATGAGGGTCGGAGGAGGCAAGAGACATGGGCGGTACTGGATTGCCGACGGGGCAATCGACTCGTCCTCCACTCCCACTCTGTCTCAGGTGAGAGCAAGGAGCACGGGCTCGAGTCCAGCCATACGACCTCGGCACGACAGCTCACAGCATCGCATACAGGCACTCGAGGTTAGTGTAACTCATCCTTCCTTGAGTTATATACCTACTCTTTGAGTTACTATAACGTTGGCTTGTAATATTACAGACCCAACTAGAAGAAGAGAGGAGGGAACGTCGCGAGATGGAGGCGAGGATGATGGCGGAGCGGGAGGCGGAGCGGGAGGCCCGCCGGGCAGATCAACAGAGGATGGCGGAGATGTTCCAGTACATGCAGAGCCTTGGCGCCGCACAGGGCATCGCTCCGCCACCTCCATTGTTCCCTCCAGTTGACCCTGCTCTCTTCCACACTCCTGTGAGTATCAAAATTGTAGTTAGATGTTTGTAATGCATCTGGTATAACACATGCAATCTCTTCTCTGTGCAGGGCCAATCTGGGGCGGCATCCAACAACCCTCCGGAAGGGTTCAGCCCAACGCAGCCCCGGTCAAGCCGCCCACCTCCATGAGTGTTGTGTTTTCATTGTTTTAGACTTCTGTACTTGTGTATAATACTTATGTCTGTGTTTGATACTTATGTGAGATCTTGCGACGTTAGAGACTTATGTTTGTGTTTGATACTTATGTTGAACACTTATGTTTGTGATGGATATTTATGTTTGTGGTGACGGTTTTATGTTTGTGTTGGCTATTTATGTCTGTGATGATATGTGTGATGTATATATGTGATATATATGTGATATCTTCTGTTTGTGTGGATGGAATACAAAAAACAAATAAAAAAGGTATATACTGGTCACTTTGCCGAGTGTAACACTCGACAAAGAGGCTCTTTGCCGAGTGTCAAGGTCATAACACTCGGCAAAGAGCACAGACCTGGGCACCGGCTTAGGTTCTTTGCCGAGTGTTACGTTTCTGGCACTCGGCAAAGAGGTCGGCTTTGCCGAGTGCCACACGGGACACTCGGCAAAGAACCTGACATGGGGACCCTCCCTGGCGGGTTCTTTGCCGAGTGTCCCATGTGGCACTCGGCAAAGATGGATTCTTTGCCGAGTGCTGCACGGAAGACACTCGGCAAAACTAACTTCTTTGCCGAGTGTCACGTGGGACACTCGGCAAAGCCGCCGTCTCCGTCACTCGACGCCGTAACGACTGCTTTTCTTTGCCGAGTGCTCTCTGGCACTCGGCAAAGATCTTTGCCGAGTGCCCGATAAAAAGCTCTCGGCAAAGAAGGCTTTGCCGATGCACTGTTCGCCGAGCCTTCTTTGCCGAGTGTAACACTCGGCAAAACCTTTGCCGAGTGTTTTGAACGCTTCGCCGAGTGCTTCAGGCACTCGGCAAAGCGATTGATTCCGGTAGTGTATAGGGAATGAGGTGGTGATATATCAATTCATTTAATTCCTAAACTAAAAAAATGAAGAATGAAAAGATAATATACTAGTTTATTTCTCAAACCAAACACGCTAAAAGCGTAGAAAGAGGCTGTCGCACGGCACATACGCTCTAGGCCAGCAGAAACGAAGCTGAATGATGTGCCCTGCCCCTATAGTGGTCGTGGCCACGCGCAAGCACACGAGAGCGCTAGTGGTAGCATGGCGCACGTTGGAGAGTGACACGAGCAAACGCATAGGCGGTTGACACGCGCTTCTTATTCCAAAGGCTAGCCGGCCTGCACTCCGATCGCATTGGCCGCTCCACTATTAGGCCATGTTCGGTGAGGGAGTTACCGGCCGAGATGAAGCCCGCAACCCCGTGGATCGCTCCCATCTGGAAATTATTCCTGTTCATCAGAAACGCGCGTTCGGTTAAACCCGACATGGGCTACTTCCCGGCCTTTCCTCGTCACCCAGGCCTTGGAACCAGGCCCGGTCGCTGCGGGGTGGGAAATATCCCGGACGCACGCAGGCAATAGGCCGCTCATGGATTAGGGCAACAGCCACGAAGGGCACGCCACATGCGCGCGGCAACTGTGGCACGGAGACCGGATTCCTCACGCCTGCTGGCGTCGATCTCCTCCGGAGGCTGCTTCTCACCGGTATTCTTCTTGCTCCGTGTCTCAACTAGGGCGTTTAGGGTTCTTGTGTCTCTTCTTAGATCCAACTGCTCAGGCGGCGGTAAGTTCTTAGATCCAATCCCAGCGAGATTCGGTGCCAGCTCCCGAATCCATCGGTCCATCCCAGCGAGATTCGGTGCCAGCTCCCGAATCCATGGTCCTAGCTGTCTGAGTTGATCGGCACCGTGCGAACCGGCAGAAACAGAAGCTGCCAGGCTAGCTGCCGCCGCCTTCTTGAGAACGCGCGTCAGGTTGGCCCGCGGACAATGGCATGGAGACAGTGCGCAGAGCAGTGACCTGCTGTGCTGCCTGCCTGCCGTGGCGTAGATTGGGCGGGCCATGCAGGGCAGGGAACACGGCACGTACGGCTAACGTGCGCACAGATCTATCCATCGGCTCATGGTTCCTGAAAGGGAAATGTGCCCTTGGGCCATTTCTAAGTATTTTGGTGATTTAGTGTCCAACACAAGTGCCTAAGTGTAAAAAGGTGGACAAAGTACAAATCAAGAATTAAGGTATGTTTCTCAGACTTAGTACATTGTTTTATGGACTAATGTATTGTGTCTAAGTGCTGGAAACAGGAAAAATCCAATTGGAAATGTCTTGGCTCGAGCAGCCAAGAACTTGCTGAGTCTGGGAGCACCGGACTGTCCGGTGGTGCACCAGACAGTGTCCGGTGCGCCAGGCTGGCTCGGCGCGAACTGGCCGCTCTCGGGAATTCACCGGCGACGTACGGCTAAAATTCACCGGACTGTCCGGTGTGCACCGGACTGTCCGGTGAGCCAACGGTCGGCCGGGCCAACGGTCGGCCGCGCAATCTGCGCGGGACACGTGGCCGAGCCAACGGCTAGAAGACGGCACCGGACTGTCCGGTGTGCACCAGACATGTCCGGTGCGCCAACGGCTCTTAGGCTGCCAACGGTCGGCTTCGCTATTTAAGGAAGGAAATCGGGCACCGGACAGTGTCCGGTGTGCACCGGACTGTCCGGTGCCCCCGATGATAGAAGGCAAGAATGGCTTTCCAAACTTGTGCTCAACGGCTCCTAGCTGCCTTGGGGCTATAAAAGGGACCCCTAGGCGCATGGAGGAGAACACCAAGCATCTTCTAATCATTTCTAAGCACCAAGACATCGATTTCGCGCATTCGCTTCATTGTGATAGCATATAGAGCTCTAGTGGAGTTGTGAACTCATTGAGTTGTGTTGCGAGCTCTTGTTGCGACTTGTGTGCGTGTTGACGCTTTGATTCTTGTGTCTTGTGTGCGTTGCTAATCCCTCCCTTGCTCCGTGTTCTTTGTGAATTTCAAGTGTAAGGGCGAGAGGCTCCAAGTTGTGGAGATTCCTCGCAAACAGGATTAAGATAAAGCAAGCAAAACACCGTGGTATTCAAGTGGGTCTTTGGACCGCTTGAGAGGGGTTGATTGCAACCCTCGTCCGTTGGGACGCCACAACGTGGAGTAGGCAAGCGTTGGTCTTGGCCGAACCACGGGATAACCACTGTGCCATCTCTGTGATTGATCTTTGTTGGTTATTGTGTTTTGTTGAGGATTCCTCTATAGCCACTTGGCAATTATTGTGCTAACAATTAACCAAGTTTTGTGGCTTAAGTTTTGAAGTGTTACAGGATCACCTATTCACCCCCTCCCCTCTAGGTGCTCTCAATTGGTATCAGAGCCGTTCTCTTCACTAAGGGACTAACAGCCCGAAGAGATGGATCCTAAGGGGAAGGGTATCGTGATCAACGACCAAGAGAAGGAATCCTTCGTCAACGAGCCGAAGGACGACAAGCCTACCGACTCCGGTTCGGGTCATAGACGAAAGGAAGGGAAGAAGAAGAAGACAAGGCGCATCAAGGAGATCGTCTACTACGACGACAGCGATGAGTCTACTTCTTCCCAAAAGGACGACGACCACAACGACTACGAGAGAAAGAAACCGGTTAATTCGAACTTTTCTTTTGACTACTCTCGTATTCCTCAAAGTTCAAATTCACATTTGCTCTCCATTCCACTCGGCAAGCCCCCACACTTTGATGGAGAGGACTACGGATTTTGGAGCCACAAAATGCGTAGTCACCTATTCTCTCTCCATCCTAGTATATGGGAGATTGTAGAGAGTGGAATGCACTTTGATAGTTCGGATAGTCCCATGTTCATTAATGAACAAATTCATAAGAATACACAAGCTACTACCGTTCTTCTAGCTTCTTTGTGCAGGGATGAATACCATAAAGTGAGCGGCTTGGATAACGCCAAGCAGATTTGGGACACCCTCAAGATTTCTCATGAGGGGAACGACGTCACCTTGCTCACCAAGATGGAGTTGGTGGAGGGCGAGCTTGGACGGTTCGCGATGATAAGGGGCGAGGAGCCGACACAAACATACAACCGGCTCAAGACTCTTATCAACAAGATAAGGAGCTACGGAAGCACGCGATGGACGAACCACGACGTCGTCCGACTGATGCTAAGGTCCTTTACCGTTCTTGATCCTCATTTGGTGAATAATATTCGTGAGAATCCCAGTTACACCAAAATGTCGCCCGAAGAAGTCCTAGGAAAATTCGTCAGCGGGCGAATGATGATCAAGGAGGCGAGGTACGTGGACGACGCCTTGAATGGACCAATCAACGAGCCGCAACCTCTTGCTCTCAAAGCAATAAGAAGCAAGGAGGCGCTACCTAGCAAGGTGGCACAAATTGAGGCGGTCGGACTTAATGATGAAGAGATGGCCCTCATCATCAAAAGATTCAAGACGGCGCTTAAAGGTCGCAAGGGACAGCCAAGCAAGACCAAAGCCAAGGGGAAGCGCTCATGCTTCAAATGCGGTAAGCTTGGTCATTTTATTGCTAACTGTCCCGACAATGATAGTGAACAGGACCAAGGGAGCAAGAGGGAGAAGAAGAAGGCATACAAGAAGGCAAAGGGCGAGGCACATCTAGGCAAGGAGTGGGATTCGGATTGCTCCTCCTCTGACTCCGACAATGAGGGACTCGCCGCCACCGCCTTCAACAAGTCATCCCTCTTCCCAAACGAGCGTCACACTTGCCTCATGGCAAGAGAGAAGAAAGTAAGCACTCATGATACTAGTACTTATGCTTCTTCAAGTGAGGATGAGTCTAGTGATGATGATGAGATAGATTACTCATGCTTATTCAAGGGATTAGATAGATCCAAAATTGATAAGATTAATGAGTTGATTGATGCTTTGAATGACAAGAATAGATTACTAGAAAAACAAGAGGATCTTTTATATGAGGAGCATGATAAATTTGTTAGTGCACAAAAATCTCTTGCTCTTGAAATTAAAAGGAATGAAATGCTCTCTAGTGAATTATCTTCTTGTCATGAAACCATTGCTACTTTAAGAAGTGTTAATGATGATTTAAGTGCTAAACTAGAAGTAGCTAGTAAATCTAATTCTTGTGTAGAAATTGTTGAAACTTGTAATAGGTGTAAAGATTTTGACATTGATGCTTGTAGTGATCACTTAGTTTCAATTTCAAAATTAAATGAGGAATTGGCTAGTCTTAATGCCCAACTTAAGACTAGCAAGAATGAATTTGACAAATTAAAATTTGCAAGGGATGCCTACTCGATTGGTAGACACCCCTCAATTAAGGATGGACTTGGCTACAAGAGGGAAGCCAAGGACTTGACAAGCCATAAGGCTCCCATCTCTGCCAAGGAGAAAGGGAAGGCCCCTATGGCAACTAGTGCTAAAAAGAACCATGCCTTTATGTACCATGGTAGGAGACAAACTAGAAATGCTTATAGGAGCTATAATGCGTATGATGTTTTTGATTCTCATGCCATGTTTGCTTCTAGTTCTTCCTATATGCATGGTAGAGATATGTCTAGGAGAAATGCTATCCATCATGTGCCAAGAAAGAATATTATTCATGCTCCTAGGAAAGTAATGAATGAACCTTCTACAATTTATCATGCTTTAAATGCTTCCTTTGCTATTTGTAGAAAGGATAGGAAAATAGTTGCTAGGAAGTTAGGGGCAAAATGCAAGGGAGACAAAACTTGCATTTGGGTCCCTAAGGATATTTGCACTAACCTTGTAGGACCCAACATGAGTTGGGTACCTAAGACCCAAGCCTAATTTTGCCTTGCAGGTTTATGCATCCGGGGGTTCAAGCTGGATCATCGACAGCGGATGCACAAACCATATGACGGGGGAGAAGAAGATGTTCACCTCCTACGTCAAAAACAAAGGTTCCCAAGATTCAATAATATTCGGTGATGGGAATCAAGGCAAGGTAAAAGGGTTAGGTAAAATTGCAATCTCAAATGAGCACTCTATATCTAATGTGTTTTTAGTAGAGTCTCTTGGATATAATTTGCTATCTGTTAGTCAATTATGCAATATGGGATATAACTGCTTATTTACAAATGTAGATGTGTCTGTCATTAGAAGATGTGATGGTTCACTAGCTTTTAAGGGTGTACTAGACGACAAACTTTACTTAGTTGATTTTGCAAAAGAAGAGGCCGGTCTAGATGCATGCTTAATGGCTAAGACTTGCATGGGCTGGTTGTGGCATCGCCGCTTAGCACATGTGGGGATGAAGAACCTCCACAAGCTTCTAAAGGGAGAACACGTGATAGGTCTAACCAATGTTCATTTCGAAAAAGATAGACCTTGTGCAGCTTGTCAAGCAGGTAAACAAGTGGGAGGAGCACATCACAACAAGAATGTGATGACCACGTCAAGACCTCTGGAGCTGCTGCATATGGACCTCTTCGGACCCGTCGCCTATCTGAGCATAGGAGGAAGTAAGTATGGTCTAGTTATTGTTGATGACTTTTTCCGCTTCACTTGGGTGTTCTTTTTGCAGGATAAGTCTGAAACCCAAGGGACCCTCAAGCGCTTCCTAAGGAGAGCTCAAAATGAGTTTGAGCTCAAGGTGAAGAAGATAAGGAGCGACAACGGGTCCGAATTCAAGAACCTTCAAGTGGAAGAGTTCCTTGAGGAGGAGGGGATCAAGCACGAGTTCTCCGCTCCCTACACACCTCAGCAAAATGGTGTGGTAGAGAGGAAGAACAGGACGCTCATTGATATGGCAAGGACTATGCTTGGAGAGTTCAAGACCCCCGAGTGTTTTTGGTCGGAAGCCGTGAACACGGCTTGCCACGCCATCAACAGGGTCTACCTTCACCGCCTCCTCAAGAAGACCTCATACGAGCTGCTGACTGGTAACAAACCCAATGTATCGTACTTTCGTGTATTTGGGAGTAAATGCTACATTCTAGTGAAGAAGGGTAGGAATTCCAAATTTGCTCCCAAAGCTGTAGAAGGGTTTTTATTAGGTTATGATTCAAATACAAAGGCGTATAGGGTCTTCAACAAATCATCGGGTTTGGTTGAAGTCTCTAGCGACGTTGTATTTGATGAGACTAATGGCTCTCCAAGAGAGCAAGTTGTTGATCTTGATGATGTAGATGAAGAAGACGTTCCAACGGCCGCGATACGCACCATGGCGATTGGAGATGTACGGCCTCAGGAACATTTGGAGCAAGATCAACCGTCTTCCTCAACTATGGTGCATTCCCCAACCCAAGATGATGAACAGGTACCTCAAGTGGAGACGCATGATCAAGGGAGAGCACAGGATGTTCAAATTGAAGAGGAAGAAGCACCTCAGGCACCTCCAACCCAAGTTCGAGCGACGATTCAAAGGGATCATCCCGTCGACCAGATATTGGGTGATATTAGCAAGGGAGTAACTACTCGTTCAAGATTGGTTAATTTTTGTGAGCATTACTCTTTTGTCTCTTCTATTGAGCCTTTCAGGGTAGAAGAGGCCTTGCTAGATCCGGACTGGGTGTTGGCCATGCAAGAGGAACTCAACAATTTCAAGCGCAATGAAGTTTGGACACTGGTGCCTCGCCCCAAGCAAAATGTTGTGGGAACCAAGTGGGTGTTCCGCAACAAACAGGACGAGCACGGGGTGGTGACAAGGAACAAGGCTCGACTTGTGGCAAAAGGTTATGCCCAAGTCGCAGGTTTGGACTTTGAGGAGACTTTTGCTCCTGTGGCTAGGCTAGAATCAATTCGTATCTTGCTAGCATATGCTGCTCACCATTCTTTCAGGTTGTACCAAATGGATGTGAAGAGCGCTTTCCTCAACGGGCCGATCAAGGAGGAGGTGTACGTGGAGCAGCCCCCTGGCTTCGAGGATGAACGGTACCCCGACCACGTGTGTAAGCTCTCTAAGGCGCTCTATGGACTTAAGCAAGCCCCAAGAGCATGGTATGAATGCCTTAGAGACTTTTTAATTGCTAATGCTTTCAAGGTTGGGAAAGCCGATCCAACTCTTTTTACTAAGACTTGCGATGGTGATCTTTTTGTGTGCCAAATTTATGTCGACGACATAATATTTGGTTCTACTAACCAAAAGTCTTGTAAAGAGTTTAGCAGGGTGATGACGCAGAAATTCAAGATGTCGATGATGGGCGAGTTGACCTACTTCCTTGGGTTTCAAGTGAAGCAACTCAAGGACGGCACCTTCATCTCCCAAACGAAGTACACGCAAGATTTGCTAAAGAGGTTTGGGATGAAGGACGCAAAGCCCGCAAAGACGCCGATGGGAACCGACGGACACACCGACCTCAACAAAGGAGGTAAGTCTATTGATCAAAAAGCATACCGGTCCATGATAGGTTCTTTGCTTTATTTATGTGCTAGTAGACCGGATATTATGCTTAGCGTATGCATGTGTGCTAGATTTCAATCCGATCCAAAGGAGTGTCACTTAGTGGCTGTGAAGCGAATTCTTCGATATTTAGTCGCTACGCCTTGCTTCGGGATCTGGTATCCAAAGGGGTCTAACTTTGACTTGATTGGGTACTCAGATTCCGACTATGCTGGATGTAAGGTCGATAGGAAGAGTACATCGGGGACGTGCCAATTCTTAGGAAGGTCCCTGGTGTCATGGAACTCTAAGAAACAAACCTTCGTTGCCCTATCCACCGCTGAGGCCGAGTACATTGCCGCAGGACAATGTTGTGCGCAACTACTTTGGATGAGGCAAACCCTCAGGGACTTTGGCTACAATCTGAGCAAAGTCCCACTCCTATGTGACAATGAGAGTGCTATCCGAATAGCGGAAAATCCTGTTGAGCACAGCCGCACAAAGCACATTGACATCCGGCATCACTTTTTGAGAGACCACCAGCAAAAGGGAGATATCGAAGTGTTTCATGTTAGCACCGAGAACCAGCTAGCCGATATCTTTACCAAGCTTCTAGATGAGAAGACCTTTTGCAGGTTGCGTAGTGAGCTCAATATCTTAGATTCGCGGAACTTGGATTGAAATGTAGCATACATGTGTTTATGCTTTTGATTATGTTCATTCTGCATATTGTTGCTTATTGTGGTGCTCAAGTTGTACAAACACTCCCTGGACCTCACAAGTCCTTTTTGCAAGTGATGCACATATTTAGGGGGAGCTGTGCTACAACTTGACCCTTTGTGGCTAACCATGTACTTGAGTTTGGTTGTTTTAGTCTCTAAGGAAAATTGAAAGGGAAAAGGTGGACTTGGACCATGCGAGACTTCCACTGCACTCCGATGAAAAGAGTAACTCTTCCAAGTTCATCGTTATACTCTTATTGCCTATTTGCTCTTAGTTGAAGATTTTGGTGAGGCAATGGGGTTAAAGGGCCAAGATTGATCCCGTTTTGGTGCTTGATGCCAAAGGGGGAGAAAATAAAGGCCAAAGCGATAAATGGATCAGCTACCACTTGAGAAATTTTGAAAATAGTAGAATAGAGCTTTTGGCTTTTGGTTTGTCAAAACTCTTTTGTTGGCTTCTTGTGGGGAGAAGTATTGATTATGGGAAAAAGGGGGAGTTTTTGAAATCTTAAATCAATTTCTCTTAGAATGACTCTCTTTATGTCTTAACATGTGTGTTTGACTTAGAGATAGAAATTTGAGTTTGATTTGCAAAAACAAACCAAGTGGTGGCATAGAGTGATCCATATATGTCAAAAGTGAATCAAAACAATTTTGAGTTCTTATTTGATTTGATTTTGTACTTGTTCTACTTTCTTTATGTTGTGTTGGCATAAATCACCAAAAAGGGGGAGATTGAAAGGGAAATGTGCCCTTGGGCCATTTCTAAGTATTTTGGTGATTTAGTGTCCAACACAAGTGCCTAAGTGTAAAAAGGTGGACAAAGTACAAATCAAGAATTAAGGTATGTTTCTCAGACTTAGTACATTGTTTTATGGACTAATGTATTGTGTCTAAGTGCTGGGAACAGGAAAAATCCAATTGGAAATGTCTTGGCTCGAGCAGCCAAGAATCTGCTGAGTCTGGGAGCACCGGACTGTCCGGTGCGCCAGGCTGGCTCGGCGCGAACTGGCCGCTCTCGGGAATTCACCGGCGACGTACGGCTAAAATTCACCGGACTGTCCGGTGTGCACCGGACTGTCCGGTGAGCCAACGGTCGGCCGGGCCAACGGTCGGCCCGCGCAATCTGCGCGGGACACGTGGCCGAGCCAACGGCTAGAAGACGGCACCGGACTGTCCGGTGTGCACCGGACATGTCCGGTGCGCCAAAGGCTCTCAGGCTGCCAACGGTAGGCTTTGCTATTTAAGGAAGGAAATCGGGCACCGGACAGTGTCCGGTGTGCACCGGACTGTCCGGTGCCCCCGATGACAGAAGGCAAGAATGGCTTTCCAAACTTGTGCTCAACGGCTCCTAGCTGCCTTGGGGCTATAAAAGGGACCCCTAGGCGCATGGAGGAGAACACCAAGCATCTTCTAATCATTTCTAAGCACCAAGACATCGATTTCGCGCATTCGCTTCATTGTGATAGCATATAGAGCTCTAGTGGAGTTGTGAACTCATTGAGTTGTGTTGCGAGCTCTTGTTGCGACTTGTGTGCGTGTTGACGCTTTGATTCTTGTGTCTTGTGTGCGTTGCTAATCCCTCCCTTGCTCCGTGTTCTTTGTGAATTTCAAGTGTAAGGGCGAGAGGCTCCAAGTTGTGGAGATTCCTCGCAAACGGGATTAAGATAAAGCAAGCAAAACACCGTGGTATTCAAGTGGGTCTTTGGACCGCTTGAGAGGGGTTGATTGCAACCCTCGTCCGTTGGGACGCCACAACGTGGAGTAGGCAAGCGTTGGTCTTGGCCGAACCACGGGATAACCACTGTGGCATCTCTGTGATTGATCTTTGTTGGTTATTGTGTTTTGTTGAGGATTCCTCTATAGCCACTTGGCAATTATTGTGCTAACAATTAACCAAGTTTTGTGGCTTAAGTTTTGAAGTGTTACAGGATCACCTATTCACCCCCCCTCTAGGTGCTCTCAGTTCCTTCTTCAGTCAATCAGTAGCATGACGATGGCCAACCGGCAACGGCCAGACCGAGCAGATGCGACGGCTTGCTCATCTACTACAACCCAAGTTCTGGTAGTCAGTCAGGTCGTCATCTCATCGGAGATCAGACGACAGGGCAACAGCCTTCAGTAGATCTGCTTTAGTAGATCGCCGGCTACTACAGGTTGCTTCAGTAGATGCCCGAGTTTCTGGCTGGTCGCTGCCTCTACTTCTAATGCTTCTCTTTTCTCTTCGTATCCCAATTCCTGCAAATACCAAGTGTCTGTTGTCTAAAGGAATGCCTGTCTGCAGTCTTTACCTGGTGCAGATCAGTTGTCCCTTGCAAACAAACTAAATCTTGCACGATGGATCGACTCTCTGCTTGATTTCTGTTGCTGTCCGACACTTGGGTTTGTCCATCTTTCTGCTTGATTTCTGTTCTTGGTGCAGAAAATGAATTTAATTATGTCAGATTCACCTTGAATATTGCCTGTCTGCAGCAGCTGAAATTACTAGCCTAGTGACTTTATGCAAGACGATGAGTTCAACCAGACCAGCCACAACTTCTTCCTTCTCAAAAACTAGTTTCTCACATTTGACGTTGAATTCACAGAACATGGGGACCTATCAGCCATCATGTTCGGTTTTGGAACTCGATGCTAACTGTTAACTAACGCATGAGAATACCTTAATAACCCCGCAATGTTTCAGTTTAGAGTACATATATTTACTTGTACTAGTCTATATGTATTTCTAACAAAACCTATTATATTTCTAGATTATCCCTGCACCAGTTCGAGTTGGAGAAGACGAACTTCCACCATCTTGGGACCCTATATCCTCTCCTTTAGGTACTTGTTATATTCTAAATGTTCTTTATTACACAATGTTCTATTTTTGTTGGTGTTTATTTTCTGTCATGAATTTCGTTTTAGTTAGCAATGGATGTGGCACTAAGAGATCACCTTAGACAGAGCTGTGTTGGAAGTTTATGAATTTAAATGTACATGTTATATAATAGTTTATGAATTTCTCTTTATTACACCAGTTTAGAGTACATATATTAATAGAAAGTTATGAATTAAGTACAAAGTTTAGAAAATTACAGGGTTTTGAATTAGGAGTGCCAGATCTATAATGTGATTATAGAAAGTTCATAATGTGATTGTAAAGTTGTTTTGGATCTGTTCGCAATATCTTATCTTTGTATGTAATTACTTCATGTATATTGTTACCATGTGGCAAAGTATTTTGATAACAGAGCTGTGTTGGTTATACCTGGTAATTATTTTGATAGATAACAGAGCTGTGTTGGAAGGAGGGTTCATCGGAGAGTGGCCACTAACATATTCTGCAGGTTACATTCTACCTTCTGCCACTCACTACTGTTGCGGCAAATGAGCAATCTTATTAGGATATAGAGGATTTGATATACTAATTTACTTCTTATTGTGCAGACTGTTGATCCATATATTTCAGATGAGAGAGTAGGATTAGCTGAGCCTGCAGAAGGAATACAGACTGTGCCCTCCTCATGGGAAAAAACTAGACTATTTAATATGCTTTCTATGCTCACGCCATTGAGCACAACACACAATTTGAACTTGTTGCTTTGAGTTGCTTGTACTGACTTGCCTGTGAAAAAACTTTGCTTTGGTATGAAGAACAATGAAAAAACTATGCTTTGGTCTGCTCTGAATCTAGATGATAATTTCTTTGATTCTGATTCCGAAATGATGGTTGAGTCTGCTTGACTAAATTCTTTGGATGTACTGGTTGTACTGCTTGAATAAGCGGGTATACTAGATACACACGGGGCCAAACACAATTGTGCTAAGGATTAACCGAATGGATTCTTGAGAGAAGGATTAAATCCAGGGAGGGATTAAACCCCCAAGGGGATTGAGTGAAAGAGAGGGATCCACTTAATCCCTCCTTGGATTTGGTCCACTTGGGGAATAAATTCCTTGCAAACGAACATGCCCTTATGCAGCAGCCCCGGTCCAGATTAAACCACTACCGAAATCGCAGGCTTTGCCGAGTGTTGTATTCTTTGCCGAGTGTCTTTTGTCGGGCACTTGGCAAACAAGGCTTTGCCGAGTGCCGCACTCGGTAAAGCTAGGCACTCGGGCAAAGCGACCTTTACCGAGTGCTGAACACTCGGTACAGGGCGACACTCGGCAAAGACAACTTTGCCGAGTGTCAAACTCTCGGCAAAGGGGGCTCTCGGCAAACGGCCGTCAGCGGCCGTCCCAAAGCTGACGGCCGTCAGTCTTTGCCGAGAGTCAACGGCTGGCACTCGGCAAAGAGGTTCTGTGCCGAGCGCCACATAGTAGGCACTCGGCAAAGCATACTTTGCCGAGTGTCATCTCTAGACACTCGCAAAGTATATTTTTATTTTTTTTATTTTGTCTCTCAAAATTTTTGTGGTATGTTCCTACACTATGTAGACCTACATGTATCATTGTGGACAATTTTAACAGAGTTTTCAATCGTTAGTAGATTTAGTTCGTTATTTGAATTTCTTCGGAAAATTTAGATTTGAACTGTAGGTCACTCGAAACTTGGAAAACCGTGCATTCAAAAATGATATTCATGTTACTTAGCATAAGTTACGACCGATTCCAGGAGCGGACCGGAAACTTTCGAGCAACATGCTCACTAAACATGGCCGTGAACTTGCCATCCCATGTTTAAAAATTGTATAAAACACAAACAAAGTCAGAAAATCCTGAAACTTGTCCACGTGTCATGATATCATATGTACAGGCTGCGATAAAATTTTTTGAATGTTTGGAGAAAGTTGTGGGACACTATGTGTAGAAACCTAAGAGAACTACACATGAAATCATAGAGTTTCAATGTAGTTCTCCTAGGTTTCTACACATAGTGTCCCACAACTTTCTCCAAACATTCTAAAATTTTTATCGCAGCCTGTACATATGATATCATGACACGTGGACAAGTTTCAGGATTTTCTGACTTGTTTGTGTTTTATACAATTTTTAAACATGTGGATGGCAAGTTCACGGCCATGTTTAGTGAGCATGTTGCTCGAAGTTTCCGGTCCGCTCCTGGAATCGGTCGTAACTTATGCTAAGTAACATGAATATCATTTTTGAATGCACGGTTTTCCAAGTTTCGAGTGACCTACAGTTCAAATCTAAATTTTCCGAAGAAATTCAAATAAACGAACTAAATCTAATAGTTATAAAAAAACACTTTTATAATTATACCAAAATGGTACTTGTAGGTCTACATAGTATAGGAACACACCACAAAAAGTTTGGTTGCCAAAAATAAAAAAAATAAAATATACTTTTGCCGAGTGCTGTCCAGTTAGCACTCGGCAAAGACAACTTTGTCGAGTGCCTGTCTTGGGCACTCGGCAAAGTCTGTACAACACATCTTTGCCGAGTGCTCTACAGCTAGCACTTGGCAAAGGGCGACTTTGCCGAAGTGCTCGAGATCCAGCACTCGGCAAAGGGACTTTGCCGAGTGCCCGAGATCCAGCACTCGGCAAAGTTTATTTTTAATTTTTAAAAAATCTTTGCCGAGTGCCGGATCGTGGGCACTCGGCAAAGAAACGTTTTAATAGCGTTACGGCGCCCTCACTCACTGTCTCTCTCTCACGCTCCTCACTCTCACTCTCTCTCTCACGCTCGCTCGCTCGCCGCCGTCGCGCCGCGCCGCCGTCGAGCCGCCCATCGTCGCGCCGCCACCCGCCGTCGAGCCGCCCGCCGTCGAGGCGCCCGCCGTCGCGCCTGCGGCGAGCACCGCTGCCCGCTGTCGCGCCCCGCGACGAGCAGCGCCGCCCGCCATCGCGCCGCCACCCGCCGTCGCGCCCAGCGGCGAGCACCGCCGGCCGCTCGCGCTCGCCGCGCCCACGGCCGTCGCGCCCACCGCCGTCGTCGCGCACGGCGAGCACCGCCGCGCCCCACCGCCGTCGTCGCGCGCCCGTGGCGACCACCGCCGCCGTCGTCGCGCCGCCGGCCTCCCAGCTGGTATATTCCCGAAGCACTTGTGCCAGGTCATACCTCATTGTTGCAGTGGGTAGCAAGGTAGAGTGGTCGGGCCACCTTCAAGTGTAGCATGTACAGGTGGCTATGGCTGATTGTGGCGAGGAGGCTCCCACGGCGGTGCCAGATGTAGAGTATCCTGTGTGTGCGGCTTGTCATTGTGGATGCGAGTAGATGTCGTCTGCAAGAGAGAAGAGAGCAACAACACACAAAGGGAAGGTGAAGAAAACTTGGGGATTTCCCTTCATGTTTACTTTCCATCGGTCGTAGCTCTAGATACCCATGGGCCAGAAACAAAGCGGGTTCCTCTTCCTACGCTTGGGCATGTGGGTTGCGCCACCATGCTTGGGCCTGTCGACATTCGTTGGGACCGATGATCAATTCCACAAATTTTAGATATGTGTCATCGTGGTTCGCTTTGTGTTTGCCACCGCTTGCCTTCTTCCCACGACCGCTGCCAACCTTGTACTTTCATGGGCACCCGTAGTGGTTCTTGGGCATGCTAGTGTACTCCCCTTTTTTCTTCTAGCTAGCAAGCCAATGCTCCTCGATGAAGAGCAACTTGTTGGTGATGGCGACCGTCTTGGCGAGTGGCGCATTGTGCTTCCTCATGATCATCTATCCGGCTTGAGCCTGCTCGTCACCTCTATGGAGAGATGCTCAAAGTCCAGAAGAGTTTCCATCGCTAGAGGCTAGAGCAATCTAGGTATACTTTGAGACGATGCACAGGTACCACCCCATCGACTTCTGCTCATCAACGTCGTCATTACCATGTCGGATCAACTTTTGTACTAGGCCGCAGGGGCGAAGAGCAAAGGCATCAATGTCCTCCTCATGGTGGAATGCTAGGCAGTCCCGGTATAGGTGTAGCTTATGAAAGGTTGCCTTGTGAACACGGTCGACGTTGATGTGTGTCAAGATGGAGTCCCTGGCATGCTTCACGATTGGCTTGTCCCACGAGCATAGCAGCCATATTTGCTGGAATGGAAGCGAGGACGGCTTCAAACGCTTGTCGATTGTCGTGGAAGCCGGCGTCGTGAATTCAACAACATCCCAAAGCTATTGGGCCTTCATCTTCACCTTCATCACCGAACTTCCCTTGTTGTTCGTCAATGAGCATCAACCATGACGTGCCCTCCAGAACTCTTTGATCACCTGGTGGATGACGGGCAGCCATAGCTCTGGCGACGTGAGACGTGGAGCCTATGAGGGCTCTACGATATGTGTGTTGGCTTCTCGTCGTCGTCATCCTCCACGGTAGGGCAGGGGCAACGGCAGCAGTGGCTGCAGCCTTGGCCTTGGCCTGCGCTGCTCTGAACACCTTAGCTGCTTGCATTGTCGTCTCCTTTGCCGGGGCGATGCAAAGCATGCCGCATGCTTCGTGGCATCCACGGCGGCTACTGCTCCCTTTCAAAGGCCAGACGAGGTCGACATCCTCTAGGTGAAAAGCCCCCCGTGCTGTGATACCAAATGTTAGGGAATAAAACCACAACTTGGAATTAGGATTTGGTTGGCAGTGCTATGATAGCTTCTTGAAGTTCTATTTAAAGAGATAAAACGACAATTTTACAACTAAAGCAAAATAAACTCAACAAGTTAAGCTTAATGGCTCAAATCAGCCCTTACAAACTCAGAGTGTGGCGCACAGGCAAGGTGTTACTGGTTACGTGTGCCCAGCTGCTGGGTAGTGGTGGTGGGTGCGTGCGCCGCCCACGGCGCGTAGGGGACGACGGCGGAGGGGAGAGGGAGGCGGTGGTGGTACTGGTGGTGCACGACGGGCGGGTCGGGTCGGCGCCGCCAGTCGATGAAAAGCCTGCCGCGCGCCGCCTCGCCGACGCCGCGGCCGAAGGAGACTGTGTCCCCGGCGTCGAGGCGCTTCTCCTTGACGAAGCGGCTCCAGCCCTTGGTCATCACGTAGCTCTGGCTGCTGTTCCAGTAGGAGTAGCGGAAGCGCCAGGGCTTCCCCGTGCGGTCCTCGAAGCTGAGCAGGAGGCCCTTCTCGTTCGCCGCCGCGTCCAGCGGGAAGTACTTTTCTGCGTGCTGCTTCGGGATCACCAGCCGGTTCAGCTTCCCGACGTCGCTCGGCGTCACCACCTTGTCGAACATGTGCTCCTTCTCCACCGTCGCATGCTGCTGCTGCTGGTGCTGGTTGTGCTCAGCAGCCGCCCTCTCCTCTCCGCCGCCCGACCGGGTCGCGGGCGGGGGAGCGGTGAACTCCATCGATCTCCGATCGACGACCGGCGATCGGTCGAGATCAAGCCGGCCGTCCGTCGAGGCAGCAGGTCGAACGTAGGCCATAGACGCCGGCCGATCGATCGACGCTGCTGCCGCTACCGCCTCCGCGTTGAGACTTTACTTTGACCACTGGCGCCTGGTATACATTTTGTTTATGGCACGCTACTGGATGGCGAAGACTGGAGGTGCAGCTGTTACCATAGTTAGTTATACGACTTTGGGGATTGTTTTTTTGTATTAGCGGATATATGGCTTCGGATCGGGAGAATTTAGAATTGGGGAATTTGCAGGGTTTGGTTCAGCTTGGTTTAATTTCTTGGATTGTTATTGCGGATCTGTGGTTGCTACGCGGCCGCGCGCGGGATGGATTGATGAGGACGGAAGGGAGGAGGTGTGCTAACGATGGCATCCTGGACGTCTCTCCCTTTCTGAAGGCGCACTCATCTCGACCTCGACGTTGCCTTCGGTTGATGCTTTCGCTTCCCAGTGTCTAGATTGCGAGTGGAGGTGGGGTTTGCAACATGAAGTCAAACCTGTCACATTAGGGGATCGATGTGCTCGACAACGATAACATGAGGCAAACCCTTTCCTTGTGGTCTGGATTGTTTTGGAGGTCGGGTAAAAACCAGAGGTGGGTGTTGGATCAAGATCGCTGGCGAAAAATTGGAGCTGCCTCGAGTCTGGGTGTGTTGAGGCCCGGGAACGATAGCGCGTCTCGGTCTTCCTCCTTTTGTGCCAGGTGTAAGGTATAGGCGTCATCGTGCTCTTTTGGCCGTGTGCGGCCCGTCTGGCAAAGTCGGAGCTGCTTTTACCTTGTGTTGAGCTCGGCAACGATGACTCTGAATGTGCTTTAGATAATCCTAAATGCTCTCAAAACCCTGCGCAGACCGAGGTTAGAATCATGTGTATTAGATAATCCTAATACACACCCTTAAATTAGGATTTAATTCTTGTTAAGTTTGAATCATGCAAGTAGAAATAGATCTTTGAAAACCTTGCTCACTTGTTCTCAGCACTAATTAGATTGCTCTATTACCTTTGCAGTGTATACTTTAGGTGAATTTTTGTTACTGTGTGCATGTCAGCCATCGTGCTGTTAGTGTTATTTGCAGGTTTTAAAAACCTCAACGTACAGGGGAGGTGCTGTCGATTTTTTTTTTGTATTAATAGACTTGTGTTTCTTTTTTACAGAGAAGATACTTGTCTTCCTAGCCGCTGCGGGTCTGCCTGCACCGCGTCGCGTCGCCACTGCACCGACCCGCCACAGCCCCACTAGCCTGACTCCACCGCCACCCTAGGTATAACCTCTATTTCCGCATCATGGTCGTAGGTCACGTAACCCAGTTAGGCGTCTCCCGTTCGAAAGAGATACGGTGTAGATATGCAGATCTTTGCATATCTACAAATGTATCAGTTTCGAATTGTCCACGTTTTTTGGACAGCCCGCGGTTGCGTAGATGGTGTTAGTTTCCATGCTCTACTCCGGTCCGAGAAAGAGTTTCGGCGTCACCTCCCTGTTGTTCTCCGGACAGTACACTCTCCCTGCCAGGACGTGTATCCGGAGAACAGCGGGGAGGTGCTGCCAAAATTCTATCTCGGATCGGAGTAGAGCATGGAAACTAACTCCATCTACGCAACCGCGGGTGGGATTAGGACCTATCCTCACCTATTAGAAGGTAGGAACGTAGTGTACATGCATTACATGTCTATATTAAACTATACTCGGTTATATATGTTAGAGGATGGAGGACCGTGAGTGGATGTACACGGGCCGCGTTCGACGTAATGATGTCACCCAGAATGGATTAGGAAGACCGATGCTTTCGTGGAACGGGGCATATGGCGAAGCTGCTAAAGGAGCTAGCCTAGTCCCTTGTCCGTGCAGCAAATGTGACAACCGGAAAAGAAAACCAAAGAAGGCCATGGTAGAACATATTTGGAAGAATGGATTTACGCCGGACTATACTCGGTGGATCTTCCATGGTGAAGCGCATCGCACGAGAGAGGAGGTGGTGGTGAGACAACGCGTCGAGGATTACGATGCTGATGCCGGGGTAGGAGACATGTTGAACGACTATCACGAGGCACAGTTCGCCGAAGGACGTACGGAGGACGAGCCAGAGGCGACCGCAAAGGCATTCTACGACATGTTTGACGCGGCACAGAAACCCCTTCATGGCAAGACAAAGGTTTCTCAACTGGATGCCATTGGGCGTATAATGGCGTTCAAGTCGCAGTATAGCATGAGTCGAGACGCATTCGATGGTTTGTTGACAGTTATTGGCAGCCTGCTTCCGGAGGATCACGTTCTGCCAAAGAGCATGTACGAGGCAGAAACTCCTTCGTGCACTCAAGATGACGTATGAGCAGATACATGCTTGTCCGAAGGGCTGCGTCCTATTTAGGAAAGAACACACTGAGGCAAAGTACTGTCCGAAGTGTAAATCGTCTAGGTTCATGGAGGTAGACTCTGGTGATGGACAGAAGAGGCAGCTCGACATCCCCGTGACAATCCTACGCCACCTTCCGTTCATACCGAGGATCCAGCGTCTATACATGACAGAGGAATCCGCGAAACAGATGACATGGCAAAAAAGGCAAACGATACAATCCTGACAAGATGGTTCACGCATCCGATGGTGAAGCATGGACCCACTTTGATGCCATTCACCATGAGAAAGCCAAAGAGGCTCGTAATGTTCGTGTTGCGCTGGCCACAGATGGGTTCAATCCCTATGGAATGACCGCTGCCCCATACACATGTTGGCCCGTGTTCGTTATCCCCATCAATCTCCCCCCCGGCGTATGCTTTCAAAGACAGAACATATTCGTGTCGTTGATAATTCCTGGACACCCGGGGAATAAAATGGGCGTGTACATGGAGCCTTGATTGATGAATTGGTCCGTGCTTGGGAGGAAGGGGTATGGACGTACGACCGAGCTACGAAGACAAACTTCAAAATGCATGTTTGGTACCAGTACTCCATGCATGACTTTCCGGCGTATGGGCTATTTTGCGCCTGGTGTGTTCACGGTAAGTTCCCATGCCCAGTTTGCAAGGAAGCTCTTAGGTTCATTTGGTTGAAGAAGGGTGGCAAATATTCGTCATTCGATAAACATCGACAATTTCTCCCTCCTGACCATGCATTCCGACTAGACATCAAGAACTTTACGAAAGGTGTCGTGGTGACAGACCGCCCACCTGCAATGATGACTGGTGCCGAAGTTCGCGAACAGATAGATGGTCTCGTGGCCAACCCAGAAGGTGGTTTTGTGGGATATGGTGAGCAACATATGTGGACACATAAGTCGGGCTTGACTCGGCTCCCCTATTATGATGACCTGCTCCTTCCACACAACATTGACGTGATGCACACTGAAAAGAATGTCGCCGAGGCACTTTGGGCGACAATTATGGAGATTCCTGATAAGTCAAAGGATAACGTAAAGGCAAGAGTGGATCTGGCAGAGTTATGTGATAGACCAAACCAAGAGATGAAGCCGCCTAGTGGTGGTAAGACATGGAGAAGGCCTAAGGCCGATTTCGTCCTGAGCAGGGCCAGAGGAAGGAAGTACTACAGTGGATCAAGATGTTAATGTTCCCTGATGGGTATGCAGCTAACCTTAGTAGGGGGTGAACTTATCTACTCTGCGAGTCTTAGGGATGAAGAGTCATGACTTCCACATATGGATTGAACGAATTCTTCCGGCGATGGTTCGAGGCTATGTCCCTGAGCATGTCTGGCTAGCGCTTGCAAAGTTGAGCTATTTCTTCCGCCAGCTTGTGCAAAAGAGTTAGCTCGGACCATGATTGCAGACTTGGAAAGGATGGCACCCGTGTTACTGTGTAAGCTGGAGAAGATCTTTCCACCCGGCTTCTTCAATCCGATGTAGCATTTGATTATTCATCTCCCGTATGAGGCACGAATGGGGGGGCCCGTGCAGGGACGTTGGTGCTATCCAATCGAGAGATGTCTAAAGAGTATCCGAAAGAAATGTAGAAATAAATGCAAAATCGAGGCTTCCATTGCAGAGGCATACATACTGGAGGAGGTGTCAAACTTCACAACAAACTTACTATAGTGACAAACTGCCGAGCGTGCATAATCCACCCCCTCGTTACAATGATGGCGGCAATGAATCGAACCTCAGCATTTTTCGAGGGCAACTCGGAAGCGCGAGTGGTTCGACCACCAAGACCCTGAGACATGAAGAGTGGCGCCATATCATGCTATATGTATTGACCAACCTTGAAGAGGTGACGCCATACATGGAGCAATTTCTTCATGAATTCTGGCGTCGATCAAGGGACCAACTCCACAGGAATATGATACCCTTCTTAGAAAGGGTGCGGGAAATGGATTGCCCGATTTCATTTCCTGGTTTAAACATAAGGTACGTGCTTAGTTTGTTATTCCAAGTTGCTCTTACGTGCGAATAATATAACAATCTAGCGTGTTTGAACTTGCAGGGCCAAAGAGAGCCGTCTATGAGTGCCGAGTTGAGACAAGTAGCCAATGGCTTTGCCTATAGGTCAGGAAATTTTCTGGGTATGACGTCAATGGATACCGTTTTCGCACAACAAGCTACGACCAAAGTCGGCCCAATCGAAAAACCACGTGTTCTGGAGTCTTTACGCCCGGGCTTGACGAGGTCGAGTATTATGGAAGAATTGAAGAAATATATGAACTCAATTTTTATGGTTCCAAACCTCTTACTCCAGTGATATTCAAATGTCATTGGTTTGACCCTGAAGTTACGAGACGGACACATTCTAATCTTAGGATAGTCAAAATTCGACAGGATTCCACCTTAACAGGAGACGATGTCTATATTGTGGCCCAACAGGCCACACAAGTGTATTATCTTCCATATGCGTGCCAAACGAAACAACATCTTAAGGGTTGGGATGTTGTGTATAAGGTATCACCGCACGCTAAATTACCTGTTCCAAACGATGAAGATTATAACTTAGACCGGACACATATGACGGAGAGTTCTTCCAAGAAGATGGGCTCGAAGGGCAATTTGAGATAGACTTAACCGAAGCGATCGGAATGGAAGTAGATATTGAAATGGTTGTTGATGACGAGGATGATGAGGTGCAAAATGAGAATGACTTAGAAATACTTGAAGGCAATGCCAATGACGAAATTGCGCCTTCAGATGATGTTGACTATGAAATGGTTGATAGTGATGATGACACTTATGATCCGGCTAACCCGGACACATATGAAGATTATTTTAATCGATGTAATGCTATATTTCATTTATTTTGCATATGTTCTAAATACATATTTTTTATCTGTGCTTAATTGTTTACTCTTAATTGCAGGTTGTTGGACAAAGATGGTGGGCGGTGGGACGAGGACGAGGAGGGGGAGGGGGAGGAGGAGCACCGTAGGACGGAGGAGGAGGCGCAGCAGGACGACGCCGTACAGCAGCAGGTGGAGCAGCAAGCCGCTGTCGATGGGCACAGCAGGACGACGACGATGCGGCGCAGCAGGACGACGACGACGACGACGCCGCTCAGCAGGACGTCTCAGGTTCTGGCTCCTCAGGTTCGAGGAGTATCTACCTGCGAGGTCCCGCGAGCCTACCTAAGCGACCCATACTTCGTGACAGACGTCCGCTGATACGACCCGATGGAGAGAGGTAGGTAACTTTAGATGTTGTTGCTGCTTTTTCATATTATATGTTCAAATTAATAATAGAAACTAAATACTTCATCTTAATCACTTGGACAGGTCTTGGATGGTTTTGGAGACTGCAGGGGGTCACGGCCGCAACCCTAATGGCATCCTCGGCCTTCTATGCCGGGAACACTTCCCTGGACTTGTCGAGTACGCCGGAGTGACGAGCCCAGCATACACCTTCGACCACTACGCCGTCGCCCCGATGCAGTAGATCGGGACGGCAGACAATTCAACAACAAGGCGGAGCGGGTCAAGCAAGAGCTGTGGGTAAGTCTTCCTCGCACTATATTGTTTAATAAGTCGCATTTGTTGCATATTCTTTAAATAATGTATGGATACATCGTCTTTGTATGTAGGATTTCTTCAGGTGCGATGCTGGATACGAGGCCAGGGCGGATGTGGTGTCTACGACGTGCTGTAAGAAGCTCGTCGTGGACATGCACTACGAGGCGCGCATCCAGGCCATCGTCACTTACCACGGCTCCGTCCTTGGGGAGAAGGTGAACAAGAAGGACGCCGAACCATGTCATTGACTGCGGACCAGTACTTGCAGGTAAATACAAAACTTTATTATTGGTACTAAATATGCTTATTCTATCTTCTGATATGCGGTGTACTTATATTTTTTAGATGATTCCTCATTGGTGCGCCGCGCATCCTGAGTGCTGGGAGAAGATGGTGCAGAGGTGGTGCTCGGCTGAGTGGGACGAGGCGCACAACGCTAGCCGGGAACGGCGTTTGCTGATGCAAGGTCCTCCCACCACAAGGCAGCCGCAGCCTGGGCAAATACGCGGAAGCATGGGTACGCGCTCTTTTTTATTTAGGTATATAACTTTCGATTAGACATGATTTCTAACCATATCGTTGGTTTTCTCGCAGTCGGCGGCACATGGTGGCGCGCCTTGCTCCACGTTCTCGGCATATGCCATGGCCCACAAGGGGAAGGCGACGTCCGACGTCACCTACAACCCGGATGACGGGCCGAGGCGTACACCAACCCCGCCATCCACAGCCGACTCAGTGAGTACACCGCCATGGCCAAGGAGGTCCATGGGCCAGATTACGATCCGAGGACCGAGGACATCGACGGAGATGTCCTCATGAGGGTCAGAGGAGGCAAGAGGCATGGGCGGTACTGGATTGCTGACGGGGCAATCGACTCGTCCTCCACTCCCACTCTCTCTCAGGTGCGAGCAAGGAGCACGAGCGCGAGCCCAGCCATACGACCTCGGCAGGACACCTCACAGCATCGTATCCAGCAACTCCAGGTTATTCCTTATCTATTCATCGTTCATTGATTTTTATATATCTTCTTTGCATTATCGTAACATTAGGGCGAAATATTACAGACTCAGCTAGATGATGAGAGGAGGCAACGTGAGGAGCTGGAGAAGAGGATGGCGGAGATGTTCGCGTACATGCAGAGCCTTGGCGCCGCACAGGGTCATGCTCCACCACCTCCGTTGTTCCCTACAGCTGACCCTACAGAGTTCACTACTCATGTGAGTATCAAAATTTTAGTACTGCATGATATATATTCATATGTTCTCACACATACAATCTGTCTATGCAGGGTCAATCGGCGGCGTCGAACAACCCTCATGCTTCGTCCAGCCCTTCGCCGAACCAGTCCAGATGCCCACCTCGTTGATGATCTGTTTTGTGATGATCCAGACTTACCTTTATGAGTGTTGGTGATGTTAGTTAGACTTTGTCTTGTGAGATACTTGGTGTCAGTGATGATACAGACTTATATCTATTTTGTGATGATCCTGACTTATATTTGTGAGACTTTGTGATATATATGGTGTTGATGATAAATGTGTTCATTCTATGATGTGATTGAATATAATGTGATGTGAATCATATATATCTTTTGTTTGTTTGGATGGAACAACAAAAGCAAATAAAAAAGGGACATTCTGGTCACTTTGTCGAGTGTAACACTCGGCAAAGGGTCGCTTTGCCGAGTGCTATGACCACGGCACTCGGCAAAGAAGGTCACCTGGGAACCGGTAAAGCCATCTTTGCCGAGTGCTGACAATGGCACTCGGCAAAGAAGGAAACCTGGGAACCGGCAAAGACATCTTTGCCGTGTGCCATTGCCAAGGCACTCGGCAAAGGGACAGGCAAAGGGGCCCACTGGAGGGTTCTTTGCCGAGTACCTGGCCAACAGACTCGGCAAAGAAGCCTCCTTTGCCGAGTGCCTACTAGAGCACTCGGCACAAGGACTGGCAGTGGGGCCCACTGGGTCAGTCTTTGCCGAGGGCCTCTCGAGCAAACACTCGGCAACATTGACCTCTTTGCCGAGTGCCACAAACGGCACTCGGCAAAGGATCCGTCACCGTTACTTGGCACCGTGACGGTGACTTTTATTTGCCGAGTGCCGTTTGGCACTCGGCAAAGTCTTTGCCGAGTGCCCGACAAATAGTACTCGGCAAAGAGGCTGTTGCCGATGTACAGTTTACCGATCGTTCTTTGCCGAGTGTAACACTCGGCAAAGCATTTGCCGAGTGTAAATTTGCCTTTGCCGTGTGTCTCTGTCTGAGACACACGGCAAAGGAACTGATTCCGGTAGTGAACGGTCTGTAGCCTTTCTTAGCCATAGGCAAACACTATCTAGGGACGCTAATTAAGCAACGGGGGCTATACATCTTGTGGAATACCAGCAGCTAGTAATCGTGACAGGCCAAGCCAAGCCATATATGGTGACACACTGACACCACGTAGTTAGGTGGTGGTGCATCCAGATGCGGGGGAGGAGCTTTCCTGCCCCGGAAAGCACACACGCCATCACGTGTGACAGTGTGCGAGCCCTGGCTACGTAGCTAGCTGTTGCCTACATGCCGGGGACGGCCGGGCATCGCCCGCCGATGTGCTCTGTATCGATCAATCAATCGCACTCGATCGATCGCGCGCACATCTTCTTCTTATCTCCGCGCGATGTTTAATTACTACGTACTACTCCATCCATCCACTGCGTTTCGTATACGTGGTCCCCCATCGATCAATTATATTAGCCCCCTTGCTGCCTGGCTTTTGTAGTAGGTATAGGTATAGGTCCCGGCCTGCTGTTCCACTTCCATTCCATGCATCGATCAATTATATTAGTGCCCCCTTGCTGCCTGGCTTTTGAGTACGTAGTATGCTACTAGCTAGTACTCGCTATAGGTATATCCATAGCGATAGGATGCATGCTAGCTTGTCCGATACGGCCGGGGGGTAAAAAAGGCAGCGGCGGCTCAAACAGCCAGATGCAAACAGCTACTGTAGCTGCTACCTAGCTAGCCGCTAGGACCTAGGACTAGCTCCCATTTTTCCCCCTGATTACTCTGCTATCCACTCATAAGATATTTTGTACACATTCATTATGCCGCTTTTTTTTCGAGAGATATTTGTACATGCATGCAGTGTTTTCTCTGGCTGGTGCTGGAGCTGGTGCCACGTACGCGCTTTTACAGACATTTGTACATGGACTATTCGTAAATTAAAGCAGTGTTCTTCTCAGTGATCTCTCGCTCAACTGTTTGATAGCTATATATATATACGCTCAAACGAAATCGCATTCGCATTTGCACGCGTGAGGTTTGATCGAGGAACACTAGCTAGCTTATTAGCTCCCTCTGGAAGCGCAATTCGGTCTGCTACTAGTAGTGCTGTGTGTGGCTGAAGGATGATGCATGCATGATGGTCGTGTTCGATTCCTGGATCGATCGTCGTGCATGCATAGCTGGGCACCTCAGAAGGTTGAGCTTATCGGACTTTTTTTTTTTTGGGTTGATATGAAGCATCGATCGTCAGTGCTACGCATAATTGATGCGACATGCATGTATCAACGCAGCAGCCTGTTTTTTTTTCTTCTTCTTCATTCATGGATGTTTTTATTTCTTTTCTTGTTGCTTTCAATGCTTCTAATATATAGACTAACCTCGTTACACCATAAAATGCAATTAAACTACCATGCTTGCTTGTGATATATAGGGAAGTATGCATTTCTTTCCAAAAAAAAAACTACCGCCAACCACTTAATAAGCGCCTCTTGGAAACGGAAAAAAAATGAAGACCTCACATCAAGAGAGAAAATTATTTGACGCCGCTGCAATCTCTACTACTTATTAAGGCTCTAAGGGTAGCCTGCCGTTCTGCCTTCGTTCAATCTGGATCGTCCATCGCTGTTGTTCAATCTGGATCGTCCATCCATTGCTGTTGTTCAATCTGGATCGTCCATCCGCGCGCGCAAAAATTCGACTGTAGCAGGAACGTTTATTAATACCACTAACTGATTACACGAGTTGATTGCTTTTTCTGTAGCAGGCACGTTTATAAGTTGCTACCGTACTCTTTTGCTGCCGATATGGTACCATTTATTTGCGCCGCGGTAGCCTGCGTGGGCTGCGTTTTTTAGTACGAGGCCCATCTAAATTCCATAAGACCCATTTAGAAAAAGAAACCTA